>OU744262.1:1250000-2500000 GCA_916610215.1 Omphaloscelis lunosa | reverse complement strand
TTACGACTATGTTAGTAAAATGAACTCTTCAAAAATAAAAACGCATTATATTTATGTTATTTCTCAAAAACACAAACAGCTAAAAACTCAAAAAAAAAAAATGTAAAAATGAAACGAACTTATTACATTTTAAATTTTGATTAGGTTTGCAAATAGAGCTATTTAAAGAAGAAACAAATAAACATATTGGCGCGTATAAAATTATCTTTGTTCGTCATTGACTCTGGAATTTATAATTAATTTAACTAGCCGTGCATTATTCGAGAAAAGTACTATACTGATGGACTTGCGTATGTATGTGTGCCTCGGCTTCGTCTCGGCCCACATTCTCGTCCATCAATGCCCTTGTTGCCCGCAACGCACAGGCAAAAAATACAGTTTACGTCAAAACGTTCAGCGTCAAAGTCAATTTAGAAAGCACAAACCTAGAAGTTACTTCACTAACTCAATATTTAGAATCATCAAGAAATTAATTGAAACTGTTTTTTTTTTTCGAAGTTTTCAAATACTTCACTTCATTACATTTAATTTTCTTATTTTTTTACCAGAGACATATGTATTACGCTCGTTCATTTTACGCGCTTCGTCACGGATATGAAACTCAGGCCTGCGTTTTTCGTGATATTTCCAGCGAGCGGTCCGCTTCTCACCGCGCGCCGCGCAATCTACATTGAAGCGCGACTCTCACACTAATTAAAGCATCCCTATATCTTATCCTCGCGATTTTGTTGTCAAAAGTTGCGTAATTTAATTTTCTAGAGGGGTTTTTCGATTTATAGTGACATCTTTTTTAGTTTATTATTACCAAAGTTTTCATTAAAAAAAACAAAGAAAGTCGATGCTTTTGTATTTTGTTTTTAAACTCCAAATGATTTTGGTTTTTATTTTTTATTTCTTACAAGTTATTGACAATAAAATTGTACCAAAATACGCAGAATTTGATGCTTTGTAGAACATTAAATTCTGCGTATTTTTGTACAATTTTACTGATATACGTTTTATTTCTTCTAACAAAATGGCAGATAGACACTTTCGCTGGAAATGGGGTCCCAACTGAAGCGATCGAAAAAACATTTACAATTTAAAAAACCCGGGACACTTATTATGTACTGCAATAACAGTACCAAAAAGCAATATAAAATATTACTATTATTGAAAATAAAAAGTAGTAGCTATTTAAAATTCACATTACCCCAATTCCATAAAAAAATTAGAGAATTTTCAACAGGAGTTCATAAGTTATGACTTGTAAACACCCGCTAAACGACGCACGGCTGCCTGCGCCCCATGTAAAAACCCGGTAAAATTCCCTATTGAAAAAAAAAAAAGAGTCGTATTTTTTTTTCTTTTTCCCGAAAATAATCACATAAATAGATTCGCAGTACGATACTTAACAACACCCTTACGGAACGGAGATGTTTTTTTTACATGTTGCATACAGGGTGGCACGGCCATCGACGCGCAACCTGTTAATGGATTCAATATATGATTCTAGACCCGGGCGTTGAAATTTTTCGTCGGTTATTAAAAAAATGAATTTCAAGCAGTCTGAAGCGTGATGCAGTTGGTGGTATCAAATCTGAGACTAACTAAAGTAACTACCACCGACTGCATCAGACTACTTGAAAAGTGAGCTTCTTTGTTTTTAACTCACCGCGCTTATCCGACAGCTGTTCTTAGGTACAATACGGCCGATGAATCATGGCCGCTCTGAACATATCGACGCTGGAAATTTCAAATGTCGTAAGGGACATTGTATACCACAGGGTATACAATGTCCCTTACGACATTTGAAATTTCCTGCATCGATATGCTCAGAACTTTTGCGCATGTTCTCTCACCCACACTCGCCTTATGTCATCATCTGGTTTTTTTTTTAAATATTGCGCAGCGTTCTGCGCAATGTTCAGACCGGCCATGATGAATCGGCCGTATTGCACTTAGTTGTTTCTTCTACATAACCATGCTTGTTCCAGGTACAATATCGATCTGAACCGTTCTCGCATTGACTACTACGATGGCACCGTCAAGAAATGGTACTACGGGGACACTGGATACGTTTATGTGGTATGACAATTTTGAAATCTAAATTACAATACCTAGTGAAAATAAAATCAAAATTGGTTACGTAGTTTTTGAGACTTCAGTATTTGAGAAGGATGGTAGCAGAAGACTTGTTTGCATCGAGCCCAAATAAATTGGGATAGATGATGAGTTCGCTGGGTCTCAATAAAACAGTTTGAATATGCACAGAAACTCCTTTCCTTTCCTTTTTAAGTAATAAGTCTATGTTTTTGGCAGTCGTTTAAGACATTAAACTTTAAGATAGTTAATTGATTCAGGCGTGACCTTACGGAAATCCATTATAAAATACAATAGACGTGGATATATTTAGTAACCTGTTCCGCTTAGCTATTTCTAAAGAGCCATAAAACCCCTAAAAGAAATCGACACATGGTTCACCTCTCAACGAGGCATCCTCAGGATGACGATTGACTTATCGCGAACTCGAATACGGCGTGTTGCCACACCAAGTGCCAAACGCCAAGCGCGCACCAAGCACCAAGCGTCAGCGTTCAGCGCTTGGTGTGGCAACACGCCGTGTTCGTTTCTTTCAGGTTTTTTATGTCTCTTTGGAAATAGCTAAGCGGAACAGGTTACTAAATATATCCACAACTTTTGTACATTAAACTTTTCCCCGGCCGATACCGAATCGTTAAAAATTTTGAATGTACGCACTAAACTTTCGGTCGTTTGTAGCTCACGGGGGTCCTGACCAGATACCTACCGACATACCGAGATATCTATGACTCAACTGACTAGTAATCTGACTTCAACAATCTCATTACTTCCTGCCTTTACTGCCTTTGTTCATACAAAACAAAAGACAGTCCTGTGAAAATTAAACAAAACTTGGAGTTCTTACATGATTTTGAATAAAGCGTAGCACTCCAAACTTATAACAAGCTGAACATAACCAACAAGCTGGACCAGAAGTGTGTAACGCGACACGTACATGTAAAGCCGGGTCCAGACGTGTGTTAAATGGGTAATGTAATATATCGTTTAACGTAACGCGAATTCTGCGTGCGGACGGGACTACGAGCATTACATGTAACGCTCGGGCCGGCGGCGTTCTCTCAAACATGCTTTGAAATTCGAACATTATTTTGACAACCTTCTTCGAGATAAATCGAATTTGCGGTACTGGTCGAATACATGCGAGCGCCCGGTCGGCAATGTTTGTATGAAAATTCATATCTATCGTGTTG
This sequence comes from Omphaloscelis lunosa, assembly GCA_916610215.1. Classification (NCBI taxonomy): domain Eukaryota; kingdom Metazoa; phylum Arthropoda; class Insecta; order Lepidoptera; family Noctuidae; genus Omphaloscelis; species Omphaloscelis lunosa. The sequence continues at coordinate 2,496,728 of OU744262.1, read as the reverse complement.
AGCGACCAAATAAATTACTACTGAATACTTAACACCGAGAGTTGAAAATCCAATGCGCGATACGTTCGCACGGACGTAATAAAATCCCGCCGCGATTTTATTACGTCCGTGCGTACGTCGGCTTAAGAAGAAACAAATGAACATACTGGCGCGTGAAAAATTATCGTTTTTCGTCAATATATCGGGAATTTCCGCGCATTATTTTAGAAAATACTATACAAGCTTTGGCCGCAATCAGGCATTGATGTGATAAAAACTCACGTAATGTGTGCCTCGGTTTCGGCACGGCCCACATTTTCACGATCGTCTATAAGTGCCCCAGTTGCAGGCCGTGACAGTAATGTACTATTTTATAATCGCTTAAAAATGACAAATGGCAATGTAAAACCTGTGTTGATTGATTTTTCTTTTCATTTGTCTTTCATTCAGAAACACCCAATAACCAATGAAGATGTCACCAATGAAGAGGTGTGCATATCGAGGACTGTAGATGATGAGCAGATAGACTTTCTTCCTGACGTGTCTGAACTTACTTACACAGGTATGGAAGAATCTACTTATTAGAATCTATGGGAGAACATGCTTTTCAACTACAATGTTAAGTTTGTTTTTGCTATAAATTCATCCCAACTACGGAAACCCTTCATTTTGCGTGATCCGACACGCACTTGGCTATTTTTTTTTAGTTTAATATTTTCTTAAAAGCTTGAGGCGTGAACGTTCTTACACTTTAAGAAAACCCTTAAGCTTTTAAGAAAATATTAAAGTTCTATGTTTACGTAAGTTTTATTCAGTACATTTTAGTTATTTAAAAGCTTGTTTTTAAAAAGGTTTTTACTTACGTTTTATTTTTATTTACAATTAATCACAATATGATGAATACGATCAGTATAACTCATTGAATTAATAAAAAATGTACGTAATTCAGTGTGTGTATTATGATTATAACATAATATTCTAATTAAGCTGTTTGGTGGTGTGCGTTAATAGGTTTCCTCACGATGTTTTTTTTTCACCCATGTCCAATATTAACTCAGAAAGTCTTCTTCTTTTCTTGTGGTTAGTGACTCACCATAGTGACAGAGTTTTAAAGCGGCCCATCGGCCTCTGACTTGGCTTCCCATGCCGTCGAGAAATATCTCTCAGACATTCCCGGTTCCCTCACGATGTTTTCCTTCACCGTTTTTGAAGCAAGTGATAATTATACAATACGCACATGAATCCGAAAAGTCAGAGGTGCATGCCTTGGGTTCGAACTCGAGACCTATGACTTGACAGTCCGACGGTCACTAGGCTATCACTGCTCTAGAAAGTACTCAGAAAGTAATAAATATGAATTGAATAAATCACATTTGTACTTGGCCGGATTTGAACTTGCAATTTCGTGCTCGAGAGGCGAGACCATAACCACTGGTCCATCACAACATTTCGGTGTTTCTTCTCTTTTTAGGCGTACCTTAAAAGATAGAAAACGGAACCCTTATAAGATCACTCTCTTGTCCGTCTGTCCGTGTATCACCACCAATTTTCTCAGGAACGGGTGGATTTAGCAAGTTGAAATTTATACCAAAATCAAAATCAATCAAAATCAAAATATTTTTATTTCACATAGACCTACATGGGCACTTATGAAACGTCAGAAGCTAGGTGCACGGTTCCAATTGGTCGTTTCCTATGGAGAAGAGCCGGCAAGAAACTCCACGGTTACTCTTTTAAAAATAATTGGCTTTTACAATTTTTTCAAATAACAGTGTGACAAGGTATGGGAGGACAGTGTAGGTATTTCAATAAGTACCAGGTACTTAAGAAAATAGAAATGGTCAACAAATCTACAGTCCACTAAGCCTACAGTGTTCTCACATTCACAAAATAGAAAAGAATCTATACAAAAAATATATAAATTAATAAAAATAAAAACCTCTTTTAATTAAACGCAATTACATTATTGCTATTACAACTGTAATAAATCTGAATAATTATCATGTGCACAAAAGCCACTAATAAAGAGATGAAATTAACTCGTAGCTATATAATGTCAAATAATACGATGAATATGTCAAGGATGAATGTAAAAAAATAAGATAATAATAAATATGGTAATTTGGGAGCAGTTAATAGACTCTTACATAATTATGCCGTTAATGATATACCAGGGAAGCTACATGTGCAGAAGGAATTATTGCCAAATTTCCTTGTCTTCAACATAGTCTTTAATTTTGTAATATGCTTTCTTGATAAGAACACGTTTGATGTGGGTTTTGAACTTCCCATCGCTAAGTTCTGTAACAGACTTTGGCAACTTGTTATAAAAGCGGATACTGTTTATAAGAAATGACTTGCTTGTTTTAGTTAATCTAAATTTGGGTATCACAATTTCATGTCTGCTACGTGTATTTATATTATGGAAATCGCTTCTTATTTTGAAAAGTCCTAAGTTTTTGCGAACATGCAAAATACTTTCTAAGATATAAAGAGAGGGCAGAGTCAGTATGTTAATTTCTTTAAATTTGTCTCTAAGGGACTCGCGAGGACCCATTTTATAGATCGCGCGGATTGCCCTCTTTTGTAGAATGAAAATTGAATCTACGTCAGCTGCCGATCCCCACAGCAGAATGCCATAAGACATAATACTGTGGAAATAAGCAAAGTATACTAACCTAGCTGTGGCTATATCAGTCAACTGCCTTATTTTTCTAACTGCATATGCAGCTGAACTTAATCTACCTGAAATAGTTCTAATGTGGGCACCCCATTGCAATTTTGAATCTAAAGTAATGCCTAGGAATATAGTTTCCGTTATTGCATCTAGTTCTTTGCCATCAAGTTTTAAATTTAGACCTACTTGAGGTACATTTGGTAATGAAAACCTAATACATTTAGTTTTGTTCGCATTAAGTAAAAGATTATTAGCTGCGAACCATTTTGAAAGAACAGCCAGACTATCATTGACATGTAAGACATCTGTATCTTTCCTGTCTATTTTAAAAATAAGAGAAGTATCGTCAGCAAATAAAATTATATCCGATAAGTTAGCCATCATGTAAGGAAGATCATTTATATAAACTAGAAATAAGAAAGGGCCGAGAATTGAACCTTGAGGCACGCCCATTTTAACTAGAGACCCCGTAGACGTCGCCCCATTAACGTTTACTTTTTGCTCCCTGTTGGATAGATAGGAAAGAACAAGATCAGCAGCTTGTCCACGAATTCCGTAGTGGTGTAATTTACAGATCAGTGTATTGTGGTCAACGCAGTCAAACGCTTTTGAGAGGTCACAGAAAATGCCAATTGCATCCTGGGACTTCTCCCAGGATTCCAAAATGTGGGTGATGAGTTTTACTCCTGCGTCAGTCGTCGACCTACCTTTCGTGAAACCAAACTGGTGACTATGTAAAATCCCATTTGAATTAAAATGTGACAATATCTGGTCTAGCATGATTTTTTCATATATTTTACTCAATGCTGGTAGCACAGATATTGGTCTATAATTTGAGGGATCACTCTTAGTACCCGATTTGAAAATTGGTACTACTTTACTATGTTTCATTAAATCAGGAAACGTACCGCTATCTAAACATTGATTAAATATGCCAGTTAGAACAGGCGCAATTGTGTCAATGATATTTTCAAGAAACTTAACGGAAATCCCCCATAAGTCTTCAGTGTTTTTTATGTTAAGACTTTTGAATGCTTTTTTAATTGTGAAAATAGAAATGGGCTTGAATTCAAAACTTGGAATGTTCTTACTGTAGTATTCTTTTAGAAGAGATTCAGCTAGTATAGATGATGAGGGGAGAGATTTCGTAACCTTTATTGGGATGTTGGTAAAGAATTTTTCTAGTGTCTCAGCAACTTTTAATTTATCTGAAATGGTTTCATTATCAATTTTTAAAGACAATTCATTCTGATCTCGCTGTTTTGTGTTTCCAGTTTCTTTGTTAATTACCTGCCACACAGTTTTTATTTTATTGTTAGAAATATTAATTTTGTTACTTATTAATTTAGATTTAGCTTGGGCGCAGACTCTTTTAAATATCTTAGAATAGTTTCTTACATAATTATGAATTGCTTGATCAGAAGTCAATGATTTTTCGTTATATAAATTATATAAAATATCTCTGCTTTTTCTAATACCAGGAGTGGCCCATTCATTAAATTTTGGTATGGTATTGATTGTTACTGTTTTTACAGGACATGCTTTATTGAATTCTTGGCATACTGTAGAAAATAATGTACTGTAGTTTGTGTTGGGGTCTTGTGAATCAAAACTAGCTGTTGAAAGATTGCTAAGAACATTATTATTAAATATCTTCAATTTATTTTTAGTAAGTAGTCTTAACTGAAAAGTTTTATCTAAACGTAACTTTTTATCTGATTCAAAGGATATAAGTTGACCTGTATGATCAGACCTGACGCCACTAATTAGGGACCAATCTTTTATTTTACAATTAGTAAATACATTGTCGATACCAGATACTGAAGTCTATAGTTTCTATTAAGTGTATAAAAATCAAGGTCCGAGTCAACACAATAAAAAGATATAAGCAAATTTAGATGTTCGCGAAAACTTGTAAGTACCAAAATTTACCTTAATTTTCAACTTTTTGTAGTTTTCGGAATTTTTGCTTCACTTGTGCTGTAAGACCTTGCTTTTAACCAAAATTTACATTTCTAGGTCAACCGAAAGTACCCTAGGCTTTGGCTCGAAAACCAATATGGTAGTTCCCGGTGACCTAGAATCACAAAATTTGGCAAAAAGCAAGGCCTTACAGCACAAATAAAGGGAAAATTCCAAAAAATAAAAAGTCCAAAATTAAGGTAAATTTTGGTATTTGCAAGTTTTCGCGAAAATCTAAATTTGCCCATATCTTTTTACCAATAAAAATGATACGAATTTTATTATGGCGGTATAATGGGTAGGTACGTAACCCTCGGTGCGCGAGTCCGAGTCGCTCTTGACCGGTTTTTTTACTTGTCGATGCCGACTGTTGAGTTGGGATTCGATTTTCAGTTCGTGTAAAGTGTTATGTAGCTCGTTATCACTAAATACTACACGTCACCTAAATGTATATATCGCACTATTGAATTTTTAACGCTCGGCTCGGCGCCTCGGGCCCAACCCCACAGACCACAAGCCACCACCAACTGGCTGGCTAGCCTACTGGCTATAATTGGAGGCAGGGAAGGAAGGTCTTTGCCCTTCAGCAGGACACAAAAAGCTGATAAAAACGTGTTATTGGTTTTTTCCATCAGGAATTTCTCAGTAGCAGCCCGGAGTCTGCAGTAATGCCCGGTTAAAGTCAATAAACTCGCCCTATATAGGAGTTAATCATTGAATGAAGCATCCAGATAGACTGGAAGCCGACCCCAACATAGTTGGCAAAAGGCTAGATGATGATTTTTCTAGTAAAATTTAGGCGTATGTGTCTTCCCACCTTTTTGTTAAATCTTCCTAGGTCAGACCATGACTCTCTACGATAAGGTGGTGGACATATGGAGCAGCAGCGATGAATATGAAGCGAAGTTGGTTCAGGAGACGACGCTGTACGTGTTCAAGACTGACTCCGGCATCGATCTCCCTGTCCAGTAAGTTAACAATTAAATCTAATTCTCAAAACTACAAATACAAACAGGGAAATTAATTGCTAAGCAAATTGTTATCCTAAGTCAATTTACCGTGCTTATATCCTATGTCAAAAAAATATTTTTTTGTCTGTAATTCATAAGGTGTACACTCAGAACAATAACTAAAGCAGTTATTGTTCTGAGGGTGTACATAATAAAGAGTAGTCTATTCTAGAAATGCAAGAAGTGCCAAAAATTATCGACATACTACTCTGTGTAAAAAGTACCGGGAAAGTTACGCTGATAGTTTTCTTCGATTACCTACGAATTTCGTCCAGAAGGACAAACGGTGAATAAAGAGTATTATTTAGGCGTCATGAGGCGTTTGCGAGAGAATATCCGCCGAAAACGGCCAAATTTGAGGAAAGAAAATTTATGGGTTTTACACCATGATAATGCAACATCGCACAAAGCCATCATTGTGTAAGAGTTTTTGACTAAAAACTCGACGAGTGTCATCGAATAATTGCCGCACTCACCTGATATGCTCAATTTCTCACCTGATATGCTCTGTACTCACCTGATATGCTCCTGATATGACTTTTTCCTGATCCCGCGGCTAAAATTACCACTTCGAGGAAGTCGTTTCGAGTCGATTGAAGCTATAAAAGAAAATTTACTGAAGGAGTTGAAGACCATACCTGAATCAGCTTACCAAAAATGTGTGGCGGACTTGGTCAAGCGCTGGCGTAGCTGTTTTACAAGCAAAGGGGCCTATTTTGAAGGCGACAAAATAATTTTTAACGAATAAATTTTTATTTTTATTGAACAATTCCCGGTACTTTTTACACAGCTTGTACCGTCCGTCATATGGATATTATAAAAAGTTGATAACGATATCGATATATCGAAAGAAACATTGATACATCGGTGAAATGTTCTCAAAAACGTTTTTACTTTATGAAATCCTATCATATTTGTTTTTTATTCTAATGAATAAAAAACAATGATCATCATTTCTGATAAAAAAATCTTAATAAAACGCTGACATAAAAATAAGTTCGCGTACCGAAAAACATACTTAGCGTTGGAAGGCCCCCAAAAGGGACTTGACGGATTCCAGCGGCCTTCACAAAATCGTCGGTTCACGATGATCTTGTGAAGGCCGCTGGAATCCGTTGGATGCGGGAAGCACAGAACCGGTCGAAGGGAGAGATGCTTGAGGGAGACCTATGTCCAGCAGTAGACATCTTTCGGCTGCAATGATGATGATGAAAAATAAGTCTACTTTTTACGGCTCTGAGTTCTAGCGGTTTGAGTCAGTGGTGACATCGGTTTTTTTTATTGTAAATATATTGTATATGTTACATTTTTGATACTTGATATCAATTTAACGAAATAATAGATATCGCCAAAACATATTGATGTATCGATTCATCGATATTTTTTCTATCATTCATACGGCTGTCGAAGAATAACATTTTTGATTGAATATACAGACACATAAGTTGGTGGAAAACTGAAAGTATATTTTATACATAAATTTTATATGAATTATTGAAATCTGGACAGCAGAACGTCTGCAAAAAAAAGAAACTTAAAATGGCCGCGCCATTACAGATTGATGTCAACTCCAATAGGCGATTCACACACGGCACCGCGCACCGCCGCGGTAGGCGGTGGCGGTAAAGCGGATTTCGTAGCGGTTCCCCGCGCGGTAAGGCGGTTTACGCGCCTGTCCGCGCGGATGGATTTATCACGGCATTGACCAGTTTGATCACAGACACTGGCAAGAATGGACGCTGAAGTGGTGGCAACAATCTGGCTTTTATGGCGTAGAAAGAAAAAAATAAGAAGATATTGGGTTCATCCATTTTTAAGAAGCAGAACTCTAAATGGGACATTCAACACGTCCTGCACCCATGATGATTCGCGCGATGAGGCGCGCCCCGTGTGTGAGGCGCCGCCTCACCGCGCGGACGGCAGCGCGGAGGGGCGGTGGCGGTGAAAGCACCGCTCGACCGCGCGGCCGGGCGGTGTACGTGTGTTAGGTATCTACGGATTTAGTAGAGACCAATGCGACATGAGATCCGCTTCACCGCCTGCCGCGGCGGTGCGCGGTGCCGTGTGTGAATCGCCATAATAATAACCTCCCAACCGAATTTCGGTCACGAACTCACGACGGCTAATCTCAATAGATACTAAGCAAGCAAGCAGCAGATATTATAGTGTACAAGTGTGTGCAGAAATACAGGTGCACTCCCTGTTCCTTTAGCCCACGTTAACACGGACCGGATTTTCAGCTCTCGGTCTTCGGCCGAGCGTTTAGAATTCAACAAAGTGTATCCCAGCGCGTCAAAAAAAACACATTGTTGGATTCAACTCTCGGTGATAAGCAGAGCGTTGAAAATCCAGTGGCGAAAAAATCCCGCTGCGATATTTTTACGTCCGTAAGAAAGTGGGCTTACTCTCATAATCCAATCGTACGGAAAATAATAATCTACATATTTAATACAAATGAAATGCTGAATGAGAAAGAAAGAAAGAAAAATGCATTTATGAGAAAATACACCTTATAACTATAAAAACAGAAAACAATGATGGTAATGCCAAAAGGGCCTCAGCTCAGCATAATATCAAATGACAACACAAAGTGTAGCACCTGACGCTGATTTTCAGCTGCAACCCACGAGTGCCATACGCTAGAATAATAAACGAGGGAGTGTGTGTCCTTTTTAATAAATTAGGTATCAGAATAAATAATGTAATAAAAGATGGGATAATACAAAAAAAAGCTCGCAAAATCAAATATGCTGTAGTGATATACATGAGTGTGTGTGTTGTGCAGTGAATCATAATAACTACAAATAATAAATCTATCATCTTTTTAAAGAAAAAAAGTAGGTAGGTACCTTGTTCTTCTAAAACTACGAAACGGAACGGATTTTGATGCGGTTCTTATGTCATATATTTCTCTTATATCATATTTTGATGCTGTTCGTTGGTAAGCGAATCACTTGAGAGCGACTGGACCGATTTAGCAAATTTTTGTTTTGAAATGTTTGTGATAGTCCGGATCAGGTTTTTACGGAAATAATTTTTTTTTTAATTGCCGAGAAAATTGGAAAATTGCGGAAAACTGAAAGTGCATTCGGTTGACCACTGAAAATCAGCGCTGTGCTGTGGGTTCCCCATAGCACTGCATCATGGTGAGTGGAAGCCTTCTTGTCACAGTCATGTCGTGCAGCTGCCGACTAATTTCTGTTTTATGCTCGTGATTTATTATGTACTTTTTGTTGTTTTCGTTTACTCTTGTCTTTTATGTATGCACGTGTCTCTGTGACAAATAAACCTATTTTTCTTTCTTTCTTTCATTCTTCTATGGGATTTTTGTATGAAGTATTTATTTAAATTTTGTCAGGACCACGTCTTTCTCGATTTCTATATGCCATAGTCTGCTCAGTGCCGTAGTTTTAAAAAGTATAATGTGTTCTGACTTGTTATAGAAAATAATTTGTTAATTAATTATTGTTTTAATTAATTATTGTGAATGTGAGGACTATGTGGATATCATTATTATTTTCATTTCTCAGTTAGTTTTAATTATGGTCTGGGTAGTTTGAGTAGTTTATGCGGCCTACCCAAATGTCCTTTCTTTGGTATTGTTCGTCGAATTGAGCTCCTTAAGTTCTGAGTTGAGCTCCACGATTACTGACAAATGCTTGCACTGACTGGACAGGTCCACTCAAATCTGTGTGGTTCTTTCCTCAAAAGACCATTTCAGACACTAATCTACATGGTCCTCATATGGCCTGACCAAGATTATGTCTGGACTTTAAAAGAGACTTAGACCTCTGAGTTTGTTACATCCTTTCTTCTCAGAGTAGTCAGATAGGAAACGACGAACTAGCTTATTTTTAATATTTTTTAATATGACGAGTAAAAGTGATTCCGATATCCTATTTACAGAATAAACAATTTCATTTCATTTCATTTTCATTTTGGAAATTGACGAACATACATTACCATTAATCACTCGCCCTTATCTACAGACTAGTGAACAAGGCGTACAACTACGATATCGGGGAGCTGGCCGCCCACACCATCACCAACTTCTTCGACTTCAGGGATACCGTCTCCGAGGAAGAGGTTACCATCGATGATGGTAAGTATCATCATCATTTTTTATCTGTATTGTTCCATTACTGGGCAAAGTTCCCCCTATGGATTTCCACTCTTCCCCGTGTGTTGCTTTCAACGGCCACTTTTATTATATAAGTAAGTAGTTTTTTAATATTCAGTGCTACTCAGTTTTCTCTTTTGCTGCGACTCCATTGCCTACCTAACCTAATTCAATAACGTCATCGACTAATGTGATTATGGTTATGCCTCGTGAAGGCAATTTAAAAAAATAAACTACTGCAAAATATATCTGTGGTGTTAAAGTAAAAGGAGATAGTCAATGAACACAATTTTTCACCAAGGGCGAATAAAAAAATTGCTCTTTGGTTTCAAAAGATAAATGTGTTTTAATCAAGAATGTAAAAGATACATACTACAAATTCGTTATTATTTTGATCTAACAATATTACCTCTTGTTAAGGCAAATTTTAAAACATATTTTTATTTATTATTAATCAAAATCATTCACGTCTCGTTTTTGCTTAACAAGAAAAATAGATATTATACATTCATATAATTGAGTCGTCTCTATGCAATATTTATTTAATTTTCTTGTTTTTTTTTTATTACTAATAGTTTTTTTTTAATAGAATTTGGCAATATTATGTATTTTATGTTAATATATTAATTGGGATAGAGATGTAGGATACAGGATTTGGGATAAAATCAATAACAAATTGATGAGATCTAGAGACGTGACGTTTGAAGAGATACTGTTACTTGGATACTCTGGCAAGAAAGTTGCCCCGAACGATCCTCGACCTTCAACCTTATTTAACGGAATTTATTAATATGGGCTATTAGATCTTCAACAAGAGGGATTACAGGAAATCATGGTACAGAATGATGCCCAAGACAGCCCACATCTCATCACAATAAAAAAGATGTTACGTACGCAATAATGAGAATGATGAGTAGACTTAACTCTTTTTTTTACTTTTTTAGTATTTTGTTGTTTCTGACTAGACTTGTTTTGCATTTTGAGTTTTACGAAATTGTAACACAAATACTGACTCATCTCCTTTTTACCTTAATAGATATTAAAATGATTAGTAGGTATCGAATTGTGCAAATAATAGATTTTTAATATTTATGACTTATCCCCTTAATGCAATAATAATTAATATAATCGTAACACCGATTATTTAGTTTTAGATGTAAGAAAAGCATTTGGAAATTTTCCAAATGGCTCTTTTTTATACCTAAAAAGGTTACAACATTAAATTTAGTGTTATAATTGCAATTCATTATTAATATTCTAGTTCGCTAGTTAGCGATATTTCATATTTCCATACAGTAATATTGCCAAATAATCAAAACAGGTAATTATGTGACAGCTATTTGCGACGTTGCCAACTTTTTGGATGAACGCTCTTAACACCACAGAAATAATGTTTAATAGTTTATCTCCAAAATCAAAAATATCTTATTGAAAAGATGAATGACAAAAGGCAGCATACAACAGCTTCTACTACTTATCCAGCGCCCTATTTAAAACCGATCGCCGCGTGCTTAAGTCATTTTTTGTTCTGAAAACCAGAAAGCGCCATCTGTCGGCGTGACCACGCGTTAACCAACCGAAAAGTGACATATAAACGCAACGATGGCTTTTACGCGGTTTGAGAGCCAAGCGCGTTGGTTAATGTGAAAATCACATAGACTGTTCCTAAAACGCTCGTCCTTTACCACTTCCTAATGTTTTAGCTGAGAAGAAGAATATGTGGTGCAACAAAAATTAGATTATACAACGTGTAAACGCGCAAAATAGTTTGATCAGAATAACGAGCAGAATCAATTGAACCACTTTTTAATAAAGGTCCAATTTTTCAAAAAATCTTCATTAAAAATGTTGCCGTGTCTATTTATTAACAAGTCAAGCCATCACATGCGCAAACCCGCCAAAATAGGTAAACAAACACAAATTGTTATCGACCAATTTAAATTTTCTCATACGCGGGATAATAATAGCTTTTATTTCAATGCTAATACGAACTAAAACAGCACACAAAACCTTTACAATTTTTTTATGATTTTATTTTCTCTCTGAAATACCTAGGTCAATTTCAGTTAGGGTGAGGTTTTGCGTATTTAACGTTACACGTTGTATAGATTCCGTATACCTACAGATTATTTTATATTTTATAAATGTGAGAACGGTGTAGACTTAAATTTTGAAGACACTGAAGATTTGTTGTCTCTATACTTGTTGACAGGCCGATACTGTCCTTCCATACCTATTAATACTGTAATTTGAAAACAATGTAAAAGACATTTATTTTTAAAGAGTAACCGTGGAGTTTCTTGCCGGCTCTTCTCCATAGGAAACGATCAATCGGAACCATGCACCTAGCTTCTGACGTTTCATAAGTGCCCAACTGCCCATGTATCTTTATTCGAAATACTGTACCTACTTATCATCGTTAAAATATAAATTTTGATAGCAAGTCAGTCATTTACATCAAACTTTTACTTGTCACTTGTAGAAGACGAATGCGAAGAGATGTGGCTCGGTAAGGATTTCCACAAGGACATAAAGTTTTTCCACCCCGACCTACCCTCGGAGCTGGACCTGGCCTTCGACCTCTACACCAACCACCACAACAAGCAGTACCAGGACCAGGAGCATCAGATGAGGAAGAAGATCTTTGAGAACAACTGGAGGTGAGCCTGGCTTTATTGGTCTTGAGAACTTGGAAAATAGTCTACGTATTTGGAACGAGAATTTGTATCACAGTTACTTAACTGGAAATTAATGTTTTTGAGTATGGCCGCCAAAAATTGTACAATAACAGTCGTGAATTGGTAACACGCGGTATCATACGTGAATGAAGGTAACATACGTGAATTTGTAACGCCTGGGGTTCATGTGAGAGAAATTACTAATTATTTTGATGCAATGGATATTTCGACAATTCGAAAACATTGTCAAATTGCGAAAATAAAGTGCTATTATCGCTTGTTAAACAATATTATATATATTGTTTAACAAGCGATTTTCAAGGTTTTTTTTTAATTAAAAACAAAATGTTTGTCATGAGGAAGTTTTTTAATTATATGAAAAAATTAAATAAAAATGTTATTGCTAACTACTTATGGTAGGTACTAATCTAATATTATATTATTAATCAGTTCCAGAGAAGCCTACCTACTTTAAAAAATAAATTTTAAACATTAACACTTAAAAGTATTCAAAATTTGATAAAAATATTGAAATATAAAAAAAGTTATTCAAACATATGATATCGTCTTCCCTGGTATCATAAAAAAATATGTGTAAATGAATTTTGACACTAATAAATTAATCACTAAGTTTCTATAGTATACACTCAGCTTAATAACAGATCAGTAACACAAGGTATCATCCGTGAATCAAAAACACTGTCAACAGCAAAAAAAAAAAATTGATGTGAGTTTTGAAGTTAAAAGGCACCGTACAGCGTTATTTGGTAAACAAATAGTCTATCAACACGTACTATTTAAAATAATATAGTAAACTTACGATCTTACCTTAATTATCAGCTCTTAAAATTATGAGAAATCCCTAGACAAATTTACCGACTGACTCGATGTTCACTTGTATTCAAAAATAAATGGCGCCTTTTTTCCGGCGGTTGGCCAACTGTAGTGTGGTATTGCCATGACCCAAAAATGGTTTTAAAGCACTTGGATTATCGTTAGTTTCACAGATAAATAGTAACATACGTGAAGTAACATACGGGAACGAAAAGTGAGACACATTTTCAAAATTGTTTTTTAATACTTTAAAACATTATCAGTATTACAAAAAAATAAAAATAAACATAAAACATATTGGAAAAGTTAGCCATTTCAAAATGTAAGTGGTTACTTATCAATTATGTACATATTTTTGACTTCAATGTGCAACATGTCGTAGAGGGACACACGAGTTTTGTATGGAAGTGAAAAGAAGCCAATTAAAAAAAATATCCGAAAATTCCGGAAACCGAAATATACATCGAATAAAAATTATATATGATTCTATATAGGTAATTTTACTAACCCGATCCAGTTAAAACATACCATAAAAATTAAATATAAATATGTTTTTTTTTTACATAAATGAGAAGGACACAAACTTTTCTTCAAATGTACAATTTTTGGCGGCCAGACTCTGCGTTCATTTATGTTACCTACGAACTCACGTCATAATTGGTTATGATATTTCTAATAGTTGTGAACATATGTACGTTGGAGTTCCGTCGATGTGTGGGTGACTTGGGGGACGCCTATGTCCAGCAGTGGACGTGTTTCAGCTTAAATGATGATGTGTGACACTAGTAGGTAGTGTCTACTCAGTACCTACCGTGTATACAATGTCGCCCATCGGCATGTGCCCGCCCGAATTTTTCTGAATGTTCATTCTTAATTTTTTTTGAACTTACAATTGTGTTTAAAAAAAACTGTTTTTATTTTTTAATGTTTTTACCTCACTTTTTTTGCACAGTTGACAAATTCAGGGTCACCAGGCCCACCAATACTTTTTGTACATGTTAATTTAGATTAATTAACAATTAACAAAAAGTGATAAAGTTAACTTATTTTTAACCGACTTCCAAAAAGGAGGAGGTTATATTATTATGTTCGTAGTGTATGTTTTTTTAAAATGTATGTCCGCCGATTTATCCGTCAATTGTGGACCGATTTTAAAAATTATTTTTAGTTTGAAAGGGTATGCTCTCAAGATGGTCCTATATACATTTTATTAACTTTGCTTGAATAGTTTTTGAGTTAACTTCAATAATACGTGTTTTTTCCTACTTAATATGTGGATGATATGATAAGTTCCTGTCACTGTTATTTACATAGCAGGTATTCGAATTTGTGTGGGGCAGGTTCCACAAGCAAAAAGTGAAAAATAAAAACATTTTGCAAAAAAAAAATCAACCGACTCCCAAACAAAACACTACCAAGTGAAAATAACTTTAATTTCGGAAGTCGGTGTCTTTGGTTTTGAATTTTCATTTTTTGCCACCAACTAACTTTTACTGAGTATTTTCACCGACTGACTTTAACTGAGCATTGGTTAAAAGATTATGAAAATTAAAAAACTATGAAAATTATAGTGTGGCCAGTTGTTTTAACAGAAAATCAATGCTGCGTGGTGGTTTGTTAATCTTAATTAAAAGTTGTAATAAATCAAAAACCTGTAATGACATAGTTGAACTATCGGTTAAACATAGCATTGAACTGTCTTGTGTTGAGCTAGATAAGCATGTTATAGTGTGCGTTTACAGACCCCCAAATTATCAAAACGATATTTGAGTCAGTAATGGAAGATGTTTTGGCAATATTTGCAACTTGTAATAAATCAGTAATTATCTGTGGTGACTTCAACATTAATATTTTAGAAAATAATTCTAATACCGGTAGATTTTTAAATTTGTTCAAATCATTCAATTTGTCACATGTGTTTGTAGAACCGACCCGAATAACTACGTCTACTGCTACATGTATTGATAATGCGTTTTGTTGCTGCGACTATTTAGATAAAGCCATCGTTAATTATCTCCCTTCTGATCACAGTGGTCAATCCGTAACTTTTGAGTGTAACATACCAATACAAAAGGTGCAGATACAATTCAGACCAATAACAGCTGTCCATTTAAATAAACGAACACTTTAGTTTGTAAGTAATCAGGTCCTTAAAATGAACAAGTTAATATTTTGTATAAATAATTCTGTTCCTTAGTCCAATCCGAGTTCAATAATTGTTTTAAGAAGAACACTAAAACTATCAGGCCTTAGTTTTTATTTAGTGACTGAGCAACTACAGGACTCAGGAAAAGTAGGGATAGACTTTTCGAGCTGTCTGGCCTTAAGCCTTATATTAACACGGAAACTTTTATTAAGTATGTGGCTACTTACTCTAGAACTTTTAAGAACACTTGTAAGGCAGCTAAAGCCTTATACATTAGCAACAAGGTTAAATTAGCAGACAATAAAATACAGACGGTTTGGAAAATTATCAATAATGAAACGAACAGAAACAAAAAGCATAATTATACTCTGAAGACGTTATGAGCTGGTCTCATTTGCGATACCAAAGAAGTTGCTCAAGAATTTGTAAATTTCTTTACCAGTATCCCACTTAAAACTACTGAAACCTTAAATTCCTTGCCCTCGTTCTCTTTTGATTTAGTAAGGGCCAATGTTTCAGCATGCCCGATTGAATTTAACTTTAAGCATATTAACCCTATACAGTTATAAAAGCTTTTAAACAAATTAAGATCAAACTGACCGAAGATCTTTGGGGGATGCCCATTAAAGTCTGTACCTCCATAATTGAGACCAAAGCGCTTTACTTAGCCTTAATATTTAATTTGTGTGTAGATCAAGGCGTCTTCCCGGATTCAATGAAATACAGTAAGGTAATACCACTTTTTAAATCCGGGGACAGTAAAGACACCAATAATTATAGACCCGTAACCGTGTTGCCGGTATTTAGCAAGGTGTTTGAAAAGGTAATGCTCAATCATTTTAACACAAATAAAATCCTTCAGGATCAACAGTATGGTTTTACCAAAGGACGTTGTACGACCGACGCCGGTGTAACCTTATTTAGACACATTTTTAATGCGTGAGAAGAGGCCCAAAACGCTATAGGGATCTTTTGTGACCTCTCCAAGGCATTTGATTGCGTCGATTATGAAACCTTACTTTTGAAACTTGATCATTACATACTTGGAAAACTTGCGCTCAATTTGGTAAAATCTTATTTAAATGATAGACAACAGCAAGTTCAAATAAACGGTATCAATTCACTAGGTTTAAAAGTAAAAATAGGTGTTCCACAAGGCTCGATATTGGGTCCATTCCTCTTGTTAGTGTATATTAATGGTATACTCTATTTATTAAAAAACAACCCCAAATAGTGTTATTTGCTGACGATACTTCTTTCATATTTAAGGTAGATAGACGTGCTACAAGTTTTGACGACGTAAATAACGCCCTACTGTAGGCCCAAAATTGGCTCACTGCTAATAATTTAGTATTAAATGGAAAAGAAACTAAGTGCATAAAATTTTCTTTTCCAAATGTCAAAAGTAGTGATCGTGAGATAGTATTGAATCAAGAAAAACTAGAATTCGTCGATAAAACTGTTTCCTGGGGATCACTCTCGACGCAAGGCTACAATGGGGTCCTCATTTAACATCTCTTGCAGGACGGCTAAGTTCAGCAGCATATGCTGTCAGAAAAATCCGTTAATTTACAGATGTTGATACCGCGAGACTAGTATATTTTAGTTACTTTCATAGTATCATGTCTTACGGTATTTTACTGTAGAGATGGGTTTAGACATCGAGTCTATTTTTATTCTGCAGAAAAGAGCGATCAGAGCCATATATTATCTCCACAAGCGCGATTCTCTAAGAAAACTGTTTAAGGATATTAACATCATGACGGTACCTTGTCAATATTTCTATGAAAATATCATGTACGTAAGAAAGAATTTACATCTTTATAGCACAAGAGGTGATAGAATTATAGTACAAGAAAACCAGGGTTAGACTGGCTAAAGTAGATTCATCTTTCATGGGGTACTGTTTAAAATGTTACAATAAAATTCCTCCCCACATACTTCAACGGAATGAGACGAAATTTAAATCTTGTATAAAAAGCACTCTATGCAAGCCTAAAACGCACACGATATCATTAGCTGGGGGATTACATCGCTGACAAAAATGCTTGGCTCAACGCTGGTCCTGCTCAACAACCACAACTAATTGATTAACTTTTGCAAATACTGTTTGAAGCTGCTGAATGTATAAACACAATCTCCTTTGTATTATATAATTGCATAGCACAGGTGTGAGCACTATGTACTAAAGATTTATTATTTACCGGGTAATAAATATGTCTTGCATTGACTTGAATGTGCCCTGGCCGCTGTGAGTATGTCATGCTCACTCAAATGTTTCGCTGATGGTGGCGCGTGTGTTGGATCATTTAGCTCCCTAAAAAAGAGGGGTATATTGGAAGTATTGTATTGATTTTATTATACAGATATCCTCCAAGAAAACAATAAAACGTTTGAGAGAAAATGGTGCGAAAGAAATTAATTTAACAGACATTACATTTCCTTAGCTTATCTTTGTTGAGATTAGGGTCATATTTGATTTCTTTATGGTTTTTGCGTAATGATGTGAATATGAAGGTCTACCTGACTGTTAGAGTATCCTAGAGTTTATATAGGCTCAGCAGTTGAATAATGAAAAGGGTGTCTAGTTCCAACCTTGTGTATGGCTCTCTGTGCTCTTTCAACTTCAAGAAGGCGCACTTTTCCGGCTCCTCCCCATGAGGTCATGCAATAATTGACTATTGACTGGCAGAGTGCCGAGAACACCGTTTTGGTAGTTTTAGTATCCGTCACATGTTTTAGTGTCTTGAAAATGTATATAAAATAAATCAATCTTACAATCCAGGATGATCGAAGAACACAACCGCAAGAACGCAGGCTTTAGGGTCGAGCTGAACAACTTCTCCGACAAATCTGACGACGAACTGAAGTACCTGACTGGCACCTACATCTCTACACATGAGTACCCTGACATGATGCCTTTCCCTCACACCCTGACGGAGATCGATGATATTGTGCAGGAACTGCCTGAGAACTTCGATCTGAGGCTGGAAGGAGCTGTAACTCCTGCTAAGAGTAAGTGGCTTTAAGAGAAAGTAAAATAACTGTTGAGAGAGCTAAATAATCTTAACACTTCTACACTAGGCTAGTGGTAGTTGGTGGCATCTAGTCGTCAAACTTCTTATAGTTAAGATTTCACGATGATTTCAATGACCTGCACCACAAACTTTATGCTTACACCACCTGTGGTGCAGGTCAACGTCCAGCTGTTATTACTCCCTCTTAAGAGTCCATGACCTATAATGATACAGTCACGAAATTCAAACACACCTACAATATCTTTGATTTTGACAGTTTAACAAAATTAATTGCGCTCTTTACATAACGCAATTAATGCTCAACATGAGCAGATTAGAAAAGACAATGGCACTCCGGGTTGCCGACAGAAATGAAAACTTGAAAAAAAAAATCGGTACCGCGGTAATTAACGTGTTGATATCATTTACTCCACGGTGTCGGTAAATTCTGTCACAGTGTCGCGAATTCAATCGTTTAGTACCATCACAAAAATACCCAACGCGTCTAAAGAAGGTTTCACTTCAAAAATTCGTCTGCTAAACCTTTGAAGCAATGGATTAAGAATTTCCTCCAAAATCCTTCGGAGTGAGACGTACATAAATTAGGCAATTGGGGTGTTGACTTTCAAAATAAGCTCTGTGTCTTCTATAAAATTATCAAACCATCAACCAATAGACGGGGCATTTAACAAGATGGTAGGGTTTGGAGCTGTATTAACTTCTTCTTGTTTAAATCTTATCATTATTTTCCATTTATCCAGACCAGGGTGAATGCGGTTCTTGCTGGGCATTCGCCGCTACTGCTGCCGTCGAGGGAGCCTTCGCCAGGGTCAACGGAGAAAGGCTGCTGGATCTAAGCGAACAGTCTCTTGTGGACTGTGCTTGGGGGTGAGTGCGAACTTTGATGTCAGGTAGTAAGCAACTAAAACTACCAGCCGGTTAAGAGCATAATAAGAAGATATTTTGGTTAAAATTAATTTTATTTACATGCATAACTGATCTTTTTCTGAAGTTAACTGGGAGAAAAGGATTCTTTTCCTATATTTGTCAATATATTATGGTATTAAAAGCAATTATAGTCTGTCTTTTGCAAATATATTTTTGGCTGTTACATTGGTTTTATGGTTTGCGATGTCAAATTAGAAGTGGTACAGTTATTAAGTCCTGCTTGATTTTTTCCTAATATGTAGTAATATTACAAATTGGGTTACAGCTTTGACAATTTAGGCTGCAACGGAGGCACTTTGGATGGCGCCATGAAATACGTCCTCACTCACGGCATTCCCACTGAGATGGAGTATGGTCTCTACTCTGCTAATGTGAGTAACATGTTTCTTTTTTATATCATCCTGTTGAAATATGATAAAAGTCTTAAATGTAATCTAGGAAGATATAATCAACATATTCTTGTCCATGTTACTGGTTGGGTATTTTGGTTGGGGATTTTTTACCATATTAGTTTAATAAAACCTAGTTTTATTTTACTTTTTATACTGACTCATAATTGTTATTCTATTCCAGGACGGCTTCTGTAAGATCCAAAATATGACAGCTGTATACAAAATTCGTGGGTTCTCCCTCGTCACCCCCAGAAATCCTAACGCTTTGAAACTGACTCTCTTCAAATACGGACCCGTTACTATAGGCGTCCACGCCGATAGACTGATGTTCCACTACTCCAGCGGACTCTTCTACGACTTCTATTGGTAAGACATCATCAATATCTTCATTATTATCATCAGCATCTTCATCATAATAGCTCTCTTCAAATACGGGACGGTCACTGTCGGCATTCCTGCTAGCCGGCTCATGAAGCACTATTCTAATGGACTTTTTTATGAAATCTCTGGGTAAGACATCATCATTTATAAATTTAATTAACACCGGCCAAGTGCGTGTCGGACCACGCACAATGAAGGGTTCCGTAGTTGGATGAATTTATCCCAAAAACAAACTTAGCATTGTAATTGTTTTTTTTTAATGTGATAAAACTACAAATTAACAATTTCCGGGCTTTTCCTTTACTAGTGCTGTAAGATCTTGCTTTTGGCCAAATTTCATGAGTGTAGGATAACGGGAAGTACCCTATGGGTTTTGATTTATTTGCGAGTGTCAAAATAAGTCGCTTATATGGCCGTATTTTTGAAGTGAAAACTTCTTTAGGCACGTTGGGCATTTTTGAGATGGAAAAAACAATTGAACTCGCAACACCGTTACCGACACCTCATTTTTGTAAACGCGATTGTGCTCTTTATTTATATTACATTACGGACCAATATTTTATAGAAGTATTTTTCTTCAACCAAGGCGATCTTGTTCAAGTTTTCACTTCTGTCGGCACTCCCGGATTGCCACTGTTTTTTTTATTGCTTTGACTTAGAAGCTTGATATTTTTAGAACTCCAAGGGTAAGAAGAACATAAATATAAAAGACTATCATGAAAGAAAGATAAAAAAAGTAAAAGTTTGTTTTTGAGATGTAAAATTTAGTTTTGTAATATCTCGGTAATAGTATAAAATAAAGGTAAAGGATTTATTTTATTGATAGTAATGTTTTATTTGAAATTAAAATGGAAAGTTACTAGCTAGTTACTGGCTAGTTTACTTTAATCTCCCCCCGGTAGGGTCAGATTGAAATATATTTAAAAAAAAGTTTTTTCGTTGTAAACTAAAGGTATTTTGACACTACAGGTAGTTCTGAGTTTTCAGGGCAGTTCAAACTATAGACTAGTGACCATCAACAACGTCTGATATTCATTTGAACGATTTTAGAAACTATTTCGATCTTACCCCATCGTCCTTTCGTCTTCCCCCTGTTTCATTCTCGTGATAAAAATATGTAATAATATTATTAAATTTTATATTATAAAATATTTTATAATATTTATATTATAATAGTTTGCTCTTTACTCACTACAAATATAATCTTAGTATAAGCTAATATGCACTGTTTTACACGACTTTAAATACAACAGAGTTCACATTTCTTAAATGATTATTCACAAATATTCTCCATTTTTAGTGAGGACGGGCGCACTAACCACGCAGTGACAGTCGTTGGCTACGGAGTACGTGACGGAGAAGATTACTGGCTGGTGAAGAACTCCTGGGGAGAGAACTGGGGAGAGGACGGCTACATCCTGATGTCTGCCAGGAACAACAACTGTTTCGTCCTGGACTCGCCTTACTATCCCATCGTTTAAGTTAAATATTTAGAAATAAATTCCACGTGCTGTTGATACTTGCTTTTTATTTACTTTCTAAATCTGTTTCCCAGCCTCAACGGTCTTACATTTTGGTCCTTCGAGCCACAAAACTAAGCTCGATTCCTATATAAAAAAAATGAATCGTTTTGCTTACCAATACAACGACTTGTTTTGGTAACATTATTTATTGCCAAACTGGACATATAAATAGATACCTAAGCAAATTTTACCTGTGATAGCTACTACCATATGAGAGGGTCTACTATGCTATGAGGTCTTTGCTTCATTATGATAAAGATAAAAAAATCTTAATTTTAATTAATAACAGTCCGCAAAATGTTTGAATCGGCCATTAGTCCGCAAAAAGTTGGTCCTTGTGTTTTCTGTGATAGATAAGGGATTAAAAAGTAATGTATTTACTGTTTCTCCTAACTACTAGTCTTATTATGGTACAACTGGTTACAATAATATGATATTACTACAAAGGTTGTCATAAATAAATGTTCAGTTCCCAGCAGTGCCAGTGCGACGGTAAATAATAACAGTAGCGACATCTGTTGACATTTTCCTGAATCACCAAGCACGAAAACTTGTAACTCTTAGCAACGACCTAAATTAACGCCATCTATCTGACTTTCCACGCACTATCAAGATAAACAACTTTGTAATGACTGCTATAAACGCGTTTATGTCTTCGTTTAGACACATTATATTTGAACGCATTAATTTTTATAACAGCTTCTTTATTACGTATTGGGCTACGTGAATGAGCTTACAAAATAATGGTTCAGTTAAATTACACAGGGTGTACATGCTAATAACGCAACATTCTATGACACACTAAAAAACTCATATTTTCAATAAAATTACAAAAATAGTTGTTATCGTTCAGACTACTACGTGGTCTAACTTCCTGGAACCTAGTTTCGATCCCTCGGTCAAGCAATGCGATAAACAAATAATTATGTTATTTGCTCAATTAAAATATAGGTTTTTCTTAGACAATGCGGCATTATAAATTTTGAAGTCAAAATTAGTTCTATATTTTAACAAGATTTAAAACCTAATGCCGGTGACATTCCTCGAAGGTTAACTTTAGCGCACACATAATGCCGATGACCCTCCTGGAGTCGGAGGATGGCGGCATGGCGTATGAGCTCTATTATATGAAAAGTGGGTGGAGTTGAACGTGTTAAGTAAGTAATTTTTAAATCGTTCCATGTTTTTTGACAGTTAGTCTGTTTACACTGTATTATATATAGATGTCGCTAGTTTCCTCTTACGTTCCTAGACATTTGATTTTATGGGCACTAAGCGACAATGCCAACAGTGGGCACAGCTGCGCTTAGCGTATTCACTTACTTTACGACCCCTGCAGGTAAGGGTAGTTTCCTAGTCTATTTCAAGGCAGACAGTATAGGAACTACCCGTGTATTTGTGTACCTACATAAACTTTTGTCTATTATCTTCTAGGTATACTATTTTGTGGCCTAGTATAGACATTTATGTATTTTTCTTTGAATCAAAATTGTACTTGTTTTCAGATGATGGAAATTTAATCAATTCATGAGTTTTGGTCTTTCTGTACACTTACAGAAATAAAGAAAAAAAAATGTTTATTTTATGTAAAAGAAAAAAGAGATATTTATATGAAATTATTTCAAGCGCTACTGTTGGGCATTAAGTCTATGGGTTCGATTTCCGGGTGGAGAAAAATTGAATTGGGTTTTTCGATCTGAAATTCTTCATTAGCGGCCCGGAGTCTGGATTTCGGCTCGCTTAGTAACAATAGATTCGCTTTCTATAACGTAAATTTATGGGACTTTTGACGTAAATAGAAAAAAAAGCTATTTTACAGCGCTTTAAGGTCAGCAGCATGAAATATTAAAACTACTTAGGTATTAAATTTATTTATTTCAGACACAATGATCCATATTTTTGTTAGTATACTTAAGAATTATGTTAGTAACTAGATATGCAAATACACACCATAATCATACTATTATTATTACATCAGACTACGTTATAAAAACACAATTAAAATCATCTCTAAATTACTAAAATATTTAAAATCATCAAAAATATTTTAATATTTAAATAAAATCATAAATCATAAATTAATTGAATAATAATTCATGAAAGAATAATTAAATGAAAGAATAATTAAATTAAAGAATATCGTTAAAAAAATTACAGTAATTTGCATTCCAGACAGTATTTAAAATTTTGTTGTATAGCAACCAGTATATCTACTGCGAAATTAAGTAAATCAAAGTCTATTTCACAGCGTATAAGAAAACAGAATGAGTAAAATTACATAAAAAATTCTATTTTTCTACTTAAGATGCTGACTGTACATAAAATAATTATAAAAGCCAGAACTTCAAAATGACGTAGATTAAAGTCTTGTCCATCGTGTAAAAAGAAAATAGAACACAATTTTATAAAAAAACATGGACGTAAAGAAAATCCTTCATTATAATACACTTCCGGACTCCGAATCGAGCCATCGTGCTTATTTTTCTTCTTAGCGTGTCAGAAATCAGAAATCATTTATTTTGCAATTAAATAAATATTATAAAAGCAGTTTCAACACAGTCTACCTTACGGCATGCAAAAGTATTTTTTTTTTATATCTACTCATACTACACACTCTACAAACAAAAAAATAAAAAATAAATAACAAAACTACAGTTATGTGGATCTGCAGCCTTCCTACATAAACTGAAAATCAAAAACAACAATCTTAATTCTATTTTACTTACATAAACAAAAACAAAAATAACAAAATGAAATTTGAAATAAAAATAGTAAATAAAAATAACATTATAAACTTATCATTCAAAAAATCTTGTATGGAATAGTAACATTTATCTATTAGTAAGGATGTTAGCCTCTTTTTAAATATACTTAATGATTCTTCTTTGTAGGCATGAGGTACTATATTGTAGACGACGGGCCCCATTGATAGAAAGCTTTTCCTTAATAATGTTGTTCTTTGCCTACCTGTAAACATTCGATTTTTATATTTCGATAATCTAACAGATCTCGGACGTGTTCTAATATCGTCCATTAGGGTAAAAAGGTGTATGTTTGTTCTAACAAATATTGCAACTTCAAATGTATACAAAGACGGAAAGTCGAGCAATTTTAGAGACTTGAAAACAGGTGCACAACCGTCGGTATTTTTAAGACTAGTCATTGATCTCATGCAACGTTTTTGGGCTTTGAATATCCTCTCCCTCTCAGTACAGTTACTCCAGAATATAACCCCGAATCTGATGACTGATGCAACTAGACCATGATAAGCTTCCAGCACGTTGCGATTGCTTACTTTTTTGCCAGGTTACAAAGCTAACTTGCTTAACTTCTCACATACATCCTCTGAATGCAGTTTCCAGTACCTTAATTGCGTAACTTATTTTCGTAAACAATTATACCAAATTTGTTTCATTTTGACAGTTCAACAACATTCATTGCGTTATTTACGTTGATGAGCAGATATTTTTTCCAACTTATGAAGCTATGAATTAGCAATCTGTTTCAAATCGAAGCAGATTGTGATTAGGGTACTAGTCAGTTTGTTATCAATTAGAATGCCAAGGAATTTTGTAACATTTGTGGAGTTTAATTTTTATCCATTAAATTTAACATCATAATTTAAAGCTCATAGACGCTGATGAAAACGCATAACTTTTGTTTTCTTAATATTCATAGTTAAATTATTTTTATCAAGCCAATTTATTATGCTTTTTAATGTATTATTAATATTATTTTATTGCCGCATTTTACTATAGCCGTAATGTCGTCTGCAAATCATACCATAGGGTGTTGAATGTGTGTGAATTGAATGTGTTGTGAATGTGTTGAATGTGTCCATGGCAACTTATATACAGGCAAATATACAGTCAAATTCTGGGCTAACCCAGAATTTCACTACGAGCTTGGCACCTTCAGTGGCGTCCTTCCACCGTGCTTATTTACGTCTATTTATGTAGGTCTAAAACATCAAAATAATGATGTGTCAATAAAGTATTTATGCAGTTTTGAAGCCGACGTACTGGCCATCATTTTCGTGTCATAATTATTGCAAATTTAAAATTCCATCTAAAAAGTTAGACTAAACACAAAAAAAAAATGCTGGGTGGCTCGATTCAGGTGTCCGGAAGTGTATTTCCATTTTCCCTTCGTATTTATAAACGAATACAGACGAACAGGAAAGCTTTTACGAGAGTTTGTTTTGTATATAATTTGATACGGAACCCGGAATTTAGAAATTGTGTAAAATTCGTAGAAGGAGAATCGAGAGGAACTCTGAAATGAATGATTTGAAAAGGGGCAGCACATAGTAAGGGCTTAATTTGGGGAGGTAATCGATGTTTCTTTCCTTATTTGTGTTTACCTTCCAGAGGGACAATGAAAATCAATCAACTCAGTCCCCTGCTGGACATAGGCCTCTCCTAGACTGCGCCACAACACTCTGTCCTCCGCTTTCCGCATTCAGTCTGTCCCAGCTACCTTTTGAAGGTCGTCAGTCTATCTAGCTGCGGGTGCCCCGCACTACACTACGCAGAGGGATAGTTACAGTAAAATTATTCATTATACCACTGGGACCTTTGTCTCAGTTTGACCTTGTAAACTCACTCTTGTATGCGCCATTTTGATTTTATAGCGAACTAGAGATGAGTCGATAGACACCTCGTGTATTAAAATCCTACCAGCCGTTACGATGCTTCGAGGTATAAAGAGTGCTACATACACAGATAGGCTTGAAAAACATAACCTTGTATTTTTGTCTCTTTGTATTTCTTAGGCGTGTCCCAAATAAAATATTTTTCTTTCTTTTCTTTCTTTCTTTTCTTTCTTTCTTTCTTTCTTTCTTTCTTTCCTGTCACGCAGTCCGTTAAAAAGTTGTGCGACCAATCGGACGACGACTGCAGTACCAATGTGGTTCCCGAAATAATAACTGTGGGGTTATTGGGTGACACGCTTACAGTAGCAATGGCTTTATTTTGACAGTTCAAAAACATTCATTGCGTAATAAAACCTTGTCCCATCCGTGAGGGTGTTGTTGGTACAGAGAGTCTATAAATGTGGTAATTTCCATGAAAAAAGTTATATTTTATTCAAATTGGTATTTTATCGGAATTATCACGTGGGGTGTGGGCGACCATCATTTAGCGGGTGTCTACAAGTCATAACTTATGATCCCTGTTGAAAATTTTCTAATTTTTTATGAATTTGGGGTAATTTTGGTACTAAAAAATGTGAATTTTATATATTAATATATTTTCAATAATAATAATATAAAATAAAACTTTTTGGTAATTTTATTGCTTATGTGCCCCTTTCAGATCGGACGTGGCTTTTTAACTTAACGTATATGGTCGCGTGGGCTGGACGCTTGAATGGTTACGTCCTTGAGCAGACACATTTTTCGAACATATGAAGAAATGGATTAGCAATATCCTTCAAAATTATTCAGATTGTGATTGAAAGTGTGTTACGCAATTAGGTTGCTGGTCTATCACAGACTTGCTATCGTGAAAGGTGACTAAGAGATTTTCTGAAGAGGCCGCACCCAGTGTCCTTATTTATCCATTCAATTTTATTGTTTTAAATCTAACGAGGATCACGGTACGGTTGGTCTACAAATCCAAAATATAGATAGAAAGATCAAGTATTTTTTGAGACTCGAACATGAAGAACACAGACTAAATCTTAAAACACAAACATTGAAAAATAAAAACGAAATAAAAACAACTGTATACAAAAACCGACTTCCAAAAGGAGGAGGTTTTAAATTAGAATACCTATATGTTTTTTTCTTGTATGTTTCTTACGCGATTACTCCGCCAATTATGAATTGATTTCAGTGATTATTTTTTGTTTGGTAGGCCATACTTCAGAGGTAGTCCCATATAAATTTGATTAACTTTGCTTGAGTAGTTTTTGAGTTAGCTTCAATAATATTTCACTAAGTATGTGGATGATATGATAAGTTCTTGTCACTGTTATTTACATAGCAGGTAGTGGTATTCTAATTTGTGTGGGGTACCACAAGTAAAAAGTGAAAAATAAAAACTTTTTTTTTTTCACTTTATAGTGGTTTTTTTTGAAGACGGTTGTTTTTTTTTTTTGTAAAAAGTTTTTTTCTTTTTAGCACCGGCGCCAAAATTTACTTAGCGAGCTTATTAAATGGAGCTCTGAGGGGTCGAATTCGGAAAATGGTGATCCGGCAGAAAACTAGAGTCATTTATCTGTGATCATTTTTATGGTTCAAATAAAATTGTGAATGTTATAATTTAGGACAAAGTGTAGAGATCAAACAGTAATTTTGTTATTTCATAAGATTTTTTTTAGAAACAACCTGGTAGGTATTATCTGAATTTGAGCCGGGTTGATGGCAATATTAAGGCCGCTTCCGACGCGTGCGCAATATCGCGCACGCACGCGCACCGGCCCGCACGACGCACCGTGGGAAGGGTTACGTGCGTGGTAGCGAAGACGCGTGCGTCGCGGTGCGTCGTGGTGCGTCCGCGTTTGGATACATTCCCTTTGAAGTTACCGGCTCGCCACGGATCAGCCCGCACGGACACGCACCATGGGAAGGGTACCGTGCGTGGTAGCGCAGACGCGTGCGTGGCGGTGCGCCCGATCCGCGGCGAGTCGGTAAACTTCAAAGGTGCGCGCGTATGCCCGGTTCCTATAAACTACGAGGAATCGTTTTGCATACCAATGGTAACGTTTTTATTGCCCAACTTGGCATATATAAACAAAAAATAAAAATATGCTTTAAATATGTATGTAAATTCGTAAGCAAATTTTTAGACATGGCCGTTTTTGTATTTTTACGCAAACGGTTAAATATTTGATATCAGATTATGAAATCGTTTTCAAAATTCGTTTTTAGAAATCAATTTCTGGAGCGGCTCTGGCGCCTCTGGCTCGTAGTTTCGACCGTCTCTAGTAATATTATAATTCGGTTGTAAGTTCATCGATCAAAACTACCTAAACATAAACAAATACTTGCTTACGCAATTTACTCTTGCCGTGGTTTTGTGAAATCGGTTTGTCTAGTTCGGATTATCGATACGATACAATTTGTGACTGAAATCGGATTTTAGATACGTTTAGTTTCGATATATCTGATGCATGTCTACTAATTTTACCTTTGATAGCAAGTTCCATAATTTGCATAGTAGATGTAAAGCTCGTTCGTTCGTGCTCGTTGGTCTAGTGGTCGCAAGCGCTACTGCTAAGTATGAGGTCCTGGGTTCGATTCCCGGGTCGAGCAAAATGTTATTGGGTTTTTCTATCTGAAATTTCTCAGTAGCAGCTCGGAGTCTGGATTTGTACCTGGTTGATGGCAATAGGCTCGGCCCCTATTACATGGGACTTAAACATAACTGGCGAAATGTGGGTGTGCCTGCTACAGGGACACCTCTGCCCAACCCTCCGGGGAAACAAGGCGTGATGTTATGTTTATGTAAAGCTATGAGGTCTTTGCTTCCGGTTAGTCCCCCTATACTCTAGTCCCTCTATGCTCGACCTAAAAAATACCTACTAAAAAGTATCGCTATGCACGCAATTCTTCGATTCTACGTAAACAATGGAAGGTATAGTTGGAAAGAAAAGTGTTTAAATTAAGGTAAAAAAATTATAGCGTTATTCGTATAAGCGTAAGCGTCTGTAAATTAAAATTTGTTTTGTCTCGTTCTGACAGTCAAAAAGTCAAAATGACAGACAAAGACAAACGAATTACAGAGCAATTCTAAGTTAAGAAATGTTTATGATTAGAGCTGTACTCAATACTGGATCCACAAGATTTAACGAAGTCTGTAGACAGAAAACTAAAAAAATATAAAAGAGCGTAAATAAAAAGTCCGTTCTCAAAGTCAAATCACCCGTATTCATAATATTTCTTATGACAAATAATCAAATACTTAAAAAAAAAAACAAATAATGAGATGTAAGTATTACTATTTCAATCACAGAATGAGATATGACTATTACTATTTAAATCACAGACTTTAATACGAATCAAATTATTAATATTAATTAAAAATTAACATTTATTTCTCGATAATTGGGTTTTGGTTTCATTATTCTTTGCTTTATCAAAGAGAACCCTAATTACGTAAATTATTTTCTTAATTGATTATGACTAATTTGTTTCATTTTGACGGTTCAACAACATTCATTGCGTTATTTACGTTGTTGAGCAGATTTTTGTTCCAGCTTATGAAGCAATTGATTAGCAATCTGTTTCAAATCGAAACAGATAGTAATTGATCGTGTATTACATACATAATGATTCGCGGCAGGGCTCATTGTTATAGTCACCCTGAAAAAAACAGTTCGACACATGCCTCATCAAGCGCAAAGCTTGACCCGTTTTATTATAATAAATTTTCTTCTTATCGTGTGGTTAGTGACTAACCTGGTATCAGAGTTTTAAAGCCGCCTAAGGGCCTCTGACTTGGCTTCACATGCCGTCGAGAAATATATCTCAGGTATCCCGTTTTCTTCACAAATATAATTAATGATGATTAAGAATAGGAAAACATAATATATTTACATACTAGGTTTTCTTCATCACTGCCCACGAATATTATTTCGTGTATAGCGAATCTTTTTAGTAGGTATTTTACGAGTCGAGCATAGCAGGTAGAGCATAGGGGACTAACCGTTTGCTTCATTATTGGTAAAAATACAAACAAGTGGTGATGTATCAAATTTTGGCATATTTGATTTTTTCGTCGAATTTGAAAAAATCTTTTTTTTTTTAAAGGTATACTTTCTAGTTGGTCTCATTGTCATTTGGTCACAATCTGATGATGGGATTTTGGAGAAATCGAAGGAACTCTTCAAATATTATAAGTAAGTAAGTAAGTAAATCATTTATTTGCGCACACCTATAGCGATTTTGGTATTTTCATAGTAATTAACTCGTGGATTTGCTCTCGGAAAGCAGCATTTGGTAAAGTGGAACTGATAATGAAGGCCACAGATGGCCAACGGAACTTCTCAATAATAAGTAGGTAATTGCTGACTCACTAAAAAGCAAGTAATAAAAACTTTTTACAAAAACAAAAAAACAAACGACTTCCAAACTACAAAGTGAATAAATAACTTTAAATTTCGGAACACGGTGGTAAAACTAAAATACTGATCCAAAGACACCAACTTCCGAAATTAAAGTTATTCTTCATTTTGTAGTGTTTTTCGCGTTGGTTGTTTTTTTTTTTTTGTTAGGTTTATAATAGAAAGAAAAAGTATTTATTGGGACTCGCACAGGACATTACAAATTAAACTAAAACACACTCATTAAAACATTATAAAAAATTAAAAAAACAAATTAAAAATATATAGGTATATATAACAGAAAGTCCTGTACGAGGCCAAAAGGCTCCTATCTCAGCATATGTTGCGACATTTAAAAAAAAATGTCGCAGCGCTGGTATTCTGATAGGGCCCGCAGTGATGTCACGGATAGATAGATACAGAAATAATAATATTATTTGTTTATATGTCTATTGTAAAACAGCCCAAAATACTGGTTCTTTATTAAACTTCAACGAATTATAACGTTGCTAAATTGAAAAGTATAACTGTGACGTAGCATGACAACTGAAGTGACAGGTATTTTGTTTAGTCAGTTAACTAAGCCTCCGCTGTCCGTCCGTCCGTCTCTCTGTCTGTTAGCGGGCTGTATCTCATGAACCGTAATAGGTAGACAGATGCAATTCTCACAGGTTGTGTATTTCTATTCCCGCTATAACAACAAATAAAAAAAATAAAACAAACTAAAAAAAAAACCAGCCAAGTGCGTGTCGAACCACGTACTATGAAAGTTTCCATAGATGGGATGAATTTATCCCAAAAAGAAACTTATAGTTGAAAAACATGTTCTCACATACATCGATATACGCCACGGTCAATTCTCAAACTGAAAATGTATATAAGTTTGTAATCGCTATTTTTTTTTAAATTGTAAATTAACAATTTTCGGACATTTTCCTTTACCTGTGCTAAGCCACCTTGCTTCTTGCCAAATTTCATGATTCTAGGTCAACGGGAAGTATCCTATAGGTTTTTGATTTATTTTCAAGTATTAAAATATATCGCATAAATGGCCGTATTTCATCCTGCTCACCAAGCGAAATTATTTTGCCATACTACAGGGCCACCGGTTAAAAAATATTCTGCAAATTTATCTGTTATGGTCTTAGCAAAAAGATTAGAAAGAAAGCAAGAACAAAAAGTCTTTTTTTTTTTTGGGACACGCACAGGAAATACAACATGAAAACTAGGGCATGCTATCCGGATATCTGGATATCCAAATTATTCTAAACCTTCGAAAATGTTATCCGGATATCATTTGTTTTACTATCCGGATAAAAAGAGTAATACCGATAGTTTCTTTTATTCGTTTTCTATATTTTATTACATCAAAGTCAGTAATAATATGACATTGAACGTTGTGTTTTAATAAAATAGGTATTCGCAATCATTACAATTTATGGTATATCATCTAAAATCCATCTGATGACACAATTACTATATTCATCATAAAGATAATTCAAAAATGCTTTTGTTCAGAGCTCGACTTCAGTTGTCGACAGCGATGATGATGACGTAGTGCTCAGTGATTACCAGCAGAAGAAACTGAAAAATCATTTACTATAACAAAGAAAATAAGCATAAAAAATGTATTTCGATATATTTTGATCGAAAGGACCATGCCAAAAACCCTTTCAACGTCCACTGGAACTGATCTCTGTTGCAGGGAACGTAGTGCTGTTAAAGTAAATAATTTTTTGAAGTAATGACCATCATCGCTCATCAACTGAAGTCAAGTGTGAGTCAAAGAAGATTTAGAAACTCTTTGCTGAGCACAGATGGCACACACCAAGAAAAATTCATCTTCGTCAAATAAACAACCTCCTAATAACATTCCTCCAACCAGCATCGAAGCTAAAAAGGTTTTTCCTCCACTGGTTACATCCAAGCGTAACAAGATTATATATTATTATTACGTGTATTATTAATACGTATATAAAATCGTTACATCCACGATAAAGTTGCGAATGTGTAATTTTCGCATAAAACTGTTTTTTGTCACAACCCGCTCCCAATGTGGTAATACATACCGTGGCAAAGTTTCAATCGTGTCTGTAATATAATAGTTTACAAGATATCATAGTAGTAAATGTGCGAATCACAGATTTTACGAATTGCAGGTTTTCACGCCTGCATATTTTTAAAATAATTATCCTATTTCGTTTAAACCATTTCATTGTTTACAGCCCTATTTGATTACCGGCAGTCAATTTTATTCGAATCTTTTGGAGTTTTGAATTGTTCGGTTGATGTTAATTTTTCTTTCTTGCGACTCATGTCATAGTAGTTTTTTTTTTTTTTTAGAATGGACGATATTTTTTAGACTATAAAAACACCGAAATTTATTTATCCAATGCTATATTGCTTTCATTTCATTGTTAATTATAAATGCGCTCACTGTGATTCGGTGATTTATGAATCCAGTGTAGTTAAAAGTTGTCGTGCTGTGAACTGGGTACGTATTCCTTCTTTCTCATGTCACTGGCAGGTTCTCGAAATACTGGTGATAGCTCCTTGGTATTAGGACATCGTTACATAATTTTAGTAGATCTGTCTTTTTCATCTTCGAAATAGGCAATCGGCCACTATAAACAGATTTAGGTATTATAATTGTACTTTCCCTTTCTTCAATTTTAATTTAAACTCAATGAAGCTTTCACTATTATAATCTTTTTTGATGAAAATGGATTTTGGAATTTCTTTCCAATATTGCACACACACAGAATCTTAAAACTTTGGAACATCATTTTCAGTAAGGGTTTGGTGTCTTTTCTTTAGTGGTTTGCTTCTACTGCGAACTGAAGTACTTTGGTACACGATTTTTGAAGAGTTTTTGTAATGAAAATGTCCATTGGAAACTTAAATAAGTTTGATTTACCTTTTTCCAGTGGTGTCCAAAATATCCATACTATCCGGATATATCCGGATATATCCGGATAGTTGTCTAGAAGTATCCAAAATATCCGGGTAGTCAAATGTGGCAGATAATTGCATGCCCTTATTAAAACTAAGAAAATTATAAAAACAATATCAATTTCAGAAAAGAATATTAAAATTTAAAAAAATAATGTATTAAAAAAAGTTGCTCTTCGTGGTACATTCCTCATAGATATCAAGGAAGTATTTCCTTTAGGATCATTTGGCCATGAGCCTGGATGATTCCACCTTCATTTTCAGTATCAAAAGTACCAGGGGGTGTATAATATTCGTGGTAAATTTTTAGATCGCCTTAAAAAGTTGTGCAATAAACAACACTTCATAACAATATTGACCTTCTTTGGTTATAATTATATTAACCTTATAATATATTAACTATATTATATATATATTAACTATAATATATTAACTATAATATATTATAGTTATTATTTATTATTATAGTTATTAATATTATAGTTATTATTTATTTAACTATAATATATATTAACTATAATATATTAACTATATTATATTAACCTTATAATTATATTAACGTTATAATAATATTAACCTTCTTTGGTTCTAATAAAAATGGTTTATAAAAATGGTGTATAAAAATGGTACCCTAACAATATCCGACATTATGCCGAAAACGTTCTCAACTATTCTCAGAGCACGAGACAAACGATACTTAAAAATTCTTTCTTTTGTTCCCGTGGCGTGGAGACGGCTTCAACGTATTTTCAGTGAGAGCAAATGCACTATCTCCCACAAACACGTAGGGAAGTGGTTCCTCCATGAAGGGCAAATTAGTTGATGCTGGAAAATCCAGTTCATTTCTGTTTTTTTTTTTTTATACATCTCTGTATTTCTATAAACACCGCCATCATTTATTCTACCTTGACATCCGCAATCCACAAATGTGAAGTTATAGTCAGCATTTACCAAAGCTAACAGAACAATGCTAAAAGTGGCTTCAAATCTCAAGGCCCACACAGATCGACACGCAGCGTCGGAAAAAGCCAGGTGTGTGATGTGTAGGTCGTCGGCCGTGTGGGCTGGTGCGCGTCCGTGCGCAATATCGCGCACCGTGGGAAGGCCCTCGGTGCGCGGTGCGTGGTCGTGCGCCGTGCGGCCCGGTGCGCGTGCGTGCGCAATATCGCGCACCGTGGGAACCCGCCTTTAGGCTTATCCGCTTTTACATGGAACTGCAACATCAATCTGCCTAGCCTTTTCAGAAGTATTTAAGGGTCGGCTTCCATTCTAAACGGATGCAGCTGAATACCAGTGTTTTACATGGAGCGACTGTCAAGACAAAATCAAACAGGTTGTTAATTTAATTGTATTATTTATTATTTTTTTGTTCTGTGATGATATTGATTTTACATTCTGTGATTATTTCCGCACACACTTGACTTATTAATTGTGAAATGTTAGGAAATTCGTCTACTTTTACAATGTTTGTAAATATGTGAGCACCATGTATCTATCACATAATAAAATTATCTGTCGTTGCTTCATTTTTAATTCTTTTGACCTATTCTGGTATAGTAATTTTATTCTAGGTGCATCGTCTTCACATAATAATTATTTCACTAACATTAGTTAAAATGTCTGTTAAAAAAGTAACGGTGGAGTTTCTTGCCAATTCTTCTCCATACGGAAACTCCTTTTTGGAAGGGGCGACTAGAATCAATTCTATTATTTTGTAAATTTTGATGTTTAAAAGTGCCATACATGGGCCTATATGAAAAAATGATTTGACTTTGCCTATCTGACCTCCACAACCCAGTTACTGAGAAACACGATACCTCCCTCTTGTTCAGACTGGTTGTTAGACTTTCGGTCTTCTGACAACCCGTAACGACTGTCAAAGATCTACGAATGATAGCCGGGACCAACGGATTAACAAGTAACTGACGAAATGAGGCACTTCTGCCTATTGCCTTCGGGGAATACCTTCGTGATGCGATTTTATAATATAGGAGAACATCTAAAATAGCTTCTTTTTATTTCGTGTGGAGTTTTTATGCGCCCACTGCGGGCCTCTGACTTGGCTTCACTTGCCGTCGAGAAATATCTCTCAGGCATGCCGATTTCCTCACGATGTTTTCCTTCACTGCTTTTGATGCAACTGATAATCATACAATACGCAGATGAATCTGAAAAGTCAGAGGTGCGTGCCTTAAGTTCGAACTCGAGACCTATGACTTGGCAGTCCGACGGTCACACCACTAGGCTATCATTGCAATCTAAATTAGCTAGTTAACTAAGACCCATACTTAAGTCATCATCTGCCTAGCTTTTTCCCGACTATGTTGGGGTCAGCTTCCAGTCTAACCGGATGAAGCTGAATACCAGTATTTCACATGGAGCGACTGCTTATCTGACCTCCACAACCCATTAACTAGGTAATACGATAACCCTTGGTAATATTGGTTGTCACACTTTCGGGCGTCTGACGACCCGTAACGACTGTCAAAGTAACCCATAGTTAAGTATAGCCATTTAAAGCCATAATTATTGTAAGTCGCTCATTAAACCCGATACGGCTAGCGTCTGTCGCCTGAACCTCTGCTCATCACGAGAGGGTATACGCGTGCTTGAGACACACGGCCCACAATAATATAGAAAGCAAAATAGGCATTTCATTACTTGATTTACTTTCACTAGTTTGCGAACTCGAATAGATGTGAAATACGTTACACACGTCCGTCGTATTCAGTCTTCAACGGTTTTAGAGGAGTAGCTCATGTATTAGAAGTATCCAGACTTAAGGATCTGGAAGTTTTAAGAGCTCTTACTGTGTTCAGACCTCAAATTCATGGAGGAGTTCTTGCGAGGAGAGTTGGTTGTTACTTGGCATAAGAATAACGTGGTTTCTGGCCTTATTAGTGGTTTATACTCAAGTTTGTATGTCTTTTTAGATTTACCTTTTTTTGTCCTACTGCTGGGCAAAGGTCTCCCCCACACTTTACCAGTTTTTCTTTTGTTGTGCCAATCAGGTCAGGGACGAGTCCATATCGTCATGCCAGCGTTTCTTAGGCTTGCTCCGGTGACGAGGCCCGTCATCAGGCACCCACTGGTTATGATCCTGGCTCATCTGTTTTGATGCATCTTTAAGGTGTGACCCGCCTAGTCTCATTTTAGCGTCACAGATTTATCGTAGATTTACTTTACGGCACCAATATTTCCTGGGTTTTTTCTGACGGAAAAACGACTTGACTTCGCTAAAAAGTATGTGGAGACAAATAAATCACAACGTCAGGAGACGTTGTGATTTATTTGTCTCCCCATACTTTCAACACAACTTTAAATTTGAAGTAAATATTGCTAACGATTTCCACACGCCGCTTTCCAGATTTTCCGGCCGTATGCGCCATCTCCCAGGGCTGTAGCAGGGAGGGGATCAGGGGACACCTCAGATCGCGTCGAACCGCCGCGAAGGACGGACGCGTTTATAAAATGGTCCTCTGAGCGTGCCAGTGCCGAGACAATGGTCAAATACAACATATTATTTGCTGTTACAATCTCCATCTCCTTGGCAGTTGGTAAGTGCTAGATTTTATTTCGATTATATTTCGATTTTATTGGTTGGTTTCAAATGTTACTGGCTGAATTTTTCCTCTTTTAATTCGTGATTTTCTGGCCGTTTGTATTTTTTTTTCGTGTTTTGTCAAAGGGTAATTAATTATTTTTTGCTTTTATATTCCGGAGTACATATTTTTTATTAGACGTGTGTAATTTATCATCGGGATTACTTGCTATTATTTATCCAACTGTTGGAAACAAGTTCAGAGCTATTGTTTCCTTTCAGTTGTCCTCTGTAAGTGATGTTCAATTGAAATGTGTCATTAATTATTTTTTTTAAGAAAAGGCTGTCTTTCGCCTCATCCTGTATTAAAACGCTTTAGCGTAATTAAATAATTCTGCGTTTAATTAAGATTATAAATCATCTCATAAATATATCAGCTGTTGCTGTTGATAATAACTAAGCCTAATAAGCTTGACATATTTATCTGGATTTTTTATCAGAAGAATAACTAAGACTGAGCTTTTTATTACTTCTGTCTACTAGGTCGCGTCACTCAAATGTCTTCTGTTAATGTCAAAATATGACAGTAACTGTCTTGTATGTGTAGCTTCTGGAAGCCTGATCAAGGGTCAATGTTACCTTCAATATCTTCATTATGACCAGGCGATTCTCAGATATACAGGGTGGCAGGGACATCGACGCGAAAACTCTTACCATGGATTCAGTACATGATTCTGAACCTCCTTCGTTGAAAATTTTCGTCGGTTATTAAAAAATCTGCGGTTTAATACAAAAATGCAATCAATACCTACGCGGTCAAAATGAATGGAAAAGCAGATTTTTTTAAATGACCGACTAAAAATTTCAACGCCCCCTGCGTTGAAAAAATCTGCTTTACCATTCATTTTTAGAATCATCATTGAGAATCATGTTCTGTGCTGTGTGTGTGCTGTGTGCTGTGTGTGTCATGAGTGTGTGTGTGTGTGTCCATGGTTTTCGCGTCGATGTCGGATGGTATGTATGGTCTTGTACAAATTGATAATTAAACTTAGATATGGTAATTATTGGAAGAAAGGTACCAGGTATGTGACAGTGTTTGGTGACGAGTCTTTTTACAGCGTTGATGATGCTCCTCGGACTCTGAACATGGTCCTCCTAGGCCGCAGATGTAATAGAGGAACCCAAATAAAATAAAAACTCTCCTGAGAGCAGGAGTTCAAGAGGCTGTTTTTTTAAACCTCTCTTCGAATGTGTAAAATGTGGTTTTAGCAATGATTCTATGATTATTATGCTGTAATATTGACAGATGACGTTAAAAGGTAGCCGCAGACAAGCGCGATACAACAGCGTGACACGACTCTAGTAGAATAATTTCTGTAAAAACATTATGGAAATTGTTCTAGCAAAATCGCGATGCACGGTTGCGTCGCGCCTGTCTGAGCCTTTACACTTTGACAGTTCTTTACGGGAGCACTGTCGGTTGAGACTGATTTGCCTCAATCTTAACATATACCTAGGGTGAAAGTTACTGTTTTCATTTACTACTTACAATAGTGTTACTGTTTTCATTTACTACCTACAATACTGTTACTGTTTTCATTTACTACTTACAATAGTGTGACTGTTTTCATTTACTACTTACAATAGTGTTACTGTTTTCATTTACTACCTAAAATAGTGTTACTATTTTCATTTACTACCTACCATAGTGTTACTGTTTTCATTTACTACCTACAATAGTGTCGCTCCTACTGTCTTTGTTTCAAAGGATATGTTACAATAATAAGTACCATACTTTTATTCGACCGGTAAAATTACGTCTTTCTACATTGTTCTCGCATGTATAATTTCAACATGAATGATGTAACCAATATTTTGTCACACATTTTTAATTTAAAAGAGTGTCCTTTCCCGTTCTTCTCCATAGGAACCTACCACGCTTTGGAATGGGTAACTAGCTTCATCTTTCTGACTGACCCACACCTTGACAATTTATTCAAAAGTACCTGTTATTGGTTTATTTGAAATAAAATTAAAAAAAAATGAGTGATAAATGTTTTGAGTTTGAGTTAGAGTTTACAGCGACAGGTAAGAAAAGTCCTACTTTGCTCTCCTTATTCCTTACTCAACTTTTTCGTCACTCATGGGAAAAGTATGCGGTCTTATTACTTACAAAGACAACCAGTAGCTGCAAGTAATATACATAACAATAACCGCACGTTACTCACGTATGTAGCAAAATAAATAAAGAAGTAAATAAAATATAAGTTATTATACTTTCTGCTCTACTTTTCGTAGAACTAATTAAACATTAAATCTTCAGTCTTCATGCTTTCGTACACTTCTAAACTATGTTTTGAAGTAACACGAACCATAGGTAGGTAGTTGGAAGTAACTATAAATCTAACTAACGACATAATTGTGCTCTTTTGGCTCACCTGTCTTGCTTTTTCCCATAAATATATGTATATTACTAGCTTTTGCGCGGCGGCTTGGAGGTCGGAAATTATCCCTCGGGAACGTAGGTTTTACCGGGATAAAAAATAGCAAATGTCCTAATAAAATACCCAGGTCATGCTCTATCCGCGTGCTAAATACGTTTAGCCGTTGAGGCATAAAAGGGTAACAAGCAGACAGACAGGCAGACAGTGAAGTTTGGATTGAGGTCAGTTTCACGTCTAACCAGCCAACTTTCTAATTCATAAGTTTTCAATAAGGAACTGAATGGATGAAATCCATTCAGTTCTGTAATAATTCAGTAATAATTGCTTCAGTAAAAAAATATTTTAACTTAAACAAGAATTTGCGATGATATTATTTTTGTCTTCTATAACTGTATACGCAATTTAATTTCATTCAGGAGTTTCGGCAACCTTAAGTTACTTCGAGAATGTCTCACAGACAGTAAAGTTGGGACAATGATATTGTTGTCTTCTGCTGTTATTGTAGAGCAACTTAATTAGTTAGCTTGTCTAATTAGAAGCTTGCCTTGAGTCAAATGGTGGGTATATTGTTGTGTCTAGTTTGGGTTGTAAGTTTCAAAAACTAGGAGTACGTGGGACATTACTGGTGGTGATAAGTTGGATGAGCAGACAGTCTCGTTGATCTCGAGGTCACAAGCGCTACTACTGAGCTTGAGGTGTTGGGTTCGATTCCCAGGTCGGGCAAAGTGTTATTGAGTTTTTCCATCAGAAATTTCATCAGGAGTCTAGATTTCTGCCCGGTTGACGGCAATAGGCTCGCCCCTTATTACATGGGACTTAAACATAACTGGCGAAATGTGGGTGTACTATAGTACACCTCTGCCTAACCCTTCGAGGATTACAGGCGTGATGTTGTGCATGTAAATTATTTGTTTAAAAGAAAAGAAAACAATATTTGGAATATCCAATAGTGCACGCCTCATAACGCTTATTCAAAAATAAAAATAAAAAAAATATTTAAACGACTTTTCATGAAGTATGTTTTGACTGCCTTTTTGCCCATTAATATGGGTAAAATTTCTGACCTCGCTATCTTTACGTACTGTCAAAGACTATTTAGGTTTGCTTTGTTGGTTGCTAGGCAACGGAAGAGGGTCAAAGTTGGAAATATTGTATTAGTTCGTTTTTCATTAATTAAATTACAATGTTTTCATACATTGATTGATGGGATTTTTTAAAACTATTTTGATAATTTTTCGTTTCTGCGGCATTAAATCAATTTTAAAAAAAGTACAGTATTAATCTCCATTAAATGATCTATACAATGGTATATAAATTAAGTAGGTTCTGTGTACTAGCAGGAGTGTAACAATAAAAACAGTTGTAAAAAGAAGGCAAAAGAATTTTTTCCATCGCACAGCACTCTCTAAAGCAAAATCACTCTCATTATGAATCGCAAAATTCATGGCTCACAGAGTATCATGGGTCGTAGATGCAATAAAAAAACACTTTCACAAAAGCTATCCAATCTCCGTATAGGTACTCCAACCATTTAAAAAATGATCGACTCAGTTGTAAGTGGTTTAATTAAAATTGTCTGCCATCGAAGCTAGGTAGTCAAATATTGCTTATCTGTGATCGAAGACGCGTTTCAGCGTTGCTCCAAAATATCAGTCAGTTATCATGACGTGAAAAAAAAAACCTGAAAAGTTTAAAACAAAACGAAAATTATTGCGTGTGTAGAAATTTGTATTGTGTTAAAACACACTAAGTACCTCTGATATAATTTACCAAATTGAGTTTGTCAATTTAGACCAACAAGACTTTAAATCCGTAATAATATTTTTCCGAAAAAATAACAGCTCGGTATTCAACCTGTACAAATAAATATTTGAAATCTGAAATAGTACAATAGTTAGAAATGTATTACATAGTTCATAATACTTAATATTATATACCTACATTACAATTGGAGGCTCATCACTATGTGTGTAAAACCATTTCAGACACTAATCTACATAGTCCTCACATGATCAGACCATGATTCGTGAAAATTTGACCCCTCAGTTTGTTCCGCCATTTCTCTTCAAGGGTAGACAGTTAGAAAATGTCGACTCCATTTAGTTTGTTTTTTTATACAATAGAATAGAATTCCTTTATTCGAGTAACCAAGACTTAACAAGATTGTTAGTAAAATTTACGACGATGTTAGTAAGTACTGACACTAAACAAAAACATAGAAAACAGTACAATCAATAACGGTTGGTCACCGCTGCGACATCCCATGAAAGAAGGCACTACAGTGACCCACGTATTCACAGTCCAGGCGACTCACAACCATGCTTAATACACTGTTGGAGCTGTCCCATACCCTGCGCACCAGGGAAGCGCACTTTTTACGCATTGTTGCGTAAAAGTAATCTACATGCGCAATCTATATGACCTGTAAAAGTAATTCTGATATCCTATTTACAGAATAAAAATTTCATTTCATAAGCTTTGAATTGACTAGGAAAGGTACCTACTTTTCAACTCATGAAATCAGAAAGTTTTACCCAGATGGTGTCACGAGCACAACTAGTAGGTATAACTCATAAAACTTGACTCAAGGATATAGATTTATCGTCAGAACCGTATCAATAACTTCAGCAAAACATGACGTGGGGCGTTACATATTTCCCATGGGAATCGGCTAGCTAGTTCAATGTAACTCGATATACCTACCTACTGAATATAACATTCATAACTTCACTAAATATTGAAATATTGCGTCTGGTTGATGGCAAAAGACTCGCCTCGTACATGGGACTTAAACATAACTGGCGAAATATGGGTGTACTATATAGGTACACCTCTGCCCAACCCTTTGCGGAAATAAGGTGTGATGTTATGTATGAAATTCATTCAGTTCATCATGGTTCTTTGATAAATAAAAACAAAAATAACGTTTAGATTTTGTAAAACTTGCAAATTCGCATGAATTCGAAATTGGAACAGATATTTTTTTTAAGTGTGTGTTCAGGGTTCGTAGGTTGTAATTGAAATTTAAAAAATACAGAATTAAGCGTTCTATTTTTAAAAAGTTCCTTTTTTATTTACTGATTTAACCATAATCTAACAATCTTTTTGGAATTTAGCACAAACATTTTCACTTTTTACAGAATTCAAAATGATTTACGTTTTTAACGAAAGTATCAAAAACATAAAATACTATTTAATTATGAGTAAGTTCCAATAATTGTCGTTCAAATAAATAATTTTTTTACAAAAAAAAAAAAATCAAAGAAAACTCTTTTGAAACTGCTCCCAAAGGAAATTGAGTTGTTAACTAACAAGTCAATTTGAGCCACGCAGTCACAAAAAGGCTTCTAAAAATGGCTCTATTCATAGGTCGAACCGTTTTCCGGACACACCAATCTAATATAAAAAAGTTTGCGGAAATGAAAATGAAGGAAGAAAAACCATTTTTCATGCTAAATAAAAGAAGTTCTTGTTATCATATTTACAATTTTGGTGGGTTGCCAGCTGATAAATTAATAAGTTCTAAAGCTCTTTGCCTATGGAGCTAAATAATTTGGTATTAAGAAGGTGCAACCAGAAATATGCGAATTGTAATTCAGGCAATAAAATTTTAGTGTAGGTACTATAGAGCGATATTTCATAATTTAATTTAGTAATATTAACATATCCTATAAAATCATGACAGCGAAAAATTTGGCAACTATTTGCGATGTTGCCGTTACTAACTTTCTGGTTTCAAACTCAAATTCAAAGCATTTATTTCAAATAAACCAATTACAGGCATTTTTAAATTGTCAAGGGGTCGGTCAGTCAGAAAGATGAAGCTAGTTGCGCATTACAAAGAGTAGATAAATCCAATAAGAACAAGAAACTCCATTTTTGACCCATTTAGGTTGCATCCCCACATTATAGCATTCTCTGTGCCCCTGCTTTGCTCAGTGTTTACGACTTGATAAAGCATCAAGATTTCTTTATAATACATACGCCTGTTAAGCTGGCCATACACGTAACCGCAAGCACGCCAAGCCTGCATGAACAATAATTTCATGCAAGCGTGAACAACTTCCCTATAGGCCACACACTGTACAAGCAAGCTGCAGCAGCGTCAGTTTTTGTTTGAGCGATGGACGACGATGACGCGCTTGCTTTAGCTACATTAATTGTG
This sequence comes from Omphaloscelis lunosa, assembly GCA_916610215.1. Taxonomy (NCBI): domain Eukaryota; kingdom Metazoa; phylum Arthropoda; class Insecta; order Lepidoptera; family Noctuidae; genus Omphaloscelis; species Omphaloscelis lunosa. Next base: position 2,452,911 of record OU744262.1, on the reverse strand, counting down.
TGCAACTGGCATGCGTGTGATTCCGCAAGCTTAACCTGTAGACACACGTGCAATCATGCTTGCACAAACATAGCTTGTTCAAGCCGCAATCATAATGAAAATTCTATCAATCTTCATGCATCTTTCACAAAATCATCATACAGACGCTCATGCATGCTTGCATGAAATTATTGTTCATGCAGGCTCGTCATGTTTGCAGTTACGTATGTGGTTACCTTTACTTTAATATAAATGTATTAAACACATAAACCTTCTGGAATAAGTTCTCTAGGGTAGAACCGCATCAAAATCCGTTGCGTAGTTTAGAAGAACAACGCGGTCACACAGTAAGACGCGAAAAGCGACTTTAATCCTAACTAATGTTATAAATGCGAAAGTTTATTTATTCGTTTGTTACGCCTTCACGCTAAAACGGCTGAACGGATTTGGATGATTTTTGGCGCATGGGTAGACCATGACCTAGAAAAGGACATAGGCTACTTTTCATCCTGGATCGCAGACGAAGTCACGGGCAACAGCTAGTTTATAATATCATAACATCACGTCACCTGTAACCTTTTATTATTAGTGGCTTGTGTAGCGGTTACACCGCCACATAAGAACTACGCATCAAAGACATGACGTCACACAAATCCTGCATCGCGCAATTAGAGTTTACCGCGCGATCGACATATATACAAGATTCCGACTTCAACCGTCGGGCAGTTACCCGCCAGATACAACACCCATCTGGTCGGAGGATCCTCCCTTTTCTATGATGGATGAGTGAACTTTACACCCTGTTCCTCATGCCGCTAAATTGGTGACCCCGACGTGATAACTAATATTATATAACTCTCGAAAGATGTGGCAGAAGCGCGCTGTTATGGTGTACCCACATTTCGCCAGTTATGTTTAAGACCCATGTAATAGGGAGCGAGTCTATTGCCATCAACCGGACACAAATATAGACTAAGGAGTGCTATTTAGAAATTTATAATAATTATGTACTTGTAGATAAATATTCTGAATACCGTCCAGACTAATAAATCATGTCAGAATGCAGAATATTTAATCAGCGCGTACAAAGGAACCGTTAACAATAGAAATGTTGCCATAAAAGAATTTTCTCCGGTCACTTAGTGCAATGTATTGAATTGGATTTCTTTATGGCAGACATTACATTTTAATTTCGGAATATTTAATCTAAAACTAGGCATACAAGATCAATCAATCTGCCTAGTGTTTTCTAACTATGTTGGGGTCAGTTTCCATTCTAACGTATCCATCTGAATACCAGTATTTTCCATTCAAAACGGTGAAGGAAAACATCGTGAGGAAACCGGCATGTCCTAGAACCAAAAATTCGAAGACATGTGATATTTACCGTCCTGCACTGGGCCAGCGTGGTGGATTACGGCCCTCTCACAGAGAGGAGGCCTGTGTCCAGGCAGTGGGAACATTACGGTTGGTTATGCTATGCCCTAATAATATGACTTGCTTAGTTAGAATTTAGTTTTAAATACCTACTTGTCACTAGTAATGCAATAGAATAGGGCTGATGACTAAAAAAATATTTTCGTCCGTCTTGTAGATTAAATATTAAAAAAATATTAAGCACATATTTTTTTTTTTTTTACGTAGGTAATCAAAAGATTACGCCGATACATTGAATTAAATGTGCCATGACGTCACGAGTATGTAGATTTTATACTTACTTGTGACGTAGCGACCTCCACTCCCCAATTTTAATGCGTTTTATCCAAGACATTTTTTGTTGATATGATAAAGCATAAAATACGTGTCTAATATTTTTTTATTATTTGACTGACGGACTAAATAAAATTTCTTTTTTTTTATTCAGGCATCATCTTTACTGGCCGGTAGAGGTAAAAGTTCTTTTTGAGGGCTTAATAGGTATCTCCTTACGTAATTGGCATATTTCGGTTATGGATCCAGTCGCTATTTTAGTAAATAGTAAATCTAAAAACCGTAAAGTTAGTAACCGTAAGTTACGGTTTTTCTGGCAAATGAATACTTTCAGTTAGATTCTTTAGAAGATTTCTTCACTAGAAATCATAATAAAATAATGCATAATCCGCGTTATTTTTCTATACCGTATGTAAATGACGTATGTCTGTGAGGTTTACGTTTTCATATCGCGACCGACCGGCGACGCTTTATTGTAATGTCGGCACATCTGACTAAAACATGAGGTTTATGAGAATTTAATGACGCATGTTTTATTCTAGGGAGCGTTGGGACATTATTTCTGGTGGGGATTTTAATAGCTGAAATATGGCTAGGGACTCTATAACTACTCTCTGCTTAACTGTACCTAGTACCTACCTGAAAAGATCAAACTCAAACTCAAAGCATTTATTTCGATTAAACTATTTACAGGCACTTTTCAATTGCTAAGGAGTCGGTCAGTCAGAAATATGAAGTTATGGTCACCCATTCCAAAGGTTCCAATGGAGAAGAACGAACAAAAACTCTATGGACACTATTTTAAATTGTTTTGTTTCAAAATTGTATATTAGTTATCAGTAATGCTGAATTTGAAATTATATGTGAGAAGCATGTCAATAGCCGGGCACGTCAAAAGCGTCTACATTAAAATAAAAACAATCCAAAAATTAAATAATTAAAATAAACCGTGACAGCTAAGATATGACCAGTACCAAGTGACGTCGCGTTCACGAACATGACGCATGGATCAGCACCATTCAACTCAACAGTTTCAGATCGATTAACTACCTACTCCAGCAAATTATACGTATGTTAGCCCAGAACTTAGCTTAGAACAATACTCATCTAATATACATAGTACTGACATTTTCAACGTGATACAATACATTCCTCGAATTAACTATTCACGCCCATTCCACGTGAATCCCATGTTACAAAGGGCGAGCCTATTGTCGTTAACACAGGCACGAATCCTAGACTCCTAACTGCTAAACTACAATAAACGTATTATAATATTTAGTAGCCTGTTCCGCTTCACAATTCCTAAAGAGCCATAAAAAACCCTGTCAAAAATCGATACGATTGAGTAATTAAGAGAGTAAGTCACTCTTCTTCGGGTTCGCGACAAGTCAATCGTCATCCTGAGGAAGCCTCGTTGAGAGGTGAAACACGTGTCAATTTCTTATAGGGTTTTTTATGGCTCTTTAGGAATAATTGAGTAGAACAAGTTCCTAAATCTAATGTAAACTAATCTAAAATCAATGTCTATTGTATTTTATTATAGATTTCCGGAAGGTCACGCCTGAATCATTTAACTAGCCTAACTGCTAATAACAAATTCTTAATGCATAATTTAACACTACATATTATTACAATAAGTCCCCCGGCACCTCAGTCTATCTGAACGCAATAAACTCAGAAACTACCGAACGGATTTTCACACAGGTTTCACCAATGGACGGAGTGATTCAAGAGAAAGGTTAAGTAAGGTGCATATTTTATTATGGTTTTATGTAAATTGGCTGAAATATGACAATGATTGTTGAATTCCAATTAGGAGCTTTACTGGTGTGAGCCGCGTAAACCAATAGAGTTGCGTTGTGTTGTGTTGCGTAGTCAATGTGGCGGGCGATGCGATGCGACGCGGTGGGGAAGAAACTAAAAATGCGAATGGTAGTTATAAATATGTCTGTCTGTCTGTTAGTTTTCTAAATTTGGCGTACAAGTAGAGCTTGACTGGGATAAGGTCACAGAATACTTTTTATCCTCGTAATACGTTCCCGTGGATTTTTTCCGATCCAATCATGCGGGCGAAGCCGCGGTTAAAGCTAGTAGACATAATATAAAACTCAATAACACTTAGGCTATTCAGCCAGCAGTCACGCTCGCGACCACAGTCTAGACCAACAACGCGGGCTGAATAAACAACGAATCCATTACTCCCTATTGAGATACCTACAACTAATTCAATTTATCTTAAATGTAATACTACTGCCACAGAATAGTGCCTACAGAAGGTCGACTCAATACAACGAGCGAATAAGCACGCATACAGACACGCATACGTACGGCGATCCCAAACAAATAGACGCGAGTGCACTCGCACTCGCTGTACGTGAAACGTGTCTATGTGTGCGTGCGTTTTCGCTCGTTGTATGGAGCTGATCTTCTGTGTCTACTATTCTGTACCTACAAGCCATGTGCCTGATGGAATTTTCCATTGGCAATTTCTCAGCAGTCTTAACGGATGAGTTGTCAAAAAGTTATGATTCATCAAACTTTAATTTGGAAAGGCTAAGTATCTACTACCATCACGTTTCTATTTCTAACTAAAAACGAACGAACTTCCATACGAACTTTCATTCCCTTTTTAACTCCTTTAGGGTATGAATTTTCGAAACTCCTCCCTTTATGTTCATCTTCGTTGTGTTGTCATAAGGAGATCGTATGCAAATTTTCATGCTTTTAGATCCAACAGCTTAGGTTGTGCGTTATCCATCAGTGAATATAATATTTTTATTTTATGTAATAGAGTACTGCCCGTACCCTGCCTTCTGTGCGCATACTGAAAGCTTTTATATTGGAACAATAGATGACCTTGCGAACTCGGCTGCAACGCACTGGACCGTTTGAATTTATGCTTCCACATACAAAATGTATGTTGGTCACATTTGAATCTTAATTAAAATTTTATAATGTATTAATGGTAAGCATATTTTACTGGATTATTATCTGACTGTACAAAGTTCTTACTTCTATTAACTAGATGAGCATGTTAACAGACACAAATCACAGACATGGAAAATAATCCCCATTATCATAATCGGTCACATCGATATCATATCCCGCAAAAACAATTCACAAAGCATACAGTCTTCCTATATTCCAATTTTGAAACGAACGAAATATTCTCAGATTTACAATACATAAATCTTTGACAGCAAACGTTATTTGGCACTGGCAACACATACCCACATAACTTTCAATTAAAAACTCCTTATTCAAAACGACTTACCAGCCAGCTGTTACTTCATACTTTTCTATTATTCCACCATCAGAATGAAAAGACATTATTCTTCGTTCGCACGTAAGTTTAACATTAAAAAGTTATATATTTTCGTCGGGAGACGCTTTGCTGCGGGTCTAGACAGATATCTAGACAATATCGATGAAACAGCGGGCTTGAAATCCATTATGTAACATGGGGAGACGTATTCGAGATATTTGTAGATTTTTGAACATTATTAAATGTCTCAGACCAAATGGATATTTTGTCATGGAAAATTTATTTGGATATATAAATTAGCTGTTTCCTGTGTTTTATTTTGTGCAGGAAGGTACAGCAAGTCGGCCATATTTGATTAAAAAGCATTTATCTATCCTTTGATTTCGGGAATAATACTGGTCAACTTTTTCACGTCAGGTTTTCATCGTCTGAAATATTTTACGTGCTTTATTTTTTAATAAAAAGAAAAAAAAGCATCATTGCTTTTCTTTGAAATTCAAGCTCAGCTCTCCTTTGTACGCTTGTCTCTTTATTTTTAGTGCCAGTATTTAATAAAATTCCTTATCAAAATTACGTTTCAGTAATATCATTAAACTACTTCAAAGATTCGCCTGAATGTACTCGTAACTAATTTCATTTTACGTATAAACTTAATCCGATCATTTTCACTTACGTAAAAGTTATTCTATCTTTCCTAGGTGTCGTAAGAGGATTAGGATCGCGTGTCTGTAACCACCGTAATTTGACAACCCAGATAATAAGACCGTATCTGTAAGGTACCTACGTCTTCCCAACCATGTTGGGGTCGTTTTCTAGTCTAACCGGATGAAACTGAATACCAGTATTTTACATGGAGCGACTGCCTATCTGACTTCCTCATCCCAGTTACTGGGTAACACGATACCCCTTGGTAAAACTGGTTGTCAGACTTTTGGGTTTCTGATTACCAGTAACGACTGTCAAAGATCTACCAATGACAGCCGGGACCAACGGCTTAACGTACTTTCCTAGGCACAGAGGGGTCTCGATATGAAACGGATGGTGACCCATTCACGAACCGACCGCGGTGAGCCTATAAAGCGTAGCTTAGCCTTCGACAGACCCGTGCGGCTGATATTATATAACCATGAGCCCCATTTAATTTATAGCACAGTATAAATATGGACAGTACAGAAACAACGTAGTAAAATTCGAAACCTGTATGTACTAAGCCCATTTTATTACGTAGTGCCTATATGATCCCTAAAATTTTTACAAGTAAAACTAATAAGTCAGTGTGTGAGTTCAAGTAATCACAGAATGTAAAATCAATGTTATAATAATTAATTATACAATTAAATTAGCAACCAGTTTGATTTTGTCTAGACTCTAAATTGTCCTATGGAGCAGGACCAGCATGTTTCCAAGCATTCTTATCTTGGATATAATCATCTAATTTGGAATATGCTTGTTTACAAAGTGTACTTTTAATATGAGTTTTAAATTTTCTTTCAGTTAATTGTAATATATCATAAGGTATTTTGTTGTAACATTTAACACAGTACCCCGTAAAAGATGTATGTACTTTAGATAATCCGAAAAATGGTTGATCTATTTTATCTTTATTTCTAGTATTAAAATTATGTCAATCACTCGCTGACTATTTTATTAAAAAGATGTTGATTTTTTCTTACATACATAATATTTTCATAGATGAATTGGCAAGGTACCGTCATAATATTAATCTTTTTAAATAGTTCCCTGAGAGATTCGCGACGAAATAGATTTATAAATGGCTCTGACAACTCTCTTTTGTAAAATAAAGATGGATTCAATGTCAGCAGCCCGACCTCACAGTAAAATGCCATACGACATAATGCTGTGGAAGTAGCTAAAATACACCAAACGCGCGGTTTCTACATCTGTTAACTGTCTTATCTTTCTAACAGCATAAGCGACCGAGCTTAGCCGCCAATACCATTAAATATCTTGCTCAGTAAATATAAAAATCAATTAGATAATAAATCAATTATTTACATCACTTCACCCCAAACGTCACTCCCAAGTTTTTATTAACTTATTTTCTTCCAATCCATTTTCTAACCAATCCGACCTAACCTCTACCGCTAGAACTGGCGACTCAATAACCATAATTTATCGTACGCAATCCGGCTCTCAGCATATCGACAGTTCCTCGAACCGTACTCCTGCCGGACAGCCGGACGCACAGACATATTGCCGATCGATACGATACTTTTCTGTTACAGCAACGATTCAGAAGATGTAATGAATTGAGATTATTGGCAAGGCAGAGTAAGGAAAAAAAGGAAAATAGATACTACTATTTAATGTTGTCTTTCTTTTAGATAAAATAAGAAAGAGATAAGATAGAATTAGAGCTGCCATATTAAGTTAATTGGTTGAAGGACACTCAATGAAACACAATAGAAGGTTTTTCAAACATGCTTGGAAATTTGAGCATTATTTCGACAACGTTCTTTGAGATAAATCGAAATAGCTGTACTGGTCAAATACATGCGAGCAGGCCAGCAATGTTGTATGAAAATCCGTATCTGTCGTGTTTTAGCAGCCGAATAAATGACTATGAAAACTGTCGTGTAAATTAAAAACTTTCTACTTCAACACATGGAACCAAGGATCAAAGATTTTATTAAAATTTTTATTTGCAGTTTAAAGGAAAAAATAAAAAAATTACATAATGGCGCGTGAAAAATTATTGCTGTTTGTCATTGATTCTGGAATTTATAATTAATTTATGTAATAGTTTGAATTTCCGCGCATTATTTGAGAAAAGTACTATGGAAGCCTTGCCCGCAACCAGGCATTGATGGACTCAATTCACGTTCGTTCATCAATGGCCCTTTTGCAGGAGGTGGCAGTAATGTACTACATTATATTGTTATTACGGCTATCAATGTGCGTTTTCTGTCCCCCAAATGGTCAATCTTCTACTTAAAAAACGTTCAAATTCAAATCGCAATCTCATTGTAGCAAAAACTTGTTAATTTATCTCATAAGGATGTAAAATATTAAAAGATTTAGGTATAGAACAATTAATTGGTTGCTTTATCTGGCTTTCAAAAATCAGAACATAATGAGGTTTTAAGAAATTGGCAACCTTCCAAAAAGGTTTAAACGACACGCCATTAAATACCGCTTAAATACGCTAAAGTTTAATGTCAATTGGTTTGACAGCTTTAAATTTCTTTTATCTCTTTTTTGCTTCACCTGTTAGGAAGAGATAGCAATATTTTTTTATCTTAGTTAGGCAGAGAATAGTACAGAAGGCGCATTCCAAATTTTAGCTATGAAGCTACAAGTACGCGGCGGGCCCGACTTGTCGGGCCAATTCAGTGAGTGTAACGTAGTCAGAAGATCAAATAGTTACGCGATAGAAAGAGAGGCAACTTCTAGGTGAATATAAGTATAATTTTAGGTAGGTTTACGCAGTGCCACCTGAATTGCACTTTATTTTGTCGTAGCAAGAGTCGCTTTTTATTTAAATGATTTAAAAAAAACGACTACAACGTATTAATCTATTGTTTAGGCAATGTCAAAAAGGAGGAGCTGGTGGCTTAATAATAACAGATGCACAGGTCGATCTTCAAGTTTAAGCACCGCTTGCCGAGGTCGGTCTGTGGATGGGTGACCAACCATTACATACCGAGACCCCTTCGTGCCTCGGAAAGCACGTTAAACCGTTGATCTCGGCTGTCTTACGTAGATCTTTGAGAGTCAGAAGCCCGAAATTCTGACAACCAGTCTTACCAAGGGGTATCATGTTACCCAGTCACAGTCGCTTCATTTAAAATACTGGTATTCAGCTGCATTCGGTTAGACTGAAAGTGTCGGCTTCTAGTCAAACCGGATGTAGCTTAATACAATATTGGGGCCGCCAATATTGTTAGGAAAAAAAGCTAGGCAGATAACGGAGACAATATCAAAAATAATTGACTATTTCGTAAACAAAGTATTCTGTAGGCTGTATTTACATACTATAAGTACAGGACTTAGATCCCACTGGAAATTATTGACTTTGGAGGCCAAACGGCCCCCTATATGAATTACTAACATGGAGTCTCTACTGGTTAAATTGAAACCCCAAATTCAATTACTGCCAAAGCAAAGACTAGGTAATATATTAAATATAGATAGAATATTTATAGTTGTTGTAATACCAGCGCTGCGATACTTATTTTTAAATTTCGCAGCATCATGCTGAGATAGGAGCCTTTTGGCCTCGTACGGGACTTTCTGCTTTCATTTTACTTTGTTTTTTTATTTTATTTATGTTTAGTTAGATGCTATAAATAAGATAAGTTTAATTTGTGATCTCCTGTGCGAGTCCCAATAAATACGTTTTCTTTTTTTCTGTTAGCTTAGTTTTCTGGGAAACGGGTTCTGTTCTTAGGTACTGAGGCAACGATTTGTCAAACTCGAGACTAGTCAAGTCTATGTTTAAGCATTTTTGGCGATGAAAAGCATTTTTTTGTTAATTGCACCGTTCACGCACAAATCCGAATACACTTATTATGGAAATAACAGTGACAGGAAGTTATAAATAACATAATCCACATGGGTAGACTAAGTGGAAAAAAACCGTTTTATTGAAGCTGCTTAAACACTACCCAAGCAAAGTTAATAAAAAAAAAATGGGACCACCGCGCAAGTTTGCTCTAACAAAAGAAAAAATAACTTTGAAAATCGGTCTACAGAAAACGAAAATATTGAGGGAATTACGTAACAAAAAAAAAAAAACATACAAACGAACATAGAACCTTTTTGGAAGTCAATTAAAAATCACTTGACATATCTTTTAACAAAACATTTAAATTAAATGAGCTATCAGAAAAGCTGCTCCACAAAAATATTAGCAAGTCATCGGAAAACCACACCCTGTATTTTATCAGCACTCATGTCTAAATCAGGGTCCAAATCACACGCACATACCAAAGTCGACCACACACGGAGATGATACAAACCCAAATCTTCGGTCCAGCGTTAACACAAAATAGACACGCACAGAAGGCCAGCTCCATACAACTTCCGAAACCGCACGCACACTAAGACACATAACTAAATAATTAACAGCCGCACGGTTTGAAGATTCAGCTACGATTGGTGACGTCGGTCCGAGGATGAGTGACCATCCAGACAGTTACAGTGACCAGACAGACATGACAGTTGTTACGGGTTGTCAGAAGCCCAAAAGTCTGGTAAACAGAATCTGACAAAGGTATATCGTGATACCCAGTAACTGGTTCGTGGAGGACAGATAGGCAGTCGCTCCATGTTAAATACAGCAGTCAGCTGTATTCTGTTAGACTGGAAGCTGAAACTAACATAGTTGGGAAAAGATCATAACCTTTCCTATTGGCTTTGCCGTAGTCGGGTAAAAATATAGGCAAGGCAGATGATGACATCGATACGCTTAAAGCTCGCTCCACATTCTCGGAGGGACGTCTCGACGAGAACATTTGCCGAGAAGAACAAGAAGTGAGAACAACACGAATATTCCCTCTACGCTCTCGTGTTCGGCAAGTCTTGTGTAGTTTTGCAGAGAATGTGGAGCGGGCTTAACACACAGCGAGTGCAAGCGCTCTCGCGACTGTCATTTGTTATGTTTAGAATCCCTGTACGTATGCGTGTATGTGTGCGTGCGACGGTTCTCGCTAGTTGTATGGAGTTGGCCTTCTGCAGCCTATATTTTTCATGTTAACACCGCGTTCGAGTATCTACCCCTGTCGGTAATAGGGGCGGGTGGAGGGTGGCGTTTATTTTATTACCACTTCGCACCCCTATTAAGTGGTATCAAAGTTATGGCCGACTTGATGCTGAGGTCTTCATGTAGGGGTTTTTGGGTTAGGTAGAAATGTTGGGAAGTTGGGACTGTGTGGAAAAATGTGCATGTAGGACTGGATTTGAATCCTAACAAATATTTATTATACATTTTTATATTTATTGTTATTATTAAACTGAGTTGGTTTGTTTGCTACGCTTTTACGTTAAAACGGCTTAACGGATTTGGATAAAATTTGGTTTATGGGTAGACCATGACCTAGGTTAGGACATAGAAACTTTGTATCTCGATATTCCCATGGGATCGAGACTTAAGCCTCTTGCAGAGTAGCACGACGCGACTCTAACAAAACAATTTCTAAAAAAAAACTTTAAGGTAGAAAAATTACCGCTGACATGTTACGCCTATTTGTATGAGGCTTTATGCGGGTGCAGGGCACAGCTAGTTTAAGAAATAAATAGTGCAAATAGGTAGTAAAACTGCCTATTTGAGATAGGAGGATGTAGTTATTTTCAAATTCATGCAGAGTGGTAATTTGTGATAGGGCAGTTAGTTTAACTGTCGGTGTTATACATAATACTTAAATGTTTGTTGGAGACCGTAACAGGCCTACAAAGTTAAAATTTTAAATTGCATTTACAGATTTTGAAATAAATGGTAGTGTTGTCAAAAACCGTTTTAATTCTCTATTTTATTTTTCTGTTTCGTGTAAGAATTAAAATACTCTATCGGGCCAAATGAGGTTTCAGAATATTCATAAATTATTTTTAATTGCAATTTTTTTTTTACGAAGCTGCGAATCCACAGTCCAGCTTAATCGTACTGCAAGGATAATAGCCTATTACTACAGGATAAATATAAATCATCCCGATACATTCTATACCCAGGTCTTAATTAAGCGGATATTGGAAAATAGAAGCGAATATCAAAGAAATCTCGCTCGGTTTAATTAAAAGCAGTTATTATGGCCGGACCTGGCGGAGCGGATATGTGCGGATATTTGAACCAGAGGTAAATCCGCTTTGTAGTGTCGATAATATACCTATATTCTCTTTTAACATGTCCGTTTTAATATTTCACATCCATAAATAAATAAAAATTAAATACTGTTCGTTGGTAAGCGCATCATTTGAGATCACCTGAACCGATTTGGGTATTAAAATATTCATAAAAGTGAATAGATTTTAATGGAAACAAAAATTGGAAAAGATGCATGAGACATTGGAAAATTAGCGAAAAAGTGCTTTTTTCTTTAATAACTTTTTAAAAGCGAATAAACATATGGCGTTTTTCTTTTCAGTTTGTAATAAACAAGATAAACAAGACAATTTACGTAGACAACATTCGGATTTGGCTTTTCTACGCTTAGATTCTAATCTTCGGTGAATGAAACTATAAAAAAATATACAGCATGTACAATGTAAATAATATGTAGGTACTTTCCCCCTTTTTAAATGATTGAAAGAACGAAAATATATTTAATCGCACTTAATGTGAATGAGTGTGTTCTAGTTTAATTTGTAATGTCCTGTGCGAGTCCCAATAAATACTTTTTCTTTCTTTCTTTCTTTCTTTCACACAAACACAATAAAAACAAGTTGGACAAAAACATGCGTCACATCCACGCAAAATGGCCAACGTTTAGCAAATTATTACTTCGCAAAAAACGATGAAATGATTAGGTAGGTACGATTAATTCATTTTTTTTTAAATTTTTTTGTAGATATAAAAGTTCCCTGTTAATTTGTATTAGCCCACTAAGTGGGCCTGGTGACCTGTAACACAGGTATTTCCTAAACTTACATCAGACATCTCACAATCCCGGGTGTCACCGTTGTGTGGATCGCCCGGGGACACGGTGGAGCATACGGTGGAGGTCTGCCCGGCTTGGGCACAGCATCGCCGTGTCCTCGTGGAGGCGATCGGCGGCGGTGATCTCTCGCGTCCATGGTACGGAGCGAGAGGAAAAGGGAGGCCGTCAAGTCCTTCTGCGAAGCGGTAATGCTTACGAAGGAGGAGGTGGAACGCGTGAGGTAGAGGAAAATTTTGCGCCCTCACGCCCCTAACCGCCGCAGGAGGAGACGCCTAGGGTGTCAGGAGTCGCAGGCCGATTCGCGATCACCGTAGGCGCGGGCTTGCGGACGGTGAGCTGTGGGTAGTTCACCGTTCGATAAGGACCAGGTCCGGGTCGACGGCGTGTTGTGTTCCACGCACGCCTCAAAGAGCTGTCAGCAGAATTGATGGGGTTCGCTAGAGCAGATGCCTGCCGGGGTTGCGAAGAAAACCGAAAGGAAAATCGCGGCCCCCGGCAACAGGGCAACTGAAGGAACACTGGTGGGTTTTAGTCAGTAAGAGTCTGACACGCCCTCCCGCTCCGCCCAGAGCGGGAGAAGTTATTTGATAATTTCCCACCCAAAAAAAGGCATCTCACAATGTGAATTTATATAGTTCCAAACTGTTAAGTGCTACAAAATCATTGTGAGAGAAAATAAATATAAAAACTCGTATATAATATGTATTATAAAAATATTCTCGTGCATCAATATTAAACCCACTGTCCCACCGTCATCATTCACCGAAAATATCTGCAGCAACAACAACTTAATTATTTGGCGGCCATTAATAAAGGGATGACAGATATCCGCGGCGGATATATTCGGATATTTCGGTTATTGGAGGTGACAACGCCGTCATTATCAATCATAAGTGATGCATTGTCGGAGTGGATTGAAAGCGATGCGATATGGTTTTAGTTTATTGATTGATTGTTGAAAATATCAGGTATTTGCTGAACCACGCACGGCTATCGATAAACACTGAAAGTTTTTTTTATATTAATTCATCATTGTCATTCTCCTTATCCCAATTTATTTGTGGCCACATGTTTTTTTGTTCCATTATTATCTATTAGTGGTCATCTAAATAAGAAAAATAAAGAAATTACGTTTGTTTGCGGTAATCATGACTTAAAGAAAGAAAAAACACGAACATAACAATTTCGGGGAAAATATGTGTCACATCCACGCAAAACGGCCATCGCTTAGCATAATGCTGCGACTCCATGCGAGACAGAGCTCCAGCGCTGATTTTCAGCGACAGCCGGCGCTGACGTCATGAAGTCAACAGGTGCAGCATATAGTGAAATAAGAAATAAAAAATAAAATTAATACAGCAGCTTTGGGGAGTACTCCAAAGCTCGGTAGACTAGAAAGGGTAGCCATATTATCATCTTGCACATATACATAAATCGTATCTTTGCTCTTTCCTTACTATAATGAGTTGAATATTTGATTAAAAATAGAACAGAACTAGAATTCAAAGAATATTAACTCTTAGCTATTTGAAATGCTAAAATCATTCAAAATATGAATCAAAATATAAGTCAAATCTTTATATTTTTCACAGAAAATTAGGGGTTAGCTTTGTGGCCGCGCGTGTGTAGAAGCACTAAGTGACGTTTATGAGGTAGGAGAACTACCGGTTGGCTCTCTATACGAAAACTACCTTTTGGAAGGGGCGACTAGAATCAATTATATTAATTTTGATGTTTAAACATGGGCCTATTTGAAATAAATGATTTGACTTCGACTCTGAGACGCAATTAAACATGGAACTCGGATTTCTTACCTTCTGATTCTCAAAATATACTTAATTTAAAGACTTCTTTACAGTCATTTTGCTCTAAAATATACTTTTAAATTGACAGAGAAGAGTAAAAGTTAACCGATTCCTTAAAACTGCGTTTGCGAATACCGTAATATTGCTATAAGTGGTACCAGTCAGTATTCTATAATATGAGCGTCATGGCACATAATGCAGTTGCTCGGAAAATTGGAATATTCCTTTTACCCAACGAAGCTGAAATATGGATGCAGCTAAAACTTATGAGGCACCTTGCGCTCGCCCGTCCGACATCTGCGATTACCAATTTTGATTTTGCTTTACATAAATAAAGCTTTCCTTTCGTATCGTAGGCGAAATTAAACCGCACTTGTGCACAGCCAGCGTCTAATGTTTTTAGACTAGTTTCTGCCTGCGACTTCATCTGCGTCCTTCCTCAAGAAATGGGCTATCCGATGCAAAAATATTTTTTCAAATCCGACTGGTAGTTCCGGTGATTCAATCAATCAATCATTTATTTTGTTAAACATCACGCGCCTCAAAGAGATGTCAGCAGAATTGCGGGGTCCGCTAGGGCCGATGCCTGCTGGGATTGCGAAGAATACCGAGAGGGAGATCGTGGGCCCCGGTAACATGGCAACTGAAGGAACACGGGTGGGTTTTAGTCAGTAAGAGTCTGACACGCCCTCCCGCTCCGCCCAGAGCGGGAGAAGTTATTTGATGATTACCCACCCAAAAAAAAAGGTATGGTTACAGATAGTAAATAGTCAAAAATATGCGCACTATGTTTTGCCAATATATAAGGCATACAAAATTAACACAAATAAGCAATTATAATTATGGTGGCATGCCAATAGATTTCAAAATAATATTAAGAAGAATAAGATTAAAAGAAATAATAATATCCATTTAAAATAATATATCAGTTATGTATAGTAGTCATACAATTTTAGACACATAAACACATTCATACTTAGTTAATAAATAAAATCATAAGTGCCTAATTAGCACGTCGGAATCGTCATACCTTTGTTTATCAGTAGTAAACTCAGTGATGGAGTAGTAGCATCTATCTAAAAGGAATTTAAATAAATACCTCTTAAAGGATCTGAGACGCTCTGTATTTCTAATAGCTTCTGGTATACTATTATATATTTTTGGGGCCATACCTAGCACACTTTTGCTGAAAAATGCGGTTTTATGAGAGGTAACATGAATGGTATTTTGATAACGGCGAGAGCGCAGCTTTTCAAATAAATGCAGGTTACAGCGAAAAAAAAACACCCATTTCATAAATGTACATAGACGGTAAGGTGAGCAAACTAAGTTCCTTAAACATGGCTTACAACTATCAATCGATTGTAATTTCGTAAACGATCGTAAGCATTTCTTCTGAGTTTTGAAAGCAATGTCTCTGTCAGTGGAGTTTACCCCCACATACAAACTTACAAACAAACAAACAATTTTTACCTCTACAGAATATTAAGTATAGATTATAGGTCTGTTTTTTTTCATTATTATTAGATGGGCAAAAATATGTGACCACCATGTATCTAATACATGGAACATGTCGCAGGCAGATTGTATTATTCATCATTTTGTAAACGGCGCCGTCCGTTTATAATAAACGCTTGCGGTTATGTAAAATGCCGAAGGCAAATTGGCAACTTGTTCAATTGTTATAATTTCAACATTGATTGTTATTGTGCCATCATAAAACAGGTTGATAAATCATACTTTATTCCAGCAATCAGGTACCTATTATGATACCGTAAAATTGTGAGAATTGTTAGTTTATAAGTTATTGGTATTATTTCCGTTAGATTATAAGCAATCAAAAAATTATGAACTGGATGTAATAGGTTAGGTTAGAACTGTGACCAAACGCGCGTGAGCCGATCGAGCGAAGCGAGCAGTGCTCCGGCAGTGGCCGGCGAGTGCTACTTCCAAGTTCCTCGTAACTAGGCAGGCTATTTAGTATTAGCGCAAGGTCTGTTACGTCGCCGCGTCGCAAACAAGTTTGATATCAGTTCACAATTTGTCGGTATTATTACCGTTAGATTCTAGACCTATCGAAAATTAATGTGTCTAATTGTAAATTGTATATTGCAGTTCACAATGTTTCAACAATTTTGTTCTAATAATATTCCGCAAGAGTCCTCCGAGCACCAGATTCCATGGATACCTTACCTTTTTTACATGCCAGATAACTAAATACATCAATTTGCCGCGGCATTTTGTAAACGGCGTTTGAATTGACCATCAAATGTTGTGGCATATTATAAAGTTGGAAGGCAATTTACATTTTGCCTTCGGCATATTTCATATCAGCGAGCGTTTGTAAACGAACGACGCCGTTTGTAAAAAGCGTAATCAAACAAATTGCCTGCGACATACATCATAAACATAATTTGTCTGTCATTTTGCAATTTTTGGTAAATTATTTTACAAAAGATTTAATTTTTTTTTTACTTTGGAGACCGATATAGAACTATGGAGTTTTGCCCATTCTTCTCCATACGAAACTACCTTTTAGGGGCACCTAGAATCAATTCTATTTTCTTGTAAATATTGACGTTCAAAGGGCCTTTTAACAATACATTGAACGATATTAACCATTTATTTGAAGTAGGCCCTACTTCAAATAAATGGTTTGACTTTGATTAACTTGAAGCGCCTTGACCAAGTCCATGACTTTATACCGCCATATTCAACTTAATATAGCCTATAACCAGCGGACGATCAAGACGCTTCCAACGATACCTCGTTTCTCAAATTACGATGAGGGGCTTAGAAGTTATGAGGGAACAGATGAACATACATATCCAATAATATACATACACACTGGTCAAAATCATAACCCAAGGAGGGTTATGATTTTGAAGTTATGATTTTCACGTAAGTATTTCACTTATAATAATTAAAAAAAAAAAAAAAATGATGATCATAATTACTAGTCTATTTATTTTTACCATGAAATATTTGTAACTAATCAATTCCGAGAGCAGAAAGTGACATTCTCTAACAGCAATAATTTTGATGGAAAAGTCGATAAATTTGACAGTTTAACAACATTCATGGCGTTGTTTACGTTTTTGAGCAGACGAATTCAAAAAATTCAAAAGTCGTTTATTCATCAGCACTTTTCAAACGTCAAAATTGCATAAGACAGCCCCCCAAATTGCCCACCCTTCATCACTTCCTGGTGTTTTAGCTGGGAAGAAGAAGTGGTGCAACAAACTCCCCAGCAGCACAGCTGTCTGTTTAGTTAGAAAAAAAAAAATCACCTCAGCACCTCAAGCAGGTTTTGCTGTGTATAGAAAGTGAGCAAAATTTGATTTTTCTGCGAGCGTGTGACAAAGTAACTTTTTAATATTTATTTTTTTTAGTGCCGGTAACTGTGCTGGGTCTACTCACAAAATTCGAAAGATATTAACTTCACTTTGTTCTGTCACTTTCACTTCAATAGTGAAATAGATGGTCCGATCAGATCATTACTAGGTACATGAATCTGACGCTAACTGTA
Organism: Omphaloscelis lunosa; assembly: GCA_916610215.1. Classification (NCBI taxonomy): domain Eukaryota; kingdom Metazoa; phylum Arthropoda; class Insecta; order Lepidoptera; family Noctuidae; genus Omphaloscelis; species Omphaloscelis lunosa. Next base: position 2,435,007 of record OU744262.1, on the reverse strand, counting down.
TAATGTATAAATCTCCCTACCTATATCTACACTGTAATTAATCTTGTTAATCCATGTAGATACATGCAACGTTTTCATTTAGCCCAATTCGGATACGAGTAAAATATTATGCAACGTTTAAAAATCGCGGCCTCGAATTAAATTAAAATCAATTAGCAATCCGGCCGTGTATATCCATGTGGCGGATATTTCGGATAAATTCGGATATGTGCGGATATTTGCGGTCACAGCATGCGGTTTGCATTCACGTAATGGGTATCATATGAAGAGCTAAATGGTACATTGGTGAAGCTCGCCTTTTGACCTTGTATTTTCGCCATTGCTATAGCCGACTTTGCTGTAGTTTCCTTTACAAAACTTAATTTTGAAGAACTTTAATAGCAGCTACGGATTTTAATTAGTGCCCTCTGTACTAAACATACGTAGAATAGATAAGACAATGTACTAAATTTTCTTATTCTGATGACGTGTTGATGGCAATTTAAATGGACTCTGCTCAGAATTCGGCTACGCGCCATCACTAGCGTCCAAAAGAAAATAATCGTTTCCTGTAATGTGCAGCAGACAGGGCACGCAGGGCACGATATAATCGCTTTGCACCGCTTGTGGAACAGCGCCACACTTACACTCCAAGGCAGAGTCGTCTATGAATCTCCACCTGAACAGGTTTTCCTTGTTTCGGCCAACCTGGGTCCGGAGTCTGCACTACATTGAATAATTTCGAGAAAAACATAAATTGTTGAAGAGTTTTTGCCTAAAGTCTCAAAACGTTGAATTGCTATTTTACTAGAATGAATATTGGTTGTGACCGGCACCCTAATTGCGTAACACACTATTAATGACAATCCGAGAGTTTTGAAGGGTATTTTACTAATCCATCGCTTCTGTTATCTGTCTGTCGTCATGGAAAGGACTTTTGGCTGCAGGATGGTGGTGGTGTTTCGTCGCTTCCGTGGACAAGTACCACAGTACAACACAAAGACAAGCTAGTGAAGTGAAGTGCTACTAACATAGTTTAAGCTATTTATTAACACAAGTTTTCAAGTTCTCTTTATATTAAAATATGTATGTTTATGTTAAGGTATTTTCCTATGGGCCTGTGTCGCCTGGAATAAATGGTATTATTTTAAAATTTGTCTGGTCAACAACGTAAATAATGTAATGAATGTGGGTGAACTGTCAAAATGAAACCCATTGCGATCAATTGTCAATTTATGTGTGGTACGGTTGCCAAACACGTTACGATATATCTGTGTAATTTTTGAACTGCACAAGTTTGCGTGACACCGAATGGCTCGGATACTTGTGCAAATTCATCCCACGCACTTTAATGTATACTTGTGCAAGTCCAATTTTGCGCAAGTATATCGTAACGTGTGTGGCATTACGCAATTACCTCACTGAGGGCCTAGATAAGTGGTAATTGTTTTCAGAACGTTTTTTATTTTACTACAAGGAAATTCAACAGGATTGACTTAAGCTTTTCGATAGCTTTGGTATGTCAATCCAATACTATTTGACTTTCCATTATTTCATTCTTAATTTATTTTTACAAGAAATGTTCAATGGTGGTATTTAAGCGAACAAGGAGAGCAGAGGTGGCCCAGTGATAACTGCAACGACTTACGAGTTGTAGGTCGCAAGTTCGAACCCGGGCAGGCACTTGTGTAAATAATTTCACCACCACTGCTCTTAAAACGGTGAAGGAAAATATTATGAGGAAACCGGCATGTTCTAGAACCAAAAATTCGAAGACATGTGACATCTACCAACCTTCACTGGGCCCGCATGGTAGATTACAGCCCACTCACTCTCAAAGAGAGGAGGCCTGTGTCCCAGCAGTGGGAACATTATAAGCTGACTATGCTAATGCCACAAGGCATTTTTTCCAGCCATGTTTTTTAAGTGGTGCGGCAAATCAAACGGAGGGTAATGTTTTAAAATTGATTTACTGGTTTGATAGGTAATTAATAAAACCGAAAATGTTCAAAGTAATCTTAGCATCTACCTACTTACCCAAGTCCACAATACAGATATTTGTTAGTGTAGATAGTTTCCAGACTGTTGCATGCATGAACTACGTGCAACTCGTGCGGTGTACTCCGACCGAAACTAATAGATGCTTTGATTGTAACTTTGCGCTCTCAATTAAAAGCGTTGTAGCGGCTTAGCTAATGAAACTCCTGTGTTGTAAGACTTAGTTATGTATGTAGGTTCAGTTCGCTGCATAAACGAATGTGTTTTTATCCGCTTTCTCGTATCAATGTCGCTAGAGCCACGCCGCGGACACTCACCCATGAGATTGCCTGACCAAATTAAATCCGTAGTGGGCGAACCCGTGTATGAGTGCACTAAAAACACCAAAAATCGGAGTAGATGGCGAGAACTCTTGAGGCGAATCACATCAGCTCCTGGACAGAGACTACATGAAGATCACGATGGCTCTGACAATTTAAGAGTGCTACGAAGAAAAAGAAGAAAAATGGCGCCCAAAACATATTTGATAACATCTTTTTTCCGACTCATTTTATGATGGAACTAAATAGGAGTAAGAGATAATATAAATTAGATAAGTACCCATTAATTATGTAATTATTCTCAACTAACATTTTTTTGTAGAATGAATAGTTTCAGCGTACAAGCGCCGCAAACCAACTTGCAGAACAGAAAGTATCAGCCCCGCAACTCGCTGGGTATACTCCGACCGAAACTAATAGATACTTTAGATTGTGAAGTTGTGCTCTCAATTAATAGCGAGAACAACTTACTGTTCAAGCGGCTTAGCTAATGAAACTGATATGTTGTAGGACTTAGTTCGGTTTAGTTCGTTGCATGGGAGGGCATTGGCTTTGTTCGTTTTAGTAAAGAAGGGTTTTGAATTTAAGTGTATGTATGGATGTTCGATCATGGCTCAAAAACGACTGATCTGATTTTGATAAATGAGGTGTCGATTGTTTCATGATGTGAGAGTGCTTCAGGCTGTGTTGATTTGCTATTTTTTTTTTATTTGGATATAATTCTAGTAGACCAGACGCACTTGGTCCTTGATATTGTCCGAATATTTGGCGACCGGCACAGGACCGAGTGCGCGCGTTTCTGTAAACAAAATTTTCGGCTATCCTTAAAATAAATTAGTACTAAGAAATTTCGTCCGTTTATTCACCTCCCAACACTAAGCCTGGTATATCCTACACTCCTGAACAGCACAGGTTAAGATTTCATAAAGCAACGAGTCGTATGTCTAATTCCTTTAAGACTCCTCTTACAAAGTGAGGATCGTAGTCTCTGACAATTCAAAGGAGAGCCTGTAATTATTTCTGACATTGAAATTCATGAGATCTTTAAGAGCTTAGTGTTTGATTTCATTGTTGTAATGTGTTTTTATGGGACCTGTCTTAATGACAACGCTCATTATAGCAGCACCGCTCCGACACGGTAAATAACTTGTCATTCAAGTTAGGATTTTAAATCAAATGCATTAAAGTCTATTTTATGACAGCTGTACAGATTAGTGGACGGTTCGCAGGCAGTGTGCGGTTCGCGAGGCCTTGGCGACTAGTGGTTGCGTTGCTAATGGCGAGTTAGCGACTAGATTTTTCGAGGCTGTGCCGAAGCGTTACTGCGCTGGAGCGGGGTTGTTATAATGGGCGATGTCCTTTGTACGTACAGCGAAAATAATTGTTTATTAAGAGGCTGACAACAGGTAAAGCACGGTTACAGTCGGACTGCATACAAAAGAAAGAGAAGCGTGGTGACACAACGCTTGTAATTTATTGAAAAATATGAAGCAATTATCTATTTACAAAAAATCTATGGATTGGACAAAAAAATTAAAACACTATTACGTTAATATGTTTCTTGTAGAATAATCTGACAAAAAATCTGAATGATTGCATGTATACAATATGTAAAAAAACCTTGTCTGCTCCGAAAGCAGCTCATAGGTACTGCAATAAAATTACCTAAAAGTAATAAAAAATCTTATTATTATTGACAGACAGACAGACATTGTATTGTCTATTTAAAAATTACATTTTTAGTACCACAATTACTCCAAATCTATAAAAAAATAGGAAATTTTCAACAGGGGTCATAAGTTATGATGACTTGTAGACACCCGCTAAACGACGGCCGCCCGCAACCCATGTAAAAACATTACCCCAAATCCATTAAAAATTAGCAAATTTTCAACAGGAGTTATGACTTGTAGCTTGTAGACACCAGCTAATAGATCGCCGCCAGCGCCTCATGTAAAATTCGCCATTAAAAAAAAAGTGACTTATTTCTTTTTTCTTTTTTCCTGAAAATTATCACATAAATAGACTCCTCACCTCACGGATCACACAGGTTTTTTTTTACATGTTGTATTATATAGTTTTTAATCGTTGAAATAAATTTTTAAAGGTATTTTATGTTTTTTCATAATGGGGGTTTACACGGCTCGATTTTAGCCGTGCGGCAAGTCACCAGTCGCATCGCTTGTAAAAATCGAATCGCCACCCCATTTACACTGGTCAACAAAAATCGCATGCGTCTTGTTCATTTCCGAAGAAGCGATGAATGCTTTTCATAGCACTTCAAAAACTGTATCGTATTATGTATTTTTATCCATGGTTTTTAAACGATCTCTACTGACAAGGTAGCGGAACAACACAGCGCAAAGCACACCTTATGCGACGAGCGATCGCCTGCAACTGACCAATTTATACGGTCGATTTTAGTTACTCGCCGCATGCGGCTTGTCGCAGCACGGGAAAAGTTAGATGGCACCTAAAGGGCTTGCTACAAGGCTGCCAACCGCGTCCCAACATGTGACCTTGGTGGTTTACATCCGTGTAGTTTGGTGGTTTACAACCAAATTTCAAACAGCTCTGCCTGTCGCCAACCAAGGTCACCTCTGTCGGGGACACATTTGGCAGCCGTGTAGCAATCGCTTAACTTTGGGGCTTGCGATTTTAGTCACTTGCGGCCTAGTCGAGTTGTCATATAGTCGATCGTGTAAACCACCTATAACCGGTTGCCCATATATAGGCACTTATAGTATCTATATCCGGCTTGATTGACAAATAACTCGCGTTGAGCTCGTATGTATAGTGAGGCCGACGGGAATTGATGGCATTTTCAGAGCAAAAACTGCAATAAAACGAGAGTGAATTGATAAATTAAACGATTGGTTTTTTGAGCGAATGATATTGACATAGCCAGGTTGATAGATATCTAGCTTACTACGTACAGATGTGGGAGAGTTTTTTATTTCTGTCATGAATCATTTTTTACAACCTTTTTTTAGGGTTCCGTACCCGTACATCTGGTAAAGGGTAAAACAGGACCCTTTGTTTCGTAAGACAGCGGTGAATGGTCACACAATAACATTATGTTCAAAAACAGAACGTATTTGACAACTTAATGTCAAATACTGGTAAAAGTTACAAATTTTCATGACCGCCATTATATTAACATTACGGAACCGCTTTCCTAGGAAACCCAAGCTTTAGTCTGAATCTGTCATAAAATTCTCCAATTAGGGTTCGTACGCGAAGGGTGCCAAACGAAACCCTATTACTAAGATTCCGCTGTCCGTCCGTCTGTCACCAGGCTGTATCTCATGAACCGTGATAAACAGTTAAAATTTTCACAGATGATGTATATTTCTGTTACCGCTATAACAACAAATACAACAAAAAAATATTTAAGGGGGGTTGTATGGGAATACAATAAAAGTGATTTTTTTTTGTCGTTTTTATAGATATTGGTACGGAATCCTTCGTGCGCTAAAAGCTATTTTTTTTTTGTATTTTGTGTTTCACGAACTGTGACCAAATAAACATTTTCTTTCTTTCTTTCTTTCTTAAAATATAGTTTAGTAAGTAAGGCTGAGACTTACATATAAACGTTGCGTCAGTCTTTTCATACTTTGTTTCAAAGTTCGCGGTGTGAATCGAAGTATACAAACACGCGGTAGCTACATGCGCGAAGCTAAACAAACTTAGCTTTGTTCCCAGTGTGGCCTGCATTTACCTGTCAAACTACAAGAGCAAGATAAAGACGGGAACATTTATTTAAGTCATAACACGAGCTGAGTAACGTTTATGGATCTCGGCCTAAGAGTAAAGAGACTGTTCTAAGTCCTACATTAAACACCAAGTTACTAAAAATCTATGCCTTGAACTACCAAAAAACTCAACAAATTAAAACCAATTAATATCCCATATAGGTAGTGTAGGGTTATAGCCGGCTAACTGGATACTCGGATGTGTGCAGTTACCCGGCTATCCGCGACACGGTGCGCGATGGATGGGCTGGATTACTGCCAACCCCCGTATTTATGCGCTGCCAAAAGCCGTGACAGAGTGCTGGATATAGGTACAGTGAGCTGCATCAATTGGGTACCCCAGTTGTGTTAAAATTTTAATACAACTGGGGTACCCAATTGATGCAGCCCACCGTACATGGACACTGTGCTGTAGTGAAGAAGAATGGGTAACATGTCATGTGAATGTTTCTAAGTACCTTTCTAATTGACATAACAGCAGTGATAGCCTAGTAGTGTGACCGTCGGACCGCTAAGTCATAGGTTTCGAGTTCGAACCCAAGGCACGCACCTCTGACTTCCGGATTCATGTGCGTATTGTATGATTATCACTTGCTTCGAAAACGGTGAAGGAAAACACCTTGAGAAAACCTGAGAAATATTTCTCGATTGCATGTGAAGCCAAGTCAGAGGCCCATGGGCGGCATAAACACTCTGACACCAGGTTAGTCACTAACCACACGAAAAGGAAAGAAATAGACATAACTAGCTATGATCTCAAAGTCAAAGTCAAATAATTGATTTCAATTAGGCATAAAATTTACAAAAAATAGCATTGATTCTAGACGTCAAAAAGTTTGTTTTTGTATGGAGAAGAATGGGCAACTCCACCGTTACTCTTTTAAAATGTTTTACAATATTTTGTATACATTAATAAATATGTGAAGACGATGCACCTGGAATAAGATTACTATACCACGACAGGTAAAAATAATTAAAAATGAAGCAATGACAGAAAAAATAGTAATGTGACGAATACATGGTGTTCACATATTTACAAGCATTGTAAAAGTAGGTATACCTATACGATATTCCTAAAAAAATTACAAGTAATACTAATAAGTCAGTGTGTGAGTTCAAGTAATCACAGAATGTAAAATCAATGTTATAATAATTAATTATACAATTAAATTAGCAACCAGTTTGATTTTGTCTAGACTCTAAATTGTTGAGACCAGCATGCTTCCAAGCATTTTTATCTTGGATATAATCCTCTAATTTGTAGTATCTGATGAAAGTACAAACAAACCTTTTTCTGGTTAAATTCTTACACAATCAATCGCCAAAGGGAATTCGTAACACATGGCCATGCCAGCAAATAATACTTAATAATTATTATTATTAAATTGTGATTGAAAATACATAGCCAAAAATTATGGTTTTAAAATTAACCTCAATTGTCAAATTAAAAACATCTTTAAGGTGATTTTAAATTAGAACTTCAGATTTCAGTATTAAAACAATCAAATCAAGGCTCTCAATTTGTAAGTGGCACTACAAATTGGTATCTTTCTGATCCATTTGTTTACATTTCCTTAAGATACTTTTTGAATAGACTACATAAGACATCTGTGAATGACTGTGAAGAAAAATATCCTGAGGTAACATATGGGGTAATTGCGTAACACACTTGCAATGTCAATGCCATTCATTTGGCAATTCAACACTATTCATTACATTATTAGCGCTCTCAGAATTTTTCAAACATAATGAAGCAATGGATTATTTATTTTCTTCAAATTCCTTCTGACTGTGATTGGAAGTGTGTTAAACACTTGAGGTCCTGGACTTAAAATGTACTTTCCTAGTAATACGTGGGAGGTTGTCGGGCTATCAGAGTTTTGATCGACATTAAAGTTTACCTCTTTGGAGGACTGAAATAAGCTTGTCGATAGCATATGTCAATCCATATTTTATCATCGATATCGCTGATAGAATGTCACTTTGTTCAAGCTCTCTGATACTTCAACTTTATCTACATATTCGGTCAGCAGTGTCGACGATGGAAACCTTAACCACTTTCTATCAGATGGTATATTTCCACACGTATTTGCAAAACAATAACAAACATTTTCACTAAAACGGTTATCTGGAAAAGACCGCTAAAATACATTTCATTTCCTATTGAATTGGTGCGCATTATGAAATATAAATATTGGGAATTATTAAATTTAAATTGGATTTTCATGAAACGAGATATTAATCGCTTAATTTTCACGATTATGCAAAATCCGGGTAGAAAGTGAAAATGAGGGTATAATAAAAATGGAATTTTGTTTGATTATAAATGTTCACTGTTTATTATGGTGGTTTAATCATTTACTTAATAATTGTGTAATTTAAACCGTTTGTATGAAAATCAAACCTGATTAATTAAACTTGTCTTTTATGTTTATCTGCAAATATAAATAAATACAATAAGAGACTTAAAAAAAAACAGCTCTAGAAATGTAAAATAATAGATTTTTACTGAATTCATATGAAAGTATATACGGTATTTAAAACATTTTTTTTTAAATAGACAAAAATGTAAAAAAAAAAACTGTCTGTGTCTGTTCGTTTCGGTTTATCTCCGAAACGGCTGGACTAATTTTGACGGAACTTTCACTGGCTGGTATTAAAAGGAGTAACAAGACTACTTTTTTAGAAAAATAATTTACGTCCACGCAAGCGTAGCCGCTGGCCAAAACTAGTAACTAATATGTGAACACCAGTCAACGGTCAAACATGTTAACCTACTCTCAAATATTTGAACATCCTTAGTTCCGTGTTGCTGATAAATAAATAACTTTGACTTGACTAAGCCTACTTGCACCACCAATCACTAATGCATTTAGCGCTAAATTATATTAAACATCCTTCCATTTCTGTCAATAGTATGAAGATGACAAAGACGAAATAACATTTTAAACAAGTTCAACAAATGTTTGTTAATAGTTATTTATGCAACAGTTGTATAATAAGGGGTATAAACACAACCCCTCCTTCGATCCCTCAGAGAGACACCAAGCATAGCCCTTTCCATAGCTCGCTAAGCGACCTTGAATTTATGAACCAGCCGTACCATGAGTATCCACGTTCTGGCTCCGTAATTTAATGAATAAAACAATATCATTTTATATTTTCTATATATTATTATGTTGTACCATTTTACATTTCATATAAACTTTCCAAGTTTGTTTCAGAGCAGTGGTGGCCCAGTGGTAACGGCCGCGACTTACGAGTTGTAGGTCGTTGGCTCAAACCCCGAGAAGCGCTTTACTCAGTTTAAATTATTTCATCACCACTGCTCTCAAAACGGTGAAGGAAATCATCATGAGGAAGACGGCATGTCCGAAAACCAATAACTTCGAAGGCATCTACCAGCCCGCACTGGGCCCTCGTGGTGGATTACGGCCCACTCCCTCTCACAGGGAGGAGGCCTGTGTCCCAGCAGTGGGAACATTACAGGCTGATTATGTATGAACTTTCCAAGTTTATCTTGAACTTACCTACTGTGAAGGACACGAATCACACACAAACATTCATCAACATTGAAAATTCGTGAGGAAACAAAGCGTGGTAATCAATGATCGTTCCTTGTCTGCATGAAAAGATTCATCCATAAACTCACGCCTCCATCCAATGGAGGTAGGCAGAAACTACAGAACGCCACCTGCTATCATGAGTACTTAACCGGGCTTTCTTTTGGGTGCCTTAAACTGAAACTTGCACTTAAAACCTCCAGCCAGAGGTTATTCAACTATGCTAATTAAAACTAGGTGAACGCTCGCTAAGGGCACCCCCTGTGGGGTACGAACCTTGACTTAGGGCGTCAACCGGAAGGAGGACATCAAGTATGGGACGGGCTGGATCAAAGTTTTGATCATGATTATTAGTAGGGGAATTTAAAGCTACGTGCTCAGCTGCAACAACTGCTGGCACCTCGTTATCGAGCAAGGGTCGGGGGGGACCAATAAGGTCACTATTATGTTCTACTAGGGTCCCTGTGGTTCCACTCACTCGCACGCCCGTAGCGAGTTGCAAAGATACATTTTACTATTTTATCGCTGTTTCCTTCCCACACGTTACCACAGCATAAAAAATACTTTCGTCAACAGCTAATTGAATGCACAGTATAGAAAAAACAGTTTACCAATGGAAATATTCAATAAATATGCATGTAAAATCGTTCGGCCTGCGTGCTTCATACAGTCTGTCATTAGGGTATCGGCACACGAATGTTGAATTATTATCCATTGAACATTGCCTTCCTGATACCGAGAAATTGATGGTAAAATATAACTTTATTGACCAAAACCAAATTCGACTGCAGCATATTGGTGTTACGAAATTCATGAATTGCTTGGTGATAACGCGCTTTTGTGGAATTAATAATTGTGGATAATTTCATACCCATAGGCTCAATAACAGCCGCACGGATCGATCGATCAGGTTAAGCTACGCTTGCCACCGTTGGTCAGTAGATGGGTGACCATCTTAACATACCGAGACCCCTCCGTGCCTCGGAAAGTACGTTAAGCGGTTGGTCCCAACTGTCATTCGAGGATCTTTGACAGTCGTTACGGGCCAATCAGTCTTACCGAGTATCGTGTTACCCAATAACTGGGTTGTGGAAGTCAGATAGGCAGTCACTCCATGTAAAATACTAGTATTCAGCTGCGTCCGGTTATACTGGAAGCTGATCCCAATATAGTTGGGAAAAGCCTGGGCAGATTGATTGAACGTGCTTTTGTGGAAATAAAGACTGGCGCGATGCGATTCTATCTATTTGACGTTCGAAAAGTGCTGATTCTCAGCCTAGTTTGAATAATTGACTTTTGAATTTGAATTTATCAAATAAAAATCTAAGAAACGTCGCGCCAGTCTGCATGAGGCTTAATGACTGTGTGTAATTTCATATCCATAGCTATGATATTTCCCCGAGTTTCATTCTTTATGCTCGGACCTAAGAATGTTTTTGAAATTCATCCTTGAATTTCAAAAACATTTCCTTGAATTTTTTCTGAAAAAATGTATGCTGCGGCTACCCGAAATAATTCGGGATGGGGGATCACAAATTATTTGGGATCAGTGACTTCCTTTTTAACCGAATTTAAAAAGAAGGAGGTTCTCCATTCGACTGTATGAACTTTTTTGAAGTGAAAACTTCTGTAGGCGCGTTGGGCATTTTTGAGATGGGACTAAACCATTGATTTCGCGACACTGCTGTAACAACACCAGCTTTTGACCATTAAAACGACATCGACGCGTTGATTACCGCGGTGCGTGGAGTAAAAGACATCAACGCGTTGATTACCGCGGTTTCAATTTTTTTCAAGTTTCGCTTCTGTCGGCACCGGAGTTTCACTGTTTTTTTTTTTGTTTGTTACTCAATTACTCCGCCAATTATTAATTGATTTTAATGATTCTTTTTTATTAGGTAGGTACTTCATACTTCAGAGGTGGTCCGATAAAAATTGTATTAACTTTGCTTGGATAGTTTTTGAGTTAGCTTCAATAATACGTATTTTTCCCACTTAGTATGTGGATGATATGATAAGTTCCTGTCACTGTTATTTACATAGCAGGTAGTCGTATTCGAATTTGTGTATAAAAACTTTTTACAAAAAAAAAAAAAAACAACCGACTTCCAAAAAAACACTACAAAGTTAAAAATAACTTTAATTTTGGAAGTCGGTGGCAAAAAACGAAAATTCAAAACCAAAGACACCGACTTCCGAAATTTTATTTTTTTATTTTGTAGTGTTTTTCTTTTTTGAAAAATGTTTTTCTTTTTAGAAGACAGTTTTTTTTTGTCTTTTCAGTGAAATACTGCCTCACAATCAAATCATTACTTGTCTTATTCATCTCGAAACTCGTAAAAAAAAAAACATTATTAGTGAAGCGTAATCTCGAATCGAAATCATAGGGAGACTTTATTACCAGACATTTGAGTAATAACATAATATTCGTGATTGAAATGAGAGCGCTTCTGGAAACGTATCAATTGGAGTCCATAAAAATTCACCTGTTTTTCATCATGAAATATGAAAATTGTCAGTAGTACAACTTGAAAAGTTTCGGTTATTCTAAATACAGGTAATTTTTAAACGTTTTAATTTTCTTTTCCTTGACAATAATGTGTCTAAAATTGCGCATGGCAATCGGGACAACGTAAAGACTCTTGTGGAGCATTCATGATGAAATTTGAAGGACGTATAACCATATTTAAAGAAAAATACATTTATTTAGTAAGTCATTGCAATGTAGCTATTATTTCATTGTTATAAAGTATAAATTAGAATGATCATCGTGAGTTTAAGAAAACCCTTGTCAATGATTTTAGTTTACACCTTTCGTACCTATTGAGAAAAGAGTTACATTGCAGTGACTTAGGTACTAATGATTTTACGGCGATCGTGATTATGATATGAATATATATTATGAATTCTTGAATATGTCCCAACTGCTGTAAAGTTCTTTTTTCACGCAGTGCTACGTGAAAAAAAAAATGTTTACAGCATTTACTTAAGTGACCGTTAATTTATTGATTTGGTTAAAGTTACGACTTCCCAATGTCCTTAATGCTGAAAATGTTAAGTGACTTTGAAAATTCTCTAGGCTATTAATGTGTGTGTGGAGTGTCCGTGGAGTTTCTTGCCCGTTCCTCGTCATAGGCTAACCTAACCTAACCTACTACGCCTTGGAATGGGCAACTAGCGTTATTTTTCTGACTGACCGATTCTTTAACAATTCTAAAGTGCCTGTAATTGACTTAATTAATATTAATGCTTTCAGTTTGAACTGCAAAAGAAAAACGCGTTTAACGCAACGTTACATCAGATAACTAAAGTCAACAAAACGGAACTGAACTAAAACGCGCCACTATATAAGACAAACAGCCACGTTAAACTTCTGCTATCCGCCCACAATTCACCTGACTCTGAACGAAGCGATAAAACTCAGTGAAATAGGATTTTGTTCACTGACCGATTCGTTTGCCAGCCGACTGGTCTCCCCGCGGCCCAATTCCGGCACCCGATCGGGCGTGTCGACTGGCCGGAATAACGTCTGTAAAACGGAATTGGCGGGACATGTCTCGATTTCGTTCTGATTTTGAAAATGAAAAACTGTAATGGATTTTGTTTTAGGATTACCTAAGTGGAAAATGTCGCGATAAAAGTTTTGAGTAAGAATGTGGATGGCAATAAGAGTAGAGGAAAACCAAAGAAACGATGGATGGACTGTGTGAAAGATGATATGGATAGAAAGGGGGAGACTACCGAGATGACGACTGATAGATAAGTATGGAAAGACAGGACATGTTGAGCCGACCACAAATTTGTATATAAGGGCAAGAGAATGAAGATGATGAGTGTTTTAATATTAATTACGGTAGATAACAGCTATTACAAGAAGGCAATGGGTATCGTGCGAGACCGCGAATCGGCAAATGTAAGGTAGGACGCCCTCAGGCTAGGTGGAGCGACGATCTTCGCAGGGTGGCTGGTAGCAGCTGGATGAGAGTTGCCGAGAATCGAGCTGAATGAAAAAGAAAGAAAGAATATATGTTTATTTGCGATAAACTTGACGCAAAGAAAGAGAAAAAAAAAACATATAAATAACAATTCTGGGGGATATATGCGTCACATCCACGCAAAACGGCCTATCGCTCAGCATTATGCTGCGACTCCATGCGAGACAGAGCCCCAGCGCCGGTTTTCAGCGACAGCCGGCACTGACGGCGGCGGCGGCGGAATGGCATGCAATTGGAGAGGCCTATGTCCAGCAGTGGACTGCTATGATGATGATGAAGGTGTATAGTGTTAGTCAGTAACTGGGTTTTGGAGGTCAGACAAGCAGTCACTCCATGTGAAATACTTACATTCAGTTATATCTGGTTAAACTGGAAGCCGACCAGAACATACTCAATTGGAACTTGGGACAAGGCTAGACAGATGATGATGAGATAACTACAATTAGATTTTTTTAATCGTGTTTGTATATTGCTTAGTCTTCTTCTTTTTTGTGTGGTTAGCGACTAACCTGGTGTCAGTTTTTAAGCCACCATGGGCCTCTGACTTGGCTCCACATGCCATCGAGAAATATCTCTAAGGCATGGCCGGTTTCCTCACGATGTTTTCCTTCACCGTTTTTGAAGCAAGTTCGTATTAGTCCTCTCTAGCTGGATAGATTTGATCAGACTGGCTATCTTTGGAGGAGGCCTTTACCTGCAGAGTGGTTGTTGCAGATAATTAAATAATATAATATAGGTACTTAACATACTTACGATTATTTAAATTAAATTTATGTTAAATTTAAACTAGAACTGAATTAAAGAACTAAACATTAATTACTCATAAAAATTTATAATACTAACATAGAAATAAACTTTTTTTTTGTAATCTGCAACGAAAAAAAAAAGGTTTTATTTATTATCAGTATTGATGTTCAGTTTAAGCCAGTAAAAATAATGTATACAGAAGCAAATATAAGTCCTTACAAAAATTAAAAAGTTGGCTTCCTAAAGAACAAACATTTTAATATACTTGTGAAACCGACTCAAAACTTTTTCGGTGCTAAAACAGAACGTTTGTTTTGTTTACATTTATTAACATTATTTTTTTAAGTATTGGTTGGTTTTATCTTCCACGTAGGTACCTATAAAAATAAAAATAACAATAGGAGTTCTCAGTAGAACGCCACCTGGTACGATCCTTACATACTCCTTTTGCGTCGTTGACATTCATACATCTGGTCATACACAGTCGCCGGTTGCGAGTACTACTCACCTGGCCTTTCTGAAGAACATCACCAATAAGTCACTAGACACGGGAACTAACACTTTACACACAGGAGACAGTGATAGAACTATAAATATTCATTTTGTCAATTTTAATTAATACATTCATATAATTAATCCGCCGTGAACGAAATCGATTGATTTTGATCAATTTTGTTCATTTTTTATGAGAAGGAAAAAAATAAATTAAACAAAATTATTTGTGATTTGAAGTCGAGTTCTTTGTTTAGTATGTGGCTGAAAGGGATTTTTCAAATAAATTAAGTATTCTTGGATAATCACTAATATTTATTTATTTATTTATTTAAACTTTTCACACTCAAAATGGTACAAAGGCGGACTTAATGCCTTAGGCATTCTCTACCAGTCAACCAAGGGTGGTGAAGAGATTGGATGGCAGGTGCTCTGTTTAAGAGGAACAAAGAAAAAATTATTAAAAATATATCATTAGAAAAATATAGGTAGGGACAACAGTACATAAATGGTTATAACTTATAATACACATACATATTTAATGTAATATACAAAAAGTTTTCCAAAAAAATGACGTGAAACTGACGTTTGATCATTTAGTTACAAGAAACTACTTCTGATTTTGAAATTCAAAAAATATCATCAACATCATTATATGGTCTACTTGCATGTGGTTGAACCACTTTTTTTAACTTCCATACAAAATATAGCAGCAAAATTAGGTTGAAAAAACCTTTTTTTTTTTAAACTGAGTCAGTAATGTTAGTTTTCTTATTATTTAGCTAACCATATAAAGAGAATTAAAAAATCAGACATTAGTCTTCAGCTATCTTTGAGATAAAGTCAAATTTTTATTTAATGATTTTACTATATCTTCATTAAGTAAATTAAAGGCAAAATCTACTTACCATATTTTCGAGAGCGCAAAAGTGATGCAACTGTAGCGGTTACACCGCTGTATACTGCATCGCACAATTAGAGTTCCGCGTGATCAACCGTCTGGCAGTTGCCCGCCAAACACAACACTGGTCTGGTCGGAGGATCCTCCCTTTTCTATGGAGGATGAGTGACCTTTACACCCTGTTCCTCATGCCACTAAACAACTATTAACAGATGCTGTGACTTGACACGAATAGTTTAGCACCATGAAAACTGTACTTTTATAGTCAAACAGACTTATCTTTGAATTATTCTAAGCTTTCTCACGATTAGATAAGTAATTGACAAAAGAGGGATTTTTTTCGTGCAAGGAGCCTTAAAATCAATATCTAAGGATCGTAATAGATGGTTCTGTAGTTTCTGCCTACCCCCATGGGAAGAAGGCGTGAGTTTATGTATTTAAGTATAAAGTTTAAGGATTTTTGAAAATTCATCCCCTAAAGGGGTTAAATAGGGGATGAAAGTTTGTACGGAAGTTCGTAATTTTTACCGATGTGTAATCCCATCCAACACATGGCTTGTAGATCACTAATAATGGCTGTTCTCAGTTACCCGCGTAGGCGGACTCGCAAGCAACAGCGTGTAAAATTCTCGTTATAATCCCTTAAACGTCTGACGACACTCCTGGGAGCTTGGGGTCATCCCTATTAAATAAAACCCAGAACCGTTGTTATCGCCGTTTATTTACACATTAAATTAATGAAGAATGTTTTCACTTTATTTTAAACTAGCTTAAGACCTCGTCCTGCGTGAAATTTCAACCCCCTACCCACCACGTGGCATCCCATCGCCCCGCCCGGTCTTTTACTTCGGTTTCGTTTAGCGGTCTTTCTATGTTTTCTTTCTTTTTGCTTGGCTCCTAAGGATCGTAGCGTGATGTTTCATTGCCTATATATAAATAGATTTTTTTTTTCATCCAACTGGTAGTTTCGGAGATTACCCCCTACATACAAAAAACCAAACAAACTTTATTCCGCACAAACTAAGCGCACATTACAAAAAAGAAAAAAAAAACTTAGAATACACATTTACAAATTAGCCAAAAGCCTCGTATATATGTTTCATTACTAATAAAATTTTGACAGTATTAGTATGGATTAAAGATTTTTTTTTTTTTAATACAATTTTATTTCGTCTAGCTCTATATTCTGAACACCTTACCAGAGGGCAGAGGGCCTAGACAAGTGGCAATTGCTTTCAAAGCGTTTCGTATTTCTACATCGACTTTCAACACGACGGCCTTGACGGGATTCGGTAGTAGCGAACTTCACCCGGAATCCTCAACCACAGAGGAACTGGCTATCTTACTTCTTAGTGCCGAAACACAACAATGCTGTTAACATTGTTGTTAAGGCGACAGACTTAGATTATGATGCTGGTAAGCCAGGCGGACTTAGAACAAGCCCTACCACCAACTAAACCGAGCAGAATTTTTTTACCCCACTGGAAATCAAACCCTGGACCTAGATAGGTGGTCTAACCACTAGACCACAGAGGCAGTTCAAATGTCTTTTTTTTCGCATAAAGTTTATATCAGCTATCAGCTCAGTATTCACCCTCTTTGAAGCCATATCATAAAAAATTATAATGTACCTTTTAAAATGATCTTTTTAATAAAAGCATTATTCACAATATTATTGGGTCATTGTGCTTTTGACATATGACCACCGACCGGTGCAAATGACTTATTGTTACTTCAATGTATTTTAAACAAACCCAATTTGTTTATGGCACATTTAATCAAATTAAACGTGCCGTAAACATATTGAGTTTGTTTGTTGAATTCATTGTAAATTATAATGTTATTTTATTGTAAGTGAAATGAATGGTACGGAAAATTATAAAAGTTAACCGAATGTATTTTTCTCAAACATGCTTGGAAATTCGAGTATTATTCTGACAACCTTCTTCGAGATAAATCAAAAATGTTGTACTTGTAAAATACATGCGAGCAGGTGGCCGCCAATCTTAGTATGAGAATCCATATCTGTCGTGTTTAGCGGCCAAATAAATTACTATGAAAACTCATATTAAATGTTGAGTAATTTGAAAATGAAACGATTTCTTACTTCGACACATTTAAATTTCGATTTGCAAATAGAGAAGTTTAAAATAAAAAAGAAACAAATGAATATCAATATATTCATTTGAAAAATATGATTGATTCTGGAATCTAAAATTAATTAATTTAGTTAAATTCCCGCGCATTATTTGAGAAAAATACTATAGAAGCCTTGGCCGCAACCAGGGCATTGATGGACTCGTATGTGTGCCTTGGCTTCGCTACGGCCCACATTTTCACGTTCGTCTACCAATGCCCCTTTTGCAGGCCGCAGCAGTAATGTACTATTAAGTGTGTGAAATAGTATCTACCTGTAGCTCTATGCCATTGACCAAGGAAACTTACAAAAACGAACATTGATTAGGACGTATCCTTTATACGGTTCTTGCCAATTTCAGACCATAGACTTGTGATTTGTGATAGTGCGAAGATGGCATAAGCATGAAATTCATGCTCATGTTCATGTGCCGCGCCCTTTTCACCTTCGAAATCGTTTTTTAATTATTTTCCGAAATCATGAGAAGATTTTCGCCGGACATTTCCAATAGAAATCAGTATAGCTATGAAAACTGGACTAGCTTTGAAATACAAACACAAGAAACTGAACAAAAGCACATCATGGCGCGCTTTAGGCACCGCACCCTGTGTATGTAGCTCCTTACTTCGGGTTCAGTAACCACTACGCTGTATTAAATGTACCAGGAACTTAATATCCGGTGAACTCCGTAGTTCTAGAACATCCGGATGTGTTATAAACAAACCCGGGTATAGCCGTTCGGTGGCTGCATAAATAATATCAAATGTAAAGCGAAATCTACCGGGTATTCCGGTTAATAGTATGTTTTATTTAAACTGTTATTCAAATGTAGGTATTAATTTAGATAATCATATCATCATATTCTTTGTGAGACAGAGTACCCACAGTATATTTAAGACCTTTGATTTATCTAGTGGTTGAAAACGCTACTGCTGATTACGAGGTTCAATTCCGGGGTGGGGCAAAGTGTTATTGGGTTTTCCATCAGGGATAGTAGCACCCGGAGTCTGAATTTGTGCCCGGCCTCCTATTATATGGGACTTAAACACAACTGGCGAAATGCGGGTGTACTATAGATACACCTCTGCTTAACTAACTTTATGTGTTACGATTTATTGAAAGGCCTTTTCCCATGCTATGGCGGAAAGATTCGTGATCAAGTCTTGCTCTTTGAGTTTTCACTGCCATAAGTCAAGGGTATTCCATATTATTTTAGCCGTCATTACACTATCCTGAGCGTACTCAGCCACAAGCTAGACAGCCCTCTTCTGGGGCACTAGGTTCAAGCACAAGTGCATGTGCTCGGGGCTCCAGAGGGCGGCAAATAATTAAATTAATTCAATCAAAATCTGCCTAGCCTTTTCCCAACTATGTTGGGGTCGGCTTCCAGGCTAACCGGATGTAGCTGAATACCGTATTTTACATGGAGCGACTGCCTATCTGACCTCAACAACCCAGTAACTGGGTAATACGATGACCCTCAAAGATCCACGAATGACAGCCAGGACCAACGGCTTAAGCTTTGCTTTCCGAGGCACGGCGGAGTCTTGGTATGTTAAGATGGTCACTGATCCACAGACCAACCCCGGCAAGCGTAGCTTAACCTGATGGATCGAATCGTGCGGCTGATATTACTTAGCTACTTATTAAATATGAAATACTTAAATTAATTATTAAATAAAAATAGTTTGTAAGTCGTTATACTAACAACATTATGGGCCAAATGTGTCTGAACTAAAAATATTTTTTTATTAAACCCAGCTGTACCTATGTTCAGCTTAAACAACGCAGAACATAATCAATTTCCACACTTCATCTCATTTTTCATCCTCCAGTAACGTAGATTATCTCCAGGTCCAAAAACACCCAGTTTTGGACTATCGCCAGAGTATTGGTCCGTCGGTAATCCAATGCACTTTGCCGCTTATTACCCGGGTCACCGGATCCGGATATCCGCTCAGATAAGTCGGTCTAACCGGGACAATCTTTGCGAGGCTTTGGCCCGGATTCTTTACATTACGAATAATAAAATCCAAATTAGGTTCGTTGTGGAAAAGTTCTGATTGTGATTTGAAATGTTCCAGAAATTGAAGAAAATAATTTGGAACTTTGGTTTTAATGCGAACAGAGTTTAAGAAAGAACATGTTCGAAATAATGAAGAGGCCGGCGGCGTCTACCGATTTTCTTCTTTTGTCGTGTCAGCATGAACTATTCCCATAAATATCTATCTATAACAGCCTCATGGGTCGACCCATCAGGTTAAGCTTATACGCTTGCTGTGGTTGGTCCATGGATGGGTGAGCATCTTTACATAACGAGACTCCTCCGTGCCTCGGGAAGCACGTTAAGCCGTTGGTCGTTACAGGTTGTCAGAAGCCCGAAAGTCTGCCAACCCTTCTTACCAACGGGTATCGTATTACTCACTTACTGGGTTGTGGAGGTTTGATAGACATTTGCTCCTTGTTACTGGTATTCAGCAGTATCCGATTAGACTGGAAGCAAACCCCAACATAGTTGGGAAAAGGCTCGGCAGATTGATTTATCTAGCATAAGCCGTGATGAAAAGATCCGTCAGTTAGAGAGGAGAATCGTCAGGTCACAAACCACGGACCACGACTGGCTGGAGTCGTGGCCGTCTAGTGCGCGAGATCCCTTACACTGTCTCATAGGCGAGTTTTCTCATAAAAACTTAAAACTTAGGTACACACGGCTACATATCAAGCTATACATTTCCAAGTTAAGATGACCTCTCACTGTACGGAAATCCTTTACAAAGCGAGACCAGCTTATACAGGAAATGTATAGATTGATATGTAGCCGTGCGTACTTAAGTATATTTGTTTGAATAAAGCCTAGCTAAAACTGTCACGATTAAATCCAAGAAGAGTAGCCGCGTCGTATTCCGTACGAAGCCAATTCAGCTCACTCAGTTATAAGACACTAATAACCGATAGGTAAATAAAACAGTAATAAATACTCCATTTATCCAAAAACTTACAACTCACAAATATTAATCAATTTCAATTCAACTCCCCTTTACTTACCACAACCCACTTCAAGCGACAATTTGTGGAGACACTTAGCAACGAATTAAATACTGACTCGCTTTGATCAGTGCTTGAAGCGCTGGAAGTATCGATCAACTCCAGCTTACTTTGATCAACACTTCTGTCCGAGCTTGGGGTGTGGTCACATTGACAAAAAGTTCACTGTGAACACATATGGGAAGTAAGCTGTGAATAGTTTGAATCCCTAGCATTCGGTGGAATGGCAGCTAACTCACTCTCGCTCACTTCACCTAAGTAACATAACAGGGGGGATTATAGGCATGATGTTAACGCCTGTAATCCCCGAAGGGTTAAGCAGAGGTGTACCTATAGTACACACATTTCGTCAGCTATGTTTAAATCCCTTGTAATAGGGGGCGAGCGGGCACAAATCCAGACTTCGCGCTGCTACTGAGAAATTCCAGATAGAAAAACCCAATAACAGTTTGCCCGACCCGGGAATCGAACCCAGGATCTCATACTCAGCAGTAGCGCTTGCGACCACTAGACCAACGAGGCAGTTCACCTAAGTATTTACGGTTAAATGTTACAGAATAGATCGCCAGGTATTGAATTTCGGCAAGGCAAGGCAAGGCTGATTGAATTTCGGTGAAGCGCAGTTTGATTGACGTAACTGACGTTTTGGCAGTTAAAAACCTGTTCTAATTTTGAATTGATGCTAGAAAGCTTAATTCTTTGTTGCAGCCGGAACTCTGTATTTCTGCCCGGTTACTAGCAACTGCCTCGCTCCTTATTACTGCAACAGTTATTAACATAACTGGCTATGTGTGCGTGTACAAACAAAACACCTCTGCTTTCCTGACATAACGTTATGTTATGTAGGAACTAAAACTTTCCAAAGGTGCCGTTTTTATTTTACAAGAGGAATCTCCCCCAAATCCAATTTATCCAACGTGGAAACTCAAAATCACTTTTGCGCGCTGTGGAGAGGTTACAAGTTGGTACTTAATGTTTGTTTTGATAATGATCTAAATACTCTAAATTCTTTGCCTTGTTTACTCTATCTGAAGAGCACAAGTTGTAATCTATAATATAATTATGATTTCTATAAATTATTTCTTTATTTATATACATTTATAAATTAAAGTCGCTTGTCGCTTGCTCTGTGTGACCGCGTTGTTATTCCTAACTTCCCAACGGATTTGATGCGGTTTTCACAATCATTTATAAAACAATTGATTCTTCAAGGTTTGTGTTTAAATGTGGGAATGATAGGGCAAATAAAATTCAGCATTTCTCGATAGAACTAACTTATATTATTTAACATACAGTAAGCGCTCAAAAGTGGATAGGCACGTTAAGAGTCGTTTTGCTGTGAACACGCGATATAGTCCGTATATCTGTATGTGTAAATAACACGGCACAAACACCACAGAGAACGCTTTACACACTGTCGTCACGTACTCGCGAAACAAAAATATATCTCCGTCGCTTTTGTTAGACACGATAACACACACGCATCATGCGCGTGACATTGGCCAGTTTATGTCATTGCTAAAATTCAAATTAATCTTATGTGTGCAGATAGCAGAAGGCTTTAAAGAGTTGGTCTGAGATTCGAGCTGGCTTAGGTTCTGATCTCGTAAAGAACAGCGCGGTTTTTTTCTTTTCGAAATTTATTATTTTTGTTTTCAAAAATAATATTTTTTTAATATTGCTGCCTTTTTTATTAATTTTGATATTGCAATAAAGGGTTTAGAATAAAAGATATGTGATAACAAAATTAAACAATATTTATTAGATATAGATCTCAAGAAACTTAGAAGCAATTTGTATTATTTTGACATATTTAAATTATGAAATGTTTTAAATTTTAAATGGATTTTTTCGCCATAAATATTAAGCTTTGATCATGGTCGAAGTAATTAAGCAATAAATAAGAATATTAGACTACTCAAAATGTTAAAAAAAAAACTACTTACAAAATAGGTAATTTTAAGGTTAAATATGGGCAGTTTGTTTACATTAATTATTTTACATTTTATTTGGCTTTAATAAATATTGGTTGGTATTGAGGTTATAGCTTAAGTATTCATTTTCTTTACGAAAAGAAGATTGAAACTAAACCACAGATTTTAATTCTAAAATAATAATATTACTAAAATAATCTTAAACATTTTCGGTCAAATTGCAAGAAATACGACAAACACCATATTTCAATATGGTTTTTGTCGTATTTCTTACATACTTAAAAAAATCGTTACCACAAATTCATGCAATAACGAATGTGTTGTTTATTAAGTTAGAACGGTAAATATTTTAAGGTTAAAATATAGCAGTGTCCCTCTTGAAGTCTTAATGTTATCGTGCGAAACTTAAACGTTCTTGTTTATGCCTTTCTGTCAAAAATGGTTTCCTAGCTGGTCTTCAGTGATGCAAGCCTTCAGAGTGCACGGAGAACGGTTCATAATACCGTGTTTAATAATTCAGCAAAATATCTCGTTGATATGCAACCATTTATTTCATATTTATTCACCATTTGACGTCGCTGCTTCTCGATAACAAGCCTCTTCCAAATATCTCTTAACCTTCACAGTATTTCTCTAGAACAAAGAATAACATCGTTTTTATTACACATACTAATTATTTATCATTCACTAATCGAATTAAACCTCATAATAAATATAAAAACTTTAAAGGCATCTTCTGTCTCAACAATACCTCTGTTCGATCAACAATACCTTTGATTAAGATTTATGTTTAGTAAAATATGAAATATATAAATGATAACACTCACACTTAGTCTGGTTTCATACGATATTTGTGTAAATTACATTCACTTTTACGCAGCGCAATAATATTTGATCTCCGTTCAATATTTATATTTGACTGCATTTTGAAAATAATAACCACAACACCGCTTTTACTTGTCACCAACAATAATCACGAACCAACAAAGTTCTATTAAATGAATACTCGTAACGAACTGCATCTGTCTACCCTACAGAAATCGAAATAATTTACTTAGTTTTCTGAGGTCTACCTGCTAAACTTTAATATTTATGTGAACAAGACGAATGAACCAAAAAATAAATGATTATTGAACTAGTCTTTATTTAAAAAATAACAAAAACTACGAATAGTAATTATTAAAAAATGACGAGCTAACCGCACGTGAGATTCGAACCCTCTCGGCTCGCTATAATCGCACATACCAAAGCGGGTTATCCACTGAGCTAGCATGCTATATACAGTATTGCTCGAAATTATGAACTAGTATGAGTTGCAGACAAAGTAAGTATGTGTGTGTGTAACAACTTATAGAAGAAGGTCGTAAGTCAAACCGCAGCGTCAGTCTATTGGTTTGTGAGTTTGCCTATGGACTTTTGGTCGATACTGTACATATAGGTAAAAATATTAAAAATCATAACCCTTCCTTTGGCTTTGCCGTAGTCGGGTAAAAAAATACAAGTCACAACTGTCTTTGCAATTGTTCGTTCTGCCAAAAAAAAAAAACAAATTACTACTTCTCCAAAATCAAATTAATATAGTAAAAAGCGAATTAGTAGTCTCCTACATATAGGATCTACTCATTTCCTACATACATTGATACGAGATTTCATTAATATAGGTAAGTTTACTATAATATACTTACATATATTAATGAAATCTCGATATTTCGTCAAGTCGTAAAAAACGCGTGAAGCAGGGGCGGGTCTCTAGTTGTTCATAAATTTAACAAGTAACTCCAATCTCTGGCTAAATAGTTAAACTCGAAAGTAGTTCATAACCCCGCTGACACTACACCCACACCTCCTCTAACTTCCAACCCGTTAGCAGTGGGACCACTCAGAAGTTGTACAATCATTTACAAGTTACTGTGAACCGACCAACAGTAACACGCTTTGTATTCGGTTCAATCGGTGCAGTTCAAATTGATGCAGCTTTTTCAGTTCTGCATAAAATAAAACTGAATTAAATTCAATATTGAATGTTTCGAGGACTTTGGTAACTGGCCGGAAAATTGGAGGAAGAGGAACAAGTTAAAAACAAAAAAAAACTTTTTACTTTTTGCTACTCCACAGTTTTTAGGATTCCGTACTCAAAGGATGCGGGATTCTGTGCGTCCGTGCGTCTGTCACAGAGCTGTATGTTTTGAACCGGAATACCATTTTGGTAATGGTAATAAAGAAATAATGAAAATGTATTTATTCGGACTCGCACAGGAGACCACAAATTAAATTTAACTTATTCAGAACAAAACAAAAATAAAATAAAAAACGCAGAAAGTCCCGTACGAGGCCAAAAAGCTCCTATCTCAGCATGATGCTGCGACATTTATAAATAAGTGTCGCAGCGCTGGTATTCTGATAGGGCCCGTAATGGATGTTAAGCGAATAGGTTACTTCCAGTCAACCAAAATTGTGAACCTTTTAATCGCTAATGTTTGACCAGTATTTTTTATTATTATTTTATATAAACTTTATGCACAATTTAAAAAAAAACTGTACAAAGGCGGACTTAATGCCTGAGGCATTTTCTACCAGTCAACCTTAGGGTGATGCAGAGACAAAACATGGCAGGTGCAACATAATTGATAGATAACTTGAAAAAGAAAAAATACTAATACATAGATACATACATACATATAAACAAAATAAACTTAGTCAGGAGAAATAACGATACGTAGAGGAGAAAACGAATCCAGCAAATCAGCGCTGGGAAGAGCGCTGGAGCGCAGTATCTTATCTGATGGCGAAGATATATTGACCAAACACTTTTTAGTGCAAAGAAAAAAGAGATTTGACGGTGACTGGGTAACCTACATCGGAAGGCCTCATGTGTTTGTAATAACAGCCAGTTAAGCTACGCTTGCCGCGGTCGGTCCGTGGATGGGAGTACATCTTTACCTACCGAGAACCCTCCGTGCCTCGCAAATCACGTTAAGCCGTTGGTCCCGGCTAGTTTCGTGGATCTTTGACAGTCGTTTCGGGTCATCAGAAGCCCGAAAGTCTGACAACCAGTCTTACCAAGGGGTATCGTATTATACAGTAATTGGGTTGTTGAGGTTCAATAGGCAGTTGGACCATGTAATATACTGGTACTGCTATCCGGTTAGAGTGGAAGCCGACCCTAACATAATTGGGAAAAGGTTAGACAGATTGTGGGTTACCTTCATGAGTCTGCATTAGCCTCTCATTGAATTGAACTAAAGCAACTGTTAACTAGATTGCATGGTACTAAGGAAAACTTATGCAGTTGCAATTCTCGTCGCAGATTTTGAATTCAATTCGCAAATTGTTCAACTAATTGATCCGTTACTGTAATTACTGACATGTAACTACGCTTTTGAGGATATAGAATAAATGAAACCTTCTAAAACAATTATTCCTTAGTGTCTCTTGTTCTTTACACACCCTAATAGTTAGACCAAACTGTAGTCTTAATCAAAATGGTCATCTGACGTGTTTTCGAACTTTAAGACTTGCCACAGAGTCTGTATGGTAAGAACTTCAAATTAGTATCACTATCATTTTTGTGGAATTTCTCAAGGATGCCCTGCAAGATCAGTTTCGGGACTTGCAAGATAGTATAATGGCAAAAAAAAAAAAAAAAACAAAAAAAATTGGTCCATTTTTTTATCAGCTTCTATCTTGCAAATAGGTAGGTATAAAAAATAAAGCTTTCAATCGTACTGTCATTCTCAAGAGTATGAACTGGTTAACCTAATAACTCGCTTCTACTGGCACCTCACCGGAATCCGCTTAAAGTCCGCTATACTGAATCCACAAAGCAAAGTTGGTGTATTTGCAAGTCGGGGACTAACGACCGTGCTGCCCCCTAGTCGAGAATTTAGCATTGAATGCGGGTAGTCCCACAAATTGGTCTGTTTCACTGAACGGAAATATTTTACTATAAGTTTCTGAATCGTCTAACTTTTAGAATGATCGTTGGAAGT
The DNA here is from genome assembly GCA_916610215.1 of Omphaloscelis lunosa. Classification (NCBI taxonomy): domain Eukaryota; kingdom Metazoa; phylum Arthropoda; class Insecta; order Lepidoptera; family Noctuidae; genus Omphaloscelis; species Omphaloscelis lunosa. The sequence continues at coordinate 2,408,152 of OU744262.1, read as the reverse complement.
TAGTGGGACTCTGTAACTGTGTTTGTAGTTAGTATTATTAGTGAAGGATATACTGTTCTCTTTCTCTGTGTGGTTTCCATTAATGGAGAGTGATTCCAGCTGTGCTGCTGGGAAGTTTGTTGCGCCACTTCGTCTTTCCACTAGGAAGTGGTGAAGGGCGGGCATTTTGGGGGACTGTCTTACGTAATTTTGACATTCAAAAAGTGCTGATTCTCAGCCTAGTTTGAATAAACTACTTTTAATTTTGATGGGTAGGGGATGGATCAGGTCTTTCTGCTTTGGTTTTTTCCATCGTATCTGTATGAAGAATAGCTCATCGTCAGCACAGAATGTCTTTCTATTGTCCTTTGTCAATCGTCACGCTATCGTTCAGAGAAAACATTAACTTGGTCGAGGTTGATATCAAGGCTGAGAACTCTAACTCTTTTTTGTACGTTAGAGAAAGAAGAAATGGTTCTTCTATCCTCATTAGCCACCCCTTTTGGTGTATCATTATGTGTCTAAATGGATATTGGGAAGGGTGTTGTTGGTTTGGTGAGGCATCGATCTTTCTGCTGAAATTTTAGATTTAAATTAATTTCTTCAGCTAACACAAACTCTTAAACATACAAGTAACATTCGACAGTTCCTAGCTGACTACTCCTGAGAAGAAATGGCGAAACAAATTCAGGGGTCAAACTCTTCCGGGTCGACAGCGCATTGTGATCCACGCGCGCCTCAACGAGATGTCAGCAGAACTGACGGGGTCCGATAGAGCCAATGCCTGCCGGGGTTGCGGTTATTGTCTGAAAGGGTTACCGGGGCCCTTGGCTATATAGGCAACTGAAGGAACACAGGTGGGTTTTAGTCAGTAAGAGTCTGACACGCCCTCCCGTTCCACCCAGAGCGGGAGAAGTTATTTGATAATTTCCCACCCAAAAAAAGGAGTCAAAGTCTTTTTTTTAAATCAAGACATAATCTTGGTCAGATGATATGAGGACCATGTAGATTAAGTGCCCATGAAAGCAGTATTTGAAATTTTCATAAGGAGTAACATAATAAACTTGGATCTCCAAAATCAATCTGCCTAGCCCTTTCCCAACTGAGACGACCCCAACGGCTTTCAGTGTAATCGGATCCGATGCGGCTGAATATCAATATTTTACATGAAGCGACTGCCTATCTGACCTCCACAACCCAATTACTGCAGGGTTACACAATACCCCATGGTAAGACTGTTTGTCAGACTTTTGCGGTTCTGCCTACCCGTAACGACTCTCTATGATCTACGAATGACAGCCGGGACCAATGGATTAACGTGCTTTCCGAGGCACAGAGGAGTCTCGATATCCACCAACCGCCCGCGGCAAGCGTAGCTTAAGGCGACGATAACCGACTTTTAATGATTTTATACTGAAGACCACGTCTACAAAAGTAGTGTTAATGATTTGGGAAAAATAAATGTTAAATAAAAGCATTTTTATTAATAACTTAATATAGGAATATTTTAGATTATGTTCATATTATATAGAGAAATTAATTTGTAAAATTAGTTTTTAGAAGTTTTGTCCATTTGTCTGGATGTACGTGCTGGATTGGCGCATAAACGGATGTACAGATTTGGATGAAATTCGACACACAGATATTTGGATTAAAACAGATTATGGTACTTTTAATCCCGGCAGTAGTTTTCCATGGGAGATTTTCCGACATCCACGCGGGCGATTCACCCCCCTTCCCCGAAGATATACTTAGAGGTGTACCTATGCATTATAATAATCTAACTTTCGCCAGTTATGTTAAAATCCTATGGAATTAATATTAAGTTTGTTTTTGCAGATATTCTTTTCCAAACATTTTGTAATCTTAAGAGACTACTCCTTAGCAATCTCTGAAAAACTTATAGATTGTGTACAAATCTTATTTAATTGTGAATTACTTTTCTCATTGAAATACCTTTTATAGAAACAGAAAGTTTCCATATCTGGCAATATGCCCATTATATTATGTGAACGTTCACAGAAAGCTTCATAAGCAATCATAAGATTCTTATAAATTATTGTATTTACTCTTTTATTACTCTAGTAATTAACCAATACTTACAGGTAGTTATTTATTGAAATAATACTAGTTTCTCCTGGAAAGTCTTCAAAGACACTACGGGCACAACTTCGAAGAACTTACAACTTAAATTAAGCTGACTCCATTATGTCATCAAAATACTTAATTAGTTTCTTCCGAAAAGTCTCAGTTTGGAAGACGCCAAGACGAGCCAAAAACAAAAACCGGTCAAGAGCGTGTTGGACTACGCATAATGATTTAGGCTCAGTAGTTTCGGAGATAAGGCCCCCATTATGATGGTCAATTTTATTTATTTATATATACTTTATTGTAGACCACAAAAATACACAACAAAAAATAAATCAAACACTACAAAATATACAATGGATGGCAATTTTCATCTATTTTCTTAAATATCTTTAAAATTAGTTATTTTTGAGTTATAAAAAAATATATTTGAGATCCTCACAACAAGCCTTTTGCGTGAGTGCGCGAAATTTGCATCTCCTTCACGCATTCCACCTCCTCTTTTGCGAACATTACTGCTTCGCAGAAGGAGGTGATGGCCTCCCATGCCCTCTCGCTCCGTATCATGGCCTAGGCCACGGCCGGACGCGAGAGATGACCGCCGCCGATCACCTCTACGAGGACACAGCGATGCTTCGCCCAAGCCAGGTAGACCTCCACCATATCCTCCACCGTGTCCTCCGGGCGATCTACACAATGGTGACACCTGGGCATTTCCTCCCGCCTTTTCTGGAACAGGAACCTCCCGAAACAACCGTGTCCGGTGAGGACTTGCGTTAGGCGGAAGGTGAGGACGACGTGGCGCCTCTTTAGCCTCTCCTCAAAGACTCCATGACGCCATGAGATCCCGGCGAAGCTTTGTCCGCTGTGCCGTGATTTCTCGCGGGGACTTTCACAACAAGCCCTTTTATTTGATAGCTTTATTAGCTTGCAATTTTTTTCAATTTTGCAAGCTGTACCGTGTGTCAACACGCTATGTACAGCTTGCAAAACTTATTTTTTAATTTTTTTATTTGTCCCCCAAAAGTGACCTCCATATTTAAAATTAATTTATTTACGTTACACGTCCATGTTTCGATCACAGAAATACATATGTGTACCAAATTTCAACTTAATCGGTTGATTAGATTCGGAGGTAATTGACTGTGACAAACGGACAGAGAGACAGACAGACACATGAGTTATCCTATAAGGGTTCTGTTTTTTTTTCTTTTGAGGTACGGAACCCTAAAAAGCATGGACACAACCTACAAAAGGTAGGTGTCTCGAAGCGTTTCGTCGTATTTTCAAACCCTCATATCTTCGGCCTGTATAGTGCTAGATAGCTCAAATTCTCAGGATAAGATGTAATTAGCACACTTATTAAACACACTTAGTTACATTTGTCTAGCTTTTATACTTTGGATTTTATGAATACCTAAAATTCGTTGATTTCATTACTGACTCATAAAAACCTTCACTTCCCGAAGTCCTAGAAAACTTGTAATACCTATAGTAATTTTATTTTATTCTCAATGCATCGTCTTCACATATAATTATTTAAGTAAGTAATTATGTAAGTAATATAGTTACCTATATAAAATATGGAAAAACATTTTACCGTTACGGTGGAGTTTCTTGCCAATCCTTCTCCATACGAAAACTACCTTTTGGAAGGGGCGACGAGAATCAATTCTATTATTTTGTAAATTTTGACGTTTAAAAGTGCTGTTCAAGGGCCTATTTGAAATAAATCATTTGACTTTGACTTTGCTTAAATTTGATATGCAGGCTGGGACAGTTCGACCAAGATGTAAGTGGTTTGTAGACTTAGGGAGTTGGCCTACATTCGATCTGATAACTTTTTAACAGTGAAAGCATTATGTAAGTCTTAGCAACCTACTTTATATAAAATGTTTTTGGTGGATTATTTAATTTAATTTGCGACAAACATAAACCCAGTATGAAACACTGGTACGTATAAAGACAAAAAGAAATCGTTGCATGGCCAATTTCTGTCGTATTATGAAAGTTATTAATATGCTTATTCTACAGAATCTTATGCTGACGTCCAACATGAATTAGACAGATTTGTATAGATTTAGTAACACAATTTAGGACATAGAAATAGCTATTACCTAATTTGAAACCAATTATAACAGAATGTTTTTATAAACTAAGTTCAGTGATGCTGTGTTAATTATTTCAGCTTTTGCATGCGGCTTTGTCCGCGTGGAGAAATTCGGAATTATCCCACGGGAATGTACTACCGGGATAAAACGTAATATAAATTCACCACTTTATCTACTAAACGCTCGGACCTCTGAGTTTTGTTTGCATAGGATTGTTTTAAGCCAATACAGGCTCCGGATTGTGGACCCACAGCAAAAGTTTTACTATTAGATTCTTGTTGAATCGTGTTATAGGGGATACTCCACTAGTCTTCTCTGTATAGGTACTAAGTACTTTTTTACTATTTTTTTCTTTGTAGGTATAGTTTAGAAAATATTTGAATTGTAACATTTTTTCTCTCGCTTTCTGCAATCTGTGGGAGTGATTTCGTGAAAAGCGACGGAAGTGTGTAACAGGAAGCCGGGGAAGCGCGCGCTATTTGATTTGACCAATGAGTGCATGCGATGCTGGCCACTTTTTTTGGGTGGGAAATTATCAAATAACTTCTCCCGCTCTGGGCGGAGCGGGAGGGCGTGTCAGACTCTTACTGACTAAAACCCACCCGTGTTCCTTCCGTTGCCTGTATGTTGCCAGGGGCCACGGTAACCCTTTCGGACTTTCAGATGGTCCCAACCATCATTTATACGAGTACTGTATGGCTCACTCGTGTTTTTTAACTTACCGTACGGTAGTATTTTAATTACTACTGATTTTCAAAAAATCTACGTATATCAAAGCAAATATGATAGCCCGCAGGTTTGCACGCTGTTCCAAGTCGGTCAAGCAAACACTTTTTAGAGCTTATTGTACCTCATTGTAGACGTGCAGCCTGTGGGTGAATCACACCCAAAAGGATACGAAGCCCGTCGCGTCCAATATAACAACGCGTTCAGAGCGCTGATGGGGCTGCCGCGGCACTGTAGTGCCTCGGGCATGTTTGCTGAAGCTAGCGTCGACTGCTTCTATGCAACTATGCGTAAGCGGAGCGCGTCTCTGGTGCGCAGGGTGCGCGGCAGCCCCAACAGCGTGCTGATGATGATAGCTGACAGGCTTGACTGTCCGTACATACGACTTATTTTGTATTTTATTGTAATATATATTATTTCGGCTTCCAGTCTAACCGCATTCATACTAAGTTACCACGATCGATTCATTATCACCATCATCTGCCTAGCCGTTGCCAACTATGTTGGGGTCCACATCCAGTATAGGATACAACAGAATATCAGTATTTTACATGGACTGACTGCCTATCTGACCTCCACAACCCAGTTACTGGGTAACACCAAGGGGTAGCCATTGGTAAGACTGGTTGACAGACTTCTGGGCTTCTATTGACCCTGTAATCTTTCAGTTATTGTCGCCATTAAAAACTGAAAATGCAACCGGAACTGCAAATAATATTTATTTTAACTCAATCTTAAACAAAAGGTTGGATTAACTCTAGATTATTAAACTATCTTAAATCTTATTTGAATTAATAAAGGCCACTTGAAAATATAAATTGGCTAGACATGATTAGGGCATAAATGGTTCCAAGTGAAAGTATTTTCCTTCCTTAAAATGAATAAGTCATATTCACTGAAACTTCTAATAGAAACGAAAACATCAAATCGTTTCCCAAATTAAATCATTTTGCTCCTATAAAATTAATAAGTCACAGTCACTGAAGCTAACTACGTGTTGAATCGTGTAGTACAAAGACAAAGACAGTGATTGTACCGTCCACCCTACCCCCCAACCTACTGAGCTGCGTAGAGGGGGGAAGGGGGCTAATGGGCTATATTGACCTATTTTCTTAAAAGGCTGTTACAGTTGAATTCAATAAGAGATAATAGTTTGAATGGGACAGTAAAGGAGGTAAGTGCTTACGATTCATGGGTATTATTTAATAATTTATTTAATTAAGTGTTTTGTAAAGTAGGAAGAAAGTGTCGGTACATAATTGAGTGCTGAAAAAGGCGTTAGTGAAAATGTATAAATAAGTTTTCTTGATAACATTCTAATCCAAACTAATATTATGCGGAAATGAGTTTGTTTGTTACTCTTTCACGCTAAAACGGCTGAACGGATTTGGATGAAATTTGGTACATGGGTAGACCATAACCTAAATTGGTATATGAGATACTTTTTATCCCGATATTCTTACGGGATCCAGATTTATACGAGTAAAACCGCGAGGCGCAGGTAGTAAATAATATTGGAAGCTTTTTAAAACAAAGATTAATATGTTTTCTTAATCAATTGCGGTCTATCTTCAATCCTGAACACAACTCATTTTGAAAACGAATGAGTATTTTAACATTGCAATGGTTTGTGTTCAAGTCCATATGAACATGTACTCATTTTATAGTTTTATTCTTAGTCAATTAAATAACCATAGCCAATATTCGTTTTCATAAGTTACTAGTTCCATAAACTGGCAACATTATTTGAGACTTCCTGTACCTTCGGACTTAAGAAAATTTGTCTGGGTCATGGCGCAAATTATGCCCTATTAAAATATAAAAATAAAAAGATTTTATATTTAAAATTAATGCATTTTATTTGGAAGAGTTTGATGTTTTGAAAATTCCATTCTTTCAGATTGAAAATGTTCAAAATTAACATCACGCCTTGTTTCCCCGAAGGGTTGAGCAGAGGTGTACCTGTATAAGGTACACCCACATTTCGCCAGCTATATTTTTTAAGTCCCATGTAATAGGGGGCGAGCCTATTACCATCAACCGGGTACAAGTCTAAACTTCAGACTGCTATTGAGAAATTTCAGATAGAAAAACCCAATAACACTTTGCCCGAATCGAGCCCAGGACATCATGGTCATCAGTAGCGCATGCGACCACTAGACCAACGAGGCAGTCCAAATGTGAAAATGTTCAAATGTTTGTGTATTTATTGAAAAGTTTGAAGAAGATGCTCCACGGAATTAGAATATAAATCATTACCATTATGGTATTTTTTTCGTTATGACTCAAAAGGATTATTTCCTAAGAGACAAGTTTTTATGGACTATAAATTATAGACTATCTAGTATGAAAGTATAAGTGTAGTATGAAAGTATAACTAATAACTATCTAGTACTAGCTGCGCCCCGCGGTTTCACACGCATAAATCTCGACCCCGTGGGAATTTCGGAATAAAAATTCCGACAACCGACTTGAATTAGGACAAAATCCTAATTTTGTCCTAATTCAGGTCATCGTCTACCCATGTGCCAAATTTCATCCAAATCTGTTCAGCAGTTTTAGCGTAAAAGCGAAACAAACAAACAAACTCACTTTCGCATTCTTAATAATATCATACTAGCAGCGCCCGGTTAAACTCGCATTGGTCTCGATCTGGTGGGAATATCGGAATAAAGTCCTATATGGTAATCCAGGTTATAAACTATCTATGTGCCAAATTTCATCCAAATCCGTTCAGTAGTTTTTGCGTGAAAGAGTAACAAACATCCATCCATCCATCCATCCATCCTCACTGCAAATTTTCGCGTTTATAATATTATTAGTAGGATTATAGTTAGGATGAAAGTATATGGACTATCTAGTATGAAAGTCAGCGATTTTCATCGTAGTTCCATAAAACCAACTGCCGAACACAAAATTTACATATTGCCGAACCTGTTTGCAAACTGTAAAATAATACCCCGATAAGCCTTTCAGCCGTCTTTTAAGCAAATTGTGCTGAAACCCTTTTCTATCTGCGTAACAATATCATGAGGCTGCGATAGTTTTACGGAGTGTTGATCCTATAGTCAGGATAATGCTACGGTCACTGTTAGACTTAAGGGGACTTGAGGAGCTAAACGCAAGTTTTATAATACCTAAAAGTATATGATCCACTGCAGTAAACAAAATCAGAAAACTGTATGATATTCTTCAGGGTTTAAGCTAGCAAGTAAAGGTACAATTCCGTAGCCGACCGCAGGCGGCAAATAAAGGGGACTTGTCGCCGCGACACGCGATAAGCGATCGTTTACATGAATTTTGACGTACCATCGAAGAAACGCATATCTATACACCGTAAGGACTATTTCTGCTTGCAGCGCTCGGCCGACATAGTAACGCTTACCTACGAAAAAAAGGGTTGAGTGCACGGTATTTTGTTTTCAAAATGCTTAGACATGCGTTTCTTCGATAGTGCATATGCGATTTGTTTGAGCGTGCCAATCGCGTACCCGCGTGACAGTCGCTTTCGGTTATGACGCGGCCTAAAGGGTGGTTTAGGTATAAGAAACGAGCAAATGCATGTTCTAACCCACTGTTACCTAGAAAACAAGACCGATAATTCATTTTTTACATAATCAAACTCTAAGCATTTATTTATTAGGGACAAAAAACAGTTACATGCTACAAAATACAGAGAAATAATTAAAGAAAAATTTGACGGACATGTAACGCACACCCTTGTCAACATTTTAACAAAAAAAAGTTAAAAAGTGCTGAAGACAAGTGATAAAAAATAAAAATAAAACAATAGTCGCCGCCACAATATTGCTATGTTACTTAGCTTAGTTTAACTTAAACTACTCGCTAAACAAAATTCAATTAATTTATTTCAATTAACGGGCAAGAAACTCCAAATAAAGATTATTCAATTCTACCAAATTATTATTTTGTAAACAGGTAGAGTATTCCGTTATTAGTCTATTAATACTAAAGTGTCAAGAATATCAAGAAAAACATACTCTAGCTCTGATCCTAGTTTGCTTGTTTTAAAACCACCTTGAAATCGCCACACGTACGTACACCCGCTTCAATGTGATCGTGCGCTCGTTTTTCCTTGTTGAATGGAGTTGACCCTCTACTTTTCTGTGATTCGGTTGAGTCGACCTTCTGTATAAACTATATTCTGTGGCGTAAGTAAGTACATTAGATGGGATGGAGCATTACCATAGGAACGATGTCGGTCGGGCGTTGGAGCGGCTCTCACACGGGGAAGCAGATTTTGTTGAATATTTAACGCTAAGTTCGGGGTTTATCAATCTTTTGGGGAATCAGGTGTTGGTTAGCTATTAATTTATTTATGTTCTCCCTTCTGTTAACCTCATAGCTGTTTAAAGCTTCGCAGGAACTTTCTAAGAGTTCTGAGGCGAGAATACTTTTTGAAGTCATAGTTATGGTTGATTAAGATTTACTCATTGAAGTTTTGTTTAAATGCAAAGTTTTCCATCTTGAACAAAATGGTAAATACATTTAAACTTCATTGACCTTAGCGCTGCGACGAAGCGGAAAATCTTATGAAGTTATCAAGTGATCACTTCTTTAGACACACGCTAACCTGGTACGATGGATGATCCTTCTGACACGAACACACAATCTTTCTTCATTCAAGTATTATTATTTCATATTTTACTACACTTACACACATACTAAAGGCTCCCTCTCTTGTTACTGCGTCACCCTTGTCATCGTCTTCTGGTGCAACCTACTTATGTATTTCATTTATATGAGAATGCTGGTATCCATAACACAAGTTAAATCTTTCTTTGGATACCAGAGTTCATACAAAGACTGCTGATAACAATAAAGGTTATATAATTGCTATACGCTATTATTGTATACGCATGGTGTTTTTTGTAAGTGTTTGATTGTTAAACCAGTTTGCAATAAATCTTTATCTAATCTTACTTTCGCCACGTTTATTTGGCTTGGTGATGCTTGTTCCTTTACTTAATGAGAAGAGTCCTGTGCTATTGCATCGAGAACTGACCCCGTGTCCTATCTAAAAACGACGATCCCATCCTTAAGTCACTTTTTATTCGGAAAGCCGAAAGGCGCTCTCTGTTTGTGCAACAACGCGGTCAGGTTCACCGAACAAAAACTGACATATGGACACGATGGTCGCTTATTCGCTCGACGATCGTTTTTAAAAGGACGCAGCCTTTACAAATACAACTACGTCAATTTCCACGTAATACCGTACAAAGCACGAAATGGATTCCTAATGTCATATGCTTCCTTCCATGTCGCAAAGATGGAGCCTTAATTAATTCAATAACAGAGTAAGACAAACCAATCTAACATCTACCCCTTACAAAATAAAGCACATATAACCTTAACACGTAATTCTCCATGCATGAAACACGGCGAGGTCAGAACATTCAGCCTGTATGAAGATCTAAACGGAAAAGCGACTAGAAACGTGCCTGGAACTGAAACATGGCGTTACAATGTTAGAATATGCTAGAGATTTAGGACGGGTTGTACCAAAGCGTCAGTTAAGTTCGTTAACATTTACGATTACACAGGGTCTTAAACGTCCGTTAACTTTGAAGCAGGATATTCGGCTACTGCGAAATGTTATCGCAACTTTTGAATTGTGCTGTCAGTCCTCTTTTAAAGTTGCTGATTGGCTAAAATGTTAAAAAAAATTGCTAAGGATTAGTTGCGTCATATTTTGAGCCAGTGCTGACTCAAGAGGAAACTGTCCGGGAAGCATAGATATTTAAACAGGTGCCATTAATCATCTGTAATTAAGAGACAGAGAGTTTAGACAAACTGACGTTCTATCAGCGATAACGATAATGGAAAAGTTAAAACTGTATGGACTGACATATGCTACAAATAACCTGTCGATCCTGTAGTAATTCGTTGTTTTAAGATAGTTAATTGATTCAGGCACGTGACCTTGTGGAAATCCATTATAAAATGCAATAGACGGTGATATATCGAGGCATCCTCAGGATGACGATTGACTTGTGTCGCAAACCCGAACACGGCGTTTTGTCACACCGAGCGTTGGACGTAGAGAAGAGAGAAAAACAGAGAGAGGAGAAAGAGTGAAGAGTTTTTGAAGGACTATGATGCAACCGGTCCTAACAAGCTGACTGGTATAACACACACACAATTGTTATTTCCATTGTCTGCCAGTGAAATTAAAACTGCTCAGTGATGCATTAAGCCTCACAGTTGGATGTTACAAGCCTTAGACAGGGGCTGAATTCTAATTTAATAGCATTAGATTGCCGACAGGGCTCAGGACGGCAAACGGCCTTACCGGTCTTTGAAACTAGGATGTTAAACCTATTATTTCAGGGTTTCTAGATAATTACTTTTATATATATAAATGACAGTAAAAGTAGCTAACCGTCAAAATTCAAAAATTCATAAGTCATTTATTCAAACTAGCTGTCGCAATTTCAAAGCTGTCAAAAGTTGATTGTCACTTTCACTGAGTTTACAACTATGGCCGATAAGCTGTTTGTATACAATGTAACGTTTATAGGGAAATAAATAATATAAGTTGCTTTCCCGAGACGATGTGACGATGTTTTACGAGCTGTGAAACAGAGGGATAAAATTGTGGAAGTTAGTGAAAATTGAATCATGCAGGAACATATTAAAAGATAGGAAAATAATGATAAAGACAGAGAGTGTAGGTACAGTCAGCAGCTAGCAACAAAATTCGATTATCACGTCAGTTTTTAAATCTTAATAATTTAGCAAAATATTTTGATTATGTATACTTTTATAAATTTTATAACAAGATAAACTTCTTATTCCAAATTAGCGAACAGATTACTAAAATAAAAATATAATATCCTATACGAACTGTAACGATTAACAAACTAAAATATGGAAGGAATAACGAATATGCGGAGGAATTTTTCGACGCCATTTTTTTAGGATTTTTTAGATAATTTAATAATAATTCAAAAGAAAAGTATTTGAAAAGAATATTAACTGTTAGCTGTTATGTATATGAAGTTATATCATTTTGAGTAAATTTTGACAATAAAGCAAAAGTGGCAGTGTGTGGGTGTGACTTTTGTTGCAGACCGTACCTAATCAAAATAAATAAAAAATAGTTTTTTAACATTAAACTGAGAATTAGAAGTTTTCAACGTCGAAAGTATTGGTGGCCCAGAGGTAACGGCCGCGACTAAGTTGTATGTAGGTCATGGTTTCGAACCCAAGCAGGCACTTTGTGTAAATTATTTCATCACCACTGCTCGCAAAATGGTGAAGGAAAACATAGTGAGGAAACTGGCATATCCGAAAACCAAATAATTTTAAGACATATGACATCCACCAACTCGCACTAGGCCCGCATGGTTGATTACGGTCCAGACCCACTCACAGAAAGAGGAGGCCTGTGTCCCAGCAGTGGGAACATTTTAGGCTGATTATGCTTATGCAACTTCAAAATTTACACAACACAACCCTAAAACCCTTTAAGACCTTCAAAACTTCATAGTACTTTAGCTTGCAAAGTATTAGATCATTTTTAATCCAGATTATAGAGTCATATCGGTAGTAACACTTCGTCCTAGAACTACCTATCGTATACTGCGGGATAATTGCGTCATACACTTACAGTTGTAATAGATTTCACTTTGTCAGCTCAACAATATCTATTGCTTTATTTACGTTGTTGAGCAGACAAATTTTTCGAATATATGAAGCAATGGATTAGCAATATCCTTCAAAATCATTCAATTAGTGATTGAAAGTGTGTTAAGCAATTAGGGTGCTGATTTTTTTACCAGTTACCACTGACGTGTGCCTTACCGTACTTAAGACAATGACGCAGTGACACAGTTATATTATGTATTGGTTGACGCTGGCAGAATAGTCGACATCGGCCCAGTCACCAAAGAAGAAGAAAAAAAAACAATTGGTTATAATATTTCAATTGTCGTTCAATTGGTTAAAAGCATTCAAAAATCGAACCACAAATCAACGACCACACTAATTGCTTGTCCAATCATCAGCGATTTGTTCGAACAACCTCATTCAAATACTGGCCGACAAACATTCGTAATATCGTTTGTGAACGCTGCATGCGACGGAATACGATAAACGTCAAATACATGCGGGTGCCACATAGAAGGTAATTTTTGACAGAAAATCAACTTTACTGCAAAGTAAAATTTGATCAACTTTACTGTAAAGTATGTTTTTTTTTTCGGGTTCCGTACCTTAAAAGGAAAAAACGGAACCCTTATAGGATCACTCGTGTGTCTGTCTATTCGTCTGTCACAGCCAATTTGCTCCGAATCTAATGGACCGATTAAGTTGAAATTCAGTACACATATATTATGACAATTTCTGTGACCCAAATTCGAACGGGTATCGAAAATAATTGAATTTTAAATATGGGGGTCACTTTTCGGGGACAAATTTTAAAATATTAAAAAAAGTTGTGCCATCTGTACTGTGTGACTTATCAAATGAAAGGGCTGGTTGTGAGGATATCATTAAAAAAAAATAATTTTATAATAAATACTTTTAAATCCATTTAAGAAAGTATATGAAAGTTGACCATTCCCCCCTTATCTCCGAAATTACTGAGTCACGCCTTTTTGCGGGAGCCTTTAGAGTTTTCTTGATCATTTAGTGATAGCAAGTAGTAATAAATATCATCGTTTCTACAAGTAATTATGCCAATTTGTTGTATGTTCCAAATAAAATACTTTTACTTTACTTAAATTTGGTAAACCCGAAATTGCTAAGTTTGCCAATGAGCTAAGTAAAGAAAATAATTATCTGGATGTAAAGTGAGTGTATGACGCTACATACGTTGTTACTCCCTGTGTTTGTTCTATCTATTTTTTCACAACGATTATACATCCTTTGAATTCAACTTCTGAATAACATGTTTAGCATAAATGTCTAGTTAGCTGAAATGACCAATAAACTGTAGTCAGTGGGTTAGACTAAAACTTAAGATAATAATTTTAACAGAGGAAAAAAATCCGTTAAATAAACCTTCTGCATTGAACTGCCACATTAAAACCTCCTCTGTATCCTCCTCAATACAACAACATACTATGATACTAGCGTTTACTAAGCTGTCCGCGCCACCACTCAAGTCCGATAGACGCGGCGCTAGTGTCTATGTCATTGCAGCAAATTGCATTAAAAAAAAAAAACTGTGGCACTTCGGGAGTGAAATGAAATTGTTTATTCTGTAAATAGGATATTGGAATCACTTTTACAGTGCCGACAGAAGATAAACTTGAAAAAAAAAAACGGCGTCGCGGTAATCAACGCGTTGATGTTTTTTACTCCACGCATTGCGGTAAAATACGCGTTGATGTTTTTTACTCCACGCATTGCGGTAATCAACGCGTTGATATCTTTAATAATGGTCAAAAGCTGGTGTCATCACAGTGTCGCGAAATCAATGCTTAAGTCCCATCTCAAAAATGCCCAACGCGTCTAAAGAAGTTTTCACTTAAAAAATGTAGTTCCAGAATTTTCCGCCGGACTTCAGTGGTGGCATATTTCCGTTCTCGCGGTGACAGAACAGAATCCTAATCAAGCACTTTCTGAGTTAGATATGAGACTGCAATGCTGTTGTGTCCTTGTTGGGTTGATAAAAAAAGCATGGAGCAGAAGCAAAAAAGCACGGATGGCATTAACTCCGCCTCTGTACATTAATGTGCTGACAGTATAGAATAAATAAAATAGTGTAAGTGTAAAAGTGTATTTTCTACCTTGAATGCATATTTTTAACCACTCTTAAGTACAGACACATGGACAGTTGTAAGCCTCGTGCAGACTGGCGCGATGCGACTCTAACAAAAAAGATTTTAAGAAAACTTCACGGTAGAATAATTTGTGGGGTCGCATCGCGCCAGTCTGCACGAGGCTTTTCTCGTTAACTTGGTTTTTAGTATCTGAAATCAAAGGAGTCTCTGCACTCCTTTGATTGGCCTTGACAAAGTGACATCATTATCACTGAAAATATTTCAGCCAAAAGACGTCCACCAATGGACATAGGCCTCCCCCAAGCACCGTCACTTCGACCGGTTCTGTGCTTCCCACTTGTAAAGTCGAGATAAAGTAATTACTAAGCAAATTGACTACCAATTTAAATTATCCGTATATTCCAGTATAATCACAACTGTCATTAATTTCCGTGTGTGTGTTTTTTTTTTCTTAGCAATTACCATCACGCCTGTAATCCCCGAAGGGTTAGGCAGAGATGTACCTATAGTACACCCACATTTCGCCAGTTATGTTTAAGTCCCATGTAATAGGGGGCGAACCTATTGCCAACAACCGGGCACAAATCCAGACTCGAACCCAGGACCTCATACTCAGCAGTAGCGCTTGCGTCCACTAGACCAATGTGGTAGTCTTAGCGAATATCACATGAATATAACGAGAAAAATATAATTTTCATGCTAAAGAATAGAATTACTTATTATTTAGGAGCAGAGAAAACACTTCCAATTTAAATTCATGTTCGCACAAAAACTTAAATGTGTAAAGTCGTACCGAAAACGACATGTTCTGCTAGAAGATTAAAATTTAAAATTTCCAGTGCTTGGAATAGTGTCAGTTTGGTACCAGAGAGCACTAGATTAAGCCATTTTAATTGGGAAATTTACAATTAGCAAAATAACGAGTAGCTGCTGTATGGTTTTAGGTACTTACCTACTTAATTTTTTAAGGTTCCGTACCTAAAAAGGTAAAAAAACGGAATCCTTATAGGATAACTCGTGTGTCTGTCTGTCTGTCTATCACAGCCAGTTTGCTCCGAATCTAATGGACCGATTAAGTTGAGATTTGGAACACATTAATTTCTGTGACTCAAACACAGACGTGTTACATAAATAAATAAATTTTTAATAAGGGGATCACTTTAGGGGAGACAGAGACAGAGATAAGAAAATTAAAAAAAGACGGTTACATATCAAATGAAAGGGTTTGTTGCGAGGATTTCAAATATGTTTTATTAATAATTTTAAAATAAATACATTTAAATATATTTGCAACCGATCCCAATGCCCTTCATCTTGACAGTTCAGCCACGTTATTTACATTGTTGAACAGACGAATTTTTCAAACCTATGAAGCACGAATTAGGAATTTCCTTCAAAACTTGATTGAAAGTATGTTACACAATTAAGTTGCTGAACGATTAATATTCAATTTTATCTTTCTTACCGCAAGGGAAACCCATTTACTTAAAACAATTTGAACACCAACGCACAGATTTCCTGATACAATTCTTCTACTAACTACTATAGTTTTACGCTAAACAATACAGTTTCCTATCTGTTTCGCAACACTTAGGAAGTGCTACAAAAAGAACTTAACAATACCAGTTAGGGTGCCTCCATAGTAACAAGCGGGAGCGATAAGCAGGACGCCTGTAGCGGGCGGCGAATTTTTATTACGTGAAAAATTTACCCGCTAAGTACACGTGAAGTTAATAATGCAATCTCAGAGTGCTGCTATCGTGTGAACGATGTCGTACTTGGATATGCCAATAACTCTACTATCACAATATCGAAATGTCAAAGTGAAGTGGTTAATTCTCGTACAACTAACGCTACACAACAATCTGAGTGACAATCAATGTCAAAAACTTGTTAAGATGGGAAACTTACTCCATGATTTGGTTATCTACTTCATGGATTGATTGTGCCATCTTCTACTTCTCCCAATAGAGGGCAAAAGATCTAGAGGCCGAAGCCCAAAAAGGTGGTCGGATCAAATATCCGAACATTTCACGACACCTATCAGCGCGCACTCCACCAGGCCACTGATCGTAACAGATGGAAAAAGACCGTTGACAATTTGATACGGAGTCACGATTCTCAGCAGTGAGAGAGCAATTGAAGAGAGCTTCTCTCAATAAATGCAAATGTCAAATAGTGGATCTGGATTCATGGATAGCCCGCCACCGCTCTACTCTGCACACTCTGGTCGAGCCCTTAGACTTAGATCTATAACGAACGAAGGTAACCAGTCGTGGGACCGGTAACTATTGTAACTTCGCGTATTGGTGGGGTAGGTAGTTATATAAGTATCGAGAATACTAATAAAGTTTATATGGGAACTATACTTAGTTGGCTGCCATTAGAATATAAATTGTAACCTAAGGCATTGCAAATGGGCTAAACATTCATTCTTCGGGCTCTGTAGTCTCAAAGAGCGTGTAATTTTAAGTTTCAATCTGCAGTGTTTTAGGTTTTGATGTTTCAGTCAGTCAATCTCAGGACATTTTTATTGATCACAAAAGTAGTAGTGTAGGAATGATTTATTCTGTACTAGCTTTTGCCTGCGGCTTCGCCCGCGTGGATGTTGGAAAATATCCCACGGGAACGTACTATCGATACCGGGATTACATACCTAAAAGTCGGGGAAAAGGTCATTGGCAGGAGTCAATGACCTTTTCCTCGGCTTTTAGGTACCATAATTATTTTGTCACGCGTAATTTTGAATCTATGATATCTTTTAAACTCTAATCTAAATGAAATGCTTAATATAAGTAACATAGTTTATTGGATAAGGATTAATATAATACTGGTCAAAATAGCTTTGGAAATAACAATAAAATTTTGATCAAATTCTGATAGATGAAAATGGTTATTGTGGGTTATCCTTAGAAGATAGACATATGCCATTGCGGATTTTTTGTTGAACTTTTTAAGATGAACAATACGGTCGAACATAAATTTTATGTAAGTACCATTTCCGCGGCGCACGCCAATAAAGTTCCCAATCGGCATGTTTTTTTCCGACATCTTCAACAATAAGCGTAAAATTTCAGCCAATGTACACAAAACCTTAATGAATATACACTAAAACCTTCTGCATGAATCGCTCCGTCCATTGGTGAAAACTGTTTGAAAATCCATTTAGCAGTTTTTGAGTTTATCGCGTTCAGACAGACAGACAGACAGACGGGGGACTTTGTTTTATAATATGTATAAGAATAAGGATGGATCGTTCTGAGATAAAACTACTAGGTGGAAATTTAATCAATAAAAGAAGAACAATATTGTGCTAAAATCCTGTAAATATTGTGGCGACTTATCTATACTTAATATTATGAACAGGTAAAATTTGTTTGTTTGTAAGTTTGTATGTAGGGGTAATCTCCGGAACTACCAGTCGGATTTGAAAAATTATTTTTGCATTGGATAGCCCAATTCTTGAGGAAGGTTATAGGCTCGTGGACGAGGTCCCGGGCAGAAGCTACTCCCCAATATTTTCGTAAATTTTCAGTAACAATACTCGTTGGTATTTTCCAACAATATCTACCCAAATAAACGAGTTCTTTATGACTCCTAACTAGGACGTTTCCTTGACAAAATTGTGTGAAAATCTGGAAAACATGTCAACACTCCGCACATTTACTATTTCTATACAAAATGGAACCGTCTGTGCGTCACAATACGCTGTCTGTCACAGTGACATACGGTTCTACGAAATAAATGTGGTCACAGAAAATGTACTACAAAGTGTTGTTCATCCTTGTTCGTGAAGAATAGATGTAACACAGACATGTAAACGTTGAGAATTATGTTGAGAATAAACTAGACCTTGAGCTCTTTAGGAAAAATGACACATATTTTTTACATCCATATATTACAGATTGCCGCTGGGGCTGAAAGGTTCTGGAGTGGCGACCGCGTACCGGAAGACGTAGAGTTAGAAGGCCTCCCACAAGATGGACCTTGTGAAGGCCGCAGGAATCCGCTGGATGCGGGAAGCACATCGGTCGAAGTGGTGGTGCTTGGGGGAGGCCTATGTCCAGCAGTGGACGTCTTTCGGCTGAAATGATGATGACGATGTCAAAGATCATGATGATGTGAAAGTCGATTTTCGTGTCTGTCCGTATGACCGTGTTGTTCTTCTAAACTGTGCAACGAATTTTGTTGCGGTTTTCAGAGAATTTTTTCGGAAGGATTATGAGTATACTACGTTGGTATAAAATTACTTATAATAAAGAAATCTCGATGTTTTGTCAAGTCATAAAATCCGTGCGAGGCAGGGCCAGGTTGCTAGTTATGTATAATTTTAACTTGGATGACGTAACCAATATTTAGCAACAATATTTTTTATTTTAAAAGAATGTCCGTTTCTAAGTTTCTTGCCCCTTCTTCTCCATAGGTACCTACGCTTTGGAATGGGCAACTAGCTTCATATTTCTGACTGACTGACTCGTCGTTTAATTGAAAAAAATGCTTAGTTTGAATTTGAGTTTTGAAATTACGATCTTCCATACAAACTTTCACCCCCTATGTGTAACTCCTTCAGAGAATGAATTCATAAAAAGCCTTCCTTACTACTACAAATTTCTTGCTTTTACACCCAGTGGCTAAGGCTGCGATTTTTTTTTTTAAAGTAGATAAAGAAGAGGAGAATAACTACAAAAATAATAATAATAAAAATCGTGTAAAAACTGAAAAGTTAGGAATGAAAACAAAATTGCCCGATGGCCGACGAGAATAAAAACAAAAAAAAAAACTGTACTGAAAATACATGGCCTATAAACTGTTGAAATATTTTCTATTATTGACTCTGAACAAACTTATTTCAACATAGAAAATTACGTTGTGTACTCAGGGCTGATTTTTTCAACGCCAGATAAAAAATGTTGAAGGAATAATTTTGAATTTTTGACAGATTTTCCATACAAAAACTGCCAGACGTCAATTTTATTCCACGGATAAATATATTAGAGGGCAAGTTTCGTATCTTAAAGAACATTCATATTCTAATCTAAAGCTTTTGTTTCGTAAGACAGCGGTGAATGGTCACACAATAACATTATGTTAAAAAACAGAACGTATTTGACAACTTAATGTCAAATACTGGTAAAAGTTACAAATTTTCATGACCGCCATTATATCATTACGGAACCGCTTTCCTAGGAAACCCAAGCTTTAGTCTGAATCTGTCATAAAATTCTCCAATTAGGGTTCGTACGCGAAGGGTGCCAAACGAAACCCTATTACTAAGCCTCCGCTGTCCGTCCGTCTGTCTGTCAGCGGGCTGTATCTCATGAACCGTAATAGGTAGACACTTGAAATTTTCACAGATGGTGTATTTCTGTTGGCGTTATAACAATAAATCTTAAAACTTAACAGAACCCTTCGTGTGCGTGTACGACTTGCATTCGGCCGGTTTTTAGTACGTAAACTTATTGGCCTTTATACGAATTGTTTCTTGCAAATCCCTAAGGTAAAACTTTTCAATATGCTACCAAAGAGCTGTTGAAGCTTGAAAGTCCTAAGTGAAGTCATTAAACTTATTAATTATTTAGTAACATATCTTCTAACTTCAGTGTAAACGTATAAGGTATTCTTAAGAGTTCGTTTACATTGGGAGAGTATAATAATACTGGTGGTAGAGTATTTGGAATTAAATACTTGTGTCTGGGCTACTTGCTCCTAGTATGCGCAGTGGGAATTCAAGACGGTTTTTTTTTTCCTCTTAGGAATATTTGTCAGTGATACTTTACTCACATTACACTCTAGCCTATAAGCGTAAAATAAATTTAAATATAATATGGACTGCGAAGTAACTTTAAAATTAAGAAATCGTCCAATAATATCTTTCTTATTCACTTTATGTTAATTAAGGAGAAGACAGTCTATAATAATAAGCACTTGCACTAAAGTTCATGAACTAATGGATAAGTGTATAACGGTTACAACTATATTTAGATATTTTGTGCAAGTCACTATGGCATCAATTTAAGAGTGCAACAAAATTGCGTTTATCGGTTTTCAATACAAGTAATTTTGTATGACAAAATAATTGCGTCTTTTTTGCGGTAATAATGACTGTATATGCAATTTTATTCATGTCCGTATATGCAATTTCATGTCATTACTAATTACTGGAATGACATGTTAATACTCTAGCATTAGCGTCGGGTCAGTCGTTACTGGAATGACATGTCAATACTCTTTTTACAATGTAAACGGACTTTCATACCAAAGTATAGGTTACAACACACACCCAAAATTGCGAACATTAACGAAATTCACTAGACACCAACAATTTTGGCCCAATAATCGATATCTCTCACAAAGCCAATCCAAAATCTACCTTAGTCTGACGTTATAAAGTTTATTTTGAAACGGAGGGTAGTTCTGGAACAATTTATCACTTGAGGACATAACTCAGGGGCTTGCTATCATATCTGGGAGATAAGGTGAGGAGATGCTTCGTTTTATTACGAATATGGGGTAGGTAGAGGTCGCTCGTAATTTTAATGCTTCATAATATTTAGCTGACGAAAGGGGTTGATATTTTAGCGTTTTGGGCTGTATTTTCACGCTATTCCACACCTACCTTTTACTACAAAATTGTATCCTCCACATTCTTCGTTTCTTGTGGTTAGTGACTAACCTGGTGTCTGAGTTTTAAAGCCGCCCATGGGCCTCTGACTTGGGTTCACATGCCGTCGAGAAATATCTTTCAGACATCCGGTTTCCTCACGATGTTTTCCTTCACCGTATTTAAAGCAAGTAATAATTATACGATAGACACATGAATCCGAAACGTCGGAAGTGCATGCCTTGGGTTCGAGCTCGGGACCTATGACTTAGCAGTCTAACAGTCATACCACTAGGCTATCACTGCAGATAGCCTCCACATTCATCGCTCATATAGGTAATTATTAAACTTACCACACTTTGAAAACTAATCTAATAGTTACTACATTGTACACTGAGATCTGCTGTAATTATGACGTATATATGCGGTATAAAACGGAGTAAATAATGTTCCCGAAGCCTGGTTGTTGTAGCCCGGAGTCTGGATTTGTACTCGTTTGCTGGCAATAGGCCCCTTTTTGCATGGAACGTATACATGGCTGGTGAAATGTGCATACATTCCCCTCTGCTTATCCCTTCAAGGAATGTAGGCGTTATACCAGTAAAAAAATTACAAATTGATTTATTGTCACAGAAACACGTGCTTATACAAAAATCGGCCTACTGCGAGTTTGACTCGCATACGAAGGGTTCCGTTCCTTTAATTTTTCCTTTATTTTACTTTTATCATTTTTTCTTATATCAATAAAAATGCACGATTTGTGAAAATTTCAACTGCCTATTACGGTTCATGAGATACAGACCGCTGACAGACAGTAGGGTTCCGTTTGGTCCCTTCGAGTACGGAACCCTAAAAAGATACCTTAGTTCTTAAAATGTTCTTAAGTAAATAAGTGAAATCCTTGTAATTTATTATTGAGAAATTAATTTCTTTAACCATAATTTGATTTGTGATGCACATGTTATATCTTCCAGACATAATCCCTGAAGCTTTTTCCAACTTTTTCTCAAGGCAAAGTTACCTATTCCCTGCCGACAAAAATGTAGGTCTCTATGAGTTAAAAATTGGCTCGAGCTACAAAGATGCTCGTCATCTTTTGCTAATCTTGAATGTCAGTTAAGAAAAACGTTTTTTGACTGATGTACCATGAAGTAGCAAGTTATCTCTTAAGAACTGTTCAAACGAATCCCGATCGGGACATGGGCCGCAACTGCGCGCGTCACTTGTTTTAATGATTCGGAAATCACGCGACAATTCGCGCCATTATAATACCTCCGTCCAAGTTACTGCCTCGTTGGTCTGGTGGTAGCAAATGCTACTGTTGAGGATGATGTCTTGGATTCGATTCCCAGGTCAGGCAAAGTGTTATTGGGTTTTTCCATAAAGAATTTCTCTGAAGCAGCCCGAAATCTGGATTTCTACTTGGTTGATGGCTATCGGCTCGCCCCTTATTACATGGAACTACTTATTAAATGTGGATTTACTAATAAGTACACATCTGTTTAACCTTTCGGGTATTACTGGCGTGATGTTACGCTATGTTATGTAAATTAGTTGACAATATCAGCGCGATTGAATGTCGTCCCGCATCCCGCGCGGGATTCGCCTCAGTTTGACCAGAGCCTTATGCCACTGTTTTTCTGAAAATATTGCAAAAGAGATCTTTGTAAGCGCCAAAATTGTTTCCAAGGGAGATAATTAAATGGAATAATATCAGCTAAAATCAACAGCTTTCAGCGTTTTTTCTTTGACGTATCGCAGTCGGGTACACAGAAGAAAGAAACTAATTTTTCATTGTTGACATTTCTGTTCAATGACCTCTAAGGGTCATCATCCTCTTATTCACAATTTATTTGAGGTCGGCGGAGCGTGTTTTTCTTAGTATATGTATTTATAAGGCGTCATCTCAGTAGGTATCAACTTCACTCCTCTAATTTTTACCCGACTACGGAGAAGCAAAAAAGAGGGTTATGATTTTGACCAGTATGTATGTATCTATACTCCATTTGAAATATGATTAGACATTTAAATAAACTTTTTTGTAGTCCGTTCAATCAATTTTGACTTCTGTTGCGTTAGTGGCATGGGAAATGGCAGCTGCAGTAAACAGTTGGTATTGTAGCCACTTTTTTGCATTTAATGCCATCGTTATGCCTACGGTATAGAAGTCAAAATCGGTTGAACGGACTGTAAAAAAGGTTTGTTTAAATGTCTAATTTTATTTCAAATGAAGTATATGTATGTATGTTCATATGTTCCCTCATAACTTCGAAAGTATTAAATACAATAGAAGTGGATATATTTAGTAACCTGTTCCGCTTAGCTATGTCAAAATAGTTTAAAAAACAAAACCCTGAAAGAAATCGACACCTCCAACGAGGCATCCTCAGAATGACGATTGACTTGTGGAGAACTCGAACACGGCGTGTTGCCACACCAAGCGCTGAGTGCAAACTGACGCTGGCGCTTGGTTTTGACGTTGGTTATCAAATTAAAGGACTTAATTAGCACATTTCAAAAATATATATGTCGTGACCAGATCTTAGAATTGATCATTTAATTTTCATGAAGTGGCCAACTAAAATTGACCATATCGTTTAAACGTCAACGTTTAATGATATGTTAGTCGACGTTTGGCCATATCATTAATGTAGGGTATCCATGGTTTAAGGTATAGTAAAAATTGCCAAGTAACTACGACCAACTCGGAAGTAGTCGCTTTCCATAATATCACATTTGGAAATACAATAAAAGTCCATAGACTTTTTGTTGCATGGTCAACGACTTTGTTTGATTTGTTGTATGCCGCCGCAATGATGCACAACAAAAACAAAGCGGTAGAGGCGTTGATGTCAACGCCTCTACCGGTGGATAGTCTATTTTACGATAAGATCTAGTGATCATATCGTTAACACACGACTACTTCATAATGCGGGCCAACATTAGTATGTTTGGCCACATTATGAAGTAGGCGTACGCACTTTAACATTTTTTATTTGTTTTCTTTAAATTCCTTTCTTCTTGTAGTATAATATGTTGTATTGTGTGCCTTTTAGTCTGAATGTATTTTCTTTCTTTATCTGGCCAGACCACATCATGATGTGACCAGCAGTCGACGTTCTATTTCATGAAATGCAATCATTTCATGAAATGGTCGAACTCTTCATGAAATGATCAATTCAAAGATCTGGTCACAATATAAATATTACAACCCCAAAATAATAAAAATAAAAGTTATAAAAACTAAAACCCAACTACGACAAAAAAAAAACAACTAAAGGTATAAAAAAGAGATCACAGACGGACAAATTAAAAATCCGGAGTCACACATATTTTGTTCGATTTATGCTCTAACACGTATGACTCCGGATTGGCATTGTCTTTTATTAAATCCAAATAGGACTCACCATCAATATTTTCCACAACCTACATCGTACGCAATACCTACAGACATTTCAAAACTAGACTGAAAGCCAGACTTTAGGCTCGGATTACTTTCAGGGTCCCCGCATAACCGAAACTTTTATAGAAATTCGGATAACTCTCGGGACCGACGCAACGGTTCAACGAACTCTCGGAGGCATGGAAGGTAAAATCTCATTCATAATATCCTATAAACTTCATTTCAGATAGGACATCACGCCTACATTCCCAGAAGGGGAAAGCAGAAGATGTACATTTGGCCAGTTGTGTACCTAAAGGCCCATATACTATTTATACTACATATACTTTTTATATATATATTTACCTATCTATGCTGTGTTCAAAAAGTATCTTTTGAAAGAGTAAATAAATCCCATCCAGGATTTTTTTTTACGCAATCACTAAAGGGAATTAGTAACACATTCTTGATCCTGTATTTAGAAGGTAATTAATGGTAATTAATTGGTGATTAATGTTTGAACAACATGATTGAATTTTAATAGAGAAATCATGCACTAAAATTTAGTATATTAAATTGATCTTAATTTTCAAATGAAAAAAAAAATGCTCTAATCAGTGATTTAAGATCAGAATTTCGGATTTAAATATTCAAATAATTAAACCAAAGCCCTCAATTTTTGTAAGTGGCACTCCAAATTGGGGACAGCAGTAGTTGTAACGACCGCGATGGAGAACACGACGTAAGTTCGAACCCTGACAGACGCTTTACTATATGTAAATTATTTCATCACCACTGCTCTCAAAACGGTGAAGGAAAACATCGTGAGGAGACCAAACTCCTCAATACTTATAAAAATAGGAAGAACCCCCTTCCATTTTTGATTCCCAAATATTATTGAAGGTTTATCTTGATTCAATAGATTTATTTTAATAACTTGACAAAAAATTACCCCCATAATTATTTTATCTTATTATTTAAATAAAAATTTTATTATTATTATTATTTCCTTTATTTAATTTTTTAACATATTAATTACATTTTTAAATATTCATATAAAAACAACAAAAAAAATATAAACATTTAAAAATATAAAAAATAGTATCCCACCGGTGTCGGGAACAGGGTCCAAGCTACCGGTGGTCAGGGCTCCTGAGAGAGGAACCTCCTGACAATACGCGCCGTGTCCAGGAGTACCGCTTTCTGGATCAAGCCCTTGATCCAGCTGCCTAACGAGAGCCTCTTCAGGTGTTGGTCGAGGCTCTTGGCTATTATGCCATTAGCCGTCACGACTATCGGCACAATGATTGCTGTATCCACATCCCACATGTCGACAACCTCGCGAGCCAGGTCAAGATACTTAATCTGTTTATCTTTTTCAGCTTTCACGAGGTTCTCGTCATGCGGGACCGCTATATCAATAATCATTGTGCGACGCTCTAATCGATCTATCACCACTATGTCTGGCTTATTGGCAACAATAGTCCTGTCAGTGATGATAGATCGATCCCAATACAACGTGATATTGCCATTTTCGAGGACTGGGTCGGGCACATATCTGTAGTACGGTACTTCCGATTCCACAAGACTGTATTTCAGAGCAAGTTGCTGGTGGATAATCCTGGCTACAAGGTTGTGCCTATGCAAGTAGTCTCCGTTAGCCAGACGAGAACAGCCAGAGATAATGTGTCGGATTGATTCCCCGGGACGGTGGCATGCCCGACAGATGTCAACCGTGCCGTCCTTCACAATATATTTCCGGTAGTTGTTCGTCATCATAACTTCGTCCATAATCGCAAAGACAAAACCTTCGGTTTCCCCAAATAGGTCACCGAATCGCAGCCAGGATACGGACGCTAACAGGTCTACATCCGGCCCATGTAAGGCCCGGTAAAAGCGCCCGTGAAGCTCTTTGCTCTGCCATACCTCCCTGCGGTCATTAGTATCTAATACTATAGGTTTGCGCCAGTTCTCGTTAGCTAAGGAAAGCGGGGTGAGGCCTTTGTCCACTGTGACCACATCTCGGTGCATCCCCACGTCGGCTTCTAGGAAGTATTCCCTGAGACTGCATACCTCACGGTTGTGCAGGGTCTTAGCATTTAAGAAGCCTCGACCTCCGCACTTCCGCGGGATATACAGTCTCATCACCGATGAACGTGGGTGATGCATGCGATTTGCGGTCAGCAGTGTGCGGACCCTCCTATCCAGGGCGTCAAGTTCCGTCTGAGTCCATTTGAGTATGCCGAAAGAGTACATCAAAACCGGCATGACCCAACCGTTGAAGGCGCGCACCTTGTTTCCACCTGATAAAAGACTATTTAATACTTTATTCAGGCGGTTAAAGAAGCGCTCCTTCAGCGATTGCTTCATGTCAGCAGCGTTGACACCTAACGCTTCCGACATACCCAAATACTTGTAGGTTTCGATTGAGGAGAGGGATCTTAGTTGTATGGAATCCGAGAGTTGGGTTCCCACGGATTCCACGATCTCCCCTCGTTTTACATGCATGACTGCACATTTGTCCACACCAAATTCCATCCTGATGGCGCTACTGAAAGTTTCGGTTACCTTCAGTAGCTCCAGCAGTTGCAAATTGTTGGGGGCAAAGAGTTTCAGGTCATCCATGTAAAGGAGGTGAGATATAACCTGACCACCTCTCCTCAATCGATAACCTAGCCCTGAATCCTCCAGCAGCGTGCTTAGAGGATTCAAGGCTAGGCAGAACCAAAGTGGACTCAAACTGTCACCCTGGAATATACCTCGCTCAATCCTTATTGGCTCGCTATTCCTCAGGATTTGTCGACATCCTGGATAGCGAAGCACCGTCCTCCATTGCCCCATACATGACATCAGGAAGGTGCGTAGAGTTGCATTTACTTTATACAACTCCAGCACCCTCATGAGCCATGTATGTGGCACCGAGTCATAGGCCTTCTTATAATCTATCCAACATGTCGACAGATCTCTTCGGGAACGACGCACCTGCTGGTTAATGGCCATATCGATGAGGAGTAGCTCCTTAGTACCGCGGGACCCGTTCCTACATCCATTTTGAGAGGCAGACATGATGGAGTTGGTGTCAATATGTTTGTTAATTTTAGTTCTCAAAATGGAAGTAAAAACTTTATAGACCGTCGGTAGACAAGTGATCGGTCTATAATTTTTGGGTTCCGCAGTACTACCTGATTTATGGAGCAGGTGGGTTATTCCTGTTGTTAGGAACTGGGGCAGCGATCCTGACTCTAAAGCTGACTGGAACTGGGATGCCAAACGGGCGTGCGACCTTTGGAACCATTTTATCCAAAAGTTGTGCAGCCCGTCCGGCCCTGGAGACTTCCAGTTAGGCAACGGACGGACTGCACGAGCTACATCTTGGGGGCAGATAGTAATAGCCCCCATTTCTGGTATTGGATCGCAGGCTCGCTCGACTTCCCGAGTCCAATCACCTTCGGTGTGACTGACAGGTACCGACCAGATGCTGCGCCAGAAAGAGCACATGGCATCATCATCCGGCAGATGCGTGTCAGCCACACCTTGGTCTGGTCGCTCCCAAGCCCTATAAACCCACCTTTCATCGCTCTGGAATGTGCGATTCTGAGTGTACCGCTCCACTCTCCGCCTGTATCGTCGAATACGGTTTGCCCATGCATACACTTTCTGCTTCAGGAAGTCGATGCGCTCTGTGACGCGGGTCAAATAATCTTGAAAACTGATATCAGTTCCCGAGAACGCCCGTTTCACAAAGCGCATCACTCTAGGGCGAGTATTGCCCTCCCTGAAGCAGATTAGCTTGCCGATAAGTACTCTAGCCTCACCGATACGACGCTCAATCCTGCACTGCCAAGCTGGTACAGCTGGTTTTGGTCGTGGAGCTCTGTCACTGTTGGGGAATTTGACATGAGCTACACGACATGCCGCTACAGCTGCACAGTACAAGATCGAGTGGGTATCAGCGAGGTCTTTACTGCCGTCAAAACAATTTGACAGCAGTGAGTCTAGAGTACACATCAGCGCCTTATTTTTCTTGTGCATGGGCAAACGAGGTAATTGTGGTCTGAGTCCAGGCGGAATGGAACGGTACTCCCGGAAAGCATCCTCCAAAGCGCTCCTCAGTCGTACATTGCATTGGGAACTCACGGATATAACCCCGTCATCATCCTCTTCACCAACGCGGTCGGATCGCGGTGAAGAACTGGGTAAATTTTGTAATTGCACCGTGACCAGTGGCGAAGCAGGTGTAACATGATTATTCCGTGATTCGAGGCGTAGTCGATCAAGGACAACGTCATCCAGCATATGGTTACGCTGGATGACCCGTACCTGATCCGACAGTCGTTGCGCCGACACGTTGACAGCTGGTTCAAGCACCTGAAACAGAGAGAGCATCCGACCACGGTACGCAGTCAGGTTACTTCCCCCCTCTGTAGCCCCAAAGTATGCGCGCATGACATTTTCGTTGACAGTTTGTGTCCATCTCATGCGCTGCACACTTCCACCGGGAGCGGGGACCCTATCAGAGGCCGGTGGGCCTCGAAGTCCTAAGCTGGCCGGTGGTCGGCCTCTTCCACGCTGACGTGTTGGTGGTGGTGTCGTCGGCGGCGAGAAGTATTCGTCGCTCGAGCTCGACGCAACTGCAGCGACCGGTATCACTGGACTCACGTCTGGAGCAGGATCCGGCAACTGCGAGGCGGAGCTGAGCGACGAACCCGAAGATGTTGGGTGTGTGTCTATAAGTTTTCGTGCCCGACTTCGTGTCAGCATTTCATTGGTATTCTCCGTGAATTCTGCATTTCTTTATATCTTGGTGGTTTTTATTTACTTTCCAGTTATTTTTTATTTTATTAACAGTATTTTTGGATATTTATCTTCATAATAATTATAGAAAATTCCACGGAGAAAATTTTTCCTGACCGTCATCTTGACAGTCGGGCCACAGATTCTTAATATTATTATTGGAGCTATTGGAGGATTAAACCATATCCTAGAACCAAAAATTCGAAGACATGTGACATCTACCAACCCGCACTGAGCCCGCGTGGTGGATTACGGCCACTCTCTCACACCGAGAGGAGGCCTGTGTCCCAGCAGTGGGAACATTAAAGGCTCAAATTCGTTTTCTGATTCATCTGCTTACATTATTGTCACGTACTTTTGGAACCGACTATAATTATATACCTTTAGTGTGAGCCTATAGCCATTATTCGGGCATAAATACTCCGGGGGCTGTTACTGAGAATTTTGGGAACCCTCATTCTATGCCCACGCTCATTCATATTATACTGTCAAATATCTTTTACGAAGTATACATTGCATTCCAATGTTTCTCAGCCACAAAGGGTTGTACAATGTTTCACATTTTTAAGGCTCCTCAGTAATATAATATTGTTTGAAATTCTTAATGTTATGCAAAAAATATTGTATATTTATTACAAAAATAAACTGCGGTAATTACGTAACACACTTACAATAGCACTTACATTTATTATGACAGTTCAACAACATTCATTGCGTAATTTACGTTGTTGAAGAGATGAACTAAAAAAAAATCTGGTTGTACGCAATTGGGGGTTCAATGTTTAAAAAAATTATGTAATTCATCAAAATGTTATCAAAAATCTATTTGATATTAATTGAATGTAGGCAATAAAGGACGTTACCTGTACTAAGTATACCGAAAACCTGGCTAAACTAAAAAAACAAACATGGCCGCGGGTATTTTTACTGACAGCTAAAATGGAAAAATGTCCATAACTGTTACAATAACTCACAACATAGGTTTTTTTTTGTTATTTTGTGAGCTATTAGTAAAAACAGTTTGGAAGTAATAGGTACGTAAAATAAATTTTACAAAAATATAGGTACAAATACAAATTCAAATTCATTTATTTGCAAATGTATGCAAAGTAATTACATAAAAACAAAACAAATAAAAAATCATTTATTTGCAAATGTATGCAAAGTAATTACATAAAACAAAACAAATAAAAAATCATTTAAGGATAAAGGTACCATTCCGTAGTTGACCGCAGACGGCAACTGCAGACGACGCGCGACGTGTCGCCGCGACATGACTGGTTTCTAAGTATTTCTATGAGGGCGACATGTCGCTAGCTACGGAAGGTATTTGGTATTTTATTTTTAATAAACTATAATTTAACACAAAATTTAAGAAACCTTTTAAACTATCACAATATCTTCAACATTACTTACTAGCAGCGCCCCGCTGGGAATATCGGGATAAAAGGTATCCCATATCCAAGCCCAGGTCATGGTCTACTCATGTGCCAAATTTCATACAAATCCAGTCAGCCGTTTTAGCGTGAAAGCGTTACAAACAAATAAACAAACACACTTTCTCATTTATAATATTAATTAGGATATGAATATTACTAAATAAGTTATTCAACAACAATATCGTTCTTTAATAAAGATCTTTCTAAGCGACGGACGCCATTACATCAATAATGGCGACAATAGAGGGCCGCTCGTAAAAACCGAATATTATCGGATAATACCGATTTTTTTGCTAAGATAAATTATCGGATATTTTTTTATTACGTTGGAGTTCGTTTTATTGGGGCATCTGTCATTGGATATTAAGGGTGACGGTAGAAAAAGTGACTCAAAGAACTTGATTACTTACTAACCAAGGCCGATATTTTGACTAGAATCGAACTGAATGGCGTGCAATTGGAGAGGAACGTTACTTAGCACACGTATTTTCATAATCAGCATACAACAGGCCTCGCCGATTGCACGCCATTCAACTCGATTCTCGTCAACTCTCATCCAGCTGCTACCAGCCGCCTTACGAAGATCGTCGCTCCACCTAGCCTGAGAGCGTCCTATCTTACGTTTGCCGATTCGCAGTCTCCACTCAAGAACACGTGTACCCCAACGGTCATCGGTTCTACGGTTAATAGGGCCGGCCCACTGCCACTTCAGCTTGCTTATTCTATGAGCTATATTTACTTTGGCTTAGCGTTATTCCTGTCACTGTCGCACAACTGTCGAACTAAAACTGTAAGATAGAGACCAAAACATGTTTAAGTTAAAGCACGTGCTAAGTAACGGGTATAGATCTCGGTTTAGATCCATAGGCCTCAGTTAATTCAATTTGACTCTTTCAGGAGAGCGTCATATCATACAAATAATACTTTCTTCTTTTTTTCGTGTGGTTAGTGACTAGCCTGAGTGACAATACCCGTATTTTTTAAGAACATTTGCATCTCAGTCGCAATCTGTCAAAAATACAATCAATTTACCAAAATTTTTGACAAGTTTGACAGATTGTGACTCGAATGTAAATGTTTTTTAAGTACAAGAATTGGCCTTCTGGTGTCAGAGTTTTAAAGCTGCCCATGGGCCTCTGACTTGGCTTCACATGCCGTCTAGAAATATCGTTCAGGTATGCCCGGAATTGCCGGAATAATATTTTATTAACAACAAATATTCGTTGGTCAAGAAGTTTTTGAGAAAATCGTCTGTGACAGACAAGCAAACAGAAGGTGGTGGTAAATTCTTATCGCCATTCCTAATAGCAATTTCAATGCACCTCATATTAGCAATTCACACATACATTAACATTTAACAGTGACTAAACACACTTTGACCTCTACTCACCTCCTTAGCCTCCGGAAGCGCCCTTAGCACTGATTGTAGAGGAGACATCCACAATTTACAGCCATTGTGTAAATCAGCCTCGCCATCTACCCCCATTATTGTAAGGGCAGCCCTTAACCCGGATAGAGCCTTGGCCTAAATAGCCGGGCGCGGAGTTGAGAATGACGGAGTTGCAGGGCCATATCGCTTGTCGTTGCAGTATGCTCAAATTGTACCTATGTCGGGTCTAGATTTTAGAATTGATCATTTCATGAATTGAACATCGATCGCAGGTCACATCATGATGTAGTCTGACCAGATCATTGAATACTCAACATTTGACAATATGACCAAGTAAACGCACGACTACTTCATGATGTGGCCAAACATTAGTGATCATATCGTAAAATAGTTAGATTATCCAGCGGTAGAGGCGAGGTTTTATTTTTGTTGTGCATCATTGCGGCGGCATACAACAAATCAAATAAAGTAATGACCACGCAAAAAATGTCGATAGACTTTTATTGGGTTTCCAAATATGATATTACGGAAAGCAATCAACTTGGAAATAGCGCTCGCCGGCCGCTGCTGTGGCGTGAAATGCTACATAGCACTTATTAAATTAGTTTTTTATAGTTAAAAATTTATGCCGCATGCGGCACTCCGACCTAATGGGTTAGACTAGGTTTGAACTGTGACCATCCGCGCGCGAGCCGAGCGAGCGATGCGGCGGCGGCGGCCGGCGAGCACTACTTACAAGTTAGTCGCAGTTACTTGGCTATTTTTACTACACCTTAAACCATGGATACCCTACATTAAAGATAAGGCCAAACGTTGACTGACATATATTATCATTAAACGTTGACGTTTAAAAAACATGACCAATTTTAACCGGCCATTTCATGAAATGGTCAATTCTAAGATCTGGCCACAACACCTACATCAATCACCTACTTTGAATGGTAATCAATCTGCTAGGTTTTTGAAGAAGTCATCAGCATTCTCCTGCTCTTATTCAAATTTATTTGGAGTCGGCGCAACATGTCCTGCGCCCCGCGGTTGCACCCGCGGTTTCACCCGCATAATCTCGATCCTCGTGACAATATCGGGATAAAAAGTGTCCTATACTAATAATACTAATCCAAATCTGTTCAGCCGTTTTAATGTAAAAGCGTAACAAACAAAATCACTTTCCCATTTATAATATATACGTAATAAAAATAAGTTACAGCTTAAAGTACCATGTGCTTTACTGAGGAAAAG
Organism: Omphaloscelis lunosa; assembly: GCA_916610215.1. Lineage (NCBI taxonomy): Eukaryota > Metazoa > Arthropoda > Insecta > Lepidoptera > Noctuidae > Omphaloscelis > Omphaloscelis lunosa. Next base: position 2,374,648 of record OU744262.1, on the reverse strand, counting down.
CTTTTTTTGTATGGCCCAAAAATATTTAAATATTTTTGGGCCATACAAAAAAAGCTTCAAGCGTAAATTAGAAAGAAAGAAAATACGTTTATTTGCGGTAAACATGACGCAAAGAAAGATATTAAAATTAAAAAAACAGTGGCACTCCGGGAGTGCCGACAGAAGTGAAAATTTGAAAAAAAAAATCGGCACCGCGGTAATCAACGCGTTGATGTCTTTTTAACCGTCTTACGAATTTTCGATCAGGTCACGTGTCCTGACGCGAGTTTAACATTTTTTACCCATTACAAAAAAAGTGCACAACGCCACTAAAGAAGTTTTCAATTTAAAAAAAAAACACGTAAATAACAAATTGGGGGAAAATATGCGTCACATCCACGCAAAACGGCCATCGCTCAGCATAATGCTGCGACTCCATGCGCAATTAGCTTAAGCTTTTCACCTCAAAAACATTGCCTGTTTGTGACCGCATTATATTCAGTGATTGGGCAACACCAGGTATTTACAAAAGTAGGCAGAGGTTATTTGAATTGTATCATGAAAAAACATATAACTGATGAAACTTTTAAAGAATTTGTTAAGAAATATTCAAAAAATTTTAAAAGAGCCTGTTCCTCAGCAAAAGCCATACACATTAAAAATAAAATAAAATGTTCTGGAAATAAAATTAAAACAACTTGGAATATTATTAATTCAGAAACGGGAAGAACGACAGTACGGAATCGTGACTTCCATCTAAAAATTAATGATGTAGATATTAAGGCAGATGTGGAGGTGGCAACTGAGTTTGAAAATTTTTTCACTAATATTCCTATTTTAACAACCAAAACTCTGTCATCGTCGTCCTCTACTTCTGCTTACTCAATACTTAAAGAATGTGTACCAGAATGTGACAAACTTTTTGAATTCACAGTTGTTACTGCTAAAGACATTATAGAATCTTTTAAAAATCTTAATGTAAAAAAAACTGCTGACCTTTGGGGATTATCAGTACATACCGTGTCCTCAATAATTGATGTAATTTCACCCTTTTTTGCAGTCGTTTTTAACTCTTGTATTGCATTTGGTGTATTTCCTGATCTGATGAAACTTAGCAAAGTGATTCCACTGTTCAAATCTAGCAGCACAACTGATGCCACAAATTTTCGCCCTATTTCAATATTACCTACTTTGAGCAAAATCTTTGAAAAATTTATTTTAAAACAAATGTTAGGACATTTCAATGCATATAATCTACTTCATCTGAAACAGTTTGGTTTTACAAAGGGTCGTTCAACTACAGACGCGGGCGTGGAATTACTCAAGAGCATATTCGAGGCCTGGGAGGAGTCGCAAGATGCTCTTGGCATTTTCTGCGACTTGTCTAAGGCTTTCGATTGCGTACATCATGATACACTCACCAGGAAACTGTACCACTATGGTATGAGAGACAAGGCTCTTGACCTTCTGACTTCTTATCTGAACAACAGAATCCAGACGGTCGATGTTAAAAATGAGAAATCTGCAGGATCTGCGGTCACCATGGGCGTTCCGCAGGGTTCAATTCTTGGGCCTTTATTTATTTATTTAAACTTTTCACACTCAAACGGTACAAAGGCGGACTTAATGCCTTAGGCATTCTCTACCAGTCAACCAAGGGTGGTGCAGAGATTGGATGGCAAGTGTCCTTTCTTATTTCTAATTTATGTAAATGATTTACCTTATCACATAAGGGATAATCACAAGATAGTATTATTCGCAGATGACACTTCGCTCATTTTTAAAATCAAACGTCAGTTAGTCAACTTTAAACAAGTAAACGATGCACTGTCTAAAGTAGTGCATTGGTTTAATGTAAATAATCTTCTACTGAACGAAAAAAAAGACTAAACTCATTAAATTTTCAATGCCTAATGTCAGGCAGCTATCTACCAATGTTCAAGTAAATGGAACAGAGTTGGACCCTGTTGAGTCGACAGTTTTTCTTGGAATCACTATTGACAGTAAATTACAATGGGGCCCACACATAGAAAAATTGTCAGGAAGACTATGTTCGGCCGCAAATGCTGTTAAAAAAATTAGACAGATAACTAATGTGGATACAGCCAGAATTGTTTATTTTAGTTATTTTCATAGTCTTATGTCATATGGGATTCTTCTCTGGGGAACCTGTGCGGACATTGATACTATCTTTGTTCTACAGAAAAGGGCTGTTCGAGCCATATACAACCTAGGTCCAAGAGATTCCCTTAGAGAAAAATTCAAAGAAATAAATATTCTGACTGTAGCCTCACAATATATTTTTGAAAACCTATTGTGTACATACACACAAAAATATATCTAATTTTAAGAAAATGTCCGATATTCATAGTTTAAATACCAGGAATAAACACAATCAAGCTGTGCATCGCACACGTCTCCACAAAGTAGGCAACTCGTTCATGGGTCAATGTATACGCTTTTACAACAAACTTCCCATTGACATTCGAAACTTACCCATTAATAGATTTAAAATCTGTATTAATACCAAACTTTGTAAAAAAGGGTATTATAAAATTTCAGATTATTTAGAAGATAAAAAAGCATGGGATTGAACTGCTCGCTCTGCTAAGACTTGTGATAAAACTTAACATTTTAATTATTTTGTAAAATCATGAAAATATACCAGTTTTATATACACATTGACATTGTTGAAAATTATATTCAAAATGACATGATTACTTTGTAAAGTATTATATTATTTTAATTAATTATTGTGAATGTGAGGACTATATGGATATCATTATTATTTTCATTTTTCAGTTAGTTTTAATTATGGTCTGGCAGTTTGAGTAGTTTATGCGGCCTACCCAAATGTCCTTTCTTTGGTATTGTTCGTCGAGTTGAGCTCCTTAAGTTCCGAGTTGAGCTCCACGATTACTGACAAATGCTTGCACTGACTGGACAGGTTCACTCAAATCTGTGTGGTTCTTTCCTCAAAAGACCATTTCAGACACTAATCTACATGGTCCTCATATGGCCTGACCAAGATTATGTCTGGACTTTAAAAGAGACTGTGACTTCTGAGTTTGTTTCGGCCTTTCTTCTCAGAGTAGTCAGATAGGAAACGCCGAACTCAACTAGCTTATTTTTATTTTTTTTAATATGACGTGTAAAAGTGATTCCGATATCCTATTTACAGAATAAACAATTTCATTTCATTTCATTTCATTTCGTTAGAGAACATATTTGTACAGAAATGTTACTACTGTCTCAGTGACTATTTTGATGACAGTTCTTTGACATAATAATATTTGTATACTCGTAACATGACTATTTATGTATAATGGATGACTTTATGAATAATAATTCTGTGGACAATGTCAATTTGCTTTTTTTTATCGGTAACTTATTGACATTATAATTATTTATTATTGACATTACTGTATTTCGCTAAATATTTTCATTACTTACCTGACCTATTGTATTTTATTCAATTACATTTAAAAAAAAAGAATATTTATACGCCACATAGCAAAACATAGAGAAACTACAAGATAACAATTGTAACACTGTTGTAAAATTTTTTTTGGGTGGGAAATTATCAAATAACTTCTCCCGCTCTGGGTGGAGCGAGAGGGTGTTTCAGACTCTTGCTGACTAAAACCCACCCGTGTTCCTTCAGGTATGTTTACAAATAAAGAAAATTTAATGATTGTTTGATTGATTGATTGATCGATAGGATTTGCCAATTATTAATTCACTTGGCGAATTTGTGAGTTGTAGGTAGGTATTGAGTGTTCAACTCAAGAATGAGGTCGTCATTTAAAAACAAAAATAATAAATGAGAACATAATACTAACAAAACACAAATTCAACTTTCGCGAGCATTACTGCTTCGCAGAAGGAGGTGACGGCCTCCCATGCCCTCTCGCTCCGTACCATAGCCTGAACCAGGGCTGGACGCGAGAGATCATCGCGGCCAATCGCCTCCACGAGGATACGGCGATGTTCCGCCCAAGCCGGGCAAGACCTCCACCGTACGCTCCACCGTGTCCTCCAGGCGATCCACACAATGATGACACCCGGGTTTTCTCCCACCTTATCTGGAACAGGAACCTCCTGAAATAACCGTGTCCAGTGAGGACCTGCGTCAAGCGGAAGGTGAGGACGCCGTAGCGCTTCTCTAGCCACTCCTCAAATAATGGACTTATTGCCGCAATTATGGCGTGCCCAAGTAGATATTAACCTACTGTTTTAAAATGTAGGACAGCTGTTTTTTTTTTTTTCTTATAATTGGGAAAATTCGTTTACTCTGTTTTCAAACTAGCAGAGTTCAGTTGACCAGATACTGTATACACCACTTTTATCTACGCAAAATATACTAAAAGAAACTAAAGTCCAACGTACAGCTTTGATTACCTAATAAATAAATACATTCGCGTTTTCAACCACTAAAATAAATCAATAATAAAACATCGAAATATTCTATTACACAAATCATTTTACTTAAAAATAAAACAATGAACATGTGTTCTCAAAGGAAAGTATTATGTATCGTCGCACATACCCGACTGCGTTACATAAGTGAGGTTATGCACGCGATGCCAATGCTCTGTGACAAGAAGTATAAGAAATGTGGTGTTTGTATTGACAGAACAATGTAACGAGTTTATTGTAGGTAACAAAGTGATGGAAAGTTGATCTATCCTCTATGTCGTTATTGGGTTCGATTACTTGAAAAATGATTCCATCGAAACTTAATTCACTGGAATCAATAGACAAGAGATAATGTGAATTTATATAGTACTACCTGCGCTCCGCGGTTTCACCCACATAAGTCTCGATCCCGTGAGAATATCGGGATAAAAATTATTGTATGTCCTAACCTAGGTCATGGTCTACCTATGTCCCACATTTTATCTAAATCCGTTCAGCCGTTTCAGCGTGAAAGCGTATCAGGCAAACAAAAAAACAAACACATTTTCGCATTTATAATATTATTCGTTATTATTGTATTTCTTAAACCTGTGCAATGGAATAAATCTACATTAAACGATATGATACGGTACGGTCAACAGAAAAAGTCAATTGAGGTCCTTAGCAGCTTTAAACAGATGGAAGGGGAGGCCTTTGCCCTTCAGTGGGACATCACAGGCTTTAAATAATAATAATTAATAATAATAATTATTTATTTATTTTCAGACAAAGTCCATAAAAAACATTCCCTACATTAAATGAAAATATAAAATTGAATTTAAATTGATATAAAAATCACACACACAATAAAATAATCCTCAAACATTCAAATCAAATAAAATTAAAATAACCTGACATTTAATTCAAATAAATTTAAAATACATACATATGTCTGTCGAAACAAATAAAATTGAAATAAATACAAATTAAGAGATAAATGACAATTTTATATTTGACATTTAATTTTTTTAAACAATCCTGACATTAGTTATTCTTTTTTAATTACTTGTTGAATATTTAAATTTAATTAATCACAATTTTATCTTGGGTTTCTATCTATTTAAAATAGTTTCTAATTTAAATGTAAAGATTAGTGTAAAACACAGAACTATGGACTAGAATTATGTTTGAAATAAGTAAATAAAAATATAATAATAGTCAGTTTCTAAATTGATCAAGTGCTTAATTTGATCAGCTCTTGTTATTTCGGTCAGCCAATCACAGCAGTAGTACATTATCATGATCTGCGAGCTAACATTAGTAATTCAGAACTGGTTGTATGAAGAAATATTTGTATTTATTTTTTCCTGGTGTTGTATCCCTCAATGCTGAGGGTCGAGGGGCTTCCCAAGGGATAACTTTTTTATGGATGCTTTTTTCCGTCATTTGTTTTGATGCCTTGCGGCTTGAACAGCGTGAAGTGTAATGGAAAGTGTGATGGTGCGTATTTGTAGTAGGTACCTCAATCAACTCAGCCTATCACAGTCCACTGCTGGACATAGGCCGCTCCCAAACTGTGCCACAACACGTTGTCCTCTGCCTTCCGCATCCAGTCTGTCCCAGCCATCTTCTTAAGGTCGTCGGTCCATCTTCGCCGGGGGTGTCCCACACTACGCTTGCCGATACGCGGTCTCCACTCCAGGACTCTACTTCTCTATTGGCGATCGGTCCTTCGACAAAATAGCCAGCCCACTGCCACTTCAGTTTGCTTACTTTGCAAGCTATGTCGGTAACTCCGATTATTTTCCAGATAATTTAATTCCTGATTCTATTCTTCAAAGAGATCTTCCTAGAGTAGGTACCTGAACTATTCTGTAAAGTTAACTTTGATCCACACTCTAGTGACCGCGCACAATTTGAAAGCGAACTCATTTGTTTTCATGGTTTTACATATCACACTGCCAGTGACGATCGATTTTTCTAATATTTGTTTCAAAAGTATATGATCACAGTGTAAACAAACCCTGTCCAGGTTAAATTGTTACACTAAGTCAAAGTCGAAGATTTTATTTGTGTGTGGCTTCCAAAAAAAAAACAGTGAATATCAGTGAAGTCCGTGTCTTTGGTTTTGAATTTTCGCTTTTTACCACCGATTTTCAAAATTAAAGTTATTTTTCACTTTGCAATGTTTTATTGAAGTCAGAAATTGCAAAAAAACCTTTGTGTGGAAAAAGTTTTTTCAAAAGCAACAAACTATTGAAATTTTGTTCTCAAATCAAATAAAATTATAACGCGTATTCGTTCGATATTAGAAATTCAATTTTTTTTCGGCCTATCGATCCATCGTGAAAAGTAGGTTGGAGTCTCATTTCCTACGAAATGTACTGGAAAAGTTATTTGTGGTTTTTGACTTTTCTAGAACTCAAAACGAAGGAGGTTTAGTAGAGTTTTTTAAGAAACAGAATCGCATGGCATGAAAAAAGTTTTTGTGAAAACAGCGCATTTTCTTGCTGATTGTACATTTCAAATCTGTAAATGCAGATTAAAACGTTAAGGACAGTCTCCTAAGACCGTTTTCTTGTAGCGAAAACGGTTAAAGTACCTGTCCTTACTGCCCCATCTCTAAATCGACCCTGTATATAAAGATAATAAATAATAAAAGTTAAAATCAACTTGAAAAGGCCCCGAAATGTTTGAATAAATAATGATCATTATATAAATAAATCCTCTTGAAGTCTTAAGCCTAACTATAACGAGATGGATTCAAACGGACGGTCATATTTTCTCTTTTATGTTCTTTTAGGTACATAAGCCCTGTTTTAGGGTTCTGTACCCAAAGGATGCCTATTATTAAATCTCCGCTGTCCATCTGCACGTCCGTCTGTCTGTCTGTCAGCGGGGTGTATCTTATTAACCGTAATAGGCAAACAGTAGAAATTTTCACAGGTTGTGTATTTCTACTATCGCTATAACAAAAATTAAATAAAGTTAATAATTAAAGAAGCGTAATTTTTTCGGCGTTTTTTGCTAAATATGTAAAAAATGTCTTGTGCAGTACTGGTATTCAGCTGCATCCGGTTAGACTGGAAGTTGACCCCAACATAGTTGGGAAAAGGCTAGGCAGATTGATTGACGTGTAAAAGTGTCTTAAAAGATCTAACATCAACATCATTTCATATCATTTCAATATTTATTTAATTCGGTATTCAAAGATAGCTTGAACTGCTAATAATATAACAAATGATAGCTTAATATTTAATGCATTTCGATAAAAAAGGTACGTCCTTAAAAAAAATATCTTCATAACAAAGTCACAGCCTCATAATGTGCCAAAAAGGAAACTGAAGAAAAATTAATAAAAGATTTCCATCAAAATTTTAATATCAAAGACATTTCAATGTTCTGTGAATATCATTAAGTGCCAAACTGCTTCTACAGAGCTGCTCCTTATATTAAGGCCCTTTTTTACTCAAATTTGGCATAAACTAAATGAATCCCTGAATAAAAGCGCACAGTTGGATTTTCAACATTCAGCGCTGAACTAAACGTTGTCAAAGTCAAAGTCAAAGTCAAAACATTTATTTCAAATAGGCCCATGTATGGCAATTTTGAACGTCAAAATTTACAGAATAATATAATTGATTCTAGTCGCCCCTTCCAAAAGGTAGTTTTCGTATGGAGAAGAATGGGCAAGAAACTCCACCGTTACTCTTTTAAAATATTTTACAATAGTTTGTATTAGTACGTACATTACTTAAATAATTATATGTGAAGACGATGCACCTAGAATAAAATTACTATACCACAATAGGTAAAAAGAATTAAAAATGAAGCAACGACAGATAATTTAATTATATGATAGATGGTGCTCACATATTTACAAACATAGTAAAAGTAGACGATTTTCCTAATGTTTTTAAAATTAATAAGTCAGTGTGTGAGGAAGTAATCACAGAATGTAAAATCAATGTCATATAATACAAAATTATAAATTTAACAATTAAATTAGCAACCTGTTTGATTTTGTCTTGATTCTAAATTGTCCTATGGAGCAGGACCAGCATGTTTCCAAGCACTCTTATCTTGGATATAATCCTCTAATTTGTAATATGCTTGTTTACAAAGTGTACTTTTAATCTGAGTTTTAAATTTTCTTTCATTTAATTGCAATATGTCACAAGGTATTTTGTTGTAACATTTAACACAGTACCCCATAAAAGATGTATGTACTTTAGATAATCTGAAAAATGGTTGATCTAGTTTATCTTTATTTCTAGTATTAAAATTATGTCAATCACTTATTTTATTAAAAAGATGTGGATTTTTCCTTACATACATAATATTTTCATAAATGAATTGGCAAGGTACCGTCATAATATTAATCCTTTTAAATAGTTTCCTGAGAGATTCGCGGCGACGTAGATTATAAATGGCTCTGACAGCTCTCTTTTGTAAAATAAAGATGGATTCAATGTCAGCAGCCCGACCCCACAGTAAAATGCCATACGACATAATGCTGTGGAAGTAGCTAAAATAGACCAATCGCGCGGTTTCTACATCTGTTACTTGTCTTATCTTTCTAACAGCATAAGCGGCCGAGCTTAGCCGCCCCGCAAGAGATGTTATATGAGGTCCCCATTGTAATTTCTCGTCTAGCGTGATTCCTAGGAAAACCGTTTGATTAATAAATTCCAGTTTTTCCCCATTCAATATGATGTCACATTCGCTACTTCTAACATTAGGTAATTTAAATCTAATGCATTTGGTTTTTGTTTTATTTAGTACCAAATTGTTTACCGTAAACCAATCTTGGACTTGTAGAATAGAGCTATTAACGTCTTCAAGATTCTGTGACCGTCGGTTTATTTTAAAGATTAATGATGTGTCATCTGCAAATAACACCATCTTCGGTTGATTTTGAAATAATTGGGGTAAATCATTAATGTAAACTAAAAAGAGGAATGGACCCAATATCGAACCTTGGGGAACGCCCATTGCCATTTCAGACCCTAATGAGTTTACGCCGTTTACCTGAACTTTAACCTTTCTATCTTTCAGGTATGATCTAAGTAAATCAAGAGCTGTATTCCTAATCCCATAGTGCTCTAGTTTCAGCAGAAGTGTCTCATGGTCTACACAATCGAACGTCTTCGAGAGGTCGCAAAAGATTCCAATGGCATCTTGTGCTTCTTCCCAGGCATTAAAAATGTTCTTTATTAGGGTGACACCGGCGTCAGTGGTACAACGCCCTTTGGTGAAACCGTACTGTTGTTCATGAAAGATGGAATTTTTATTAAAGTGAGGTAACATTTGATTGAGCATCAACTTTTCAAACACCTTACTGAGCACTGGTAGAATTGATACAGGCCTATAATTGTTGGGTTCTTTACTATCACCAGATTTGAACAATGGAACTACTTTACTGTGTTTCATGAGATCCGGAAAGACTCCTTGGTCTATACTGGTGTTAAATATGTAAGCTAAATAGGGCGCAATGGTTTCGATTATAGATCTACAGACTTTTACAGACATTCCCCAGAGATCTTCTGTTGATTTAATTTTAAGATCTTTAAAAGCTTTTATAACAGCCTGGGGGTTTGTATGCTGAAACCTAAACTCCAAAGGGCAAGCCTTCACATTCTGTCTAAGTAAGGCAGCAGAAAGCGCGGGTGAGGAATTTAAAGCTTGAGTAGTTTTAAGGGGAATATTAGCAAAAAAGGATTCAAATTCTTGAGCTATTTCTATATCTGAGTTAATGGGGCCATGTGCAGTCTCTAAATTAAATTCAGTATTTCGCTGTTTTTTCCTACCTGTTTCATTATTTATTATTTGCCAGGTAGTTTTTATTTTATCATCAGCTGATTTTATTTTATTGCTAATATAAAGAGCTTTGGCTATTTTGCACACACTTTTAAAAGTTTTTGAATATTTTGCAACATACTTATGAAAGCTTGTATTATTCATATGTTGCTTTAGGCCATAAAGTTCAAATAGTTTTTCCCTGCTTTTACGAATACCTGGAGTCGCCCAATCACTAAATAAGAACTTTGTGTAAATACTTTTAGTCTTTTGTGGAAAAGTGTCATTAAATTGCGTGTTTAATAGTGAAAAGAACTCGGCGTAGAACTCATTTGGGTCATCTATATTATTAAAACTCTGAACACATAATTTATTGGCCAAAGAATTATTTAATTTCTCTAAACTTTTACATGTAATTGGCCTAAACCTTTTTTGAATTTTTTGTAAAGGGTTGAAAATCCAACTACGCATTTCGCCCGATATTGGAATACAAATATTCTATAATTCAGATACAGGTCATGGTCTACCGATTTGCCAAATTTCATCCAAATCCGTTTAGCCGTTTTAGCGTGAAAACGTAACAAACAACAAACAATATCACTTTTGCAATTGTAATATTAGTTAGGATTCAAATCCGTTTCCAAATGAATGTTATTACCACTTAAAGAAAAATCTACTTTATACGAGTTGTGAATTAAGTTTATCTCAGAATGACTATTGAATAATCAACAAAAAAAATGAAGTTGTAGTGCAAACTGAACTTTATGGGTAGGAATAGAGATGAAGCCCGGGTAAAAAAATAAATAATTGAATCCGTCAGTCAGATAATAAAAAAATATTAGACACGTATTTTTTTTCCTTTATCATACTAATAAAAAATGACTTGGCTAAAACGCATTAAATTTGGGGAGTGGGGGTCGCTACGTCACAAGTAAGTATAAAATCTACATACTCGTGACGTCATGGTACATTTTAACTCAATGTATCGCCGTAATCTTTAGATAACGTAATAAAATTAAAAATATTTCTCCAATACTTTTTAATAATCTAGAAGACGGACAAAACATATTTTTTAGTCGTCATCCCTATTACAATTAATTTTCCTAATAATAATAATTAATTTATTCACAGACAAAGTCCATAAAAACATTACACATTAAATTAAAACATAAAAATGATATAAAATCCCATACACAATAAAATAATCATTCAATAACATGTCACTTAAATCAAATAAATTTAAAATACATACAAATGTCAATCGAAAGAAGTTAAATTTAAATACAAATAAATATAACACATAATTATTTTTTACATGTTTGGAAGATAAATTGCAAACACAGGATATAATATGTCGCGTACCTAGTATAAGTAAACACGGTAATAAGCAACGTCAAGTTATAATTAAGTACAAGCAAGTGAAAATGCGAAGTTTGGTCGTTTGTAAGTTGGGAACTGTGCGTCAAAACAAAGCTATATGTGGGTCATGTGTGCAGTCCCTTATGACAAGCGAAAATATAACTTACTTACTTGTAATATGAATGAATAAAGGAGGAAGTAGAATTTTTAGAGAAATATACATTTATGGGTCTCCAAGTTATTCATGTCAGGTCGGGATGGGTCAGGTTAATAGAAAAGGCTTCCGTTGAGGGTTAAAGTTTATATTTCAACATTTCCACACAATTTCACCACAACGTGCCCGTGTCGGGGCCTGATGGCAAATCCTGGCAAAACTGTCAGGCTGCCACGTTAGTGACAGTCCGCCACAGAGGTCTGCGAGGACGGAGGAGTTCGTACACCACCGCTATAGTACCTATATAAATGAGATGCATTGTGTGTAGATGGTGATGGATGGTTAAAACATTTATTCAGTGCACACAAAAGACAGATAAGCACAATTAAATGATAACAAATTACATGAATATACAGGGTGACAGGGACAGTGACGAGAAAACTGTTACCATGGATTCAGTACATGATTCTGAACTGCGTTCAAATTTTTCGTCGGTTATTTAAAAAAATAAACAGCTGTTTCATAGAAAAGTGCAATACCTACGCGGTCAAAATGTATGGAACACGTGATTTTTTTTTTAAATAACCGAAGAATAATTTTGACGCAGCGGGTTTAGAATCATGTACCACCAAACCATGGTAACAGTTTTCACTTCGATGTCCCTTCCACACTGTATACAGCATGACGCTTTAATGGTGACATTAATTTAAGACACGTATAAGGATTAGCGTTTTCTTTTTATGGAGGTATTTTAATTTAATTAAATTTTATTATTTATTGATTTATTTTAAATTTTCTAAAATAGCATCCTGGTGCTACCTGTACTTAACAACTGTAGCTCAGAGGTAATTTACCGGGATCACGGATCATAACATCACAAAGAGAGAGAGAGCCCTTTGTCGGTGAGCGTTTGAAAATTTTAAATTTTCACTTAGGGAATTATTTTTTCTTACTATATTTTTATGACTACTGGCCACTAGCCCTACCCGTGTGTTAAATTAATGTCACCATTGTAGCGGCACGTTGTATAAACACAAGATGCCATTACACAAAAAAGAAAAAAAATATTTATAGAAATGGAATGACATTATGACATGGTGACATGAGTTTGTGTGGTGTTTAAAAAAAATATTCATTAGAATCAGCTTTATGTGAAAATCTTGTCATTTTCGCTATTTATAAATGTCATGTTATCTGGTTTTCACGTTTATTTGATTCAAGCACAAAAAGATGTGATTTTCACATAGAATACATAATATTAATAGGTAAAGAAGGTTTTTTCGTTTTTTTTTTTTTTTCATACTATGATTTAAAACTTCTAGTACAAAGTAAATTTTAAAGGAGTACGGATCGTAGTAGCTGGCGTTCTGTAGTTTCTGCCCATCCCAATGGCGAAAATGCTTATAGTATATGTACGACAAAAAAAAAGTGGTGGCACTCCGGGAGTGCCGGCGGAAGTGAAAACTTGAACAAGATCGCCTTGGTGGAAGAAAAATACTTGTATAGAACATTGGTCCGTAACCTTCTCTAAATAAAGAGCACAACCGCGTTTACAAAAAAAAAACTTCCGAAACCTTTAAAGTAAAAATACTTGCATAGAACATTGATCCGTAACGTAATATAATTAAAGAGCACAATCGCGTTTACAAAACCTTTAAAGTAAAAATACTTGCATAGAACATTGATCCGTAAGTTCCGTAACGCAGTAGAAATAAATCGCGTTTACAAAAATTAGGAGTCGTCACGGTGTCGCGAAATCAATGGTTTAGTCCCATCTAAAAAATGCCCAACGCGCCTAAAGAAGTATTCACTTTTAAAAAAAAACAGTAAAGCATACAGTGTGGAAAGTTAATTATTTACTAGGTATGCCCCTAATTTCAAGTTAAATATAAGGAAAGACTAACTTTCCTAGAATTTAAGCTACCATATCAAAACAAATATTTTTATATAACACCCACCGCCATCGCCACCGCCTCAATTTCGCATAGAAGTTATAGCTGTCAACGCTGCAAAACTTCTACACAGTTGGGAACTGTGTGTCACAACCACAGACCACGGAGACGCCGCGACGGCCGCTAGAGGCGGCATTATTAATACTTTCCTCGCAATAAGATAAATGACGTATACAACGTGTATCATAAAAGTGTGGTCAATTTAAGACTAAACGACTTTCTCTATGAGACCAACAATGTAATCGCGAAAAGATAATCAACTGTCTGTTGGCGTACCCAATATTCTATTTAATATAATGAAATAATTAAAATTGATACTAAAATTTGTACGCCTTTTTTTTGGGTGGGAAATTATCAAATAACTTCTCCCGCTCTGGCCGGAGCGGGAGGACTTGTCAGACTCTTATTGACTAAAACCCACCCATGTTCCCTCGGTTGCCCTGTTGCCGGGGGCCACAATCTCCCTTTCAGTTTTCTTTGCGCCCCCGGCAGGCATCGACCCTAACGGACCCCGTCAATTCTGCTGACATCTCTATGAGGCGCGCGTGGAACACAACGCGCCGCCGACGCGGGCCTGGCCCTTTTCGGACGGCGATACAAAAATTTGTACGCCTAATGGCAAAGCATAGAGAACTTCCAAAAATGTAACATCTCACATACCTGTGTATCTGTAACCTATGTTTACAAATAAATAATCTGAATCTATATTTTGTCTTGCAATACTATATGTAGTGTTTTACTGTCAATTTATCTGTCAGTAAAAATAAAGCATCTTGATTATTGTAACATTTATCATAAACACTTGCTTTTAAAACTCACTTTCGACATTGGCAGAATAGTCGACATTGACTTTGCTTGCCATTTATTAAAAATAGAATTGAATAGTTTATTCTAAGAACAAAAACGTTTTCTATTTCACAAACTAAACCACTTTCTCAGTTCTATTATTAAATTCCCACGAAATACAAAGCTTAATACTGTCCCATTTTTTTTTTATACATCTACTCGACCCAAATGTATGGGGCAGCTGATTTCTTTTTCCCGATTACGATGTTCGTCCTATGAAGACAAATGTTAAATTTCATGGTCTGTAACTACACCCTTAAATAGGACCTCGCATTTCTGATACACGCTGTAGAAACCTACAGTTTTGAAGGCGATCCGTGACATATTTGTGCGCTTAAAGCTCAACGCACTTTCGGTGCCACGGATTTTTTAGTAGGTACTGCCGCCTCTAGACGCTGCAGACGATTCCGTGCTCTATGGTCAAAACATACAGACCCGCATGTGGGTGGTGTGTGCTCGCCCTTATAGCAAACATATTAGACAGTTTTCATTTAAAATTCTGCTCAAACGAATCTACTTTAATATTCCTTGAATACGTTTGAGGATTTTAGTTTTCTTCAAATAAAATCTATTAATAGAAACCAAAAAATCGAAGATTTGCTCCACCAACCTACACTTTGCCCTCGGGTTGGATTACGGCCCAACCTACACTTTGCCCTCGGGTTGGATTACGGCCTTCTCACAGAGAGGAGGCCGGAGTCCCAGGAGTCATTCAGGTTTAGAATGTCCAATTTCAAAAATGTATAACGGTTTCAAAATGTCCATTTCCCAGAAATGTTCAATTCTAAAAATGTCCAATTATCAAAATTGTGAATATCATAGTTAAACTAATACTACCATATTTTTTTTTACGTTTTGATTTTATTTTCTACTAGCATTTTGCCCGCGACTATGCCTGCGTGGATTTCGTTCTTTCTCTAAAAGGGCATTATGGGCTGACATTTCTTACGTCCAGATGAACATTATTGTCGAACGTGATTCTTGTTGTGTGTTTTGGCACTCCACCAGCCTGTGAACACAGTTTATGATAACAGCTCGAACCATTTCAATTGTTGACTCACATAGCTTGTCTTTTTGGTGATAAATAGCTGACTTACACGTTGTAACTTAGCTTGGCTGTGTATGCTTTAGTTGATGTATGAGAGACAATAATTTGAAAATCAAGGATAGCTAATCTATGGTCTGTTCCAAAAGTATCAAGTGAAAATGTAAACAAATAGATCAGTAAAAGTACCGTAACGGATGCCAATCTGTAGTGCTATTTACAAATTGAGTGCTTCAATTAGATTTTTTTTTTATACTTAAACTCGAAATTCTAATTTTGGATTTAAAATTTTATACAGTGCAATAATTCCGAGACTCCTCCGTGCCTGGGAAAGCACGCTAAGCCGTAGGTCCCGGTTGTCATTCATGGATTTTGTGATAGTCGTTACGGGGCATCATCGTTAGAAGCCCGAACGTCTGACAACCAGTCTTACCAAGGGTATCGTATTACCCAGTTACATAATTTGTGGAGGTCAGATAGGCAGTCGCTCAATGTAAAATACTGGTATTCAGCTGCATCCGGTTAGACTGGAAACCGAACCCAACATATTTGGGAAAAGGCTTAGTAGATTTTGACAGTGGAACAACACATTAACTAAATTAAGTTAGGCCAATTGTAAGCTTAATATAATTTACTAAAGAAAAATAAGTATTAAATACTAAATATCGAAGCTAAATGCAGCAAAATGAAAGCTAAATGTAGTTCTTATATAAGGATCGTAGCAGGTGGCGTTCTGTGATTTCTGTCTACCCTCATAGGAAGAAGGGGTGAGTTTATGTGTGTCATGTTAATAAACTTAGGCTTTAAAACAAACCAGAAAATCATTTCAGTATTCTAGATTTAGATTTAGACTATAATTACAAAAAAAACTTTTTACAGGAAAAACCACCGAAGTCTAATTTTCTGAACTGATTTTCGTTTTTTGCCACCAATTTCAGAAATTAAAGTAATTTTTCACTTTGTAGTTTTTTTTAAAGTTTTTATTATTCACTTTAATTGTGGTACCTAGCCCACACGAATTGGTATACCACTACCTGCTATGTAAATAACAGTGACAGGAACTTATCATATCATCCACATACTAAGTGGAAAAAAATGCGTATTATTGAAGCTAACACAAAAACTACTCAAGCAAAGTTAATAAAATTTATATGGGACCACTTCTGAAGTATGACCTACATCAAAATCAATTCATAATTGGAGGAGTAATCACTTAACAAATAAACAAAAAAAAATATAGTCGAATTGAGAACCTTCTCCTTTTTGAAGTCGGTTCAAAACATTATAATGAAGGAGAAACATCTTTTGTTTCTCTGGAATCTAGAAAGTAGTCCAAACTTCATTAGTTTATTACATTATCAAGAAAAATATTATCACTTCACAATTAGACCAGATACGCTCGAACAGATATCTAGTTGGAAAGAAACCCGCAAGTACTGGTAACTCTCATCCCGTTTCCCAGCGGTTGGAATACAACACCTTCCGCTTACCCAACGCGTGTGTGGCCAGTTCCGGTAAAAGTGCGCTCTAATGACTGTGTGTAGGTATGTGGTGAGGGCTGAGAGAAGCGGAGCGGGGAGCGGTTTAATAAATTGTTATAAATTGTAAGAGTTAGACAAATATTGGGGGTGTGTACTATAAAGCAGAGATGTTACGGAGCTTCGATTCCGACTCCGAAAGGTCGGAACATCCGATTAATTTTACACCTCCGATTCCGACTTCGGCTTCAATCATTTTGAATCGGAACCGAATATCGAAACGCAGCGAACGCTCGCGCTCGAAGTTTCAGTTTATTGTTTTGCGTATGACAGACGCGTCACGTTAATTTGTTCAATTAAGTTTAGAACGGTGAAGTAAGTAGTTTAATTGTTGTGAAAAGATAATTCCAATAGGAAGCCAAAAAAGAAGTGTTATTTGGAAAATCTTTATTTTACCTCCGCCTCCGACTCCGGTTCCGGTTCCTACTCCGACTCTGGTTCCGACTCGGATGAATCAAATTTAAAACTTCCAACTCCGGGTACGGTTCCGGTAAAACAACCTCCGTAACATCTCTACTATAAAGTAAGGTTGAAGTTATTATTGCGTAAATTGGTTGTCTTGTGGAAAGTCATTCACGAGGTAATGAAAAGGTTACCATAAATAAAATTGGTTAAGAATAAATCACACAGTGTAAAAACAAATAATATGTATCAAAGATTGGGGGCTCACTTTTGTAGTTTTTGACGTTCAACAATGTGATGACTTTCAGCCAAATTTTAAGGGAGTAACGTTTATTGATTAGTTTTGTAAAACTTTTGAACGAGAAACATTCTCTGGAATGTATTTAAAACGGGGTTATGCGTTAGATAATATATTATAACTTAAGATAAAAAATTATTTGTTCTCACATAAAATTCATTTGTTACTAATTGCATGTTTGATATATCTTTGCAAACCATCCCTTTCCTAATAATGGACCACACTGTGATACCTACCAAAAGGCGCAGATGGATGTCATCTTCGACTCAGAGGACCAATTTTAAAAAACCATTAATACATTCGCTCCGCTAGTCTCAGTCCTCTGCCTTACTAATAGCGTGAGCGCCGTCGAGCACGAACTCTCGTCATCTAACACAACAAAGTAATTGTCGACTGTACTTCGTTTCATTTCCGATTTACGTTTAGTTTTTCTTTTTAGGGTTCCGTATCAAAATGGTAAAAAGGAATACTTATGGTGTGACTCAGTCTGTCTGTCCGTCTGTCTGTCCATCTGTCTGTCACAGCTGGGTATCTCAAGAACTACTAATGTTATCAACTTGAAATTTGTTATCAATTTTTAGGCCGCGTTGTTTTCGACTTATGAAGAAAAATGTAAAAAAAAATACCGTTCCCCCCTTATCTCCGAAGTTTGCATAGAGGAAAATCTGAAATTATTCTATATGATAGAAATTTATGTAAAGATTACAGGAAAAATAAAACGATGTCTCTATATTTAAAAAGTGGACCAACATTATCATCAAAAACATCATCATCATCAACAAAATTTACGTTAATTTCACTATCGGTCAAGAGATGGCACTGACCTAAAACTGCAATATACTACACAGTGTTAAAATTTTCTGAAGAATACAGGCCTCGCCGACGAAAATTTTATATGATGGTACGGAACCCTCGGTGCGCGAGTCCGACTCGCTCTTGAACGATTTTTTACGCAGCAATTTGTCATCAACACGATATGCGTCAGCTGATGGCATAAGGTAAGGTGGCCTGTTATCAATACAAATAAAAATAAAAATTAGGTTTTTTTTATTAGATTCTTCTTGGGTTTTCCAATTGGAATTTTCACTTGCAGCCCGGAGTCGGGGTTTGAGTCCGGTTGATAGCAACAGGCTCACCTCCTACTGCTGTTAGGCTCGCCCCCTATAACATGGGACTTAAACATAACTGGCCAAATGTGGTTGTTGTATAGGTACACCTCTGCCTAGCCCTTCGGGAATAACTAGCGTGATGTTAATAAAATTAATAAATAAATTATATATAGATATTTTTTTTTACTTTGTTTTCCATTGTTTTTTTAATTTATGTTTTTTATGGGTGTATTTTATTTTAATTTGTGATTTCCTGTGCGAGTTTCAATAAATAATTTTTCTTTCTTTCTTTCTAATACGACACCCCTTGGTAAGACTGTTGGTCAGACAGTGGGGTTTCTGACGATCTGTAAAGACTGTCAAAGATCCACGAATGACAAGCGGGACCAACAGCTTAACGTGGTTTGGGAGGCACGGAGGAGTCTCGACTGTAAAGATGATCACCCATCCACGGACCAACCCCGGCAAGCATAGCTTAACCTGATAGAAATAACCTGTGCGGCTCTTATTACTAAGCCACGAGCTCGAAGCGTTAAGTTAGCATAGGTAACTTATACATCATCGCCACAACAAAATGATCGTGTTTAGTCTTCGTGTTCACTACAAAAGAATGAAAGATATAATTTCCTTTTCACATTCCATAAGTTTATTTCCTTTGGTTAATTGATTATGAAACGATAAGATTATAATAGGAGTTGAGCAATATTTGTAATCATCTAAATAGTAGTTTAAGAAACCGTTGCATAATGAGGGATATTAATAATTAATAGTATCACACGAGTGTTTTATTAAGTTATCTGCAGTTTCATACACTACTTTATCTACTCTCATTCATTGGGATTGAACCAACTAAATAAAAGATCAAAGTTAAAAACTTCCACGAAATTCAGTAGGTACAACATAACGTATGAATGGCGCCTGCAACAGCACATCACCGCGCATGTGCTAAAGTGGGTGCTGTTGCCCATTGCGTAAACGGCAATTTAAAAAAAAAAATAATAATAATGGGAACTCTTTGGTGACATTAACTTCTTCGATTTACCCTGAATCGTAAGGGTAAAAAAGTTTTTTTAATTCAGTATTGTGTTTTATCATTCGTATTTTACGATACGAGAGTAAATAAAACCTATTACGGTTTACAACTGGACCGCTTCCAAAGTTTGATTTATTTTTCGGTTACTTTAATAATATTACCAGCCCATTATTGTCCCACTGCTGGGCAAATGCCTCTTCTCATACAGAGAAGGCACGAGCATTGATCACCACGCTTTAATTAGTAGGTAAAAAATATGTATTGCATTGCTAGATAAAATGTTCTTCTGCACACGAAAAGAAAAAAAGATAATAATATAGGTCCTCTTATTTTATTTATAAACTGATACAGTTCCGAAGTTCTGGTAGAATATTCTTGTTTAAGTAGTTAAATCTAAGCTGGATCTATTCAAGACCGATTGTCGCAACCCACCGCTGGGCACGCCACAATTGCGGCGATAAGTCCCCTCTTTGAGAAGTGGCTAGAGAGGTGGCACGGCGTCCTCACATTCCGCCTGTCGCAGGTCCTCACCGGACACGACTGTTTCGGGAGGTTCCAGTTCAGGATAAAGCGGGAGGAAACGCCGGGTGTCAACATTGTGTGGATCGCCCGGAGGACACGGTGGAGCATACGGTGGAAGTCTGCCCGGCTTGGGTGGAGCATCTCCGTGTCCTCGTGGACGCGATCGGCGGCGGTGATCTCTCGCGTACGGCCCTGGTTCAGGTCATGGTACGGAGCGAGAGGAAATGGGAGGCCGTCACCTCCTTCTGCGAAGCAGTAATGCTCGCGAAGGAGGAGGCGGAACGCGTGAGGGAGAGGCAATATTTCGCGCCCTCGCGCCCCTAACCGCCGCAGGAGGAGACGCCCTGGGCGTCGGGAATCGCAGGCCGATTTCCGGCCACCGCCGGCGCGGACACCGTCCGCAACACGGTGAGTAATAGGTAGCTCGCCGTCCGATAAAGACCAAGCCCGGGTCGACGGCGCGTTGTGTTCCACGCGCGCCTCAAAGAGATGTCAGCAGAATTGACGGGGTCCGCTAGGGCCAGTGCCTGCCGGGGTTGCGAAGAAGTCCGAAAGGGACATCGTGGGCCCCATTAACATGACGACTGAAGGAACACGGGTGGCTTTTAGTCAGTAAGAGTCTGACACGACCTCCCGCTCCGCCCAGAGCGGGAGAAGTTATTTGATAATTTCCCACCCAAAAAAAAAAGTGTGGCAGGGACACCGACGCGAACTGTATGTAATGAATGTATGAACAGTACATGATTCTGAACCCGCTGCGTTGAAATTATTCGTCGGTTATTAAAAAAAAAAAAACAGGTGTTTCATAAAAAAGTGCAATACCTACGCCGAAAAATTTCAACTCAAGGGGGATTCAGAATTATGTTCTGAATCCATGGGTAACAGTTTTCACGTCGATGTCCCTGCCACCCTTGTATAACTGATGCAAACATTATACAGTATCATCATGATCAGAAAATGGTACGTGTTTACTCTGTCTGTTAATTCCGTGCGCCCCGTCAGCTGTTACAACCGCCATCGCTTCGAAACAAATGACTGCAAATGATTTGTATTCATGTTTAATTTCCTATTCACATTGTGATGTTTGGTTTTATGTTGCTAGTGATTTATTTACGATGACTGCCATTTTATAACTGATACGGTTTGATTAGGATTATGCAGAAGTTTATTAACGTACCTACATTTTGTTATTTTTTGAGGTGTATAATCTTGTTTTGCTGTTTGTCGATTTAGTTGTTTAATTGCTATAGGATGACGAGCCAGATGCTAATATGTCCTAACTTTTTTAATATAATAACTAGCTTCTGCCTATGACTTCGTTCGCGTGAAATTTCTTGTTTTAACATTAAATGTGTCCTATGAATATTCGGAATCGCATTAGTAGTTCCGAAGATACTCCCTGCATACAAACTTACAAATTTTACCTATTTTTATATTATAAATAAGTAAGTAACAACTTATAACTAATTAATTGATAAAAATAACAAAATTAACACTAACTAAACTAAGACTATTCACAAACTGAAATATAGCATCGAAAAATTCCTCCGCATCGTTGTCGACTGGTAATGTACCCAAGAGACTGGCCGCATTGCCACGTTGTATGGCAATGCTTAGCCGCTGGCCAAGGTAAAAACCAGTCCTTGGGTCACGGGAAGTGTCAAATAGCAGTTCATTAAAGAGGCTATGAGCACTCGGACCCCACAACCCGAGGGTTTCAACCCCAAACGGCCGCCGCTTACTACTTACGCCGCTTGAGGTTTTAGCGTAGTAGATTCCTATGGAAAAGAACGGGCAAGAAACTGCATGGACAAGTATAGATAAGAAAAATCTCATTCTGTAATGAAAAATAAACAAAATATATAACATGCTAGGAGGTATCAGTGAAGTATTTTTAGATAGTAATAGATTGCCTTTAGTAGTTGGTAGACACTATTTCGTGTTTTCGTTTAATCTGAGCTAAGTGTTTTCTTATCAGATTATTACAAAGTTTTTGCGTCCATAAACTTTTTCGTAGGTACAGCCAGTCCAATAAGGCGTGTACGCACGAACGAACAAGAACATGGTGAACACGAACATTGAACACTTTGTTCGCATATGCGTACCACTAACGAACATCAAACACTGTGTTCGTCAAATTTTTCGTGGCGATCTAATTTCGAATCCATGGTTACTAAAGAGAGCGGGGCGATTAAACACAAGTCGAACTAAGTTCATATTGTTCGTCTTCACTTTGCTAATTTACGTCCACACGTATGAACCAAATTTTCCGTGTTCAATGTGCATGTTCGCCATGTTTTGTTCGTTCGTGCGTACACGCCTATAGATTTGAGCAAGGTATTCTTTGATTTAAGGTCACAAGTTCATCATCTACTTAGCCTTCTCCCAACTATGTTGGGGTTGACTTCCAGCCCATTCGGCTGCAACTGAATACAAATATTTTACATGGAGCTAATGCGATCTCATCTCCACAACCCAGTAACTGGATAAGACCTTCTTGGTACTAGACTGGTTGTTAGACCACAACATTTCTTAATATACACGTCTTTCTACATCTTTCTCACAAATAATGATATATAATTTCAACACGAATGACGTAACCAATTTATTTATTTATTTAAAAGAGTGTCCATGTAGTTTCTTGCCCGTTATTTTCCATAGGAATCTACAACGCTTTGGAATGGGCCAACTAGCTTCATCTTTCGGAATAATCGACCCCTTGACAGTTAAAAAGTGCTTGTAAATGGTTCCACACAATTTCTTAGTTACTTTCTCCCGCTCTCCTCTCTGCCGCACGCTTCGCCAATCTCTAACCTAACCTTTAGGATTCCCTCAAGCGAAACAAACGTCATCGCTACTAATGTGGCTCAAATGATTAATTACTTATATTCCTGCTTCGTATTGTATTGTACTTTGTTATAGTTTAGCGGTGTTCTGTCTTAGAATGTGTTGTAATGGTGCTAAGTGCCGCGTCAGCGTTGCTTGGAAGAAATTCATTAGAATGAGAGGGATGTATTGCTAGTTCATGTGTCAGGGCTTTTTTGTGGATTTCTTCTTATTTAACACTGAAGGACACTAAACTCCCGTAGGCCTAATAACAATGAAACTTCTATTGTGTCTCGGTCAGTATCCTTTAACCGATTAATGTAATTTTTTTTTCTATAGTGTGAATGTTGAGTTAAAGTGTGCCAAAAGCCAATTGTTGAACTATTTAGAAGTGGTAATAACGCTTTTTATTGACAACGGCAAACTACAGCCAAAAGTTTTTGCTGAAACATGTTAAACTAAGTAGAGGAAGAAGTGGCGTCCGAAATTAGTAATTTCTCTTGCAAACTGCAAGAAGTTGTACTTTTTGTACTTTTCCTTATTCATCTTTCTAGTTACCCAACTTCTTACTATTCATAATGAAAATAAATATTACGTTTATTACAGGTAAATAACATAACTCCTAAATACCCTCAAACCATTAAAAAACGATTCACAATTAAAATCAACTTTGCCGCTAAACGGAAACACTAACAAACTATCGATCGAGTAATCTCGGGGCTGACTCCAGGGAATCTACTGGTATCCGGGACTGTAGCCCAAGTTGTAGTAGCCGTTAAATAAATAATTAGCCACTCAATCCCGGGCTGCTAATCTTTGGGGACTGCTCAATATGGTACAGGTCTCTGGAGCTGATTGAAGAAGGTTTTGAAGTGGTTTTGCTTATTGTAAGTTGTATCAGGGTTCTTGAAGATTTCGGATGTAGGTAACTTGGTCTTGTTTCCTTTGTTTATAATAAAAGGTAAGTACCTGTTGGCAGAAGATATTATGACCATATATATGATTATAAACGTATTGGTCCTTCGATTCGAGATGTAGTCTAAACAATCCGGCTCGAAGGACCATAATGTAATTGTGAGAACACAAGTTCAATAAAGTGAGGTGACTTAGTTTTTAGTAAAATGATGGCCTGTTAAAGTCATTTTCAGAAATAATCTTTATGGTTTTTTCTCTCTCTACCTTTTCTTTATTTCTCTGATCTCTTATTTTTCTCAATTTTATTTTTGTTATTATATTTTTCCGTCTGAAATTTCTCAGTGGCAGCCCGGAGTCTGGATTTGTATCCGGTTGATAATAATAAATAAATATATAAATAATTTATTTTGGACCAAAGACTTGTAAACATTTTATAAACCTGCCAAACTGCGTGACAGTTTGTCGACAGGATTAGCGCTCGTCTTAACACATTTGGTAAACAATCTAATTGAACATCTAAGTAGTAGATAGATACAAATAGTTTAAATGGACGGTAAGAATATTTTTATTCAACAGTTCAGTTCAGTATCTCTCAATAGATTAAAATTGTAACATGTTGCGAAGCCTGAATCAATTAACTATGTTGCGACCATTTCATTCAAAAGTTTAGCCTTTAATTTACTTCCCAGTATTCGCCTGCTAATTACATCGCTATCTCTTCTCAGCCAGTCGATACTATTAAACAGTGTAGGGGTCAAATACTTATTGGTACTTTTTCCATAGTAATTTTTTACTGGTGCTCACACGAACTTACGTTCTCTAACACTTCTAGAATTATATAAGAGTTTTGCACATGTACTTTGAATTGATTGTTATAGAACTTCTCTAGAACCACTAAGCACTTTTTTTTTTGGCTGGGAAATTATCAAATAACTTCTCCCTCTCTGGGCGGAGCGGGTGGGCGTGTCATACTCTTACTGACTAAAACCCACCCGTGATCCTTTAGTTGCCATGTTGCCGGGGGCCACGATCTCCGTTTCGGTTTTCTTCGCACCCCCGGTGGTGCACGGGAAGCACCTTACATACAACAAAAAGTTTTCATAATTTTCACAAGGTATTTCATACATCGAATTTGCAGCGATTTTATACTGTTTGATTTTGTACTGTACAAATGGGTGATGGCAAAAGGCTCGCATCCTTTTACATGAGAGTTAAACATAACTGGCGAAATGTGGGTGTACTATAAGTACACCTCTGCCTAACCCTTCGGGGAATACAGGCGTGATGTTATTCTGTTTTAATTTTCCTCTCAAATCTGTCGAAGTGTCGAACAAATTATGATTGACTCCATATGATAAAAACAAAAATAAACAACCTACTTCTAAAAAAATCACTAAGTACAAAATGAAAAATAACTTTAATTTCGGAAGTTGGTGGCAATAAACGAAAATTCAAAATCAAAGACACCGACGTGCTTTTTTTTTTTTGAAATCGTTTGTTTTTTTTTTCTAAAAAAGTTTTTATTTCTCGCTTTTTATTGGGTAGTTTGTAATTTACCTAAGTTACAACAGCCTAACCTCAACTGCTCATCACCTTTTACAAAATATTGCTTTTCCCGATGCAGGGACGTTAATCGTTGAGGAGTTCTTCTGGTACTTAACCATCAGCTCGACTTCTCCATATGCATTGTGACGAGCATAAATTGCATTGCAGCCATATTATAGTAATCGAATCGCAACCCATGAAATACTTATTATTGAGTAATTCCGGTAGCCATTTGTGGTCTTCATCATCAGTTCTACTTCACCAAATGGTGCTTTCCAAGAAAAATTGCTTGAGTTACTATAAAAAAAGAATCATCGAAAACGGTTGACGCGATATTGAGTTATTCGTCTATTTGTCGCGCACATACTTAAATGCAAATGTAAGACTTATATGGTTTTCTCATGGATGCCATTATCAGAGCTAGACCAAATTTAAATAGGACTACACGGGAAGTACCAGCTTTCAAATAAAAAAAGAATCATCAAAATCGGTTCACCCAGTCGAAAGTTCTGAGGTAACAAACGTAAAAAAAATAAAAAATACAGTCGAATTGAGAACCTTCTCCTTTTTTGAAGTCGATTAAAAATGCTCTAATTTAACATATTTTTTTTTTGCCAAATCATTAAAACCACTCGTTTAGACGTGATCTTCAGTATAAAATCATGAAAACTCGTTTATTCTCGCCTTAAATCCTCGGCTGAAAACAGGTCTACCTGTAATTCTGAAGGCGACATCTATTTGAGAAAGAAAGCAATTATCCGGTCCTTTCATCCTTCTGTGCCGTATTATGTAATTAAGGTCCTTTGTCATTACGCACACTTCAAACTAATTAGATTTACGAGACAATGAGAACATGTGGCTTCTCCCGTAATTATTGTAATTACGGGATGGGCTGGTTAAGCTGGGTATAAAATTGGGAAGGTTGCATATTTTTTTGGACGAACTTATTTGAGTGATGTTTGGGATTAATTACAATGGAAGATACCTTCTGAGAGAAGGTAGTAATAGTTTATTACAATTGTGATGGAAAGGGTTTACGTGGGGGTATAAATAAGACCACGTAACCTTGTCAACGTAAAAAATGCATAATTTTATAAAAATACAAAAAGTGGGTAGGAAGGGCTACGGTCACAAGATTCCCTTAATTCCCTTGGGAGTATCGCAGTACTCTCCTGGCTCAGCCTGGTGCGACGATGACCCCAGCGGGTGTGCCACGCTGCAGACGGTGACGGTCGGCGGTTGGTCGCGCCTGACCAGTAGTGGGCTCGCCGTTCTCACGCGCATAAATATGCACCTAGCTTCTGACTTTTCATAAAAAGTGAGATGTTGGTTTAAGTGAAATAAAGTATATTGACTTTGGACTGTGTTTTTCTTTACCTATTCGTTTCACAAGGTGACGATTTACTCACCTGCATCCGTCCAGGGGGTGATTCTACCCGTCATACTGAACAACTTTCGCTATGAAACTCATATCCAATTTGAAAAAAGAAACAACGATTCTTCAAAGTAGTCTGTCTACTATTGTATAAGATTTTTTTCTTTATTTCCTCCCTAGTTGAATATAAGTTTTATAGTGAAAGTTGTTTAGGATGACAGGTAAAATCACCCCCTAGGCGGATGCAGGTGACTAAATCACCAACCTGTATAGGCATAATTAATACCTATGATTAACCTACGAGTTATGTCTAAATTAGAACATCAATAGTTCAATCATATTTTTGTGCATAAATTGAAAGGCAATTGAAAGGCAGTTGCAACAGGGTTAGTGTTACTTGGGATTAGCTGGCAAAAAGTTTGTCACGGCCACTTCTAAAGTTCTGCATCGTTCTCACTAACATGTATAATTTCATCATGAATGGTGTTTTGACCAATATTTGTAACCATATTTTTTAATTTAAAGTGGTCCGTGGAGTTTTTAGCCCGCTTTTTTCTTAGGTACTTACTACGCTTTGGAATGGGTAACAAGCTTCATCTCTCTGACTCCGACTCCTTGACAATTCAAAAGTGGCTGTAATTGCTCTATTTAAAATAAATACTTTGAGTTTGAATTTAAAGCTTGCAATATGAAATATGTTATGAGTACCTAGAATAATAAGAATATGTATGTGACAAATGGCTTCGTCAGCAAACAGTATTCGCGTTGCTGAATTTTGGGCCAAGCAGAGAAATATTTTTGCCACCGACACGCTCTGAAGAAGAATATAATATATGTATTTATATTCCTTCCTGTACTAATTACACCGAAACGTAATACTCTTTTCAATATTAATGAGAAATGCTTGCTACTTCCCTCTCCCTCATCTCCCTGAAGTAATGCGTCGCATTTAAGAATCCCACGCAAAAAGAATAAAATTACGCTTTGATATAAACTTTCTTGCAATGTTTCAAGTACAGGTTATTATTAAATTTAATTAACAAATAATTCAGTTATGGAAACAAATAAAGACGTCTTATTAAGTCCTAAAGACTTAATAAGACGTCTTTATTTGTTTAAGTCTTGTAATTTTACAACATTTAATTAGTTAATTGATTCAGGCGTCACCTTGCGGAAATCCATTATAAAATACAATAGATGTGAATATATTTAGTAATTTTTCCGCTATTTCTAAAGAGCCATAAAAAACCCTGAACGAAATCTGATTGATATTTTGATTCGATATTTTGATTTTTTTATGGCTCTTTAGAAATTGCGAAAAAGTTACTAAATATATCCACATCTATTGTATTATACAATGATTTCGTTCAGGGTTTTTTTTGGCTGTTTAGAAATAGCGAAGAAGTTACTAAATATATCCACGTCTATTGTATTTTTTAACATTTAATTATACACATTTTATTTAATTTTGTTGTTTTTAAGTTTAACAGAGGCTACCACTTGACATCAAGTAGGGCGGGGCATAAGGAAGTTTTGCCACTTATTAAATTACAAAAACCTCAGGATTAAAATTCTACAAAACTTACTTATTTTACAAGGTGACCTTAATTTTCGAGGCAAAATCATCCACTTTGGGTAAACTGGTCTCTCATAGGTCTTCTAAAAGGTGCACCTCGCGGAAAAGACCGGAAAATTATTCTTTACCTTGTAACTCTTACAGTATTCCGACTACACTCGATTATTTTGTGATGCCATCATCGGTTTATTAGGGGATTTCGATCAATTTGGTCTGCTAATCAAACCAATAACATGTAACATCTCATTGTTCCAGTATCATCCCTGCCGAGCCCGACAGCAGCCGACGATGACGATGATGAGGACGAGACGACACAGCAGAGCCGAGCAGACGCTGATGATGACGGCAGGATCTACAAGAACCCTAGGAACTCACCCTCGGCGCAGTGTCCTCGAGATGAGGAGCAGGCTACCTTGCTGGTAAGTCACATACAAAACTTAAAGAAGTGTCTAAGTCACCTCACCTCACAAAACTGGTCCTTATTTGGTCCTAAGGTACACTTTATTTATCCTTCGATATTTTGCCGAGATTATTGCAGTCAGAATGACTATAAGATTTGTATAGGTCAAAATAATGTAAACAAAATATTGTAAAACCATTATGGAGTTGAGAGATGCAATTCTTCGTTTTTATTGAAAGTTCGGACGTGCCTTGTAATGGTCTAATGAGGGTTTTCACAAAAATTCCCGCCACCAGTTGGCGCCATTTTGACAAGACTCCTCCAAGACTTTCCATTTCGACATTGAATATAAAAAATAGAAATCAAAATTTAAAAAAATGAATATAAAATATAATGACGATAATCGTTCGTTTCATACATTCGTTCGTCATTTAGTTAGGACTAAAGAAATTAAAGGCGATTTGACACTTTTGACAGGTTTTGACATGACCTAAAGTCTCAGTGCTGCCACCTATTGAACGTAATTTCAGATAACCTTTCAATGAAATATACGATTTCACTTTGACTTTGATTTGTAATTGGCTTGTGTATAAAATATTTGAATTGCGTGAAAAGTCTAACCAATTAATGTCTTGTTTAAAGGGATTTCGGAGTCTTGCTCGTTAACTGTCTATTAAATTTCAATAATTGCTAAAGGTCTTTTCCATTTCAGGGCCAAAAGTGTCTCCGAAAGTGCTCATCTGACGAGGACTGCAAGAGTAAAAAGAAGAAATGTCTCTGCGATGGAGCATGCGGCATGTCTTGCATCAAACCAGGTCAGTGGACTTAGATATGGAATTAGGAATTCTCAGAATTTACAGTTGGGTGGCATTCATGTTAAGGTTTCGGCTGAACTTAACTTTTTATGGAAGTGCTTACTATATTTGGAAAAAAAAGGAAGAAAAATTGGTTTCTTGCGGCAGGAATACATATAATAAAAGAAAAGTTAACTCGAATAAATTATACTTAGACAACTTTAAATATCAACAACAGTGATTTGCGACTGGAGGGTCATAATCGAGACCAAAAAAGTTTATTGATTCTTGTAAAACTTCAACGTTCGTTATAAACGATGATAAAGGACGTCAAAAACACGCAAATAACTTTGTTTTGTGAACTTTGTTGCTACACTTGAAAGGTTTTTTACAACACCAAGGCCTTTTTTTTGATGACAAAGTCTATTGTAGTATACTTTTTCTTAAAAGTTTTAGTTAAAAGTATACCAGAATAGACTTAAAAAATACAATAGACGTGGATATATTTAGTAACCTGTTCCGCTTAGCTATTTATAAAGAGCCATAAAAAACCCTGAAAGAAATCGACACGTGTTTCACCGCTCAACGAGGCATCCTCAGGATGACGATTGACTTGTCGCGAACTCGAACACGGCGTGTTGCCACACCGACCTCTGAACGCAGATACTGCGAGTCTGCGTTCAGAGGTCGGTGTGGCAACACGCCGTGTACCCTCTTTAGAAATAGCTAAGCGGAACAGGTTACTAAATATATCCATATCTATTGTATTTTATAATGGATTTCCGCAAGGTCACGCCTGAATCAATTAACAGAATAGACTTGTAAATCTGCGTAAGTTGGCAACGTTGTTTCGTCAACAAGACAAAAACCTGACACAGTCAAGTACTATTATTATTGCAGAGAAACAAAAGCGATACCATAACTAAACGTAAGCCCTCTAATAAAGAAACTATCACACAAATTCAGGCAGTTTTATTTGCCGGTCGTAGGAAATGGAGCGATATTCACAAGAGGCGTCGTAGTCGGCACTGGAAATTGTACAAATTGCATAGTTGTCGGTCCTGGCGCCCCGTGCCAGATGCTGACGGTTATTGCGACTTATATAGGCGAAATTATGTGGCAAATAGAGGTGAATTCTGGAATTGTTGTAAATGGACGATTTTCGATGATGATTGACTTATTTTAACAGTAAATAGGTTCAATATAACTCAAAATGAGTATTTTATTTGACATAAACCTACATGGTTACTTATGAAACGTCAGAAGCTAGGTGCACGGTTCCAATTGGTCGTTTCCTATAGAGAAGAGCTGGCAAGAAACTTCACGGTTCAATCAACTCAGTATATCGCAATCACCTGCTGGACATAGGCCTCTCCCAATCTGCGCCACAATACCCTATCCTTCGTCTTCCGCATCCAGCCTGTACCAACCAACTTTTTAAGATCTTCGGCCTATCTAGCTGGGTGGCGTACCACACTACGCTTGCTGATACATGGTCTTCACTCTAGGAGTAGAAGTCGCTTGCTCCACCGGCCATTGGGCCTTCGACAAACATAGCCAGCCCACTGCCACTTCAGCTTGCATACTCTAAAGGCTATGTCGGTAACTCCGGTTCTCACCACGGTTCTACGGTTACTCTTAAAAATATTTGGCTTTTACAAAGTTTTTTCAAATTACACCCTTAACTGGTATATCACTTTTGTACTCGTCTTTTGTTTTACGTGAGGGATTCATGGTTAAATAATAGCAGCCGCACGGGTTGATTGAAGATTAAGTTACACTTGCCATTTTAGTCAGTAAGAGTCTGACAGACCCCTCTGCCTACCCGAGGGCGGAGGACATCCATGAGGATTACCAACCCGGCAATAAAATAAAAAATAACGCTTGCACTTACATATAGAGATCACTCCGTGCCTCCGAAACCACGTTAAGCCCCTGTTCCCAGCTATAATTTCTAGATAGATATACTTTGACAGTTATTACGGGTAGTCAGAAGCCCGAAAGACTGACAACCAGTCTTACCGCAGGGTTCGTGGTACCCAGTAACTGGTTTATTTGAATCAGATAGGCAGTTGCTCCATGTAAAATACTGGAATTCAGCTGCATACAATTAGACTGGAAGCTGATCCCAACATAGTTGGAAAAAGGCTAGGCTAGGATGATAATTCAGTAAATACGTTTCATTAAACACTTTTGTACTTGTTTTGCTTTTAGACGAGGCCGCTGTTTCAAATATCGAATCTCTTCTAAGGCTCCGTGCACAAAAAAAACCTTTTTTGTCAATTACTTATCTAATTGTAAGAAAACTTGAAATAATTGAAAGATTAAGTCTGTCTGACTGAAACAGTACAGTTTTCGTGGGGCTAAACAATTCGTGTCAGTCACAGCATCTGTTAATAGTTGCATTACTTTTGCGCTCTCGAAAATATGGTATATTTCTCCTTTGATTTACTTTATGAAGATATAGTATAATGTGTAATTTTTTAATTTCTTGATATGGTTTGCTAAATAATATGAAAATATACATTAATGACTTAAAAAAAAAAGTTTTTTCAAAAAGAGTTTTCTGCTATATTTTGTATAGAAGTTGAAAAAAATGGTTCAACCACATGCAAGTAGACCATATGATGATGTTGATAACATTTATTAATTTTCAAAAGCATAAGTAGTTTCTTGTAACAAAATGTTCAAACATCAGTCGCGAATATTAGTGATTTTCCATGAATATTTAATTTATTTGTGAAATCCTTTTCAGCCACATGCAAAACAAAGAACTCGACTTTTCAAATCACAAATAGTTTTGTTTCAATTATTTTTCCCTTTCTTACAACCAATGAACAAAATTGGTCAAAATCAGTCGATTTCGTGCACGGCTCCTTAAACCAGACATTTCGCAGGTCATGAAAGTCTAAAAACAGTTTGTAATTGTTCTACTGCAGTACAAAGAGCTTTCTTTTTCAGAAAAGGAATGAGCATCAATCACTAGGGCTCGTTGCGTGCTGCCGTGTTCACGATCGTAAACCATTAGAGTCCTGGATTCTTCACGATGCTTCCTTTAGCCATAAAACTTGGTGTCTAAGCAATTAAGAAAGTTCTTAGAACATTAATTGCTTTGTCAGTTTTAGAACATAGATAAGTGTTAAGCACCAGGGTACCGACTTAAGTGTTATACAATGTCAAATACTAGCTAGCGAAACTTCACAGTTCTGACACAGGTATCGATACCAAAAGAAAATCCAAAACTGCACGCCTCATAATACTCTCTCAAAAACAGAAACATTTTTAAACTAATTTTAATGAAGTATGTATTGAGTGCTTTTTACCCATCAATATGGGTAAAAATTTTCACCTCGCAATCTTACTCTCTAACTCAAACTCAAACTCAAATGGGTCTTCAGTCGTTTAAGAGGAGTTAGGTGTTAAACTACTCTGAATAAAAGAACTACTTTCAGTAAGATTCCTCCTACGACTGAAACGAATCTATAAAAATAAAAAAATGAATAATATTTTTAGACATTTTTGTGAAAAAATCAAAAAAATATAGTCAATTTTTTCTAAAAAATTTATAACTATTTTGATGTTTTTTTTTTCGTTTCTACTGCAATAAATCAATTTTTGAAAAGTAATGGTAAATAAATTAAATAGGTTCTGTGTACTAGCAGGACTGTAACAATAAAAACAGTTGCAGAAAGGAGGCAATTTTTTTTTTCAATAGCAGAGCACTCTCTAACGGTTCAAATTATGAGTAGTGGAAAACGTGTAATGGTATGTAACTCACACCATGCACACAAACTTCAAACTTGTGAACTCAAGTAGGCCTATGTCGTCACACGTCTGTAAGTTCGAATATAGCAATCGAATACGATACGACTCACACTAGCCGCTAACCGCGTCACTCGCGTCATTGATTAAAACCGAATGAACCTTTAATTATTTTACATTATTTATTATTTTACATTCTGTGATTACTTCCTCACACACTGACTTATTAATTTTAAAAACATTAGGAAAATCGTCTACTTTTACAATGTTTGTAAATATGTGAGCACCATGTATCTATCACATAATTAAATTATCTGTCGTTGCTTCATTTTTAGTTCTTTTTACCTATTGTGGTATAGTAATTTTATTCTAGGTGCATCGTCTTCACATATAATTATTTAACTAATGTACGTACTTATACAAACTATTGTAAAACATTTTAAAAGAGTAACGGTGGAGTTTCTTGCCCATTCTTCTCCATACGAAAACTACCTTTTGGAAGGGGCGACTAGAATCAATTATATTATTTTGTAAATTTTGACGTTCAAAAGTGCCATACATGGGCCTATTTGGAATAAATGATTTGACTTTGACTTTGAATTTCATCACACTATAGAACCACCACATGCTGCCAAAAGTTCTATAAAACTCATACCTCAACTGCGGTAGCAGACCCAAAAAAAATGATTATTAAATTATAGCGCAAACCCTATTAGAGTCGACTCCCTGCACTTCTAGAGTTCGTCGTATGCCGGCCAGGTTACGTGACTAGTTGCGGTCGGCACAACACTATCCATGTCGCCCGTGGCCCCGCGCCGCCAGTTAGTTTGTATCGCTCAACAACCGTGAGCCGTCCATTTAGGTTCTGTTTTATTTCATGTACATGTCATTTCTTATATACTAATACACAGTTTACACGCACAATAGTTGGAGTTCTCTTTTTGTCAAGTACCCCGACTATAAAATCTTTTTTTTTTTTTTTCATAATTTTTTGATACCGTCACAACACGTCTGCCGAGTTTCGCTAGCTAATTTAAATTAACTTTGGATTATCTGTTGAATAATACTTAAACTAGAAAGAAATTTGGCTCAAAGGACCAGATTTTGAAATCACTAGTCCAATTTGCCATCTTTTTTAAATCAGTTCAAATTACACGGTCCGTTCTGCCTCTTAGTGCCAACTGTTGACAGTAATTGCGGCTTTAGTGTAGATGTCAGACGTTTTATTGCATTTTCTCGTATAGAATGAATATTATTCGAGTATTTGAAGATGATTGTTAGTTGTTTGTTTTGTTGGTTGTTTGTTTGTTAGTTGTTTGTTAGTTGTTTTGTTAGTTCGGAAAAGGCTAGGCAGATTGATTTTTGTTGTTGTTGTAGATAGTTGTTGTACACCTCTGCCTTACGCTTCGGGGATTATAGGCGTGACGTTTTGTTATGGTATGTTATGAAGAAGATGATGTTATTTAGTTTCGATCGTTGGCACAAAGGCTGAGTGATAAAGTTCAGCATTTCAGTACATCTAAACTGCGTTCAAGGGCTGTCAGTGTCAACATTCCACAACAATAACTGACACTGACAGCTCTTGTCCAGTCCGACCCATCCTTGATATTCTCCCTCCAGTTGACGCCCTAAGCCGAGGTTCGTACCCAACAGGGGGTGTCTTTTGCGATCGGTCACCTAGTTTTAATTAGCATAGTTGAATAACCCCTGGCTGAAGATTTTAAGTGCAGTAGCTTAAGGCACCCACAGGAAAGCCCGGTTAAGTAATCATGATCTCAGAGGTCAACTACGAGATGCCCTACTTAAAAAAAAAGACAGCTCATGAAAGTGGTTAGAGGTGCGCGTTCAGTTTCATTGGTGAAATCCGCCCTAAGTAGTCTAGGTAATCTGCACTGATACAATTATTGTACCTTTATCTATACTAATACTAATATATCTCTGGAACTACCAGTCGGATTTGAAAAATTATTTTTGCATCTGATGGCCCAGTTCTTGAGAAAGGTGATAGGCTCACGAACGAAGTTAGTCCGAAGTCGCGAGCAGAAGCTAGTCCGATATATACATGGTTGACCCAGATGTAAAAAATAATTCATAGAATATAAAGCAATAAAGTGTGCTGAGATTTTATGTGCTTAAACTTAATTTTAAATATCCAGTGCTTAAACGTTCATTTCTGCGATAAACGAAAGGTAATTTTGGTGCTATCTGACACGTCACGATAATTAAGTTTCCATATCTGCAGGCCTTTACGAAAATTCTGAATTAAAACCAGGTTTGAGCCTACGTCGATGCCAATACATAGGTTTTTATATTTTCTGAGCACTTTTCCATTTATTTATTTATTTAATTGGTATTTCAAGCACACAAACGCACAGAGGCTACTTAAGGGGGATCAATACAACTCTCTCAAGTTCAAATTATCCTATTGAATGACTATTTCATGAAATCATGATATTTTAGGCCAATTCTAACGTGATAAGTACTTGTATTAAGGATTCTTATGATTTATGCTGCTTTAAATATATTTTTTTTACCGTCGCAAAATATTTTTTGATCAACATATACCTTTTTTTTTGGGAGCGAAAATATCAAATAACTTCATCCGCTCTGGGCGGAACGGGAGGGCGTGTCAGACTCTTACTGACTAAAACCCACCCGTGTTCCTTCGGTTGCCCTGTTACCGGGGGCCACGATCTCCCTTTCGGATTTCTTTGCAACCCCGGCAGGCATCGGCCCTAGCGGACCCCGTCAGTTCTGCTGATATCTCTTTGAGGCGCGCGTGGAACACAACGCGCCGTCGACCCGGGCCTGGTTAACATATACTTGATACTCATCTGTAAATTGCAAAACATTTAAGAAAATTTGAATATTGCGGGCTACCTTAGTGCGCAACTCCCTTTGCTATAGACAATTTCTTCCATTATTTATTCCTTAACAGTTTCGACTCCACCCATTTTTCATAGAGCTCATAAACGCCATGCCGCCATACATATTGCAAGTTGACTCCAGGAGGGTCACCGGCATTACGTTTGCGCTAATGTTAACCCTCGAGGAGTGTGGCCGGCATTAAGTTTGAAATCTTCTTAAAATATAAAACTGATTTTATTTCACAGTTGATAATGCTGAATTCGCTAATATAAACCTACATTTAAAATGAACCTCAGCGAGAGCTCCCGGCACCTCATATGCGACTTGAGTGGACAGGAGGACTCACGGCACTGGACGTGTTAAAAGTGTTGTCAATTTAAAAATAAATTGTGGTCCTTTCGCCAAGTATTTTTCAAGTCGTTTTCAATTGCATACTTGCGCCACTCCGTCAGTTGCGTGCCAACGGGTGGCGTTTATTGCCGAGTGTGTATTTACGGACCTACTTGAATTATGTACAACATGCAGGCAAAATGTTGTACTAAGTGTTTCGTGTTTTAGTCCCGGAAGAAAAGGAATTACTTATTCTCATGCAACATCTACAACTGAAGGAAAAAAAGAAAATATATACATAAACATACTTATGTACAAATAAATAAAATTGAAGTATCAAAATAGCAGCTTTTTCCTAAATGCATATGAAAGTTTATACGGTATTTTCTACAAAAAAAATATCTGTGTCTGTTTGTTCCGGCTAATCTCCGAAACGGCTAGACCGATTTTGACGGGACTTTCACTGGCAGATAGCTGATGCTATAAGGAGTAACTTGAACTACTTTTATTTTGGAAAAATAATTAGGGTTCACGCGGGCGATGCCTCGGACAGCACCAAGTTGAATATAAAAAGCATATGAACAATTTTTTGTATAATGTACAAGTACCTACGCTAATGAATAGAGCCGTGCATTCTATAATTCAGATACATGCGAGATCTACAATGTGTTACAAAAAGCCTGTCCGATCCGAAAAGGGCACATCGTTACTGCAATACAGGAGAAATCCCGAATGTGGGGCAACGTTTAAAAAAATATGACAAGCTACTTAGGGCGAAATGATTAATTATAATTTGACCTTCCTTATTTATCACATTGCCTCGTCATTATTAATATTGCCGTGTGGTCTTCAATAATGGACAATCTGATAATAAACAGGTATTTAGTCGCGTTCAACGAAAATAGTCAAATAGAGACTGAAGTTGATCAAATAGAGTCTATCGAAAATGAAACAGGCCAAAGAGAATCCATTGAAAACGATCTAGTAGAGTCCTCCAAAATAATATGTGTTGAGTTCGCTGACGATGCTACACATTTATGTTCATTGTGAAGAAACTTGAATTTAAATTCTAAACGTGAACCGTAAGAAAGAAAATGTTATGCGACTTAGAAAATCGGCTTTAAGTAATTTGCAGAAACAAGCTAATAAAATATTGGATGCATCTAATGCTAAATATCTCGTAGCTAATGTTGGTTATATAGTGAGGGTTCGTGTTCCAGATGTTGATCGAGCTCGTAGTGACAGAAGAAATATACATGGTACTGTAATTGAAATAACACTCGCTAATCTTTATAGGAACAAAACATGGTGTTTTGAATCAACTTTATTCGAGAAACCAGTTTACAGTATGCAAGGAAAGATTTATTTCGCTTGCAGATTCTGGAGACAGAGATTTAACTGAGAGAAAGTGTAAGGTTGTCGTCTAAATGTGGCGGGTAAGGATACCGTCGGTGTACTTGCAAAGGCGGCTGTAAGTCCGACAAATGCAGCTGTCGCGAAGACAAGAAAGTATATACACACATCAAAAGTGTCTAGGGATCAAGCATTTTTATGCGGATTTCTTGAGATTGAGATGTGGCTTTGTAATAAATTTATGATTATATAAATTTATATGGATCCTTTTTGGTGCATTTCATAATTTGAAACAGGAACTGTTAATCAAATTCGAGTAAAAGATGAAAATCAGCTGTCAATATTTTCCCTATAAAAACATACAACGCATTGAAGACATTATTAGTGCTACTGTTTCCCTACTACTGATTAAAACCAACGTTATTATGGAGCGGCGACGTCATTTAAGCAGGGAAGAAATGCTCAGAGCCGTGGGAATGATAGAAGCTGGTTCCCGGCAACGTACTGTGGCTTTAGCTCTGAATACAAGTCAGAGTGTTATCAGTCGACTTTGGACACGTTACCGAAGCACTGGTACCGTGGCTGAGCGCCATGGAGGACGGTATCGCTGCACCACACGGAGACAAGACCGATACATTCAAATCTTAACTCGAAGAGCTCCAACAATAACCGCCATGATGTTAGCCGTGAGGCTTCATCACTCTTCAGGGAACTTAATTAGCGACCAAACAGTCAGAAACCGCTTGCATGAAGTGAACCTTCATTCCCGAAGACCGCTACGGGTACCACCTATAGCAATGCACAATCGTAGGATTCGATATCAATGGGCTCTTGAACACAGAAATTGGGCAGAAGAACAATGGCGTTTCGTGTGCTTTTCTGATGAGTCTCGTTTTGGTATGAGACCGGATACAAGACGTATACGACACTGGAGAACCCCTGGACGCCAACAGCGATTAAAATCCTGCCAGGAAGTCCATCCTTATAGTGGTGGAACCATCATGGTATGGGCGGGTATTTGGATCGGCGGAAGAACTGAGTTGATTTGGATCAGAGGCAACCTCAACGCTCAAATTTATGCTGAGACGATTGTATCTGACGTCATCGTTCCTCTACAAGTGCAAATCGGTCCCTTATTTCAGTTAATGCATGATAATGCACGACCGCACACCGCAAGAGTTGTAAGACAGACTCTCGCCGCAGCTAACATCAATGTCCTGCTCTGGCCTGCTCAGTCGCCAGACTTGAACCCGATTGAGCATGCATGGGATATGCTACAGAGAAGAGCTCTGCCGAATATGGAGGGTATCCAGTCGCAAGAAGACCTTTTTTTGTTGTTGCAACGAACATGGGCGGCCATTCCACAGCGTGATTTGGATGAACTCATTTTGAGTATGCCAAACCGATGTTCTTGTGTTGTTAGTGTTCGCGGTAGAAACACGGATTATTAATTGTTTAAGTTACCCAATAAAATTTTAAAGAAAACTGTTATTTCAGTCTTTTTTTCGAACTTTAATGTTAGTGGTTCAAATGTCAAAAATCCCTTTATTAGGAAAATGGCAAATTTCTTTATTAATGCAAAGGTGACTTGGTTTATCGTTACTGTGACAAACGAAAACACTTTATTTGATGAATCCTTAAAGAAAATTTTAATTAATATCAATCAGGAGAAAAGTTATTGCAAAAATATATGTTGATCCCTAGACACTTTTGATGTGTGTATATACTCAAAGCGCCATCAAAGTAGCAATTGTTGTAACAAATAAATATGACGTTTATTTTGACATCCTCAATTGTTTAAGTTTTCTTCTAAATTATGAGTCTGATTATGTTATATTTTTTATGGTACAGTTTTTTTTACGTTTTTTTGTTTAAAGATTATACTTCTGTGAGTCATAGATTTATAAATAGAAAAGAGGTTTTATATATTTTTGTGATTATAGTTTTTGTTTTTTGTTGATTTTTAAAGTTTAATTTCATTTAATTGTAACCAAAGTTTTAACAACAGTTTAACATTTAATTATGTTAAAGTCATCATAGGTCAGCAGAGTATGAATGGAAAGATTTTATTTGATTTTTGATATATAAACTCGATAAGTAGTAGGAATTTCTCTCGATAAAACTCGATATGTAACTAGACATGCGCGCTCGATTCATCGTTACTCATCGTTTCTCGATGTAATTTTGAATACTAACAAATGGATAATTAATTTTATTACATAGTAAACCGAATTTTTTAGCTTCAAATATGAGACCAGGGTGGGACAGATGGACCTTGCCTCACCGTGGGTACGCCCATGTATTATGCGTTACCTACTTACTTACGTATCAGAATTTTTAGACATTTTTATTTAGCTGCACTCCCTTCTTCACCCAATTCTTGTAAATCTGATTGTGTCGGGATTTTACACACACGTGTAGTTCTGATGTCAAAATGATACGATCAGATAATCTAATAATGGAACGGAAAGATGATTCGTAAGCGCCAATCTATATATATAAAAATAAATCCCTATTTCCCTTGGTCACGACATCACGCTAAAACGGCTGAACGGATTTGGATGAAATTTGGGATATGGATAGACCTTGACCCGGAGAAGGACATAGGATACTTTTTATCCCGATATTTTTACGGGATCGAGACTTATGCGGGTGAAACCGCGGGGCGCAGCTAGTCTTTCATAAAAATAAAATAAAAAACGAACGAGCCTTACAGTAGCCGCATATGATGTGTAACGTCTGACATCTCACCTTGGTAATCAGCAACATTAAAGCGGCGGGGCCTCGTCAAGGTCGTTTCTGACGGCCAACTCTAGCACCGCGCGCGCTCATTGTTCAAATCAAATAGCGCGCCATTCGCCGGCTTCCTGTTATATACTTACGTCTCTTTTCAATCACTCCCTCAGAATTCCCACTCCACAGATTTCAGGAAAGCGAGAAGGAAGATTTGCGGGAAAACCAGAGGAAAGATGTTTTACGTCAATAAGTTGTTTTTTTCATATTTCTGGTGTAGGTGAGAGTGCTAGAGATATAAATGAGGCAGGAATTTAAAAAGGCGTAGGCCGAGATTTGACTTAGACATGTTCCCGTCACTTACTTGCACAGAAATAACGCTTAGTTAAAGTACATGCTAAGTTACATTTATGGATCACGACTTTAGTAACGATTTCAGGACATCGGCGTGCGCTTTACTTGTGGTTACCAAATGTACAAACATGCTGTGAATGTTTGCGTGAAGACGAGTAGCGTTAGCATATAACACACACACACTCCCAACTTCACCATCGTCTCGGACGACGGTTCCGAGAGCTCCTTCGCTTACACACACATTCACAGCATTTTTGTACACTTGGTAACCACAAGTAAAGCGCGCGACTCTTCGTGAGATAAAAATACTGTATGAGTCTAAAAATCTCTTTGAAAATTAAAATGTAAAACCTACTTGTAAGTTTTCTAAAACGAAGCCAAAAATAAGATAGATAATAAATATCTTACAAAGACTTGTAGAGTCTATTTCTCTAAGGATTACTGTGCTTTTGTAGATAATTCTTCACTTAATTAAACATTGTCTGGAGACTTAATTATTTATTACTAGCTGCGACTCGAAGATAGCTTAGCGGCATGAATCCCTGAGGAAGTCTGGATTTGGTTCTGAAAAGCTATTAATTTTAAAAGTTATACGTACGATATTATCCTTACTTAATATTATAAATGCGAAACTGAGTTTATTTGTTTGTTTGTAACGGTTTCAAGCTAAAACGGCTGAGCGGATTTGAATGAAATGTGGCACATGGGTAGACTATGGTCTACCCATGTGCCACATTTCATTCAAATCCTATATCTTAAACCAGGCTATGGCCTGGTTTAAGATATAGGATACTTTTAACCCGATATACATACGGAATCTATACTCATGCGGGTGAAACCACGGGGCCTAACAGGTAATTTAGTTGTTTAGTTATTCACCTATACGCCGAACCATTCATGCATTCTTTTTTTCTTTGAATGGGCCTATTTAATAGAATCTTAGTGAAAAAGTATAATGCTGCTCTCGAAAAGCTTTTTTAACAGTTCCTGCTTTCTCGGACCAATCACATATACACCACACACACATACGACATACACACGACACACACACACGACACATACACATGACACACATATACTTACCAAATTCACACTAGAGAGAGGCTATACATTTTTCGTTATTTTTTTTTTAAATTATAAAGTTTAATTTGATTGTCCTGTTTATTTTTTTATTAACTTTATTTTACTTTTTGTACTCAACGATAGATTCTCACCCAATGTAACTTGTAGGGCATCTCGTAGCTGACCTCTGAGGTCATGACTACTTAACCGGTCAATCCTGTGGTTGCCTTAAGCTGCTACACTCAAAGCCTCCAGCCAGGGGCATACAAAACTAAGCTAAAAAGCTAGGTGAACGCTCGCTAAGGGCACCCCCTGTGGGGTACGAGCCTCGGCTTAGGGCGTCACCGGAGGGAGGACATCAAAGATGGGACGGGCTGGATCAAAGTTTTGATCATTATTATTAATCGGGGAATTTAAAGCTACGTGCACAGCTGAAACCACTGCTGGCACCTCGTTATCGAGCAAGGGTCGGGGAGGAGTATCATTTACTCGGGGGCGCGGACGCGATCGCAAAGGACCTCGACGGCGAGGTCGGAATGACGGGAGGCGTCTGTATCTGTGTAGAGTACTAGTAGCCCTATTGCTCTCCTGAAGGAGGGTTGTGGGGTCATCAGGGTCGGTGAGAATGTGCCTAGGTCGGCGGGTACGGCTAATCCTACTTGGGACATAGCTGGCGGCCTCGACAACCAGAGGGTTGCGATGTTTGACCGCGGAATCGAAGTAACGCTTTGCAAGGCGTTTTAGAAATTGGTGGATCGTGGGAATTCTAAGGTCGAGATGGAGACTCTCGTTCCTAACATACCAGGGGGAGCCTGTGGCCCTACGGAGGAATCGGTTTTGGAGCGTTTGCAACCTATGGATATGATGGGGTTTTGCATGAGCAAAGACGGCACCCGCATAGGTCATGATGGGACGAATACACGCTGTGTAGATTCGCAATTTGCACTTAAGTGACATCTTGCTGCGTGCGTTTAGGACGGAATGGAGCCTACCGAGAGCGAAAGCGGCTCGCGAACGAACCTTCTTTATGTGCTCAGCGAAAGTGAGATGGTGGTCGAGGAAAACACCTAGGTATTTGGCTCGCTTCTCCCAAGGGATCTGCTTACCGAACATAGTGAGAGGTCGGGGGAGGGGGTCTCTAAGCCTTGTGCGCGGTTTCGAGAAGAGAACCGCTTGGCTTTTTTCGGGGTTGACTTCTATGCGCCACTTTCGAAACCAGGCAGCGAGTCGATTGACTGCGCCTTGGAGAGTGTGGGCGATATTGTCGGGGTATCTAGACCTAAAGTAGATGGCCGTATCGTCTGCGAACAGAGCGAACTGCGTCCTTCTACCTGGGTTTGGAATATCGCTAGTGAATAGCGTGAACATGAGGGGAGCTAGCACGGAGCCCTGAGGGACTCCTGCACGAATGGGGCGGGGAGAGGAAAGTGCTCCTTCAATG
Source organism: Omphaloscelis lunosa (assembly GCA_916610215.1). NCBI lineage: Eukaryota > Metazoa > Arthropoda > Insecta > Lepidoptera > Noctuidae > Omphaloscelis > Omphaloscelis lunosa. The sequence continues at coordinate 2,330,880 of OU744262.1, read as the reverse complement.
CGATAGCGGAATACGCGATTCGATAGATAGTCCCGTAAGATGAGTACGAGACGATCCGGCACGCCGAGTTGGTACAGCTTGTATAATAAGCCGTTGTGCCAGACTTTATCGAATGCTTTCGCAATGTCGAAGAAAACTGCACCCGTCAAAGAGCCGCGTTGGAAACCATCGCTTATGAACTCAATGATGCGGTGGGCCTGATGCACGCTAGAGTGCTCAGTTCGAAAGCCGAACTGTTCGTTGGGGATGAGGCCCTTGGTCTCGGCGAAGTCTCTGAGACGCTTGTAAATAAGCCTCTCATAGATTTTTCCGAGAACCTTGAGCAAACTGATGGGACGGTAGCTAGAGGGCTCGGTACTGGGTTTACCGGGCTTTCTGATACCTATGACTGTGGCTTCTTTCCACGACTGGGGAAAGAAGTTGTTGCTTAAGGCACCATTGAAGATGGTAGTCAAAAGCATTATCAGGTGGGCAGGGAATAATTGGATCACCCTATTGGTGAGTCCATCTGAACCGGGAGCTTTACGAGCTTTAAGACCTTTGATAATGTCATGCACTTCGTCTGAAGCGACGGGAGGCAGTGGACAATCAGGGTCATCGACGGGAGGGAGAGAGGCTCTACGTTCGACTTCAGCGTCGACCTTTAGGAGGTGAGCTTGGTCTACTGGCAGGGAGCTGGGTGAGCATTGGGCCTCGAGGGTGTCGGCCAGGCATTCTGCCTTTTCAACGTCCTCAAAGGCTATGGTCTTGTCGGGACGGGTCAGGGGGGGCATGGAGGAAGATTGAGGGGATCTGAGTTTCCTCTGAAGTTCCCAAAATGCCAGATGGTTGGGCTCTAGTTCGCCGAGCATCTTGTCCCAGCCCGCGTCACGCAGCTCCTGTATGCGTGTCTTTACAGATCTCTGTAAATAGCGCATATGGGCTTTGTTTGCGGGGCAGGGGAAGCTGCTGTAGGCACGGACGGCCGCGTTCTTCTCAGTCAGCAATGCACGCACATCGTCCGGCAAGCTCCAGTGACGGTCGTCCGTCACTGGAACCTCCCTTGAACAATCGTTCAGGACGGTTTGTACGTGATTAGTGAGTGAGTCGATCGCGGACGTCGTGTCTGCGATAGAGTTGAAAAGGTCGGGAATAGAGTCTAACTGAGGGGACGTGTTGGATTTCAGCTGAGTGCTTACTTTCTTCCAGTCCGTGATCCTCTTAGTGATAGGAGGAGAGTTTGGGTCGCGGAGACCTATGCGGGGGTCTAATCTCATGACTACCGGACGGTGATCAGAGTCGAGCTCGTTAATAGTTTCTATGGAGTCTAGTCTTAGGTTGACGTTCTTAAGGAGCGCCACATCTAAGATATCAGGGGCATGATTTACGTTAACCGGAAAGTGGGTGGGAGTCATTGGAGCGATGACGTCAAAGGTCAGAGAGTGGGAGAGGTCGAACAAGTGTCGGCCTCTTGTGGTAGTTACCGAACTATTCCAGGAGGGATGTTTGGCATTGAAATCGCCCGCTAAAATGAGCGAGTTACTCATAGTGAGTAGAATCGAGAGGTCGTCAGAGAGGAGTTGGAAATTCTCCGAAGTATTAGCGGGGGGGAGATAGACCGACACGAGAGTGATCGGCTGGTGGCCTGACATGCCGAGGCGGCAGGCCGAAACTTCTAATCGTGAGAGTGGAGGAGGGTCAATTGGGATGCAGTGAAGCTGCTTTTTGTAGTAAATCAGGGTACCTCCTCTATGGCAACGTGACCTATCGTTGCGAACTATCCGGTAGTTAGCTATTGATGGGTTTCGGTTGCAAGGTTTTAGAAAAGTCTCTTGGACTAAGAGAACGTCTATTTGATGATCGCGGAGGAAAGCCGCAATCTCTTCGCGTTGATTTTTAATGCCGTTTGCATTGAAATAACCTATTATTAGGGATCGCGGTTTGAACCTAGCTAAGACCGTGTTATCCATAATGGGGTTTAGTAGCGAGGGAGGTTAGGGCTTGCGTAATGTCCGGATACGCGTTGTAGATGGCCTGGATCTGGAGGAGATTGCCATGGGCCGCAAGGATTTCGTTGGCCATTGTCTTTGCGCGAGGGGAGACGAAGGCCAAGAAGGTTGACGTAATTACGTTGAACGAGTCAACGGAGACGTTGGGGCTAGCCACGGGAGTGGATTGAGAGGGACGCGTAGCTTTAGGAGCGGACGTGGGTTTCGCGGGGGGCGCGGCGGGCGCCGGAGGCGCAGAGGGCGCAGGGGGCGCAGAGGGCGCAGGGGGCGCGGGTGGCGCGGCGGCGCGAATACGGGGATCCATAAGGCGGGGGAGGGGAGCGGGGGGAGGGGGAGGGAAGTTACTGAATTGAGAGGGCACCATGGCAGGGAAAGACTGCTGGTGGTGGAGGTAACTCCACGGACTAGGCCTCTGAGGGCTTAGTCGTTGGGGCAAATGGGATGAGGGAATCCTATAAGAGGAGGGAGCTTCCCTTTGCTGGCGGGCGTCGAAACGCTTGGCCAGTTTGGGAGAAGAGGCCTTAGGGGCTTTGGGGCAACCGCGGTAGTTGGCCGGGTGGCCTTGTTTGCCGCATAGAACGCAGCTGGGGAGGTCGGTACAAAGGGAACGATCCTTTGGACGGGGGCAATCGGAAGTGCCGTGCTCACCTAGGCACTTGACGCATCTAGGTGTAGCATGGCAGTTCCTTTGCGAGTGACCATAAAGCTGGCAGCGGTGGCATTGACCGACAATGCCACTCTTATGGGGTTTCTCAATTTCGAACCCTGTGAGCTTGCACAGGGAACGAATTTGGAAGATCGGGTGGTGGCCCTCTACGGGCGGGCAGATGACAAGGACCATGTCGTATGACTCTCCGCCTCTAGAGCGGTGCATGCGATGGACCTCATCTACGGGGACTTTCTGTGACTGAAGGTCATCAAGAATATCAGATGCTGGGATTTCGCGTGGGATACGTTTTATTACTACGCGGATCTGCTTTTCCTCTGGGAGTGAGTAGGTGTGGTATGACACACCTCTCATTCTCAGAAGTCGGGTTAGTTCCCTATAGTCGCGTGACGTAGGGACGGAGACTTTGATACCCTGTTGGGTATTTCGGGCGCTAGAGAAGTTTATTTTGTGGTCGACACACCATTTCGATATGTCGGTCCACTTCGCCTTGTCCTGAATGAACAAGGGTGGCGGGAGAGGGATCTTTTTGGCGTTAGGCGCGGGGGTGTCCTTCGCGGAGGATGACGCAATCGGACGAACGGTGGAGGGGGAAGCTACTGTAGCGCAGCTAGCGGATGACGTAATCGGAAGAGAGGTGGAGGGGGAAGCTACTATAGCGCAAGTCGCGGGGGTAGCGAGGGTGATTTTAATAGACGGTACCACAGGTGCGGGTGATGAGGGAGCAGAGTCTAAGTCCTCAAGCGCAACGACCTTGCTGGCTTGGGTCGAGCTCTGCTTCTTGTTCTTCCTCTTCCTACCCTTTCCTTGGACGGTTGTGAAACCATCGTCGGATTGGGAGGAGGATGAGGAAGAAGAAGAAGCGGCGGACTCTGATTCGTCGTCGTCCGAACCATAGGGGTACGGGGTAGTGGGCCGCTTTGAGGAAGCGGCGCTGATGGGAGCGTCAGTGTCCATTGACTCTGACGGACTAAGGGGTCGGGATGGCTCTGTAGCCGGGGGGGTTTCTAGGGCATCGCTAAAGTTAGCGATGCTATTGTCAGAGGGACATGTCTGGGACTCAGACTCAGCTTGGAGCTTAGCGAACCGAGCTCCATACTTGGTCTTCAGGGCGGGCTCTTCTTCGAGAACACCCTGGAAGAACTTGATAAAGAGCGCTAGGCACTTTACCGGGTCCTTCATACTGACGGGGGAGAGAGAGACTTTACGCGGGAATCTTTCCTAACTTCCTAATAATCCTAACTCCCCGGTGGGTATGCCGGGGATGTGTAATCCCTCCCTGTCGGGTGTAGACAGGGAGGATGTGTGCCTATGGGTGAGCCCTAAGCTTGCTTTTGCCCGTTGCCTATCTTATTGTGCAACGGGGTCCTATCCAGTCTAGTGTGAAGGGTATCGATATACCCGACCACGCTAGGTGAGTCGCTGTGGAGGCAAAACTGTCACCAGTGCCGACTAGGAGACCCCCCAAGGCCGAACACTGGGACCCGGCCAATTAACTGCCTAACCCTGAAGGGGATCGGCGGGTGTGATTGGGTCAACACCCCCTCGGTTTCGTTGGCACCGTAAGGTATCCACCGAGGACCACGAAACTGTGGTTTTGCCCGGAAGGGGCCAAAATTGCCTCGACGAACGTTTTGAACGACAATCTTAAAGAAAGTCGATATTAATTGTGTCTTGAAAAAGACCCCAATTAATAGACGTGATGGTAGTCGGGTGACTACGGAGACGACTCGGGAACCACCAAGGAACGCTTGAGCCGGAATATCGGGAACTCTTGTACACAGCAGCGCAGCGCAACACGACCGTCCGCCACCGGTGCCGGGCGCAGAGTGTTGTTGCCCAATGTAACTCCGTACTAGTTTATATAAATTGAAAAATGTATTAATAGAGAGAGCTCTGGCACCCATAACACAAGTTTGATCGTAGCTTGGGTGCCGGTGGAGATAGTCAGTGGTTTATGCAATCTTTAAAAACAATATTGTCATCATAACCTATCCTATGTAAATTTGGAAATAAAGTCATATTATTAATGTCTAACAAATGTTTTCCTTGAAAACAAACTAGACAAACAGTCAGGCGAAGCTTTACCGTTCTACAAGATACCTAATTAGCACCAACGGGTCATGTCTACTTTCTCTATGAAAAGTCTCTGGCAATGAGCTGAGACAGCGCTTCCCTCAAACTGTTATCATAAAACGTCTGCTTTTAATTAAAAGAAAACCCAGTAACTTTGAAAGATTTTTTTTAATAATTACAGTAACTTTGTTTTGAGTCAATAAAGCAAGTTAATAAATGGTGCTTCGAATACCACAGTTTGGTCGAAGTATAATCAGCCTATATTGTTTCATCTGCACAAAGGTCTCCTCTCTTCGAGAGAGAGGGGGCCGTAATCCACCGCGCAGGCACAGTGTGTTGGTGGATGTGACATGACCTCGAATTTTTTCTCTAGGAATGATAATCTAATTAGACTTGAATCCATTGCATAGCTTGCATAATCACCCTATAATGTTTCCACTGCTGGAACACAGGTTTCCTCTCTTCGAGTGGGAGTGGGCTATTAATCTACCGCACCGGCCCAGTACGGGTTAGTAGATGTCAGCCATGTCTTCGAATTTTTGGTTCTAGAATATGCCGGTTTCCTCACAATGTTTTCCTTCACCGTTTTAAGAGCAGTGGTGATGAAATTATTTACACAAAGTAAAGCTCCTGCCTATGTTCGAACCCACGACCTACTAACTCGTAAGTCGGTGCCATTACCACTAGGCCACCATTGCTTGACTCAATTAGAACTGTTGAAATGTGGATGTATTAATACACCACTACTCACCCCTTTGGGAAATACAAGCATGATGTTATGTTATGTTAATTACGTTAAGCGAGACAAGCCTCATCAGACATACCAATTAACCTATTATTATCATTATAATAATTATGATGACAACTAATAGGTTAATTATTCTTAATGATCATTGATCGGGAATGTAACTTTATTTTTTTCCGTGTAAATCTGCAGTAGTACTTACTGTACTTATGTGAAGTGAGCTTGATTTAATCTTAATGGTGTCAATCTAGAGCATCAAGTAGAATGACAGCTCTGACAGCTGAGTTGAATGGTGCTAATCCATGCGTCATGTTCGTGAACGGGCGCTGTCAGTAGGGACTGATCATCTCTTTGCTACCACGAATTATTTTAATTTAATTTTTGAATTGTTTTATAAGTTTTATTTTTTATTGCGATCGCTCTTAAAGTTCTGCATCGTTCTCATATGTATAACGGAGTTTTTTGTCCGTTCCTCTCCAAAGGAACCTACTACACTTTGGAATGGGCAACTAGCTTCATCTTTCTGACTAAATGACCCCTTGACAATTCAAAATTGCCTGTAATTGGTGTATTTGAAATAAATACTTTAAGTTTGAGTTTGCTCACTTCACCTATAAGTTTTCACGAGACTAGCATAAATGTTGAGCTACACTCAATGACAAGTCCTGTCCGTGTCTGTGGTTCTGTCCTCAAAAGACCATTTCAGACACTAATCTACATGGTCTTTATAAGGCCTGACCAAGATCATGTCTGGACTTTTAAAGAGACTTTGATCCTTGAGTTTGTTTCGCCATTTCTTCTCAGGCGTAGTCAGATAGGAAATGTCGAATCCATCTAGTTTTTTTTTAAATATATGATGTGTAAAAGTGATTCCGATATCTTATTTACAGAATAAAACTATTTCATTTCACTTCATTTAATTAGGTCAACTCATTTCACATATTAACATTATTATCTCTCTGTGAAAATTAGACAGGAGTAACTGCGGATTCTAAAAACAAAATGAAATTCTCTTTTTTTCTCAGTATCAACTTCTTAAAAGACATAAAACAAAAACTAAAGAGGAAGCTCTTAAATAAATGAGATTAAAGTGAAACAAGTCCATTATAATTCTTATTTTCATTTAGGTAGGTCCAAATACCGTAGTTTAAGACTTCATGAATTTAATTTACGGTCCTCATTTGTTTTCAATAAATGTGGACCGAAGGGCTTGTGGCTAAGTGATAACAGCCGCACGAGTCGATTGATCAGGTTAAGCTACGCTTGCTCCGTGGATGGTGACCATCTTCACATACAAGACCTCTCCGTGCCTCGGAAAGCACGTTCAGACGTTGGTCGCGGTTGTCATTCGTAGATCTTTGACAGTCGTTACGGGTCGTCAGGAGCCCAAAAGTCTGACAACCAGTCTTACTGGTCACGCCAACAATAATTCAGTTCTGAAAAGTATCAGAACCAACCTTCGATAATAGCGGACGTGTTAACTACAGTGAATCGGCAGTGGTAAAAATCGAGGCGGAAAAGAGGAGAAAAGAAGGGACATGCAGCACTCACCTGGGGCATGCCAGCGGGATCCAATCTCCTTCGACTATCACACACCAGAGTATCACTACGCGGGTCGCGCGACCAATATTCGATTATAGTTTTAGTTCTTATTACACTGGGTAATCAAACACAAGGGTGCGTTTGGCGGAGCGGGAATATATTGAACTTTGCAGAGAGAGGCCCGAGATGATCCTCGTCTCTTCGCGGGTGGTCAGACGAAAAGGCTCGTCATGCGGTGCGGGTGGTCCGAGAGATCCGTTACACACGTGCGTCCGTGTGCAATTTCTTCGTCGAACTGACAGCTGTCAGTCCTCATCCCCTCGTTCTTGTGTTCACTCTTTGAATAATGCTAAAGCGCTGCATGTGCAGGTTGGGGAAAGGAGCGGGAAATACAAACTGCCTCATACTATAAGAATGAATCTATCAAATCAGTGTTGGCGTTACCATTTCCACCCCCCCTTAATGGGTCACCATTAAAGAAGCGATAATAAGACGAGAGAGAAAGATATTACTATGACTCTAGGAGCGCTCAATGCGCGCGGTGAGATAAGTAGTATCGTAGAGTCACGGCGAAGCGGGACAAGCTAATAACTTACGTTACAAAACTAAAGCGATGCGATATTACTAACTAACTTAAACTAATATGAAATGCGGTTTTATTAATCATTGTCTTGGAAGAGGGCACAAACGAACGACCGGGCGCAGGTAAGTTCCCTTGGCGGTTCTAACTGTACAGACACGCACGACGCCGTCTTTAGACGGGTGGACGTTCTCTACTATAGCTAACGGCCAGGATAGGGGCGGTGAGTTATCATTCATAACGACAACCACGGTTCCTGTTGTGATAGGAAACGACGGCGTGTTCCACTTCTGCCTAACCTGTAAACCGTGTAGATATTCCATCTTCCAACGACTCCAAAACGACTGAACCAACCTGTCCAGTAGCGAGTGTCGGTGAAGTAAACTGACAGGGTCAGAGTTAACTTCAAGCGCGGGTAAAGAAAATAGAGGCGCGGTATGCAAAAAATGGCTTGGCGTAAGGGCCGTGGGCTCTGCGGGATCGGAACTCAGTACTGTCAGCGGACGTGAGTTTAGGAGACACTCAATTTGAGTGAGAACAGTACAGAGTTCTTCGTATGATAGAAGCTGCTGTCCCACGACTCGGAACAGATGCATTTTCACAACTTTCACGACACTTTCCCAAGCGCCTCCGAAGTGTGGAGAGTTGGGACAGATAAATTTCCAAGCTATCCGACTCTCAGCGTACTCTTCCTCCAACTTTGGGCGATATACAGTATTGAGAAATTTATACAAATCGCGGAGGTAAGAGTTAGCCCCTTTGAAACATGTACCATTATCAGAGTACATGACCTGAATCGGTCCTCGACGGGCGAGAAACCTCTTCAGCACTGCAAGAAAACTGGGCGTGCTGAGGTCAGTGGCGACTTCGACATGCACGGCACGAGTCGTAAGACATGTGAAAATGCACAGGTAGGCCTTCGCACTGTGGATGCCACGACGGCGCACAGGAACGTACGATAGAGGACCAGCATAGTCACAGCCTACGTGCGTGAAAGCTTTAGTGACCTGACGCGTGCGATAGTCAGGTAAGTCGGCCATCAGCGGATAAGTTGGGCGCGGTTTTAAACGAAAACACGTATTGCACATGTGGACGCGCTGTCTCACAATGCGGCGTGCGGACAAGATCCAGAACTTCTGTCGAAGAAGCGACATCAATAATTCTGGTCCGGCGTGTAAATACTTTACATGGTAGAAATCAATGATCAAGCTTACGACGGGATCATTGCGCGGTAAGATAACTGGATGCTTTTGAGCATAGCCCAGCGCGGAATTAACGAGTCGACCTCCTACGAGGATCAGACCGTTTTCAATGAAAGGCCTCAAGCGGTTGAGAACCTGTGAACAGGATTGATTACTCTTAATATTAGAATAATCCTCTGCAAAGTGTTGACTTTGCAAGGCGCGAAGAATTTTACCTTCAGCGAAATTTAATTCATCAGCGGACACCGCAATAGTGTCGCGGCGGGGTAACAACTTTGCGAATTTATAAACGTATACAGTTATACGAAGAGTTTTATTCCATGAGGATATGCGGTTAGCGAGATCATATAAAGCACAATGGTTTACAGGCGAGTACACAGCGTGTGTAAGAATTTTTTGTTCAATAGTAGGCGGAGTAAATTGGTCGTCAAGAGGCTTGAGAGGCCACTCAGACGGATCCAATGTAGCCCACTGGGGCCCGTGGAGCCACAGAGGGTGCGTGGTTAATTTCTGAGGCGCAATGCCACGTGAGAGAACGTCTGCGGGATTTTCCGTCCCCGCGACGTGGTAGAAGTTGTCAGCAGAGATGTTTTCCGTAATCTGAACAACGCGGTTTGCTACAAAGGTTTGCCATCGATGTGGCGAACTTTTGATCCAATATAACACGACCTTAGAGTCAGTGAAAGCGAATACCTTGATTGGAAGATGACGCGAGTAATTTTCGTAAACTATGCGTAGCAGTTTGGACATGAGAAGCGCGCCGCAGAGCTCTAAGCGTGCTATAGACAGAGGCTTGGTAGGAGCGACTTTGGACTTTGCGCAGACAAGCTGGACAGTGTTACCGGACGCGGTGGTCACATGAGCATATACAACGGCACCGTAGGCATATTCACTTGCATCCGAAAAGGCTAGAAGAGTGAGAGCGCAGTTGTTAAAAACGCCTACATGACGCGGAATGCGTATATTGTTAAGAGCCGGTAACTCGTCGCAGAACTGCTTCCACCTTTTAACAATGTGTAGCGGTGGGGTGTCATCCCAATCGAAATTAAGATGCCAAAGCTGTTGGATCAGTAGCTTAGCATACACGACTGCGGGGGCCACGAAGCCCATTATATCCCACAGTCGGGCGACTGTAGAAAGGATGGAGCGCTTAGTGCACTTCATATCTGCGGGAGCCGTAATTTTAAAATAAAATGCGTCATCATCAATACACCAATGCAGGCCTAGTATTTTATGTTGCATGGTCTTATCAAACTCAACCTCCGTAGGGAGTTTGTGCGACGCGGGAAGATTATCTAATACAGCACGACTGTTACTGTTCCATTTTACGAGATCCCACTGAGCCCTCTTGAACAGGTCAATCAATTGTCGTGACGCAGATATCGCTTCTTGTTCCGTGGGAATTGAGAAGGCGAGATCGTCCATGAAAAGCGACGTAGACGCGAATCTGCTAGCGAGAGGATAGCGCGCGCCATCATCTTCGACTAACTGTCTCACAGTGCGCAATGCATGATAGGGGCTTGATTTTAAACCGAAGCAGACGCGGTTAAACCTATACAATTGTAGTGGGTCTTGTGGAGTAAAGCGATAAAGAAAGCATTGATAACGACGGTCAGCTTCGCGCATGATAATCTGTAAGAACTGTTGGCGACAGTCCGCGGTCAATGCAATCGCGTGTAAGCGGTAATTTAATAATATTGTAAACAAGTCGCCTTGCAAATTTGGACCTGAGTGCAGAATATCGTTCAATGATTGCCGGCCACCAGAAGTAGACGCGCTGGCGTCTAGAACCACGCGCAGCTTAGTCGTTGTCTTATCTTCGCGCACGACCCCATGATGCGGTATGACGTATATAGGTGTTGGATCGCGGGGATCGAACGACGCAGGAGAAACGTAATCTTTCGCAAGATAATCCTTTATTACGTCATCATATGCAGACCTAAGTTTAGGCGAAGCTTCTAGCTTTCTTTCGAGGCATATGAAACGCTTGCGGGCGTTATCAAAAGAATTCCCAAGGGAATAGACATCCTCGTTGAATGGCAGTGCTACAGTGTACCTACCATTAACGGGATCGCGGGTTGTCGTGGACTTATAAAATAATTCACATTCAACATCAGATGGGTGTTGAATGGACGGTGCGGAGGGAAGCTCCTCGAGCTCCCAAAAACGCCTGACTAATGAGTCAATAGCGACAGGCTCCTGAGCGAGGCAACATGTCAGGGCCTGGGCGGTTCGATGCATACGTAACGTAGGCGCGGGGCCCATAATTACGTAGCCGAAAACAGTACGCAAAGCGCGCGGCACCGACGTGTCACGATTGTGGACACCGTCGGGGAGAAGTAAATGCGGGAAAAGAGAAGCACCTATTAAAGCGTCTATCTTACTAGGCACACCATATGATTCGTCGGCTAGCGGTAAATTATGTAGATGTGATAAATCACTGGTATTTATCAAAGACGTAGGCAGTAAGTCCGTTATCTGATCAACAACAAGTAGCGAAATATGAAAATTAATTTTGCTGTCGAATCGTGAATATAATTTAATATTAATCGGACTAGTGTTAACTACCTTTTCAGCCCCACCGAACCCCTTTACGACAGTACGGTTCATGTTCTGAGGTTGAATACCTAAACGCTCACAACACTCGTTAGTGATAAAATCGCTTTGTGAGGCGGAATCTAGAAGCGCGCGAATAATGTGTGGATTCCCCTTAGAATCGTAGGCAACGACTTGAGCGGTCGATAACAAAACAGTCGTGGACTGCTTGTTATGTGTGAGTGTATTACTCAAACACTGATACAATCGGGAATCAACAGATGCACACAGCGTAACATCTGACTGTGCCGTAGACGCGGCTAGGTTCGGAGAAGTAGGTGCAGGCGCGCAGACGGGGGGCGCCGCAGCGGTGAGCTCGACCGGCTGATTAGCGGGAGCGGCTTGCGCAGAGTACCCAGGGCGCGCGGTACCATTCGTTAAAGTGTAACAATGTGTGGTGATTTAATTTGCAAACACGACAATTTGACTTAGACGAGCAATTAGCGACTCGATGTTTTAAACTAAGACAGTTAATGCACGCATTGTTATCCTTCACACACTTATAACGCTGTTGTGGAGTCATTCCATTAAAATCGGCGCACTTAAATAAATGTTGATGCACAATATTAGCGCATAGGCACCTGCACGCGGATTCAGCCGTTGTGCTTAAATATGTTTGACACTTCGGCGGCGAAGCGGTATTTAAACGCCGATTAGAGTTAACCGGACGCTTATTAGTTGAACAAGTTGGCTCAGTACGTTCTAAAACTTTGGCTCGATTTGAAATAAATTCGACTAAGTTATCAAAGGTAGGTATTTTTGTTGAGTATTTAATTTCAAATGCGCGGACGGTCTCAGGATCTATTTTCTGTAAGGCGATATGAATCAGAATTAAGTCGGTAAGGTTATCCATTTTAAGGTTTTTTAAAGCGGCTACTGCGCTGCTAAATTTCTCAGTAAATAAATCAAAGTTGGTTGCTGAAGCACATTGCAAAGTTTTGAACTCAAACATTTGATTCAAATACGTAGAAACCAACATACGCTTGTCATCGTACTTATCAATGAGCGTTTGTAACAACAGACTATAATTTTGCGGACATGGAGATATTCCGGCGCACACAGACTGGGCTTTACCGGTTAGCTTCCCCAATAGGTAATACAATCTATCGGCGTCAGTGAGAGATGGATTATCGTGTATGGTCGATTTAAAACTGGCATAAAATAATGGCCATGAGCGAATGTCACCAGAAAACTGGACTAATTCAATCGGCGGGAGTCTAGGTTTAGACTTGTGCGGAACACTATCGCTATGTGGCGAGCATTGTGACTGCACTCGCTTTATCCTGCCATACAGAGACTCAAAAGCCATGAGACTCTTATAGTCGGGCTTAGCGGATGGGTTAGATGTCAATAAACAATTATTATATTCGTCCAGAACCCGTTTGAATTCATCGCGTAATGAATCTATTTGTGAGGATTCGTCAAGAAAACTTTCCCTTAGATCGGTGTTCGAAGAAAGATCGTAAATCTTTTGAACAATTTCAAAGATAGCTTCGCGTTTAGCCTGCAACGTAAGTAATCGTGTATCCTCTGCATCGTCATAATCAGAACCCGACTCATTAGTTTTCTTCGCTTGTTTAGGCATAACGAAGTTTATAAATTCAATCTATTGTAAACAAACAGCTGATCTGAGGTTTAATGAACCACAATAATACGATGAAATTAAGTGGGTTACTATTTTTCGTAAAGAATAGGCGGACAATGGTTTCCTACTACTTCCTACTTTGTTCGGTTAATAATGAACTAAAATGCATGAACAACTTGACAGTGAGTTATCGAATGAATGACCGAATAAATATGAATGAATGTCAAATCAAATATGGCGAACTTTTACAGCCTATAGAACGTTTCATATTATACGGCAAGACAACAATTAAATTTGAGGGTAGTTTAATATAGAAAATTAAAAGTTATTAAAACTCGAATTTATCCAAAGTTAGCGTTATTTAGGTACTGAATAAAGATTAGATGGAAAGTTAATGTGTTTATTTAAATGAGTAAACACTTATTTATGAGAAAGATCAACGCAATGTTGATCTACGCGGTATACTACAATGGGGTAGATTTATGAATGTTTCTCCTATCAGGGCCCATTAAATCCTAATAAGGGCGGCTGGAGGGTTCCAGTATTTAAAAAGATCAGAGATCCTAGCTCGAAGGACCACAAATATGGTCACGCCAACAATAATTCAGTTCTGAAAAGTATCAGAACCAACCTTCGATAATAGCGGACGTGTTAACTACAGTGAATCGGCAGTGGTAAAAATCGAGGCGGAAAAGAGGAGAAAAGAAGGGACATGCAGCACTCACCTGGGGCATGCCAGCGGGATCCAATCTCCTTCGACTATCACACACCAGAGTATCACTACGCGGGTCGCGCGACCAATATTCGATTATAGTTTTAGTTCTTATTACACTGGGTAATCAAACACAAGGGTGCGTTTGGCGGAGCGGGAATATATTGAACTTTGCAGAGAGAGGCCCGAGATGATCCTCGTCTCTTCGCGGGTGGTCAGACGAAAAGGCTCGTCATGCGGTGCGGGTGGTCCGAGAGATCCGTTACACACGTGCGTCCGTGTGCAATTTCTTCGTCGAACTGACAGCTGTCAGTCCTCATCCCCTCGTTCTTGTGTTCACTCTTTGAATAATGCTAAAGCGCTGCATGTGCAGGTTGGGGAAAGGAGCGGGAAATACAAACTGCCTCATACTATAAGAATGAATCTATCAAATCAGTGTTGGCGTTACCACTTACCAAAGGGGTATCGTATTACCCAGTAACTAGGTTGTGGAGGTTATAAGCAGTCACTTCTTGTAAAATGCATCCGATTAGACTGGAAGCCGAAAAGGCTAGGCAGATTATTTGTTTTCAATAAATAAATAAACATAACATCACGCCGTGTTTCCCTAAGGGGTTGGACAGAAGTGTACCGTTAGTGCACCCACATTTCGCCAGTTATGTTTAAATCTCACGTAAGCGGGGTCGAGCCTATTGCCATCAATCGGGCACAAATCCAGACCCCGGGCTGCTACTGAGAAATTCCAGATGAACAACCCAATAACATTTTGCCCGATCCGGGAATCGAACCCAAGACCTCATGCTCAGCAGTAGCGCTTACGACCACTAGACCAACGAGGCAGTTAAGACGTAATGAATTTAATTTACGCTCCTCATTTGTTTTTAATAAATGAAGCAATCTAATGAATGGTCCTTTGAGCCGCATACGACAGTTCAAAGCCAACTTTAGTCACAATAGTTAATTAAACGATACGTACTAGATCTAATTAGACAGATCTCTGACTTATTTATTACCAGCTTTGTCGTAATTCTGTTAGCTTCATAATGAACGTTCATCCTCGTTGCGATTAAATGGCTGGCAGAACTTTATCTGATTAAGTAGTGTACTATATAATGGTAATGTTTTCTCTCTTTGATGCAATCAGAAACTAATCTTATAATCCCGAAACAAAGTGTGTTTGGGACACTTAAACGTTACAATATTTCATGACTGAAAATATTGAAGGACATAGGGACCATATTGGTGATGTCCTTCAGAAAGGTCAGGTGCGTAGTACTCGCAAACGGCGTGCGTGTATGACCCAGGTGTATGAACGTAAACGAAGCGAAAGGAGTATGTTCTGTAGTGCTGTCCACGCCAATGGGAAGAAGGCTTGAGTTTATTGAAAATAATATAATCAACACATTGTTCCACATACTTCTTTTACATAAAAAATCATCTAAAAACCTAATGCTTAATTTACCTCTAACGATACTAACAACAACAAAAACGGTCCCTATCCCCCGATCCCGTACCGAAGGACCACTTCCCAAAAAAAAAGAACGGCTGTCGAAACTTTTTTGTGCTTTAATCAAAACTTGGTCGGCTTTTCATAATAATTAACTCAATATAACTCGGCTAAAATGAACCGAGTTGAAACCTAAAAAATCCATGCCTCTCTTAGTTCATAAACAGGCACTTTTAACTTTAAAAGGTCGAGAGGGTAGGCTTGGAGTTTTTCTTTTTTATATAATTTTCGTAGCGGGGCGGTGGTGCCCGTGACACGGTTTTGAGTTTGCTGAAGAGACGGAAGTTTGAATACATTTTGGCTTATTAAGGACTTGAATTTTCATTTGGTGTGATAATGAGGAGCTGTGGTTTTATTCGTAGACTGAATTCAAGACTTAACCTAATCTATTTTATGGCCAATACCCGAGATACATCAGGCTAGTTTCTAAAGCCAGGATAGTTAGCTAGTTTTAGTAAGCTAGCAAGCTAACAGTAACTCTAGCTTTGTATTTACAAAACTAGATTAAACTTCGATAGTGCTGAGCTAGTATGCAGTAGCTAACTGCTTCTGTGTTGACATTAATAATGGTTCTGTATTCAAATTATCTGGTATCATGTAAACAGCACCAGCATGTGCTAAACCAGGACAGTAAGCCAGGATAGTATACCGAGGTTCTAGTTTGCTGACACATTCTTGTTACAGTTGTAATGGCAATCATATCATTTGGTTTAAATAAGTTTTTATTTAAATACATTCTTTTATATTTTGTGAATGTGAGAATATTGTAGGATTAATAGATTGTATTGGTGACAGGCCTACACTGTCCTCTCATACCTATTAACACTGTAATTTGAAAACATTGTGAAAACGCTTTTTATTTTTAAAAACGGCTCTTCTCCATAGGAAACGACCAATCGGAACCGTGTACGTAGCTTTAGACGTTTTATAAGTGCCCTTGTAGGTTTATGTGAAATAAAATATTTATATTTATTTATATTAAAATATTTATATTTATTTATTTTTTATTTTTTTTTTCTAACTTTGAAAAACTAGCCTCATGTATCTCGGGCATCAGTAGGTTAGTGAATAAGCAAGCTGAAGTGGCAAAGTGCTGGCCATACGTACTTACCGTACGTAGGTAAGTACAACCACAAGCGTGACAAAATATAATTACAAAACGTTCTAATTTCCCCAACTCGCGTCCTACTTTTATAACACGAGTTCATTAAAACGTGGGTGTTCCAATAATTAAACATCGTCTTGTGTTATTGTGACGAGCTTCATAGAAAAGTGGTTGGTTCAGACAAGGCAACTTTAAGCCATTTTAACTGTGCTGCTGGGGAGTTTGTTGTGGCACTTCTTCTTCCCAGCTAAAGCACTAGGAAGTGGTGAAAGTTTTTGGGGGACTGTCTTATGTAATATTTTGACGTTCAAAAAGTGCTGATTCTCAGCCTAATTTGAATAAATTACTTTTTTTTATTAAGTTGGTCTAATTTAATTAATAGGAAGTAAATGCTTATCTAATGAATTTTAATTTTCAAAGATAAGGTTTTTATAAAAGTTTATAAAAAAGATTTTTTTAAATGTTTCTTAAGCATGTTTTTTTTTTTTTTTAATAACCATGAATGATTATATTTCTATGTGAACATTTTGATGTACTTTTACTTTTAATCTATGTTAGTAATGAAGGCTTTTTTGTATTTATGGTTTTGGAAAATTGCTCATAATAAAAGAGTCATGTTCTTCAGAAGGGTCAGGTGCGTAGTAATCGCAAACGGCGTGCGTGTATGACCAGGCCAAGCACGAAAACATATCGAAAACATATTTAATAGTAACGTAAACGTATCGAGTCCTCGATACGATAACGGAGTATGACGATAGTTCGTAGCACGAAGCACACTCTGGCGACTATCGTCAGCTCGATAAAAGCTCGATACGATAACGTTAGTGACGTCATCCTAAGGTAAGCAGAGTGAGCAAAACGAACACCATGTTGAATGAATGGTGCGTTCGAAGACTAAATCCAATGACGTATTATGTGTTTACTATTGATTAAACGGTTTATTTATTGGAAATTAAATGATTACATAGAGATGGAATGAAGAACAAACTAAAAATAAGTTAAAGAAGATTTTAAAATGGTATTATCTTTGAAATAATAATATTATTTTGTAAGTTACAAAAATGTGATAAGTGGTTTTCAAACGACTTTGCTTGACACTTGACATTTGTATTGCGCGGCGCAACGCTACGATTAAGTTTGTTTGTAGTTTTTAAAATATTAACACCGAAAATAATGGCTTCCATCAATGCACCCTATGACTCCAGGAAAGCCATACTTAGCAAAGAATCTGTAAGATAAAAATAGGATTACGTACCTACATTAAAGTACATAATATTCTGTAGCAAGAGAATTATACTGCACTTGTAGCTAGGCACTGCATAGGTAGATCACAGAGGCCCTTGTTAGTCAAAAGTAAATAACTATTACAAGTTTATAAACAAAGAATATTTTTCGATTAAGTATCAAGTTCGCCCTTGTCCACGGATACACACTTGACCCTTATCACATGTACACACAATGTCCCAGTATATTATTAATGTTCATACTAACTTGTCCCTTACTATATCTCTATCAGCTGTTGTATTTGGAAATTTAATAAAATCTCTCAATATTGCAGGAGTGATAAGAGCATCAGTCACTTCCTTAACATATTTGCTGACTGTGGTTTGACCTAAATATTTAGCCATTCCCACTATACGCTGGTATGATCCAGTGGCGTAAAAAGATAGTGCACAAAGAACCTGTAAAATTTTAATTTACTCACTTTTACTTATTATACTTTGTTTTGTTTCTATTTCAATAACATTGAAGTTTATAGCTATTTACATACCTTAAGCTCTAGACTAACCCTGTAGCTTCTTTTTAAATTTGTTTTTTGACGGAGCTGCTCACAGAGAAATATGAAAGCTTTTTTGTTTAACCGATATCTATTTTTAAATTCGGTTTCATTTATGTCCAACAGGATTTACTGTGTTTCTAAGTTTAGCTCTGCGCGTAATTTCTCTGTAATTGTAAAACAACCTTAGAATAAGTATATATTATTTATTGTAATAAATAGATATTTCATTTATCTAAGAAAACAAAAAATAATTAATTAATGTGACGTAAATCTTTATAAATTTTAAATGAATAGAACATGATGCACTCACCTAGTTTCTCTTAGTTCACTTCCCTCATTGTCAAGTAAACTTGCAGCAAGAAAATAATATAAAGGGCTACGTTCGAACAGTGGTGGTCTTTGCATTATAAGCAATTTATTGTTCCAATTACTTGGGAATATTATAAAAACACTTTGAATTATATGAAAACCAACTTTAAAAACATAAAAACATTACATATAAGTTTAAAACTTTAATTTAATATCTTACGAAACTTTTCTCACCGACAAATTCTAAGTGAATAAAGTTTCGAGTGTGCTCGATAGCCAGCTATCGAAATTTACGTTACCGTACGTCAAAACAAAGTTCGTGCTCTCAAATATGTTTATAAGTTTCAAATTTCGTTAACGTGACGATACGTTTGCGATACGATAGTAGTATAAATTCATTCGTGCTACCAAAATTAGTTCAATTTACGCACGATAGGGGCGCTGTTCAAATCACACACAAATTGTTTTCGATGACGATATGCATACTTTTTCGCAAGTCTTTCGTGCTAGGCCTAGGTGTATGAACATAAACGAAGCAAAAGGAGTACCTATTAATGATCGAGTAGGTGGCGTTCTGTAGTTTCTCCCTACCTCCATGGGAAGAAGACGTGGGTTTATGGGTTTGTGCGGGGAAATGTTACAATCACATTCAATTCTACTTCTGTGTGGGTTGATCGTAATACTTAATATTATAAGAAATACGGTTTTCATTGACTTTTATATCTATGATTATACTTTTTTTATTTATTTTTTCTCTAGTGGGATTTATTTTATGTCCATAAGTGTGTCCGTGGCATCACAGTGGGCCTTATCGGAATACCAGCCCTTCGGTATTTATTTTTTCAAATATCGTAGCATCATGCTTGAGATACGAGCCTTTTGGCCTCGCACAGGTCTTCTTTTTTGTTTTTATTATTTTGTTAATTTTAATGTTCTTTTATTAAATTGCTATTGTTACCATGATTTTGTTAGTTTTAATGATTTTTTTTTTAATGTTGTATTTCCTGTGCGTGGCCCAAATACAATTTATTTATTTCTTTCTTTTCTTTAAGTTTATTGTTTGTTCTTTTTTTTAAATCAAGGCTCCAAAAAATACTCATAGTTATTTTTAGCAAAAGACCAAATTACACCCATTATTTTGTGAACAACAAATAACGTGTACCTAATTCAATTAATTTTGTAAAATTTAATTTAAGTATAAATCTAGACTCTAGAAGTCTACGAGTCCTTATAAATGCTAACACAAACGACAATTAAAGCAGTCTTGTGTTAATGAAACGCTGATTTAGATACTAAGAAACTGTAAAACTGGCCGGTTCCGACGCACGGTGCGGTGGGCTGAAAATCGGCTTTCATAGACTTAGGGATTTCAATTCGCAAGTGCTTGTTTTTATGCTGGATATCGCTTCTATTAGCCATTACTATGTACAAAAATGACACCCGAGTTAATTCTGCCCAAAAACGAAGGAAATATATTTTTTTTACGAAAAATTTGTATGAAGCTAGTATGAAAAATCGAATTATCTCCTAAACGGCATGTTTAACCGTTTTGCATATATCCAATCTGGATGCTGACTCAGAATTGGAGTCTGACAACGAGAGTGATAACCTATCTGTGTGCCAAATTTCATTCAAATCCGTTCCGTAATTTTTCTGTAAAAGAGTAACAAACATCCATCTATCCTCACAAACTTTCGTGTTTATAATATAATAAATATACAATGTCGCCCATCGGCATGTGCCCGTATTTTTCTGAATATTCATGAAAAATTAAAGAAAAATAACTTTAAAAATTGAATAACATAAAAATATTAAAGATAGACGGGGGGCTCTCAAGGAACCCTTATAGTTTCGCCATGTCCGTCTGTCTGTCTGTCTGTCTGTCCGCGGTCTAGCTCTCAGAGACTCTTAGTACTAGAAAGCTGTAATTTGGCATGGGTATACATATTAATTACGCCGACAAAGTGGTAAAATAAAATTATGAAAAAAAAAAGGGAGGTAACAACATTTTTTCTAAACAAAAAACATATGTTTAAGTTCATAAAATCATAGGGGTATATTGAAAAAAAAAAGCTCAGGATAGACCCCCCTTTTAAAGATACTTTTCCATATTTTTTCATGAATATTCAGAATAATGAAGAAAAATGCGTGCGGGCACATGCCCGTGGGTGACATTGTATAAAGATATACAGCATACAGCATGTATCGGAAAGGTGTGGTCATGTTTAAAAGGGTATGGTACAGTTTTTCAGTAGGAATTTTGTACACATTCAAATTATTACAAAAACATAACATTTGTGTTACACCTTGTATACATATATGTCGCAGTAAGATGGTTGAAGCCGTGATATAGTTATATCCTTACGGATATAGCTATATACCGTAATATAGTTATATTACAGTGCTTCATAACTGTCTGAGTGCCCTAATTTTGTTACTGCTACCAATTTCGACGTAGCGCTCGCTCGGCTCGCGCGTAGTTGGTCACTGTTCTAACCTAACCTAACCTATTTTGTCGGAGTGCCCTAATAGTTATAATACTAGATTGTGCTCGTATCATAGATATATTCCTAGTAAGATAGTTATGAACCGCTTTCATATAACTATATTGCGGTGTATAAGGTCCTATTAAAATAGATGGACAAATTTTAACACTGCGTTCAGTACGTCTAACCAAAGATATCCAAGCAAAAAAAAACTCTGATTAAAGCGATTTTATTTTAACCAAAAATAATTAACCAACATTGGTAATAAACATTTTTTAATGTATTTTTGTTAGCTGTTTTTTTTTTCTTGCAAGCATCTAATGCGTTTTTCTTTTTTTTACCATTGTCCTTATTTTGATGGTCTGAATTATTTCGGAAAGTTTATCCATCTATTTTAATGGGACCTTATATAGCTATATATCCCTAGGGATATAACTATATCACGGCTTCAACCACCTTACTACGACGTATACACACAAGGGCTTCGATTTGCGTGGTTTTTACTGAACCACAATAATCAAATAGGGAAAAATTCACCCCTTCACCCATTCACTATGCATTTATCACTGGCATGGAACAATACACATTCGTTTCACTACGGCTTTATTGCAGCCACACATCACGCGACTAAATTGAAACAATCCGTTACTCGGTTAGTAAAAGACCGCGCGACATTAATCGTCGCCAAACCCAGCTAAATTAAATACCGCAGTCAACTAGCAACATGCGACAAAAACACAGCATGCGTTTTACAATAAACAAGTTGTTTTTTGTTTTGAATCTAAAAAGGGATTCAATAGTTCGTATGAAAATGTACTTTGAACAGAGGGTAATTAAAGTTCAATTTTGTTATAGAGTCTGACAACAGCTAAAGCGCGGTCACTTTCGAACTTCATAGAAAAAGAAAGAGACGCGTGATGACACAACGCTGGCAATTATCTATTTACAAAAAAAAAATCTATTGATTGGACTAAAAAATTAAAACATTTTTACTTTATAGACGGAATGAAGAACAGGGTGTAAAGTTCACTCATCCTCCATAGAAAAGGGAGCATCCTCCGACCAGCGCTGATAATCTTATAAAAGGGTTTTCTACGGGTTTTGTCTACGGAAGAATAGACAAAATGACATTGTGATTGTTTATTTGTCATTTTATCTATTCTTCCGTCGATAAAAATGAGGTTATAAAAACTTCAAACGAAAAATAACTTTAGGATGATTTAATAAGTATTCAAATAATCAAATCAAATCACTCAATTTGTAAGTGGCACTCGGATTGATGTTCACAGGTATGTTTTCTGATCCATTTGTTAACATTTTCATCTGATACTTTTAGAACTGACCATAAGTATTTCTTACCAAGGTATAGCGTGTCCTAGGGTAACACAAACGGGTGATTTAAACCTCCGTTTAAAATTACGACCAAATAGTCGTGTCGTCTGTCACCGTACTGTTGAAATAAACGAGCCGGATTATTGCACAAGTAAATCACTCGAGCGCTGCAGCGCTTTAGAATTATTGAGCTATGCCGTCTAGTGGGCCGGTTGCTACAGCGGATTTTTTGTAGACTTCAGTCATTGCTCTTTTGTAATTTTAAATGTTCTAATTTATTGAAAAAGGATTTATTGGGAACAATAAAATCATGGGGAAAAATTGGGGATCCGTTGTTAAGTTCCGGGAAAATCACGAAGCTGGCCATGTAAATAGGTATGAAGCTATAAGTAGGTACGCGGGGGACTCGATTTGTCGAATTTAGTGGGCGTAACGTAGTCAGAAGATATAAGAGTTACACGATACAAAGAGAGGCAACTTCTAGGTGAATATAAC
This sequence comes from Omphaloscelis lunosa, assembly GCA_916610215.1. NCBI lineage: Eukaryota > Metazoa > Arthropoda > Insecta > Lepidoptera > Noctuidae > Omphaloscelis > Omphaloscelis lunosa. Next base: position 2,308,174 of record OU744262.1, on the reverse strand, counting down.
TGTGGGTAATTAGCGCTGTGCGACCTAAATTGCACTTTATTGTGTAGTAGCAAGAGTCGCTTTTATTTAAATGATTTTGCAATATGTGCAATTGGAATGTGGGAGTGTCTACTCCAGCCTAAGCAAAAAATCCGTAGTTTCGGCCAAAGTTTCGGGCTTTTCATACTCCTTATCATTTAGGGACATTATATTAGTTTGGGGCCCGAACTAAGAATGAATGACAACACGATTTGACAGTTGTATCTACTCCAGATGTGGTTTTAACCCATCTAAAAATTGAATTTGTCACTTGTTTTGACAGATCAACTACTTTCGGACGGACCCGTATTTTCGTTAACGGACTTCGAGAGTAGACCCCTGAATCGTCTGATCTGGTAGCAGTCTGTGGATCGGTAACCACTTAGGACGAATTTCACCAATGAAACAGAACACGATTAGCAAGAACATCTAAACTGCGTTCAAGAGCTGTCAGTGTCATCATTGTTGTGGCATATTGACACTGACAGCTCTTGAACTTCTCTCTTTGGTGAAATTTCCTTTTGGTCTTTTTGTTTGACTTTCTTGTTTGAGCCCCTACATTATTTCTTTTTAAATTAAAATCCTCCGAAATATTTTTCATAAGGAGTCAAATGACTACTTCCTTAATAAAAAATCTTACTAAAACCTTCAAAAAATATCAAAGAATATTGCAAATACTGTCTGTATGTAAAATATATACTTTGAATAATTCATGTGCGCTTAGCGAGCTTATGTAAAGACGCAACGACACGACTCCGGCTCCGAGACGAGAATCACACGACTATACTGAATGAATATTTATACTAAGCTTGGAATGCTGAAATATAAACGAAAATGGCGGATTTTGTATAAGCTGGGATGTATTTATTAATTTCGCGATGATGTTAGGTATGAGACAATACTGAAGGAACACGGGTGGGTTTTAGTCAGTAAGAGTCTGACACACCCTCCCGCTCCGTAAAAACAAAAAAAAAAAGTTATGAGACAATGTGTATATTTGTGTGTTTTGAATATTAAATAAATAAATAATGTGTCTGTTTGTGAGTCAGTGTTCATTTGCTGCGTCCGTTAGCACTTTTTCTTGGGTAGATGGAAATAAAATTACTTGTTAGTAGGAAACGGATTCGAGTTTTTACAACAGCTAAAAGCTAAATTCCTAGCTTAGGCAGAAGCTTTTTTCATAAACTAAAAAGATATATTGATTGAACTAAAAATAAATTTGGGAACGGAATAAACGGAAAAGACTTGATCTGGCTTTAAAAAAACCTTACGTGGATATTATATCTCATATCGAAAAACAAAATACATCTTCACCATCAAAGAAACAACAGATCTGTCTCTGGAACACTTTTTTCTTTTCCGCCCATGAATAATTATACACAAGGAACATATTCTTCGCAAGCCGAACCACGGACAGAGCGTATGCATTTATAACATCGTACTAACTAACCATTTATGAACAAAACCGTTTTCAAAGACATGAAACGAGGTTCGTTCGTGTTAAATCGTTTGAAGGGATTTTTACAGTAATTTTCTAGTATTTTCAAATTTAAAATCAAAGAATTTATTTCAATTAGGTTTGAACGTCAAAATTTACAAAAAATAGAATTGGTTCTAGTCGCCCCTTCCAAAAGGTAGTTTTCTTATGGAGAAGAATGGGCAAGAAACTCCATAGTTACTCTTTTACAATATTTTGTATACATTACATATATAATTATATGTGAAGCCGATACACCTGGAAGAAGATTACTATATCACAATAGGTAAAAAGAATTAAAAATGAAGCAATGATAGAAAAATTAATTATGTGATGGATACATGGTGCTCACATAATAAAAAGTATTGTAAAAGTACCTTTACGATATTCCTAATTTTTTACAAGGAATACTAATAAGTCAGTGCGTAATGTTAAAAAAATAATAAATTATACAATTAAGTTAGCAACCAGTTTGATTTTGTCTAGACTCTAAATTGGACGTAGTTATGCGAAAATGTTTCATTCCACAGTAAATTGAATTTGAGATAAAAGCATTTACGCGTTTCAATGGTATTCTTTTTTATTCTAACTAGTAAAGGCCAATACTAAAGGTTTTATTGTTGAATTATATTGTGTTTAGATAATCATATGTTTAATTTTAGGCTATTCACTTTACAATAAGAAAAAAATATGTTATTGGTATTGGAACATTTTAACATAATTAATATTTACATGAACATAGCTTCAAATTAATTTTGCACAAACGTTCCAGGTACTTTTTATCCATCTGTACCTTAATATTTATGATCTAAATTTTACATATAAATTTTATTTTTTAATAAATATGTAAAACCTGAACAACAAATAAAAGAATAGTAATTGCTTATGATTTTTTTATTACTAGGTCACAATTTAAAAAACAGTATAAAATCTTGTGCTTTTGGGGAGGCCTACGTCCAGCAGTGGACTGCTATAGGCTGATGATGATGATAAAATCTTCATACGTCATACTCATCATCCTCTTGCATTTCGAAATCTGGTTCCCCACCAAACCCATCGACATCATCTATGATTCCCTCCGTACTCTTTAGGTTTTTATAAAATTTATGACAATCCTCAGGGATGTACTGATACATGGATTCTAAATCTGCTAATTTGGCTGGAGCAATGGCTTTACCATCCGGCCACAACAAACAGAAATCGGACATGTTAATATTTCGTGATTCCCCTCTAATTTTTTTTTTCAATTGTTAATTCCTTGTAATCTTCCTCAAATGATGATTTCATAAAAATTGAAGACACTTTCTCTTTTTCAATTCTTATTTCTTTTGTCTTTAACCAATTGACATTGGTTTTGTCTGTGAATTTTTTTCTATTGATAATATTTTTTTCTAATTTTTCCGTACCATAAAAATCAGTCTTATTCATTTTAAATACTTCTAGAGGTTTTCTTTTTTTACACGTTTTAATTATGGACATATATTCTTCGGCTGTATAAATTCGTTGATAGTGTTTGAGAGCAGTTTCAATTTTGGAAAAGTCTGTGTCATTAGGCAGGAAGGTATGCCCAGACTCAAGAAATCGCATTGTAATGACTTTTAAAGTGTCATGTGAGTTTAGAAGTGCTTTCAACATGAGAACTATTTTTATGTTGCGGTTCTGCCCTCCACAACAATCGCTCCAAAGAATAAGGTGTTCAACAGTGGGCCTTAGTTTAGTTTGAATATATTTAATAAGGCACGATCCCACCTCTTGCGCACCTCTTCCTGCTTCCCCTTCAACCCATATGTAACAATGACCAATGTCATCTGAAGCACTATGGATGCCACTGTTGTAGAGCCACAATTGCCTTTTATAAAACGCAACATTTGTAGGTATTCGTGGTAATGGTAAAGTTTTTTCCAAATCGAATGTTACACATTCAATAGTCGACTTGTTTCGAGCGTCTTCAAAATCGGAGTTCATCTGCTTCCTCAAATTTTCAGCCTTTTCTAAATGTCGAGTCTTTTCTGTTCTAGCTTGTTCTTTTTCCTCGAGGGTGTTAGCGTTTTGAATTTTTATGGCTAACATATCGCACTTATTGCAAGTGTCTTTTTTTAATGACTTACACCTAAGGTTAAACTTAGTGTAAAAAATCTTTTTGACTGATTCGAAGGAAGCGCACTTTTGCCCTTCACCATAAGTATTTGTGTACTCCTGCTGATATATATCGTAAATTTTAGGTAATTTCATCCCCGGTTGTAAATATAACGTTTCTCTTCTGTAGTGCGACTCATACTTTGGTAGTTTTGAAATAGTTTCGACTATGAAATTATACATTTCATCTGATAATTTATTCTTGCCACCTGTGCTAACTCCTCTACCATCCATTATGGGCTCCCTACTTCTAAGTTTTTTTAGTGCAGTGGTAACTTTTTGAGTAGTAATTTTATAAGTGTTTAAAAACATATCACAACATACCTTTGTACCATTAATAGAATAGACACGGATGAATTGCTTTGCCTTTTTTTTTGCCTCGGGAACATTAGTCATAGTGTAACTGCGTTTTTTATTTTCTTCTTTAATACATGATCCTAAGTATACACATTGTGCATTGTAGGACCCTAGACGCACAAATTTTTCGAACTCTTCCTTTCTATTCTCTATTGGAATCAAGCTAGCACAATTTTTTAAACATTTACAATTATATTCAGTAAAGGTTTTTGGTTTCACTAATTTATTTTTAGTGGTTGTGTATTCTAAATTATTGTATTTATTATGTTTTCTCTCAGATCTAAGTTGAGGATTAATTCTTTTACGGCCCCTTTTCGGTCTACCAGTTCCCAAATTAGATCGTAAATCTTCGTCACTTATAGATGAAATAAGTTCTGTTGTTTCTTCATTGTTAGGTTCTAGCATTTCTATACCCTCATTGTTGAGCTTTTCTTTTGACGGAAATTTCTTATTTTTAGTCACCTCATGATCTACACTATCACTAAAAGACGAACAAGAGGTTGTCGACTCATCTATATGTATTACTTTGCTATGTGAGACATAATCCGGATCTCTAAGGTTGTCATCACTATCACAATAGTCGGGTGCATCTACGTGTTTTAAAATATCATTATTTTCGTTAATGTTGTTAATTGGTTCATACTCAGCTAACATATTAAATAGTTGTTGCGTTTCTGGTGACATTGGTCGAAGAGGTGATGATAATGGCGAAACTTCATTCTGTATTTCTTGTAGTATAATAACAGGATCACAAGTATCTAAAACAATGTACATATTCACGTAACTTATCTATTGGCACAATTTATACAAATAAAAATAAAATAAAATAAATACTAACTGCGACCGGCGGTGTTACGTCGGTAAAGTGTAGCAAATATATTTAAAGGTTTTAATAATTTTATCTGCATCAGGGGACGTGTACTGTTGGGTTTATAATGTTAAAATAATCATCTTACCTTGTAAATTATTATCCGTACTTTTTTTATTCATAAAATTTAGTGGAGTAAGTGGCGAATATGGTGGAGGAGAGATTGAAGGCTGCGTGTTTGAATAAGGCGTAACTGGATTAGAGTCAGCTGAAAAAAAAACAATATATGCAAACTGATACATATCTCATCATATCCAATCCCATCCCATCCCTTATAATATACATATTTTTCATTTAACAGTAAATTAATTTAGTAAGCATAAGTCGTATAACCAATGCAAATAATAAAATTATTAAAAATATTTTTGATAGCCCCACCAAGAACAATAATCATGCTCGTATATCATAGCAAAGCACCAACAAGAATATACACAATACATGCAGAAGATACGATTCATATTGCAACATGCAATCCAAACCGATCTTCGACTCGAAACGCGTTAACTCCCTCTGCGGGACTTATTATGTTCACTCGTCGACCGCTTGGATGTGTAAGACATGTAAGAATGGACCTAAGAAATGTCGATACAATAAAGTTAATACGCCGTCAAATTCATAAAATATATTATGTGCCTTTAACTAAATTCCAACATACCTCTGGAGTCTGCAACATCGACTTGACCTTTGATCTGTCCTTGAGAGATAACTTTGTTTCTGAGGTCCATTAATTTTCGTTTTTTAGCTAATAACTGTTCTAATGATGAAATCTGTAAAAATAAATAACCAGAATAAGTTAAAATCGTCTTTCGATAAAACTAATCACCATAAATATATATAGTACTTATTACAAAATATTAAACAATCCTTTAATAGTAATACTTACATCTTCATTAGCTTCCATTGTTTATTCTAATTATATTGACACACAGTACACTACAAATTAACCACGGTTCACTGTCATAAACGTAATAAGGATAATTGCAAACAAAAGACGACGGAAACTACCTCTTCCACGACGTTTGTTTCAATAATGACCGTTGCGAACTCAAATAAGATTCAATGTCAAAAAAAAAATACTCCGTCTCGCTTGCACTAGTAAAAAGTTATTGAAAGATGCGTTCCCGGTTGGGCATAACTTCGGATTAATGTCATTAGTATTTTTTTTTTGTCTATGATATTAAAAGTTTCAAGTAATATTTTATTGGTAAATAACTACAAAGAAAATAAACTTTTTCTTTATGTGTTATAAATATTTATTTTTAGTGGCCGTGTATGCAAACAGTTAAGGATGAAGCTAATTAAAGCGTGTTACAAATGAACCCTTTAAAATTGAAACATTTTTTTTTTCGAAACAGGTTTTTTATTTAGGTAAATAATAGTACAAAATTCATGAAACCTTTTAAGTTTTCAAATTATGGTATTTAGGTTTGAAACATAACGTTCCACAAATTTTGGAACGTTTATGCCTCGCTATTGTAATTTTGCAAAAACGTTCCAAATATACATGGAACATTTGTTCCAAAATAAAATGGTTTAACATGGTTTTGCTAAAACGTTACAAGATTGTTGTGGCGTTTTAACAAAATAAATATACTGTTTCGTAAAACATTGTTCCTGTCCTCATAGTACGTTCTAGTTAATTTACACAAGTTATTATTTGATAAAGGTTGTGGGTTGGAACGAAAGTGAAAAAAAATATTTTCTGATATAAAACTTAAAACTTGGAACCTTATTGCAAATCTGACTCTAAGTGTCATAAAAGGTAGTTTGATCACATTATCTCGATTTCGGGTGACTTGTGGGTTGGAACATTTCTGCATAACTACGTCCAATTGTCCTATGGAGCTAGACCAACATGTTTCCAAGCATTCTTATCTTGAGTATAATCCTGCAATTTGTAATATTCTTGTTTAGAAAGTGTACTTTTAATATGAGTTTTAAATTTTCTTTCAGTTAATTGTAATATATCACAAGGTATTAATATTATTCCGTCTCTCTAAATCCTGATTTGCATTTCTCCAGGGAATAGTAAAAAGCATGATTGCTGAATTGTAAATCAAATCGTACGTAGAAATCAAACTATGATTTCCGCTGAAATTACAGGGCATATTATTAGGAGGCTATTAAACTATCAACTGCCTTGTTGATTTAGTGGTTGTATGCGCAAATTCTGTGCATGAGGTCCTGGGTCCGATTCCCCGGTCGGACAAAGTACTATTGGGTTTTCCCATTACGAATTTCTCAGGAGCAGCCCGGTGTCTGGATTTGTGAAATATGGGTGTACTATACATATAGGTACACCTCTGAGTTGTCAGTTTGTCTAAGCTCAAGCGACATCTCCATGGACGAAAAAGTCACGCTGTGCCTTCAAAGTATCGCCGCTATGAGATCATCGAGTGGAAATTGATTCATACAGTTTCTATTGAATTTGATGCCACGGCGAGATTATCGCCACGATTTTCTCAGCCGTAGAGATGGCGCCTAAGGACAGTCAAGTTGAACTATGCGAACGGATCTAAATTATCAGCCTATAATGTTCCCACTGCTGAGACACAGGTCTCTTCTCTTCAAGAGGGAGTGGGCTGTAATCTACCACGCGGGCCCAGTGTGGGTTGGTAGATGTCACATGTCTTCGAATTTTTGGTTCTAGGACATGCTGATTTCCTCACGATGTTTTCCTTCACCGTTTTGAGAGCAGTGGTGATGAAATTATTTACACAAAGTAAATTGTCTGCCTGAGTTCAAACCCAGGGCCATTACCACTGGGCCATCAATGCTCTAAATTATTTTCTTTGAAGAAAAATCGTGAATGTAGGCAGTGCTAACTGCCTACATTCACGATTTTTAGAAGCTTATGAAGCAAATATGACATAAAGCCCTTACACCCATTTACATCTGCTTAAAATAATTCTTCTAGGCAAGTCTAACCCAACTTAACTTTGCAACCCAGTTACCGGGCAATACCGATGTCTTAAGGCTAACAACATTAAGTTGTCAGACTTCCGGGCTTCAGACAACCCCGTAACATTCAGAGGTAACAATGACTTTAAAGTCATGGCGAGTCTCAAACATTTGTCCAATTCACTTTGGCAGAATGGTCCGACATCGGCTTTGAAGTTGAATAGAGTTTCGAAGATTAAGAATTCAACTGTAACCTGTCCCCTGAAATCCATGCTAATATTATAAATGTGAAAGTAAATCTGTCTGTTCGTCTGTCTGTTACGTTGTCACGCTTTAGAAGTTGAATGGAATCTGATAAAATTGGCACAGGGATGACCCGGTAATATGACGACCGACCACGACCCGGGTTATGACATAGGATACTTTTTATCCTGGTAGTACGTTCTCATGTGATAATATCCGACCTCCATGCAGGCGAAATCGTGGGCAAAAGTTAGTAATTTATAATGAAAGCAAACCAAACAATTAAAAATACATTCCCACAAACAAAAATAAGCCTTTTTCGTAACATATCGGATTACTCATCCCATTAAAACCTTTTCACACATCCAACAGAACTGCATTTTTAACCCTCCTGTGCGGGTACTCGGAAAATGTAGGTTACACGCCATAATAGAGCTTGGGTTACATAAATCCCTGTCAAAAGATGTTTTTTAGCTAAAAGAGCTTCCGACGCGATACGTGGCGGACGCATAAAGAATGCAGGAGGTCAGGCACAGGGTTGTCAGAGAAAAATTAAAATGAAAATTGGATTTTAAATGAAATAAAGCAAGTTAATTAAATTCGGTTAGGATGGTGGGATAAATGTTATTTTTTGCGAGTAAAATGGGTTATAATTTTTGAGTTGTGTGGTTATTTCCTTTTTGTAGAACGTTTAATAGACTCGTTGCTAGATTCCAGTTGGTTATAAAAAAAACAACTAGTTATATAAAGTTTACAATACTTAATAGTCTTTTCAAATATAAAACCTTCCGTCCGACCGTCTTTCCAAGCTTCCAGGGGTTTTTATTAAATAAATTAATTTTTAAATAATATAATACGCGTTGGAACAATATTGTAATCATTTCCTTATGTATAAAAGCAAGTTTGTTTGTTCTGCTTTCAATCCCAACACCCCAACCACTCGTATTGTTTGACACAAAGGATGCCTCACAATGTTTTAGGCAGACCTGAACATTGAACAAAGCGCTAACGAACTTCAGTGTTACAATGTACAAAAAGACGTACACCTCATCAACAGTCACCTGACGTTTGTTAAAAAGTTTTGTGACCGATGGACGATGCAAGGGTCATAGTTGTTATTCATCTTTATTTTCGATGAATTTTATATAGAAGTTTTCGTACAATATCAATATTATTAGAATCAAGTCCCAAATTTTTACCTCTTTCTTTTCGAGAGCTTGTAATGTTGCATGTTTTTACTTACGGTTTGGTTGTTAAAATGTTGGTCTTTTATCATACGTTCTCTCTAGATAAATGCATGACCATTGCCGGTGTGTTAAATATTCCTGAGGCTCTGTATTTCATTGTTATTGATATTTTCTGTAGATTTTCTTGTTGTGACACTTACCTATGTCAAATGTTAAACTGTCAGTTTCTTTTTATTTTTCTGTTTGGCTTAGTCTATGTTACTTTTTGGTTTATATAGTTTTAATTATTTTTATTGATATCGCTAAAACATTGTATTAATTATAAATATATTTTTTTTATATTATGATTGTACCAAATAATTAACTATTGTTCTAAATTTTATTTATGAAATCTACGTACTCCAAGGAGGTCCGATGATATTTGAAGAAACCATTGTTTGAAAATGGAAAAGAATATTGATTTTGGAAACGAGCTGAAGGGTATAAAAGCAGAGGCCGTCAGAAGCAACGGGCCATTCTATCTCGGATTCTATCGCCCATTCTATCTCCGACTTTACGATAATAAAAGGGTCTGTCTCTTACAGCCCATGTTGGCCTGCCCTGGCCATTCCGGGGCTCACTCACTCCCTGCCGGAGTCAACTCTTCCTTCCCTCGGAGTCATCGACCCGCCGAGGCCACCACCAGCCGTCAATCACTCCCTGCCGGAACCTTCATCTCTCGAAGACCACTTCCCGCTGCACCTCTGAGGCCTAACCTCCTAAGCGTGCAGTGCCGATCAGTAGTGTTAAACTGTGTTTTTGTACTCCCCTTGTATTTTTAATTATATTATAATATTCAATTATATTATTATATTTTCCCTTACATTTTCGCCTTCTGGGAAAATGTAACGTTACAAGCTATAAAGAATTTCATGTATCAAATGACGAAACTTTCAGTGGCAGATATCTGGTGTTATAAGGAGTAACTTAAGCTAGTTTTATTTTAGGGAAATAATTAGGACGAAGCCGCGGGTAGCAGCTATACAGGGTGGCAGAGACATCGATGCGAAAACTGTTTCTATGGATTCAGTACAAGATTTTGAACGACACCCCTGTATTGAAATTTTTCGTCGGTAAATAAAAATAAAAATACCCGCTGCTGCTGTATAAATCTACTGTTTCATAGAAAAGTGCAATACCTACGCGGTCAAAATGTATGGAATAGCAGATTTTTTTTTTATAAACGACAAAAATTTCAGAATCATATATTGAATCCATGGTAAAAGTTTTCGCGTCGATGCCAGCCTTTATAGTTTATTTTTATTTTTTTATTTGTTTGCTAGCCTACACAGTCCTACTGCTGAGCAAAGGCCTCCCTCAAATCTTTCCAAGTTTCCTTTTCTAAGGCCATCTCGATCCAACCTTTGCGGTACGCGTCTCGCCACTCTTCCTGGGCCGGCCTCGGCCCCGCCGTCCATCCTCAGGCACCCACCGCGTGAAGACTGTTGGCCAGCGTTTACTGTGCATGCGGTTGACTTGATCCGTCCAGTCCCATTTTAGCTTTTTATATAGTATTTAGTATGTAAATAATATTATCTTACTCGGTAGTCAAATAAATAAATGATTAGACACAAAAATTGTCGCACCTCTGACTTTTCGGATTCATGTGCGTATTGTATAATTATCACTTGCTTCAAAAACGGTGAAGGAAAACATCGTGAGGAAAACGGCATGCCTGAGAGATATTTCTCGACGACACCAGGTTAGTCACTAACCACACGAATAGAAGAAGACCAAAGACCAAGCTGAATTGTAGAACAAGCTCATAAACGACGATATCGTTAAGGACAGTGAGACTGTTGGAAATACATTTCTTCAACCAGTATTGATATTGATAATTTTCAAAACGTTATTTTAATGAATAAATAGAGGACCTCGTGGCTAAATAATAACAGCCGCATGGGTCGATCTTTACTTGCCGAGGTCGATCCGTGGATGGGTGACCATTCATTAGATATCATGATCCGTCCGTGCCTCGGAAAGCAAGTTAAGCCGTTGGTTTCGGCTGTCATTCGTGGAACTTTAACAGTCGTTACAGGTCGTCAGAAAGCCGAAAGTCTGACAACCAGTCTCACCAAGCGGTATCGTATTAGAAAGAAAGAAAGAAAAATTATTGAGACTCGCACAAGAAATCACAAATTAAAATGAAACACACTCATAAAAACATAAATAAAAAATTTAAAAAACAAAGTAAAATAAAAAATTAATCAATAATTAATTAATTAATTAATTTTATTATCCAGTTACTGGGTTGTGGAGGTCAGATAGGCAGTCGCTCCATATAAAATACTGGTATTCATATGCATCCGGTTAGTCTGGAAGCTGACCCCAACATAGTAGGGAAAAAGCTAGCTTTTTCCCAACTATGCTGATCTTCCTAGGAAGATCATATTAAATTAATTAATAAATAATCCTTCGACACGGTTCCGACACCCCTATACTCATGAATAAACTGACCCGAGGCCTATATTTCATAATAAGCATCATTCACGCGTTCCTCATGTTACTGTATGTACCATTTCATGCATTTCTGACTTTGAATCTCGTTCGGTGATAAAATTGAAGCAGTAAAATTATTTCAGCCTGAAATATTACAAAAATATACTTTTCGTTCAGACATTTCATTTTAATGAGATAAAAATGTTTTTCCACTACATTTATTTTTTATAGGAAAATACAGTCTAATTAAAATAGTTACTCCGATACTCCATTTGAAATAAGATTAGACATTTAAATAAATCTTTTTGACAGTCCGTTCAACCGATTTACAACCGAAAAAATACACTAACCTTAATTTCGGAAGTCGGAGTCTTTGGTTTTAAATTTTCATTTTTTGCCATCGACTTCCAAAATTAAAGTTATTTTTCACTTTGTAATGTTTTTTTTTTTAAATCGTCTATTTTTTTTTCCAAAAATATTTTTTTTTTGTTTTACTTTTCTACTCCACACAAATTCGAATACCACTGCTATGTAAATAGCAGTGGTATTCGAATTTGTGTGGAGTGTGGGATCCCCCTTAAATATTTATTTTATTTTGTTTTTTAGTATTTACTGTTATAGCGGCAACAGAAATACATCATCTGTAAAAATTTCAACTGTCTAACTATCACGGTTCATGAGATACAGCCTGGTGATAGACGGACAGACAGACGGACGGACACCGGAGTCTTAGTAAAAGGGTCCCGTTTTACCCTAAAAAAAACACATGCTACGAACATAGAACCTCTTCCTTTTTGAAACTAGGTTAAGAACTACTAATAAATGCATGAAATAAACTGCATTCGTAACCAAGGACCAAAAAAGCAACCACAAAAATACAACCAAAGTAAAAACCATCACAAAAATAAAACCAGTTTAAAGGAAACTCCGTGATAAACCACATTCACAATCGTTCCCACTTCCTGAACGTAAAAATTTAAACGAAAAACTAAACAAAGACGTTAGTACCATAAATTTTCCGCAGAAAAGGCATAGGAAGGAAACCACGGAAGAGACTCGTTGTAAATTACAAGTTAAAAGGGAATGTTTGTCATTTCGAATGGTCGTTGTATCTGGGTTATAATAGAAGTTCTGCTGTACTTACTTTTCGCTGCTTAGCTTGCATCTGGGTCGCGGTTACTTAGTGGTGGAAGTGACCTGGTTCTTGAGTAAGTTGGGATTTTTTCTTGGGGTGTTGCTACATTGGATCGTATAACATATACTGTTATATTTTGACGAGACCGTGGTCTGGTTTAGATATATAATAATACCAGGCTATTATTGTCCCATTCGGAGGAGCTTGTGGCTAAGTAATAACAGCCATACGGGTCGATCTATCAGGTTAAGCTACGCTTGCCAGAGTTGGTCCGTGGATGGGTGACCATCTTTACACACCGAGACTCATCCTTGCTTCGAAAAGTACGTTAAGCCGTTGGTCCCGGCTGTCATTCGCGGAGCTTTGACAGTCGTTACGGGTCGTCGGAATTCCGAAAGTCTGACAACCAGTCTTACCAAGGGGTATCGTATTACCCACTTACTGGGTGTAGAGATCAGATAGGCAGTCGCTCCATGTAAAATACAGATATTCAGCTGCATCCGGTTAGACTGGGAGCCGACCCCAACATGGTTGTGAAAAGGCTAGGCAGGGCAAAGGCATCTTCTCATACAGAGAACGCACTAGCATTGATCACCACGCTCGATCAAGACAGATTAGCGATTTTAGAATTACATTAATTATAGTTTATTAGTCCAGCGGGGTAATTCCACTTACAATAGCCATGCCGTTCATTTGACAATTCGGCAACATTCATTGCGTTATTTATGTTACCGTGCAGACGAACTTTTCAAACTTATGATGCAATGGATTACGAATTTCCTTCAAAATTCTTTGGATTGTGAAAAAAAAGTGTTTCACGCAATTGGGGTGCAGGTTTCCTCTCAATTTTTATTTCACCGATGTGAGTGCTCTACAAAATAAACTTACAAAGTACACATGAACGTAGGTTTAGAAACATGGTCATATATTCCCTTTTTATTTATTTTTTATTTATTTTTATTTTTATTCATTTTATATATTCCCCTCCTATGTTATATGGTTTAGTTTCTGCGCTTAGTCCTTCGGGTGGACCATTGAGCGTGGGCCATGGCGGCCGTCGGTGATTATTCCAACCAACCCACCTCCCTCCAGAAGATGAGTACGTCTCCTGGCTTGTTAGGAACATCTCTGTGAAAGATCTATGTGATCCGAGGGTTTCTGTTCTAATCTGGGTGACGCCTGTGCATTCAAAAAGCACATACGCGACGGTTTCCTCAGCCTCCATGTATGCCCTGGACAGAGGACTCTCCATTATGCCTATTGTATGGAAGTGCTTGTTAAGCGAGCAGTGTCCTGTGATGGTCCTCGTCACCAGGCGCAGGCAATTCCTGTCCAGGCGTAATAAACGCCTGGTTAGCTTGCTATCCAAGGATGGCGTAGCTTCCCTGGTGGAATACCTGCAACCCGGTGTCGAAGTCCACCAGTTCTCCGCTTATGTGTGGGTGAAATCTTGTAGCGATCTCCGCAGTTGGTTGAAGGGGATGAGTACGAAAGGTTCGGGTCCACACATATATTCCCCTTTACTTCATTATTCTGTTAGTTTTAGAATTTATCCTCCAAACTAATTCAGAATTCTAGTCTAAACCGATGCGGCTGAATACCACTACTTTCCATAGAGCGACCGTTATTAATTTCGGTCTTAAACCCAGCAGTACATTCAAATAAATTCCACATACTTCTAACACAAACGCTCATTAAAATCTACCCAAAAGGACTAAACACAAAGGACCAGTTTCAGGAATAACGGACCAAAAAGTTGGCTCTACGATTATTTAGTTTATAGGAGATTATCGCCCAGTCGTTGCGGGTCAACTTGTTTGTTCTGTGGGTCAGGGAAGCTTGGCTGTGATTAATTGGAGGGTAGGAAGATGAAGCGATAGTATTGCGGTTGTTACATGAAGACCGGGGATCGGATCCCCGGTTGTGGCGGCTTTTAACTCATATAATGTTCAAAATTCGTTTGAAATCTAGTTGAATTTTGGTGTCCTTTTTGAGGTAATGTCTGAAGTAAATAAGCTATCAAAGGTTTTTGATGAATGATGATATTTTAATCTTAATCTTGTTAACACAGTAAATATTTGATTTGACTAGATCAAAGGACAGTTCATCTTCGTCAAAGACATAATTTTAAATTCGGTGTTTAATTTGACGAAGGCTAGCAATCTAGCGTTTTTTTAATTATTGGAGACCGAATTTTCATTAGAATTGGTATTAATATCATCAAAATGGTTTTAAATTTTATTGTGTTGTATTTTTAATAATATTACCAATAAGACTTGTAAACCAAATGATCAAGAAAGATGCATAAAAACATAAAACTGCTCTTACATATAAGATGTTTACAATAAATTTTCCTAAGAGACTATTCAAGGTGATTCGAGATAGCTTCTCACCTGTCACAGCCTGTAAGTGCTACAGTGTCGACGGTGATACATCGGGGTTCGAACCTTTTTCATAAAACACTACATTTTACCTACATTTGTTTTGCTTCTCGAAAAAAATGGGCCTTGGGTACGAGATGGATTAATGATGTAGATAAATAATAAAAATGGAAAAAGAAAACTTTCGTTTACTGTAGGGAATATGTAGTCCAATCACATGGAATAAATCAATGGATTTTCTGACCTTCTACACCCGTGGGAAGGAATTGCTAAGGCTAGGTAGAAATAATCTTCAGCTGAGCTGCTGGGGAGTTTGTTGCGCCACTTCTTCCCAGCTAAAGCACTAGGAAGTTGTGAGGGGAGGCCTTGCCAGGGACTGTCTTGTGTAAAATAAAATGTTCAAAAAGTACTGATTCCCAGTTTATTTGAATTAATTACTTTTAATTTGACGCATCTGGGGTTTGTTGAAACCGCATAGATGCTGCACTAGCTTTGCAACATTATACGTTGGATATGCTTCCCGCATCCAGCGATCGAAGTGAAGTGTCGAAGAAGGGCAGGGCTTTGTCCAATAATAAATGTCTTTCGGCTGAAATGATGATGATGATACGTTGGATGAACGCCTATTCTAGATGCAAAAGGTGTCTAATATATTGGTCTATGGCGTTTGATCCTTCGACTGTTTATTATTACACATTTGATTAGGAAGCTCATGTTCAGAACTGGCCGGCCGCTAACGGTTTGGTAAAATGATGATGATCACTCTTACTAATTAGCGTAGCAAAAATCATGGGTTTAGCAACGTCATTGGGAAAGCCAATAATAAATCTTATTAATACTTCTCTTGTAATTATTTTATGTTTATGGGCTCGTGCATGTTGCTCAGCATGTCCGATTAGGCGTATGCGGCATATCTAGCATTCCTACTAAGTTGAAATTCATTCGTAATTTTCTCTGGTATTTTTCAATTCTTTAGCGTCATTTTTTAATACATTTTTCTATGAGAAAACTTATCTATATATTTTTTTTCCAAATGAAAAAATAATACCGTCTTTAAAAACATTACATGTAGGTAGGAGATGGGAAAAAAATAAAATTGGTCGAATTACACGAAGAAAGTATCGATTTAAGACTTTTTATTTTTTCTTCGCCTTCCCTACAATTCTTCTTCCTTACAAACTGCCTATATATCATAATACCCCACATAGAATTACAAACAAAAGAAAGTATTGTTCAGTGAGGTAGTATTTTCGTTCACTCCAGCCCGCGGCTCTAGACAAATCAAATAATATGAAACGGGTCATTGCTTTAGTGCTGTGGTTACCATCCCTTTGGGGAAAGCCTTGTAGGACATTCCTCTAATATTTATTTGTTAGGGAAAAGAGATTATAAAGAAAATAAATTCATAATCAGATTGTCTCGTTGGTTTTGTGGTCAAAAGCCAAGCGCTTCTGAGCGTGAGGTCCTGGGTTAGATTCCAGGGTCGGGCAAAGTGGTATTTGGTTTTTTCCATCAAGAATTGCTCAGTTGCACCCCGCAGTCTGCATTTGTGCCCGGTTGATGGCAAAAGGCTCGCCCCCGGGTACGTGGAACTTAAAAAAAAACCGGCCAAGTGAGTGTCATTGTGTGATTTGTAAAATCATTATGTGTTCCTTTTTAACCAACTTTGAAAAAACAGCTTATAAATTCCTCTGTTTATATATATTTTTTCCTTAATATTTTCGTCAATTCTGGACCGATTTTGAAAATTTTACTAACTTTGCTGGGGCAGTTTTTGAGTTAGCTTCGATAAAACGTATTTAATCCACTTTGTACGTATCTTGATGATGTTATATTACTTCCTTTTTAAAAAACGTTCTACAAAAAAAAACAACAGACTTCCAAAAAAAAACACTACATAGTGAAAAATAACTTTAATTTCAGAATTCCGTGGCAAAAACTAAAGTACAGATCCAAAGACACCGACTTCCGAATTTAAAGTTATTTTTTTACTTTGTAGCGTTTTTTCTTAATATTAGATTCCAAACTATTTTCTAGTCTGCTAGTACTTAATGTGTAATTAAAGAAACATCTCTTTTACTACTACAAAATATAATAATTATCTTACATTTGTTTTTTTTTTTTTAATAAAGTCCCTCATTTTCAAAATCTGTGAACACCCTTCTCTCCGTCTGCTTCAAGAGTTCGCTTGTATTTCATTACAGTGAATACTTCATGAACGAAGCTATATTTAATATATCACATACATGCGTACATAGCTCAGTGTTTATGAATATAACCCAAAACGGAAAATGAACGACAGACCACCCCAAACTTATATATTTGAACTTATGATGGATTTTCACTTCAAATGGGAAGAGTAGTTCGTTTCCAGTTTACTTTTGAGAGCTTTAATTGTAGTTTTTAACCGACTGAATACAGGAGGAGGTTAGTGAACGAAGCTCAAACCGATTTCATGACTATGAGCAAAACTTGGTGATCGGAAAAAATATTTATAAAATCTAATTATTTTTTTAATATTTTGGAAGTAATTCGGCGTCCTCATATAAAATTGTGCAAAAAAACATGTTTTTTTTTTTTTAGCTAAAATCTGTTTTTTTTTTTTCATTAATTTTTACAATCATCATAAAATTTCTCAATAAGATGCCAAACAGAACAATAAAAATATTTTTTTTTTTATATTTCGTCAGTCGATGAAATTAAATCGGAATAAAACGTATTGTATTTCCTTCTTCAGGTCCCGGTCTATATGTGCCAGATTTCATTCAAACTCGGTAAGCCGTTTTAACGTGAATGCGTAACAAACTAACCAACAAACTCACTTTCGCATTTATAATATTAATTAAGATATATTGTTAGGATAGTTGTTTAATCAAACCTTGTCGTTATTATCTCGAAACACAGAAAAAATCATATTTCTTAGAATTACTTCTCACTAACTAACAAAAGTTTTATCAACTATTTTAAAAATGCTTTATAATTTACATAAACTTACCTTTACAAAGAAACGGATGTAGGTTTTCGCAGTATTTCTTTGTCGACCACCCAACGTAAAAAACTAATTGCTGAGAAAATTGTACTAGTTTGTATTAAAAATAATTTAAATTAAATTCTTCATTTTAGTTACAATAGTCTGTGAGGCGAAGCTTGAGAATTTCACTTGTTTTCAGTTACAGAAAGCTTTTTGCGACTTGAACAATAGCGTAATTGAAAACAATGAGAAATTCTTTTGCTAGATTATGTTGTATACTCGTATGATGTAATTTATGTTACGTTTTTTTTTTTTTTTTCGGCATTCCTTATCGAAGTAGGGTTTAAGTCAAACTACGATATTAATTGTATTAGATGAGGTACGTAGTTTGTATATAATATATATTTATATGGATAAGTATCTTTTCTATGTATGTATTTGCCTGTGGTACACCATAGACTACCTGCAGTATTGTCTCTCTTTCTCCCTTAGTCCATCCAAAGGTTGGTTTTTTTTTTTTTTTATAACGATCTCCAGTAGCGATCTACAAGGGGTGACCCTTGAAAAATTTATGAAAAAATTATCAGCAGCCCCATACAAAACTTCAATACCAACTCGACTCAAATGTATGGGACAGCTGATTATTTTTCGTGACTACGATGCTGCACGCTTAGCATGACCACAATAGAAACGGGTTTTGTCGACGGATGAAAAGACAAAATGACATAAACAATCACAATCAAAGCTGTTTGTGTATGTGAGTTTAAATGTTGGTAAATGCACCCACAATACAGGAGAAATTCCTAATGTAGGGCAACGTTTTTTTTTAAAAAAAGCTGTCATTTTGTCGGTTCTTCTGTCGACAAAACCCGTAGTAAATCCGTTTCTATGGTTGTCATGCTTCGCGTGCTGGTATACACTGTATATCTGTAGACTCCCTGAAATTACGAAGTTTATGTACTTCCCGTGGTGAAAAAATATTCTTAACGACTCGTAGCTTTTCCACAAAACTTCCAAATGAAATTGTATATTTAATACAATAAAAACCTTAAAAAATAACACTTAAATAAAGTTTAAAAAAACATAACACAAAGTTAGCTCACCTGTTCGGACTTCAAGAAAAGTTTTGAAACTTGGCCAGGAATGCCGCTGTATTGCCAAGTTTTCAACGGTAAACTTGGACGACTTGGCAAAGTGGCCAAGTGATGCCAAGTTACTAAGATTTTAAACGGAATGGGTATAAAAGTTTTGTCGATAAAAAAATAAGATTTTCTGTTTTAAAAGATGGAGTTAGTTCTACTTGGTTTTGGTTGTTTTTACTTTGTCCGGGATTTTAAAAAACATTAAATAAGCCATTCTGACTTCGTTAAGTTTTTAAAGTGGATGCGGAAGAAATATTTATTATTCAGTTACTATTTTAAGAATTCTTTCCTTCCGCGTGTGTAGGTATAAGATTTAGCTTGTGTGCCAAGAAACTAAACTGCTATAGTCCTATCCTATACTTTTAAACAAGCAATATTTGTATAAAGCGTACCGCTTTAAAGGTGACATTAATTTAAAACACGTACACGGTTTAGCATTTTATTTTTATGAAGATATTTCATCTTGGAGCAACCTGTACTTAACAACTGTAGCGCAGAGGTAATTTACCGGGATCACGGATCATAACATCGCATCAATGAAAATAAAACGGATAACGTGCAAAGAGAAGGCGAATTGAAGGAAAGGGAGAGCCCTTATTTCGGCGAGCAATAGAAAATTTTAATTTTTCAACTAACGAATAATTTTTTCTTATTATATTTTTATGATTACTGACCACTAGCCCTATCCGTTGTATATATATATATTTGTAATCATGTTCTCGAAAACGGCTCTAACGATTTCGATAAAAGTTGCAATATAGGGGTAGGTGGCAAAAAATTGATCTAGCTAGGTATCATAGCTGGGAAAATTTGTTTCCTCTATTTTCACATCATCGGAAATGTGGCAAAACGTTGATATACCTGGATGTTATGTTTATCTATTTTCACTTGAGCAGAGTTCGGTCGACCAGGTACTGTAATTTGATAATAGGCATAGTCACCATACTTGTCGAATAAAATTAGAATCACAAATAGAAAAGGACTCTAAAGTAGATACTCTAATTAAATTTCATACGACCATTGAATACAGAGTCGCCTCCGAGGCCGCTGCTAGAGGCGGCATTACCAACACTTTCCATACAAACTAAACGTGTCACCTTTTACTCGCGCTACGACACAAACGTGTCACCTTTTACTCGCACTACGACACAAACGTGTCACCTCTAACTCGCAATACGTAGCGAAACTCTGTAGACGTGGTGGATAATAAACATGATCAAACAAAAAATTTTTTTTTCTGGGCAGGGGGGTGTTCATCAACCGCAGTTTATATAATCACTTGAAATATTAGTTAAAAAAATCTGTTTTATTTTTTGTGTAAACTTCACAGACGTGATAGGTGACGATAATCTAACACGATAAAATAAAAACAGATTTTCTCAACTTGTAATTCAAGTAACAAGACCACCAATGAACATCATCATCTGCCTAGCCCTTTCCCAACTATGTTGGGGTCGGCTTCCAGTTTAACCGATGCAGCTGAATACCACTATTTTACATGGAGCGACTGCCTATCTGACCTCCACAACCTCGTTACGAGGTAACACGATACAAAAAAAAATATTTTCTATTTTAATGTTTTTGTACTTAGATATTGATACTCATCACGTGTGCAGAGTTTCGCTAGTTAATTTAATTTGACCTTGTAGAAACTGATGGCTTTAAAGCGATCTATGACAGAAGTTGTGCATTCATCGTTTTGAGTATCGTACACGATACTCAAAACGAGAGCAAAATACTATCTTGTCAGAAACTAAAATCCACTTATCCTTTTATCAATCAGGTTCAGTTCGGCCAAGTCTAGCCAGATGTTCCAGATATCAATATTTCCCGAGAAGCGACTGCCATCCGACCCGAACCCAATTACTGGGAAATACCCACATCAAAATATCCGATTCAATAAGTGTTTCATAGAAAATTCTTCTGAAATACTTTGAAGATTGCTGTACAAAAAAGTAAAGGCTCATTTCCATGAGTACTCACAAGAGGCTCGTGGCTAAATAATAACAGCTGCACGGGTCGATTGAAGGTTAAGCTACGCTTGCCGCGGTCGGTTCGTGGATAGGTGACCTTCCTTTACATACCGAGCCCCTCCGTGCCTCGAAAAGCACACTAAGCCGTTGATCTTCACTGTCATTCGTAGATCTTTGACAGTCTTAACGGGTGCCCAAAAGTCTGACAACAGTCTTATACCACGAGATATCGTGTTACACAGTACCTGGGTTGTGGAGGTCAGATAGGCAGTTGCCCCATGTAGAATACTGGTATTCAACTGCATTCGGTTAGACTGGAAGCCGACCCCAACATAGTTGGGTAGGCTAGGCAGATTGGGAATTTCACACCCTTTGCAAGTTGCAAATATTTATGCGAGACTTGTAAGGGAGATCGCAAGCAATTACTTGTCACAATGTGTTTCCACTCAGCGAAGAACAAAAGTACTAACAAACTACTGTCCCATTGGCGATTAACGAGAAGCAAGAGAGCTAACAACTAAAAACGAGTTGGCCAGCAACGAGGAGTGAGTGCGCGACGACGACCGATTACTCGCTGGTATGCGTATGTACCAAGTGAGTCTCTCAACTAGCGTTCTGTCTCCCAAGCGAGTGTCGCTGAGCACCTCTTTGGTAGCTATTGTCGCTTCAACAAACGAGTCCTCGCCGGCGGTGTGGACAGTAAGCGATCAACTATTAATATATGTATGTCGGAAATACGTTATTGAGTTGACTAATCGGGACGCTATCGCTAGCACCGCCTAGCGGCGCTTGACAGAGTCTACAACTTAACGCTCGGACCGACCGAAGCCGGAGCTAAGCACAATTCATGGATGGCGGTCAAACAGTAAAGACGGTTAGAAACTTTCGCGCTTTCCGAATAGTCGTGTCATGTACCTACAGTGTGTGAATTGCTAGTGTGATCTGAACTGCAAACTATTTTTCTATGGCGCAATAACCAACACTACCCATATGATAGCACGCCCTCAGTAGTCAAAATATGGCTGATAATAACGAAAGAGACACCTACCCTCTCCGTTATGTATTTATCTCTTTTACTTAAACTGGACCTAACATCTTTTGCTCTAATCTACTTGGAGTTTCCCAACGTGATCAAATCAGAAATGAAAAGAACCGTAGGAGAATCAAGGTAACCGACAAAGCCCGAAGAATTGCCAAACTTAAGTGCACATTGCTCGCAGAACAAATGGCCGATGGGGCCGAAAGGTTCTGGAGTGGCGACCGCGTACCGGAAGACGTAGTGTTAGAAGGCCTCTCACAAGGTGGACCGATGACCTTGTGACCGCCGCAGGAATCAGCTGGATGCGGGAAGCACAGAGCCAGTCGAAGTGACGGTGCTTGGGGGAAGTCTATGTTCAGTAGTGGACGTCTTTCAGCTGAAATTATGATAATCTTTTGTACGTTTCTTGAGCGAGAAAATCGATGATAGCTAGTAGAGCAACTCTCCTAGTATAAATAAGCCTTTAGCGAGAAATTCTATTATTAGAATTTCTATTGATCAACAAAGATATTTATCGAAAGATTCCAGACCCGGGGCAGGAATCTCTCACCCCTTCGGAACCTTGAGTCCTTGGAATTTTATGTTCTACTTTCAAGATTGAGCAAAAGGAAAAGGACTACATATTAAAATTTTGTGCTAAATAAATCCGGGTGAGCAAAAGTCAAAGTCAAATAATTTATTTACTAGCTGTTACCCGCGACTTCGTCCGCGTGGAATTCTATACATCAATGTTATTTATTTGTATAGCTGCCAGTGAAAGTCCCGTCAAAATCAGTCCAGCCGTTTCGGAGATTAGCCGGAATAAACAGACAGACAGATGGACAGAAAAAATCTTTAAAAATTATGTTTTTGTTGTATGTACCGTATACACTTTCATAATTATGCATTTAGTAAAAAGTTTTTATTTTAACATTACAAACAGTATTATTTATATGTTTGTATGTATCGATAGTCCATTAAAAGGCACTTTTGAACGTCAACATTCATTTAAGAAAATAGAGTTGATTCTAGTCGCCCCTTCCAAAAGGTAGTTTCATATGGAGAAGAATGGGCAAGAAACTCCATAATTATTCTTTTAGAATATTTTACAATATTCAGTCAATCATGGTCTCACTCACAGCTATAAGATTTGAAGCCTTCCCCACTTACAGCGATCGCCGTTATTTTGGACAGGACAGTGGTGATGTGGTGATTATTGCAAGTTTTGCTGTTGACCTGTTCCCCATCTCACGTAAAATAAGGACAAAATATATTCGGAGTTGTTGGCCCATCTTCACTAATAAGGGAGGCAGGCACCAGAGAAGATTTTCATGAATTTTCATCATACTGTGATCAACGTGTTTCTACATTCACTTGCCAAAACCTGGTGATTATCGCATTTTTTTTTAACACAATATCCAGGAATTATATATGATACGTTCACTTGCCAAATCCTGGTGATTATCGCATTTTTTTTAACACAATATCCAGGAATTATATATGATACGTTGGGTTATTAGTAAGTAATAACATAACATATAACATCACGCCCGTAAGCCCCGAAGAGATAGGCAGAGGTGTACCTACAATATGTAAAAAGTACCCTCTCCGATCCGAAAGGGGCTCATAGGTAATGCAAAAAAATTACCTAAACGTAATAAAAAATCTAATTATTATTGAAAATAAAAAAGTTATTGCTATTTAAAAATCATAATTTTAGTACCAAAATTACCCCAAATTCATAAAAAAGAGGAAATTTTCAACAGGGGTCATAAGTACTTGTAGACACCCGTTAATAGACGGCCACCCGCGCCCCACGTAATAACCGGTAAAATTCACCATTGAAAAAAAAAATAAGATGGTTTTTTTATTTCAGTTTTCCTGAAGATTATCTCATAAATAGACTCTCAGTACGTGAGGGCACGGATCGGACAGGATTTTTTGTTTTTGTTTTTTTTTTTGTTGTGTTGTTAGATATCGTACTGAGAGTCTATTTATGACTTCTATTATATATATATTTTTGTCTATCTATTTATGATTTACTTTTTTATTTTCAATAATAATTAGATTTTTTATTACGTTTAGGTAATTTTTTTGCATTACCTATGAGCCCCTTTCGGATCGGAGAGGGTACTTTTTACATATTGTAGGTACACCTCTGCCTATCTCTTCGGGGCTTACGGGCGTGATGTTATATGTTATGTTATTACTTACTAATAACCCAACGTATCATATATAATTCCTGGATATTGTGTTAAAAAAAATGCGATAATCACCAGGTTTTGGCAAGTGAACGTATCATATATAATTCCTGGATATTGTGTTAAAAAAAAATGCGATAATCACCAGGTTTTGGCAAGTGAATGTAGAAACACGTTGATCACAGTATGATGAAAATTCATGAAAATCTTCTCTGGTGCCTGCCTCCCTTATTAGTGAAGATGGGCCAACAACTCCGAATATATTTTGTCCTTATTTTACGTGAGATGGGGAACAGGTCAACAGCAAAACTTGCAATAATCACCACATCACCACTGTCCTGTCCAAAATAACGGCGATCGCTGTAAGTGGGGAAGGCTTCAAATCTTATAGCTGTGAGTGAGACCATGATTGACTGAATATTGTAAAATATTCTAAAAGAATAATTATGGAGTTTCTTGCCCTTTCTTCTCCATATGAAACTACCTTTTGGAAGGGAAAAAAACAAAAACAAAAAATCCTGTCCGATCCGTGCCCTCACGGATCGGACAGGATTTTTTGTTTTTGTTTTGATTTTGATTTTTTTTTACGTGTTGTATAGTACACCCATATGTCTCCAGGTATGTTTCAATTCCAAATAATATGGGGGACGAGAAAGTAACACTATTACAAAAAGTAACTATGTATCTATTTTCTAAGATATTCCTAAAAACGCATGAAATATTCTATAAATATATGTCCCTGAAGACTTTGAAACATTTACGAAACAAATGACGGGAGCTCTCTCTATTCTATAACTAAACGGATGGCCGCTACGGAATCCATTTACTATTTTTGCGTTTTCTTCTGGATAGAAACATAGGGACGATATTTTGGTTTGAAATAGCGTAGTTGTCTAGGTAAACTTGAGTTAAGAATGATACTTTCGCATGGAGAGGGAACTATAATTAGATACATTAAACTAAAACCCACTCCCAACTGTAACCAATAATTATTTTTTTGTTTAATAATAAGTACTTTATTTTTCCACCACGGACGATTTGCAACACTGATAGTAGTTTAAGACCAGGCACTCCAAACACACGTAAACTTTCCACGTAAACTCCGCCCCAATGCACCCCACCACTCCACTTTGTGCTAAACGCTAACACATCAGTATTAAAGTTGATATTAAAGTTGAATATCGCGTGCGCTCTTTGGTCGTGTTCAAGCACGGAACTAAATGTCGTAAGTCTCAATTCTTATTTCGTCTATAACTAAAGTAATAATTGATCTAGAGAAAAAATATCCTACATTTGGATAATAAACTATATTTCCTTACTGTCAATAATTATTTTAGACATAAAAGCCGAGTAATAAAACGACGACACGGTTGGCGCAGTGGTTAAGCGATTGACTGCTGCGCTGCGCGTCGCGGGTTCGATCCCCGCACGGAACAAATATTTGTATGACCTACAAGTAGTTGTTCCGGGTCTGGCTGTTTGTGTATGTGAGTTTAAATGTTTGTGAAACGCACCCACGATACAGGAGAAATTCCTAGTGTGGGGCGACGTTTTTTTTTAAAAAAAAAAAAAAAAAAAAACTTGTTTTGGTTGCAAATAATCTTTAAAAAAGACATGATTTTCGAATATATGCGTGCATGATTGTATGCGTGACTTTTTCAGAATGCAAATTAACATACAATTTAGGGAGCCTCCTCTTAATGTCAAAGCTGTCAACTGTCATTTATAAAAATTGGTGAAAAAAGCATGGAATTAGAAAGTACTTTTACCGCTCAACAGCTGTCGATTTGTCTTTTTACCTTTAGAAGTCGATAACAATAAAAATTCTATTGTGTCTCGTTAGTGTTTGTTAAACTTGTATTGTAAAAAATTAACAGGGCTCGTGATGAACCGTGATTTTTACTATTTTTGTTTTTTAAGAAAAACTGTATTGTAGTTTTAATGATAGATCCCAATAAACGAGAATTAAAAAAAAAAGAACATAAAACTCAAATTCTTTTACAAAATTGGAATAAACGATTATAATGGAAAACCTAGTATAAGTTTACTTTAAAACCCAACCCAATACTTACAAATAAGTTAAGAATTTCAATGATCTTTTTCTTATTAAGAAAAATACGGGAGTAGCCCAGAGTCTGTATTTCTGGCGATAGGCTCCTATTTACTTATATTATGGACTTGACAAAACAAAATCAGCGAAATGCCTAAACACATACCCCTTTTTAGAGTTCCGCACCCAAAGGGTGCCAACAGGACCCTATTACTAAGACTCCGCTATCCGTCCGTCTGTCACAGGGCTACATCTTTTGAACCGTAATAGGCAGACACTTCACAAAGTGTATACTTGGCCGCAATAACAACAGATAATAAAAATAAAATAAAGTCAAAATTAAAGCCCCCATACAAAGTCCCCATACAAGAAACGTATTTTTGTCCTTATTTAAGTAAAGGAAAATATTGTACGGTGGCACGGAACCCTTTGTCTGCGAGTCCGACTCGCACTTGGCCGCTTTTTGTAATACAAGCGTGATGATAAATGTTACTATCACTTATTTTAAAAAAAGCTCAATATTACAACCCATTTATCCAATACACTCCCAAATGACGCCATTAATCCATTCTATCAAATGAATCGCATGAAACCAATAAATTATCCTCGTCCACGTTTCAACCCGCTCCGGGCCGGCTTACAATACATTTCTGTATGCTGTCGGTAAATACTGCCTTTTGTATATTATCGTCCGGGGACCCAATCCGTGTCGAGGACGTACTTCAATGGTATTTATGTACTAGTTACTAGATAGGTACTCTTGGGAGGGGCCCGTGGCTAAATCCAAAATCGTGGCTAAAAACACATCTATTTTATATTTTATTTAATATTTATTTCTGTATCTATCTATCCGTGACATCACTGCGGGCCCTATCAGAATACTAACGCTGTGACATTTTTTTTTAAATGTCGCAGCATATGCTCAGATAGGAGCCTTTTGGCCTCGTACAGGACTTTCTGTTATTTTTTTAAATTTGTTTTTTATTGTTTTATTAATGTTTTAATGAGTGTGTCTTAGTTTAATTTGTGATGTCCTGTGCGAGTCCCAATAAATACTTTTTCTTTCTTTCTTTCTAAATAATAACAGCCGCACGGGTAGATCGATGGTTAAGCTACTCTTGCCGCAGTTGGTCCGTGGATGGGTGACTATCTTGACATACCGAGACCCCGCCATGCGTCCTAGCTGTCATTCGTAGATCTTTGACAGTCGTTGTCAATAGTCAAGCCTATTTCATTCGATACTATTTTTTCTGTAAGACTCAGGAGTCCGAAGACTGATAAAGTTCTTGAAAGCTGAATGACTGTCTTTCATGTTAGTTGTTATGGTTGAAATTAATAAGAACCAATCATAATGTATTAGTTATATTCAGCGACAAGGATTAACACTTCAGTATTTTAAATAATAATTAAGACGCAGATAAATGACAGTGACCTTGAGTTGTTAGCTTGCGTGTTCTGTACTGAGCTCACGCTATGCGTCGTACGTCCAGCCAGTAATAGGACTCGCCCATCAAGGAGCGATTTCCCAAATTAAACGCATTATTAATTTATTATACATGAACCAAAAGGTATTTAAATAAAACTCGTATACTAAAATATCAATAATTAAATTATCTTTAAAATGGTGAAGGTTTCAGAAAAATACGTTTGATAGATTTTGCGCGATTCTCGGTTTTTTATCCACGTTAGACCCGAACTTTACAAATTAATTTCACTATGTAATATAAAACTAATCCAAAATATGCCTATATTAAAGTATTTAGAAAATGCTCTAATTTAGCTTTTTTCCAAGTCATTAACACTACTCGTTTAGATGTCATCTGCAGTATAAAATCATTAAAAGTCTGTTATCGTCGCCTTAAAATCGTAACAGATGTAAAAAAAGAATAATAACTAATAAATGTAAATACTCTATTATTAATATTTGTTATTGATAAATGTATGATAATTGTAAGAAATTATTTTTAATTATGTATATGACATACACTTCTGCCTACCCTTTGCAAAATACTAACAGGCTTGATGTTAAGTTACGCTAAATGGAATACTAACTTAAGCATTTTAAAAACTGGGGTTACGCTTTTACGAAAAAAATTGGGTCAAATAAAACTTCTCTGTAGTTCTTCACTAACTTTACACAAAGGGTCTAGTCTCGCAGATAAGATGTTCTACTCTGTGTTTCGTTACATAGTTCGATTTTCAAGTCACTAAAAGTTTTATTTCGCCGTAAACCGTCTGACACTCTCTAAACGATCAAACTTTCAATATTGAAGACGCCTCGTTGTTGTCCGGACGGGCTTTCCCGTTTCGAAAAATGCCAATTTTGTTAGATTCACAAGATTCTAGACATGGTCTGCTTGTCTAGCAAAATAACTAAGAGCCTAGAGTTAAAATAAACTGATGACACGGCCTTAAGATTGCACTAGTCGATACTTTTTCCATACAAATTTCGGGAGAGCATTACTCCACTGTTTGACATTTTACATCCAAAGTTAAACATGATATGGTTTTGTCACATTAATAATTCTGTCTGTGCGGAAACAGAATAGTAAAATAAAAAGCCATTAAAAAGTTATGAGCCAACAAAGATTCGTTTTTCTTGGTAATTTGAATGCAACTTTGGACGTATTTAAAAAGTTTTTCAAAATATTTACCCGTTTACTGTAAATGTTAAAGGCACAAACTACCACTTGTTTCTAAAATCCTTGTCACTTATAGTAAATTCCCTCCATTTAACTCACTAACACGATCAAACTGCACCGGACCGCTCACAAACTGTCTCCCTACGTAACTTGTATTAGTGCCTAGGGAGACGACCCGTGTCCGAATGTCTTCGGGTATTACGAGACATGTCTCTCTAAAGGTACTGAAATTTATCATTAGGGATACCTAACGATTAAGGATGCTATATTTTCTAAATTTATGTACACAGTTAAAATAGATAGAGATAAATCAATCTGCCTGGCTTTTCCCAACTATGTTGGGGTCGGCTTCCAGTCTAACCGGATGCAGCTGAATACCAGTATTATACATGGAGCGACTGCCTGTCTGACCTTCACAACCCAGTACTACAACAATACGTAAAATATGGCTGAGCTTTTATTTTTTTGTCATCATTTGCTGTTACCCATATTTGCAAAATAAAATTATCTTATCTTATCTTACGATACCCCTTGGTAAGACTGGCGGATAGACTTTCGGGCTTCTGACGACCCGTTACGACTGTCAAAGATCCACGAATGACAGCCGGGACCAACGGCTTAACGTGCTTTCCGAGGCACGGAAGAGTTTTGATATGTAGAAATAGTCACCCATCCACGGACCAACCCCGGCAAGCGTAGCTTAACGTAATGGATCGACCCGTGCGACTATTATTACTTAGCCACAAGCTCCTCAAATAAATAGAGAGACGACCTATAAATTTTGAGTAAGGTACAAAGGTGCTTTATGATTGAATCAATTAACATTAATTGTATGTACATACCTACTTACAAAATCAAATTCAAATCTAATCAAATTCATTTATTAAACTTACACATAGTTCACAAACGTACAAGTCACATGGCTTGATATTCTAACCAACAGAAAACTTAGACAGATTTAAGGCTCGACACAACGGTAGAACGCAACTCTGGTGGAACAATTTCTATGAAAACTTCACGGACATTGTTCTACCAGTATCGCCTCGCGCCTGTCTGCGAGAGCAGTTAACAATTTAAACGGCTGTTAAGTATATGATTTATTTGAATCCAGCAGCGTCTTATCTTAAATTACACAGACTCATAAAATACTGACAAGTGATAATTATTGAGTCCGTCTTTGTACGTTTTAAGTTGCATAAAGTTTAATCAAAATTAAAATAAAAAAATATTCAAAAATCCCTGTCTTTGAGAGTAAATCTTCCGCCCATTTAACAGACCAACGTGAGCACACTACAATGAACCGCTCACAAACTGCCTCTGTATGTAACGTGTACTAGTGTCCTGGGGGACGACCCGTGTCCGAATGTCTCTGCGTGTTACGTGACGTCTCACAGTGCGGGACATTATTAACCGCGATTAAAGGTTTTGGTGTCTGGAGTAATTAATTGCCAAGATTAACTATTAACTGGGGGCTCGTGGCTAAGTAATAACAGCCGCACCGGTCGATCGATCAGGATAAGCTACGCTTGCCGCAGTCAATCCGTGGATGGGTGACCATCTTAACATACCGAGACCCCTCCGTGTCTCGGTATGCACGTTAAGCCGTTGGTCCCGGCTGTCACTCTTGGTTCTTTGACAGTTGTTACGGGTCGTCAGAACCCGAAAGTCTGAAAACCGGTCTTACTAAGAGGTATCGTATTACCTAGTGACTGGATTGTGGAGGTCAGATAGGCAGTCGCTCCATGTGAAATACTGATTTTTAGCTGCAGCCGGTTAGACTGGACGCCGACCTCAACATAGTTGGGAAAAGGTTTAGCAGATTGGTTGATAACCTATTGACTGATGATTTTTCATTTTTGACCAACTGGTAGATAACATCTTTTGGCAAGAACTCTGCCATTGTATTTGTGCATGATTTTAAAATAAAAACCTTTTGTAAGTTAGTAAATAAACTGTTTTTTAGATATTTTAGATCTACGGTCTCATATACCTTAACTGATCTTCACGATATGTGAAGATTATTTATAAAGGTTAACAAGCCTGACTGCTGAGCCTGGTTTAGATTTTCGGTTCGAGAGGAATTATGCTAAGTATTAGAAAATAATCAGTAGCAGTTTGGAGTCTCGATTTGTCCCGGATTAATGAGTACATCTTTAACTGGAATGTCATTATCATACGCGAAACAAAGGCGTTTTTTTCCGGAGGCACTCCATCTCTTCGTTGTATCAGTTTAAGGGTCTAATCAGACAACACACGCTCACCATGTCTAAATTTCTATACTTAAATAAATGTAAAGCATGTTTACTAGTGTCCGGGGAGACGACCCGTGTCGGGACGTCACACTGTAACGTGACATGTCCCGCACGAACTACACGCTAGGACATGATTAACTGAGATTAAGGAAAGGATGTAACTTACTGTGGACCAATCAATTTAGACACTATTTAAATTAACCTTAGGTACCTTTAACAGCACATTTCCAAGTCGGCGCCATATAGCTACATTTCACCATTCAACTAAATAATGGTACCTACTTCTCATACACCCGGTTTCTGAACTAATCTGAAGTTGAGAATTTATCAAACTCTGCTTCAAACATAACATGTCTAACATTACTTAAGGTGATTTTTTCAATGTAAAGAAAAGAAAGAAAATACATTGATTTAGCGCAGACTAAAAGGCTTACAATTATACAGCAAATAAAAGGAATAAAATAGAAATCAAATAAAAAGTGGAATATGCAATGTGGTCCACGAAATTAAACATTTCTTAGGTTTTTTACAAAGCATTTTCAATTTTCACCGGCTATAATGAGCACCTTAAGTAAGAGTTTGACAGGTTCTCAACTCCAAATTCTCAATTCAAAAACCGGATCGATGTATCAATAGGTACATAGTCGATATTTAGGTACTTAATATTATGCTGTCTCAGGCCCCAATTAACCGACGCAGGTCCTCGGGAGGTTCCTGTTCAGGATAAGGCGGGAGGAAACGGCCGGGTGTCACCATTGTGTGGATCCCCCGGAAGACATGGTGGAGCATACTGTGGAGGTCTGCCCGGCTTGGGTGGAGCATCCCCGTG
Organism: Omphaloscelis lunosa; assembly: GCA_916610215.1. NCBI lineage: Eukaryota > Metazoa > Arthropoda > Insecta > Lepidoptera > Noctuidae > Omphaloscelis > Omphaloscelis lunosa. Next base: position 2,275,915 of record OU744262.1, on the reverse strand, counting down.
TCTTCGTGGAAGCGATCGGCGGCGGTAATCTCTCGCGTCCGGCCCTGGTCCACGCCATGATACGGAGCGAGTGGGCATGGGACGTCGTCACCTCCTTCTGCGAAGCAGTAATGCTCGCGAAGGAGGAGGCGTAACACGGGAGGGAGAGGCAAAGTTTGCGCCCTCACGCCCCTAACCGCCGCAGGACACGCCCTAGGCGTCGGGAGTAGCAGGCATCGGCCTGCTACTCCCGGCCACCGTAGGCGCGGGTTTGCGGACAGTGAGCAATGGGTAGCTCGCCGTCCGATAAGGACCAGGCGCGGGTGCGGCAGGCCAAGCGCGTTGTGTTCCACGCGCGCCTCAAAGAGATGCCAGCAGAACTAATAGCGTCCGCTAGGGCCGATCGCTACCGGAATTCCGGAAAAGTCCGAAAGGGATACATAAGCGCAAAAAGTGAATTAGTCATTAGCAACGACAAAAAGTGAAATTACCTATGAAATGGCTATGCGAGCGATCTTTCAGCATGCCACTAAATATACCCTTTAAACTCAAGAATGTCTCTACACAAGGATCCATTTGTCCCACGCTCACGAAGGATGTGTCACGTTCGTCCTCTACACGGCTTGTCCTCAAATAGGACTGTCCCCAACTGGGGTCGTCCGAACATGTCATCTAATGTTAAAACGCGCGTACTAACGAACAACCGTGATTGATTGTGCTTCGACATAGTAGATATAGGTATCGATTTCTTTATTATAAAATTTTCAAACTTAATTGTAAAGTAAACAGAGGTATTATGAGCAAAGAAAGAGAAGTAGACCACAGAAAAGGTGGGATGATGACATCAGAGAGACTACACTTTGTTTGTCCGACTAAAAGGCTAATAATAATAATTATTATTATATTATAAGTACACGATGTGGTCTCCAACAATTGGAAGCGCACTTCACTAGAATTCGATAATTCTTTTTTTGTAAATGTTAACTTTCAAAAGTGCCTTTAATGGCCGACTTGGAACAAATTATTTGACATTGGCTTTGCACACTAGTATTTTTCCCTGTGTTTGTAAACTTGCATGTGATTGTGTAACCTCTATTGAAGATTCCATAAATAAATATATCATTAACGAGCCTTACAGTAGTCGCATATGATATATAAAATCTGACATCTCACCTTGGTAATCAACATTAAAGGGGTCAAGGTCTTTTCTGACACCCAGCACCGCGCGCGCTCATTGATCAGATCAAATAGCGCGCGCTTCCCCGGCTTCCTGTTACACACTTCCGTCGCGTTTCACGAAATCACTTCCACAGATTGCAGAAAAGCGAGAGGAAAGATGTTACACATCAACAAAATATTCCTACCAAGGTAAGCAGTTAAAATGTTGACAACGGTCTTGGAATGAAAACATAACCTAACTGCCTGATCTTAACTGTTTTAATTTTTTTTTTACTTATCCCCGTCGTAACTACAGGAGTATACTAGATTCCTTAAGAACGCAGTAGTAAAATCTCTCCGACAATAACACACAAAAAAAAACTGAGGGAATTGATCACGCAAGCAAAGCCACGGGCTTAGCATAAAATATTAAAATGTTCCACGTCTCGTCAATCGAACATCTCACGTCGCAAGCACGTCACGTCGCAAGGAAATCACGGAATCGTCCAAAAAGGTCGGGTTCCTAACATTGTTTTTTTATATTTATTAGTCAAGACTACGATGGATTGCCGACACATGCTGCCATACAAAAGGATTGAAAGGAATTTGTAAAGGGTAAAATAATACCGTGTGTGTCGTAGGTCTAAGAGAATAAATTATTTCATTTGTATCGTTGTTGGTACATGAATAATATATCTGGTATCCGTATGATTAAATAATATTGGGAGCAAAATGCTTTTCAAAACACTAAGGCGCCTATCCCAGCACCGCTGAAGATTAGTTAGAAGCGAGTGCAGCTACCAACTGGAAACGAGTTGGCGAGCAACGTCCAGCGAGTGGTTAGTTCGGATAGTTTTATCGCTGGGCTCTCAGACCAAATATAAAACCAAGACATAGCGCTGCGAACAATATAATGAAGCATGCCAAAACTACACCTCCACCCAGTGCATACACGACAACCATTTACAATAAAACTACACCTCCTTACGAAAACGGCCTCACGTCACTGTTGACAGCACTATGTCTTGTTTTATTTATGTGGTCTGAGGCTGGGCTATGAGCGAGTGGGTGAGTGCGACAATGCGGGTCTCTCAGCGAGTGTTCTGTGCCCCAAATGAGCGTCACTAAGCGAGTATTTTCTTTGATAGCTCTAGTCGCTGAGACAAACTTGTGGAGAATATACAAAACCGGCTAAATAAAATATATGACGAAGCTAAAATGGCTGCTACCTGGTTTACTACTGAGCCTTAAAAAGTTACTACTCGTCTGAAACTAGCACGACAAAACATTTCAGAGTATTAACGTGTTTGTGACTTTGTGACACATGTCTCGATAGTACGTGTTAACTCTATGATGGCTCTGCGTGCATATTTGGTCAGCACAACAAAAACCTGTGTAAGTTTTTTTTTTCTTTCTCTTTGCTAGTTAATGGCTTACAACTTTTGGCCAGTAGTGACGTTTGACAATCAAATTCTCTTGGCATTAAGCTTGAATCCCTAATTCGGTTATAGAATCTTAGATAAGTCTTGAATTTTCTATTAATGGAGTTTCTAATATCATAAAGAATCAAAGTTAATCGCTAATGAAGCGATTAACTTTGAATCTTTATCCTTATTTTCGTGTCGAATGACTGCTTACTCTGTTTGATTAGCATTTCCCTGAAACAGGGTTTAACTTATCACACGGGAGGCATTCTGCGTCCTTGCCCGCATCCTACGTGAACTTAATTGTGGTCAGGGCAACCGGTCAGCGATCGGGGCACGTCAACCGATCAGCGATTCGGGCACGGCAACCGGTCAGTGATCTGACGGTTAAGGCAAAAGCGGCCATTTTATATTTGATTGCGTGTAATGGTGGACAGTTCTGTTGTAGTTTCAATTAAGGAGAATGATTACCGAGGAAGAAGTTTTTTCATTAAAATGAACTGTCCGCACCACCGCTGCCGCCCGCTGCCCGTTGCCCGCCTTTCCGCAACCGGGTAGCCCTTCCGCGTCCTTCCCACCCCGACCGCCTGCCCAGTGCGTTCCCTACGTTCTGTGCTTGTGCTCGCATTGTCAGATCGTAATTACATAAAATATATATAAAATGCAAATAATGTTCACATAGGGTGCGTGCAGCATTCGAGTTGACTGGACCGCAGGACGCAGAACGCCTTCAGTGTGACAAGTCCTTTAAGGGCCATCAAAATTTCTACGCTGGGGGTCCAGAATCATGTGCTGAATTCTTGGTAACGGTTTGCGCGTTGACGTCCCATAAACCCTGTATATTTGAAAACCTACTGAAAAATAATACCATCTTGCACAATCTAATTATATGCAAAAATAAAACACAACTAGGTACCTTGTCTGAGATAATTATACGATTCAACGTTTGTAACTTTTATTCCACTTCACACACAATTTGAAAATACACAAAGCCAAAACTAAAAGTGCAACAAAATAAATGACTTGACAGAACTGCTGTCACAGCTAAAAGTTTAGAGTTTCAGAGGTAACGCAAGTGAACACATGTGAGGGATCAAGTCGGATCGCATTCAGCTATCGTTGCATAGTAGGTGAACGTGGTGTATGTGGCCACAAGGAAAGGGGAAAGCTACGGAGTTATTTTTGTTTAGGCAGATTTTTTTATTTGGTGTTAAATGAGGATAGCTAAGATTTGAATTCTAGGACTTTTTTTGCAGGATTTGACCCTTCTTAGTCAACAGTATAGTAAACAAGGTAATTTTTTTTTTGTTTTTGTTTGACTGTCAAGTTTTTTTTATTTTTTTATCCTATTTTGTCTCCCTGCTGGGCAAAAATTTTTCACAAGTGCCTATAAATCTTTTATGTAAAAATAATAATTTAACAATACCCTGATTAACCAATACCAAAACTATTTAGTTTTGGTATTTTCCTAAAATAAAACTTTAATTTTAAATGCTTAATTTTTACAATAATTGTAAGATTTAAATAAAATATTTTTTGAATGGCAAAAAGTTTGTGAATTATAAAAAAAATAGATAGATTTTAATTAGTAACACACGATCAATCATAATCTGAATCATTTTGAAGTTTATAGCTAATCCATTGCTTCATTGTTAGAAAAAATTGTCTGCTCAACAACGTAAATAACGCAATGAATGTTATTGAACTGTCAAAATGAAACAGATTGTAATTGATCGTGTGTTACAAAATTAGGGTGCCGGTTTAGAATAGAATAGGGTGGAGTGCGATGTGTGATGGGTGAAACATTGAAGTATGATTATTTAGGTTTCGTTATGGCTAATATGGGCACGACGTATGAAATACACGTTCACTACATCACACGCAGTTTGTAGACCGCCGCGCCTGAGGACCGCAACGCACTGATCAAATCAATGCGTTCTGCAATGTAATGCCCTTATTTTATTTAAAATCATAATACATGTACAATTTTAACAGTTAAAATTAAAAAAAAACCGATACAAATATTTCCTCATTTCTCTTTCCTACTCCATCACCAGACCCTGTTCACCATCTATCTATAACCTATTTATTGAGACCATTCCAATGAGCCCAAACACGATACCTGTGCTGTAAGTTGGTAAGGGATTTGGGTTTCCTGCAAATTCCAGGTGATGTTGCAGCATCCGTATATTCTTTTAATATAATTGAAGTCCCAGAATACCAAATTTCAAATCGATCAGACCTATGGAAGATACTCACATCCATTCATCACCTAGAAAAGAGCTGATAATCTTCAAACTGCTGAACCAATTTTGATAAAACATGTCTAAGAACCATCACTAGAAAACCTGCTTTCAAATAAAACGAAACCGCATTCAACTCGGTGCACCCATTTAAGAGCTACGGTGCCACAGGCAAACACACATACCTACAGAGCGGTCAAACTTATAACACCTCTATTTTTGCGTCGGGGGTTAAAATACATTTATTCGTGCACATGCGTACAAGATAGGTGTTACGAGATTTATGCACAATATTTTCATAGCGAAGTGGTTGAAGCCTACCCACTGAAATCCTCCTATCGCTCGTTTTGCAGCCCCACGTAAGCTGAAAACGCGCAGCTCTCGTCCGATGTAAAACTATGCAGTAGGTCAGTGTGATGTCGATACAACACAACAGTTTAAATCTAACGTTTTACTACAGTTTGCGAGTGTACCAGTCAAACATAGAATTCATTTTACTTTTTTTGGAAAATTGCTTTTAGGAGTGGAGTGGAGTACCAATTCCAGCTTCGTAAAAATGAAAAATGTTTTTTTTTTAGGTTGTTCCGGCTGCATCGAAATGAAAAATTCTATGCAGATATTTTATTATAGTGATATTAGTTCCATCGCATTAGTAAACGGTAATTTATGTTATTAGTAAGTAATACCAGCCGCACGGGTCGCTTTATCAGGTTAAGCATCTTTACATACCGAAAAACGATTCGTTTTTGTTTATAGGAACCGAGCATTAGATATTGATAAACGCGAAGCTCAACATATTATAAGTAACTACCTATTAACTTCATTTTAACCATAAATTTTTCGAGGTTTTACGTAAGTAATGCATTACTTTATTTACGTTTATTAATAAGAAGCTGAAAACATTATTCCTAAACCATGTCAAAAGAATGTTCACATCTCAAAAATAAGCTTGCAAAATCGTTTACTTCCCAATACATTTTTATCAATACGACCCTCCCCTTCATACTCCACAAACGGGGCATGAAAATACCCGTAAAATGCAAATAATGTTCACATAGGGTGCGTGCAGCATTCGAGTTGACTGGACCGCAGGACGCAGAACGCCTTCAGTGTGACAAGTCCTTTAAGGGCCATCAAAATTTCTACGCTGGGGGTCCAGAATCATGTGCTGAATTCTTGGTAACGGTTTGCGCGTTGACGTCCCATAAACCCTGTATATTTGAAAACCTACTGAAAAATAATACCATCTTGCACAATCTAATTATATGCAAAAATAAAACACAACTAGGTACCTTGTCTGAGATAATTATACGATTCAACGTTTGTAACTTTTATTCCACTTCACACACAATTTGAAAATACACAAAGCCAAAACTAAAAGTGCAACAAAATAAATGACTTGACAGAACTGCTGTCACAGCTAAAAGTTTAGAGTTTCAGAGGTAACGCAAGTGAACACATGTGAGGGATCAAGTCGGATCGCATTCAGCTATCGTTGCATAGTAGGTGAACGTGGTGTATGTGGCCACAAGGAAAGGGGAAAGCTACGGAGTTATTTTTGTTTAGGCAGATTTTTTTATTTGGTGTTAAATGAGGATAGCTAAGATTTGAATTCTAGGACTTTTTTTGCAGGATTTGACCCTTCTTAGTCAACAGTATAGTAAACAAGGTAATTTTTTTTTTATGTTTTTGTTTGACTGTCAAGTTTTTTTTATTTTTTTATCCTATTTTGTCTCCCTGCTGGGCAAAAATTTTTCACAAGTGCCTATAAATCTTTTATGTAAAAATAATAATTTAACAATACCCTGATTAACCAATACCAAAACAATTTAGTTTTGGTATTTTCCTAAAATAAAACTTTAATTTTAAATGCTTAATTTTTACAATAATTGTAAGATTTAAATAAAATATTTTTTGAATGGCAAAAAGTTTGTGAACAATAAAAAAATAGATTTTAATTAGTAACACACGATCAATCATAATCTGAATAATTTTGAAGTATATAGCTAATCCATTACTTCATTGTTAGAAAAATTTGTCTGCTCTACAACGCAAATAACGCAATGAATGTTATTGAACTGTCAAAATGAAACAGATTGTGATTGATCGTGTGTTACACAATTAGGGTGCTGGTTTAGAATAGAATAGGGTGGAGTGCGATGTGTAATGGGTGAAACATTGAAGTATGATCATGTAGGTTTCGTTATGGCTAATATGGGCACGACGTATGAAATACACGTTCACTACATCACACGCAGTTTGTAGACCGCCGCGCCTGACGACCGCAACGCACTGATCAAATCAATGCGTTCTGCAATGTAATGCCCTTATTTTATTTAAAATCATAATACATGTACAATTTTAACAGTTAAAATTAAAAAAAAAAACGATGCAAATATTTCCTCATTTCTCTTTCCTACTCCATCACCAGACCCTGTTCACCATCTATCTATAACCTATTTATTGAGACCATTCCAATGAGCCCAAACACGATACCTGTGCTGTAAGTTGGTAAGGGATTTGGGTTTCCTGCAAATTCCAGGTGATGCTGCAGCATCCGTACTATATTCTTTTAATATAATTGAAGTCCCAGAATACCAAATTTCAAATCGATCAGACCTGTGGAAGATACTCACATCCATTCATCACCTAGAAAAGAGCTGATAATCTTCAAACTGCTGAACCAATTTTGATAAAACATGTCTAAGAACCATCACTAGAAAACCTGCTTTCAAATAAAATGAAACCGCATTCAACTCGGTGCACCCATTTAAGAGCTACGGTGCCACAGGCAGACACACGTACATAGCGGTCAAACTTATAACACCTCTCTTTTTGCGTCGGGGGTTAAAATACATTTATTCGTGCACACACGTACAAGATAGGTGTTACGAGATTTATGCACAATGTTTTCATAGCGAAGTGGTTGAAGCCTACACACTGAAATCCTCCTATCGCTCGTTTTGCAGCCCCACGTAAGCTGAAAACGGGCAGCTCTCGTCCGATGTAAAACTACGCAGTAGGTCAGTGTGCTGTCGATACAACACAACAGTTTAAATCTAACGTTTTACTACAGTTTACGAGTGTACCAGTCAAACATAGAATTCATTTTACTTTTTTTGGAAAATTGCTTTTAGGAGTGGAGTGGAGTACCAATTCCAGCTTCGTAAAAATGAAAAATGTTTTATTTTTTAGGTTGTTCGGGCTGCATCGAAATGAAAAATTCTTTGCAGATATTTTATTATAGTGATATTAGTTCCATCGCATTAGTAAACGGTAATTTATGTTATTAGTAAGTAATACCAGCCGCACGGGTCGCTTTATCAGGTTAAGCATCTTTACATACCGAAAAACGATTCGTTTATGTTTATAGGAACCGAGCATTAGATATTGATAAACGCGAAGCTCAACATATTATAAGTAACTACCTATTAACTTCATTTTAACCATAAATTTTTCGAGGTTTTACGTAAGTAATGCATTACTTTATTTACGTTTATTAATAAGAAGCTGAAAACATTATTCCTAAACCATGTCAAAAGAATGTTCACATCTCAAAAATAAGCTTGCAAAATCGTTTACTTCCCAATACATTTTTATCAATACGACCCTCCCCTTCATACTCCACAAACGGGGCATGAAAATACCCGTCCACTTGGCCCCTCCAGCCACTGGAGAGCTATTATGAAGGCATGGAGGGCATGAAGGGCTCTTCTCCGGCCTTTGTTCCCAAGGTCAAGTCCACACAGACGGGAATCTGAAACGCTGAACTGTTTGCCTTTGTGTGTAACAGCTTTATGCAAATGTTTCATACTTTAGTGGTGATACTTGAAAACTGAGTTAGTAGGCTATTAGAGTATGGATTCCTACACGATAAATATACATATTTTAGTTCTTTCATTTTTTAAACAATACATTTAGGTACTGTGATTATTATTGAGTGAAATATACTAGATGTTAAGTAAAATTGTTACTAACCCTATGGACTCCGTCTGAAATAAAAATATTCTATACTATTCTATAAGAATATTATACTGGCTAAAAAACAACCGATTTCCAAAAAAAAAACAGTACAAAGTGAAAAATAACTTTAATTTCAGAAGTCGGTGTCTTTGGTTTTGAATTATAATTTTTGCCACCGACTTCCGAAATTGGTTATTTTTCACTTTGTTTTTTTTTTTAAGCCGCTTTTTAGTTGTGGCACCTACCCCACACAAATTTGAATACCACTACCTGCTATGTAAATAGCAGTGACAGGAACTTATCATATCATCCACATACTAAGTTGGAAAAAATACGTATTATTGAAGCTAACTCAAAAACCGCCCAAGCAAAGTAAATAAAAATCATATGGCCATCTTGAGAGCATATACTTTCACTAGGAAAATTATTTTTAAAATCGGTCCACAATTGACGGAGAAACCGGTGGACATACATTAAAAAAAATACAAAAAAAAATTGTGGCACTCCGGGAGTGCCGACAGAAGTGAAAACTAAAAAAACATGTTCCTATGTAGGTATCATAACATCACCTGCATCGTCAGCGCTGTAATCAACGCGTTGATGTCTTTTACTCCACTGATCGTCTGTTGGCGAGAAAAAATACTTGCATAGAATATTGATCCGTAACATAATATAAATAAAAAGCATAATCTCTTTTACAAAAATGTGGTGTCGGTAACAGTGTCGCGAAATCAATGGTTTGATCCCATCTGAAAAATGCGCAACGCGCCTTAAGAAGTTTTCACATCAAAAAAACATACACCTCCTTTTTAGAAGTCGGTTAAAAACGGGGGTGAAAATTGAAATAACCGCTGATACATGGAAGAAGACATGGTGCGTCGACTTAGGGTTGCCAACCCTTCTATATAATATAGTATCCTGCTATATTAGCGGCCTAAGTAATATAGGTATTTCTAAAGAAAAAATATAGTAGGCGAAACTACTATAATTTTATTTCAATAAATGGCGAGATGATCGCAATATGGCCAGTATTAATCTCATAAAAGCTGAAATTATTAATGGTATTTTATAACCTTCATTCAGAGAGTAAAAATAGGTAAAAGACATTTAAAAACTGTTAATTAATAAAGGTTCATAGTAGCAATATATATGTATTAAATGCATAAAAATGTTTTTTTCGCCGTTTACTATATTTTTACAGGCAATGGCTTCGAGAATACTATATTTGATATAAAAAAGTTGGCAACCCTACGTCGACCCCAAATAAACTGGGATAAGGGCAGAATAATGATGATAATGATCATTGATGACGTATTTATTCACTTTATTACAACACTGTACACTACAAAAATACATAATTAAAAAAAAAAACACTACAAAATATACAATAGGCGGTCTTGTCGGTTTCCGCGATCTCTTGTAATGATAATCTTGAATATATTTGGTCCTTGGAAAATACTCTGATGGCAATGGTGTTGTCTAACGTACAGTCAATAAATGGTTCTAAAGAATGAAAAGCCAAAACATGAGAGTGTTTGTTGTTACTTTGTATGAGACTTGCATACGCCTGTAAGTGACAATTTTCAACAAGATTTTAATATAAAAAGGCCACATCTTCTGCCTAGCCTTTACCCATGTTGGGGTCTGCTTCCAGTCTAACAGGATGCTGAATACCAGTATTTTACATGGAGTGACTGCCTATCTGACTTCCACAACCTAGTTCCTAGGTAACATGATACACCTTGGTAAGACTGGTTGTCAGACTTTTGGGCTTCTAACAACACGTAACGACAGTCAAAGATCTACAAATGACAGCCGGGACCAACGGCTTAACGTGCTTTTCGAGGCACGGAGAGGTCTTGGTATGTAAAGCTGGTCACCCATCCACGGACCAACCGCGGCAAGCGTAGCTTAACCTGATCGATCCATCCGTGCGGCTGTTATAACTTAGCCACAAGCTCCTCTTAGCCAGTAAATAAATGATCCTAAAGAATGAAAAGCCAAAACATGAGAGTGTTTGTTATTATTTTGTATGAGACTTGCGTTCGTCTGCAAGTGAGCAACACTAAATGAGTCGTAAGGGACAATGTTCAGCAAGATTTTAATCCAACACCAACCCGTACGAATCGCGCACTTGGTCGCAACGGCAAACTAGCCGCAGATCGAGCCACGAACCACGGACCACGACTGGCTGAGTTGTGGCGAGATCCCTTAGTTATTAATTTTTATAGTATAGTGCTTAGCTTTAGCTCGTGGCTAAGTAATAACAGCCGCACAGGTCGATCCATTAAACTACGCTTGCCGGGGTTGGTCCGTGGATAGGTGACCATCTTTACGTACCGAGATTCCTTCGTGCCTCGGAAAGTACATTAAGCCGTTGATCCCGGCTGTCATTTGTGGATCTTTGACAGTCGTTATGGGTCATCAGAAGCCCGAAAGTCTGACAACCAGTCTTAACTAAGGGTGTCGTATTATCCAGTCAATGGATTGTGGAGGTCAGATCAGTTGCTCCATGTAAAATACATTCGGTTAGTCAGGAAGTCAACCCCAACATAAGTGGAAAAGGCAGACAGATTTTTTAGTGCATGTGACACAATTATTATGTTTATAGAGCATGCGGTGCTAAAATATAAGAAATTGTTTCACTAGCTAACCTTACATTTTAGTTAAAAATTATTTTAAAATTGTAAATGATTGTTGGTTGGCCATTGAAGAAAAATAAAAAGCAAATTGCCTACTTCAGCACTTAGCTAGTCCTATAAAAATATTAACGAATAAAATTACCACAAAAAAGCTTTTTAGCGTAACACGATAATTAATAGGAGGCGGCCATATTACCGAAGAAAGCCCTAAACCCCGAATTCAGCTTAAGACGCTTTGTTTGGGTTCCGTAGTCAAATTAACGGTTTATAAGAAATGGTCTGTAATAGGAAGATAAAGGTAAGAATCCTCTTAGCGTTTGTTTGTAGAAAATTGTAGAACAAATCATGTTTTCAAAGTAAGTAGGCACAAACTACAAAATATAGGTGGCTCTATCCTAGATGCAAGTAGGTAGGTAGGTAACAGATATCCTAGGTGGTGGTGGTGGTATCGGTATCCTAGGTGTCAGATGTAAGTAGGTATACACGCCGGGAGGAGTGCCCTTGAAGCACATAATAATGACCTTATCGGTGATATTCTTCAGAAAGGTCAGGTGCGTAGAACTCGCAACCGGCGTGCGTGCATGACAAGATGTATGAACGTAAACGAAGCAAAAGCAGTATGTAAGGATCGTAGCAGGTGGTGTTCTGTAGTTTCTGTCTACCCCCATGAGAATATTCATTTTTACATACTTACTGACAACACATCGCTATTCTTAGTCAGAAAGCTGAACATTTTGATGATTTTAGTTAGAGATCGATGTTACTTTTGAAAAAAAAGAAGGTCAGTTACAATAAGTACTTAGTTACCAATAGACAAACAGCAACCGGCCGAACCATAGACACTATCTATAAATCTTCTAAAATTGTCTATGAAACAAAAGCTCTGCAAACGATTCGCGCTTACCCGCTCCCAAAAATGGCGTCGTTCAAATTCGTGACGGATTCATATTCGGCCATTCATCAGTAATTTTAATTAAAATCTACATTTCAAAAAGCTTCCATTAAAATAACTTTGACGAATCACAAATGCTCAGATAATGGACGGAGCAGGAAAGCTAAATTAATTAATTAAGTATCTTCTTGTTTTAGATTATTAACGTTCTAGCTGACAACAAATATTTTATTAAAAATTAGTTTCTGCCCGCGAGTCCAATCATAACATATGCGGGTGCCGTCTTTGCTCATGCAAAACCCCACCATATCCATACGATGCAAACCCTCCAAAACCGATTCCTTCGTAGGGCCAGTGGTTCCCCCTGGTATGTTAGGAACGAGAGTCTCCATCTCGACCTAAAATTCCCACTATCCACCAATCCCTAAAACGCCTTGCAAAGCGTTTCTTTGATTCCGCGGTCAAACATCGCAAGCCTCTGGTTGTCGAGGCCGCCAGTTATGTCCCAAGTAGGATAAGTCGTAGCCGCCGTCCTAGGCACATTCTCACAGACCCAGATGACCCCATAACCCTCCTCCAGGAGAGCAATAGGGCCACAAGTACAGTACACAGATACAGACGCCTCCCGTCATTCGAGTACTTGATAAATCGTAGTAATCGAGTACTCGAGTAAATGATAGTCCTCCCCGACCCTTGCTCGAAAACGAGGTGCCAGCAGTTGTTACAGCTGTGCACGTAGCTTTCCCCGATTAATAATCATGATCAAAACTTTGATCCAGCCCGTCCCATCTCTGATGTCCTTCCTCCAGTGACGCCCTAAACCGAGGCTCGTACCGCACAGGGGGTGCCCTTAGCGAGCGTTCACCTAGCTTTTTAGCTAGTTTGTATGCCCCTGGCTGGAGGCTTGAGTTTAGCACCTTAAGGCAACCACAGGATTTACCGGTTAAATAGTCATGACCTCAGAGGTCAGCTACGAGATGACCAATCGAAAAAAAAAAAATTGCCCACGACTTCGTCCGCGAAAAATTTCGGATTCCGACCCAACGCGGCGCATCCAACCATCCGCCCGCGCGATTACTTCGTTTTCGCTAAGCATTCTTTCAGACTTTATTTCTTTTTGCTCGGCTCCTAATGGTCGTAGCGTGATGTTACATCGCCTATAACTTTTCTGAAGAATTTGACTATCCAATGCAAAAATAATTTATCAACTCAAAGCATTAATTTCAATAAAACCATCTACAGGCAATACCGCCGCGACGGTAGGGGGTAATCCGACTGGTAGTTCCGGAGATCAACCCCTACATACAAACAAACAAATTTTATTTATTTGTTTAAACTTTTCACACTCAAAAAGGTACAAAGGCGGACTTAATGCCTTAGGCATTCTCTACCAGTATATATGACAAATCAAATTCAAACCTTACAGGTTTTGAATTTAAAAGCACAAAATTGGTCGTTTACGTCTAGCCATGATAATTGCGTAATTTATCGAAACTAACTCAAGTAAAATTAGTTAGAAACTTGTTTCGATAAATTACTCTTAAGTGGATGTACACACCGGTTAGTTGAACTAATGACATACACTCGTACTATAGCCTCGTATAACCCAAAATGCTTACTTGCTTAAAAGTCACATGACATATGGCCTAATTTATTATTAAAAAGAACAAAATTAGTTCGTTGGGTCTTACGAGGATAGGTACACCTCTGCCTAACCTAAACTCAAACTGAAATAGTCTTTTTCTTTTCTTGCATTCATGTAGTACATTGTTGTGAGGAGCTCGTGGCTAAGTAATAACAGCCGCAAGGGTCGATCCATCAGGTTAAGCTACGCTTGCTGGGGTTGGTCCGTGGATGGGTGACCATCTTTACATATCCTCCATGCATCCGAAAGCATGTTAAGGCGAAAGCGCCGACCCTGCCCGTGAAATTCAAATTTTCTTACGTTTTTTGTATTTTTTAGGTCAGTCTCAGATCTCATGTTAATGATTTATTGATTTGCGGTCGTAAAAATAATAAATATATATTTACAGAATGTTAATAATTAAAATCGTAAATACAATTCTCAGTGAATGTCAATTTCGTCAAATTCACGAAATTGACATTCTTAGCAGCAAATAATTTGATATGTTATTTAGGTAACCGTGAGATGTGGAAGAAATAGAGGGAGGCCATCTTTTATGACCGCCAATCAATCAATCATTAACATGAGATCTGAGACTGACCTACAAAATGAAAAAAACATAAGAAAATTTGAATTTCGCGGGCATGGTCGAAGGTTCCACCTTAAGCCGTTGGTGCCGGCTGTCTTTCGCGGATAAGAAGTATTTTATTACCAGACACTGGGTTGAAGAGTTCACATAGGCAGTCGCTCCATGTAAAATACTGGTATTCAGCAGCATCCGGTTAGACTGGAAGCCGACCCCAACATAGTTGGGAAAAGGCTAGGCAGATTGATGTAGTACATTGTTGTCACCGAATGTTGCAATACCCAGCCTTGTAAGCTTACGGCCGAACCCAATAACCTATTTTCAGTTAAAAGACAGATCGCTATTGATAGTAGATAGTATAATTTTATCTGTCATTGAAAGTCGTCCCACAATTCCGTAAGGTTCTTATTCTGTGACAGATTATTGGGACGTTAAAACCATAGATAGAAAGGTATTTTATCTCCATTATGCCAAAACTAGATAGGTTATTGGGTTCGGCCGTTAGGGCACAAGGCATATCTATTGATGTCAAGTTGGCAAAAAAAAAATCGGAACAAAAAGACAGGGTATCAACCTCATGTTATTTGCCATCTCTATATCGGTATGTCACATTTACTAACAAATTCCTACCTACCGTAAGGAAACGTCCTGAATTTCCTGAATCCAAGAGTTTGTCCCGAGGCTTTACGGATTAGTGATTTATCTCCCGAATGCCTCTAGGCTTTGGGGATTGTGCCACAGATATGGCCATTTATATCTATCGAGTTTTTCTAATGACAGGTGGCGACATCTAGGAGTATTTGGGAACGTTTTATGTTGTGAATTTATTTGTGAATTGGCAAATTTACAGCCAGAGGCTGAGGTATCGAAGTTTGAGGCTGTGAAGTTATTTGCTTCAACAGACTAATAGTGATCACAAGTAGCTGTCAATAACATAACAACATCACGCATTATTTCCCAAATTGATTAGAAAAAATACCTATATTGTACCTGCACCCACATTTCGCCAGTTATATTTAAGTCCCATGTAATAGAGGGCGAGCTTATTGCCATCAACTGGGCACAAATCCAGACTCCGGGCTGCTACTGAAAATTATTAGATAGAAAAACCTCATAAAATTATGCCCAACCTGTGAATGCGACCACTAGACCAACAGGGTGGGGCAATCTGCTGTGAAAGCATTTTAAAATGACCTCCCGATGCCGCCAATCTCGTAAGCATAAGCATAATCAGCCTATAATGTTCCCACTGCTGGGACACAGGCATCCTCTCTGTGAGAGGGAGTGGGCTGTAATCCACCTGTAACCACCAGGGCCCAGTCGGTAGATATCACATGTCTTCGAATTTTTGGTTCTAGGACATGCCAGTTTCCTCACGATGTTTTCCTTCACCATTTCGAGAGCAGTGGCGATGAAATTATTTACACAAAGTAAACCGCCTGCCTGTGGCCGTCACCACTGGGCCACCACTGCTCCCAATCTCGTAAAGCTAAAGCTAAATTCTGTGCCGACTTAATCTAGATTGTCAACGACATGCGAGTAAGAAGCCCTTCTAAGTTTTATGTAGTTCATCCGACATCGGTAGCGAGGCGATATTCTACGTGCTATTCAATAACATGTATAAAACTTACCCCAACGCCCTTAGACTGAATAATAAAAGGAGTAAACTAGATCCAATTGAAAAACTGCTCACGTTTTATTGAAATAAATTCAATATATTATTTGCTAGCTTTTTCTCTTGGATTCGTCTACGGATTAAGTCCTTAAAGCATTTCTGTAGTGGAATCTAAATCTATCTCCTATTTCCTTTGCTTTGACATCCTTTTTAAATCATTTATTTCATTCTTATTCGTTTTATCTTCTTTGAAGCGATATAGCTAGATGTCTTTAGCAAAATAGATTATTTAACAGCCGAAAATATTTCGTCCCGAGATCCCTTCGTGCCTTGAAAAGCCGTTGATCCCGGCTGTCATTTGTAGCAAAGGTCTATAAATGACAGCCGGGATGACATTCGTTACGGGTAGTCTGAAGCTCGAATCGAAAGTCTACCATCCAGTCTTCGAAAGGAGTATCGTGTTACCCAGTAACTGGGCTGTAGAGGTCAGACAGGCAGTCGCTCCGTGTAAAATACACGTATTCAGCTGCATCCGAGTAACGGATAACTGGAAATAGACTCCAACATAGATGGGAAATAGCTAGAGAGATGATGAGTCAGTCAGCACGGTACTGTCGGGCTAATTGTGTACGGACGGTATTTAAGTATCACCATTCAGCTCATGGAGACTTTTTTATGCACCCCATTAGATACTAACAAGATCGTTGAAGGACATTTTCGTGAGGAAGCCAGCATAACCTTGAACAAAAAATTCGAAGACATGTTGAGGGCTCGCGTGGTGGATTATGGCGCACTCCCTCTTACAGAGAGGAGGGCTATATCCCAGCAGTGGAAATAAATACAAGCTGATTATGCTATTATTAAGCTAACTTAATAATAGCATAATCAGCTTGTAATTATTTCCATTGCTAACATAAGATCACAAACCATTTTTCTTTAGCAAACCGACACAGTTACATAAACCCCAGTAATAAAATTTTATTCCAAAAAATTTATTCCTCGCCGTCTGGGCACTTTCGACTCGACAGTTTTTATATCACTTTATGCTTCTCTGCTATAAAATTTATATCAAGTGGTCGTATTAATTTTAGCGGAGCTGGCAATTGTTTCTTTTTTAATGTTCTCCTCGACTGGACGGGAGCAAAAAGGGGTGTTTTTATTATCAC
Source organism: Omphaloscelis lunosa (assembly GCA_916610215.1). NCBI lineage: Eukaryota > Metazoa > Arthropoda > Insecta > Lepidoptera > Noctuidae > Omphaloscelis > Omphaloscelis lunosa. The sequence goes on along the minus strand of OU744262.1, from coordinate 2,258,623 downwards.
CGACTTTATTTTCTTGGACGTTTCAGATAAGCACTTTATAGAATCGGATTTCATGTTCTGTGGTTGTAATGTTCTTTGAAATGAACTTTGACTTACAGTAACATACTACAGAACGCCACCTTCTACGATTCTAACATACCTACTGCTTTTGTTCCGTTTACGTTCATTCAGGGTGGCAGGGACATCGACACGAAAACGGTTAACAGGGACTCAAGGCATGATTCAGAACCCCGTTGCGTTTAAAATTTTTCGTGGGTTATTTAAAAAAAAAATCAACTGTTCCATATATTTTGACCACGTAGGTATTGCACATTTCTATGAAACAGCTGATTAAAAAAAAAATAACCGACTAATAATTTCAACGCAGGAGGTTAGAATCATGTACTGAATCCATGGTAACAGTTTTTGCATCAATGTCCCTACCACCCTGTCTGAAGAATATGACCAATAAGGTCACTAGTATGTCGCCCGTTCCAGCGTTTCCACTCATATCCGCCTTGTAAATACATTTTATACGTCGCCTTTCACTCAGCTTCAGACTATCTTTTAATTGAGTATCACCGCCTTCCAACAATCACATAGCAAGCAATCATTAATAATCGTCATATGAACTCGTTTTATCAACTTATTCAAAAATCGGTTGCTTGTGTTGGCATCTTGACAAGAAAATATTTTATTGTTTTATGTTGGGTATATTCTCAATCATCATAATGCTGATCATTTGCCATCGAAAACATCCTAGTCCGAAGCAAAATCGATAACATCTTCAATCTGTTTGTTTTTTTATGTACACACAAAATACTGAATATAAATAATACGTGACAATTTTTGTCCCACTGCAGTGCAAAGAACTCTTTTTATACAGAAAAGGCTATTAATCATAACAGTCTTGCTCAAGATGGGTTGGCGATATCAGACTTATATTAACTACAAGTCCAGGTTTCCTCACGATGTTTTCCTTCACTGATGTTAGTAATGTCCAAGACAAACCGACCTAAGCGACCTTTTTTTTTCTCGTTTTTATATTATGTGTTTATCAGTGGAAACTTGTAAATCGCCATAAATTTTATATTATTTAAGAACACTGTTTATGTAAGCTGTAAGTTTCCCAAATAAAATAAAATAAACTCAGAAAGTAGATAAAATATGAATTAAAAAAGTAATAATTATAATAAAAAAAAATATAAAATTTATTTTAGTTAACTTTACGATTTTTTTTTATCTTACATAGAGGCCTTTTAAGTATAAAAAGTACCAGTGCTAGGAGACCCCGCTTTTCTTAAACTAGAAACAATAATAATGTAGGAGTGTACACAAAAATAAATTCAACTTATATCTAGGAACACACACGCCGTGTTTGTGCGTGTGTACATTTGTACATGTATGTTTGTGTGTGTGTATGTGTAAGTGAGCGTTGCTTATTGTCAAATTATCGCATGGCGCTTTGTAAAAGAGTTCCAATATCATCATAGCTATTGCGTTTTATTATTTATATTCTACTAGCTGCGCCCCGCGGTTTCACCCGCATAAGTCTCGATCCCGTAAAAATATCGGAATAAAAAGTATCCTATGTCCTTTTCCGGGTCAAGGTCTATCCATATCCCAAATTTCATCCAAATCCGTTCAGCCGTTTTAGTGTGATGTCGTGACCAAGGGAAATAGGGATTCATTTTTATATATATAGATTAGTGATTGATAAAATAACATTGGTACTTGCCTAGATTTGAAAAAACACGTATCTGTCATTATATAGCAATCTATTTACTTTACAGCTGAAAGCTTCGGTTCCATTTATCCTTTTAATTGAATCTAGATTGCGTACTGTCGCGACAGTTAATTAGGTAAACACAGATTATTACATTGGCTCCTATCTGTCTGAATGGTATCCTAGACGTGATCACTCTATTGTTCGACGCTTAACTACTATTGGTAACTGATTGAGTACTCTATTAATGGGACTAGTGTTACAATTATTTGTTCTGAGTAATTAATAATTACGCAATGTCTCCAAAGATTTTATAATTAAACTCGTAGTTCTTAGGGACATAACTATCCATCCATTATAATTTATACGTACGTAAACGTACGACCGTGGTCGTATGAATACGTTTTTCTCCGTCAAATAGCTAGTGTTCCTGTGAACGTACGAAAAATCCCAACAAGTTCTGATTGTTTTCGGACGTCGGAACTAAATGTACGTATACGTACGACTTACTCGCACTCAGTCGGCGCACTCTCTTAGTACTTGGAAGGTTGAGTTCGTTCGTGCGTGTTCGTATGTGTTCGCACGAATGAAATTCGTACGAAAACGCGTCCAAAGTGCTCGTGGCCTTAGATTCTTAGAAAAACATACACCTAATTAGGGCCCCACCGTCAGATTCCCAAAAGCTTCAGGTCAATCACATTTTTGAAAACAAATCTGCTAACTCCTACATCGTAAATTAGTTGAATTATGTGACACCTACGCAAAAAGACAGGTCAAACAAAATTCAGAACAAGTTTAACAAACCCTAACCGTTTTATATTTAAACAAGCTATTTTCAGAACTTTCCCTCTCTACATAATAATATAGCTACCTACTTGGAACCACACACCAATCTAACCTACCCTTACAGAAGTTAATTAATTAGTAGTCAAACACAAAAGCAAAGCCGACAAAATTAACAAATACAAATTATTTCGCGAATTTACTGAGCCAAGTAAATAACTGAACTGAATTGGAATACTGATAACAGCTGTTTATGATCCCACGCATTCATTGTGGGAATGTTGGGATAAAGCTGGCTATTGTTTCAATAAGCAATTGAGGATAGGATAGGATGGATGGATTGTTAGATGGAAATTACACATGAATAATTTTGAATAAAAAAAACATATAAACATCACCGAAGGATTAGGCAGAGGTGTGCCACATTTCGCTAGTTATATTTAGGTCCTACCTATGTAATAGGGGAATATTGTTTATGAACATCGGTTCAATACTGAAAATGATACTCTTTGTTGATAATTTGCTTGAGGAAGAATCTGAATGACGATTTCACAGTTGAGTGTATTGTAATACTTAGCATAGCAGCAAACATATACAATGGTCAAACATGCGAGAACGACGAAATCTAATTGGCAACTCAAACAAGTTTACTTAAATTATTTTTAATGAACGTTTATTACTCTTAAAACTTACAAATTCTTTTTGCTTGTTTCAGATCGTGAATGTCCTGAACTAACGCAGCCTGAAATCGGGAAGGTTACCCTAACTGGAAGGCTTTTCGGCGATAAGTATGTTTACATTCCTTAATAAGTAACTGTTCAAGCCTTTTTCCTAAGTTCTTGAAGTCCTTTAATGGCCTTTCACTTATTCGTTGAACTTCAGTATGAGTACAAGTTTTCTTATTTTAATTTTAGCTTATTTAAAACGTTTATTCTTTATATTTCTCTGTTCTCGAACTGCATATTACAATAGCTTCAACATTACTTCCTACAGTTTAAAAAAATTTAGAAGTATTCAAGATTTTTTTCACCACCTCTAACGGAATTTTATCACCCTCAGAGCGGTATACTCCTGTCCCCACGGGTACCACGTCGTAGGTCTACAGAGCAGGAGCTGTCAGGCGGATGGCAAGTGGGCTGGTCAGCCACCAGCCTGCAAGGAGAATAGTATGTATTAATAAACATGTAACTAATACAAACAGGTATTATTTTTTACTTATAATTATCACAGCAAGTTTATGTAAATCGCAAGATAGATAGATCAAGATCACGCTTATTATCAAATTAAAAAAATCAGTAAATCTGTCCTGAATCTACAAAAAATGACACAAAAGGGAAGTTATATTGCGCACTTAAAACTGAGAATAAACTTAGTACAAATACGAGACTAAAAAAGTTCTAACCACAACATTTGATATTCAATAATCAAGTTCAAACTTTGTCTTACTTAGACGACGTACTTTGTCCAACATCTTGTACACTACCCGAGCGTTTTAATTGATACATAGAGCTTTAGAATTAGACTGTCACACAGATATGATCATATGAGTGATGTAGACGCCGTTCAAAAAATTTCAACTTTGTAAGCTGCATTTTTTCTCAAATTCGATGTCCATATTAATGGCTGGGTTGTGTATAACTAATTACCAAGTCTCTACCTGGTTTCGCAGTCTATTGCCTTCAACCGCCAACGATCGAGCACGCGCGTCACTCCGCTCTTCCTGAACAAGCGACTTTCGACCTCGATGCTACAGTCCAGTATAACTGCCATACTGGTTACGTGACGAATGGCTTCCCTAGAGCCAAATGCCTGGCCATCGATGGTCAAGCATCTTGGTATGGACCTGATATTAGCTGCGAACGTGAGTATTAAACTGCCATTAAAGAAAATTATTTTAAAGGTTATAGCGTTTTCATGACCATCTGTAAAACACTGCAGCCAGGGTTTTATAAGATGTGATGTACCATGAGGAGTATCACAGTGAATTTTGACAAAGTCTAAGAAACTGTTCCGATTCTGTACCCGCATTTACCAAAGTCTTTAGTTTTTACTATTCATCCCACAATTAATGTATTTAGGTTTACAGGATACGTTGTATTTAGTGTGTGTCGAGAAGCATGTCTGCGATTTAAAAAAATACTATAATTTTTTACAACAAACAATAATCATATCTTCAGCTCGTTCCTGCGGTGAGCCAGGAGACGTTCCCCACGGCTGGGTGACAGCTGATTGTCACACTTTCGGCTGCCGAGCCGTGGTTCAGTGTGGACAAGGTTTCGAGCTCGTCGGCAAGGCTGAACGGTACTGCCAAGCCGACGGCGCGTGGGCACCTAAGGAGCTACCAACCTGCGTCCGTAAGTAGACCTTGATTTGGACCTGTTTTGAGGGATCTTGATGATGAGTCACTTTTGGGGTTATGATATTGAAATAATGGCTATAATCGATTTAAGATTATATAGTTTGATCACATAGGGGTTCTTGGATCTTAAAATTAAGATGACAATTAAGGAGACCGCTTGTAACCAGCGGATAGCGTTGATTAAAAAAATCGAGATAGACTAAGATAGGACAAGTATATGTATAGTTAGAACCAAGCTGATTTTGAAAACCACTTTGTAGCTCAATTTCAATTGAATAACTTTTTTGTTAAAGCATAAAATAAAAATGTAATAACACAACATTTTAACATAATGCCATAACAGAGGAAATCTCTTCTCAACCTTCTGGTTTCCAAAGCGCTATTTCTATTGGGCTTCAAATTTGGTCTTTTAAACTCCTTATTTATTCCACTTTAAGAAGCAGTTTGGATCCAGAGACTCATCATCAAGACCCCAAGATATTTTTAAAATTCTCCGCGAGTGGTCTTGCTTCGTGACAATGTAGTTGCCGATTTCAGTGTTGTCCTTCATTTTGGAATGTTGCATGGTACCGGTTCTCGTCCTACATTATATCGGTATAGTTCGCATGACGCTTAAACAAATGATTATCATGGCTATCATCGGAGCAATTTCATTGTCATGACGCAATATATGGAAATCCCACTTTTTATTGGTTGTTTTCGAAGATAGGTTATTCAGATTGGATTTATTTATTATTTAAAACTCTGGGACTGTAGAATATGTCGTAAAAAATTTAATTGGGTTCAGGAAAATCAAATTTTTATTTCGGGTGGGATTTCTTTGTCAAAAGTGGGAATTCCTCTGAAATTTGCCCAAAAATGGATTTTTCTGATTGTTTTTTCTCCTTTTAATGCTGCTTAGAAGGAGATGCCGGGACAGTTTGAGCATCCATTACATTACGTAGTATATCAAAAGTAATGTTATTATAGAAACGTTATCACCTTCAAATTCTATGAAACTATTGTTTTCCGCAACTTCAAAAGTTGTTTCTTTCTGTGGCCATGATAAAAAATTGTCGTTTACTGCCTATCTGACTTTATGATATTAGATGATATAGAAATGTTAGTAGTACTTGATGTTTATTGTAAATTTCTATCTTTAAACGCTGTAGTGAAATATAAATGTACAACAAAAATGGAGTTTGTTTTATTTTTGCATGTATTTTGCATGGTTGAAATTTTGATATGAGCGCCATCTATGTCTTGTTCGGGTATTGTTAAAGCGACACGTATCGCCATCTAGTGGTAACGCAGGTGCAGTGTCCGCCGCCCGAGGCGCCGCGCCACGGCAAAGCAGTGTACACGTCTTGCGCGTACAATTCGGTCGTCTCGTACGAATGCAAGTACGGATACCGGCTTGTGGGCGACGCGACCAGGAGATGTGGAGCCGACAAGAAGTGGTCTGGCGGGCAGCCGATGTGCAAAGGTAAATCACAATTAAAATGCTATATAAAAACTACGAATTATTTCCTATTCTTTAAATTTGAGCACCACTGCAGAATTTGACTTAACGATCATAAAACTGAATTTGCATGCACCTTAGTTACATAAATGATGACTGAAATTATTCAGTTCGGAAAGACTTCAAAGATCCATTAGACTACAGCCAAGACGACTGATGATACATTAAAATGTTGTTACTTATTTCTGTTCACAATTCACTTCCAGAAATAAACTGCGGGCACCCAGGCCAGCTCTGGAACGGTTGGCTGGAGAACATTTCCTCTGGCACGGGGCTGGGTGCTTCCATCATCTTTAGGTGCCAGGACGGTATGAAAATGGAGGGCAACGGCTCTGCGATCTGCCAGAGTGATGGCACTTGGAGTCATCCACTGCCTATGTGTTTGGGTAAGTTTCTTCCATTTCTATTTCAGTCTTGTTACCACGAGCTATACAAAAATAGCTTAGCCCAAATAAAAAAGTGCAGTCAACCAGCTGGTTTGATGGTAGCGGTGACTGTTAATAATTACGGATGCGTCAGACGTACTTAGACATCGCAGCTCATTAAAAAGGTTAGTTGATTGTAGCAAACTGTATCAAGATTGTGTCTCTGCACCGCAAGATTTTATATGTATTTAGTATCAATAATGACAAAAACCGGCAGGGGCCCCTAAAGAGCCGAGTGAGTTTACAAGTTTATAATTTTCAACATCTAACAAACAAACTTTAAACACTTTTCACAAGGCAGCACCCACAGCCGCGAGTTCGTACTGCGGTTCACATTTTCAAAGTCAAAGTCAAATAATTTATTTCAAATAGGCCCATGTATGGCACTTTTGAACGTCAAACCTTGTCATTATAAAAATACACTAATTTGTACATTCCATCATATTTCAGCACCGTGTGTGGTGCCCCACGTATCACAGGGTCGGGTGGTGCTGGTGGAGAACAAGACAGGAGACAACACCACCCAGGAGGCCAACACACAGATCGTCGGCAGCTCCACTATGGTGCAGCATGGTAAGCAGTGACATAAACGCACAAGACAAACTAAATCGATGGGAATTACGTCGTTTCTGGTAATTGCTTAATCGAATTTTCTGTCTAAAATTCTGTGTGTGGGAGTAATGTTTCAAGGTTTTTCTACAAGTACAACTTAAATATACCATGTGAAGGCATATTTAAGCCCCATTTACACAATGCAAGTTTCTTGCCTCTGGCAAACAATCAAATTGAAGTAACAAGCGACTTGCACTTGCACCATCTTAACACTTATTATTGGTTCAACTTATGGTATGGCAATTAAATTGGACCGAGTAGATCAGGCTAATGCGATACTTCTAATGCAAATTTGTATAATGAAATGTTTTGTACAGGTGAAATAATAGTGGTTGACTGCGAGAAGAACTACGAGTTTCCGTCAAGCAATGCTGCAGTCACGTGTAACAATGGCACCTGGACGCAAATACCCAGATGTCAGCCAGCCAGGTTAGTTCGACATTACCAAACTATGTTGGAGCTATCTCATAGTGTAGCTAGACAAGGTATTGTTAGGGACTGGGGTAATTCTTTTGACAAAATTGCAGCTGCCGTTCGTCTTCAATTTACTTAATGAGATCCTGATAACCTAAGGTTAGGCCGTTCGGTATAGTTGAATTGAATGTAGATGCTCCCCGTAACTTTATCCATGAAACCGAATATTTTTAATGAGTAATATATTTGTTTGCATAGAAATCTGAAAAAATCTAGTTTGTTAATTTCGACAGGTGCAAAAAAATGCCCAAATTCCCTCGTAACGGCATGGTCATCGCGCCCAAGACAGAGCATGGCATGAAGGCGCGGTTTCGCTGTAAGGATGGGTACGAGCTGAAGGGGAACCCCATCGTTGTGTGCTCGTTTGGCGTTTGGAGTGGAGATACGCCTAAGTGCGAAGAAGGTGGGTTATATAAATAGACAGTGTAAGTTCATGATGTCCAAGTATGAACTTGTAGCCATTCATGAACTCTGCGCATATACCTCGACATCGTAACATGTCGTGGCATAAGTAGTGACTAAATACATTTAAAATTTCTTTCAATGTATCATGAACGTTCCATAACTACCTGACCTGCGTATTTATATAATATCGATGTTTTGTTTCAGTTTTCTGTCCATTCCCCGGTTACATAGAAAACGGTAAAGTTCTACTTGTAGGTAACATGGGCTTATATGACTATCGACCTTATGTGAAAAAGGTACCTATTTACTTTAACATAATTACAAGTATCGTAATTATTGGTTTTATTTTAAAAAACAATTTATATTTCAGGTTGTAAACAACAAACAGATAATGTATGAATGTGAGAAAGGATATGTGCTGTCTGTAGGTCCACCTGGAGCCACTTGTGTTGGAGGCCATTGGAGTCCCAGAGAACTGCCCAAGTAAGACCACAATTCAGGTATTAATAGCTAAAACATTGTCCACATATCTTATACAAACTCTCTATGCTATAATTCCTAGATGCACGCTCTACCAGCATCCACGTATCCGTTGGAGCCGAAGACGCCGCTCCATCCCAGAACCAGAAACACGACATCGAAGATCTGCCTACAGACAGTATTACAATAACCTTCGTCACCAATCAGATCCATCCCAACAATATCTAGACCATATCTATGACAAATACAATCATAGAACTTCCAAACCTACATTAAGACATGCAAACTTCAAGATTATGAAGAAGTTTGATTTTGAAGAAGAGATGGAACCACACACGAGTGCTGAGAAAAATGACGAAAACTTTCCAACTGCAGTATACACTATTTATAATGTACACGGAGAACCTGTTGGTCATAGACTATATTCTTATCAACCCGTGTATGAACCAGAAGAAGATGACATAGTACAACATGAAGAAACGTCTGAATATGAAAACTCTGATGAAGGAGAAGATGAGTTTTCTCATGTAACTGTACTCAAAGGAGGAATGTTTGGAGATCATAGTTTAAGTACAGATAGTAATGCTGACAATATCAATAAATTAAAACATGAGTACTTTGAAAGATATGTTGATAAAAGGCGAAAAAGGTTCTTGAATAAAAATGCTGATGATACTAAAAAAGGGACGGAAACAGAAGTTGAGGAGGATGAGACTGATTTTTTATTTGAAGGATCGGATGAAAAAAAGGAAATGGATCTAGAATTGGAAGGTGATGAAAGTAAAATTGATTCAGTAACGAAACTTCCTCCTGAAATCACAACAAAATCAAGAATCAAGCGTGGAATTAACAACGAAGAATTTGACACTAACAATTGGACCTTAAAACCATCAGCAGATGACTCAAAATTGAATAACGAAATAAATATAGATTTATTAAAAGTGGCGCCTTTGACAACTAAACATGATGATGATTGTGAAAACAGTAAGGAGATGGCAGTGATACCTTTAAAACCTAACTTAGAAGATAGTTACAAAGATTATAGTAAAGAAATGGCTGTAGTACCGTTACAGAACAATAAGACGAATTCCACTGAAGTTGATAACATTTTAGACAAGCGTGATAAAAGGACGAGTAGGAAAACTGATAGGTTAAATCAAACGACAGCCACTATACCGAAAACGTAAGTAATAGCTAAAAACTGTTAATTATAATAGACAAAACGCAATAAGATATTAGAAGCTAAAATTATTCAGTCGTACGTCCTCAAAAGTTATAATGTTTACAAATATTCCAAAAAATATAACATATCGCTTCAAACATAGACGTAATATATTTATGGCTTAAATCGCTCGTCAATTTGTTAAATTTTATTTACAGAGGCAGAGAAAGCAAAGGCGGTAGGAGGCAGCAATCCTCAACAGGTGATGATTCAGAAACTGATAGTAAAGACTTGGCCGAAGGTGGAGGCGCCCAGAACACTACTGAGAAGGGCAAAAAGGGACGCCCTAAGAGTCCCTGTGTACCTATTGAAAGTGAACCTTTTGTCAATATTGAGATTGTCAAATATGGCCGGGATCCTAACAATACTTTTAGTTCAGGTAACTTGTTTTTTTTCGTCGATATCTTTTTTTTTCTAATTCATTTAATATTATTATTGATTCAATTAGAGATCTTTAAGACATGCTTGCTGGAGTGACGACAATGCAGATTGGCTGGTAGCAGCTCGATGAGGTTGGCTGACGATCGAGTACAGAGCTGAATAAATTGAAATATGAAAGGCATATTATATCCAGTGGTGGACGGCAATAGGCTAATGATAATGATTAAGAGGCTATTGTTTGAGAACCAATGACTTTATTCAAAAAAAAAAAATCGTTTCAGGCACAATAGTTCGTGTGGCCTGTGGAAAAGGTTATGGACTGAACTTAGAAACAAATGCAACTGCAAAATGTGTACGAGGTAGATGGAAACCCGAGAAACCTAAGTGTGAAATACGTAAGTAAACGATCAACATTTATTTCTTTCAGAACTGTTGTCGATAATTACATTGTTAAATTCGGACTATAACAAACCTTACAATACCTGAAATATTATTTTGATATACAAAGAAGAAACTGTTTATACTTTTGAAAAAAATTGTTTCTGCATTGATAGGGTTACTCTACGCTCTTACCATGACAAAAGACCTTATTGTAAAGCAAACATTTTGGTATAAAAATAAAGCCAATTTTTTACCACTTTCCAGTACCCTGCCACGTCCCATCAACGGAGTACGGCATCTACACGATGGCCGCAGACGCTGGCCATCCGATGACGGCCAGCCAAGTGTTGGGTTCCAACCTGCAAGACGAGAAGGAGCTGAATGAGACCGACCCTGTGCCTAATGGACAGGTCGTGCACTTCTCTTGTGAATATGGGTGAGTGGTTTTGTTTCATTGGAGGCTATGGAATGTTTACGAATTGGGAAGACACGTCTTATGAAACCATTTAGGACCTCAGGTGCTAAAGGTTTTCAAACATGAATCGAAGGACGTCAATGCAGTATGAATTAAGATCGTTGAATATGTTGCGAATTACTCAAATTCTGGTAACGGGATTTTTTTTTTCTAAAAAAATTACTTTAATTTCGGAAATCGGTGTCTTTGGTTTTGAATTTTCGTTTTTAGCCACCGCTTTTCGAAATTAAAGTTATTTTTGCTTTGTAGTGTTTTTTTTTTCGGAAGTCGGTTGATTTTTTTTTTTTTGTAAAGAGTTTCTATTTTTATTTTTTTAGTTGTGGTACCTACCCCACACAAATTTAAATATCATCTGCTACGTAAATAAAAGTGACATGAACTTATCATATCATCCACATACTAAGTGGAAAAAAAACGTATTATTGAAGCCAAATCAAAAAATATCCAAGCAAAGTTAATAAAATTTATATGGGGCCTTAAGAGCATACCCTTTGAAACAAAAAAGAATTTTCAAAATCGGTCCGTAATTGACGAAGAAATCGGTGGACATACATAAAAAAAAACACACTACGAACATATAACCTCCTCCTTTTTGGAATTTGGTTAATGATCCCATTCGATCATTGGTTTAATTTGATTGATGAGAAAAGAATAAAGGTGTGACCACACTACTAATAATTAAAAACATGTATTTTCAGATATAACGTACAAGGACCAACCAACTTACGCTGCTGGCTTGGAGAGTGGGCTGTGACCAGTATGCCAGAGTGTGTAGCAGGTTGGTTACAACATTTTACAACTCGTACCAGCCAGACGAATATAAATTCAACTACTTCCACCAAAACAATGTTTTAGCTCCCTGTGAACTCCCACTGCTTCACGGCGCTACCTACGAGGCAGGGTACCGAGCAGGACTCACAGTAGCACATGCCTCTTCTGTCAACATAGCCTGCGAAACTGGCAGATCACCTCCTGCTACACTCAACTGCCATCTAGGCAGGCTGCAGCCGACCGTCCACGATTTTTGTAGGCCTTTGGGTAAGTTCTAATTGTTTATTTAATTAATTAGTCTAAGCGAATCGGGTCGGGTCGATATCCTTCTTCTGCACGCTTAGAATGAACACCATAAAAACGAGTTTTGTAGACGGAAGAAAAGACAAAATGACAGATAAACAATCACAATCTGTCATTTTGTCTATTCTTCCGGCGACAAAACTCGTTTTGTCGCCGGAAGAATATACTAGGCAAGCAAAGAAACTAATATAATAGGCAAGCAAAGAAAACCCATTTCTTTGCTTGCCATGCTACGCGTGCTAGAAACCTAAACACTTAATTCGGAATTTCTAATCAACGATTGCGTCAATCAACCCGTTTCCTTCTAATCGTTTGATCTTTAGAGGCTAGAAAATAAAACCCTCATATTGTAGCATCAAAATGAGCTTATCTTGAAATTTAAATGGTAATTGGTCTTTTATTTCAGCAAATCTTACTCGTCCACGCCCAACCTCTGAATACCAGAGCGGTTCCGACATCGTCAGAGAAAATATTTCAGACCTTGAGCCCGATATCGATAGCACCACCAACACGGACTGCGGCCCACCCGCGAGGTAACCCAGACAGAAATACTGCTAGAGAGAGGGAAGAGCTAAGCACATGTTATCGATTACTATAGTAATGAGATAGGGGTTTTTGTGATTGACAACTAGGGCGTTAAGGTTCATATTTTTGAAGGTAGCAGAGTGAACAGAAAAAACAATGGGAGCTAAAGATTTATAAATTATATGTCATATTTAGGGTGTCATGTATGAAAGACAAGGAATAAAACATAATAATAACACAAAAAGTATAAGCATTCAATGACTAGTCATACAAAATAAAAATTGGGATAAATAAAAAAATAAAAAAACGGAGATCTGTTCCAAAAAGTCCCGAAATAACAAAGCCAGGTATTAAAAAATATATCAGTAATTAAGTTTTAAAACGTTGTAATTTTTTGTGCAGGAATCCACAAGAAGTCAGGTAATGTGTGATTAGCTCTGAATGTATCAATAAAAGCTAAAACAATATCAACATGATTAGTTTGTGACATTCGAGTTCGTTTGTTTAATTTGACCAAACGCTTTCATTGTAGCTTCTATGTGGATTTTGTTTTATACATGTCTTGTTGTGCCATATTTATGATAAAAGAAACAAGCTCTAAACGAATATTTAAGAAACAGAACTGTTTTACCTACCTATAGTAATCCTGGGTCAAAATTCAAACTCTTGACGCTTGGTGTACCTCAGGGTATCATATTTGGTCATGTAATTTTTATACTTGTTTGATTTATAGCTAAAGTACGATGATTGTGTTCGAAATCTCGAATAATAACATAGATACAAACTTTTATATATTTTTGAAAATAACCGTTATTAATACAAAGGGAAAGGTAACTACAACACATGACTGCAATTTAGAGTAACCTGTTGTTGTTTTATTTTATATCATTTTATGCAGACTGTGAAATATGGCGTACAGACATGTAATTCAATTGTTTTTTTATTTTTATTTCGTCACTCATCCAAATCACGTTAAAGGATCAAACATTGCAGTTGTCATAGCAAAATAGTCTGTCATTTCAAATAAATAAGAAACATTTTAGTGAATCAATAATGTTAGATCCTAACGCTTTGGAACAATTTCTTTGTTTCGTTTATTTTTTGTTTTATCTTTACGTTTGCTGTTGTACAATGTAATAAGCAAGTTTTGAAGTAAGTTGTGTTCAAAACTCGAGAATTATTGATTCCGGTATTTCCGATAAGATTTTGTAATTTTTCATCGTTATGCCTACAAAAGTTAGGGCTGACTGATATCTTTTTTAAAAACTTTAGAAACTTCTTTAATTCAAATTGCTAATTGCTTAGTTTTAAATTACTCATCGTCTCTTCAAGAATATCGATTGGAATTCTTGAATTTCTCAACAAAAAAATTGAACACAGTTTCCTTCATCCAATCACTGTCATCCACAAGAGGATGAACCAAGCCGCGATAAAAAAGAAGTAATGTGTTTGCAAAGATATGCGTTTCTTATTTGCTCGCTGAAGACTGAAGGGAACCCAGGCGTTCAGGGATGCCAAGCCCTGGTGAGAGCCTTATAGGTTCGAAATTTTGCTTCTTTAACTTCTTCACATCATCACCCTTTGCTCATCGATGATCATGCTCATCAACTGTAACTTCATGTTTTGACATTTTATGGTGATGTCTGGTATGGCCAGGGTATGGGTTTGACTAAGACATGTTTAAATAAAGTAGAGTAGCTATATTTGTCGTATTTTTTTTTACTATCTTCTCTAAATCTGTGATTAGATTACATACTACGATTTTCACATCATTCAGTCTTAAAGAGACAAATGGCAATAAATTAGCTTGGAAATCAGGTATGACAGTGTAAGAAATTACACTGCCAAGCTGACTTAAAAGTGCCGTCTTGTCTAGGAAGAATATGATGACTTTTTAAGTCAACTTATGATCATAAAGTATAATAGAAGTTAAAAAAGAGCGTGTTGACTCTTGATCGATTTCTCTCAATATTAGTTTGTATTTCACAAATCTTAGTCATTCCCAACACATCACTACTTTTTCTCACTTTTTCAAGGGTTTAAAGGTCACTTTCATGGTACAAATCCTCGGAAGGCAGGGCTTAGTTAACGTTCAAAAATATACTTTATATCTATGTTAATAAGAACGCTAATTGTATGGCCGTAACCTGGCTTCTTATGTCTTGGCCAAGCTTTTGTTTGGTTGCTAATTATTTAAAATTTCGACTTTTAGTGCATGTTTTGTTGTGTTATCAACGGAATATTTTTACATTTTAATAATATTCTACAAGTTTTTGATCTATTATAAGTTTTTACCTATATTTGTAACGGTCACTGGTGAAATTATAAAACCATCTACGTAAATCAATTAACTTATACATACATATTTTTTTTTTCTAATAACATTCTTTAACGATAATTTAAGCTTTATTAAGCTTCTCTTTTAAGAGCCTCTAAGGTACCCAACAAAAATAAAAAACTGGATTTATATATTAAATTCAAACCTCAATCATCAGTGGCCAAATATTGTAATCAATATTTTTTATACCTCAGTATCTTGGAATAATTGCTTGAAGGGTCCAGGGTACGCTGATATACCGGGATGGGGCTGAGGTGAACAGCTCCTTGGGGGTGGAAGGGTATCCCCATGGAACCGAGATCACGTTCAGATGCATAGCTTCTATAATGGGAGAGAAGACGACATGGAAATTGATCTGCGAACAGGGGAACTGGGTCGGCAAGAGTTTTAACTGTGGTGAGTTCGGAGAATATATTTTGTACATTATACTTTTTAACATTATCATTAGATGAAATGATTAAGCTTAGGCTTATTACCAGATGGCGTTATAATTACAAAAATGTTTTAAAACAAGTTGTGATGCTAAGTAGTCACGTCTTGTAAACATTATTTCATGGGACGATGCCACTATCAAATCCTATGTATCATAATATAGTTCTGATGCCAGTTGAACTTTTCATATTTGCAGAAGAGCTAGAAGCTCAAAATGAAGAGTTACAAAACAATAACAGCTGCACGTTTGAAAACGATGAGCTCAACGTTGTCGCCTTCTATAACGACATGCAGATCACTGAGGTTGTTGACTTTCCTGCAGGAGCTATGATAACATCGAGGTAAATGAATCAAGATAAACGCATTATTTGCGACCATAGACGAGCATTGATGGGAGCTAAGAGGCAACTTTAGAAAATGCTATTAATTACTTTTAGACTAATCCTGTTACTTCAATATTTTATTTCGATCTCCTTGCAATTTTAGTTTCTCTGACTTTTCACAGAGATCTGCTCGTATGCTTGACAGAAATCTACCAGCTCTCTTACTATCGGTTTTACTTACTTCATGCAACTTTTTGTTTTCCAGATGCAGTGACATCGGTAAATATGCGATGACAGGATCACAAACCCGCAAGTGTATCGGGGGCTCATGGGATGGCATCAAACCGTCATGCTTTGGGCTAAACCAACAAATGGACTATGCAAGTAAGTATATAATGTATTCTTCTGCCTGAAGAAAACCAGTGATTTCAAAATTTTCCGTAATAAAACACTTAACACATCTAATGTTTTTTTAATCTTCTTCTTTTCACGTCCATTGACTATATTCATATTTTATCCGACCGTTAAGAAGAGAAGATGATTTTTAGGGTTCCGTACCTTAAGAGGAAAAAAAGGAACCCTTATAGGATCACTTCGTTGCCCGTCCGTCAGTCTGTCAAGACCCATTTTCTCAGGAGCGAGTGGAGGTATCAAGATGAAATTAATATCAAATACGTAGATCTATGTTCCCTTGGAGCTCTAAAAATCAAGCTTCTAAGTAAACGTAATTGAAAAAATACGGGCATTTATGTGACCTATTTTGATACTCGCAAATAAATCAAAACCTAGGTACTTCCCGTTGACCTAGAATCATGACATTTGGCCGGAAGCAAGGTCTCACAGCACAAGTAAAGGTAAAAGTCCGAAAATTGATAATTTGTAGAATTATCACACTAAAAAAAATGCAAACTTACATTTGCTGTTGGAGAACTGACAGGGCGTATATATCGATATACGCCCTGTCAGCTCTATGGGAGAACATGTTTCTCAACTACTAAGTTAAGTATACAGTGAATGGTTCTTTACTCATAGATTACAAGAAAACTTATAAGAAGTCTATGGTCTTAAAATAACATGATAAATCTCTCAATATAGTGCGTACAAACTTACATTTGCAGTTAAAATATATTGGAGAACATGTTTTTTAACTACAATGTAAAGTTTGTTCTTGCGATAAATTCATCCCAACTACGGAACCCTTCATTGTGCTTGGTCCGACACGCACTTACCCAGTTTTTTTTTAATTACGAGTTTTCTAAAGAGTAATTTAATTTGAATTCAATCATTTCATTCGCAGTGGAGAAACGGCCTACAATCCTATTTCGGCACTCTCAGGGTCCAATAGCACAGACCAACGACGGCAAACTGCTTGTGTATCCCGGCACAGTACTCCATATGGAGTGCTTGTGGATGAGAAGATTTGGCAACCCTAAGTGGAATGTCACGCATAATAATCCTGAGTGAGTATTCAAGGATCCTCCTGAGAACGATGCAGATATTTTTTGATGTATAGATTCATCCTATTAGCCATGTGACTTCTACTGAGTTTCTATGCCTGAAATGTTTAAAGGAAAAATGGTAATCAGAGGAGTGATCTCCTGTATTTTTTAACCAGTCTTTTAATCCGGAAAAAGATTTCTCCTGTATTGTTAGTCCTCTCTAATCCAAAAACACTTAATTACGTAGAAAATGCCAACCCAGTCAGTCGCAAAGCTACTATTCTTGCTTCATTACCCTCGGTTACAATTTCCAGGACAGATCGCAAGTACATAGAGGGCTGGACCACAGACCCTGGTCGAGACAGCGCGTTAGAATACAGACTGAGTATCATCAACGCCGTGAAAGAAGACTCTGGTATCTACCGATGTGAGACTCCTGCGAGGCAGAGCCATCAAGTCGAGATCATTGTTGAAGGTATGAGGATTATTTATTTGACTAGGTCTGAATGTGGCCAGTTGCATAGGTGGACCTATGACCGGTGAGCGGCTTCTCCATAATTATGACAGGTTAAAAGGCCCATTGTCGGCCTGTGTGGAACCTTTAACCAATGACCTGCTATGGTCGTCTCCGTTAGCTGTAAGTTAATAAATAGCCAATCTTCAGCAGTCACCTCTTATGAAAAATGATAATCTTGGGTCATAACAGTATTTGCCATTTGTCTTTTATTACCTACGTGTGTTTTTGAGTAACTGCTTTACTAACCTAATTTAACACACCTTATTTTATTTTTCTGAAGACGTTCACTGTCCTCCACTACCCATCCGGCGAGGTCTGGTCGCAAGCGGGCTGGGCACACGACTCGGTACAGAAATCCGGTTCCACTGCGCTAACGGCAATGCTCTTCTCGGTGCACACACGCTCGTCTGTAGAGCGTCTGGCAACTGGAGCTCACCACTGCCTGTGTGTGAAAGTGAGTATTAAAAAGAAGAATATTTTGACTAGTAGAGAGAAAGCTGGGAACATATGTCATAGTTGAATTTGGTTACACTTATACCGTATACTTTTCATAAACATTAACTTTTCAATAAATAGATTTCGACTCGAATCACTTAGCAATCTGTTTTTCTTTGGTTTTGTAGCTTCGGGTTTTTCTATGCATACTTTTTTTTTTAAGGCATCCGTCTTTGTAGTCTAACGAATCTACAAAAAATGTCAAGTCCAATTTATTCTGTCACATAATTTTCTTCAAATTCTGCAGCACGACATATCCTTCAGAGCCGGAACAGGACCACTGCAAGCTTTTTATTATTTTCGGGACAAAAAATATAGCTGAAAATGTACGTGCACCTGTGTTGAGGCATTTCGTTCGTCTGGTGATCTTTTAGGGAGGTATCTCCCTATTGGTTATCTTGACGGGGGTCTTAGCACAGGGGCATTTGTGTTTAGAATTTGATATATTTAAGTTTTTGTATGCTAACCTTTGGATCTAGTTGTCTCAAAATAAATCATTTTGAATTTGAATTAAAAACATTTATCTGTTTTTTTATATTCTTATATCCGTAAAACCAGACTTAGGTGAGGGAGAACTCTGCAGCGTAATACCAATTTTCTCACACCATTTCAGGTGTAGAATGCGGTGAAGTAGTCTACGACACGCCTCTGGGCGAGGGCGAGCGCCGGCCGCGCGTGTCGGTGGTGTCGCGCGGGGTGGGCGGCCGCGCTGCCTTCTCGTGTGCGCCAGGTTGGGCTCTCAGAGGGGCTCCAGAGACTGTTTGCCTGCCTGCTGCTGATTGGGCGAAACCTTTCCCGGTTTGCAGAGGTGAGTAAGATGTCATGAAGAATTTAGATCTGACTTCGGAATAAAATTAAATGTTGATTTAAGAATTGAAGGAACACTGACTGAATCGAATGCAGAAAATAGTAATGTCATTTGACATCATAGAGATTTAAGCATATATTAATGAGTATTAATGTTATCACGGATTTACAGTTTTTCTATTTTCTTAATGTCCCTTGGGAATCATCGCATTTTCGAACACAAACGAATGCTAATTTTCATTTCCATCAATTATTAGATTTATGGTGTATAATAATTTGATTTCAGAACTAAATACTTTTTTGTTGTTTTGTTTTGATTTCCGTGTGAACTATATAGAGCTGTAAAACTATTTTCCTATACGTCGTGCCTGCGAGTTTAGCAGCTTTCCTCCAATTTTTAAAATAAATTACATTAAGTTAAATGAGTATTAACAACTCTATATACTTCCAAGTTGATTGAGAGCGTCCGGTCTGCGCCAAGTGCAAAGGGCAACTGATAGAAATCCGGCGACTGACGAAACACGATGTTTGCCGAGGGATATTAAGAAAATAGAAATATTGTAAATAAATTCAGCAATAGAACCTTTACTTAACATAGTTGTTAAAACAAAACCGAATTACATTTTTTTAAATAAATATAGATATAGTACTTAATTTTAAAATAATACGTAGAAGTCAGCAATGCTCGTCATAAGCCAACATTTACAGAAATACTTTCAAGAAATTACTATTCTAAAACATTACTCAGTCCGTGCTTTGGCTAAGAAATATTGCCGTCTCTGTCTTACACTCACTGTTTTATAATTGCCAGACTGAAACAGGGATAGCCAAGTAGGTTCCTCTTGCTTCTCCATTCTTTCCATAACCAATCCATTTTCTCTTATGTATAATTCATTAAACCTGACTTGGTGTCCGTACGTCTTTTTCGGGTGACTACTGAAAATCAGCGCTGTGCTGTGGGTCCCCATAGCACAGCATCATACTGAGTGGAAGCCGGAGTGTCACAGTCATGACGTGTAGCTGCCGACTAATTCTGTTTTGTGCTCGTGATTATATTTCAATCTATTGTATTTTACTTTATTGTTCTACTCGATTAATTATCTTTTTAGGGTTCTGTACATCAAAAAGAAAAACGGAACCCTTAGAGGATCATTAGTGTGTCTGTCTGTCCGTCTGTCACAGCCAATTTGCTCCGAATCTAATAGACCGATTAAGTTGAAATTTGGTACGCACATGTATTTCTGTGACCCAAACACAAACGTGTAACGTTAATAAATGAATTCTCAATGAAGGGTCACTTTTGGGGGCAAACAAGTAGATTAAAAAAAAAAGTTTTGCTAGCAGTACCGTGTGATATATCAAACGAAAGGGCTTATTGCGAGGATCTTAAACATATTTTTTATATAATTTTAAAATAAATGCTTTTAAAGATATTTAAGAAATTTGATGAAAATTGACCATTCACCCCTTTATTTCCGAAACTACTGGACCTAAAATTTTGAAAAAATACTTAGTATGGCTCTATACTCATAGATTACAGGAAAACCTATAAGAACTCTATGTATGGTTTTAAAATAACATGGCAAATCTCTCAATATTGTGCGTACAAACTAACATTTGCAGTTGGAATGTATGGGAGAATATGTTTTTCTACTACAATGTTAAGTTTGTTCTTGGGATAAATAAATTCATCTCAACTACGGAACCCTTCATTGTGCGTAGTCCGACACGCACTTGGCCGGTTTTTTTATGTACGTGTTTCTGTGACAAAAACTTATTTTTCTTTATTTCTTTCTTTCAGAGGTGTCCTGCCCAGCATTACCGCCACCCACTTCAGGCTACGTGCTAGGCCGGGCACCGTACCGCGCCGGTGACGTGCTGCAGTTCCACTGCAACCCCGAGCACACGCTGCATGGCAGGCCCATACTGGTGTGCCAGGATAGCGGGCGGTGGAGTGACAAGCCACCTACTTGTAAGTTACACTTTACAAATTAGGGCTACAGCTTTTCATTTCGTCTATCGCCTGTCGTTACTAAGAAAACTTTCTTAGACATTTAGTCCAACACACATTAAGATTTTTCTTAGACTTCGTTTTATAACATAATACGTTTTCAAGATAACACCCCCCCCCCATACTTCTTGTAATAATGAGACCTAACATTTTCCTCCGGCAATTTTCTTTCAATAGTATTTTTAAGTGCTAAACCGGAGAAGAAAAGAGTTAATTAAAATTAAACAGCGTCCTTACATTATTCCAAAAAATTCTTCTAGTAAATTGTCATTATACTTTGCACTTCTGTGAGAAAAATAATTTTAATCATGATCTACTCCTCAGGTGCCCAAGCCTGCACCTACCCTGGCACCACGATATCCGGCCGCATGTCGTCTGTGAAGTTCTACTACAAGATCGGCGAGACCATCACCTTCACCTGCGAACCTGGGTACCGGCTCAAGGGAGCTCCTATGTTGAGATGTTTGAAGTAAGTTCATCATTATCGAGACTTAGTAACACTTAATCAGGCGCGAACTTTCTAGTCCGCTCATTCGAAAAGTTTGCTGTCGCAGTAAGATGGTTGATGCCGTGATAAAGTTATATCCCTAGGTATATAGCTATATACCGTAACATAGTTATATTACAGTGCTTCGTAACTGTCTGCGTGCCTTAATTTTGTTACTGCGACCAATTTCGACATAGCGCTCGCCGGCTGCTGCCGCAGTTCTAACCTAACCTATTTGGTCGGAGTGCCATAATACTCATATTACTAGTTCGTACTCGTATCATAGTTATATTACTAGTTCGTGCTCGTATCATAGTTATATTTCTAGTAAGACAGTTATGAACCGCTTTCATATAATTATGTTACGGCATATACGGCTCTTTTACGGCTCCAACCATCTTACTGCGACATATAGAACATTTAAAACTCGACTGTCTTCCATTAGATTTTTTCGCGTGAAAACCTCATTGATACTTTTCTTCCGAAGATGGTGGTGGTTTTCAACTTTATCTATTGATCCGGATTCAACATCGTAACGTACTGGTACTTGGCCCTTTACGTGGAAAGCAAATCACTAGCGGGGCACGACAACAAGTAAAAACTGCTGCCAGTCTTTGTCAAAGTCCCTTTACGGAAATATTTTCTCCCCAACCTTGGCTTCTAGGACTTCAAAAAACCAAGAGTCTAACCAGCTAGCATTGTAGTACCACAGCTAATATTTTTGTATTTTTACAGAAATAGAAAGTGGTCTAACGCGATCCCGCTCTGCACACCAAACACAAACTACACATCGTCCGACACGGTCGCCATGTTCAACGGTGACATCGACGCCATGCTATCTGACGCGCCGGTAGACATCTTGAAAACGCGGGAATCACCCGCCATTTTGTCGCCAGAGAGCTACAAAGCAGCTGTCACAAGGGCTGCCGTATCGAGGCTCTTGCGAAGAGGTCCTATTGAAAATTATAGGAATAGAGTATACAGAGTTAATAGGCTACTAAGGAGGGACACTGAAAGATAATTTTTGGGTACTTTTCGGTTTTTTGTGTGCGGTAATTTGATGGCAAAGGAGTGTGAGCGCGGGTGATATGATTTTTTACGGTTTATTGGAAAGCTTGGTGTACTTAATGCGCGAAGTAAAATTATGGGGTCTGTATGCTTAAATGTTGTGCTTATTTTATAAATTTTATCAAGGTTGTCAATTATATGATTAAAAGTTGTTTTGAAAGAGGAATAAGTGGAATTGAGTTGAGTAGTAGGGTCGAATGTTGGGATATTCTAGAGTAGATACTTAAGTAACTAAGTTTTTTTTTTTAAATATTTTAATTTACCAATACATTACCGCATGCAAAATATATATTTTTAATAATTTTACTACACCAATGTGGTATTGATTTTAATATGTATCTATAATATTGTTGTCATGTCTTATTTTTTATATTAAAATAATACTCATGAAAAAAAACGATTATTTTTCGTTATAAAACGATACGATCCGATTTCAATCTAAAGATTAATTGATGAAACATGGATTTGAGGAAAAACCTAATGAGACTAAAAAATAGAGTAAATTAGAAATCGTAGTAAAATATTTATTTATTTATTTTTCCTTTAAAGACTGTATAATTATAGTGAACGCATTCCAATTGTTGCCAAATTTTTATTACTTTGAATTATCAGATTTTTATTTTTTTATCAATTTTTACAATTGTAAATAAAGATGCTTCGCCAAAGAAAATTAGAATACTCTTATAAATATTAGTTACAATTATGTAGATAAACTATTACTGTAATACTATAGTTGTAAGTCTAAGAAAATGTACCGATTATTGCAACTTAACAAGTATGTTAAGTAAACGAGCCTAATTACTGAGAGCGAATTTCACGTTCATTCGTGAAATTCGCTCTCAGTAGTACTTAGTGAACGCGATCAGCACATCTAATCCGCGTTCAAGAAGGGGTAAATGTCGATATTCCACAACAGTGATGACACTGGCTCTTGAACGCGGCTTAGATTTTTTGGTGAAATTCGCCCATTGTTAGTCAAAATATTCGACTAACTCAACTAATTGACTATTAAATAGTCGATTTGGAAAATAGTTGTTAGTCGGTGCATTTTTATTTTGAAAACTCGTACCATTAAAATGTAAGTAAGGTGTATTGGGGCAATTACGATAATGGGTATTATATTCCGATTGATGATAATTTTTACCAAACGGAGTGGCATTTTTATATTGGCAACATTATGATTAGATGACATTTTATCACCCGCCGCTCCTATCGCTGTCACTTTATAAAAATGCCGCTGCGTTTGGTAGAAATTATCATCAAACCGAATATAGTTATTATTTTTATTGATCCAATAAACTGTAGGTAACTAAGTAATTTTGAATATTGCGCTAGATACTACCACGCACAAATATTTGGAAACATTTTTGGATCATTGTCTCTAGTTCATGTGGATTTAACTTAAGTGTTGACTAAGTTAGATAAAAAAGAAAAAAAAGCACTTGTCTTTGCGCACCCATAATTCTTTGCGTTTCTACTAAATTTTAATAAAATATGCAGAAACAAAGCATTTTTTAATTTAATAACTTTTAAAAATAATAGATTGTATAATGTAAATAAACTGAAGGTTAGATGACACTTAAGTTATATTCGCATAATATTTTTATGCATATCAAAAAACAAAATTGCATATCTTATTATAATTATAAAACTACAAAAAATCTGATAAATCTTTAAATAGTTGTATACTTTTTCAAACATAAAACTATGTAACTCTGTCCCATTAAACAAAATAAATTAATAAATAAAATGTGAACATGTTTCCGTATTTTATTTATTTTTAACATTTTAGATACCTACATGAAAGTTGTTATAACAATTTTTATTACTTACAATAATAAAATAAATACATTTTTAGGTACTCTTCCCCTTTTCAATTCTATACTTCTCCAATTTTTCACATTTCCACTTTTTCACAGACGAAAACTCGGATCTCCTGAGGTAGGACATCAGAAATTAGATACAGGTTAATAAATAGGTATGTTATTTAAAAAATGTCCATAGGAATAATATTTACAGTTACTTTATTTAAATCAATATACCTGTTATCTTACATAACATTACCTGTTATTTATAAAACAAATTACATTACAGATTAAATAAAAGAAAACTCATCAATCATCCTACAAAATGACGCAATGTACTACGCCTATCGTGATTGATTTGCAGCTATATTTCATATTAATTGTAGAAAATAAACTCTTTACATTACCACTTTTAAATAAATAACTTACCTACAGCTGGAGTAAAGTACGCAATGGAACTCAAACACAGCGATAGCACACGAAGAAAATGACAATAACTTAAGATCTTAGTACGCATTCGAAAACCAAAGATTTTCAATTCAGTCTCGCGCGAGTCGCGGTCCGTGAATGACGTATATCGAGTCGCGCGTTTTCGCGCCAAAACGCGTGTTACTTCTCGACTCTCGAAAAAAAATTCGAAATACGAATAGGGTTCCATTGTTTTTTTTTAACCTTGGCAAGATGGCAGTGTTTTAAAAAGTTATTATGAATTGAATATTTTTATGTTAAAACCGTGTGAGTGTAGTGTGACAGTGTTTTTACCAATGGTTTTGTTATGGCGCAGTAAGGCGATAAACAGCGATAACTCATAGGTAAATTGAACAGATTGAGTTAATGTTAATACTTAACGTAATTATGATAAGTAGCCTTCTAATGCGCAGTTGACCTGCATACCTTTGTCTACCCTCGATTAGTAGTTAAATGTTTTAGTCATTAAGAATCGTGGGCGATTTCTTTGAGGAATATACAGTGAGTCTCTATAATGTGCACATATATGAAGTTTTTATTCCACAATTTTCATTTTATGAGGACGCTTAATTACTTCCAATCATTATGGAGTTTGTTTCATCGCGATAGATCATTTAGTTTAGAAGTTACACCGTTTTGTTACAATTCTTTTTGTAATTCCAATAAATTAAAAAAACCGTCCTTAAAATTAAGCATAGATTCCCTTATTTTGATATGTGCACATTATAAAGACACACAGTATTCACGTGGGTAAGTAAATATTAAGATTTTTCTTTCCTCGTTTTTTTCCTGCAAAATGTGGGAGTGATTTCGTGAAAAGGGACGGAAGTGTGTAAGAGGAAGCCGGGGAAGCACGCGCTATTTGATTTGACCAATAAGCGCGCGCAATGCTGGAGTTGGCCGTCAGATGGTACTAACCCATTTTCCCAGAGTTTGGTACTGTCAGCCAAGATATTACGTATCTTATGCGACTACTGACGGCTTGCACGTTTTTTTTAGGTTTTTGGCCGGCTTGAATGGAGATTCACAAGAGCAATCATGCTCGGAGGAAGGAAGTATTGCAGTAAGATGCTGGTAGGGATCTTGACCGTACTTCCGGGATTGTCCCGATAGCCGTGGAATACCTCTCCATTCCTGATAAGCACCTCAGGATGTGTTGCCCCTTGTCGCTACGACACTATGTGCCAGCGACCGTTTTCGGGAGCCCATTATTGAGTGTACAAGTCACTCCCTGCCATTTTACCTGTGTATTTTATATAAAATATTGATCAGGCAGGGGCCACAGTCTTTCCATAGCTGTAGACAACCAGTTCACTTAGCCACCCAAATCGATAATCCAATATCTTTGTTCCATATCCTACAATAGTTTTGCACCAACCGGGGGTTGTCCTTGGGTACATTTGCATAGCGCAGACAGGGATAATTGTCGGTTGGTGCCTCATTTCATTAAAAACATCTAATGGGCCTCTGCGAGTTGGCTTCGGCCCCTCGTATGCTTTCCAAAGGTCCGGGACCCCAGGGTCCCGAGAAATGTCACGAGACGTAAAAATAATATTATTGATTCAAACATACATGACATCACGCCTGTAATACCCGTAGGGCTAGGCAGAGGTGTAGGTACCTTAGTACATCCACATATTGCCAGTTATGTTTAAAAGTCCCATGTAATAGGGGGCGCGCCTATTGCCATCCAACGGGCAAAATCCCAAACTCCGGGCTGATACTGAGAAATTCCTGATAAGGCTTAAACCATGGAAAATAACCCGATAAAACTTTTGGACCCGACCTGGGAATTGAACCCGGGAAAAGTGCCCAAAACCAGCCTTTTGGGCACTTTTCCAGTTGACAGCGTGGCGGATGATATTTTTGATATCCTATGATTCTCTCCCCTCCTTTTTTATATACATGTACATATTGTTTTTTATTCTATTTAATTTATAGAGGGTATAATCAAAAACTGATTATGCCATCCCCATCAATACAAACAATTATGCCTTATAATCTAAATCCTATTTTTGCTAACTTATACAAGTGTCTTGCGTCCGTCGACAATGAAGACTCAAGCATACAGGTGTATGCTTGAGTCTTCATTGGTGTATCAGTACATTCAATGACTTCGATAACAGTGTGATTCTTTCAGTCTCGTTCCGGACGCATTCCATCAGTGTATGGTAAGTGTCTTCCACTATATTCCACTCCGGACAATTTGGTGAAGAAACTTTACCCATAAGAAATGCAAAACTGTTCTTTGGAATAATCAATATTGTTATTATTATTTTAATACTAAGGTTATATATATTATGTAAATATTATCTTGTTAAATAAAGGTGCAATAAGAAAATCTCGAACCAGAAAAGTCAAATTCTATCAATGACTGTTCTGAAACGAAGCATGCAACCAACCGATTAGACAGTCCGAGTTATCGATCTACGTGTATCGATTATTAAATGTTCCGTGTATCGAAAAGTAGACCAATAAAAAACATGTTCAATTGTTTTCTAGCGTGCTCAGATAGCGACCAGCGAGCCAGCAACGAGAACTATTCAGAAAGACGGAAATCTATGGAATTATTACAAAATTCTGTAATTCTTCACACTCCATTTCCTTCTTAGTGAACTAGATTAGTTTTTAATTGGTTAGTGGTAAAATGTTCTCGTTAAAGTTACGGTGTTGGACGAAAAATTTGCTAAAAGGAAGTGAGATGTTAGGTGAAACTTTCCTATCAATAATTAATCTGTCTTAAATGCAAAGATAAGAAATAGTAATGACTTCTCAACCTGTCGCATAGCTCATTTTAGTGCATAATTGGTTTTGAAATGCTTTCGAATATCTTCGTATATCTTCTGTCAAGTGTCAACACACCGACAGCGAGCACGGGAGACAGATTTTTCGTATCCAGAAGCTATATTCGAAAGACGAATTACTAACAGTAACAAAAGATTTTTCGTAAATCGATCTCCAGGATAAAATGAAGACGCGAGCATAGATTACTTAACAAATAACAAATTTTGACTATTTAAAGATAATAATTCGCTCTCACAAGTATCATCATCATCATCATCATTTCATCCAAAAGACGTCCACTGCTGGACGGAGCGGAGGAGCGGTTTCCTGCGGCCTTCACAAGGTCATCACAAAAGCATAAGTTAATTATATTTTAGGACCTTTAAACCTTGCTATAGCTTCAAATTTCAAATTATTTTCTTCTCTATTGATGTCCACAACTTCTAGTATAAGAAAGTTCTGTGCAGTAAAAGCCCATTCGTCATAATTTTCACGACCTTTAACTTTGGTACATTGACTATGTAACTGCCAGCCATTGTTCAAAAAACTCGTTGGTGCGACAAACTGTATTCTGCACTCCTGTTTTTAATCTGTACAAATCTAGTCCGATCTAAAACGCATACACTATTGACTTCTCACTATGACTTGACACTATGATTCTGTTAACGAAATTACACTTTTTAATTGAGTGGAATTATGGACTGGGCCCATAACCTATGAAAGCTACTCATTGTGTTTGAATATTTTCATCTTAAATTAGCTTAAAACAGCCAAAAATACACACGGGAACTGCCCATACTTATCATCGGGCAACAATTAATTGTTTCAAACTAAACTAGTGACATAACAAAATCAATTCCTACCACATTATGACAGGATTAGCCTCAAAGGAAGTGAGTGAACCCATACACCATACACGATCTATTAGTAGTCCGTTCGAGGCCCGGATGTGACGCGATGTGTTTACAAATTGAAGTTGCAGGTGCCAGGTTGCTTGCTTGATCACCTATGCACTGTGTTACCCGATTAGAGGAGGTTTTTAGTCCTTCTTTAGCAGCTTGCTGTTTGGTCGCAATCTTGTACGGAATTCTCACGGGATCATACCTTGAACATTCCATACAAGTTATATTATTCAATTCAATTCATTTATTTCAGGTAATTATAAAAACAACCGCAACAGCAGCAGCCCGGATTCTGGATTTGTGCCCGGTTGATGTCAATAGGCTCGCCCTCTATTACATGGGACTTAAACATAACTGACGAAATGTGGGTGTTCTATAGTACACCTCTGGTTGACCCTTCGAGGAATACAGATATGGATTTTATAGTATTTACAAAAAAAAACAACTTAAAAAAATGCATGCAATGCATTTGTATTGCCCCACTGTCAGGGGACAATAATACAAAAAAGACAATTAGAAATATTAAACAGTAGTAAGAGCACAATGAATAAATCAAATACATATATCATCACGCTTGTATTGCCTGGAGAGTTGAGCAGAGATGTGACTATCTACGTAATAGTATACGTAACCCACATTGCACCAGGTCCTGCATTTCAACCTGTATGTGTGTCTTGTTATCGCTGTTCTTATAAAATTACTGAATCCTAATTTTTGAATCATATGCCTATTCTGCCACTTTGATAATTCTAAATAGGTTAGTTAAACGCATAGGTTTTCAGTCTATAATGTTAAAACCTTATCTAAAAGCGTTACACATAATTATTGCTACTACATACTTATCGCCAGGAAGCCAAAATGTTGACAGATTAAAGTTATCGAAAGGGGAAAAGGATAATGGTTTTGCAGCTTATCACAACCTACGCCTAATTTTGTATGTGGACGATTTTTTTTACCAATGTTAGTTTCCTTTCGATAGCGAAATACCATGTTTTATACTTCACATTTATATCCACTGTATCCAAGAATCAAATAACCCATTCAAGACTTGTTTTGCCAGCAGGTAAGTAATTATAAGAACTTGAATTTGTATGACGTCTTAATACATTTAAAATCATCTTCAGCCGAATTTTAATAACAAAAACGATGACGCCAAACAAATAGGTATGTAATTAATAATTACGCTTGCTTAGTCCTGCCGTTAAAAAATAAATACAGAAGGCTTAGTTCAAGATACAATACGTACCTACTATACCACTAATCGTGATAATTATACTGATGTAAAATGCTGTCTTTGCCAAGATTCTAACTATTGATTAAACATCATCTTTTTAAAGAATGCTAAATAATTAGGTGTTGTAATATGTAGTAATGTAGATAAGGACGAAGGAGTTCAGCTCATTTTTTTTTTACACACAATTTTTTTTTGTTTAAAGGAGTGTCCGTGGAGTTTTTTGTCCGTTCTTCTCCATAGGTACCTACCTACTACGCTTTGGAATGGGCAATTCTCAATACTGACTCTTTGACAATTCAAAAGTGCCTGTAAATGGTTTAATTGAAATAAATGCTTTGAGTTTGAGCCGATTCTATCAAATCCTCTTGACTTGCGGAGACTTTCACTTTGATTTGGAGCGCTCTCTATGGTCCCATATTTTAGGGACACAATTTATGCGAAATCCCTTTGTTAGTCCCGTGAACCACACAGGTAATTAATTACTATTCAAGGCCATTGTTAAACGATTGCGTCTACTTCGTGATCAGGGAAATATACAGTAAATATTTGTCTCTCTTCCCTCCTTATTTATGGATTTGATCCACCCAACTTCATAACTCACGTTTTGGCATGCAGGATCGTACCGTGAACCTTCTGCTCCTTCCATCTTGTTGTCTATGCTGTTTGCTAACTGGCACCAGTCTCTATGCCAAGGTCAGCCGGCTCTCCGGACTGCCAGCATTGTCTATTATAATTAAAAGGTATTTGCTGTTTAACTTGAGGAACGGATCGTAAAAAGTTTTGTTCATGTTTGTCGGCGTGATGTTGGTTAGAATAGTATGCGGGAATGTTAGTTTTAAGTATTTCTTCTATAATATTGTGGAAAATAGAAATACGATCTTAAATCCGCAATAGTTAGTGAGGTAAGTGGATGGATTGTGGATAGATTTTCTATCAAGGTTTAACTATATCAGCAAAAACCGTGCGTAATATTGGTGAAGTCATGAGTTCAGAATTTCAGATGATGATTAATCATAATATATATATATATATAATTAATTTATATTGATTTCATATATAGGTATCATCATTCATTCAGCCGAAAGACGTCCACTGCTGGACATAGGCCTCCTCCAAGCACCGCAACTTCGACCGATTCTGTACTTCCCGCACCCAGCGGATTCCTGCGGCCTTCACAAGGTTATCGGTCCACCTTGTAGGAAGGAAATGAAATGAAATGAAATCGTTTATTCTGTAAATAGGATATCGGAATCACTTTTACACGCCATAATAAATATTAAAACTACTATTAAATTAGGTAAGCTGGAAGAGATTTCTTTAGAAATAAGCATTGCCTTTGTACGTATTTTTCTGTTCCTTTCTTCTTGTCTGTTTATATGTGTGTGCATAAATGGTTAAATAAATCATAAATAAATAAATAATAAAAATAAGCTAGATGAGTTCAGCGTTGCCTATCTGACTACTCTGAGAAGAAAGGCCGAAACAAACTCAAAGGTCGCAATTTCTTTTAAAGTCCAGACATAATCTTGTTCAGGCCATATGAGTACCATGTAGATTAGTGTCTGAAATAGTCTTTTGAGGAAAGAACCACACAGATTTGAGTGGACCTGTCCAGTCAGTGCAAGCAGAGAGGTCTTCCAACGCTACGTTTTCCGGTACGCGGTCGCCACTCCAAAACATTTCGGTCCCATCGGCCAACTGTTCTGCGAGCAATGTGCATGGTACAATACTAATATTCATGTGTCATCATAGTATAATACTAATATTCATCCAATTTGGGTGATTTAAATCGGAATATGATTTAAAAAAAAAAAAAACAAGTAAAATAATAGTTTTGTCCGTAATTCCACCTGATTTTAACATCCATGTAGATTTTAACAATGTTTGTTATGCACTTTTGAGAATACTGGAATGCCTTTTCCCTGCAGTGTCAATAATAATTGTTTGACATATCGCCTATTTGCTACTTCAACGTGTTAGGGTAAAAAATCAGATTTTCCAGAATCCGCATTTTAAAGTTTGATAATTGTTAAAAACTAAATAATAAAAAATAATAATTTTAAAAGGAAACTTTTAAGATTATTATCTTAAAAGTTTCCTTCTAAGATTAGAAGTTTGATAATTATTAAACTTCTAATCTTAAAAGGAAACAAATTACAGACATTTCAAGCTTTCAAACGCGGATTCTGAAAAATCCGATTTTTTACCCTAACACGTTGTAGTAGCAAACAGGCGATATATATATATATATTGCTGTAGCGAGAATTACTAAGAAAACGTTACATAACGTTACATTAGTTACAGATTATCGAATGATTGCTACTCAACCGTTTACAAACACTGTATAACTGCACACACTCATTCCTTCTACTTGCGCGGAACGATAAGAGTTAAATTTTTACTACAGCTATTCTCTATTTACTTATTTATAACATAACATTACTCTCGAAATCCCCGAAGGGTGCAGAGGTGTACAAAAATTCGTCAGTTATGTTTAAGTCCCATGTAATAGGGGGGCGAGCCTATTGCCATCAACCGGACACAAATCCAGACTTCGGGTTGCTACTGAGAAATGCCTATTCCTGAGATATTAAAATTTCATCGCATTTTCATAACACCTACCCTTAAAACTAGGAAAATCCTGTATCTTGAAGGATAGAGTTCTTTAGTGGGATTGCCACGTTTTATAAAATATTTATAATTGCGTAATAATTCTGATGTTAACACATTAATTGAGTGGATTGTGTGTGAGTGTGTTGCTATGGGGTTAAACTGATCTGTTGGTGTGTGTGTGTTGGTGTGTGTGGGCACGTGTGTGTGTGTGTGTGTGGTATACTCATTAGAAAACAATCTATCGAGGAAGTGTAGTGGTATTTTAGTCGTTAATTCATAGAATAAATGAGTTCCTTCAAATCTAACAATTTTATTTTTAATTCAAAATGGTAAAGATTATTCATTGTTATTTTTTTTAAGCTTGGTGGGTAGCAAGTGTGGTCCTGTAACGGTCGACTTGACATATTCGAGCAGACCTACGTCGAGTAAGGATCTAACACTCTACAAGATTTGCGATCGCGCAGTATTTATTAATAAATGCAGTAGGTAAGGTATTGACTGACTTCGATCGCCATAATTATGGCCGATTTGCGTCACTTGTGGTCGCTAAGTGGGTGTATCACTTATTTTCCAGACAGACTTGAAGTGTAGGATTCTTGGCATCCGCACATTTCCGTAAAATATTATCACAAAACAGATTAATGTTCGTAACTAGGTAATGTTTGTTTTTTCATAAATCCATGAGTTTTCGTGTCTGTAAACGCACCCACGACAGTAATTCAGTGTTTACAAAACAAGAACTAGGTATTATTACAAGACATTTCTACCACAATTAGTTTGTATTAACGTAAACAAAGCAAAAGGACTGCCTCGTTGGTCTAGTAGTCGTAAGCGCTACCGCTGAGCATGAAGTCCTGGGTTCGACTCCCGGGTAAAACAAAGTGTTTTTGGTTTTTCCCATCTGGAATTTCTCAATAGTAGCCCGGTGTCTAGATTTGTGCCCGGTTGATGGCAATAGGCTCGCCTAACTCCTAACCGAGGCACTCAAACATAACTGGCGAAATGTGGATGTACTGTACATGCGTACACCTCTGTCTAACCGTTCGGGGAAACAGGTAGGTAAGCGTTAGTATAGCGGCCGAGAGCTGGAAACAGAAATAGTCCTTATGGTATATAAATATACGTTTCTACAATGGTATTTTAATAATTATTTACATACCCACAACGCGTATTTGTGATCTTTTTACTTACATAAACTAATCCATTCAGTATGCTAAGTTAAACCTAAGCTGCCAAGTAAACAACATCTATTTTATACCAACAACAACTTGTAGTTATGCAGTGTTAGCACGAGAATGCTAACTATTATACGCAACCTCTTTGTGAAAGAGCACAGTCGGTTAAGTTAATTTTGTTCGTAAATAATGGCAGTTAACACTTGCTTTGTTTATTATATGAGACTGATGTGGTCTGTGTCCTTGTGGTAACCTAGCTTCATCAAAAATAACAACCACTGACACGCCCTCCCGCTCCACCCAGAGCGGGAAAAGTTATTTGAAAATTTCCCACCCAAAAAAAAATGGATAAATTTCTATATATGTCATCCTCGTAATAGCATTAAGCCGGATTCATATTAATCTATATTATCTATAGTGTAGTGTCGTGACACCTTCTAATGCTGCGGCCACACCAACGGGAAACTCTGTTTCAAATCGAAACAAATTGTGATTGATCATGTATTACGCAATTAGAACTTTCTTCGAGATAAATCGAAAATGCTGTACTGTAACTCGTACAGCATTTTCGATTTATCTCGAAGAAAGTTCTCAAAATAATGCTAAAAGCCAATTTTACTAGACATATAAAACAATCATAAATTATCCCGTTTTCTCCTCTGTGACCGGTGACCGGGCGACCCGCACGTTTGTCATCATTTTCACTGTAATAAACTTCTCAGCTTTGTGGAGGCTATGAATATTAAATTATAGTTAAATATTTTAATGAGGATCTAAGAATAGCACTCAGAAAAATTAAATAAGTTAATCTTAGTTTATCTGGTGTGGCTGATTGACTGAAATAACAAAAGCCAATCGAATTAGGTAATTGATATGAGATTATTTCTATTCTTTTTCGTGTGGTTGGTGACTAACTTGGTGTCAGAGTTTTTATTCCGCCCATGGCCTTCTGATTTCGCTTCACATGCCACCGATATGAAATTGAACAGCAGATAACATTGAATAGAAATTCAGAAAAAAATAATATTTATGATTTTTTTAAATATTTTTCCATCAATAAATTTAAGCATAGATTCCCTCATTTCGATATCTGCACATTATAAAGACTCACATTGTATAATGTACCTACTGGGCTCATACAAAATTAAATAATATTAAAAAATAAATTTAAAATTTAAAACACCCCAGACACAAACAAAATCCTTTAATTAATCATAAAATAAAATGTATTTGCCCTGAACAGAAACACACGTTGAACTAATAACACCCCTCTGTTTGCGACGGGGGTTGAAATAAAATACAACAGAGAAGAGTACCATCGACATGAAAATAAGAAGAAGTGGTAATGTTTAAATGACAAAAATAAATATAAAGTAATATAAACTTGTTATTTCTCGTTTTTTCTCCAAATTTAACTGACCTTCAAATATACCTGCAATACTTACATTTTTTTTTTGAACCCAGCAAATCTGCTTAGAAAACAAGCTCCCCAGCCACGTACCGAGATACTAATTAAATTAAATTAATATATTCTCAGTGGCTACTCAATAATGCGCCTTATGTTATGTAAACGAATACCTACATAAGTGTATGTAATGGGCGCTCTTTTACACCAACAATGGTAGAAACAGGGCTGAGATGTAACACTGAGATGTTGAAGATATTATCGTTAGATTTTGTAATGATAGTTAGGAAGACTGCGTCGTTGGTATAGTTGTCGCAAACGCGACTGTTGAACGTAAAGTCCTGGTTTAAATTTCCAGGTCGGGCAAAGTGGTGTCGGGTATTTTCATTTGTGCCCGGTTGGCGGCAATAAGCTCGCACCATTACATGCGACTTAAACATAACTGAGAAAATGAGAGTGGACTATAGATCTGCGCAATCCTACGAGAAATAAGTAAAGGCTTTATGTTATGTATGTAGTTAGGAAGAAATAAAAATATTAATACTTCAGTTAGACATTCAACTGTTTCACTGGTGATCAAAGGGTTCCTTCCACTCCAATTTTAGAATAGCAGCATTCTCTTCTAGAGCAATTATATTTCCTTCCGAATATTCTTCATGATCACCAGTTCGAATAACTTACACCCAGAAACATGGAAGATTTTCGTGTGTTAAGAAATCAAAAATGAACAATACCTACCACAGAATTCACGGTTATCGCCTATAGACCAATTTCTAGGCAGTGAATCATCCTTTAATTGGAATGCGGAAAGAATAAAATACCATGCATAATCAGTTAATCATCTTCCACTAACGATTTGAATAATCCTATCAAAATCAGAGCATAGAAAACAATCATTAAAAATCGTCCTTGAAATTCTTCTAAAGGTGAGATGACTAGGACGTAGGACGTTCAGTACTGATGTGATATCACTTGAAGTGGGAAATCTGAAGGGGAAGACTGAAGAGCCGTAACAGTTTCCTCAAGTCGACCATCCCACAAAATGATGACAGCTCTAGTGCGGCACGATTAAAACTGTGGCAGCTTTAACATCCGCCTCCAGTTGACTATGTTGAGCTGCAGAAAAGCTCCTAGCAAGCCACCAACTGCATACATGGCTCATCCGGAAATATCTTAAGAGACTTAAAAGCCAGGTGGGCCGCTGCAGTTACAACTTTTTCTGATGGGGGTTCTCCGGTCAGCCACGCGACGCGTGCGACTGTGGAGCTACGTACATCTCAACCGATGTCTCCCCTCATGTCTTGTTATGCTCTCCGTGCAATAACACCTGCACTATGGAAGACCTTTGCGAGGCCAACGATAACGCCGTCGAAGTGGCCGAATTCTGGTCAAAGCTTATTTAAAATATATAAATGGAATCACCGACACGACGAAGAAGATCACTTGAAAAGTGTTTTTATTTTTATTAATGTCAACTCGCAGGTCATCCTGGGAGGTTGTCGGTTGCTTAACCGGACTTTCCTGTGGATGCCTCAATAAATTAAGGCCTTAAGCTCTACGCCCTGGCTGGCAGGGCGTAGAACTTAAAAACTAAGCACCTACATGCTAATGGAGTACGGACCTCGACTTAGGGCGTCACTAGGGAAGGACAGCAAGGGACAGGCTTGATCAGATTTAGATTAGTTTAAGGCGAATTTAAAGCTTCAGGCTCAGCGGTGCAGGCTGGCTCGAGCAAGTGCCGGGGCGGGCATGAACTGGGAAATCGCGGCAGACCTCGTCGGCGAGGACAGAACGCGCGCATCGGTCTGATTTTGTACTTTCGAACAGTACTGGTGGCTAGTAATGTCAATTAATGCGATTTCGCATAAATTTCGTTAGCACGTGAATACTTGTCTTAGCATGCTAATCGATATTGCTATGATATTTGCTATTATGACGATAATTGATAATAATAATATAAAAAGTATGTGAATTTTGTTAATATGCGAATTAAAACATGTTAACAAACTCAAACATATTAACAAGCTCTGACGTATGATAGTATAAATAAGTACGAAGCGATAAATTCACTTCGCACTTCACAGAATTTCGCAACTACATTTCATTTGCTAAAAGCTAAATGAGCATTCGCATGCTAACAATGAATGCGAATGCTAATTAATCCATCACTACTGGTGGCCCTATTCTCTCCTGGAGGAGGGTTGTTGCTTTGTCGGGAATAGTGAGGGTATATCGGTCGGCGAATCCTAGGGAGTGTTATCCGGCTACCGCAGTCAAGGGATTAGGATGCTTTATAGCACAGTCGAAGAAACGCTTGAATAGGCGTTTTATGAACCGCTAGACGGTGGGGCTTGAAGTAACTCTTCCTTTTTAGCTTTTACCTCGTCTCTAGCTAGTATATTTAATCAAAGTTCGGAGCCTAAATATAAATACCCACTTCCAATTACAAAGCCTTCTAAATGCATTTACCTCTTATCAAAATTCAACTATAGCATTCACAAATATGACCTAATAACCACAAACAAAAACCGTGAAACGCCATGATCTTGCCAACCCTAGTGAACCGACATGCATAAACACTTAAACAGTCCTTGAACTATCATTGGCTGAAAAACTAGACAACATAACATAAGAAATAAAACCTGAGTATACCCGGATGTAAGCAGTTTTTTGCGCCTATATTAATATGCTCATTTGCCGAGTATACGTAAGCGATGGTTTGAAAATTAACGAATTTCAAAATGGCGGCGTTATTCATAAATATTTAAAGAGATTTTATGACCATTTGCATTGTTTTATTATGTACATATTTAAAGAGTAATTGAAGATAAATTCTGTTGATGATTTCAGCTTGTATTTTGAGTGAATGAATATTCATTTATTTGATAATGAGAGAAATACACGTGATTTTAAGCATGTGCTTTTTGCAAAGAGCTATTATTCTTTCAAACAACTTAAACTGTGTGAACAATAGTCAATGGAAAAACACGTGATCACTGGTTAGATTTTCTATGGCCACTTAAGGGCAGGCTACACTGGCTGCTCACGCATTTAGCCACTGATCCAAATACACGGACTGCACGTGCAGTCATACTCAACAGCTTGAAGCTGTCATTGATAACTGTTGCAGCAGTCTGTTTCAACTGTTAGATCCGTCACAATTTAATCGACGACGAGGCATTCGATCCGCGCAACGTGGAGGTAGTAGAATGAAGAGCGCGGGCGGAGGGGATAACTGCTCGAGAGCAGTCGATAGGTGGAGAAGTCAATGTATGACTGCGGCTTAAATGTTTGGCTTCTGGTCAGGAAAAAAGAGGCAACTTTCGATTGTCTCTTTACCAAATCGATACTTATTTAGCACATAATTAACTTCAATATCGGTCTAATAATCAACTATTTCTTCCATCGACTAATCACGGTTTTCTCCAAGCCCATTTGAGAGTTGTACGTGCAACAAGTAATTCCTTAAACTGGACTGTGAGAATGGGTGCCATGAAGTCTATTCAAGCAGTAAATCTCATCAAAATCATAAAAGAAAAGTACTGGCAACTTGTCGATAACAAAACAAGTCAATAGGTTATCTTAAAATCGGCACTGTTGTGGGCTTTCGAGGATTCAATATTAAAGCTAGCATTGATAATACGACTTTCAATCAACATAAAAAGCTACAAGCAATAAAGCTTCTTTACGGAAAAGTAATTGTTAGAAAAATATGATTCTAAGTTTGTAACATAACGTGTACTATTTATTTCCTAATTTATGTTTAATAGGTTTTCTTTCTCGTTTTTAAGTTTAGTGTTTATCGGTGGAAACTTGTAAATGGCCCTCAATTGTTTAAGAACACATGTGAAGCCGTAAATTTCCCGAATAGAATAAAATGAAATAAATAAATCTGTAGGTTTTTACAATTAATATAATGAGTAGATTCGATAATCCAATATGTTTAAATTGTGTCGCAAAAATAACAAAAAACTTCGAAGAAGGAACCTTACTCTTAGCAGACAATATTATCGGTGCGTACCAAACCCAACAACAAAAACCACCATGACATAACCACGACAAAAACTTCAACCCGCCACAGCCGAACAATCATCACGGTTGACATGAAATCACACAGTACACCCACAAGGTCGCCATAATTTCTGAACCAACCGCGCGTGATGTTGATTGCACCGTTATTACTGTGATCATTAGATGATGATCGTGTATGGGACATAACCGGTGATATTGTTTTGATCTTTGAACTAGACTTGACTTCTGTGGTAGAAGGTAATTTGTTGCATAAGTTGTTTATATGCCTTTGATCTTTTTGATCCTTGGAAACGTTTAAAATGTGACGCTTAAAAAGAGCCTCCATTCTTATAAAGCTGAAGAGTTGGTTTGTTTGTTTGAGAGCGGTAATCTCTGGAACTGCCAGTCAGATTTGATAAATTGTTTTTGCGTTTGATAGCCCATCTTGAGGAAGGTTATAGGCTATTTAACATTACGCTACAACCCTCAGGAGCTTAGCAAAAAGTCAGAAAGAGCGCTTAGCGAAAACGAAGTCATAACGAGGGTGAGAAATGTGACTATTATTTTAGTATATTGTGGTGCCTTACGACTTCCACGCGAACGAAGACGCGTATAGTGACTAATATTGAATAAATGAATATTATGTTATGATTGATCCGAAGAATTATTGAATGTCATTCATAGTGTTAGTTAATATTTTTTTACAAAGATCCAGGTCGTTCACACCCAAATTAAAGTGTGTGAATGCTTTGAAAACCCGTGATTTCCGTACCGTGTTTGTTTACGAAATACAGCGCGTAAGCCTACCTTACGCGTAGCATTTGTTGCCGTTGTGCAGTCGACCGTACGTTGGTGGCAACAGTTTCGTAGCGTAGACAGTGCGTACCACTAAAGATGAGACTTGACACACCACGTAGTTTGACTTGCGCAGTAGACGATTTATAGGTCTCTTTAGAGGTATGAGGTCTGCGCCGGGGCGTCATCGGGGCGGCGGAAAGAGCGCGGGAGGCGCTGTCAAGTCTCATCTTTCGTGGCACGTATTGTACGGAGTTTCAATATGTGGGCCTACTGTACCCTGGACAGCCCCGTTTGTTGACTAGCTAATATTCTTACAAGGATGATCTATTCTCATTTTTAACAGACTTCCAAAAAGGAGGAAAGGAAAGGAAAAATA
The DNA here is from genome assembly GCA_916610215.1 of Omphaloscelis lunosa. Taxonomy (NCBI): domain Eukaryota; kingdom Metazoa; phylum Arthropoda; class Insecta; order Lepidoptera; family Noctuidae; genus Omphaloscelis; species Omphaloscelis lunosa. The sequence goes on along the minus strand of OU744262.1, from coordinate 2,218,333 downwards.
AAACATAGACCCTATGTTGTATTTATGTTTTATTTTATTAATTTTGCTTGGGTACTTTGTGAGTTAGCTTCAATAATACGTATTTTTCCCACTAAAGTGGAGTTATTTTAATGGATAACATTTGACGTCTGTCAGTTTTATCTTCATAGTGAGGTGACCTGCTTAAAAACATCGATTAAAGTGAATGAATCGATACGGACTTGAAACATATATGAATTTTAAAAATCATCAGGCGAATCACTGATCCCTTATTTTTTCTTTCGTAAGTTTAAGTAGCAAAATAAGACAAGTACCTAATTTAACAAAAAAATGGCGTTTATTCAGTTGAACTATCAGAACTGTTATTAGTGTTGTCATCTTCATCACTGCTGTCAGCACTCAGAGATATTATTAATTCATGTTCAATAATATTGTAATCTCGTAAAATTATTTTCTTTCTTTTCTCTACGACTTTTCTCCACTCTTCTGTAGTATCTTCTGCACACGCAGTTTGTAGCAGAGTCATCATTTTAGCAATACTGAAGGGTGTATCAGTATTGTTCCACGCTGCATGACCCTTTATTTGTGCCCAAATATGCTCGATGGCGTTATACTGGCAATGGTAGGGAGGCAATCGAATAACTTCGTTTCCATGCTCTAGGGCTAGTTCAACGATTACATAGCGGAGCTTGGACGGCTTAGTTGCTTTTACCAGATTTAACAACTCAACTTTTAATAAAGTTGGACTTGCATCCACACCATTTCTTACCAGTCACGAGACAATTTCTTGCTTTTTATTTGCTTGAGTTGGTGGTTGATCAACTTGTACAGTACACAAGTAATCATTACATTCGATTCTACTTATTAGCTTTCGATTTTTAGAATAACATCCCTAGCGTTTAAAAAGAAAAAGGGTTAACTGACGCAACATTGTAACGACGTTCAGATCTTTAGATTAGAAATTGTTTATTATGTTTAGAATGGTTTATTAGTGAAAGCAAATCGTAAAATTACTCATATCGATCATTATTACAATAAATATGTAATCCTAATTGAAAAAAAGTTAGCAATTGTGCAGTTCTAACAAAACGAAAAAATATATTATTTTATGCCCGCCGTTACAAGGTTACGTTGTTGAATTTTGATGAATTGTCAAATGTTACCTGTTACAATGACTCCACTTTAAGTTTATGTGAATTATGTTATAATAACTTCCTGTCACTGTTATTTACATAACAGGTAGTGCTATTGGAATTTGTGTGGGGTAAGTGCCACAAAGAAAAGTGAAAAATAAAAACTTTAAAAAAGAAAATACACTACAAAGTGAAAAATAACTTAAGTTTCGGAAGTCGGTTGCAAAAATAAAACGAAAATTCTAAACCAAAGACACCGACTTCAGAAATGAAAGTATTTTTTTTTATACCTTTTTTCTTTAATCAATTGTTTTTTTGTAAAAGTTTTTATACTTAGAATTCGCGCCATAACGAACACAGCCGGAAAATTTCATATACATTCAGCTTTTAAAAATAGTCCACCATTCCCTGTTTTGCAGCTCTTTTTTACTCCTACATGAAAGAGGCTAAGGCTTCGTCCTAATTGGCTACGATCGTACGAGCAAACGATGCCATTTCGTCGCACGACGAGATTAAACACACACATTTCATTAGAGTGTAATTGAAGCTCGCAAGTCATCGCACGAGCACAGGAAAAGCTTAATAACGATTGTACGATGGGTTTGATCGTGTGATCGTGCAATCAAAGCTACAAATCTCTTTTAAGGTGGAACTAGTTGATATTTTTTTCCATAAAAATTTCAGGGGATACAAGTTTCAGGTTTTACTCCACTGTTTGAAATGGTACATCCAAAGTTAAACATGATATCGTTTTGTTTCATTATTAATTTTGTCTGTGCGGAAACAGAATAGTAAAATCCTTTTTCTTTCAAATTTTAACGCAACTTTGGGGGTAAATAAGCAATAAAAGAAGTGTAAAATCTCTAAAACAAAGTCGGCATCGACAAAGCTTAATTATCGAAGAGTTCAATAAACTTTATTTATAATTGATTTATGCAGTGGTTTTTTCATAAAACTCGATTTTCCAAAGGACTTTTCGTAATTTTTTACGCGCTCGTTTTACTAAAATAGTTCGGAACGGTGTTTGTGTGCGTGCGAACTAGACGTTGTGCATGTAGACCAGTGTCTAATTGCTCATCACTGACACTACCTCTGTCGGACACGATGCCAGGTGAGACAGCGTGCTTTTCGGCCATGCCCACTAGTGAGTTCGAGCCCGCGACTAGTTTAACCTTAAGTGTCCTACTTGGTCACGCGTCATCGCGCGAGCACAGTAACGCGATGGCATCGCATGATACCCATCGCACGTGATGGGCATCGCACGAGCCATTACTTCGCATGATCATTTTCATCGTGCGACAAAATCCCATCGTTTGCTCGTACGATCGTTAGCCAATTAGGATGACGCCTAATAGTGTTCAATGAATACAAGAACTAACTGCTGCAATTTACAAAAGCATGCACTTGACGCATACTTCCCGTCACGCTTGGGAGACGTCCTCACTCTGACCTTGTACTGTCAGTACTGTGACGATACAAACAAACACTCGCTCCTATGTTACATCACTTGGATGTACTTTCTTGAGCTGTTCACTTGTTTACTTAGTTATTTATTACTTGCATCCGCCAGAAGCTTCGCCTGCGTGATATCTTTATAAATTATAGCCTATGTTACTCAGTGATAATATAGCATTCTGCTGGTGGAAGAAGTTTTTAAATCGGTCCAGTAGTTTTTGAGTTATTTCATTTTAAAAAAATACAAATCTTTTCCTGTTTGAACTGATCATTTTTAGAGTCCCGTACCTCAAAACGAAAAAAACACAAAATACCCTTATAGAATCTAACTCTATTTATATAGTCCCTAAGGTGCTGACAAAAGGCAAATGTTCTAAGTAGTTTTAGAAAAAAACAAATCTATGTAGTTTATGGTAACGGAAAAAATATATGTTAATCTTGAACATATTTCTCAGAACTTGGTGGTTACCAAAACAAGTTTTGAAAAAATCTCTATACAAATTAATGGTACTAAACTAACCTTTTACCTTGAGTTCTAATCCAAAATATCTGTATCAAATATCAACGTACGTTAGTATTTAATTAATAACAAGAACGTCTTATTTGAATGCAGAAGTCGATTGTTTTATTTTTATTTTCAATAACTTAACTGATTTTTGAGTAAATCGATAATTGCTTCATATGTTGCAATAAATTACAAGCGTTGTGTCATCGCGCTTCTCTTTCTTTTCTATGCAGTCCGACAGTGACCGCGATTTAGCTCTTGTCAGAGTCTTAAACTTAGCTTCATTCACACGTTAGCAACTGCAAATGCGACCGCAACTCAATCTATAATAGCGATCGCGATCGGTTGTTATGAGAAGCGCTCAGTATTGTTTAGTGGAAAGCTATGTTGACAGTAGCACCGACTTTCATTGTCAGGCAGCTGCTATATGACACTGTTTTCACTTAAAGAGGTAAGCAGAAGTGCTAGTCACAATAACTGGGGTAGAAAGTTCTGGAGAAAAATGTAAGGGATAACATATATACCTATATAAACTCACGCTTTCTTCCCATGGGACAGAAATTACTAAACGACTCCTACGATCCTTACAGACTCTTTTTGCTGCGTTTACGTATTTAAAGTATAAATTAATATTAAATTAATATATTCAGGTACAACCTTTGTCGGGTAGAGGAATAGGAGGAAAAATACACACACACAAAGAAATAACACACTAATACACACACACACACACACACATACACATTAATACACTTAAAGAAATTAACAACAAATAATACTACTACAATATAAACTGATGAAATTAAATAGAAAAGGACCACAGAACGCAAGAACCAACACAAGGTGTAATTGAAGTACCTGAATAAAACCATTATCACTATCATTCATTATATTATTAAAAAAACAAATCCCCCCCTCCCCACCGTGTCTTTGTCTGTCTGAACGCGATAAACTCTGAAACTGCCGAACGGATTTTCATACGGTTTTCACCAATAGGCGTAGTGATTCATGAGGAAGGTTGATAATTAGTTAAGGTTCCGTGTAAGTTGGCTGAAATATGACATTGATTTTGTAGATGTCGGAAAAATTATGCCGACTGGGAACTGGGAACTGGCGTGGGCACAACAGTACCTATTTCTATCATCAGTATTATGCTACTAAAAGGATTTTGATGAAATTTGTCATACAAATAGTTTTTAACCTGGTATAACCTACCCGGTAGTACGTTTCTGTGGGATAATTTCTGACCACCACGTGGGCGAAGCCGCGAACAAAAACTAGGGAACAAATATATCTCAAACTCAAAGAATTGATTTCAATTAAACCAGTTACAGGCAATTTTGAATTGTCAAAGATTCGGTCAGCTAGTTAGAAAGTTGAAGCTAGTTGCCTATTCCAAAACGTCGATCTATATGAAGAAGAACGGGCAAGAAACTCCAAGAAATAGATATTACAAAATCCTGGGTACATTTTTCTTGTTGCTTCTTTGCATGGGATTTATGGTAAAAAAAAAAAAATCTATTCAAAATATAAGCGGCGACGGGCGCCGTCAGTTGAGACTGGTCATCTATAAGAGATGACCAGTCTCAACTGACGGCGCCCGTTCACGAACATGACGTGTGGATTAGCACCAACCAGCTCAACCATTTTGTAAGGAACCGAATGATTAAAGTGAGCATGAACTATGCGATGAACCCTGAAAAGATAAGTACAATGGCTTTTCAGTTATTTCAATTATACCTTGTAGAGAGCAAAAACACAAAAACAATAACACCTACTAATCTAGCATGTCAAAAAGACAAAAAAGAAAGTAAACTACATAAATATAAACTAATTAGTGCAAAATCGTATCAAAATCAACTGTAAACTGTGAACTGTAAACTGTGTACTGTAAACTGTAAACTGCGAACTGTAAACTGTGTAAACCAACTGTTACATAATAGGTAATCGTCTAGTCTAGCCAGAATTACGTATTAGCCTTAACACAGAAAGTCATTAGCTGTACGCACTGCGCCTGACCTCGCTGTGAGGTTACACTAAACGGTAACATAAACTTGCTAATTGATAGTGAAGACCTTATGGGAATATAGAGTAGTTAGTTGGTACATCAATGACGTAACATATCAACTGCATTTCCTACAGGGGTAAGCAGAGATGTCAAGTGTACTCACATTCGCCAGCTATGTTACAAGCCTATGGATGTTATTGGGGTATACATCCAAGCTCCAACTCAGAATTTCGAATGGAAAAACCATATAACACTGCCCAACCTGGAATGAAACTCAAAACTATAAAGTTTTGAGTTTTATAGAATTCATTACTACCCTGGAGTCTGAATTGGTACCCGATAAATGGCAATAGAGTGTAGTGTCCTATAACTGGCAAAATATGAGTTAATCTGTACATTTCTGCCTTCTCCTTCCGGGGAATACGCGTGGTATTAGCTTTTCGTAAGTCTAAAATCTGAACTATACTGAGGGACATGATACTATTCACCACGCTTGGTAGACGAGGACCACTCAATTAAACCGTGAATATGAAATCAAAAAGAGTATTTTGTAATTTCACCCTTCGTAATTCCGCTCGCTCTAGTGATTTTATTACCGTTTAAATTTAGTCAGAGAGCTCCATTCTTTGAATTGTAGTCAGCACAATAGTACTGTGGAATTATTTTATTAGCATATCCATAGGAGTTAATTGATCAGCTGTAAACCTGAGTATAATCATAATCACTATCTTTACGTTGTTACGGGTTGTCAGAATCCCGAAAGTCTGACAACCAGTCTTACCAAGTGGTATCGTATTTATCATTACTGGTAAAATACTGGTATTCAGCTGCATCTGGTTAGACTGGAAGCTGATCCAACATAGTTCGGAAAAGGCTAGACAGATGATGATGATCACTTTCTGTCTCATTGTGTCTGTTTGTTGACGGCATGGTGAAAAGATTTGCCAGTCAGCTTGGTATCAAAATGGACAGCTTAAGTTGCTTGGCATAATCTGAGTGAGGCAGGCACAGGAGCATGAGGATTGGTAAAAAAACACACACACAGGATAGGCAGGTAGGTACAAGAGAATAGCCAGAAATATTGGGTAATTCTAATCGGTATCAGGAATTATTCATGCTTGCACCAAACAACTGGAGGAAATGGTTGATCTGATACAAAAAGCAGTACACTAACAAAAACTCCTTTATTGATTTTTTAGGTTATGATCGTATTTCGCAGTATTTCCGTTAGACGAAGTATAATTATTATTACCCTTGTAATCTAGAGATCATAAGGAACAAATCAGCATGCGTTTCATTAATGCACGCCACAATTTTTGGTGGGCCTAATCGCCTAACAAAAAAAAACTATCGTCTCCTTTCAAATACTGTTCTCCCTATAAAAAAGCAGCACTACCAATAGTCCATTAAATTTTTAGAACTTTGGCAAAACCCAGACATTATTTAAGAGCCGTGCAAAAAATATGGTCAAAAGCTTACTCTGCCGGCTTACAATTCAATTTACCAGTACCTACTTTTGCTTCAAGAATCAAGAAAATTCTTTAGAACAGGTAGAAAGACATACAGAACCTACAGGTCGTTCCATAAGGGGACACCATAAATGTACAGGAAGTAATGTGTGTGTGTATTTTTGTGTGCGAGTGTCGGTGTGTGCGATGCGTCATGCACGATCAAGTTTACGTGAGGGCTGGCACGTGAGGTTACTGCTTTTTCTATTTTGTTTTTTTTTTGGACTAGCGACGAGGTAATTCATCGGCGCGGAAGATTTGGATAAGGGTGTCAAAAATTATTACCAATATTTGGATTTAACAAAATCTTATTTACTCCTCATTCATCGCATTTTTGAGCTTCTATAATACCATTTTGTCTGGACCAACTGGAATGTGCATAAGTTTATTGACACAGTTTTTTTGCATCGTATGTGCTAAGATTTGGTAATAAGATCGCTTTTAGCGGTAAGACTGGCCATTGTGTTACCCCTTGTAAAATTTTTACATTTACATTTGTCATTTTTATGGTGTACTTAATTTAAAGAGTACCTATTCTATATATATATATATATATATATATATATATATATATATATTTATCCCGCAAACAAACATCCGTCCGCTGAAGGCGAAAGTGCATTTAATTTGGCGTCCACCAGCTTTTGACGTCCGCATACCGGACGCCACTTATTTTGCCCGTGTTACTTAAGTCATTTTGGTCCTAGCTAGCTGTAGAACAAAAATCGATGGAAGCTAAAAATGCAATAAACTGAACGAAATTATATATTGGATAGTTCCCGAAAAAATCTCGGCAGTGGTGAGGCGCTGCTGCAGCGCGTATATCTACAGCCGTATACCTCGGCAATTTTGCGTCCACAATTGCGACGTTGCCAGCTCGCTCACTTTAGCAAGACGATAGATCATAGCATACCGCAATCAAAACAATATTCACCGTCGTAGATGACGTACGCGTTGCGTATTATTTGGCGCTCGGCGCTCGATTTGTTTGTATTAAATATCGTCATTGAAATTTACAATAAACGAAGCTAAAGTCTAAGTTATTCTTATATTAATACCATTATTGAATGCACAACAGTAACTGCCAAAGCCATAGATTTCTTTTATAACTAATCGTGATACTGAAATGTGGTTGTGTTATGTGTATACACGAAATCGAATATCACTACATCGGAGGTCGTTACATCGGATGTCGCTACACCGACCACGTTGCAAGGGTTGATGCATCGATAGTACCCTAACATCGATGGTACGCTACATCGAAAGTACTCCAAATCGATAGTACGCTATATCGACAGTACACAAAATCGACGGTACGCTACATCGACAGTATACCAAATCAAAAGTACGCTGTATCGACTACGCTACTTGAGCCAGATTATATAAAAACATGGGCTTTTTCAAAGTTTTTAATCACGATTTGTTTAAATTGTTTAAACTAAGTTTACTCAATACGAATTTGAACGATTTACGTGTGTAAGGTAGCGGGAAGGGTCTGTTGTGGACATATCACTGTCTACCCTTGACCTTGCCCAAAATGTTAGGGCATGGCGGGTCCTTGAGGAGGTGGAAACATTGTCAGTATACATCAGGTTCGATGTCTCCGTCTCTTCGACGACCCCCGTTGCCCATCGCCCGAGTGTCCCTTCACACCCTAGGTGGGCGCTCGAGCTAATGGATAGGGAGACGCTACTCGTTGCTGCGAAGGTCCAAGCTTGGAATTCGTCTCCTGCGGTGGCCTGCCATGGTGGGTGTTGAATGTGTCTCTAAAATAATTTCTGCAAAGTTTCTCTAATAAAATACGGACGCCCGATAACTATACAGACGTTCAATTGGTATATATGCACGTCGAATAGCTATATACAGACGTCCAAGAGCTATATACGGACGTCCAATAGCTGTACACGGATTTAGAGTTCGGCGTGGCGGAACTGCGGCTCCGGGCAAGGAACAAGGCCCCTGGGACATACGGAGACCCCACGCGCCCGTGCTTTGGCCTTGGCTCTTGGGACTTTTTAGGTCTTCGATTTCAAGGGCTCTTTAATGCCTGCCTTGAAACTGACCTGTTTCAAGGCAAGCGTTAAAGACTCCACAGGGCGCCATCTTCTTATCGCCCTATATTGCTGCTCGGCGAGTTGTAAGCTCTTCGTGCATACCATCACAGACTGCCTGGTCGAGCACCTGAGGAAATACAGCTCTCCCAGGTACAGTTTGGGTTCCGAGATGGTCGGCTAACCATTGATGCGACTTAGCGCGTAAAGCCGTCTCGGCGGAAGCAGTTGGTTCCGGGTGGGTGTAATTGGCGGTGTTACTTGACATCGCTAACGCATTCAACACCCTGCCGTAGAGGGTGTTGAATGCGTCTCTAAAATAATTTCAGCAAAATTTCTCTAATAATATACAGACGCCCGATAACAGACACAGACGTCCAATTGGGATATGTTGACGTCCAATAGTTATATACGGACATCCAACAGCTATATACGGATGTCCGATAGCTGTATACGGATTTAGAGTTTGGCGTGGTGAAACTGCGGATCCAAGCAAGGAACAAGGCCCCTGGGCTGGACGCAGTCCCTGGCCGTGCTCTGGCCTTGGCTCTTGGGGCTCTTCAGGACCCACTTTGAGGGGTCTTTAATGCTTGCCTTCAAACAGATCGGTTTTCTCTTTGTGGAAAACGGGACTCAGGAGTCAAGAGCCCCACCTGCCACAGAGAAGGAAACCGCTCGGTTTCAAGGCAGGCAGAAAAGACTCCGCAGAGCGCCATTCGTTCCTGATAAGCACCTTGATGCTTAACAAGAAGGAAGGGCGCCCTGCGGAGTAATCCTCATATCGCCCCACATTACTGTTCGAGGAGGTGTAAGCTCTTTGAGCGTATCATGGTGCGTGGTCGAGCACCTGAGGGAAGAAGGCCCGGACCTCTCCGAGGTACAGTTTGGTATTGCAAGCGTTCATAGGTGGCGGTACATTGGCACCACGATAACGATACATTGCAGGTAATAAACAAATCAGGTTTATTGGATTCCCATAACGTTCCTGAAATAATTTCATGTAGGTACCGGTCATCTTAGTATGATGTACTGAATTCACCCCATCAGTCTGCGGAGGGCTATCCCTTACATCTTGTATACGGACATTCAATAGCTATATACGGACGTCCAGCAGCTATATACGGACGTCCGATAGCTGTACACGGATGTCCAACAGCTATATGACAACGTAGCCGACAAATATCATAATGTGGCCCGCCTTCTATGCTATTCTCTAAAAGACTCAGCGCCGAGGCGACGCTGAGGCTGCAGGCTGCGGTTTGTCTTTAGTAGATTTTTAACTTTAAACTCTAGAGTATAAAGTTGAAAATCCACTAACGACAAACCGCAGCCTCAGCGCCTACGCGGCGCTAATTATTTAAGAGAATAGTACCCCCATGAACGCTTGCTATACCTGGGGTATCAGGTTCACTCTGCCGTCCAATATCAATACCTATTGAGCCTGGTGACCTTATTCATCTAAGTCCGTTCAGTAGTTTTTGCGTGAAAGAGTGACACAACAATTCATTCATCCATCTATCCTCAGTTCAATAGCACACTTTCACATTTACAATCTTAGCAAAGGATAAGATGCTCGTAGGTACATATTTCAATATCGGGCATCCGTATAGGTATAGCTTCTTCTTTTTTTTTGTGGTGGTAAAATCATCAAATGAGTCCTCCCACCCTAGGTGGGACGGAAGGGACTGTCAGACTGTTACTGACTAAAAGTCCAACCTGTTCCTTCGGTTGTCCTTTGCATTCCAGGGCCTGCTTAGAGAGTCCCGCGACCCCGGCAGGCGTTTGGCCCTATTGGGGCCCCGTCAGTTTGCTGACAGCTCCTTGCGACGCGCGTGGAATACGACGCCCCGAGTTATAGCTTCTACGAATAGATTTAAAGATAAAACTGTATACAACAGACAACGCGACAAGTGATAGTAAAAGAAAGAGACAAGTAAACCCAAAGCTGGCAACGTCGCAATCCCGAATACCAACCACACTGTGAAGACGTTAAATTGTCGACGCATTAGGTAAATCATGATCAATATATCTAGGAAGCCAATAATCTATCACCATGAATGGGGGTTCAAAAATGTTTGGGCATGACTGCAAGAAGAATATTGCCCCATATAAAATTGCAGGAAAACTATGTATCCCATGGGGCGGGAAATCGAAAAACTAAGCAATATTCAAAAATACATCATAAAAATTGCAATTGGAACTGGGGGACGCCGTAATGATGCACAACGTGCATGACGCCAAATGCGTTGCTGGATGTAAATATATATATATATATATATATATATATATATATATATATGTATCTATCTATCTTCGCCTACTAGTATTGTCATCATCAAATCAGTACTTCTATTTTTCAATTTGTAAAGACGATAACCAGGAGTTGTTTTTTGCCCCACATGACCTGCTTCTAACAATCTTCGTCACACCACTTAAAGATCAATGCCTACTTCTAAACTTATATTATAAAAAGAAAAGGTTTGATTTTTTGTATGTTTGTTTGTTACGCTAAAACGGCTGAACGGACTTAGATAGATCATGACCTGGATTAGGAGATAGGATACTTTTTATCCCGATATTCTCACGGGATCGAGACTTAAGCGGGTGAAACCGCGGGATGCAACTAGTCACCAATAAAATAAATCTAAACCAATAAACTTATATCCTCGACAGCCCTACTAAAACTTCACACTCCACTTGCGCATGCACAAATTGATCGCTCGTATCTCCGTCCTTGTCGCTCATACCAATTCCCCATATCTCCGTCTCTTTCTCACCTAACTGTGGACTGCATACAGTTAGCCGCGTGATGGATGTTCATGATTCTCAGCTTAAATGCCTTTTGGGGATGATTAAAAACAATGCCGATGTTATTGAATGTTGTATGAGGTTTATTAATTTTATTATTACGGTCGTTTTTTTATGGTATTTTTCTAGAAGCCGTTGTGTTGGGAGGTGGTACTGTGATAGTTGAAAGAACTGCTCGCATAGGTTATGCTCGTTTACTTTCACTGTCACTAGTTTTATACCTGATTCCTATATTATCATATTGGTCAATATTGATTGACAACAACAACGATTCAACAACACATACACACATGATGAACAACATTGACAAAATTGAGGACCTTTTAGAAGCTTTTTCGTTTACCTTTTAACACGTTTAGTGCCGGGAGCTCTCCTGGAGGGTTCACTCAAGTCGCGTATATGATGCCGGGGTCGCGTATGTGGTGTTTGCAGAGGCTCATTTTAAATGTACCTAGGTTTTCTTAGTGAATTCGGCATTATATACTGTGCAAAAAAAATCTGTTATATATTTTAACAAGATTTCAATCCTAATGCCCCTGACACTCCTCGAGGGTTAACATTAGCGCAAACTTAATGCCGGTGACCGTTCTTGAGTCAACTTGCAATATGTATGGCGCCATGGCGTATGAGCTCTATGAAAAATGGGTGGAAGTGAAAGTGTTAATATCGGCTGGAATTCCTGTTCGGTTTGGGGTCTCCGGAGAAATGCTTTGCAGCATCTGCTTTGCTACTAGTTTGTCGTAATTTCCCCGGTGGAATATCTATCCTCTAAAGAAGCTTGTGACAATGATCTTACTATACCAAGCTGACATTTTTACAAGATTTTAAAATATCATAAATTATGTGTTACAATGTTTTCCTAGTTACCTTGTAAAAAGTAAGAAGATACTTGGAATGTCCATACTGGTGGTAGTAGTTGTCAATGTGTCTGTTACTGATCCGACATGACACCGGTCGTTATGTGGTCGTGTTCAACGTGACTCGTGCCATTCATAGACATTTGGGGTGTAGGGATTAATTTTTTGTTGCTGCTTTATGCCGATGACGTTACAAATATTTTTATGCATTTAATTAGCGAACTATTTATGTAAACATTATTGGATCTTAAAGAAATCTAAAGGATTATTCCAATGAGATAGGTAACTGCCACTGTCTTTACCGGTCTTAACCATTGTGCGTAGCATACATAATGTACCAATTAAAATCACCGAAACGGTCAGCAGACGTCACATGGAATAACAATAATGGTGATTAACGCTGACGTACGATTTATGCCAGTCATTAATAGCCAAAGTGGCACGTGCCTAACTGATTGGCATTCATTGGCACTCGCAGATAAAAGGTTTTTTTTTTGTTTTATGTGTTTTATTACTTTACGATTTATTGTCAGTGAAATGAATTGTAAATTCACGTGTTGATATCCCGTGTTCAACAGAGGAAGTTTTAACAAAGTTTATTTGGTTAAGACGACTGACTATCCACCTGATGGAAAGTGTTTTCCACCAAAGAGAAACCAAATAAGTAATTTGACACAAAAAGGAAAGAGATATGAAAGCCCAGACACAATGGCATTCAGTCAAAAATCCATTGGATTGACGTAAGCTACCTAAGCTTTTGTCATGAAAGTCCTTGTAGAAATACGAAACGCTTTAAAAGCGATTACCACTGACGATTGCCATCTCTCATGTGCCTGCAACGATAATAGATTCATGGAAGAAAAATAAATTCTCATTCTGAGCAAAACCCAAATAATTTTGGTTTAGTTGAAGGGCGAAAATGAATCTATTCTACAAAAAAAAATTGAAGTGTCTGTTTGTAATGTCAAAATAACAGCTTTTTACTGAATGCATATGAAAGTATATACGGTACATACAACAAAAAGACTTTTTTTTTGTGTCTCTCCGATTGTTCCGGCTAATCTCCGAAACGGCTGGACCGATTTTGAAGGGACTTTCACTGGCAGATAGCTGATGTTATAAGAAGTAACTTAGGTTTTTTTTTAGGAAACTATACAAATAAATAAAATTGATGTAGAATTCCACGCGGATGAAGGCGCGGGTAACAGCTACTACACAATAAATACTATACATAAAGAATACTACGTACTAAAAATAATGATACCTTATAATTTAAAGACTTCCATTAAATAATGCGACGTGGACACGCTTAGGATAAACGCCGGCCCCAATGCACTTCTAAGTCTTCACACGCCATTTTAAAACTATTGATTCAAATACCTCTTCAGACAGAAGCCTTGTAAATAATCCCCCTGCTCCCAACCAATTTTGGTCACGGTGGCCAGCCTTAAGGGACATAGCCAGGTACGCAGGTGATATAGTGCACAAGTGTGTGCGCAAGAGTCCCACTCTCTGTTTCTTTACCACAGTCCGATGGAACGGCAATCCGACATGACGAGGAGAGATCAGGCGCAGGACCAACGGCTTAACGTGCTTTCCGAGGCACGAGGGTATCACGCCGCCAACTTCCAAATTCAGAGCTGTTACTCAGCAGGCTTGCGGACGGTGAGCAATGGGTAGCTCACTCTCCGATAAGAACCAGGGACGGGTCGACGGCGCGTTGTGTTCCACTCGCGTCTCAAAGAGATGTCAGCACAACTGACGGGGTCCGTTAGGGCCGATGCCTGCCGGGGTCGCGGGAAATTCCAGAAGGGATACCATGGCCCCTGGCAACATACAGGCAACTGAAGGAACACGGTTGGGTTTTAGTCAGTAACAGTCTGACACGCCCTCCCGCTCCGCCCAGAGCGGGAGAAGTTGTTTGATAATTTCCGACACAAAAAAAAGGGCTGTTATTCAGAAATTCGTTATCGTAAAACTCAATAACACTGCCCGACCTGAGAATCGAACCCGAAACCTCTTACTCAGCAGTATCGCTTGCGAGCACGAGACCAACGGTGCAGTTGACCTCTTCAAAGTAAAGCCTTGTAAATACGACTTTGAGCTACTTTGTAATCATTAATTTAATACCTATTAATTAGTTATCTTTAATTAATGCTAATGTATCTCAAAGTAATAACTTCGTAAATAGGGTAATTGTATGGTGAATCATGCAGTTGGCAGTGTAATTGAAGATAGTTAATTGATTCAGGCGTGACCTTGCGGAAATCCATAATGAAATATATCCACATCATCATTTCAGTGTAATTGAATTTCTTTCGAACATTATCTTGTTTTTTTTATTTAAATCTACTCTTGTTGGTATTTTGATAATAATTTATTACATTAATCAGCAATAAGTTGGGTTGTTATTAATTTATTAACAGGGTGCTTAAAACAAAATTCTTCTTTTTTTGGAACCTTGGTAACCTGGTTAATAATTTTTAAATATATAAGGAATATGTAAGGAACAGTATTTTTATCTCACGAATTTACGCGCGCTTTACTTGTGGTTACCAAGTGTACAATCACGCTGTGAATATAAATGTAAAGACTTCCTCAGGAAAATAACGCGAGGGCAAAGAACACGACTTTCAAGACGAAATCACATTCAAAGTACTCTTAAGAGGCACACACAAGGCAGGAAAATTAGAAAACCCTGGAGACGGTTGTCAAGGGTTTTTCCTCTACAAATAATATTCTTGACAGTTCTAAAAAAAACATGAGTATCCCTGTTTATGGTGGCAGTCTTCGGAAAATCTATGAGCCAGGTTAAGGTGCGAAAATGAGGTAAATTAGTTGTTCAAGTAAGTAGTTAAGATTTGAGTTTGCTTAGCTCGTTTGTAAGTTTAAACATCATTGACCAAATATCGAAAGAAAATGTTAACATACACGATAATCGACTATTTAACTAATATTATTTGTGGGTTGCAACATTGTTATTTACACGACTGCCCAAAAAGGAGTTTTTTTTTAATTTTTAGTTGTGGCAACCCATAAATGAATTGTACAAAAATGACGCGAGGAATTAAATCCAGTCTCAGATATAAACAAGTGGTTTCGAGTTACAATTGAAGGATTTGTACAAGTATTCGAGTTTATAATTCTTTCAGAAAGGATCCTCAAAAGTCAACACGCATTCAGCACTCATATTTCAATGACGATTAACGCCCAGAGGCCACTCTTTCTCTATGAGATAAGGCTTTGCTTGCAATAGGATATTCATAAAGGCTCAAATTATTACTCTCAGATCTAAGCAAGATCGGCGGCGGTGATCTCTCGCGTTCGGCCCTGGTTCAGGCCATGGTACGGAGCGAGAGGAAATACTGCGAAGCGGTAATGCTCGCGAAGGAGGAGGCGGAACGCGTGAGGGAGAGGCAAATTTCGCGCCCTCATGCCCCTAACCGCCGCAGGAGGAGACGCCCAGGGCGTCGGGAATCGCGAGGCGATTTCCGGCCAACGTAGGCGCGGGTTTGCGGACGGTGAGCAATGGGTGGCTCACCGTCCGATAAGGACCAGGCCCGGGTCGACGGCGCGTTGTGTTTCACGCGCGCCTCAAAGAGATGTCAGCAGATTCGAAGGGGTCCACTAGGGCCGATGCCTGCCGGGGTTGCGAAGAAAACCGAAAGGGAGATCGTGGCCCCCGGCAACAGGGCAGCCGAAGGAACACGGGTGGGTTTTAGTCAGTAAGAGTCTGACACGCCCTCCCGCTCCGCCCAGAGCGGGAGAAGTTATTTGATGATTTCCCACCCTCAAAAAAAAAAAAAAAAAAAGATCTAAGCAAGATCACAAGACGTTCATAATTACAATATTTTTTCTATAAAAAGTCTATTCACAGCTAATAAACCGTTAAGTTAAAAAATATTATTAAAAAAAAAACGACGTCAATCCTCAAACAATACCACAGTTCGTCACTTTGTCACAGTTCGTCAAAACGTAGCCGTTTCATGCGTAGATAATACGCGTTTGAAATTGGAACGTTATCACCGCCATGTTGGCAAGGCTGACGTCACACCATAGATAACACGTGCAAGGTCACACGTTTGGTGTAGCCTTGAAATGTGGCCATAAGGAGATGCGGACGGAGTTAATTAGATGATTTGCTTCCGTTTTTTTGTGGCTTTTGTTGACAAACAAAACAATGGCCTACACAACAACAAGGAGTTTTCCGAATAAACAAATAGTTTCCTCCTTTTCAGTTCTGTTTAAAAAAGTCTTAAAGTATCAAAGGATAGATTCAAAGATGCGTCCTATCTGCTGGTACTGCTAATCCTCTTGATATAAAAAAAAACATCGAGGTCAATTCATTGATTCCAAAAAAAAACTATTTCTATAACTCCGTCATGCACTAGAAAATAGGCGTCAATACAGCGTCCACAGTTTGAAAAAATATTAGAAACACTACATTAGAACTTCGTACATTTCAGTACTCACTGGCGATTCTTGACTATGTGTCAGAGTGGTAAATGTGGTGATTCATGGTCATATCTCCTCTAACTTTGGAACACTTCCCTTAGACTTATATCTCACTAGGGACACCATGGTGGCGCAACACTGTTTGCGCTGCCAGCAAAATATACACAGCTTTAATGGTAAGGCATCCGATCGGTTCCGCAACCAAGCATACATTTTTGGGAGTGCGACCATGGATGCGTCGCCATTGGTGTTCTAGTAAGTAACATAGGGCCTTTAGAAATCACAGGATCGACACAAGGCACATCGAGGTATCAGAATCATGTCATATTTTCATTATCCCTCGGTAGTCCACGCTTTAGCTAGTAGTCTATTGCCGTTTTACAACTCTCAAGTCTTTCCACCATTTCCACACTTTCCTTGTACATCAATGAATGCGCGCGCGCAGGTAGCGGGTGCGTATAACTCCGTTTAATTATAATTACGCAGCCTTGAACCAGTGCGCGCGACCTCGCGTAGAAATGCGGATAACCAGAGCGTGGTGTGGCGCTGCAAGTCGTGATGTTGCCAGTTCGAGAAGTGTCTGGGAAGGAAAAAATTGTGCGTTTTCTGAAATGAGAAAAATTCATTAAGATAAGGGCAGAAGATTGATGACTTGTATGACAGGAGAATCGGCCGCTACAGCAAACTTAAAAATCCTGCCTGTTTTTTTTTATTGTAAAAGTTCGTGCAGTAGTAAATAGACTTTCAGAACTTTTTTAGACGATTTTATGTTCTATTTTATTAACAGGAAAATATTTTGTGATCCTAACAACCAACAGTGACAAAACACTTTCTAAATTCGAAAGAAACTTAGGTATTATTATAAAGTTACTTTTGATATGTCTAGATTTTACTGCGAAATCATTCAAATCTTTGTATCAATGGACTAATGCGCAACAAAGGATGCAGCAGTAAGTGAATTAATTGCCAAAAAAAACATCATAATTTCCAGACAACTTCGAAAACAATCACTTTCCCACTGCACGATAACCTAATAAACATCTTTCTCTATCTTTTCGCCGTTACTGAACACACGTACTCTCTGTCATTACACGAGTTAGTTAATCTGTATTAATTAACATCTGAATTAATAACTCTTGGTATATAACTGTTGTTTGAAGTTATGGC
Organism: Omphaloscelis lunosa; assembly: GCA_916610215.1. Taxonomy (NCBI): domain Eukaryota; kingdom Metazoa; phylum Arthropoda; class Insecta; order Lepidoptera; family Noctuidae; genus Omphaloscelis; species Omphaloscelis lunosa. The sequence goes on along the minus strand of OU744262.1, from coordinate 2,200,407 downwards.
CTTTCCCCTGGAGAGTGGGTGATTTTAGCCAAAGTGAAACTATCAGTTGGTATGTTATGTTAACTATTATTATCGCTGAGCTCCTTAAGTTCTGAGTTGAGTTACACGATTACTGACAAATGCTTGCAATGACTGGACAGGTCCACTTAAATCTGTGTGGTTCTTTCTTCAAAAGCTAATTTCAGACACTAATCTACATGGTCCTCATCTGGCCTTAATAAGATTATATCTGGACTTTAAAAGAGACTTTGAGCCCTGAATTTGTTTCGCCATTTTTTGTCAGGGATAGACAGAAAGGAATTGTTGACTCCATCTAGCTTATTTTAATTCTTTTTTTTAATATGACGTGTAAAAGTAATTCCGATATCCTATTTACAGAATGAACAATTTCAACTCATTTAATTTCGGTAATTGTTCAAAAACGATTGAAGTTCTATTATATTTGAAGTCGATCAAAAGAGCATTGTCGACTAAGATCTTCTTCTAAAGGTTTGAAACCCGGTTTAATGCTTTCATAAAAAACAGGATTCGGGAAGGGATCTGTAGCATTTTAAACATTCATATGACTAATAATATTTCGCTGGTATTGGTTTCCGGAGGTCAGATACCATGCCAGTACCTAGCAAGTGTACCGAATCAACCAACTACAGCTGCTAATATCAGAAGATAGGGAAGACCACAAGCAAACTCCTTTTTTATTGTCCCGCTTGTCTTTTATTTATTTAAAATATTTAGGGTTTGCTTTACAATACATCTGTATAGGTAACAATTAGCCTAACACGTCGCCAATTAATAAATTGTTGTTGTTTGTTGAAAAAAAAATGAGTTTTTTTTTTTTTTCAGACTGGATCTGACAGGCTGTTGTTAGGTATCGTACTGAGAGTCTATTTATGTGGTAACTTTCAAATAAATAAAAAAAAAAACATCTAAATTTAAAAACATCGGAATTTTATCGGTTTCCTATTATTACTGGGGCGCGGGCGGCCGTCATTTAGCGGGTGTCTACAAGTCGTAACTTATCACTTCGTAGTAAATTTGCTCATTTTTAATGAATTTGGGGTAATTTTAGTACTAAAAATTAGATTTTTAAATAGTAATAACTTTTTTATTTTCAATAGATAAGATAAGATAAGATAAGTCTTTATTTGCCTTAAACATGGTATAAAGTTGTTACAGTCAGATATTAATCTAAAGTCCGCATGTTTAGCTATACAGGATATTTGTATCAATTGCATGCAAAATAATAATTATAAGTAAATTTAAAGTACAATGTCACAGATACCAGGTTAATACAATAATAATAGTTTTCGCAATGACATAAGTTCAGAAATTATAGATTATTGTTAAGTAAATCTTTAATGTCATAAAACATGTGTTCTTTCAACCATTTCAATAATTTGTTTCTAAATGAGTTAATATTAAATAACAATTTTAATTCTTTGGGTATTTTGTTATAAATGCGTATACACATGACTAGGAAACTTTTTGCGTACTTGGCTGATTTAGGAGTATCCTGCAACACAAGTCTGCATGGATCTCTATTTCGAGAATTCAATTGATAGGCTCTTTTATAGATATATATCTTTACATAATATCTTTTAATAATAGCCCCTATTGGATCGGACAGGGTGTATCGTATAATTAAAAAAAAAGCGCTTTACTTTCTTATATATTATCACCTAACTTATCAACACATCTCTGACAAAAACGTGCATTTTGAATCACATCTACCTGCACTTTTGCACAATGATTATGAATCAGTTATTCACGATCACAACAAAACCCCGCGCGTTTTGAGCATGAGTGGGCCCTTCCATAAGGGTTTTAGGGTCCTTATTGTGTTGACATTTCCCAGAAGTTCCGTACCCTTATGAGTATAAAAGATGAATGCATTATTGACTTTGAGCGTTTAAGAAAGATAATGAGATTGGTTTGACTCCAATGTCGAAGCGTGCATTCGCCGTGTTTTAATATCTCAATTTCACGAAAGAAGCTGTGTCCCGGTTGAGTATATTCATTTGGTTTACTGTAAAAAAAAGATTTGCCCCCTATTCAATGCCATGCCAGACCTGAACTTCACCCATTTAAAGGCTAGGATACTACATTTAAATTTAACTGAAGTATCTGTATATGTTATATTTGCCTTATATTTTAATGTCCTTTAAAAAATTCTTTTATTTTCCAAATTGTACCTATTATTATGTTAAAATTTTATTTTTATTGTGCATGCTGTGGTCTCCTATATGTGAAGGAGTACACGTTCTGAATACCCGATGTTGCACTTTAATTATGTGTCATGTATAGTGTACATCTTTTGTTGGAAATCCTAAATAATTAACATAACATCACGCCTTATTATCCCGGAAGGGTAAGGCAGAGGTATACATTACACCCACATTTCGCCAGTTATGTTTAAGTCCCATGTAATAGAGGGCGAGCCTATTGCCATCAACCGGACACAAATCCAAACTCCGCTAGGGCTAAGATACTAAGCATATGTTTTTTTTTTCTATTTTATCACGAAATTGAAATACTAGCGTCACGTCGTTCACAATGTGACAAACAGGATGCTCAAATCATAAACAAAACTACCGGACGATAAATCACAGACAACAACCACAGAATGTTTGTACGGATATTTCCTTGTCTTTGCGTTCCCAAAGGAGTAACTAGTAACATAACAAGAAGCAAAATTACTGCATATATAGGTGTAAGCATAATCAGCCTATAATGTCCCCACTGCTGGGACACAGGCCTCCTCTCTGTGAGAGGGAGTGGGCTGCAATTCACCACGCGGGCCCAGTGCGGTTTGACGGATGTCACTTGTCTTCAAATTTTGCATACTTGCCGGTTGAAAATGAAATGAAAATGAAATGAATGAATGAATGAATGAAATGCACCGATCCCAGCGTGGTTTAACCAGACTCGATAAATCGAATGAACCCCGAGATTTGCACTAGCCCCTGGAGCCTCATGTTTCATGTTGCTACATAGGCCATTGCATATCAGGGAGTAGACCGGGTGGCGCGGTAATGGTAGGGAAGACGTGCCCTTAGGATAAGGAGGGATTTGCGAGCCTACCGGATATGCATCCTTGAGTAAGCAATGGAATAGTGGAGAGACGGGTGATATTTATCTATGGATGGGCATCTTTTTATGACGTCACCGTTATGTTGGTTCAGGTCCATCTTCACCGGTGAATCTTCTGATTACGTTTCGCTGCTTTCTCGGCCTTTTTCTATATCGTTGCTGTGCTGTGTTTTTTTTAGGTGTTTCTATGTCTTCGTCAGAAGCCTCGCTGCTATCCGTTTCAGTTTCTTGTAAATGTCGCTGGCAGCCTTCATAATCTTATATCGATCTGCAGCCGTGTCCATCCAAAAGTTGATTTCCTTATCGAAGTACGTCAAGTCTTGTTTAAGGTTGTCGTTCCATGTATAAATAGGACGGCCAACCTTCTTAGATTTGGCCTTGTACTGTATTGCTGCGTGTAATAGGTGTGGTTTGCTGCGTCTGTGAACGTGTGCGAGATAGCACATCCTATGATTCTTGATGCGTTTGGTTACTGTTTTTCCGTCTAAGATTTCGTGCATTCTCTTTTGTCTTGGTTTATTTCTGGCATGGTTAATCAAGTCTCTCATGATAACTCTCTCATCTCTTCTCAGTCTTGACCTGTTAGCTTTGGTGATTGCCGAAACTTTCAAACCGTATATCATGCAAGGTACGATCACCATTCGATACATGAGTCTGGCTAGTTTCCAGTCCATTTTTGAGTTTATTATTAATGGTAATAGTGACTTTGCGTTTCTGGTGGCCTGTTCACACCGTTTTCTAATTGTGCTTCTCCTGCTTAGTGTAGATGTTATGTATGTGCCCAGGTATTTAATTTCATCGACCGTATGTAGATTTAATCCGTTCATTGACACGCAAGTTGTTTTCCGTTTAGCTATGGGGTCTCTAATTAATATTTTTGTTTTTGTTTCGTTTATTTGGAGGCCGACACTAGCTAGTAGGGGTTTAATATTGTATACTATTCTTTCTAACCCTTTTAGATCATCTGTAATAAAGATGAGGTCGTCCGCGAATGATAGCACCAGGGGGAGTGAGATTTCATGATCTTGGTCTAGTTTGATTAATTGAGTTTCCTCTTCGAGGGTTCTGAGGACCTCGTCCATGACTAGTGTAAACAGGCGAGGGGACAACGGGCAACCTTGTTTGACCCCCTTTCCTTTGATAATCCAACTGCTTTGCTGACCACACCATTTGATATGTGTTCGTTCATTGATGCAAACCTTGATTATCCTGTTGGTTAGTGGCTTGTTGGTTCTTTGTATTAAAATGTCTCGCAGTGCTTGGAGGTCGACGTTATCAAAAGCTTTTTCTATGTCCAAAGCGAGTACATAAATTCTTTTACCTGCGCGCCATTCTTCGTCTAACACCCTTTTTAACGTAAATATGTGATCATCTGTAGATCTATTGTTTAAAAAGGCCGCTTGGTAGTTGCCTAATTCTTTTATTATTGCATCTAATTTTTTTTAAACGTAGGAGGCGTAGATTCTGTAACCCGTATTGCAAACCGATATTCGTCGATAGTCATTTGAATCTTTAGGGTTGCTTTTCTTCGGAATTGGTACCTGCACTGTTTCTAGCCACGTGTCGGGTGTTACATTATGTGTCCAGGCTTTGTTCATATGCTTGGTGACGGCTTCCTGTAATATTTGGGGCATCGCTTTGTAGAGCTCGATTACTATTCTGTCTGTTCCGGGCGCTGTCCCGGACCGCATTTTGTTAATGATATCCATTACATCATCCACCGTGGGTCCTTCATTCTGCGCAACGGTTAACGGCTTTGTTATGTTAACCGTTGGTATAGGTGGGCCCTCGGATTTTTTTAGAATTTTCTCCCATTTAGACATTGGTATATACGCGTTTCTTTTCCGGCGTTTTGTTGTTTGCTTGTTTTTCCTGTAAAATAAATATAGTATCTGCATGCGTTTTGAAGGATGCTTTTTCCCCAGTCCAGTAAAGAAGGCACTGCACTCTTTGTTTTCTTCATGGTGTTTAATCTTTTGAAGTATTGCCTGACATTCTTTTAGACGATTATGTCTATTTGGGTTATCTAGTTGTCTTCTTTGTAAGAATTTGGCCTTTTGGAGGTTAGCAAGAGCTATACGATGATCCCTACTGTGACTCGGCTGAAAAATCAAGGTTTCCTTGGCAGCCGCTTTTAATACTCCAGTTATGGTACCCCATGGTATTTCGATGCTTTCATTCGTTAAGTCGATTCCTATGTTTTTCAGTTTTTTGATTATGCAAGCTTGGTATTTTATTTTAGTGGATTTGATGTTGAGAGCAGCATAGTAACAATGTTTATAATTGAAAGCCTTGGTCAAAATTGTAGTATCCTTCTTTTGTGACTTGTGTTTGGTGCTGTCATCTTTGTTTATAATTCGACTTGTTCTTAGCTGCCCCCAAATTATTTTATGGTCGGATAAGGCCCTACCTGCCCATTCGCCTTTAATATAATTAAAGAGTTTTTCTGTTGCCTGTGGCGTAATAATATGATCCAATTGTGATTTTTGCGTGCCCTTTGACCATGTTATCCTGCATGATGATCTCGCTTTTGTTGTTTCTATTTGTAGTTTTTCCCTGTTGACTATATTCATTAACATTTCCCCGTTGTAATTGGAATAGTCATGATGAAGATTTTGGTGAATCAGCCCTTTGCGTTGGAAACTTATTGTATCTTGTCTACCAAAATGGGCATTAAAGTCGCCTAGGATTACTAACGTACATTTCCTTGGTTTTTGTCTAATCAAGTTTAATACACCTGTGAAGGATCTGGTTGCTTTAGAGGTACAACTATTGATGTGGGAGTTAATTATATAAAGCGGAGTAGGATTGTCACTTCCCCTATCAACATTAAGAGTAATTGACATCACGTCGGTATCGTTCTTCCTGCTTATTATTTCGATTTGGGCATCCTTTCTTATTACAATTGCAAGTCCCCGGTGAGCTTTACCAGATAGGTGCCATTCGTAGTGGGTGGAGTTGTACGTTCCTAAGTTCATCCCTGTTTCTTGTAGGCAGGCTACGTGAATACCCCTATTTGAAAGTTCCGTATCTATTTTATCTTTTTTCGCTGGTTTCGAGGCCCTACGGACGTTCCAAGTTGCAATACGCAGGTCTGAGCAAGTGTACTTGGTTGCGGTAGAAGGCTGATTTCTAAGTATTGTGTATCCAGTGTCATCCGCAACTTCATCCGATATCGGTGTAAGTACTGTTGATGCTAACTGTTCACACGGTGTTAATGATTTAGCTAATTGGGGGCTGTTGCGGAATCGAGGTTTTGTAGGTTGTCCTTGCTCGTCACTTTTTTTTGTATTTATTACCAACAGTTTTGGTATATTGTGGGTTGATTCTTGCGTTAGACTTTGCAGGTTATTGTCATACTGTTCGGCGGCGATCATGACCAAGCTATCATAATGTTGGTCTTTGTAAAGGATATGTATGTCTCCGGGTACTGGAACGCCGGTAGGTGAATACACTAGTGTGTTCTCGTGATTTATGTGCACATGCACATTTACAAGATAGAATTCAGCCGCGGCGATTAGGATGTCTTCTCCTCCCCAGAACGTCTCGTTAAACTGCGCGGTTATGTATTTTGTTATCATTTGTTCCTGAGAGATCTTGCTGTTATGAATAAAATCTTCAATGTTATTTCTAAGTGCTAAGCAAATTCTGGCGTCACCGCGGTTATCCGAAACATAGGTAGCGAGGTCTCTTCGGACAGACATGTGGTTGAAAGTCAGTCCCATTATATTGTTTATTTGGTGGGCTATCGCTCTATACAGACAATTCCCATCTTTTCTCATGGGCGCTATAATTACCATTGTAAAACTATTGTTTAAAAGTCAGAATACCCCGCAGCGCCTCCCGTTGCCCGCACGTGCGAGTTTAGTTTCGAGACAGTTTTTATTTTTCTATAGAAATTTATCGTATTAGGGTTTTTTTTTTTTTTTTCGTTTTGTTGAATGGATTTCAGCTTAAATGCTCATGTGCCTTTCGTCACAAAAACTCGGGTAAATTGCTCAACAAAAAGTAAAGCAAAAAAAAAAAGGGTTGCCTCGGACAAAAAAAAAGGGTTGCTATAGAATTGTCAATTTGTTTAGAATAGTTTCTGTGAGTTAAGTTATAATTATCAGCATGCAAAAAGTTATGGATCAGGTTAAACTAAGAAGTTTTGTGTAAGATATTTTTGTACGAAATCAAAAGTGACACTGTTATTTTGTTGGAGTCATACAGTATCTTATTTTATTTTGCCATTCTACTTTTACCATGCACATATAATCTTATACCTGAAGCTTAAAAATAAATTTTTATTTTGCGCGTAGCATCAAACCTCCAAACTTCATCAGTCACTACTCAACTGCAGATTCTCGCTCACGATATTGTACCTTAATCTATCAAATAATATACCGAACTTTGACACTGGATTTTAGCCACGTAATCGAAATAGAGTCGAGAGTTGAACTCAGTCCTCTTGGTCGCTACACTTGCTAGAAACTATTCAAAAAGCTAGTCGTTTTGGTATCTGAATCTATCGATGGAGCTAACTTTATCGTTGAGTTTGTAATACTGGAATTCGATGTATTGACTAGGTGATCATTAGGTAGATAGCTTATGAAATAGTCGGCTCCGCGCGTCTGTTGACGCAGTCTTACTCAGGTCAAGTTGTGTATTTTGCAGAGGGAAGCAACGCCCTGAAAGACATGGAATGAGCTCACCGGATTATTCTGGATCCGTCGTTGAGTGGTCCTGGAACCTTCGGCAAACGATTAGACCCTCGCTTGCCCTGGATTGCTCGCATAGGTTCAAGAATGCCTAGCACACCTCACTTTTGCACTGTATTAATATTAGTATTTATTTATCGACACTTAACGTCACAGCCACATCAATCAACAAAAACACTGGTCGAGTTTATTGAGCGGCAATTATCACGATGTTATTTTACGGCCGGCGCACGCCAAACGATACAAAAAAAAACTACACCACGGAGCGCTCGAGACGTCCTTCCGCTACGACGTCCAGTAAAAGACCCCCTTGAAAATGAAATGAAAATGAAAAAGTGTTTATTCGCAGCAATACTTATTTTTACAGTCTGACGTAGCTCCTTTTTAGCACATATTTTTGTTTTTCAAATATTCACTACATTCAGCCTTTGACAAAGCACATTTAAGAGGTACTTATGTATTTTATTTTTAAAAGAGGTTTTTGTGATAGAACGGTCTATATCGACTGGAAGGTTATTAAAAATACTTGGAACTAAAAAAAGTCTACATATTCTTCTTCTAGTTATTACCAGTGGGCACAAATCTTTTCATGTTCCTTTGAGATCTTGTGCGTAAAATATTTTTTTTTAATTTATCTCTACAATACTGTTCTAAAGCTACTGATAACACTACTCTCTCATGAACCGCAAGAATTTTACATTCCAAAAATAAGTTTTATAATCCACTACTCTTACAACGGATTTTTTGTGCATTTATCTACTAATAGTTTCATAAATCTGATTTGTAATTTTTATTTTATTTTATCCAAATATGTTTTAAATATTACCATAGCATGCCAGTCCATAAGAAAGCAGTGAGTCCATCAGTGCACAGTAGACCATGTACAAAGTTGCCCAATCCAGCACAAAACTGAGCTGGTGAAATTTTACAAGCACATACCTGAGTTTGTCACATAAGTGCATACATAATAATTATGTGTTTTCCATGAGAAGCTGTTGTCTATGACTAAACCCAAGTATCTGTCTTCCTCCACCTCCTCAATGTTTGCACACTCACACAACGTTTCCTCACGATGTTTTCCTTCACCGTTTTCATAGGCTGTAGTTACAGCTGACAGGTCCAAATGTAGGAAGCACAGCTACATCTTGTTTCAGGGCTTATAAAATTTAATCTACCTTTTTCTGGCTAGATGTGGCTGGGGAGTTTGTTGCTCCACTTTTTCCCAGCTTTAAAAACTGTTAAGGGTGGTATTTTTTAACTGACTTCTAAAAAATGAGGAGGTTATCAATTTGGACGTTTTTTTTTATTTTTATTTATGTTCGGGCATAAATCCGTCATATATAGACGGATTTACAAAATTCTTTTGAAAGGGTATGCTCTGTAAGTGGTCCCATATAAATTTTATTAACTTTGCTTGAGAACTTTTTGAGGTTGCTTCAATAATACCTACGTATTTTTCCCACTAAGTCTATATGGATGATGTTATATGTTCCTGTCACTGCTATTTACATAGCAGGTAGTGGTATTCCCTTATGTGTGGTGGAAAAATAAAAGCGATGAAGGAGCCATTGCATTAGGCTATTTTATAAATTTATCATACAGATTAGATTATAGAGCTATGGAACGGAGTATTCTTGATATTAAACTTGTGGACCGGGTTAAGAATACAACAATACGTTCCTTCACTAAAATAACTGACGTCAGTCGGAAAGCTGCCACGCTTAAATGGAATTGGACTGGTCACATCTGCCGCATGTCAAACCATCAATGGGCCAAACTTACTACCCAGTGGTTCCCGCTTAGTGGCAGACGTCATCGCGACAGGCCCAGATGGAGATGGCGGGATGAGCTGCATTCCTTTAAGAAAGATTGGTCCTTGGCAGCTCTGGACAGAGAGAGGTGGAATGAGAGTAGGGAGGCCTTTGCCCAGCAGTGAGACAATCATGGCAGAAAAAAAATAGTTATCAGCTCAAATATATAATTTAAAATCAGACCACTTCAAAAACATTTTAAGCAAGGTTATACAAGCAATAAGATTAGTTTCAATTTACGTCAATCGTCTTGTTATTTTTTTTCTTCATATTGTTATGCAAAACTGCTCTGAGACGAAAGACGAAGATAATTACCTTTTGTCAAACGCTACAGCGGTTTAGGAGATAATTGTGCTGTTATTAACATACCTACGAGATACCAGGCAGATAAAAACGAGGTATTTACGTACTTAATAAAAAAAAACGTTTTATGGGAGATTACATAAACTGGGATGATAATAAGCCTTATCGTGATATTTTTTAAATTAACATACTCAACATAGGATTGATTGCTAATGCCTAAATCATATTTGCCTACCATAATACCTAATTGATATGCGTAGTTTTCATAGAGCATGGGAGACTAATAAGGTGGGATAGTTAATTTAAAGAATAAAGAATCTTATTAAACGTTTAATAAGATTCTATATGAAGATAGTATGTGATAGTATATGAAGCCAAACAGTTACCTAAACTAAATAATACAGAGAAAAGATTTGATTTTTTGTATATTTGTTTGTAATGAATAAACTCAAAAACTACTGGACCAATTTAAAAAATTCTTTCACCAGTAGAATGCTATATTATCACTGAGTAATATAGGCTATAATTTATAAAGATATCACGCAGGCGAAGCCGTAGTAGAAGCTAGTAATAAATAAATGGAGCCAGAAATAATCAATTAAAACTGTGGACGGGTTATTACGATGGTGCTCTGAAACCTACTTCTCAAACTGTCTCTCGTTATGCAATACGCATTGTTACTTATTTTACGTTGTTTCAAACTCCACAATACTATAATTAGTTGAGAACTTAATAACCCTTATACAATTATATACAGAAAATAATTTACTATGTTGTGTATAAGTCGCAGTAAGATGATTATAGCTGTGATATAGTTATATCCCTAGGGATATACCGTAATATCTTACTAGGAATATAACTATGATACGAGCACGATCTAGTAATATAACTATTAGGGCAGTCCGACCAAATAGGTTAGATGAATGAAAAAAAAGAAACGAAAAGAAAGAAAATACGATACGGTTAGAACTGTGACCAACTACGCCGACATTGGTCGCCGAAACAAAATTAAGGCACTCCGATAATTATGAACAGCTTTCATATAACCATATTACGGTATATAGCTATATCCCTAGGGATATAACAACATCATGGCTTAAACCATCTTACTGCAACCTAAAGATATCTATCTTCCCTCATATTTTATTTTTTTTACTTAGCTTTTATGTACTTTCACAATCCTGAGCAAAGACTATCTATAGGATCAAATTAAATTAGCTGGTGAAACTCCGCAGATGTGATGGGATAAAACAAAAAAGAAGATATTTATTTTTGTGGTAGCATCGCGCCAATCAATGCAGTCACTAAAAACATCAGTTTAAAAATTAGTTTTTTTTTTTTTTTTAAACTTCACTGACGTGATTGGTAAAAATAAGAACACAGATTTTCTCAACGCATACTTTAAGTAAGGACAATGCCAGCGTCGTAGCGTCGTTGACCCCCTAAAAAAAAACATCACATTTTAATATTTATTATTGTATTGTGTTTACATAACGATGCCCATCACGTCTTCAGAATTTGGCTAGGTAATTTAATTTGACCCTGTATATTTAATAACTACAAATTCAACGCAGTTCGATGTGTCTGGGCCGATTTGGTGAATAGTCCGAATGAGAATTTTACGGAAAGAAAAAATCGAAAAGTTACCCAAAAAACTTAAATATTCGGAAAACCCTGAAAACGCTTTTTTCTATGGGATTATTGTATGGACTCACGATTCGAACGATTGGACATTACATTGCTGTTGGGTAGCTAGTTCATAATAATAGGTCATAATAATTATATTGGCTCATAGGCAATTGAAACACTGAAGGGAAAAGGCCTTTTTACGTAGAAAGTGTGACTCACTTCAGTCACTATGCGCTTGCTCACCGCAGGCATGCAAACTCAAAATATCAACTACAAGATTCCTCACAATGTTTTAGTTTACCGTGGTTTACCTACATGATAATGTTTTGTGATTCAAGTTTCTAGAACTGTATAGAATCTGTCACTACAAACTGTTCAGAGAATTAAGGAGCAAAAGTCGTTATGTATGGTTATTCCGTTGATCCACCCTAAAACAGCCATCCTAGGGTGGATATTCAGAAACGCGTGTTCATCTGTCCACCCCTGACGGGATAGATAATCGAAAATTGGAATCGAAATGGATAAATCACTTTTGATTGTTTTTTCGACTTTTTACCCAAGTACAGTCATTATCACATTGAATGATAGGTAATTTAATTACAAACGATTTCAGAAGAATAATGTATGTATTTTTATAGATATGCTAATGTCTACTAAGTATCTTGGGCCAGTTTTTCGATCACATTTCTCTAAATCGAGGGAGAAATTCGGAAAAATTAAATATACGAATGCCGATTAACCGCCCCATCTGGGGTGGATTCTCGGACATACGTTTCCAAGTTTCCACCTCAGGGTGGATTATTTGAGGTGGATAATCGGAATAATCCCTTGTGTATTATATGTTCCATCCATTCCATATAGTCAATCGCTCAGAAAATCACGCAATAAATTAACCATGCACGGTTTTGATAGTGACTTTAATATACCAGGGATTTAAATCCTACCTGTTTGTCAAAAGATTATGAACTAACAGTTTAGCAACACAAGCAATCTAGTATCTCAAACGATTACTAAACTACAGTTGATAACGCTATCTTTAAAGTACAAACAAACTAAAACTCGGTCGAAATGACATCAATATTTAACCAGCATTACTCATTATCTTTATAACGTAATTAATCTTGTATTTCATTTATTACAGGTACTCGTGGAAAGCGCACGCGTTGGATTAAGGTGTTGGATAAGATTGTGTAGATACTAAAATTCCAAAGTGAAATCCTACATTGAATACTAAAATTCCAAAGTTAAGTGTATAAAGTGTGCTAAAATTCCAAATTAAATTCAATAATTTGGAAAAAAAATACCACAATTCAAATTCAAAAGTGAGCAAAATTAAAAATCGAATTCTAAATTCGAATTTAATCTGTGAAGTGAAAACTAAAATTCCAAATTGGAAATTAAAAGTGCCAGTTTAGTGGGTGACTTTGGAAGTGGATGACAGTGAAGTGCTAAGTGTTATCCTGTGTATAATGAGTGGTGGGTATGGATGAGCCCCAGACTATCCACAAGACCTGCGTGCGGGTGAACTCGGCAGAGGATGATGAATCCAGGGATGAGGTAGACCATGAGTTACCGAAGAAGAACCCTTTTGTGCGGGTAAGTGTTTTTAAAACCTCTTCTAATTTAATGAATGCATGTTTTAGTTATTGCCGCAGGGCGGTACTAGTGAGACACGGTTATTAAGAAGAATATAGTGTAAATATTAATTTTTATAGGTAGTACCTGACGCAACATACGAATTTTTGTGACTTATAAAACCTAGGATGTGAGAGATTTGTGTCGTGCATAAAATGTTCTCAACAATACCAAAAATGTTTAAGTAATGATGATTGTTATCAGTCAAACTTTGGTAACTAACTATTAAAGTTATCAAAAGTGGCGGAAATATTAAAGTATATTATTACGCATTTTACGAGTAAATACGAAGGATTTATTATGAAAAACATCGTAATTTTTGCAATAATACTGCCTTGAGGTACGCCAGTAAATAAATATTAACTAGAGGTAAAGTAACATCCGGACAAACACGTGCGATAATTATTTACTTTGCATAACAAATGAAAGCTGCATGTCCCTGACCATGCTGCTAAAGAATGGGATAACCTTAACCATGAAAAGAGATGCCGTCTCAAGGACCACCAATAAACCTCCTTATAATATATGTATGCTAAGGCCTGCTTGCACTCATCATTATTTCAGCCGAAACACATCCACTGCTGGACATAGGCCTCCCCCAAGCACCGCCACTTCGACCGGTTCTGTGCTTTTCGCATCCATAGGATTCTTGCGGCCTTCACCAGGTTATCGGTCCACCTTGTGGGAGGCCTTCCAAAGCTACGTCTACCAGTACGCGGTCGCCACTCCAGAAACTTTCAGGCCATCTGTTCTGCGAGCAATGCCCTGCCCACTGCCACTTAAGTTTGGAAATTTTTCGGGCTATGTCGGTTACCTTGGTTCTCGTACACTCTTTATTTCTGATTCGATCACGGTAGGAAACTCCAAGCATAGCCCTCTCCATTGCCCATGGGGTGACTTTCAGGCTTCTAATACTTAAGGCCCATTGTGAGCGACCAGGTTTCAATGACATAGGAATAAGCATAGCAGGGAATTTATGTATGGTGATATTTATTTTACTAATGAAGAATATCGACCAGAGGACACCAGAGGGCAGAGACAAGTGGCAATCGCTTCCAAAGCATTTCGTATTTCTACAGCACTATTCAACAGGATTGACATAAACTCTTCAATACTTATGTCAGTCCATACATTTTGACTTTTCTATCATCGTTTTTGCTGATATGTCACTTTGTCTATGCCCTCTGATGATGACGTAAGCGCAACAAGAAACGATCACGAATCAGCGTCTTCTGCAGCACATTACACCACAATTAATATAGTTATGATTAGCACGAATATAGTTATGATGACCACAATAGAAACGGGTTTTGTCGACGGAAAAATAGACAAAATGGCAGATAAACAATCACAATCTGTCATTTTGTCTATTCTTCCGTCGACAAAACCCGTAGAAAACCGGTTACTATGGTTGTCATGTTATGCGTGCTGTGATGCAATTTATCAATTGCAAATCAGATGCAAATTAATAATTTCTAAGGACAGTTGATTAATCAAAGTTCCTATTTACTTTCTGAGATGTTAAACATTTTCTTTAGTCACTAGCAAGCGGGATTAGTCATAGGTCGTACGTTTATTATGTTTTGATAAGTTAGTCATGCAAGCACGTGCAATAGGCGCCATTTTTATTTTGAAGAATATAATGCAGGTACTTAACAGTTGCAGCGGTTTATAAGTTTAATAACTAGGTCCGAAATTGGGTTTTATCCAACGTACTATCGGGTTAAAAGTATTTATGTCCAAACCCAGCGGGGTAACAGACATAAAATGACAATTGATCGTAATTTGTTTCATTTTGACAGTTCACCAATGTTCATTGCGTTATTTACGTTGATAAGCAGACGAATTTTTCAAACCTATAAAGCAATGGATTATCAATATCCTTCAAAACCCTCGGATTGTGATTGAAAATGTGTTATGCAATTAGAATGCTGGTATGGTCTATCCGTCTACTAAATTATCATGTAAATCCTTTCAGCTGTTTAGACGTAAAAAGGTAACATACAGAATTACTTTCGCATGTTAAATACCACAATTATAGACAAGTGTGGATGGCTATAGGAAATGTTATTGCAATCTCTTATATTATACATACGTTCAAGAAATTTAAAAAGCGATTAGCCCTTCGATGTTATCGTCTAATTGAAGACTATCAATACTTTCATATCATTAAATCTCGATGCTATAATAATTACCGATGTTGATTATGTGCTTATTTGTTACATATCAGTCGTAGCAGACATTGAAGCTTCGGCCAAACCTGAGCAACCACATCGCGGTACGCTGGACCGAAGCGGGAGCACCAAATACAGGGAGCACACACTTATTTGGCGCTCCTGCTTCGGTACCACGTCCCGCGTTGTAGTCATTCGGCCGAAGCTTTAGTCTGTTATAGTTAGTTGCACATTACCTTCACAGAATGAATGAATGTCCAGTTAAAAACCAGCGTCAGCGTAGTTGTCTGGCATTTTTGCTAAACTGAGCTTTTTTAACGCAGCCGTGAGGCACACTTTCCAGCAAATGTCCACTTTTTTTATTTTTTTTTTATCTGCTGTATATTATATTGTGTGCTAAATAAATGTATTTTATTTTTTTTCTTTCATTCAATATTATAAAATCATCACCATTTACCTGCTTATCTCCTCATCCCAACATGTTAACTTTCACTACTTAGCTACATACAAAAATAAGTTGATTATCAGTGAAATTGAAATCTATTCATATTAATGAGTAATCTAATGAGTGATCTATTCAGTTAAATGAGTCTATTTAAAGATACTTTTGAAGGTTTGGAATTATATTTAGAAAACACAATGTGGGTTGCCATGAGGCCATCACTAGTATTTAAACACATTACTAGTAGGTATTTATTAACGTCAGCTGATATTATCACAATGGAAAATGCTAATTCCGGTAATTATAAGGTTAACACTGTTTATCCACCGCCACCGTCAACGAGAAAGGCGATTATTCGAACCGAAGGTGACGTCCCGGCGCAGCGGCGCGGTGTGTTTACGACGCGCGGCCATAGTAAATGTAATGTCCCGCTACTTCAGCGCCATCATCTCGTTTTCGGCGTCCCGTTGACGGTGCCGGTGGACAAACGGCCTTATGTTCAACAGATGACGTTAACTAGTTGGTTTAGTGATAATCCTGCCAGCCTTGACAGAATGACAGCCTTGTTTCACCCACCGCTCAGATGTCTTCCCTAGGGTGATTTACAATCAATCTGCCTATCCTTTTCCCAATTTTGTTGGGGTCGACCTCCAATCTAACCGGATGCAGCTGAATACCAGTATTTTACATGAAGTGACTCTCTATCTGACCCCCACAACCCAGTTACTGGGTACTCGATACCCCTTGTTAAGACTGGTTGTCAGACTTTCGGGATTCTGACGACCCGTAACGACTCAAAGATCTACGAATGACAGCCGGGACCAACGGCTTAACAGGCTTTTCGAGGCACGGAGGGGTGTAAAGGATGGTCTCCCATCCACGAATCGACCGCGGCAAGCGTAGCGTTAAGCTACGCTTCGATCGACCCGTGCGGCTGTTATTATTTAACCACTAGCCGAGCCGAGCCAGGACCCTTAGGCTGATTTACACTGGGAAATATTTAATGATCCTCTATAAACTTATTGACCTCTTAATGATGAACGCTTTTTAAAAAAAGAGCCTCTTTTTAACGGCGGCTTTAATTAGGCGCATTCATTATATTAGTATTCATTAGGAAGGCAACATGGGAATTATTTAAGATTCAATTAAATACATGCCATTTACATTAAATCCAGCACTCCCAAAAAATAACAAGAAGCCTCGAAAGCCTACATGGCCCCGTTTTTGTTATTGTGAAATGGCATTTCGCAGCTCAACATATGAGGTTGTCGGCTGCTTAATCAGGCTTTCCTGTGGGTGCCACAATAAATTAAGGCCTCCAGCCAGGGCATAAAACTTATAAACTAGATGACTACACTCTAAGGGCACCCCCTGTGGTGTACGGACCCCGGTTTAGGGCGTCGCTGGGGGAGGACAGCAAAGAACAGGCTGGATCGGATTAAGACCAACATGGCGCCTCTTACCTCGTGCAAGTACTACAATATAACTCACCGCAATACTCGACATAAATCGATCAAGTGCCAATCATAATATCACAAGATGGACTACTTAATTGTGTAACACTCGACCGGTGGCGGTGCTGATAATAATGGCGCCTGTTTATTTCGCTATTGTGACACACTATTGTATATATGCCTTATATAAATTGTATACATAAATGATAGGTTTTGATTATCCTATACTATTAAATGAGCAATATTTGTAATCACGTTCTGGAAAATGGCTCTAACGATTTCTATGAAAGTTGCAATATGGCGGTGACGAAAAATCGATCTAGCTAGGTCTCATATCTGGGAAAATTCGTTTTCCCCGTGTTTTCACCCGAGCAGAGCTCGGTCGCCCAAAGTTTAGAACAAGATGGCTACCTTAGAATAATGACATGGCAGCATGGAAGTAGTATGTACTATACATAGAATAAGTATGAACTTTCGTATACTATTAAATGAGCATTCTCAATTTTCACCAGAGCAGAGCTCGGTCGCCCAGGTACTATGTAATAATTGACTTCTTCTCTCTTTTCTAATAGTATTGATTATAACATTATATTGTACTTATGTGATCTTAACTCTTTATACAATACTTGTCGCTGATAGGCACCCGCGTAGAGGTAAGAAAATAACGTTTTGGAAAACCATTAGTGCTCGGCGACACGACGCCGTCGCCGTGCCGCCACTGCGCCTCTGCCTCACTCACTCTATAATGCGCGGCGGGGCGGCGGCGGTGCGGCAGCGGGGTGACGACCTTGCATATTTATACATAGCTAGGCGCGGCGGCGGCGGCGGCGCGGTTTCGGCGCGGCATCGGCGTCGTGTCGCCGAGCACTTAGGCGGGCGCGCACTAAGCAGCCTGGTTTGGTAGTCCATCCAACATGTAAGGTGTAATTAGAGAACGCGCACTAGGCTGCCAAAATTTTTCTCAATACTCCAGCTGCCACAGCCTGGCTGATGCTACTTAGCTGCCGGTGCGTGGGAGCACTTAAAAACTACGCACACTTCTCTTTTGTCACATAAAAACAAATCATACTCATTTTTGTCCTTAAACTGTCCAAGAGTATGTCAGTTTGTCAGAAAGTTGAGCGCATTCAAAATCCTGAATAACTATGGTAAAAAGAGCAAGGAACTTAATAATGTCGTTAAAACACAACATAACATCACGCCTGCATTCCTCGAAGGGTAATGCAGAGGTGTACCTATAGTACACCCGCATTTCGCCAGTTATGTTTAAGTCCCATGTAATATGGGGCGAGCCTATTGCCATCAACCGGGCACAAATCCAGACTCCGGGCTGTTACTGAGAAATTCCAGATGCAAAGACCCAATAACACTTGCCCGACCCGGGAATCGAACCCAGGTCTTCATGTTCAGCAGTAGCGCTAGCAACCACTAGACCAACGAGGCAGACTAAATATAAAGACTAATCCACAAGTTAAACTGGAAGCTAAACCAGCAGACTATGAATCATCACAAGCACATGGAACATCAATATTCTCGGAACATAATGTGGGCCAGATGATTGTCAGTCGCGCCGAAGTCGACAAAAACTAAGGCAAGTGGCACAACGACCTCTCGCGATCGCTGACTCGTAAGTATTGCAATAACTGCTACTTAAGTATACATTGATGTTATCTCGATACTTGAAGTATTTATTTACTTGTTTATTGGTTACTAGGTTCAGCCCGCGACTTCGTCTGCGTGGACTTCAGAATTGGGTCCAGAGATAAATGCAAAAATACAGATAGATATATCCGTTACTACAGTTTGATAGATATTTTTAAGAGTAATGATTCCGTAATACATTGTTTTCATATAACACTTTTGGTTTACGCGGAGCACGCCAGTAAACCTCCCAGTCGGCATAATTTTTCCACCATCTTCAACAATCATCGTCATATTTCAGCCAATTTACACAAAACCTTAATAATAATAAATTTACACACTTAAATTTTCCTTATGAACCACCGTCCTTTGGTGAAAACCGTATGAAAATCCGTTCAGTAGTTTTTGAATTTATCGCGTTCAGACATAAAAAAAGACGCGGCGGGGCGACATTGTTTAAAAAAAAAATGTCGTGATTAATATTTTCTTAAGGCTTCTTGCTGTCATTATCGCTGCCCTTTCTGGACACATTAAGTTCAGGGCTGCTAGATAGTATGATTGGATCAATTCAGACTATTGCAGTTCACTGTTGAACACAGGACGTTCCTAAACTCTCCATCTGCCGCACTCAGTCAGTCCCAATCATGCCGTCCCACTCTACGACTTCTTATTCGAGGTCTCTAATCAAGAAATCCTCTGCTCATGCAGCCATCTACTGACAGCCCTTGTTGAGAAAATCGTTAAACCGATTCATAAAAAGTTCTAGTAAGTATTCTAAAACCAATACCAATTTCCTTATCAATGCTTCGTACACCTATGAAAACTACCATATATCATCATCATCATTATTTCAGCCTAAAGACGTCCACTGCTGGATGTAAGCCTCCCCCAAGCATCGCCATTTCGAACGGTTCTGTGCGTCATGCATCCAGCGGATTTCTGCGGCCTTCATAAGGTCATCGCTTCACTTTATAGGAGGCCTTCCAACGCTACGTCTTCCAGTACGCGGTCACCACTCTAGAACCTTTCAGCCTCATCGGAAATCTGTTCTGCGAGCAATGTACCCTGCCTACTGTCACTTAAGTTTGGCAATGCTCCGGGCTATGTCGGTTACCTTGGTTCTCCTATGGATCTCTTCATTTCTGATTCGATCACGTCGGGAAACTCCAAGCATGGCCCTCTCCATTGCCCTTTGGGTGACTTATAGTTGTCTAATAAGGCCCATTGTGAACGACGACGTTTCAGTGCTAAAGGTCATCACGGTCAAAGACTTTTGGTCTTGAGACAATAGATATTTACTCAATTTAATTACTCCCTACTATTATCGTAAAGCTGAATAATCTGGAAGTCCAGTAAATACATAGTATGCACATGATACGGTGAAGTAAAAGTTAATAAGCAAGGTAAACAAACCCATAAGTGTTAGATCAATAACCCTTGTATACGACTTATAAGTGGCAGTAGCAAGCGGTTATAGCACTGACTGTCGATCGACAGGACATGTCATTCGCCAGTTTGATTAGTAGAGAAAACATATATGCACAATATCGCCCATCGGCATGTGCCTGCACGCGTTTTTCCTAATATTCATAAAAAAATTCGAAAAATAACTTTTTAAAGGGGGATCTTAACATTTTTATTGCACATTTCTTTTTTTTTAAATCAATGTCATATGATTTTATGAAACGCTACTTAAAACATAAAAAATTGAATAACTTGAAAAATATTAAAGATAGACTTTTAAAGTTATTTTTCGATAATTTTATTTTGTCGCATGTATATACATATAAATACGTAATATAATAAAGCTGAAGAGTTTGTTTGTTAGAACGTGCTATTTTCTGGAGCAGTTCCATCGGATTAGAAAAAATATTTTTAGATTCAATAACCCAATTCTTGAGGAAGGTTATAGATCACGCTACGACCCTTAGGAGCTGAAGAAAAAATTTAAAAAGTCAGAAAGACGCTAAGCGAAAATGAAGTCTGCGGGCGATGCGATGCATCGGGGTAACAATGGACGAAGTCGCGAGCATAACCTAGTTTACTGATATGGAGGTAAATAGCAGATGATAATTCATGTTTAAATACTCGTCAATTTCACAATAAGTTTATGGTACTCACGCCATAGCGGTCATTGATAACTTGATAAGGTATCAATTAGGTTATTATGTACGTGTATGATAATTATTACGAAATATCTGTAGATTAAACAAATCGATAGATATGCCTAGATACAAGTAATTCTGAAGTAGCAATAACCCAACGGCTGACTATGCAATCAACAGTTCAAAAGGTCACACTGCTAAGAAATAACTACAAAATTCTGTTTATTTTATTATTATTATCACAACTTAATTTCTTGAACCATTTCACGGTTTTAAAGTGAAATTTACAATACCTAATTAATTCTGTAAAGAAATCAAACTAATCAAAAACATAATAAAACAATGGCACTCCGGGAGTGTCGACAGAAGTGAAAACTTTGATCCGTAACGTAATATAAATAATGAGTACAATCGCGTTTACAAAAATGAAGTGTCGGTAACGGTGTCGCGAGTTCAATTGTTTTTTCCCATCTCAAAAATCTTTTTGATTTATGTGACGGGTGACAGGGGAAGAATGAAAGAAAAAACGTGCTGTGCTGACATCAAGTAACATAGGACTAGGATAGGAAGGTGATGAAGCATTTAGCATACATGTGTGTCATATTCATTTATGACCACCTCCTGCTTCGGACGGTTCTTACAAGTTGACAAAACTTCATGATTTTTTTGCTAAACGTAACTTTAATACATAAACCGTCCGAAATAAATTCTCTAAACGATGATGAAAACCTCATCAAAATCTGCTGCGTGGTTTAGAAGAACAACGCGGACATACAGACAAACGCGAATAGCGACTTTATTTTATAATAATGTATATATCAATCATGATAATTAGTACAGTTGAGCCCTGTCAGGGTATCATATCTATGAATCCAACAAAAGTACCTTCCCAGATACCACAACCATCCCTACAAAACATCCCATCTAAGGAGAAAACGCCAATTAAAAAGTAAAACCGGCCGCCATCGCTCCATAGGATAAGTTCTCCAATATTTCCTCTTCTTCTCAATAAGGAAATCCCTTGACTCTAGCACATACGACGACATTTCGAACTATATCTACTATAAGCTGACCCGCGGCTTACCGTAGTACATACGCACATAAACACATTTCCTATGGGGGTAGGGAGAAACTACAGAACGCCACCTGCTACGATTACATACTCCATTTGCTTCGTTTACGTTAATTTATATGGTCATTATGCACGCCACCTGACCTTTCTGTAGTACATACAGTGTGAGTCTCTCTAATGTGCACATATCGATATGAGGGAATCTATGCTTAATTTTGTCGACGGATTTTTTTTAACGAAATCGAAATATATTTTTTTTATATTTTAAATGGAATTTAAAAAAAAAAGTAACAAATCGGTGTAGATTTTAATCTAAATAATCTATCGCGATGAATCAAACTCCATAATGATTGGAAGTAAATTAAGGCGTCCTCACAAAATGGATATTGTGGAAAAAAAAATTACCCTCAATTGAAAATTAAACATGTTTTTTTTATAAATTTTTACAATAACCGTAAAATTTCTCAATATGATGCCCCCATTACGTACCATTTAAAAAAAATATATGTAAAAATATGATTTTGAAAAATATTTTTTCCATCGATAACATTCGAGATTCCCTCATTTCGATATGTGTATATTATAAAGACTCGCACTGTACTCCTACTTAATTTCAACATGAATGATATAATCAATAATAACATAACATATCATCACGCGCATTTTCCCCGAAGTATTTGACAGGTGTACTTGTGTATTAGTACAATTA
This sequence comes from Omphaloscelis lunosa, assembly GCA_916610215.1. Taxonomy (NCBI): domain Eukaryota; kingdom Metazoa; phylum Arthropoda; class Insecta; order Lepidoptera; family Noctuidae; genus Omphaloscelis; species Omphaloscelis lunosa. The sequence continues at coordinate 2,177,642 of OU744262.1, read as the reverse complement.
TAGGCCTACATTTTGCCACCAGTTTTTGTAACAATATTTTGGTTTATAAAAGAGAGGAGTTTTTTGCCCGTTGTTCTTTATAGGAACAACGCTTTGGAATTAGCAACTAGCTTCATCTTTTTAACTGACTGTCTCCTTAACAATTAAAAAGTGCCTGTAATTGACTTAATTGAAATAAATGCTTTGAGTTTGTGTTTGGTGAGAGTTCAGCTTATAATAGACATGTATTGGTAGCTTGATATTTGTCGTCGTGTATACTTATCTTAGTTCCCGGTACCGCACATTGGAATCCAAGTAAAAGTGCCCGTGTCGACTAATAGACTTGTGTTACCTGTCTACACTCGCAATCGTTGATTTACATCGTGTTTTATTGAATATATTGGAAATATTGTATGGCGCAGAGTATAGTGCCTCGAAGAACTCCACAGAGATTTGGTGTACTATATTATGATCATTTTGTTACATTGTATTTTTTTGTTATCAAAAATATTTAAGTAGTAAAATATATTTTACTAATTAGTATTGGTCAGAGTATAGTACCGTGGGGAATACCACGACATTATGTTTGACAGATGAGGATTTTTTTACCAATTTGCCTTAATTTTAATTGCTTTTTTTGTAACAAGAAGCCAGTAGAGTTCTGTTTTCCTTATTGTGTATTGGTAGAGTTTTCTATAAAAAAATAATATGTTTAACGAAGTCAAACCCTAATTCAAGTTTTCAGTCGACAGGTCAAAATCGTTTAAGAGCCTAATATTTTATTGCTATAAAAATTGCTTAATGAGTAGCGTAACATTCTTTTTATTAGAATAGCTAAAATAAAAGCATTAATCAACTTAATAATTCAATGCACTATCTTCTTCAAGTGATCAGTTTACTAATGAATTCACTACATAATCAAGTGACACACTCACACTCAATTAAAATGCACTATCCTTGAATTTACAGTTTTACTGATAAATTCTTAGTAGATGTAGACACATAATATATTACTTAAGGAGGTAAAGCATTTCTTTAGAATTTCAAAAATGGCAGAAAGTGCCCCTTACCTACCTAACATGTTTGTTGCCCAACTTGCATGGAACGGGTATTACTGTGAGATGAACAACGAGTATGTAACTGAGATACCTCTTTCATTGGCACTATTTACCAGTTTTTTTTTTTTTTTATAAATGAGCTGAAAACTATTAGCAAACTTATCCATGGGTGGTTAAACAAGTTTAAAATGAAGGTAAAAGATTCTCTAGCTCTTCTTTAGTGATTTTATCCATATGGAATCTTTTGAATCATTCTCATTTCCTGTGGAAATTCCCTACTAAATTCTTATAATAACACATGCAGGAAACATCTCAATTAAACCTTATCAATAAAAAACATAATTACACCAATTTATTTTTTGCTAGAAATAAGAAATACTTGCACAATGCTCGTTCGATTTTAGGTATAGTTTTTTCTTTCTTTATGGAAATTCCAAGATACACACACAAACACATATATGGCTAATAAGTTAAAAATTTAGCTAAGCTCAGTCTGTAGCAGTCCACTGCTGGATATAGGCCTCCCCCATATTACGACACGACACCCGGTTCTCCTTCCAAATTCGCCATTGAAATGGCTATTACAGAGACAGCATTTCAGAACAGGACAATAATTCATAGAACACTCAAGAAAGGACTTTAGAATTCCTTATTCACAATATTGTCAATGACCCTTCTCTATGGTCACACAATCGGCTGTCACAGGCCTCCGCAGTAGAAAGCGATACGTTTTCCCATGACTACTATATAGACAATGGGGTTCACAAAATAAGCTATTATTTTCACCAAATACACTGCAGTGCGTGTGCCTCTGTTGACATATACTTTCACTGTCTGTTTATATTTGACTGAGCTTTGGAAAGACAAATATGGTGGTCAATATTTTAGCAATGAAGATAGTAAACAGTGACATAACGTAAGTAAACGTAGAGGCATTTTATGTTAAGGTAGCTGTTGTCCATAATTTCATCGGCATTCTCTTAGAGTACCTAATCCTCTACATTACCTGGATAAAAAGTATCCTATGAGTAATTTCAAATAATTACAATGTTATCGATACTTGCGAATTTAGCAATCTTCCATAAATCAATTGTGTGGGCTAACAGTTAGTCATTTTAGTCATGATTTTGGCTAAAATTAGCCGAACAGGCTACCTACCATCATTATCTTACGCATTGGCTACGGGAAAACCATTGCAGTTAAAATCAAAAGATTAAAAACGATATCTGCATCACTTTCCTATCGACCTACATTGCAAAACATTTCTCCTAAACTACTGAACCAATTCGGAGCGAAACAAAAACTAAATGAGATTTTCGTTCAGAAAAACAGACGACTAAGTTACTGTTTAATTTAACTTATTTTTTGTCAAAACGTGCTTAATTTAGTGCTAGACGGTGCTCTGTGGGGGGCAACAATAGGGCCGTGCGCATTGTGGACACCTTTTTCATAAGAATTTTACTCGTGCGAACACATACGAACGCGCACGAACGATTCCGACCTTCCAAGTACTAAGGGAGCGGGCAGACTGAGTGCAACTTAGTCTTACGTATAGTTCCGACGTCCGAAAACAATCCGAACTTGCTGGGAATTTTCATGCGTTCAATGTGATGTCACCGGAATAAAAAATAAAACGTATTCAATGTGCGCATTCAATTCGTACGACCACGATCATACGTTTACGTAGGATGCAAATTCGTGTCTAAAGTGCGCGCGGCCTTATGAACTAACCACTCAGGTTGTGTAAGAATATAACCAAGTATAGTTAAAAAGTAGGTACGGTAGGCCGCACATCAGTGTTAATCAAACCATTATAAGCTGGCCTCTTCATTATCATCATGATAGGCTGCCTTGTTCCACCCACTGCTGAGTATAGGCCTCGTCAGTTTTTTTGTGCCATATTCTCTTGGTCTGCTTGGTCTTGGTCATCTTAGTCTTGAAACTCCGTACTACGGTAAGCCAGCATAACATCTTGGCATACCTACAATTTAAAGGCATAATATTGTTTGGCATAACGTTTTCACATAAGTTTTATTAGCATAATAATACTCTGGCATAATAATACTTTGGCATAACGCAAAGGTTAGCACAGCTGTCATTTGGTCTAATTTGTTTTGGCATAATTTGGAGTTGCATTACGCCAAAGTTTACGCAACATTTGACAACTTATTATTTGTAGTAACAAACCATATTAACCAACAGTGTCTGTAGCAATAAACACTATGGCAAAACATTTATGCCTAATAATATTATGCGTAATGATCATCATGCTGAATTTCGTTATGCCGATGTAACTTATGACAATATATTGTATGCTTATCATTAATAACAACCACCACAGATGATGGGTATCGATTTTATCGTGTTTGTAGTTTCGCTAGCTAATTCAATCTGACCCTGTGGTCGTGATGATGTTTGTTTAAAACTACCTAGTGCTAGATTAAAAGGCAAAACTTTACAACATATTACTTAGGTAAAGTTAAAGGTTTTACAAAACATTGCTCAAATCCTTGTACTGTTCCCACTAGATCATATACTAAGCAAAACCCTGATATATATAACAGCTTCGACAATGTCAACCTTATTCCTTCTATTTTAGAATTCATAATAAAAACACAGTTCGAACGGTACCTCCCTAGATCTGATAAGCGAAGTGAATGACAACAAGACTCGTTTCATTCACTAGAGCAAACTGTTACAGTTCATTCAACTCTGATAAAAAGGAAATCGATTTTCATGGCCATTTAGGTGTACTAGAAATCAGCTCATCAGTTTACAAAACTAGGTCTTGAGCAAGGGAAGTAAGTTATGATTGGTAACGATGAAAGCGGGTCTAAGGATTCAAGGTTTTTGTCAAAGATCAAACAAAAGATAATGGTGACTTTCCTCTTGAATTTACTTAGACAGGTGTACAAACTGTGTGCACAAATTACTCTCTTGATTTTTATAGAAACTAAGCAATCAAGTTTAAGAGGACAATAATGGTCTAATGGATCTTTAACTGTCGTCACGGAGAGCCAGAAGTTAAAAAGTCTGAGAACCAGTCTTACCAAAAGGTATGGTGTTACCAAGTAACTAGAGCTGTGGAGGTCAGATAGGCAGTCGCTCCATGTAAAATACTAGTATTCAGCTGCATCCGGTTAGACTGGAAGCCGACACCAACATAGTTGGGGAAAGGTTAGGCAAATTGATATTAGTGGTCTAATCGCTAATAGTAATTAAATCCAGACAACTATGAATGGAAAAGCAAAGACCATTTTTTTTACTGTATAGTTAATCAGCACACCAATTATGTAACTCAATCAAAATCACAATAGGTACAGCTGTAAATAGGCCCGGGATCAAGCATCGCCACTTGGACCGGTGCCGTGCTTCTCGCAGCCAGCGGATTCTAGCGGCCTTCACAAAGTCATCGGTTATTTGTGAAATCAGAATGATATAATGAAAGGCAGCAGATATTAAGGAATCAACAGTCCTCAAACAACCTCGAGGGTTTAATATAGGAATGTCATAAATATTGACACTCCTTGCGCTTACAGCAGGTGTCTTATAAGACTGCTAACCATACTTATTATTATAAATGCGAAGATAAATCTGTCTGTTACCTTTTGTCGCCTTAATGATTTTATACTGAAGATCACGTCTAAACGAGAAGCGTTACTGATTTGGAAAAAATATATGTTAAATAAGAGCATTTTTTTAATAACTTAATATAGGAATATTTTAGAATATGTTTATATTACATAGTGAAATTAATTTATAATGTCACGTCTAACGCGGATAAAAAACAGAAAATCACGCAAAATCTTTCAAGCGTATTTTTTTGAAACCTTCACCATTTTAAAAGTAATTTATTTTTAGTCTTTAGTATACGTGTTTTATTAAAATACCTTTTGTTTTATACATCATAAATTAATAATGCGTCTAATTTGGAACAGTGCTTCTTGATGGGCGAGTCCTATTATTGGCTGGACGTACGACGCATTGCGTGAGCTCAGTACAGAACACGCAAGCTAACCACTCGAAGTCCCTAGCATATATCTGCGTTTTAACGGCTGCGGTGCTATTCTTGCTACTTAGGTGAAGTGAGGTGTTAATAGTGTCAATTCCTAGTGTCAGTTGGAATTACTTTTAAGCTTTATTACAGCTAAGTTTTCACGGTGATAATTATCTGTACAAGATTAGACGGGCTGATCGGGTCTCGATGTTTGGCACACAGGTCGAGACCATGACCTAGGTTGGACATAGAATACTTATTATCTTAGTAGTAAGATCTTGTGGTATAATTTCCGAACTTTACGCGGACGAAACCGCGGGCAAAAATTAGTTCAGCCATATTTGTTTACCATTTTGGCGTCAAGCAAGCTTTAACTATTTATACTGTGACCCCAATACCTCTTGTGTAAGACTGCCGAGCCTATCTCATACTTGTAGCCCTTTATAGAAACTTCAACCTTAAATTTTTTATCTCAGAGTTGATTGTCAAGTGTAACGGTTCTGGAGTTAGGATTTGTCAGTGTTGAAGTGTCCAAGTAAGCTTGCACATCGGGGATCAAATTGTAGGAAAGAATTTGTCTCATTAAGAGTAATTCGCTGTTGGTAGAGAGGTACTCTAACATACCATGGTTTGAAGGAATGTCGGCTTACTAACGAGTTTGGGACAGCATGTTGCTTACCTTGTCCGTTCACCGCCTCTTATTATGCTTGGTAGTTATGTAGCCATCGTGCGAACTGGCCAATATTTTCACCATGACATTACTTTATGTCAATTTGCCCCTATTGCCTGGGACTTATTTCATCACCACTGTTCTCAAAGACATATGACCACTCTGCACCAATAACCCGCACTGGGCCTGCGTGGTGAATTACGGCTCCTCACTCTTACAGAAAGGAGGACTGTGTCCCAGCAATGGGAACATTATAGGCTGATTAGGTATGTATGATCACATACATGGGGCTAGACAACAACAGCTAAAAGTTAGTTCATAAGAGGAATGTCGCAAATACACGAGTTTTCTTACTTCCCGACGCTGGCGAAGTGGATCAGCTATGTCGCCAATTACCGTGACAATATAACTGTATGTACCAGCCTCGTTCCCACGATAGTCTGCCGGGGAACATACTCATTTGGTACTTGAACACTGAGCTAGGTATCTAGGTTGTCAAGAACTGACATGAAAATAATGCAAGACAGTATAGGTACGTCTGTCTTATGGTATCATAAACCCAGGAGTTGTATGTCATGTTTTCACAAACAAGATTTTTGTTGTGTTTGTGATTTCGTCCATAGTCAATGTCAAAATCTAATAATTTATTTCAAATAAGCACAAGCACTGCAAAAGGCACTTTTGAACGTCAAAAATTTACAAAAAATAAATATGATTGATTCTAGTCGCCCCTTCCAAGAGGTAGTTTCGTATAGAGAAGAATTGGCAAAAAACTCCACAGTTACTCTTTTAAAAATGTTTTACAATATTTTGTATAAAATACAATAGATGGGTATATTTAGTAACCTGTTCCGCTTAGCTATTTCTAAAGAGCCATAAAAAACCCTGAAAGAAATCGACACGTGTTTCACCTCTCATCGAGGCATCCTCAGGATGACGATTGACTTGTCCCGAACGCGAACACGGCGTGTTGTCACACCGACCGCTGAACGTAGACTGAGCCTTATCACCCGTCAAAAAAAATATAAAAACGTATAAAATCAAGTATAAAGTCAAGTATAAATGTAACCAATAACCTTGATATACAGGGTTAATGTTTATACTTCGGCAATCCATTGAAAATTAAAATGGTTGACATTGACATAGGGGTCGTCAGGGTTAATTTGGTTGCAAATTACCTCTCTTACATCCCCTTAACGGATTGTCGATGTATAACCAATAACCCAGTATATGTAGACTTCACAAAAATAGCCCCCTTTTATATTTTATCGACTCCTTCTAGTATCATTTGTGGGAACTAGACAAACAAAGCAGTCCATTATAAGATGCTTTTTTACTACACAGTAAATTCACTACTTATGATGCACCTATCAGACAGATCACAAATTAATGAGATTCTGAAGGAAAGAAGAAAGTCTTTACCCATTAGTAAAATATGAAGAAGAAAAATGAAATTTTGGAGAAGTGTCAACGACTTACTTTGCCAGTCTGCAAAAGACTGTGAGGCTGAGACGATTGTTAAAGACAGTTTATTGAAAGGAGGAGGAGGGAAAATAGTATTCAAATGTACTCACGTTTTGGTACAGCCTAAAATATTGGCTACCAGCTTCTGTCCGCGTGAAATTTCGGTCCCCACCCCACCGCGTCGCATCCAATCGTCCGTCCGCGCTCACACTTCGTTTTAGCATAATGTTCTTTCTGACTTTTTTCTTTTTGCTTGGCTCCTTAGTGCCGTAGCGTGATATTACATAGCCTATAAACTTCCTCAAGAATTGGGCTCGAATGCATAAAGAATTTTTCAAATCCGACTGGTAGTTCCGGAGATTACCCTCACATACAAACTTACAAACAAACAAATTTTACCTCTTTATAATATTATAGTATAGATAACATTTGCTGAGGGGCTTGTGGCTAAGCAATAACAGCCGCACGGGTCGATCTGATAGGTTAAGCTACGCTTGCTGCGGTTGGTCCGTGGATGGGTGACCATCTTTGCATACCAAGACCCCTCCATGCCTATAAAAAGCGCATTAAACCGTTGGTCCCGTCTGTCATTTGTAGATCTTTGACAGTTATTACGGGTCGTCAGAAGCCCGAAAGTCTGACAACCAGTCTTACCAAGGGGTATCGTATTACCCAGTTACTGGGTTGTGGAGGTCCGATAGGCAGTCGGTCCACGTAAATACTGGTATTCAGCTGCATCCGGTTAGACTGGAAGCCGACCCCAACATAGTTGGGAAAGGGCTAGGCAGATGATGATTGATAACATTTGCTACAAGCTATGATTTGAAAAAACTGAAACAAAAATACAACAGTAATTGAACCAAAAGTTTGTCACACTTTAAAAAGTTAGAATGAAATCATCCAAGTTTCTATTATTTAGCTTAGACCGTCTCATTCAAAGTTCAAACAATTGTCTAACATAACAGTTGAACTTAATGGTGTCCATTCATCTGTCATCCATCAATAATGGAGGGTGTGGTCCATGCGTGTTGAGGAATGATGAGTCAGCAGAAGAAGCGGTAACTATTTGCTAAGAATGTACACACTAGCACACGTGTAAACCCCGAACGCTAGTGCACCCTCATTTAGCCAGTTAATGTCAATACACTAACTTAACACGACGCCTGATTCCCCGAAGGGTTAGGCAGAAGTGTACCGTTGGTACACCCGCCAATTATATTCAGTTCAATATAACGCGGCGGGCCTATTGCCGTCAACCGGGCACAATTCAGACTCTGAGCTGCTACTAAGAAATTCCCAATAACATTTTGCTTGACCTTGGAATCGAAGCCAGGACCTCATGCTCAGCTTTAGCGCTTGCGACCACTAGACCAACGAATTATTAATAGGTGTGATAGGCGTTAACATAATCAGCCTATAATATTCTCACTACTGGGTTACAGGACTCGTCTCTGTCTGCGGTCCCACGGCCTGTCGAGGCCTGTCGCAGCCCGTGCCGAGCATTCCCACCACAGGCCTCATCGGATCAACGGGACCGGTCCATGGGGACCGTTGATCCGATGGGGCCTGTGGTGAGAATGCTCGGCACGGGCCATGACAGGCCTCGACAGGCCTGGGACCACGGCTTTAGAGGGAGCAGGCCGCAGTCCAACAAGTGAGCCCGGTTCGGTTTGGTGGATGTCACAGTCTTCGAAACAATAGACTAACGAGCTCAAGGAATACCACAAATAAACTAGAACTTTTCCTACGCATGGAACAAAAGCACGTGCTAATAAACCAACTTGCATTGTCATAAATATTTAATGGGCATTACAAAAACACTGGTAGCTTGCTGCATGAATGCATTTTGACTACACCTTGCATATGCATGTTAACTGCACTTTTGCAGTTATTCTGTATGTAGCGTATTGCGGTTCTTCATAAACTTTTATGAGCCCAACAAACATAATAAGTATGAAGAATTCGTCCTGTTTCCAAAAAACGAACACGACTCTTTAATTAAGTGTCTAAATTATAATTGTGTCATCCGAAAATGTAGTATTGTAAAGAGTAGAAACGATGAATTGCAACTGTCCATTTTTACGCGATTGATACACATTGATGCGTAAATCGATCGTTTGCCAAATGCTATTGAAGCGTTTGACAATGTTATTGAAATTGATTGCAGTTGATCGTTTTGAGAACCATTTAAACCACCCGGTAAGGCTTATAAAATATTATTTTTATCACATCGTAGTTTAATTCCTTTACGATTATTTCTACCCTACGTTTTAAGTATAGAGACCCATACCTAATAGCAATTATAAGTCTCTAGACTTATCAAGAAAAGCCATTTTCTCTAGCTACAGCTAAAATCTCCTTGATGGCCATTTTTGCAACTGAATAAACAATGTAAGTATTTTTTTTCTTTCAAAAGGCTTTTTGGTAGTCCAACAATGACGGGTTCCTGAAATACAATTTGGATTATTTGATTTCTTTTCATATCAACAAAATCTGTTGATTTCCAACACCGAACGAAAGCGACATTGTTTTACGGGTTACGGCTCGTCCCCGCCACGAGTCGTTATCATAACTGTCGGTAAACAAGTCCACAATCTGCCACTCTGAAATTCTGACCACCATTGTTAACCTACAATATTTAGGTCTTTTGTACATGACGCCGAATGGTGAAGAATGTTGTGTGGCCAGTATTGGAGATGCGATTGTTTCTAAATTTTGGAAATAATAGGTAGCTTCGTGTAGAATAATTTGTAACTAACGTATGCGCGAACATAACAGAATTGTTGCATTTATATCTATCCATGGTATAAAACAAAGTCACTGTTCGTGTGTCTGTTTGCTAAGTTTTTCTAAACTGTACAAATCACTTTCATTAAGATTAGCTGTTCCATACATTTTGACCGCGTAAGTAGTGCACTCTATGAAAAAGCAGTTTTCTTTTTTTTCAATAACCTACAAAAAATTACTTCGCTAGAATCGTGTGCTGAAGTCATGGTTACAGTTTGCATGCCGATGTCCCTGCAACCCTGTATGGACTGCCATCGAGAACCTAAGAAGAAGCGACATGATAACCTTTAACTCTCTGTAATAGCCCTGATTCCCTCGTAAAGAAGAAAGCGTAAAAGCCTCACATTAATAAAGCAGTGTTATGAGGCAAGACGAGACATTAATTACATGATGTACTTGCATTGGAGATATTATGTTCATATATCAGGTGAATATCAGTGTTAGATACAGTAGTACAATGGTTGAAGGGCAAACTTTCTACCAAACATGTTACCTTTGAATTGTCATTACTTGGTTATTTCTTCTTTATTTTTCGTGTGACTAAACTGGTGTCAGAGTTTTTATGCCCCCCATGGGCCTGAGACTTAGCTTCATATGCCGTCGAGAAATATATCTCGAGCATTACGATGTTTTTCCTACACCGTTTTTGAAGGAAGCGATAATTATACAATACGCACATGAATCCGAAATATCAGAGGTGCTTGCCTTGGGTTCGAACTCGAGACCTATGACTTGGCAGTCCGACATTCAATCTGCGATGTTATTCAAAGAAACCTGAAAATCGGCAGTTTTTGAAGGGCAAAAATTACAAAAAGATTCAAATCCCCTCACTACCACTCCCTTGTGATAACAATGGGATGAAAATGGCGCAACAAACGTTTCTTATTCCATATTTATGTACATTATAATTATGTTCCCAAGTTCCTCCATGTGAAATACTAGTGTTCAGCTGCATCTGGTAAGACAGGAAGCCAACCCCAACATAGGTGGGGAAAGGCTAAGCAGATGATGATTATTATGTTCCTAAGGTTTAGTAGCCCAGAACTTCTCAGTGGACAAACATGACAATATCTTAAATGATCCACCAGGGGTTGTTACCAATGTTGTAGGAGGCAGTAGGGATAAAGTAAATACCTACACTATAACATCCATAGCTCCTCCCTTACCCTTGAAATGAAAGAAATGAAATGATTTATTCTGTAAATAGGATATCGGAATCACTTTAACAAGCCATATTAAAAAATATTTAAAATAAGCTAGATGAGTTCGAAGTTTCCTATCTGACTACTCTGAGAAGAAAAGCCGAAATAATCTCAGAGGTCCCAGTCTCTTTTAAAGTCCAGACATAATCTTGGTCAGGCCATATGAGGACCATGTAGATTAAGAAGTGTCTGAAATGGTCTTTTGAAAAAAGAACACACAGATTTCAGTGAACCTGTCCAGTCAGTGCAAGCATTTGTCAGTAATCGTGTGGCTTAATTCAGAACTTAAAGAGCTCAACTAATTGTTTCCTTGTATAGTTGGAATGGTATTAGCATTTAGCCTTGTCCTTACACCTTCTGCTATCCCTATAAAGAAGAACTCCTAAAATATTCTCATCACCTTCACAAAACGCTTGCATTAGTACGCACTGCCATCTGACGCCTAACTGAAAGCAAATTATAAATCGCATTGTATGCAAACTATGCCACCCACACAGATTTACTGTCATTGCAACATTGAACTTTAGTTTTAAAATGTTTGAGTTGAGTTTAGCTTGTCTCCTCTAGATTAAATTAGATGGCGTTGATTAAACATGATGACGTCACAATTCTATATTCAATTTTTTTTAATGATTTGTTCGAAAATCTATTGTGTTAAAATGAAGCGCTGTACACTACCATTTTGAACTCTGTGTTCCCATGTTTAAGATTACAAATAATTTATAATATCGAGATGTGTGATACAAATTAGACAAAAACTGAATGACTGTAAATTGTATTACAAGTTTGAACTCAACGCACGTCATTATAAAGTTGGAATTGGCTTGAGGGCTAAGTTATGGTCGAAATTGAATGGTACAGTTTGTCGTGACCGGGACAGATGAAGTGGTACCCGGTTTTTGACAGATATTCAAGATTGGCTGCATTGTTGCCTAGACTGGTTTTGTGTTTAGACTAGCTTTGATCTGGGTTAACTTGTGTTATTGTAGATAGATGAGTCAGACGTAGTCTAGTGAGCAAATTTAATGGCCGTACGTAATTCATGAGGATCTGCATTTGATACCGAGTGTGTTCATAACAATAATAATTTATTACACACTATCGGCACAGCAATCATTGGGCCGATAGTCGTGACGGCCAATGGCATAATAGCTAAGAGCCTCGACCAACACCTGAAGAGGCTCTCGTTAGGCAGCTGGAGAAAGGGCTTGATCCATAAAACGATACTTCTGGACACGGCGCATATCGTTAGGCGGTTCCTCTCTCAGAAGCCCTGACCGGTAGCTTGGACCTTGTTCTCGATACCAGTGGGCTACCATTTTTGTAAGCCAAAACCACAAAACAGGACTTGGCTTTAAAAAAAAAAAAGGAAAATAAACGCCTAAGTATTATGATTTCCATAATTGCAATAAAGTCAATCGTCCTATAAAATATATCAATAAAAATGATAGCTTACGTACTAACTACAAAAAATTACAAAAGCCGTACCAAGCTACAGAAATAAACCCGAGACCTCACGCTCGACAGCCAATTTGTCCCTTGAACATGTCGTCAACAAAATAACAAAAACATCAAAAACCTGTAGATAAACTTAATATAATTAGTCTGCAACTTGTCCATTTGGCAGGCGCCGCATTCCTCAACTTGATGGACCATCGAGTAGTACTATAAATTGTTGGTAAATACAACGATATGTTGGCGGTAATACCTACGACTATCAGTTGTTGGAAGCCACGGAGTATGGAGGAATGGAATGCCAACGTAAGGGGGAACGGTAACGGGCAATTTCGTCATTGGACATTTTTAATAATAATAATAATCTGGCAACACTAGCAAGTCAACAAACGTCTGATTTTTCATATCTAATTTTTTTCCATATTTACATATGTATTCCCTCAGCCGCATTTAGTCTCAGAAAGTACGAGAAATATAGTTAAACCTTTAAGAATAATAAAAAACCAATAAACAACAGTAGAATGAAAAAACCAAAGAAATATCAAAAGAGCAAGAATGACGGCTGTCAAATTCGGCCTACAATGAAAGAATAATTAAGATGATATGAATGAGTAAAGAAAGTACGTTGACTAGATCAGCTACGAGACGAGCACACCTCCGGACTATTCGCTCTGCTCCGCCTCTCCGCCATAACACATATAAAATGACAATTGATCGCAATGAGTTTCACTTTGACAGTTCACCCACGTTCATCGCGTTATTTAGGTTGTTGAGCAGATGAATTTTTCAAACTTATGAAACAATGAATTAGCACTATCCTTCAAAACTCTCGGATTGTGATTGAAAGTGTGTTACGCAATTAGGGTGCTAATCGGTATTAACCTCGACAGTCCACCACTGCGACTAAAGAACCTTTGTCTCACTAATGTAAAATGAGCACTCCATTCTCTACTTCATCTCTGAACACGTCCAACCTGCAGTCAGTAATACCTGCCGGTCTCAAATTCTGGCACTACGTTGGCGTGCCTAAATGCCGCGTGAACACTCCATTCTCTACTACATCTGTGAAAACTGTTTACTATAAGCAGTCGGTGATACCTGCCGGTCCCACATTCTTGCACTGCGGTAGCGTGCCCAAATGCCGCGTTCCCAGCGAGGACGGCGCGAGGTCGCCGCTTCAATCTTGGGCCGCGTAAAATATACCTAGTACCTTCCACCTAGTAATTGAAGTAAGGAATGTAAATGATGAGTTAATAGGTGTCAATCTTATGATTTGTATGGCAAAATCTCTTTTAATGGGTTTTTGGTAGCATCCTTTTAGGTGGACTACCAATTTCTGCCTTTGCTAGGTTCTGTTGAAAATATATGGGACTATTTGTAAACACTTCCCTTTATGGGGTTCTACACACGTTCGGTTCGGAATGATTGGACACACCCGGGTGGCAAAATAGAATATATGTATATATTTAATCCACCACTGCTTTCAAAACGGGGAACGAAAACATCGTAAGGAAACCGGCATGTCCTAGAACCAAAAAATTCAAAAACATGTGACATCCACCAACCCGCACTGGGCCCGCGTGGAGGATTTTGGCCCACTCCCTCTCACAGAGAGAAGGCCTGTATCCCAGCAGTGGGAACATTATAGGTTGATTATGTTAGCTATCTACATTTACAATTTAGGTACTGCCGTGTTGTACGCAGGTTCATTACGTCAACTAAAGAAGTCAAGGCTATTGCTATGAACTCCTCAATCATTACTTCAGAACCAGTCGTTTGAATTTCATTTAGGCAATGTACTAGCCTCCATTTAAGGCTGTCATAACCAATTGTTTTAACTAGGTCCATTAATTATCATTCGAACATTCGATAAAATTATGTATTAATCACGCTAACTTAAGGCGCTGACAAGAAGCAAATGGTGTAAGCAAGATCGTCATTTAAAAAAATTGCCAATATAGCTTGTGGTATAGCGGATAAATATATATTATGTTAATCTTGAACATATTTCTCAGAACTTGGTTGTTACTAAAAAACGTTTTGAAAAAACAAACTCGATACAAATTAACTGTAAAGTAACCTTTTACCTTAAGTTCCAATCCAAACCATCTATATCAATGTACGTTGGTATTTAATTTTTGTTTTTTTCAATTACTCAACTCATTTTTAAGTAAATAGATAATTGCTTCATATTTTGCAATAAATTACAAGCGTTGTATCATCACGCTTCTCTTTCTTTTGTACGCAGTCCGACAGTGACCGCGCTTTAGCTCTTGTCAGTGTCTTAATGTGTGTTAGCGATTTCAAACTGTTAGACGATGATTATGATACATCTAGAGGGCGTTAACATAGTGCCATTCTATCAGCGACGATGGAAAAGTCAAAAATGTACAGGATCGATATAATATATGATACCGAAAATCTTATGTCAATGGTGTTGAAAGTTGTTGTAGCAATATGAAACGCTTTCTCACAATACCTATAATAATAATAAAAAAATGTTCCAAAAACAGTGTTTGGTTCAGTTAATATAATAAGTAAGTTGTTGTAGTAGTGAGTTGTTTATAAGGAGTCCCCGAAACGATCAATCACAATTGATAAATTGCCATCAATTTCTATTACAGTAATAATATTGTCAATTGCTTCAATTGCATTTGGTAGACGATCAATTTGCGCATCAATGTGTATCGATTACGTGAACATTGGCAATTGCAATTGATCGTATCGGGGACCCTTAAGTCAGTGGTGTCAAAAGAAACCCGTTCTTTTTTTAACATAACATTCCCTTCTACTTGTATAACCACAGCCAACGGCACCATACCACACCGTGTCTGCAAAGGTCGAGCATGTCGTGAACTCAAAACCTTCCCAGTATGACCTTCAACACCGATCTAATGGAATGATTGCATGTTTGTACACCTGTCACTGCATGGTAATAAACTTTTTAAAATTGCTTCAGTACCTACTTAATAATACAGGCCCTTGTCGAGGTCCAGGTCCAAGTCCTTGCCCTTATCACAATTTATTTGGGGTCGACGCAACATGTCTTTTACTGCAATGCTGTCAAAGGATTTTCGTGTAATTGACAGATAGACATTTTTTAATAGATCATAATATCTTAACTTATTACATTTGGGCACAGCGTTTTCCATCTCCTTTATGACAGACATTTAAGAAGACCTATCATTTCAGCCGAAAGACGTTCACTGCTGGACATAGGTCCCAAGCACCGCCACTTCGACCGATTCTGTGCTTCCCGCATCCAGCGGATTCCTGCGGCCTTCACAAGGTCATCGGTCCATCTTGTGGGAAGCCTTCCAACGCTACGTCTTCCGGTACGCGGTCGCCACTCCAGAACCTTTCGGCCCCATCGGCCATCCGTTCTGCGAGCAATGTGCCCTGCTCATTGCCACTTAAGTTTGGCAATTCTTCTTAAGGAAGACCTATATTACGAATATTATGAAGACAGTAATTGTAAAATTGGAAAGATCTGTACATCTATGGACACAACAATTCATAGCTACATAGTATATCAACATCTACTTATAACATAACATCACGCCTCGTTTCCTGACAGGCTGGGCACAGGTGTACTTAAAGTACACCCACATTTCGCAAATTATGTTTAAAACCCATGTAATAGGGGGCGAGCCTATTGCCATCCACCGGGCACAAATCCAGCCTCCGGGTTGCTACTGAGAAATTCCTAATGGAAAAACCAATAAAACTTTGCCAGACCTGGGAACCCAGGGGTCATGCTCAGCGCTTACGACCACTAGTCCAATGAGGAAGAGTCCGAAACTTTGCGGAAATGCATGCAACTATACATATGACTAAAACTGTATTTGGATATTTATTACTTAACGTACCTGTATTTCCGGTTCAGATCAACCAAAGTATTCAAGCTCTTTAAGTCAGTTTATGTCGCAAGCCTCATCTTTAATGTCATCTTGATAATTTATAGCAGTGAT
Source organism: Omphaloscelis lunosa (assembly GCA_916610215.1). Classification (NCBI taxonomy): domain Eukaryota; kingdom Metazoa; phylum Arthropoda; class Insecta; order Lepidoptera; family Noctuidae; genus Omphaloscelis; species Omphaloscelis lunosa. Next base: position 2,161,059 of record OU744262.1, on the reverse strand, counting down.
AGCCTAGTGGTGTGACCGTTGGACTGCCATAGATCTTGAGTTCGAACCCTTGGCACGCACATCTGACTTTTCCGATTCATGTGCGTATTGTATAATTATCACTTGCTTCAAAAACTGTGAAGGAAAATATCGTGAGGCAACCGGCTTGCCTGAGAGAGATATTTCTCGACGGCATGTGAAGCCAAGTCAGAGGCCCATGGGCGGCTATAAAACTCTGATTCTAAGTCAGTCACTTACCACAAGAAAAGAAGAAGATCGAAAATAAATAATATCTTATTGATCTACCCGGGGCCGGTTTCGAAACAGAAATTTTTTTATGAGTACCGGTTCATATGATGAGACAGGCGCCGAAAATCTATGGGTTATAGGTTCGAGTCTCATGTCGTTATTTACAAGAAAACTGTTATATTTTTAAAGAATATATTTAATGTTATTAGTAAGTGCCGTTACGTCTAGTGGTTAATAAAGGTATTCTGTCTAGTATACAATAGTTTATTGAACAGCAGAAATTCCTATGGAATTGGAATCTCAAGTTTTGAGAGAATTTTATAACTAAAAATTATTGTTGACACTTGGAAATGCTGTTTGTTATTTAAATCAATCTGCCTAGCCTTTTCCCAATTGCGTTACGGTCGGCTTCCAGTCTAACAGGATACAGCTGAATACCAGTATTTTACATAGAGCGACTGCCTATCTGACAGACTTTAGGGATTCTGTTTCTGCTTCTGTTCTTCTGACTTTGACTTTACGAAAAGATTTATAAATAACAACCGGGACCAACGGCTTTCCGAGATACGGAAGGTTCTCGATATGTAATGTGGTCACTCATCCACGACCAGACCGCGACAATTGTGTTATGCAACAAGTCGATCTACCCGTGCGGCTATTATTATTTAGCAGAAAATTGTTGCAAAATTCACGTAGTTCAACGCTGTGAATATAAAAGTTATTGCAATTTGTATGATTGTTTTGCGTCTTAAGGCAGCAGGCACAGATCCACTGACATTCTTGTAAAAACAACAAAACAACTACTTGACCACTTTATTGGTTAACTCTGTAACTTACATTAACCTATCATGTAAAATGATCCAAAATGTTTTGATACATTACTGTCTTATCAAAATTTCGTACTAAGATTAACTTCCTGATAATACATGAGTAATTTCTCAATAATTAAGATTAAAAAAACTGAAGTGTTGATCGAATTTTGTTGCTGACCGTACCTAAATTATACCTAAAAACATGGTCATCTTCGAACAGCGTGACATCAAATTAACGGGATTTAGTGTAACACTTTCAATTCTGATGTGCATTAAATTGTCTTTCACTAAGTTTTCTAACATAATTTTCCTCAAAAAACAAGACATTTAAAAGTATATTCGTTCTTAAAAAACTCCTGTTTATCTATTCCACTCACTTCATTGCTACATCTTTAATAGAGCATAGCATAGCACAGTAGTCTGTTGCAAAAAAGCGCATACTTCTATGTCATAACGCCTGACAAGATAGATATAGCAAGATATCGTGAAACACGCACGTAACACTAAGCTACTACTTATTACGCAGGCGACATCGTGCGTTATAAAATCAGAGTATTTAAGTAGGCGCTTAACGGTAAACATTGATTAAAATTGTTAGAGTAATTAGATTTTGGGCATTTTGTTCGTAGAGTAATTAGCTGAGGAAGTCAAATATGATTTTTCCATATTTATATAATTCTTAGTTTTGAAGCAATTCATAAAATTAAAAGCTAACAAGTTGGATTGCAAAGAATTAATTAGGTCCATATGTAATATATAATAATTTAAAAAAAATCGACGAACTGAGAACCTCCTCCTTTTTTTGAAGTCGGTTTATAATTAGTAAATAAGATGCAAGATGCATGTCAAATTAATGAATAATCCGAAGATCAGGTTGCATGTCAAACACCTAATTTAACTTAATAATTTGCTGTAGCTAACAGATTGCATAATTATTTTTAGATTACAGCATACCTATCATAATAGGGGAAAAATACAAAACTGTACAATTTAGTCAATTTATGAATTAATTTGAGTGGTAAACAGTATCAATGTGGCATATCTGACATCAATACATGAAATTAAATGGTTTTGCTTCAATCCTTTCAGATTTCCTGATAATATTCAAGCCTGATTCATCTAGCATCAGATAATTAGAAATAATTAATTCGGACATATCCGGAACAAGGCATTCATTTAGGTGTCGCCTACATAACATCACGACTGTAATACCCGAAGGTTTGAGCAGAGGTGTACCCATAGTTCACCCACATTTCGCCAGTTATGTTTAAGTCCCGTTTAATAGGGAAAGATCCTAAAGCCGGCAAACGGGCACAAATCCAGGCTCCGAGTTGCTACTAAGAAATTTCTGATAGAAGAACCCTAAACAGTTTGCCCGACCTGGGGATCGAATCCAGGACCTCATATCCAGGATCGGAATCATAATCAGTCTATAATGTTCCCACTCCCGGGACACAGGCCTGTAATGTACCACGCGCGCCCAGTGTGGGTTGGTATATGTCACGTGCCTTCGATTTTTGGTTCTAGGCCATGCCGGTTGTCTTCACTGCAGTGGTGATGAAATTATTTACACAAATTAAAACGCCTGTCTGGGTTCGAACCCACGACCTACAATTCGTAAATAAGGGCCGTTACCACTGGGCCACCACTGCTCTGAATCACATCGGAATGCCCTTGTGGGATTTTATTACTTTACAATCTTTTAATTAATAATTAATTAACTTGAGAATCGTACCGATTTAAACTGGGGAACATTACTAGAATTTGTCTATCTCCCGACGGCTATAAACCTTCAAGAGTCGCAAGACTCCTTGACTTCAAATCTCCAGTGAATAGGTTAGTTCAAGTAAGCGTGCACGATCGTCGACTACATCTTCCCTAGGTACGATAGATCAAACTAGAACCTTCCAAAAATCAACAATGTTTTATTAGTATCAATCACACAGACATCGTAAAAGTTTCCCAGAAATCAAATCAGCCTATCGCAGTCCTGCTGGACATAGGCCTCTCCAAAGTTGCGCCACGGCTCCCTCACCCCGCCTTCCAGAGCAGTCTGTTCCAGACACCTTTTAAGTTGGTCGGTTCATCAAGCCGTTTTTCCAGAATTGTCAATGTCAAACGCTGATATACTGTTGACCTCTTACAGGACTTTGCTTTTTTATTATAATTTTTGCTTTTATAATTATACTGCTATTGCTATTATGTATGTTTTAATATTTAGTCTGTGTTCTTTCCAACCAAAATGAAGGCACAGCTACTTTTATAATTGGAGGAACCGAACTAAAGCTGCCAATATTGTTACCCCTTGTTTTGACCCGCAATAACCCCGCGCTGATTAGCCGGTATGCTCCCAGCCGGCCGTCCGGCACCTTCACGCCACTTACGGTGCCGTTACGGTTGATATAGTATTTGTCGAGCGGTGTCCGCGATCGCTTCCGTGTTCAGACGCATCCTCTTAAGGGGAAGGCTTTATGGCAGTTTGAAAATGTTATGGTCGTAGATTCCTGAAGATACAAATTCCTGAAGTACCCTTCAGGAATTTGTCGTCGAGCTAGGATTCAAATACAGGAATATTCCTAACTAATATTATAAATGCGAATGTGAGTTTGTTTGTTTGTTTATTTGTTTGTTATGCTTCGACGCTAAAATGGCTGTACAGATTTGGATAAAATTTAGCACATGGGGAAACCATGACATAGGAGGACTTTTTATCCCGATATTCTCACGGGATCGAGACTTATCCGGGTGAAATTGCGGGGCGCAGCTAGTACTTAATAAGTACATCAAATAAGAAGTAATTTCTGGTGACGAAGAAAATCCAAAAATACTTTAGCTTCTCTTGAATAACCTTTATTTACGTTTAGTTTAACGACAAACTTGTGTCGATAAACTGAACAAAAAAACCGAATGTTCTGACCCTCCATACTCTATAAGTGTGTCGTGGTGACTAAAAGGTTTGTTGACTAAATTTATTTAAGACAATAGTGACCTCTGACGAAGGAAACAATTGACGATTTGACAAATATCGCCGATGATGATTAAGATTTGTTATCATCAGTGTTAAAATAATGGTCTTTTAGAGGCATTTATTGGGTAAAAAAACTATTGTTGGTTTAGTAGGCTAATGAACTTAATTGCCCTCTGTGGTGGTAAAGTGTGATTTTGGAGAGGAGTCAGCTCTCACGATACTTACCTTTTTACATCAAAACACCCGACAACTCATAATTGGACTCAACATATCAAATGAAACCACTAATTAGACAGTTACCGAAAAGGTCGCCACATTTTGGTTACTGAGCTTTAAAAAAACATTTCTTAATGATGCTTAAATACCAATCCTTACTCAAACAATTTACCAATTTTCTGCTAATATTAAACAAATTGCACAATTACATCAACTTAGCCTTAACAATCGGAGCAGCCGTTTCGTTGCGCTTGCGCATGCCGGGACCGTCCGCGCGCATTCTCTCGTTGACCGCCGTGAAGTACGCACGTATTACCGTTATCAACTCTCGAATCGAAACAAGTGCAGTGCAGTGAGTGATTTTCAGTGAAAAAATGTGAATATTCCTGTTTTTCTTTTAGTGATTTTCCTACGTCACTGATATGAAGACCGTCGATATTTTAGAGGTAATTTTTTTTATTATTTTTTTGAACTTATTTTTCCGCTCAGTTGATTTTGTTAACGAGGCAATATTTTGTAAAGATTGGTAAGAGTGTATCGTCGAAATATTTAAATGATGTAGCATAATTATTTGTGTTGTTCGTTCATTGTTATCTGAAAATGGTTGAAGATTAGTTTGATATATGAAAAGTGGTTAATTACTTAAATGCTTAGCCATATAAAGTTAGTGGATTTCACTTCGTATATAATACGACTTACCTGTTTAATGACCATTGACTAAGCCTGAAGGCTTAAGAGGTCGCAAGTATACACTTAAGTTATGTTTATCTAACTTCATTTAACAGCTTTCCTAACATACCGTTACAGAGAATCTATGAAAGCAGCTGTACTACTATCTATGAATTGTTCAACTTTTGAACCGCAAATCAAAATATACATAAATTCAAACTACAACCAAATATTTAGAAATATATCATAATAAGAAATTCTGACCACAAATCCACAAAACCAATATTGATCATTGACACTCTGTATGCCCCAAGGAACTATCTTGGGACCAGTGACAAAATTAATTTAACCAATTAAAGAAAATATCCAGCATGAACGCTTGGTATGCTCTAGGGAACTATATTAAGACCACTAACAAATTGATCAAAAGACAAACATGAAAGAATTAGAATGATAAGTAATCTGTTTTCATTTACTTCAATGACAAATAATTAAACGCTGTTCACGAGGAATGACAACAAAACAATGGTTTACTTAACCTCCTTTAATATAATTTGAGCGGGTGAATGCAGGAATTTCAATGTGAAAGCGGAGAGTATCGCGCAAGTTATGTCTTAAAATTGATTAACTTTAAAACATTCCTGAGAGTGATGTGCCTGTTCATAAATTCTATATGTAGACTTACTATATAAGTAGTAGCTAAATTATATATGACAAACTTCTCAGCAAACGCTCCTTTTTCACCCAAAACAAAATGACCATAAAGTCAGCAATCACTATTTTTTTTCTTTTTTTTATTGATCCAACTATAGAGTATTCCAAGCATACAGTGCAACATACGTGATACGTCACACCATTCATAAAAATCCTACAGAGATCTATGAAAGTATGTTGTAAGAATGACACAATAACAATCATCAGTATTGTAGCCTAGAATGGAGTTTACACATCACTTTTTGAAGTGTAACATCTTTCCTCTCACTTTAATGCAATCAAAACCAAAATCTAAATAATCTAATCTGTGGGAATGATTTCGTGAAAAGGGACGGAAGTGTGTCAGAGGAAGCCGGGGAAGCGCGCGCTCTTTGATTTGACCAATGAGCGCGCGCGGTGCTAGTGCTAGTTGGCCGTCAGAAACGACGAGGCCCCGCCTTTTTAATGTTGCTTATTACCAAGGTGTGATGTCAGATATTACACATTATATGCGACTACTATAACGCTCGCTCGTTTTTTTTTTTAAATTAGCATGTTGTATTATAATTTTGTCATCAATATCAGCTTGTTCCTCTTCATTAACAATGAAATTATAACCCCAAAATAATTTAAATAAAAAGTAAGTTCGAAAACTAAAACCCGACTACTGAAAAATAACGCTCTAAAATTATAAAACAAGAAAATATTTCAGACGGAAATCAAGACATAGGTACAAAAATGGTCAAGGTAAAGCCGTGTAAAAAACCTTATAAGGTCTGAACTACCAACCTGATTGAACCAATATAACCGATCATGCATTTTGTAACCCATCCCTAATAGTAGCAATTTCATGAAATTGTCATGGCTGACAGGCTTATTTTGAGAAGATATAATTATGCTGATGTCTACTTGTAAGCCTGACTAGTTTAATATGTATATTCAAGCAATTTTGCAGCGGGATAAGTAGCACTCGAACCGGTATATGTGCTGGTAGCTGTTAACAATAGTGAAGAACATACCAAGTTTGAAACATACGAACCAATAGCAATCCGCTAGGAAATATATTTAAGTACCTTCTAGCTTTTACCCGCGTGGAAGTCGGAAATGATTGCAGGGTACTTACTAGCGAGATCAAAAGTAAATTATGTCCTAAACCAGGTCATGGTCTACCTGTTAACCAAATTCCATCGTTATTTCCATCCGTTCAGCTATTGAGACGTCAAAAGGTAACAGACAGACCGACAGAGAAAGTTACTTTGGCATTTATAATATTATTATTATTACATAAGTATTAGCTGCTGTCCGCAGCATCGCCCGCGTGGACCCTAATTCATTTTCTAAAATAAAAGTATGGATCGTTATCTGTGGATATACAGACCTTTCCGATTTTACAATTACTGCCTTTATAATATTCTTAAGGTCTTCCTTAATGTCTTTCATAAATTTTAATTACACGTAGTTTCTATGACGGCCTAGTACACTTAAATCAATTCTTTAAAAAGCTATGATATCTGAAAAGAAATCAATTTGATGGGAATTCTCATAAGTATGAACGAAGTAATGGATTCTGTTCAAAAGCTTTCGAGTTTCATGAGCTATAAATTTTAAATTATGACTGTTCGCTTGTATGTGGAGATGTGGATAATATAAGCGTTGCGGGATTAAATGTGTATTAAATGTGATGTACTTTGAAAAACCGACAAACAAGCGAGAAAAATAACTTTCTGACATTAATAGTCACTATGAACTATGAAACGAGATAAAAGTTCGTTGCATAGTTACAATAATTCAAGATTCATTCGTTGGTCACTATTTCCGGGCACAAATCCAGATTCCGCTGTTATTGAGAAAGTCCAGGTAGAATAAAACGGAAAAGTATAAAATAAAAAGTTAAGTTTAAACACTGTAACCCGACTACGGAAAAATAAAAGTGATCTAAAAAGTACGAAATAAGAAAATATTTCAGACAGAAATCAAGACATGTGTACAAAAATGGTCAAGGTAAAGCCGTGATCGCATACCCGTATACCATGTGGGTGCCAGCAGCACCTACAAAATTATACATATATAATAGCATGCGACGAAGGCCTTGACTGTCTGAAATATTTTCTTGTTTCGTACTTTTTAGATCACTCTCAACAAATAATATCACCTCGAATGGTCAAATAAACCGATGGTTGGATATCATCAAATGGATGTTTCATTTCGTCGGGAAACCAATACAAAACGTGACAGGAAATTGTATAGAAACTTGAAACATACAGTTATTTAAAACATTTTCCTTTACTCCTTTGACATTATTTGGATATTTTATCTTGACTAGGATTTGTCAAGGGAATGATTATCAACATTCCTTCGCTTCTCATCCCACTACGGCATTCAGCAGTTTTCCATTTTACGATTACGCTTTCAAAACAAATTTGCTTTTACAAAGTTTTCAAATTACAGTGTTAATATGAATGTGAGAACAGTGTGGGCCTGTCAACAAGAAAATGTTGATCTGTGGGTACCTCTTATTCCTTCACCATGTTTTCAAGGATACCCATAGCAACTGGGAAGTTATTCCTTATCTCCAATCTCTCCACAAACGTCTACCCCACCTGTCCTGCTCCCAATCCACATCCTTTCCACAAAACACAATTCAACTCATGCGCATCGATCAAGATGACAGCTTATGTGTTACGGATGACCATATCTTCCATGTGCGTTTTTATTCGATTGCCGTCGATCGATCGGGGTTTATGTTCAACTGAGATCCGGCTGAGATCTGAGATCTGTGATCTAGACGAGTTCAAACGATTATTGATCCGCTGATGAGCTGTAGTTTTGAGCTATTAGATGGTATGTTTGATCTATAAAACTTAAGAATGCATAATCATTTATGGTAGGGTCTACAAAATGATGAGGAATTAATTTCAGGAATTTATGGTATTGGTAAATATGATTGGTAGTAACTCTGTTCTCTCTCGCTTTCTATGTCAGCATCTTTACTTTTTTCATTATCATTACGTCTATCCACCATGACGTGTATTCGAAGACCATGGCCCTTTCTCTCTAATTTAATTATAGCTATCTATTTTGGCCTAGCCAGAGCGTTTCTTTGGTTTTTTGTTCTGCCATGATCATGTTGCAGTCATATGTATTTGTTCTTTTTCAAATAAGGACATTTCGTAATCTCGATATAACCTTTATACTGAAGTGGCTTCTAGTCTAGTCACATCTTTTTGATACGGATAGCAGTCATCAGTTCCAGTCTTAGCCTTGATTTTTAGCCGTAGCATTACTTTCGTTTACTTAACTAATTTGGCAATATTTCTCTCTTGACATTTCGTATTTGAATCTATTTTTGAGCTAATGACTTCAGCTATATTTAAATAATATCAGGCCCAAAAAAGGCTGCCTGAGTAGTCCTTGATCTGTAGGTTGCAAGTCGTATCATGGATTCTCCATTAGGAAATTCTCAGTAACCGCCTGGAGTCAGGTTGATGGCAATAGGCTCATCCTATATATTTTTATGTATATAACTTAAGTTTACGAAATGTGTGAGCACTTTATACTCTGCCTTCCTGATATTTTGTTATTTGAGGGAAAAATCAACTGTCAGATCCTCATTCACAGTTAAAAACAGCGGGGCGTAGAGAATGTGGGTAGTTGCGCGGCTTATCGACCGAGGCTCGTAAATCTAGTCGCGTGCGCAGATGTCATTACCGCAGACATCTTATAGTAAAAGTTTTATACAGTCCGTATGTAACTCTGTGGAAGAGTTTGTGATGTATTTTTAAGTTATTTAAGTAATGTTTAAAGCTAGTAATAAAATTACTTTGGAAAACTTTTTTCTGGAACAAAGTTTTTCTATCACCATGCCACATTGATGTGCCAAGGTTTGAATGATCTAGGTATGTGTGAATTTAGAGTTATTTTCAAGTCTTCCTTTACGCTTTTTATTTTCTAGCAATAGATAAGTTATTACCTAGCTGCTAATAACGTATTGGATACATGAGCTAACGGCAACTTGTCACCCAAGAAATATATCTAATGCCATTACCATCCCCTAAAAAATGTATTGGTTAGTTACCCATTATAACACCTACAGATAAAGACAATATCTTATGGGGAACAGCATAGTAACAAGGTACAGGAAAAAATCCATTCCCATAAAAATAATCATAGACACAAACAACAGCTTCCTCTCATGTAGAAAATAGAGCCATAGAGATGTACCATAGAGCTATAAATACTCTCTATTAGCTATAACATTGTGGTGGCTGTCTCGGAGACACGATGTTGCATTTCCTGCCGATATAAATAAGTACCTGTGAGGACTAAGGAAGGGGTGGAGTCGCAAGGTTAACATTTATAGAAAATAAATGTTTTAATGGAAAAAATAAATGTACTGGGCTAAATAAATGCTTCAAACAGAAATCTCACAGAGTAATAAAACCTTTCACTTTAAACTGAAAATAAATTGATAGTTTAGCACAATATTCATTTTAATCTAATCGTCAATTTCCTTATTAAATATAAATCAATAATAATTGAAATGACGTTTTACAAGATTAGAATACTTTTTTAATTTGTTTCATTTCCTGATCCACAAACATACATTCATTTTGCCTTTTACCACAAAATAATCAATAAACTCATCTAGTTACGTAGTACGAAAGTCATTACATATAATCCACGACTACTTAGACTAACATAACACCCGATGCTATCTAAAAACTTAGCTTTATGTCATACATACACCTTTATATAACTAGTAATGTGGATGTCTCTACATCTTTCCTATTCGTCTCGGGTCATCGCTCCGCCGTCGGTTGCATAATAATGTCTCCAAGGGTTAGGTTTACCATGCAAGGATGTCATAATGATGGGGTAACTGATCCTTGATGTCATAATAATTATTATTGTCACAGATGGAATCCTCCTAGGGAAAGGCAGTTTTATTATTTGATAGTGTGCTGTCACGAGATTTTTTTTATTAGTGGTGGCCTCTTCATACTCCTCCCTTATTCTATTTTTTTGTAGTCGATGCCATAACGTCTATTGGTGGGAAATGAAGAACATATTTATTTGCTGCACCGGTCAACGTCATTACGTCGGCGCCGGCTGTCGCTGAAAACCAATGCTGGGGCTCTGTCTTGTATAGGGTCGTAACATAATGCTGAGCGATAGCTGATTGCGTCGATGTGACGCATGCTTCCCCCAAACTTTTCTTATTTTTGTATTTTAAACTTTATTCTTAATTAATCTTTATAATCTGTGTATTACAAGATTCTGACTTTCCTGGCCACAGAGACGAGTGTATTCCAAACAATAGCTGTTACCGGTAAAGTGTCGACTTCTGCCAGTTCAGTAGAGCAATGTGATCTTAATGACATATTGTCTGCTAAAACAAAGGCCGTTGTGACTGCTTCGGGTCCAATTTGAACTGACTGAAGTATCAAATTACAGGATACAATGATGTGTTATTGGAATGGGATCTTATATTCACTGATGATCATTAACGGAAGAAGAGCTTTTTATTTGTTCATCAGATGCCATCTAATGCTGGATAAAGGTGTCTTTAATTTATTTATTTTTCTTTCATATACTAACTTCAACAGATGTTTTTGTTGTATTTAATGTGTAACACTTACTTATTATGCTCACATTTAACCACTACCTATCTCACCATAGCCCGGCCCTAACATAACAGTCACTGACACTGCAGCATATTTGTTAAAAATTACATAATTGTCACATTTTTACGACAGGTAATGTTTAATATAGAGTGTACTGCTTGGGTATAGATTTCAATGTTTTTTGTTGGTATATTAGCGTGTGCTACATAATGGCAAATTATTGAATTTAATATTTTGTGTTGCGTATTATAAATTATTTTGCATAAGTACTGTTGTATAGAATCAAGTTCGTCTAACTGAACAGACAGCTGTGCTGCTGGGGAGTTTGTTGCGCCACTTCTGCTTCCCAGCTAAAGTACTAGGAAGTGGTGAAGGGTGGGCGTTTTTGGGGGACTGTCTTATGTAATTTTGACGCTCTAAAATTGCTGATGCTCAACCTAGTTTGAATAAATGACTTTTGAATTTTGAATAAATCAAAGAAATATGAATAAAACTTACAAAATTGTTGGGTTGTCACCAGTCTCCAGTCGCATGGGTTTTATTAAATAAGCCCCTGATGTCAAGCGATGGAGCGACTATGCACACGCTTGACACAGTTTTGGAGTTGCCAATGCACGCTGACTGTGTCTTGAAAACTTGTAATTCTTTATTACTATCGGGACATGAATACTCAATTCCTCTCTTAGCTTTGCACATTTATTTGCTTCTATCATGATAGTTATTTTACTGTTTTACCCCTTTATTTTTATAACATATGTCTTTGACACAGTTTGGTGAATTTTTAATTAATTATCAGTAATTATATCTGTTTGATCTAGAGTCAAGGGTGCGATGGTAACCCTACTGACTGGTTGTCGCAGCAGTCGCCAGCGATCGATTTACGACTGGCTTGTAACGTGTTCGCAATATTATGAAATATCTATAAATACACACTACTTGTATTGACAGATTTAATGTACGGGCTGCATTTCTTTCAAATGGATTTTAAATAGCCGTATGTGAGTTTAGTAAAAGGCTTTCTTAAGAGACACTTTAACTTTAAATTTGATTGAATCTGTCTCGATTTAACCCGAGATTTGTATTAACTTATCTTATACATCTGTACGTATAAATATTTAAAGTATTTTTTTTAAATATACAACAGTTTAATTAGTATGGTGATACACTTTATGACACTTGTCTTGTTTATATTAACAGGTTTTAAACATCTGTGTCTGAAATAGATATAAAATATCTATATTTCAGACATCAGCGGTCTTACCCTGTTGTAGGTGACACTTAACAAATAACTTTGCTTGATCTCTATGCACATCTATAGACACAGCATCTGATCAAAGAGTAAAGTTAAAACAAAATAAAAGTGACAAAATGTAGAAGAGTATGAATGTAAACAAAGCAAAAGGAGTATGTGAGGATCGTAGCAGGTGGCGTTCTGTAGTTCCTGCCTGCCCATGGGAAGAAATCGTAATTTTATATATGAATGTGTATTATTATATCTGTTCCATTTTTAAAATGATATTTAGAATTGAGTATCTATTCAAAAGAAGCCACAGGCTGTAATAGTACAAAGGGCAATGTATGTAAACTTGACCCTCGAAGATTTTTTGCAAATAGACGTAGGGTGTCAATTTGTTTTTTTTTTTTTTTTTACTGTAGTTGAAATAAAAAGACGTAATAAGTGATAGTTGGAAATGAAAATAATTTATAAACTGAAAACATACCATATACCTTCTTTGTAATCAAGTAGTAAACAAGTCTTTGAACTACACTACTACTAACAATAACAATTCCAACACAAAAAATTCCACTTACACCACAAAAAACAAAGACACGAATTAGCAAAAAAAGGAACCAATACTCTTAAGTAATCCGTCTCCGGAAACCGTAGGTTACGGTACATGACACCAATCTGGGTCAGCCGAGCGCGATCCATGTGACTAGACATATTTTGATAAGTTTTGTTTTGTATTTATCGACAAACTGTGACACAAATGTCTTACCTTCTTAAATTCTGACCTTGTCGATGTCTTTTGGCGTATTTTCTTCAGCATGCCCTGAGGGCCAGGCGAAGTGGCAAATGCTTTCAAACCGTTTATGATTCCCTTTTCCTTGGTATCCCTCATACAATTTTCATCTTTTCTTTGATCTTTTTAAGAAGTACCTATCATTAAATTAAAAAAATATGAGTGAAATTTTCTCAAAACATAATTTAATCGCCTATTTTCTCAAGTAGTAATTCTCAAAAACATTATTATATTGTCGTGTTACCATCGACAAAATATGCGACACATAACACGCTCACTGTGACAGTTATTTGGTCAGCGAGCTGTCATAAATTCATAATGATATTGAAGCATCATTTCCGCGACCTGAATGCTAATGAGGATACGTAGAAATGTTACTTTTTATTCTTTTGTGGTATTATTCCATTGAGTCTATTTAGAAGTGAAGGGTGTTTATTTGATTTACGTAAGAATCGAATCTAAATGTCCATCTTGGATTGCCTGCCTTTTTTATTAGCCCATTTGCTTTTCCGCTCCTGGGCAAAGGCCCAATATCTTTAATTTATCTTGTTGTTGTGCTTTTTCTCTCCCATTCTTAAGAAAGCCATATACCTACGACATGTAGAAAAACCCTGTTCAATCCGTGAGGATAACGTTAGGTATCGTACTCTGAGTCCATTTATGTGGTACTTTTCAGAAGAAAGATTTTTTTTTTTTTTATTTGCACAAATTTATTACAAACTTTAAAAAAAGTACAGTTTTCATGTAACAAATTATTTTTCCTCGTAAGGCAGTATATAGCAAATTAAACAACCCTTAGCAAAGTTGCCAGGTTTCACGGTACTAAAATCTCTTCTTGCCCATAAAGAAAGGTAGACCATAAACAAGAAAATTATGAATGCAGTTTTAAACTGTTTCCGAGTAGGACCAGTTAATAACTGGAGTGGAGACGTCGATTATCATTATTAGCTTATAACATTAATATTTATGACGCAATTATTATGCATTGAATATAATCATTATAATATAACTTTCATTCCATATTGGAGATATACTTTAAGAATTTTTGAATCTTTTACAGGCGTTGTTTTTATAGAAAAGGGGGAATTCAGGATTCAAGACTTTTATTTTCTTATAGACATTTTTAGAACATAATATCACGCCTGTAGCCCCGAAGGGTTAGCAGAGGTATACATATAGTAAACATTTAGAAGTCAGAAATTAAATTTAGGTGTCCAGATCTAATGTATGGTTTCCTACGGAGAAGAACTAGCAATATACGCCGCTGTTACGCTTTTAGGGTTCCGTCCCTCAAAAGGAGCTTGGTTAACATTATTATCAATTTGTGTGACCCAAACACGGTTGTGTAACGAAATTAAATGAATTTTGAAAATGGAGGTCACTTTTCGGAAGATAATTGAAAATTAATAATAAAAAGTTTTTGCAAAGTGTACTGTGTGACACATCAAATAAAAGGGCTTGTTGTGAGGATCTAAATTTTTTTAAAGTATTTTAAAGTAAATACTTTAAAAGATATTTAAGATAAGAAAATAGATGAAAATTGACCCCTCATCTCTGAAGCTACTGAGCCAATTTTTTTTTTTAAATACCAAAAATAATTCTAGATTACAGAAAAACCTATAAGAAATCTATGGTCTTAAAGTAACATGGTAAATTTCCCAATATTGTACGAACAAACTTACATTTGCAGTTGGAATGTATGGGTGAACATGTTTTTCAACTACAATGTTAAGTTTGTCCCTGGAATAAATTCATCCCAACTACGTAACCCTTCATTGTGCGTGCTCCGACAAGCAGTTAACCAATTTTTTTAATGATAAAATGTCTCTGTGAGTTAATTCTAGTCGGCATAGAGATCCTCCTCTTAATAAAACATACATAATATTTAGTGTTATTATCAGACCGTGCTAGACCACACTGAGATACGTAGCACGTGGCATTACGGATCCGGTACTGTTTTGCACAAATACTTCTTTTTAGGTATATAAGGCAAACATATGAATTATAACGCACGCTACAAACCAAATCCTATACTATTAAACGAGCAATATTTGTGTTTTGTAATCATTTTCTCGAAAACGGCACTAACGATTCCAGTGCAAGTTGCAATATAGGGGTTTACGGGGGCGAAAAAACGATCCAGCTAGGTCTCATATCTGGGAAAATTCGTTTTCTCCGTATTTTCACCCGAGCAGAGCTCGGCCGCCCAAAGCTTAGAACAAGATGGCTACCTTAGAATAATGACATGGCAGCATGGAATTAGTGTGTACTACCCATACTATTAAATGAGCATTCTGTTATTTTCACCAGAGCAGAGCTCGGTCGCCCAGGTACTATGCTAAACATGACTAACTCTAACTGATTAACATTTGAATACTAATAATTCCATTAACTATCAGATTATATTATTAATACAGCTAATCTGTCACTTATAATTTATTAGAAAAACTAACTTTAGTCGCGACAAAGTTAGAAAAAAAACATTTGATGACAGTAACGCGTTGATGTCTTTAGTTTGAAAAAAAATATTTATAATAGCAAATTATAAAAAAAAATGTTGGCAGAGTTTACCGTTTTGGGTCTACGCATTGAGATTTGCGGTGGTTATTGTAATTGGGTAATACACAGGGAGACAGACAATCCTACCTATATTATTTAATTTATTTAAATCCTACTTATATTTATAATATTTTAAACGCGAAAGTTCGTGAGGATGGATGGATGTTTGCCACTCTTTCACGCAAAACCGGACGGATTTGGATGAAATTTGGCACACAGATAGTTTATATCCTGGATAGGATACACTGAACACATAGGATACTGTTTATTCTGATATATCCACGGGATCGAGACTTATGCGGGTGAAACCGCGGGATGCTGCTAGTTTATCTAAAAATTGCTGTTATATTATTTGTCACAATGATACATCTGCATATCATAACTTGGTACGTAAGTAAAAATGTTAAATTCGTTATTTTATTTATTTATTATTCACTGACATACAACGCACAGTCTGGACCACTGGGTTTATAAGCATGATTTTTTGCACAACAGTTCTAAAGTATAAAGTAGATGAACAGTAAAGAAAAAAGGTTTCTTTAAATTTATCCCGTAAAGGGGCTAAAATGGGGATGCAAGTATGTGTATTGAAGTTCGTCATTTTTTCCGATGAGAAATCCCAATAGGCTTGAAACTCACGTCACGACGTTAATTCAATATAGTTAATTGATTCAGGCATGACCTTGCGGAAATCCATTATAAAATACAATAGAAGTGGATATATTTAGTAACCTGTTCCGCTTAGCTATTTCTAAAGGGTCTGAAAAAAAAAAAACCTGACGATCGTCATCCTGATAATGCCTCGTTGCGAGGTGAAACACGTGTCAATTTCTTTCAGGTTTTTTTTAAGACCCTTTAGAAATAGCTAATTGGAACAGGTTACCAAATATATCCACTTCTATTGTATTTTTTGTTAATTCAATACTTAAACTTTTAATTAATAATAATTGGTAGATAGTATAGCCACCATAAGACTGTAGTTTCTCTCGTAAACTATAGATTAAAAGATAACGCGTCAAGTTAAACTTAATTAACTTAGCTTCATGCTCCAAATGGCCGCCATGGTGGAAATTAAAAATAAACAGCTGGTTGTCATCTTGAGAAAGTTGTATACTTGCTAAAGGTAAGTAACCATTCCCCTGGATTACTACAAGCCATGTGGCCGATGGTATTTTCCATCGGAAAAAATATGGCTTAGTCAAATTAAAACTACTTAGCGAACTCCGCAGACGTGTACAGGGTTTCAAATAACAGTTACAGAAGAAAACCATAATATTAAAATGTATTTTTTTTTGTCTTCTATTCAGCAACATTGAATTATTGACATTATGAAAATATTTAACAATATCATTTTTGTCCAAATATTTCAATTACATTAGATAGATAGAATACTCTTTATTATGTACACCATAAAAATTACAAATATAAATACATTATATTGACTGATCCAATGGATATACAAATTCAAATTTAAAATATTTTACTTGACGTAAACCTACAAGGGCACTTAAGAAACGTCAGAAGCTGGGTGCACGGTTCCAATTGGTCTTTTCCTATGGAGAAGAGCCGGCAAGAAACTCCACGGTTACTCTTTTAAAAATAAATATTTTCATATAACAGTGTTAAGAGTCCTATTACATATTTTTACGGAAATTCGTAATTTTTGACGTTGTAATTTTCATTAACATTATGATATTTTAATTATTTAATTACAACAACGATAGTGGCATTCTCTTTCTTATAAGTTGGAGTTACACATTATTTTCAAGTGATTTGCTGAATTGACGCGGAATATATAGTACTTTAATTTTATTTATGGTAATATTTTCTTATTATATTGAGAAACGAAAACTAATGAAACGTATTCATTGTAGATAGAAGTTTTATACCTTATTAGTTTATTTGATAAAATTTTGTTTATTTGGAATATAATGGACGCTGAATCAAGACATTTATTGCTTTTCTTTATGATTTTTTCTGTGAAAACTCAAGAAATTTAAAGAAATTCTAGAACTCCAATAAACAAGTAAAAACCCTGGAGAGATGTCCGCTGTGTACCCAGGCACGGTTTTTTAAAGGTAAGCGGGGTCTGAATGTGCATATCGGAAAGGTGCACAGACCTCCAAATGCACTCTCTTCAGACCCTGTCTCAACAGTCACACCAACCACACCTGCTACATCCAATTTTGACCCGTTTTGGAAAACCCTTTCTAAATTCAAAAACTCTGTACCTGTTTTGAAGCGAGTTCCCCGCGGTGCTAGACCTCTTGTGGCACAACACCTCGCAGGTTGCGTCCGTCTTGCCATCCGGGAGAACTCGCGAAGTGCTTGGGAACAGCTGCTCACCTTTCCTTACAGAATTCTACATGTACAAAAGAATTTGGCAACCAAAAAAACACTAACCGCACAAATTAAAGAAAACTGTAATATTTCGGCTCATAATTTGGATTCCAAATTACCGACACAGAGATATACCTCTTCAAGAAGTATATCCCATTTCGTAGAATCGAAGTTAGGGGAAGGTGACATTAGTGGAGCAGCCAGGATTCTCTTTAGTAGTGATGTGGTGGCACCGTGTTCTCCAGAAACTCTCGCAGCTCTGGAGAGCAAACACCCTGCCCCAGTGGATGGCATTTCTTTTCCCGACCCCCCTGATCCGGATAATCACTCCCTCACCATTACAGGCCGAGAGTTGATCACAGCCATTTGTTCCTTCCGGAGCGGCTCCGCTGCTGGCCTCGACGGCCTGAGTCGTCAGCACCTAAAGGATCTTATCTGTTCAGGCGCCGGGGAAGCTGGTGAGTTGCTCTTGAAGGAGCTTACGGCTCTGATTAACCTTATGCTCTCCGGCAAGGTGAACGAGGCCGTCATCGACGTTCTGTACGGGGCCAATTTATGCGCCCTGCGCAAGAGGGATGGCGGCATTCGTCCTATTGCCGTGGGAACCACATACCGTCGTATGGCAGCAAAGATTTGTTGTAAATTTTATGGTGAGGCGGTTTCGAAAAAATTTCAGCCCCTGCAGCTAGGTTACGGCTCCAAAGGGGGCTGTGAGGCTGCCGTACACGCCTTGTCGACCTACCTAAATTCTGGCAAAGGAGAGGTCATCCTGAAGGTTGACATAAAGAATGCCTTCAATTCAGTGAATAGGGACACCTTGCTGGCAGAAACTAAAAAAGAAATACCCCAAATCTATAGTTTCCTTTGGCAATGTTACAGACACCCATCTAAATTACTGTTTCGGGACAACCTTCTGGAATCTGCTGTTGGTTGTCAACAAGGTGACCCCCTCGGGCCAGTGATTTTTAGTTTAGCCATTCATCCAATTATTCGACAGCTAAATTCCAAATTTAACGTTTGGTACCTCGACGATGGAACCCTGGGAGGCGATGTAGAAACTGTTCTAAATGACCTTCATTTCCTAAAAAATGAACTACATTCCATTGGCCTTGAACTCAACCTTTCGAAGTGTGAAATATACTTAGCGGACAGTACTGACAGACATGATACACTTTCAACACAATAGCCCCAGAAATCAAAATTATTGAAAAAAGCTCTCTTCGTCTCCTCGGGTCACCTATCTTTGAGGACTCCTTCCCCGGTTTTATTGAGGAAAAAATTCAAAATTTCAATGACGTTTCGGAAAGATTGTTCCAAATTAACATGCATTCGGCCATAACCTTAATCCGTTACTGCTGTTTCGGTCCTAAATTGACATATTTCCTCCGCGCCTCCCATTTATGGAAACACACTCATCTTTTAGACAAAATGGACCAAATTATCCGGCACACATTAACCTCGATCTTAAATGTGGCCTTGGACGACCGAGCTTGGGCACAAGCTACTCTTCCTATCCGTATGGGAGGCCTCGGCGTCCGCAAAATTTCTAGTATTAGTTTACCGGCTTTCATATCCTCGGTTCACGGTACTGAGAAATTAATCAGGAAAATCCTAGCTTCCACACTGATTAATTTTGATGTGCCGTGCCTCACCGAGGCTATGGATGCCTGGAGACTCGCTTGCCCGAATTCTGATCCGCCCGACAACCCATTTTCCCAAAGACGGTGGGATGAGCCGCTCTGCAGAGTAGTACAGAACAATTTACTTGAGACGTCTGTTACTACTGCGGAGCGTGCGCGCCTGTTGGCTGTGGGTAAGTGGGAGTCGGGCCTGTGGCTTCATGCACTACCGTCGTCGAACTTAGGCACTTTGTTCGACGACACTACCTTCCGCATTGCTGCTTCCCTGCGTCTAGGAGCTCCTTGTTGTTCTGCTCATCGCTGTCACTGTGGTGAAGTTGTCAACAGCCTCGGACACCACGGCCTGTCCTGCAGCCGAAGTGCGGGTCGCTTAGCGCGGCATGCAAACATTAATGACATCATCCGACGAGCTCTTGTCACCGTCGGCGTTCCAGCTGTATTAGAACCCAACGGTTTGGCACGCGACGATGGCAAGAGACCGGACGGCATGTCTTTATTTCCATGGAAGGTGGGTAGGCCTTTAGTGTGGGACGCAACGTGTGTCGATACTCTAGCGCCATCCCATCTTCCTGGCTCGGCGTGCTGTGCTGGCGCTGCCGCTGCGGCTGCGGAAAACCTCAAGCGGCGAAAGTATAATAACCTTATAGGTCACTATATTTTCGAGCCGTTTGGGGTTGAAACCCTAGGGCCGTGGGGTCCGAGTGCTCACGGTCTGTTCAATGAAATCTCCAAACGACTGGTTGACACTTCTCGTGACCCAAGGGTTGGTTTTTACCTTGGCCAGCGGCTAAGCATTGCCATACAACGTGGCAATGCGGCCAGTCTCTTGGGTACATTACCAGTCGACAGCGACGCGGAGGAATTTTTCGACGCCCAATTTTTGTTTAATTTTAGTTTAATTTTAGTTTAGTTTTAGTCTAATAGTTTTAGTTAGGTTAGGATATTATATTTTTTTAGTTTTGTCATACTCTTGTACATATATGTAATAAAAAAAACTTGTACCTTGAGTAAAACATTCAACTTATCTTTTAGTAATTTTAGCTTTTATTTGAATTGAATAGAACAAAGTGAATTTAAGCGTCAAAGTTCCATCGCCAACGGATTTTCTTGTAAACTGAGTTCGTAAAATATTTATAGTAAATTACACGAAAAGAAAAATTAAAATGTGTAACTCCAACTTACAAGAAAGAGAATAGTACTATCGTTATTCATAATCAAATAATTAAAATATATTACTGTTGCTGAAAATTACAACGTCAAAAATCATGAATTTGCGTAAAAAGTGTAATAGGACTCTTAATAGGCATGAGAGGACAGCCTGATAAGCATGTACCTAACCATTTTTGGTCAAAAGAAATACTAAGATAAGCAAGTTACCATTTTTCTTAAAAGAAAATGAAATAAAATAACAAAAGTAAACATCTTTCTATCAACAAAAGCACACATAATCTCCCGCTAGAAAACACAGATATACCATAAACTTAGCAAATTATTAGACAAAACATCTATCAATGGTACCAGGGTATAATAAGCGAGTAGTATAACTTATAGCGTCGAAAGAGAAAGGTGCCATCGCTGAGACGGGCCGAATTCCACCGCGGTTTACAGAGCGCGACCGACTTGTGGTTAGCTTAACTTTAACCGACATACAAGGGTTACGGTTAAAACTTGTTTAAGGTTTTGAGTAAAGGAAGAGTAAAATACCAAAATCGTCAGTCTGTTGCCGTTATGTCCCTTTCACACAGTCTTTGCATCATTTCTTTGGACTTCTCCTACTCTTATAATAATTATCTGCCTAGAATTGGGAATACCCAACTATGTTGTATTGTGGACGCAGCTGAATTCCAGTATTTTATATGCAGCGACTCCCTATACCTCCACAACCCAATTATTGGGTAATACGATAACAAAGACTCGCTAAGACTTGCTAAGACTGGTTGTCAGATTTCGGGCTTCTGACGACCCGTCTTGACTGTCAAAAATCCACGAATGACAGCCGGGACCAACGGCTTAAGTGCTTTCCCCTACTCTTATAATTAAATACTAAAATCCGTGTTTGAAAACAAGTGATGGATTCCGCTTAGCTATTTCTAAAGAGCCATAAAAAACTTTGAAAGAAATCGACATGTGTTTCACCTATCAACGAGGCATCCTCAGGATGACGATTGACTTATCGCGAACCCGAACACGGCGTGTTACCACACCGAGCGCTGTATTTTATTGATTTTATAATGAATTTCTGCAAGGTCACTCCTGAATCAATCAATACAGTTTCTGAATTGAGAATTTGAAGTTGTCAAACTCTAGTTTAGTATTACTTAAAGTGAAAGCCCACGATATTCAAAAAAATATTTGCAAAAAACGTAAGAAATTTGTAATTCCTTTGGCTACATTGAGATCTCCTTAAGATGAGAGAGAATCACCATAAGACGTGCTAAAGTAGTTTCTTACAAGTTCTCGACTTCAAATTCTCAATTCAAAAACCGGGTGTCAGAATAGTTCATGACATTCATGACGTATGTTGTGGTAAAAACATTTTCCAGTCAGCAAAGTGTTAGCGAGGTTGATTGATGATCTTGGACAATCACCCATCTGGAGATAAATTTTTGTAGAGTGGAAATCCTCATAGATATTATTATCTTCCTTCTGTAGAAATTGGTGGATTATTTCGTACTTTTACAGACAAAAACCACACCCTAATCATCCTCAGCACATTTGGAGTATTTCCAAGATAAAAACTGGAACCCTCTCTAGTCACTCCCTTGCCCCGCCTACAGCAATGTTTCTCAGGAATATTCTCAATGCCCAAGATAATTTTGAAAATCCCAAAGATTTTACTTATGCATTATTTAAAAGAATTACCGCGTTGAGCTAGTCGTCGCAAGCGCTACTACTGAGTATGAGGTCTTGGGTTCGATTCCCGGATCGAGCAAAGTGTTATTGGGTTTTTCATCTGGAATTTCTAAGTAGCAGCCCGGAGTCTGGATCTGTACCCAGTGGATGACAATAGGCTCGCCCCCTATTACATGGGACTTAAACAAAACTCGTAAATTGCGGCGTGATGTAATGTTGTTCAAAAAGATATTGAAAACAAGAACAGTAAATAAATAATATTCGATTTTATAACGATGTGATCATAATCAATTCACCAACCATTTGAATGTTATGATTATGAATAGTTATGACAGAATGAGTTTTAATTAAATTATTTTGCACTACTTAACGAATTGCTTGCGCTTGCGGTTGTTGTAATACATAACAGATATTATTATGCAAGTAAAAATACAAGCAATGTGACGATGAATGTTTTTGTAGAAAATAAACAAGTGACTGTGTTTTATACTATGTATACTATTATATATATATATATGAAGATATAAATATAATATGTACAAAAAAAAACAATCTTCTTTTCGTGTGGTTAGTGACTAACCTGGTGTTAGAGTGTCAAAGCCGCCCATGGGCCTCACATGCCGTCAAGAAAAATCTTTCAGACATGCCGATTACCTCACGATGATTTCCATCACCGTATTTAAAGCAAGTGATAATTATACAATACGCACATGAATCCGAAAAGTCAGAGGTGCGTGCCTTGGGTTCGAACTCGAGACCTATGACTTAGCACTGCTATAAAAAAAAAAAACAAGAATAAATAAATGACACTGATGTTCCAATTCTGTTTTCAAATATTGCTAAGAGGGATGTGTGGTGTTACGGGAATGGGCAAAATTTGAAATTAGCTCTTATGAGGAAGTCTGAAAGTGGCACCGGTGACTGATAAGTTGCGTGGAAATCGATTGTCATGGAATGGACATGTGATGCAGAGGAATGTGGAAAATGTCGTGAGGAAAGGATACGGACCAACGAAACGATGGATGGACTGTGTGAAAGATGATATGGCTGAAAGGGGCTGACTACTGAGATGAAGACCACAAATAAATTGATAACGGCAAGAGAATGATGACCTGTTTTAAAATGTTATGTAAGTGATTTTATTGACTCTTATCATATTTCAATCAGCCAATCACTACGTTTCATTAGATTTAACAGCTGATTTCCTGCTGATCAGAGTCTTCATTAGGCTTTCTGACACCGGAAAAACAATTCATCTAAAGTGCTAAATACCAATAAAATTAAGTAAGTGTCGGATAGATTCGACTGGAAGCCAAGACAAGGAAAAGGCCAGACTAATGAAAAATTTCATAACTGCAGTCGCCAGACATTTCCTGGCTTTCACCGGTCAATCTAGGTAGAGTAGTTAGTCGACAATTGATTACAATACTGTATTACGTATGCCATGTTTCTACCATACCCATTCATATGACTTGATTATCATCTGGTTGGAACTACATTGGCCTCACATAATCATTGTATTTCAGAAAACAGAAAAAGATTTTAAAATCAGGAGTACCTACCCACCTACTTATGATCTGTTATACGTAGATTCTTGCCAGTTAATCTCCTTGCGATAAACTGAACAGTCTGTTGGTAATTTTTTTATATGGTCTATGTCAAAATAAATCTTTCGATTTTTTTTAAAATAAATGTTCGAAAGTTAGAGAATCTGAGGCCATAACAACTGCAATGTTATCAGCGTAGTTGTGTTTCGGTAGTTAGAGGTAAGATAGCCAGTTCCTCTGTGATTGAGGATTCCGGGTGAAGCTCGCTTCCGCCTTCGGCCTGATCATCACTTACCGTCAGGTGTGATGCGAGCTAAGAGCTTCAACGCTGTGGATAAAAAAAATACTATTAGCCGCTATTAAATTAGAGGATTATATCCAAGATAAGAGTACTTGGAACTATGCTGGTCCTGCTCCATAGGACAATTTAGAATCAAGACAAAATCAAACAGGTAAAATTTATAATTTTGTGTTACATGACATTGATTTTACATTCTGTGATTAAAGTACATGTGTGAGGAAGTACTCACACATGTACTTTTTAATTTAAAAAAAAAATGGAACCATCGTCTAAAGTAGACGATGGTTCCATTTTTTTTCACAATGTTTGTAAATATGTGAGCACCATCACATAATTAAATTATCTGTCATTGCTTCATTTTTAATTCTGTTTATAGGTAAACAGAATTAGAATAAACGTGGTATAGTAATTTTATTCTAGGTGCATCGTCTTCACATATAATTATTTAACTAATGTACGTACTTATACAAACTATTGTAAAACATTTTAAAATAGGTGGAGTTTCTTGCCCATTCTTCTCCATACGAAAACTACCTTTTGGAAGGGGCAACTAGAATCAATTATATTATTTTGTAAATTTTGACGTTCAAAAGTGCCATACATGAGCCTATTTGAAATAAATGATTTGACTTTGACTTTATTGTACGAAATGCCAAGCTTAGTTATGGGCTGGCATAATTTGTCTCAAATTGCCATTGATAGGCTTAGAAAACGCTCTTTTTTAAGGAGAAAATAAAAAACAGGAAATACATGTTCAGTGTCACGGGCTGTGTGTTGTCCATCAGACAATATATCACGCACAGAACTCATTTATTTGTAAATATAGAAAGATTGGTGATTCAAGTATAGTTATGACAAAAGGTCATAAACTAACTCTCACTTCACTGTGAAAGTAAATGCGTTTTGTTTGGATTTCGCGTGATTTGACAATACTCTTGTCACGTTATCGGTAAAGGTAGAAAAGGTACACTTTATACATAACTCAAAATGGTAATAAAGTAGAGTTCGGTAGTACTTCTAACAATATATTTTAGCAAGCACTACTGGACATAGGCCTGTCTAATTGCACGCCACTAAGCTCTATCTTCGGCCATTTTGCACCCAAATTGAGTAACATACTTTTAATCACAATCCCGTTTTGAATGAAATTCTTAATTCATTGCTACATAGGTTTGAACAATTCGTCGGCTCAACAACATAAATAACGCAATGCACGTGGTTATACTGTCAAAATTAAAGGCATTGGCGTCCATTGTTACCTTTCCTGTCACCTTATGACTGCGTCACTAAGCGGATTTCGCGTAGCTGAATTTAAAGTCAAACATATTTGTACTTTTTGCCATCGATATAAAGATCTTATAAACAAATTACTTTACATTTTCTCTAAACTGTCAAACTTCATCGAAGTGCGTGTAAAGAACATCTACTAGCTATGATTTTAAAGCTCTTTGACCCATGCAAATCTACAGTAAATAACCTTGCTGGCTGGCAAATCTTTTACAGCTGCATTTAAAGCTATTTTCGTAATATTTCGTGATGGCACGCGGAAAGTTACCTCATCGATATTTTTCGTGTATTATTATGTCATCGCATGGCTACCCCCCATTATTTGAACCTTCTACGCCTCTCTATTTTATGGTGTTACTTTCCAAAATTTAAGTACTTATTGTCATTGTATTGTGATATAATATTATTGCCATTCGATAATAATATTGCCTGGCGGTGGGAACCATAGAATATGCCTAGAGAAAGAGAGAAAATACATTAATATTAATACACGTAGTTATGTACCACCTAGGTATTTTATTACTTTCTTATAAGGAATTAAATTTTCGTTAACAAAAAAATTTTGAAAGGAGAATGGTTCTTCTCTAATAGATTACAGGAAATCCTAAAAGAAGTCTATGGTTTTAAAATAACGTGGTAAATCTATCAATATTGTGCGTACAAACTTATATTTGCAGTTGGAATGAATCGGAGAACATGTTTTTCAACTACAATGTTAAGTTTGTATTTGGGATAACATCCCAACTTCGGAACCCTTCATTGTGCGTAGTCCGGCACGCACTTGGCCGGTCTTTTCCACATAGTCTTTAAGGATGTTATAATAAGTTCCTGTCACTGTTATCTACATAGCAGGTAGTGGTATTCGAATTTGCGTGGGGTAAAAAAACAATTTACAAAAAAAAAAACAACCGACTGCCAAACAAAAACACTACAAATTCAAAAATAACTTGCATTTCGGAAGTCGGTGGCAAAAAAATGAAAATTCAAAAACAAAGACACCGACTTCCGAAATTAAACTTATTTTTGACGTGTTTTTGAAGGCGATTGTTTTTTTTTTTTTGTAAAATGTTTTTTTCTTACAAAAGTTGTCAAACAGTCATATTAGATAAAACTATTTCACGATTGAAATATGTAAAATCTATTATTGTATCATTTGTAAATCGCATGTTAAAAAAGGGACAGCCTAATTTGGGACTTAATGTTTTTAATATTTTTCTTGGATTTTTGAGACCTCCACCAATAACATCTACTTTGACAAATAATGCCAGTACGTAACAGCCTACTGGAGTTCATTGACCTCCTATTTTTAGCTAAACATTGATTTCCATAACCAACTAGTGTTATTATTTAATTACGAAATCAGAACCTAATTACCTATATCATTATAATTTGCTCCAAATAAAAATTACTGCAATATCCAACACACATTGAAATACCCAATTTTAACCGCAAACCGTCTATTACAGCATTCCTATACTAAATTACGCGAAATGCACAGAGTTTCATAACTACAACATTTTCTAATCTTAAAGTTTTCCTTCGCAAAAATAATATCCACGCTACAATAAACCTTATCCCGTAAACAATAGAGATAGTAGGATTTCTTGGTAGAATTGCAAGTCAGATATAGGCATAAATCGATCGGTAACACGCAATTGTAATTGTTTGAAATCAAATTGCGCAGTTTAGCTCTAATGCCTTGTTAGTTTATTAACTATGAATGACAGGTTACTTTATATTATGAATGATTTCTATTTCTAAATCAGCCTTGGTTTATTAAGCACATAATTAGTAGATTGCATGGGCTACTAGGTAGCTAACAGGGGCTAATGGCTAAATGATAACAGCCACACTGACCGAAGCTTGGTTACACTTGCCGCGGTTCGTGGATGCAGCCTTTACATATCGAGACCCCTCCGTGCTTCGGAAAGCACGTTAAGTGCCTGCTGCACTGTTGCCAACTGCTTCCCTGACAGAGGTGACCTTGGTTAGCGACCGGCAGAGCTGTTTGAAATTTGGTCGTAAACCACCAAGGTCACCTTTGTCGGGACGCGGTTGGCGACGCGGTAGCAGGCACTTTAAACCGTTGGTATCGACTGTCATCGTACACCTTTGGAAGTATTTACGAGTAGTCAGAAGCCGAAAAAGTCTGACAACCAGGCTACCCAGTAACTGGGTTGTAGAGGTCAGATAGGCAGTCGCTCCATGTATAATATTGGTATTCAGCTGCATCCGGTTAGACTGGAAGCCCCTACATAGTTGGTAAGAGGCTAGGTAGATTGATTTCTTCTAATTCAGCTTAGCAGAAGCTTGCAGTACCTAGTGAAAGAGCTCGTCCTGCGAATTCTGTTGTATCATACTTATTTTCCCGCTAAATACCATTGATGATTTCCGGTTTTTTTTTCCGGCCTTTACAGACTTAAGACACATTTAAAACTTTGTGTTTAAACTTGTCTACCTATTGGCACCTGATGAGGACCTAGACTGTGCTGCTGGGGAGTTTGTGGCGCCACTTCTTCTTCCCAGCTGAAGCACTAGAGAGTGGGGGGCGGGCGCTTTAGGGGGACTGTCTTATGTAATTCTGACGTTCAAAAAGTGCTGATTTTTAGCCTAGATTGAATAAATGACTTTTGAATTTGAATTTAACAAAGTGACTTTTTATCAGTGATAAAGATGATGGAAAAATCAAAAATGAAGCTAACGAAAAGCTTATATCAATCCTGTTGAAAATCGTTGAAGAAATACGAAATGTTTTGAAAGCGAATGCACCCAGATTATATCGCTGACCGTAGAACCTAACACTGTTTATCATTGATAAATTTGATAGGTACACCTCTGCCTAGCCCTTCGGGACATACAAGCGGGATGGTTATGTTGTGTTATACCCTACTGAAAACCAGGTCAGGAAACAGCCCTAAGATCCGACTTGGAGATGAACTCAGAAACTCTGAAACTCAGAAACTATGAACTAAGAATCATGTTCAACAAACAAAGAATTTAAAAAAAATTGGAAAATCCAAAAGTGCACGCCTCATAACGCTCATTCAAAAGCAGTAAAATATTTAAACTTTACATACTGTAAAAGACAATTTAGGTTTGCGTTGTTGGTTACTAGGCAACGGAAGACGGTCGAAATTGGAAATATATAAATATAGATATTATATTAGTTTGTTTCTTATGAATAATAATTAAACTACTTTGAAAAAAGAGCCATTTTCAATAAGGTTCCTCCTATGCCTGAAACGAATCTCGAAATTGACTCAATTAAATTAAGTAGGTGTACTAGCAGAAGTGTAATAATAAAAACAGTTGCAGAAAGGAGGCAAAACAATTTTTTACGATCGCAGAGCACTCATGCTTCGCATTATGAATCGTGCAAAAACCCTCATTAATGCATTATTCCTGCTATACTAAGTTATATTCGACAATGCAAACGTGAACAGAAACTGATTAATAAATTTAATAGCAAACTCTTTTCTATTCTCATAATAAAAAAATAATAAAGCAATGATGAATGAAGTCAGATAAGTATCTGAGAAAGTCATTTGGTATGACCGAGTTCTGTTTAGCTGATACGGATTCTCTATGTAGTTATTAAATGATTCTTTCTTGCTTTTTAATGTTCTCTATGGTATTATGATAAGAGCATAAATCTACTTTCCACAAATCTCGTTATCTTTTATAACGTTTTGATCACTACGTTTATCTTTAAAACTGGTCATGATATTTATTCAAAATTACTTCTTCTTATTCTTTCTTCTTCTTTTATTAGTTATTATTTTTATATGGACACTTTTAGAAACTTTCTGACTGTGAAAACAGGGTAATTATAATACATCAGACCTCGCTCTGCCTGCCATTGTCCCATGTTACCTGGGGTCAGTCAAAATTATTTTCCTCTTCCATTATCTCCTGTCATTCGTCACGCACACCATCGTCATTCACTCCCTTTTCATTCACATCATCCCTTAGGGTACAGAATCATTCATCTTTTCTTTGGTCTCCCTCTCCCCTCCATCTACCAACATGTTATATTCACCACTTGTCATGCAGCAAGCATGCAGCCTTAAGTTTGCACTACGATGTCATTTATAATTTCTTTAAAGTTTTTATAAAATTGCTTTTTCTACTTACCATAATTATTATCGTAATCATATTTTATATCATAGCCATGAGCCACTTACCAACCAGTGCACTTGAGATAAACAAAATATAAAAGTTATGAATATGCATGCTCTTAGAATAAATGGCCAAAATATTAACTTTCTTTTAGTACCTTAGTTCATTCATCATTCATTATGAGTTGGTTTATTTTTACTGTCTATGAATTTTTGTGAGTTCTTTTTTTTATGAATGAATTTATATCTATGTATTGACAGGGCTGCTGCTGCAGTCGCTGATCGATTGACTTCTATAGAATCTTGCACCGAACTTAATTATTATTAATGTATTTGTCAAATGTTTGCAATCAAAATAAGTAGCTTTAATTTTTGATAATTAAACAATAGCCATCGCTTTGATTTATCAATACACAGTACAATACATAGATGCATTAGGTGCGTTTTGTTTGTGCAGAATAAACAATTTTACTTTCTTTCTTTCTTTTTAGGGTTCCGTACCTCAAAAGGAAAAACGGTACCCTTATAGGATCACTCGTGTGTCTATCTGTCCGTCTGTCACAGCCAATTTGCTCCGAATCTAATGGACCGATTAAATTGTAATTTGGTACACATATGTATTTCTGTGACCTAAACACGAACGTGTAGCACGACATAAATGAATTTTGAATATAGGGGTCACATTTGGGAGCAAACAAAAAATTTTAAAAAAAATTGGTAACAGTACCGTTTGACATATTAAATGAAAGGGTTGGTTGTGAGGATCTTAAAAATATGTTTTATATAATTTTAAAATAAATACTTTTAAATGTATTTAAGAAATTCGATGAATATTGACCATTCCCCGTTATCTCTGAAACAACCGATTCTAAAATTTAAAAAAAATACATAGTATGGCTCCTTACTCATAGATTACAAGAAAACCTATAAGAAGTCTATGGTCTTAAAATAACATGGTAAACATCTCAATATTGTGCGTACAAACTTACATTTGCAATTGGAATGTATGGGAAAACATGTTTTTCAACTACAATGTTGAGTTTGTTCTTGGGATAAATAAATTCATCTCAACTACGGAACCCTTATTGTGCGTAGTCTGACACGCACTTGTTTCTTTCTAGATCATCATTATCTTGCCCTTATCCCAATTTATTTGTGGTCGACATAACATGTCTATTTTTTTTTCATATTTCTCTATCAGTCATACCGGTAGTCACCCCTTTCTAGCCATATCATCTTTCACAAACATAGATAAACTATTTCAAAGATAGTTTATGATTATATTTTTATAAAGGTATTACGTAATTAGGGCATCTAAAGAAAGAAAGATTTTTTTTTTTATTTGGGACACGCACAGGAAATACAACATTAAAACTAAGAAAATTATAAAAACATTAACAATTTCAGAAAACATATAAATATTTAAAAAAAAAATTGTGTAAACAAAAAAGAAGACCTGTGCGAGGCCAAAAAGGCTCCTATCTATATATTTGAAAAAACGAATACCGCAGCGCTGGTATTTTGATAGGGCCCGCTGTGATACCACGGACACACCTACGGACATAAAATAAAATCCCAATAGAGGAGTAAAAAAATAAATCGCATCGGTATGTTCATATATTTTGTGCATTAAGACCAGTGTTTGTTAACGCATCCACGGCTTAGGATAGCAACGAAATTTTAACATAACGAAATATATCATGTAATCAATGATTTCTACTACGAATATTTGCCATATTCTTACTTCTTTCTATATTCTAAAAATAAAGAAAAAATAACGCCTTTTTACCCATTCAGGAGTATACCGGTTATAAAGGCGTTATATCTCTTTTTTATTTTTTTGAATGCTTGAAAATTCTGCCTTTCAAAAGCACGTTTTATTGTTTTTTTTTTAATGATTTGAATTTGTACATTTTAAAATAATATTGACAAAATCCCACACATTACTATTTCACTTTTTATTCCACACACCAAATAAAACGTTCCTTGCTCTCTTAAAGAACAACATGAAAGTCCACTCCCATTTGAAAAGCGATAGTTATCACAAAAACTAGCAGCGTTTCCACATTTCCCTGGCTATCACTGTCCCTTCATCTTAAACCCCCATAAACGGCGCCGGTTAGAAAGCCTGCGACTGCGCAGTAATTAGCTACTTATTACTAATGCTGGCCCATACTGGCCCATTACTCACTTGACACTTTCACCTGTTTCGTACTAGTCTCCACTCTTCAACGATTTGGAAAAAAGAAATAAGTATATCATCGAAGTAAATGATGAAGAAAATTGGAATTAATTTAACTAGAGCACTAAATAATATGGATTATCATTTTTTTGTTATATTTATTCCAAGTGTTAAGATTGAAAGTAATGACTATTATTAGACTCCGGTAAAAAAAGGCCTTGAAACTATCTTAGTTTATGACAAGCAATAGGGATATGTAGATAAGCAGTATCAATTACCTACCATTAAAATCAGACCATAATAGAATTTAGTTTAAAAGAAAAGTAAAAGAAAAAACCACCATGGGACAAAAGCGTGAGTTTATATTTGTATGGTGCCGTGCTATCATTTAGATACATGCAAGATCTATAATTATCAAAGAGATGGTGGGTTAATGTGTGGCAGAATCAGAATCAAAACTCATTTATTTGTACGAATGTAGTTTTACATAGTATGATGTTAATATATGCTGTGAGTTTAGGCTATGTATGTATTTAGTTAAAGGTTTACCCTAAATAAATAACAAAACATCACGCCAGTATTCCCCGAAGGGTTCGGCAGAGGTGCTAATAGTACACCTACATTTAGTGAGTTATGTGTAACAAGGGTTGAGCCTATTGCCATCAACCGGGCACAAATCCAGACTCTGGGCTGCTACTGAGAAATTCCAGATGAAAAACCCAATAACACTTTGCCCGACCCGGGAATCGGACGCGCTTGCAACCACTAGACCGATGAGGCAGCTTAAATAAATAAATGTATGTGTGAAACCAAGAATTTTCAAATGAAATAGAAATATGGGGTCGTGGCAACCGGATCTCAAAACTACCTTATGTTGTATTTTCCAAGCTTCAATATCTCATCCATCTAAAGTCATGTTTTTTAATAAGTTTATATGTTCACTGCCCAGGATTGATGATGCCACTTCACCGTCAAATTAACATCTTGCCTTACTTAGAATCGTAAAAGTTACGTAGGTATAATATTATGCTAATTACTAATTACAAGCCTCTCTGCTTTTGCCCATTTCATTGAACATTAACACTTTCACCGGTGTTATGATTGTAAGTAGTTAATGAGTTTATTTATGAGCTTCTGCAGTGATAGTAAAAAACTATAATTTCTGAGTAGAAAATTGTATTAATACTGCTTGGTATAAAATCTTTTCTTTAAATGGCTGTGTTTGTATGTTTCAGTTTCTCTTTGCTTATTGCTGATTGAGATCACATTTCTGATAGATCTATTTGATCTATGTGTTATTTTTGGGGTGGAAAAAATTGCTTACATGAGTGACGATACTTAAATGTATATGCGGCTCATCCAGAGAGGATAGACAAGTGGCAATCGCTTTCAAAGCGTTTCGTATACTACAATGACTTTCAACAGCACCGTAATAAGCTTTTCGGTAGCTTGTGTCAGTCCCATACATTTTTACTTGTCTATCATCGTTATCTCTGCGATACCGAATGTCACTTTATGTAGACCCTCTGGACAGTCAGCTCCGCTTCCCTACCTACCTTGCTGATTGACTAATATTTCTGCATGACATGAGCTATTCTCATATACTGTCCCCAACAAGAATAA
Organism: Omphaloscelis lunosa; assembly: GCA_916610215.1. Lineage (NCBI taxonomy): Eukaryota > Metazoa > Arthropoda > Insecta > Lepidoptera > Noctuidae > Omphaloscelis > Omphaloscelis lunosa. Next base: position 2,127,375 of record OU744262.1, on the reverse strand, counting down.
GAATTTGTTTATGAATTTCTGACATCATCTTAATGCTAATTAATAATACAATAGACAATATGGATCTCAATTCTTTTAAACAATACCTAAAACTTAATTTTGCTTACTTAGCTATGTAAGCCCAATTATACAGGGTGTGCAGTAAATAGCACGACATACTGCAGGGGGTGATAGCTAGGGTCACTACATATCAATACAACACAATATATGTTCAGCAAAATTTTACGAATTTACAGTTTTACAAAATTTTCCGAAATACCGAAAAATCTCTACCTTGAAACAGATTTTTAAGCATCTCGTAATGAAAAAATCTTTTTATAGTACTTTTTTTTACATCAAATTATTCGCGAATAGTTACTTTACTCATTGATAAGTCTTTTTTCTATCAAAGACAAGAATGTTTTCAAGAAATACTATTTTTTCTTTAAATTTGCACAGAACTATTCTCTTATCACTTAAGTTTAACATACAGTGGTGAAAAAAAAATCCGTAAGATTTTGCTGAACATATATTGTGTTGTATTGATAGGTAGTGACCCAAGCTATCACCCCCTGCAGTATGTCGTGCTATTTACTGGACACCCTGTATAACACAAAAATATTGTTCATCTAAGCTATTAAGTTTGATGTAATCGTTGATTACTATAAGACATGCATCGACCTTGGATGTATCTAGTGCTAGTCCATTACAATGGTGTTAAAAGCAATCTGCATCGGATTGTGTCCATCTAATCAGCTGATCAATTTTGTACTACCAGCAGCAATCAAACTTTGTACCTTTTAAACTACTTAACATGAAGTAGTCTATTATTTGACTCTGAAGTGCTGGTTTTTGCTAGGTTTGGTCCTTACCTACATGTTTCGTTAAAAGCGGTTCAGTAAATATTAGGGCTATCTCCTATTAATGCCGTAATTCACTTACAATTTCCATCTTCTCTCAGCACCTATGTCGACCAAGTTTATTAAGGCTTCTTCTGTCGTAGATATCAGCACGAACTATGAGGATAATAAATATTTACCAGCTGACTGTCCACACGTAGGTAGATTTTAGTAACTATGGCGCCACGTAGAGGCTATACTAATGGGAAAACAAGTGACAGCATCATCTCCCATTCTTTCAAAACCTGCGACAACAAAAAGGATTGTTTCATCTCGATGACCACACATTTCACTGACAAGACTACCATCATAATAAGGTTACCAAACTCACACAATTACCTATTTATTAAGATCGGTGCTATTTTGCCAACCGTCCGTCTAGGCCGCGCCGAATCCTATTGTCGGCGTTGGGCAATCTATGGAGCTATTGTTCTTGACAAATTGCTCGTTACTGGAGAGTATGTTATTAGGTTTATTTAATTTAGAGTTGGGAAATGGATATTTACTGTGAGTCTGCCGGATTGGGTAAGTGAAAAGAGAACTATAAAACACCGCTGCTTAGAGCTTAACCAAAATCTATAAAATAGCATAACATCACGCCGGTATTCCTCGAAGAGTTAGGCAGAGGTGTGCCAATAGTACACCCACATTTCGCCAGTTATATTTAAGTCCCATGTAATAACGAGCGTATTGCCATCAGCCGGGCAAAAATCCAGGCCAGCCGGGCTGCAATTGAGAAATTCCAGATGGAGAAACCCAATAACACTTTGCCCGACCCGGAAATCGAACCCAGAGGTTGAAGTTTTTCTCATACTCAACAATAGCGATTGTGACCACTAGACCAAATGGCCAGTCAAAAGTAATCAGGGGCCCTACGGTAGTTGTCCCACCGACAGCGATTAACGAGTAGCAAGCAGCGAGTGTGTAATTCCGAAAGTTTTGTCGCTGGGCTATCAGTCAGTGTCCGAGTGCGACGGGCGATTACGCGCACCACTCTCGCTCGGGGCGAAATTACCGCTGTTTGGTCTCCCGGCGTGAGTTCTAAGCGAGAATCGCTGAGCGAGTATTATCAATGATAGCAGTGACTAGTCACTCAGCGAAAAACTAGTGGAGCGAGTCCTCGCCGGCAGTGTGAACAGTCAGCGATCAACTATTAATATATGCATCTCTTTTGTTTACACGGAGTGCATAACATCAACTTTAAGTCATTCGTGGTACGAGTTCTAACCCACCATCGACAGACCTGCCTGAAAGAGGACTTTTGGCCGAAAGGTGTCGTATATCAACGTTTCCGAGGATGGTTACGCGACACCACGCAGCGATACACGACGCCGTCAACATTACGTGTGTAGTCTTAGTTATATAAGGTTTTTATATGTATTAGTTTATTATTGTATAAGATTATTTTGTGTATTCTATTAATATGGGCCTTAGTTGCCTGATAATAAAATTAAATGATATCTATTGTACGTTTCTTAACGAGAAAATAGCCGACAGTTAGTCGCTTCCTCGCCGGCGATGGGACAACTGCCCTACGGCCCTAATCTACTCACTATTTGTAGGGCACGTGATGTTCCGGGCAAGTCAAGGTGACAGTTAACAGTTGCACTGGTCACAGTACAAAATTGAAAGACACTTTGCATGCACTGCACTTTTCGCCTTATTACTGTAAAAATCTCATCGCAAAGTGAGCATGAAGTGAGCTGCCATTCCACCCGATGCTAGGGTTTGACACTTTTGACAGCTAAATTCACGTATGTTTTCACGGTAAGATTTTTACGTACAGTAAAAATATCACTACTGTCCAGGAGTATCTGGAAATGTCCTGAAATGTCGTAGTGACTGAAAGGTTTATTGACTGAGAGCCTGTGCACACGATGCATTGCGGCACTGCACCGCAAAGATTTTGCCGTATTGAAAGTCACACGGGCGATGCGGCGCTGTATAGGTCTTACGCCGCAGCGGCGCCACATAGCGCGTACATTGTCATCTGTCAAACATCTGTGTTTTTGAAAACGCACAACTTGTGGATTTGACAAAAACCGCCAATACGTAATGATTGATACTTGTTCATTCCTAGTACTTGCCCTGCAGTAGACCTAAACTATTGCAGCCAGTATTTTGATATGGTAATCAGTCAGGTACCTATATAAGTGAGCCGACATCCGATTTCGTAAGCCACATCCCGCGATCAACCTTGTGGTAGCAATTTGTTGTAGTAGGCTCGAAAGGGCTTGATGTAGCAATGTTGATATGCATGTCAGTAATATGGGTATTAGGAAATATATTGTAAGTACACATTCCTTAGATATACTATGGATGTGAATACACACGGAGCTTTAGTTTGATTTAGAGATATCAAGGTGTGTGACGCCACGCAGCTGAATGGATCAACCTGCGGAAGGCGGAGGATAAGGTGTTGTGGCGCAGCTTGGGAGAAGCCTATGTCCAGCAGTGGACTGCGATAAACTGAGTTGATTGGTGTTAAGGTCTATTTAGATAAAAATGCATAACAGGCCACTACTTTGGCTGCCTACGAGAAAATCTTGTTTAGGGACTGTTTGCATCTTGCAACTTTATAATATTTTTTTTCAGTTATATGGATGGATATAAAGAACAATTACACATCTTAAATCTAGACAACCATGGATTCAACATTTTTTTTTTTTTATATAAGGCAACCTAATAGGTTGGATTGGGAATAAAATAAGCTTTCATTTGATATGCAATTCGTTTTAATAAATTATGAGGGTATAATAATAACGCTTACTTAGCTGTTTATACCTGGCAACTCCATAGTTGCGCAGAGGGGAAAGTAGGGAAACTTTAGTTTTTGAATTCCTTGGGGTATATTCTGTCAACTGATGCTCAACTTTCATAAATAACTAATCGGGGTAGATGATAAAAAAAATTGAATTTAACATTTTATTGTTTAACATCATCGGCACGTGATTTAGCTAGGCAACCTATTTTCGATGTATCAATTTTTACATTATCTAGCATATATTCTTAATTATCATTAATTAATAGATTAGGGTATATATTTCTTTTACCGGATCTTAGACCTTAGCAGTCTTTGACAATTCATGAAGTGGCTGTTTAACGGCAAATCGTCACTTGACATAATATGTCAAGTGGTGTCCTCGACTTGATCAGCATAAATCCATTTCAAACAATCCATTATTTTCTAGAACCTCACAAAGCACACGTATTATTCATAATCATTGCAAAACACACTATAATTACATAAATCATCGATGAGTTGGTTATCATTATAATCTAAAATCGATCGCCATCCGCCAGTACAACATTACATAAAGTAACCAAATACTTACGTAAACTAATCGAGTTCGGATCGATTCAGAACCGATGGCCCGTAACTGTTTCCGATTGGATTCGCTACAATCGCACTGACCTTTGTATCTCAAACCTTATTGTATCGTCTTTTCTAATGGTTTATGGATAGAAAAATCTAGTTGCCTTGACGTACTCCGTAGAGAATACGGTCCGTCGGGTCTGGCCGTCGTTGTTCACGGGTCGTCAAACTCAAACCATTTATTTCAATTAAACCATTTACAGGCACTTTAGTCAAGGAGTTGGTCAGCCAGAAGGATGAAGCTAGTCGCCCATTCCAAAGCGTAGTAGGTTCTTTTGGAGAAAAATGGGCACGGACAATCTTTTAAATCAAATTAAAGTTACCAAATATAATTTAAATCAAAAATATTACTAGACTAATAACATCGAGGAGTCTTACCCAGTAACTGGGTTATGGAGGTCAGACAGACTAAACAGGTAAAATACTGGTATTCAGCTTCAATCGGTAAGACTGGAAGCCGATCCCAGAATATGGGAAAAGGTAAGCAAATGATGATGAATAATGATGTTACGCTGGGCCCGAATATCGATGTAGGAATATTCCAAGACCAAAGTTTGTCAACTGTACAATGAATGTCCTTAGTATTCGCAATAATTTGGTTGTGGCATGATACAACCCAATTATTATATATTAAACTAATGACATTATTTCTATGAAAAATATTGAAAACTATCTGTGTTCTGCGATTGGATGTCGATTCCAACCTAGACGGCAAAGGCTGCATGGGTTATACCGATTCTTTGTGCGAATTTTATGTTCTACTATGAAATTCGCACAAGAAATTCGACTCATTCGTCTAGGCTCTATACATAGTAGGTGTATAGTTGTCGAAACAGAAAATATTATTAGTTACTTTATCAACGACCTTATTACACGGTTACAGGTTTAAACTATGGAGCCATTTTTTAATTTCGAACCTTATACTGATAAAGTTAAAGTTCTAATTACAATAATTGATATTAAACCCGAGTCTAAGTTGTCAATTTTGTTTTTAGACTTTACCTATTTCTGAATAAGATCCGAAATAAAAAAACTGGGAAATAGGTTTAAGTTTGGACCAAAGTTAGAACTCATTTTGTTATGAGACGGAAATAGTTACAAAGTTCCTGCAAAGAAAATTACTCTTAAAACGAGGATTGATTATCTCGGCTACTGCTTACAGACCTACTTTACGACAAACTGCATATTACCCGCCAAAGAATTTACAACATTAATTCTCCTAAACAAACTAGTTCAATCTAGTCCAATCTGGATAGAACCAGTTTTGCATGAGAGGTTTACATGACACGGAAATGTTAAATATTAATATTTAATTGTTTACAAAGTATACCGTGGGAGGGACGAGGTACATTGAGATGTGCAACTCATCATACCATGTAATCAAGCTTGTGTACCCTGAATGCTCGTGCAAACTGGCGCGATATCGCGGGCGCTACAGCCAGCGCGACCCTCGTATCGCCCACGATATCGCGCTGGTCTGCATAAGCCTTTGTGGTAAAAGCAGATGTGCCTAGAACACCTGCATTTTGCCAGTTATGTATAAATGGCGAGCCTACTGCCATAAATCTTTCTCCCCGACCCTTGCTCGATGAAGCGCCAGCCCGCGCCGAAGCTGAGCCTGTAGCTTTAAATTCCCCTTATAATAATAATTATCCAGTTTTAATCCAGCCTGTCTCATCTTGCTGTCCTCCCCCAGCAACGCCCAAAGCCGAGGTACGTACCCCACAGGGGGTGCCCTTATCGAGCGTTCGCCTATACAAGTTATTTTACGCCCTGGCTGAAGGCTTTAAGCTGGTAGCTTAAGGCAACCACAGGACAGTCCAGTAGTTGCGATGCTCAGAGGTCAACTACGAGACGCCCTTTCTAAAAAAAAAAACCCAAATCCAGATTTCGGCAGCTATTAAAAATTTTCTAATCGGAAAACCCGGTGAGACTTTGCCGGACCCAGGCATCCAACCCAGGTGACGGTCAGCACTCTTGCAACTCTTCTTAATAATCTCATTTACAGAATGTAAGCCTTTCATTAACTGCTACATTAAACAATTAAGCTAAAATTGCCTTACTATGCTTGGGAGAGGGATAATGGTATTTTTTTTGTTATTAGCAGACAGGAGGATGCTGCTGCCCAATTACTATTGATATAGCCAGATGAACGCATTGTTTACTATTACGGACGGTATTACAAATCTATTTGCACTATTTGGATAATTTGTTTTGTTTTCGTAGTGTTGTCGTAGTATTATTAGAAAAAGAAAGAAAAACGTTTATTTGCGGTAAATATGACGCAAAAAAAATGCAAAAATAAGAAAACGTTGGGGGAAGCATGCGTCACATCCACGCAAATCGGCTATCGCTCAGCATTATGCTACGATCCTATGCAAGACAGAGCCCCAGCGCTGGTTTTCAGCGACAACCGACGCCGACGTAATGACGTCGACCGGTGCAGCAAACAATATTTAGACGGTGTACCAGTACAGCGTACTTAAAGAAAAATAATTTATTAAAATTAAAATGTGATTCAATATATTAAATAAATGTAAAAAACATAAAATTTGTATTGCGTGTATTAACCATTCCTTAGGGTATTGTCAATTATTCTTCCTGTAACTGCTGGCAAAATATAGCAATACAACGTGTGTCAGAAAGGTGTGGTCAAATTTAAGTGTGTGGTTCAGACCATCAAACTGAACAAGTTTATCTATGAGACCACCATCGTAATCGTGAAAAACTATCAACCATCCCATACAAAACTGCAATACCTACTCGATCCAAATGTATGAAACGGCTGATTATTTCCGAACAATAAACCGCTGGTATTCAAAAAATACTTCAAACGAAACTTGGCCTAATAACTGAACTAATTATAAAGCAGGACACGGCTTCACAGATTATTATTATTAAGAGGCTGACAATAGCTACAGCACGGTCACTGTTAGACTGTATAGTAAAGAGAGAAGCGCGATGACACAACGCTGGTAGTTTATTGAAAAATATGAAACAATTAGGTATCTATTTTTTTTAAGTGTTCTGATTGGACAAAAAGATTAAAACACTTACGTTCATATGTTGCTTGTAGAATAATCTGACAAAAAATCAGAATGATTGCATGTATATTAATATGGTTTTTAATCGTTCAAACGTCAAATTCAAACAATAGGTATAACTATTTTTTAAAGGTATTCTTATTTTTTTTTTCCATCGTAACAAATTAGCTGTATTATGTTTTCAAGACACTGTCTAACTAGCCTATCCTAAAGAATAACATTTATTTTTCTAATTTTGTATACTTTTAGGCATTATAAAACTTTCGTTTAGCTCCTGTAGTCCTTAAGGAAACCCTAGTCGTCAACATCCTGCAGAATCACCTTAATTTCTTTAACAATTAGTTACATGGCCAAAGTGAGCAGAACTATTTCTACGATCATTACACTATAGCTATCGCAGTTTTCTAATACCCTGCCCAGCCCAGCGTGGCGATATCGTGCATTTGATCAAGTATCCCGCTACTCTTATAGAATTCACAATAAATCATAGCGCTGTGTAACCGGGAAGTAGTGGGTAAGCTGTAATCCACGGCCGTAACACTTAATTGCTTTGCAATCCGAGTGTGAAGTAGTGAGGGGCACGGTCGTCGATTAAAAGTCGGTTGGTTCATAATATTGCTTCAAAATGTGATGATTAAAAAAAAAACCGGCCTAGTTTGTGTCGGACCACGTACAATGAAGGGTTCCGTAGTTGGAATGACTTTATCCCAAATAAAAACTTGATATGTCACACGGTGCTGCCAGTTTGCAGAACTTTGTTTTTAATTATCTGTATTGCCCCCCAAAATGACCCCCATATTAAAAAAAGGTTCCGTTTTTTTTTAATATTCAACAAAGTGATTTATTTCTTTAACAATATTTAACACAACTATTTACACTAGGTATTAAATTAAATGATTATCTAACTATATAAATAAATATAAAACAAAAGGACACTTAGGCGTCGAAGTATCTCTGTCATCGCTGTCATCCAGAAATGTACCCAGAAGACTGGCAGCATTGCCACGTTGATGTTGCTAATTCCTTGGCTAAAGAACGAACCAGGGATGAATTCAGTAGTAATGAGAATCTAAAATAATGCAGTAGAGCTGAAAATTAACTCAGCCTATCACAGTAGCTGCACATAGGCATCTCCTCTCTCCTCTCCTCCTTCTGCATCCTGTCTATCCCAACTACCTTTTTTAAGGTAGTACTGATCCATCTGGTTGGGGGTGTGCTCACACCACCCTTACCGATACGCGCTCCCTACTCGTGGACTCGTCTCCAACAGCTGTCTGTTCGCCAAAAAACTAATGTTTAAATGCTTTAGTAAAAAAACACGTTTCTTGTAAGTATAGGGGACCGCCATTAAATTTTTAACAATTTTTTTTTATGAACTATCGAAATAAACAATCTATGAAAATTTCAACTGTCTACCTATTACGATTCATGAGATACAACCCGCTGACAGACAGACGGATGGACGGGCAGCGGAGGCTTAGTAATAGGATTCCGTTTGGTACCCGGAACTCTAAAAACTTATGAGTTTTCGCTCACTCGAAACAGTTTTGCAATTGAACCCAATAGGCCAAGCAAGCAAGCATTCACTCATCTCCTACTTTTAGAACAAAGTTAGTAGTACTATTAATATAGATAACACCTTCAGATAGTAACCGCTATCCGTAAACTTATATTAGAATCAAATCTCCACATAAAATACCTATTTTATTAATTCATAACAACCAATAGTCGATATGTCCCACCACTATGCAACACAAATGTATGCGCGGCCGGCGCAGGCGCAGGCGCTAGGGCAATGTAACGGTTCTCCGGTTCCTGGTACAGGCACATTCTAACGCTGAGTCGCTGCAAATTATTGAACTTAGCTTTTGTTCTGACTTAGAACTTTGTATGACGGAATGTTGGTTTGAAAAGGTTCTGCTATAACATCCAAAACTTTTAAGAGGTCGGTAGTCGTTGATGCAATTTGCATTCTATTCCAATCAATGCTTTAAACCTCTTTCATTACTTTTTTAGTACGCATATTTCGTTCAGTAAGTCTCTGTGATAATAGCGCCTTCTAAATACCTATTTAAAACTGCCAGAAAAAGGAGACCCAAACAGCGTCATTCACTAAATCAAAGGTTTCTGAAGTTTCTTTTTTGTTTCTGCAATCTGTAACTGCTAACATAAGAGATTTACTCTCTGTCATAATTTGAAACATGATCAAGATCTCTATAGAAACTCTTGGAATTAGACAACGACCAATTTAAGAAAATGGCCACCAAGCTAACAGCAAATAATGTTCCTGGATTACCTACCCAGACTAAATACACCAAACAGAAACCTCGTGATGTTGATATCAGTAAACCTTTTTTTTAAGGGCACGCGGGCTGAAGCCGGGGCTCGGGAACTTTACCGTTTAAATGCAATATGGGTTCTTGCTCTTGACCTCAATCTCGCGTCGTCAAATTACAAAAATGCGAATTTTTACTCAGTAAATGCAATAAAAATAGTGAAATGCTACATGATTAGTAGTGGAAAAACATGCCATAACAATTTAATGACAAATACTGCACGTATTATCATGTTGATCTCGACTTACGTGACATTTTCAGTAATTATCTGAAGCTGTATCTAAAACAAGTGTGACAAAATGAGTGCGCAGTGACAGATTAATTATAACCTGTGCTGTGATTTACAACTTGTATGGCGATTATTTTGTAATGTTGCTGCTTTCGGAATATTTTTATGTGTTAGCTATGAATTGTTGCTAGATTTTAGGGCTCAGTATCCAAAGGGTGGCATCGGGGCTGTACAACGGGGGGTTGTTGTTCCAATTATCTACTTTTCTAGTGTCACTTGAGTTTCACAGAGTGTGTACTGCTATGGCTAGTATAACAACAAATAATAAAACTAAAATAAAGTAAAATTTACAGGACACCCGTTAATTTTTAACTTTATCTTATTTTTACTATTGAGGAGCTCGTGGCTAAGTAATACTAGCCGCACGGGTCGATCTATCCTTGCCGGGGTTGGTCCGTGCCTCGCACGTTAAGCCGTTGGTCCCAGCTGTCATTCGTGGATCTTTTACAGTCGTTACAGGTCGTCAGAAGCCCGAAAGTCTGACAACCAGTCTTACCAAGTGGTATCGTATTACCCAGTTACTGGATTGTGAAGGTCAGATAGGCAGTCGCTCCATGTAAAATATTGGTATTCAGCTGCTTCCGGTAAGACTGGAAGCCGACCCCAACATAGTTGACAAAAGGCTAGGCAGATTGATTGATTTTATTTTTATTATTTAAAGTATTTATTTTAAATATGTTTAATTAAATACGTGTTTAAACATTGTTTTATTATTTTGTGGTAAGATTGTTAGTGTTAATTATTGTACTGTGCCAATGTACTTTTTTACCCAACTAGGTAAAAAAGGATTATGTTTTCTCTCCATCTCACTTGACATTTGGAAAATTGATTTTTGCACCTAGCACGCAAAACTCATTTACCTCCTCAACTACTGTATTTAGCACTTTCACAGCCATTTAGTCACGTTCAAACCTTAGCAAAAGTTTCTATACTTAAATACCACTCAAACTAACTACCATTTAAGGTCCAGTCCAGCTAAATATTCATCAAAACATGCTTTTAACATGCCATGCATTCAGCTTTCCGAAGTGAAATGAGGAGAAAATGGCCGCCTCGCGCCAATGAATTCAAACCACATGTATTGACATTCTGCTGCTAAATTATCCATTGACAGCTTGTACTAAGAATTGATATTATACTTCCTTCTTACGTAACGTCTGTTGAATTATTTAATTGTTGAAGCAATGGTGGAAATTAAATTAGTTTATTTACGTGAGAGAAAGTTGGTTGAGAGTGTGACACTGACAATAATAATAGGCATTTCTTTTTTAATGTCATATGAGTTTGCGCGGGAAGGCTACTTGTCTTTGCTTGCAATGTTTACTAACAAGAAAATATTTCGACCACCATTTATCGAGCTTCGAAGAAATCCAAAATATAAAAATTTGGTTGTACTTGTTTTTCTTCAAAAGAGTGAAATTACAAATCGTTACTATTGATTAAGATTTGATTAACTGCGCGTTAGTATCATCTTGCGCCGTACGTCGCGCAGTCTCACTTTTGCTTTTGTTTTTATCAATTCAAACATATTTATTTGCTTTGAAAATATATCTTTCTTTTGCTACCAAACATGTCATGATCATCTGAATTTAATTTTTTTCGAGGTTAGAAATTTACGTGTAAAGGCCACCATATTAAATTAAGGGAAAATTTATGTAGCTTATGTCACCCGGACCACTATCACGAGTATATTGATACTTCATTCATCAAAATCGATTCAGCAGTTTAGGCGCTATGGTGGAACACACATAAATACAAACAAACATACATAGACTGCTAAAATCATAACCCTTCCTTTTGGCTTTGCCGTAGTCTGGTAAAAACAAATGAATTAAGGTTTAAAAACAGAATGTTATACTCCCAATGCTATTATTAACGGACTTTATAAACAGGTATTAGATAAATACATGAACAATGGTGGCCTAGTGGTAACGGCCGCGAATTAAGAATTGTAGGACGTATATAGCCTCGCACATACATTTCGCCAGCTATGGTTAAGTACCATATAATAGGGGGCGAGCCTACTGCCATCAACCGGGCACAAATCCAGACCCTGGGCTGCTACTGAGAAATTCCAGATGGGAAAACTCAATAACACTTTTTTCGACCTGGGAATCGAAACCAGGACCTCATGCTCAGCAATAGCGCTAACCACCACTAAAACAACGAAGTAATATTAGGTAAATATGACACTTATATACAAAAAGAAAAATATATTGTTGCTTCCAAGCGTGAGAATGAAGATTCATAGTCTAGACAAGTTTACAAGAAAAGAAATGCATCTAATAACTCCAATGACTATGCAAACAAACAAAGCAACAGTAATTACACTGCCTAATTAGAATAATAAAGAAATAAATCAGTGAGTATGAAGCGTAAACGTAGTTTTTAATACTTTTCAACTTGCTGACGTGTCCAATGAAGCGATGAACATAAAAACTTAATGAAATGCAGAAAGAACTGTAATTGAATCAGAAAAAAAAATTAACGGTCCATCGGAGAGAAGACCTGAAGTTCCGAGTATTGGAGAACGATGGAGGAAATTCAGTTGTTCACCAAATATGGTGGACAATAAAACGGATACACAATTGGTATATTACATACGTTTTAGGGTTCCTTACCTCAAGAGTGTCACTGATCACTCGTGTGTCTGTCTGTCTGTCCGTCTGTCACAGTCAATTTGCTCCGAATGTAATGGACTGATTAAGTTGAAATTTGGTACACACATGTATTTCTGTGACCCAAACACGGACGTGTAACGTAAATAAATGAATTTCGAATATGGGGGTTACTTTTGGGGGGCAAACAAGACAATTTAAAAAGTTTTGCATACTGTGTGACATAACAAATGAAAGAGCTTATTGCGAGGATGTCATAAAATATTTTTCTAATAATTTTTACAATAAATACATTTAAAGATGTTTAAGAAAGTGATGAAAATTGACCATTCCCCCACCCTTATCTCCGAAACTACTGAACCTTGAATTTTGAGAAAAATACTATAAAAATACTTATAGATTACAGGAAAACCTATTAGAAGTCTATGGTCTTAAAATATCATGGTAAATCTCCCAATATCGTGCGTACAAAGTTACATTTGCAGTTGGAATGTATGGGAGGACATGTTTTTCAACTACAATGTTAAGTTTATCCTTAGGATGAATTCATCCCATCTACGGAACCATTTATTGTGTGTTGTCTGGACCTGACAGCTTGAGTGATGAAATGATTCTAAAGAAATTTATTTTAATTTAAACCTGGCTCCTTTTCCAGGTCATTTGATGGCGAATCTGAGTCTGTCTAAAGCTCGCTGAGTGACTTTGAATTGTTTGATGGACACCACTCATGTCACCAATCATGTCTTGGCAGATTGACACTGTATCATATGTCATGATAAGCAGGATGCTCTTACTAGGGTTTTAAAGTAGTAGAATTTTATTGTAGTAGTTGATATTTTACATCATCAGCATGCAGGAAAGTTTTGATCATAACTGATATTCCTTTTCTTATATTCCTACAAATAAATATATTTAACATATACCGAGTGAGCGGTGTACCGAACCATACGAGAATCAAATAATGACTGCGCAAATCGTTCCATTCTTGAATTGTCCGGCGGCGCATATCGGCCAATCCCGTTACGGTATTCAGGTTTTAACTCATACGCATTGGTTTCTTGTTAACAGTTCGTTTTAAGCGCTTTTTATGATCCATTGGTTAACTTGTCAAAATAATTTGTAGGTTACCGATACTTTTTAATTGGTCGTGAAGAAGATTCATTTGAATGAAGGAATTTGTAGTATGAAACAAAGAGATGACATGGTTATTGTGGAATCTGGGTGAAGAGTTCACAGCCTCAATTTACTGGGTTGTAGTAAATTGCTGGCTTCCATTGGTTATCCCTTATTACTCAAAGTACCTAGGCGAACGAGCTCAAAAAATAGCAATATATATTTCATTTTAGCATTGGCGAAAATAGAGAATGCTCATTTAGTATAAGACAGTTCATACTAATCCATGAATAGTACCTACTTGTTCCATGCTGCCATAATAGTAGGTACATACTAATTCCATGCTGCCATGTCATTATTCTCATGTCATTATTGAATATCTTGTTCTAAGCTTAGGACTAGCGAGCTCTGCTCGGGTAAGAATACGGAAAAAACGAATTTTCCCAGATATGAGACCTAGCTAGATCGATTTTTCGCCATACTGCAACTTTCACTGAAATTATTAAAGCCGATTAGTAATCGAATGAAATCGTTAGAGCCTATACTATTAAATATTGCTCGTTTAATAGTATAGGATACTCAATTGGTAGTATTATTAGTAAGAATTGAGGAGATAACTAAAACATTTCTTAGTTCTAATTTCTATATCTAATTCTTCTGATATTTTCTTTAAAGGAATCAGATTTTTTTGAACATCACAACAACTTAATTTTTAGCTCCTTATCATATAAGTTGAATAACATTTTTTTTTAAACGAGCGAGCCTTGCAGTAGTCACATATGATGTGTAACATCTGACATCTCACCTTGGTAATAGCAACATTAAAAGGGCGGGGCGTCGTCGTTTCTGACGGCCAATTCTAGCATCGCGCGCGCTCATTGATCAAATCATAAGGCGCGCGCTTCCCCTGCTCCCTGTAACCCACTTCCGTCCCTTTTTACGAAATCACTCCCACAGACTGTTCTTTTTTTTTTTTTTAGATTTTGATTGCGTTTCCTGCGAGAGGCGAAATGTTACACATCAAAAGCGGATGTCCGCTCACCTGTGTTGCGACAATTTTCTGTTTACCAAATAGTTAATTCTGTGTCACTTATCTACCGCGGATCTTCCTCTCTCAGAAATTCTAGGTAAATAATAGATATTTTCTGTTTGAACTCTTATAAGAGTTCTAGCAGAAAGTACCTATTATGTCTTCAATGTTTATTTTAAACAATACCTATTGCATAATGTGAGTGTAGTCATTGATTAGGGCCGATTCACACGACAATGCTAAACCCGCTGTCATGTCCGCACAATACTTTCTAACGGTAATAATTATTGTTACGTAATGAAGATACAATGTCAGCACATGGTCAGTAACCGCAGTTTGAACCTCGCGTTAAATAAGTAATTATTATTTCGTTCTGAAACCAAAAGGCGCTCCCTCACAGGAAGTATTCGCTTGTAACGTAAGCTAGCCTTGTTAATTATACCTATTTAATTATTAACCTATCCTGCTGGCTTCCATTTTCTCTCTAAACTATCTAACAGTTAAGAAAAGAAAGAAAGAAAGGAAAGAAAACAAATACGTTTAGTTGACAGCCTGCGCAGTCTACGTTCAAAGCCCTAGCCTTTACAGTGGAATCTTGGATTGTGTAACAATAATTACAGACGAAAGCTCCCGCTGAGGGAGCGCCTGAATGGAGAATTTATTTTCAAACCTTACCTATTTTTTTCGCCAATTCCTGTGCTATAGCTATGATTAGATCTTCTACTTAATAAAAATCTTGAATTCACTGACAGACAACGCACAGCCTAAATTGCTGGGTCTAGAAGCATGAAATTTTGCACAAGAGTTCCTTACATAACTAATGTGAGCACTGAGAAAGGATTTTTGAAAATTCATCCCTTAAAGGGGTTAAATAGGGGATAGAAGTTTGGAAGTTCGTCATTTTTGCCGATGGGAAACCCCATCGGTTCTACGGCTGGTAAAGACTAATAAATTAGTGTGTTACATTGTTCTCAAGTCTAAAGCAATAATTGATTTCTACCGTCCAATAACTTTTATTTTAGTTGGTTGTACAGGGTCACATTAAATTAGTTAGCGAAACTCTGCAGACGTGAATGGTATCGATATCTAAATACGATAAAATAAAAAAGATTTTATTATTCTTTTTGGGTCAACGACCGTTGAAACGACCGTCGATAGTGTTTGTTATACTTCAAGTATGAGTTCAGAAAATATTTATTTTAGAAAATATATTTTTTGTTGTTGTATTTAGATATCGATACATCAAGTCTGTGAAGTTAACACAAGAAAGTGATTTCTAAAACTGATCTTTTAAGTGACAACTCTGCCTGCGGTTGATGACCCAAAAAAAACTCATCAAATTAAGTTGCTTTTCATTTTATCATGTTTCGATATCGATACCCATCACTTCTGAGGAGTTTCGCTAGCTAATTTAAGTTGACCCTATATACAGCGTAAAAAATCATGTAGGTAAACAAAGTTGATTAATCAAGAGTTCATCGTGTGTATCACTCTCACCCACTCAACAATATAAAAAGTTGACATTAAAAATACCCATAAACTAAAAAAAAAGCGTAGGTGCTTCGTACAAGGCGATGCCCTTTAAGGTACGGTTCCAATAAAACGACTGTTTGAGCGCAGACGATCCGCAGTACCTTCCTAATTACTATAATCTCGGGGCTGGTGTTCAACTGACCTTATTTCTGACAGCTGTGGGATGAATGTGGGCTGTATTTTGACCTACTGCTTCTCATAACTATGTAGTACTGGATACAAAAAGTTTTTCAACTTTTATGTTTTTTTTTTTTTACAGAGTTACCTACTTGCTCAGTTAGAACTGATTCGATGCATTTCATCAAGTCAGTAATGCAATAAGTACAAAGTAATTATGACATGTTATAGATTTTTTATTGAATTTAGTTTTTATTTTACTGTCTTGCCGAAGTTTCGTTAATGTTTCATCTATAATTATGATAAAGATTGTAGGTTAATGCTGTTTATTAATTTAGTATATAATAATCCTTAATATAAATAAATTAATTAAATCAACAAAACAAGGTTAATCAAAAATGATTCGTTGCACTCAAGTGCATTATGTCAGGATTAGTTGCAATAAAAAAGAAGTTCACCTCTCTAAGGAAGACATTAATTAAAATAATCGTAACAATTCCTGTTTAGTTCAATAAACATGATGTAACAAAAACTCCAACTAATAAAAACTAGTTTCTTAATGTTTCTTTAACAAAATGATTTTAAATTCTTGTAAATTAATTCAATTTAGCACTGGTGACCGTAAAAATATAATAAATGGTGAATATATTTTAGAGAAGCCATTACAATGACTAGCTTCTTAAAACTATGTTCTCACGGCAATTATCATAATATTTAATTTCCACAGTAAATTTAAGATGTACTTTTTGTACAAAAGTTTAGGTTCGATACTCTCGTGTACCCTGCTACAGTCATCTATTACCCATTCCTCGTCAATTTGAATAGGAATGCCTAATAACAGTTACTTTGCGAAAGCTTATTGAAAATTGTGACGGTTGGAAAGTCTCGAGGCACTAAACTATGTGAAATCAAACCTGAAAACATATAATTTGTGCTTTAAACCTTAATTGAATATGAATGATCTACAATTTTATAAATACCTAAACTAAGAGGCAGATTAAATATAAAGAGCAATATTTTCCTTCCGTGCTAGGTGGTCCATACTTTAATAATCCCAACTAATATTATAAATGCGAAAGTGGATTGTTTTTTTTACGCTTTCACGCTAAAACGGTTGAATGAAATTTGGCACATGAATAGACCATGGCCTGGATTTAGTCATAGAATACTTTTTATCCCGATATTCCCACGGAATCGAGACACATTTGGATGAAACCGCAGAGTGCAACTAGTAATTATTATAAATGCAAAAGTAATTCTGTCAGTCTGTCTGTTACCTTTTCACGCCCAAAACACTGATCCGATTGTTATGAAATTTGAAAGATAACCATAGCCAGATAGCCTGGGACTTGGAGAAGAACATAGATAAATTTTGAACCTGGATATTTTTTTTAAATGATCAAATTCAAAATTCACGCATACGAAGTCGCCGACAGTTTGTAGTCAATAAAATCTTAAAGATGATTCAATTTTGTGTGTTGCTACAGTTTTCAGTCAGAAAAAATTGTCTGATGTGATCTAATAGAACACAATTCTTGTTTAGAGCAACGACTTCTTGTTACTTCTCACGGATGATTCTCGCGAGATATTTCCCCGTTCGTTCCGTTTTGAGATTGCTAAAAATATGCGTATTGCAATAATACATTTATTTATTATGTTCTTCACGCTAGTGTAACCGATGCATTGATTATAAGCAATACTGAGTAAATACTGAATATAAATTAGTTTAGAACTCGATTTTAGTCAATACTAACTAAAATCGAGTTCTACACTAATTTATATTCAGTACTTTCACAACACTAAATTGGTTCCTTTTAATATTTATTCATTTATTTATTTATACATTTTATGGGTTTACAATTAACAAAACTTTGTTCTTCTTTGTTCTACCGATTCCTTGACATTTTTTTTAATTATCTGTGCCTGTAAATGGTTTAATTGATATAAATGCTTTGAGTTTGAGTTTGTTATTGCTTCATTATTTCTTCGTTGGTTGTTTATTTTTTATCATGGATCAGACTCTTACTTAGGTACTTAAATACCAATTTAATATATTATTATTTTCCCACATTTTCTATATTATGCAGTCCGGTCAAGTTTATTAAATTTAATTGAATCATAAAATCTCGTTTTAATAACTAATTACATAATTAAAATCAAGATTTTCTTTAGTAAGCAGTGGAACAGGCCCTTAATGAGTAATCCAATATGGCGGCGAACTGTCAACATTTTTTTTAATGTGTCGCTGTTATGCAATGCATTCAGCCATTGACATTATCAGACGTAAGGGCGAGTGTCCACTTACCATGTGCGAGATGCGTGAAGAAAGGATCGAGTTACTTATAACGAAAATCTACAACTTTCGATGGCATACTTTCTTGATTTTATTTTTACTGAATACTTTATACAGACGCAAAGACATTTTTATATTAAGATTGTAATAGTGTTACGAAATTAGGCTGCCTTAAGTAATCCACCACCATAATAGAAGGGATAATATAGGCAAAGAGAAGGAAGGTAGTGCTAAGTGAAGTGTGATTGGTAAATAAAATAATTCGAAAAACAAAAACCACGCTGGAAAATTATTACTGTCTTTGAATAAATTCCTTTCTCCATCTACTCTGCATTGCATATCTCGTGGCCACTCACCTTAACCCATTAAACGCGATCTAACAGTCATTACCAGATAACGTCCATCTAATAGACCGGCAATGTAGGAATCTTCCTATTTAAAGAGCTGACTAGTTTCTAACTCGTATTATCAAAGGTTGGTCAAATATAGATAGATTCCCAAGCCATAAACATATTTAGAACTGTTGAACTCCAGCTCAGAGTTCTAAGCGTAAAAATATTTTAAACTCGCCATTTTTACTTTATTTTCTTGTTGGACTTAACACCTCACCAGGAAATTATTTTTTTTTTTCCTTTTGGCGAATAATTGAATTTATAATTCAATAGTTTCATGGCGTTGCCTAGACCTGTCAATTTTTTGACAGTACTAGCAGTCTTATTTATTTCATATTTCAAAAAGATAATATTGGTAAAGTATCCATCTCAAGTTTAATCAAATTGCAATAAAAAACGAATAAATTAAATCGATAAAAGATAAAGTGCAAATTAATAGGTAAAACAGAGCAATCCTCATGTTTCTACGTACACAACATTTCTCAACGCTTTCTTGTCGGTGTTGGCATATTACAAAATTATTTGCGGTTGGATTGTGTTTTCCGACTGGCAATGCAAGTATTATAGTCATAAACAACGTGTTGCGTATTTCACGCGCGACTGCACTAAACATTCTCTATGGATTACTAATACTTATGTGTAAGGTGCAAACCGAGATGTCGGTTGATAGAGATGATTAAAGAATAATAATGCGGCAATCTATACATACTTACCAATTATAGTTAGTAGCTTTTCGTGTGACTTCGTTGCGCTTCTAAACTACGCAATGGATTTCGAAGCGGTTTTCACCATCATTTATGTACCTATTTATTCCGGAAGGTTTATGATTTTTTAATACATATATTATAATAAGATTTACCAAATAAATGTCAATGTTTTGACGTATCGCCACTGCAACGGTACGAAGCAAGGGTCACTAGTGTAAATTAAATTGGGATCAGTGTAGGAGGACAATGAAGATCATATCTGGGCTAAATAGATTAAGGAATGCGCATAGATCACCACAAAAGTCCCAGATATTTCTGAAATTAAGACTGACTGAATTTAAGAAGGTTTCATCAGTATCCTTTGATCTATGAGATTGCTAAGCGCTGAGAATAAAAAAAAACAACAAACTATAGCCTAATTTACACAGTGCGATTTAATTGCTTGTCCATGTTGAAGTAGCAATAATAGTTACACCGTCTAAACAGTATTTAGACGGTGCAAGTCATTTGTTGCTTCAATTTTGTTGTATGCGACAGACAAGAAACTTGCATCATATAAATGGGTCATTAGAGACAACTTTCCCTTCACACCACCCATCTCACCAATCATCAATCTTGTCCATACTCCATAAAATCGCTATAAAAATAAAAGAAATCATGACTCATTCTCATGGATGTAATGAATTTGACGTAGCTTCGGCAGCGATTCACCGCGATACTACGAACACTGCTGACCCCAATAGCTAAAAGAGCGTGAATCGCACACATTAAGCTGTTAGTCACCTTAAGTAATAAAAAAGAAAAGTGTGGTTCTAGGAAAAGAGTTTTATCTCACGGAAATCTACCTGCCTCATAACAAGACTATGCTACAGTACTCTGTAGACTTAGTACTTCTACTTCCAGCTTGCTAGTTGATTGCAAAGTTAGACTTTACTTCAATTTTCAAATTCAAAATATTTTGTTTCACATAAACTTACATGGGCACTTATGAAACGTCAGAAGCTAGTTGCAGGGTTCCAATTGGTCGCTTCCTATGGAGAAGAGCCGGCAAGAACCTCCGCGAGAACTCTTTTTTACAATGTTTTCAAATTATACTGTTAAAAGGTATGGAAGTACAGTGTAGGCCTTTCCACAAGTACTAGGTACTTAGCAAAATAGAAAAAAGTCAACAAATCGAAGTAGGTACCTATGACTCTACAAGGCCTACATCGTTCTCACATTCACAAAATAGAAAATAATCGATATGTGAAGACACAATGTGTAATGTGTGACATCCAATCCAACAAATCACACTGGGCCCGTGTTTTGATTACAGAACCTCTCCTAGAAACATAGCACAGAAAGGAGATCGGTGTCCCAGCAGATTCTAAATTGAGAGTAAAACTCAAACCATTTATCTCCATTAAACCATTTACAGGCATTTGGGAAAAAAGGACGAAGAAGGGCAAAGGAAAGGACTCCGTCAATGAGAAAGATGAAGCTATTATAGTTGCCCATTCCATAAGGTAGTAGGCATGTAGGTTCCTATGGAGAAGAAAAGGCAAGAACCTCCATGGACACTCTTTGAAATCATATTGTTACAAAATATTAATTATATCATCAAGGGCTGATTTCACCATTGAAACTGAACGCGATCACCATTTCTGAAACGCGTTCAAGAGCTGTCAGTATCAAAATTGTTATGGAAAATTGTACACTGACAGATCTTGAACGCGTTTAGATGTTCCGAACGCGTACAATTTCATTGTTGAAATCCACACTAATTTGTTACTGGTACCATGATTTGTGCTGCAATACAGCAGATATCCCCAATGCACCTACATACTTACAATAAGACCGAAACTTCGGAGGTTTACGAGTTGTAGTGGGCTGTATGGACATGTATGTAATAAAACCTCAAATAATTCCCTTTTAGCGCTCCTAAACATATTATTGAACACTCTAATATAATTAATGCGCCTCTTTTTGTGAACCTAAAGTAATTCCTATTTTGGGTTCGTAAAAATTATAAATTGCCAAGTAACTGCGACCAACTTGGATGTAGCGCTCGCTGGCCACTACCACGGTTAGGTGCCGCCTAACCTAACCCGCTTGGTCGGGGTACCCTGCGACCAACTATGAGAAAAGGCCAGAAAGTTAAAAAGAGGCTCACAAAAAAAAAGTATCATTAGAAGGGCAAATCATTTAACATTATACATGTATTTACCATCGACTCGAAAAGAAGAAGTGCAAAAAGTTTTTAGAGGTTCAATTATTTAAAAAAGTGTCCATCATTAGAATGTCAATAAGATATTAGAGGATCAGTTCAATATTTCCCATATTTAAATAAAAGAGGTTGTTATCATAAATCTCTACTTAGCAATTAGCACTAATTAAAAGTCTAGGCAGGCCTTTAAAATATTTAAACGTTACCTAACCTAACCTTGAGTGTTGAGCACAGAATGTATAATATCGTAATTAGTTAAAAGTTACTAATTATTTAATTAAAATTCTAGACTAAATGTTAATATTTTCTCATGGTAATCGCTAATATGATTGCTGATTAGATATTTTTACGATGAATTAATACGAAAAACTTTAAATGTTGACAACAATGTTACTTAATGGATTGAATTCGATTTTTTTTTAATTTATGTTTTTAATTAAAGTGTTGACAGGAAACGTCAATCATCGCAAATGTCAGTGACAACTTGACAAGATCGTTTTTGCATATCAATATGGCGGACACTTCGAATTGCATTCGAATACACACTAGATAAACGAACTGCATTTCAACTGCAAATCTGCAGTTTGAATGCAGTTAGTACGATTGCAATAAGTGTGTGTGTTACACAGTCGTAAACTGCAACGACTGCATTAAATGCAGATTTGCAGTTGAAATGCAGTCCATCCGTCTAGAGCCTTATTGTTTTTGTTATTTTTAAAACAGTGACATTGTTTTTCAATTAGTGAAACGAATCTAAAAACTAGACATTTTTTATTTATCTCTCGTCGACCATACCATAAAATTTGCTAAAAACATTACAATTTCAAAATATCTAATTTTTCGAATTCATAAACAGTTTAACGCTCATATTAAGTTATAACCATAAATGTTCTGCTTACTGCTAGCACTGATGATACATGTCCCTTTAATTGGTTTAATAAGTAATCAATAAGCAAATTAAACAATTGCTATTTCATTCATACCAGAGACAGAAAATATCAGCAAATGTTTTGTTTAAATGTAATAATTATTATTTTTACATTAATTTTTTAACTTTCAAGAAAGCTACCGCCTTTGATTCTGACAGGTGAGCCTCAATATCAAAAACCTTTACGTAATCTAGCAAAAATAACACAAACGAAAAAAAATCTGGAAATAAAAAAAAACCGGCACTCCGGGAGTGTCGACAGAAGTGAATACTTGAAAAAACTCGATACCGCGGTAATCAACGCGTTGATGTCTTTTACTCCACAGTGTCGGCAAATTGCGTCACAGTGTCGCGAAATCAATGGCTTAATCCCATCTCAAAAATTCCCAACGAGCCTACAGAAGTTTTCACTTCAAAAACTTTTACTTTTTTATTGCGGCACATGCTCAGAGCCAAGGCGATCCACTGAACATTTAGTATAAATCCTGAGTATTTGTCAGCCGTGACATTATGCTGAGTTATTACCGGCGACCGGCACTTTCTTGCATAATGCTATGCAACTTATTCCGTTTGTCGCGTTTTATCGTTTTATGTACGCTTTCTTTGAATTATGTTTGTTTTTCTTTTGTTTTATTGCTTAAGATTGGCTTTTACTCAAAGAAAAGGTAGGTAGGTACAGATTCCCCCTAAAACCTAAGCCTCCTATTCAGAGACTTGATTTTTCTCGAATTTTCGTCGAAATGACAGCCAATATGCTACCGTTTTGTGGTCAGAATATGCTACAGTGGCCAGCTACCAGATTATTAAAAAACAAAACGGTTTTAAATATTGCCATTGCTAATGCGAATTATCCCAAAGGATTAAAGGATTGAATGACATTGACAACCTTTAAACTTTCCGTCACTAGATAGCCAAAAAATACTTGTAGCCACTCTACATCAATTCTTATGAAAAGCTCCATTTCTAAACAAGTAGCTATACCAGCTATGTGCAATATGAATATTTGCGTATGAGAATGCTTTACATTTCCGCATGCGCACGCGCCGACTCGAGACGGGCCGCTACGCAATCATAGTCTATGGTAATGACTGGTGCTGTTCTGTACTATTGCCGCGTATCTCTGGTTTAAGCTGATAAGGTGTATGATGGAAATTTAGAAGCAGTTTTAATCATTGTGTGTTGCCAAACTTCAGTTAGATAATGTGCACTTCCTAAAAGCTTGAGCTGTCTATAGTGTAGTCTTCAGAAATAACCTAGGCCTAAAAATAAGCTTCTTAGTTTAATTTCTTAAGTTAACATGGTGGGAAAGCCTTTTTATATGTATGCATCTCATATGGCAAAAAAAAATCAGAGGAACCCTAATTTTAAACTTTTTGTTGCTGTTTATCCTATAATCTCAAGCTTGGTAGAAAAACATTGTAAAAAAAAAAACATAAACCTACAAGGGCACTTATGAAACGTCAGAAGCTAGGTGCACGGTTCCAATTGGTGGCTTCCTATGGAGAAGAGCCGGCAAGAAACTCCACGGTTACTCTTTTAAAAATAAATGGCTTATACAATGTTTTCAGATTACAGTGTTACTAAGTATGGGAGGACAATGTAGGTCTTTCAACTACACTGTCCTCCGTACGTAACAAAATCGAAAATGGTCAACAAATCTACAGTCCACTAAGCCTACAGCGTTCTCACATTCACAAAATAGAAAAGAATCTATACAAAAGATATACTAAAGATATTACATGATTGCTATTACATTATTTTAAAAGCCACGTGAAGACCCTACCCTTGCACGTGGCACCTAGTGCTTTGTTACCCTGTCGCCTTATATAGCCTTATTACCCTATATACCCTCAAGGAATGTCATCTCAAACAGAGCACACCGCTACGCAATCACGAAGTGTATGGTAATGATGCTGTTCTGCACTATTGCAGTCTGTCTGGTACACAAGTTTAGTGGAACGTACTTTCATGCTCCTTTTACTTACGAGATCGTCTTCATCAAATGTACCTATTAATGGCTATGCAAATAAGTGGGGAGCAATGAGGCAACGAAATGGCTGTTCTATATTACATTATCTGTTTAAGATCCGCGACGGTGTTGCAAGAAAGATCAATAATACAAGTAAGATCTAAACTCTAAAACTATTCATAAACTAAAATAAGGCGTCGAAATATTCATCCGCATCGCTGTTGACTGGTAATGTACCCAAGAAACTGGCGGCATTGCCACGTTGTATGGCAATGCTTAGCCTCTGGCCGAGGTAAAAGCCAGTTCTTGGGTCACAGAAAGTGTCTACCAGTCGTTTCGAGATTTCTTAGAGACCTTCTTGCGATACGGATGAATTTTTCGGCGCCATATTTTAGTTTGTGAATAATTTTAATTAATTTAAGACATCATTTTGCTATTTTCATTAATTATTAGGTGTTGTTATTTACGTACATATTATTTTAATTCTGAATAAAAGTCAAACTTTGAAAGTAAGACCTCGAGTTAGATAAAAACACAAGGTTTGTCCTATTATGTCGAAATTTTTAGTGATGACATGTCAAAGCCACTTCATCTTCACGTTCATCGTCAAAAACTGAAGAAATCATTGAAGGCCAAATGCAATGAACTGGCCTGCACTCATATTGTAATTCTGCATTTCTAATGTAACGCATCTTATCTGTATAGGGTGACAGAGATATCTACGCGAAAATTGTTGATGAAAAACATGATTCTGAACGCCCCTGCGTTGTTTTTTTTTTTGGGAATGTGTCAATCCAACTCAAAATATCAATCCAATACGTTTTTTTCTTTTCTATCATCGTTATCGTAGATAGGATAAGCCCTCTGATCTATATTATAGGATCCATTGACGGTCCCTTGATTTATTTATAATTATGCATACATATCTCGTTATCCAGCACCCTATTGGTTATTTCGTTTAATGTCATCATTTTTCCCATTTAGCTTCATCAAAAAGATACATATCAAATCGTGCAATCGTGAGAACGTTATGTTTATTCTAGAATCTAGAGCCACTACCAATAGTAAAGAATGTGTTTCTCAACGTTGTCATTTGTTAGATGTTGGTAAATATAACGACATCTAGGTATAGTATTTTCGTATGGTAATGAGGCATTAGTTTCTGCATCGATGCTTCGGGTTCCTTTCCTTGTGTGAACACAAATATTTTTGTGCTTCTATTTCTTTACGCATGTCTTTGTGATATGTAACTAGGATGGACTGTTTTTATTGAATAAATTCATTTATTTATTTAAGTTCTTTGGAAGACTTACAACTTAACGAAACAATAGAATTAGGAAAATAATATACCATACAGGGATAGGGATATTTGTAATAACTTCTTGAGTAGAGGTGCTAATAGGTACATATGGTTTGACTCTACTTTCTTTCTTTACTAGAACAGTAGTCATATATTATGGTCCAGCAATTTCAGACTTCTCCAAAGTTCGACCTACAATTTTTTTTTTTTCATACTTTCGACCTTACGGCTGACGGGCTACAACTGGCAAGATAAGCGAGTACAGCTTGAAATCTTACTCTCTCGAATCTACACGAGCGATCTAAGCCCCACGATTACTGACAAATGCTTGCACTGACTGAACAGCTCCACTCTAATCTGTGTGGTTCTTTCCTCAAAAGACTATTTCAGACACTAATCTACATGGTCCTTATATGGCCTGACCAAGATTATGTCTGGATTTTAAAAGAGACTGCGACCTCTGAGTTAGTTTCGGCATTTCTTCTCAGAGTAGTCAGATAGGAAGCGCCGACCTCATCAATTTTTTTTTTTTAATATGACCTATAAAAGTGATTCCGATATCCTATTTACAGAATAAACAATTTCATTTCATTTTTTGAAAATTTTGGGGTGAAACCCATTCAGAGAAGTTAATAGTATGGCTAACTATCCTGCGAGCGGCGGTGGTATTTGGTAATTTTACATGACTATTTGATGTGTGTATAAAAGCCGAACACATCTCATTCTCTTGGCACGGCTGTAAAACATATATAACTAAAAAACTTCTGTCAAAATAATAAAAGTGAAAAGACTCCAACATTCTGATGAGTATTTCGTCTCACGTACATTCGGTGCATATAAAAGAAGTACATTTTTATGCAGCCCTCAGCCGAGTCAGTATGCGAGCCACGTGCAAGTGGCAACGTGTGAACGACTGACTTTTGTTTTTATTTATTGCTTTTAAGAGTTGATGTTTTATTAGGTAGGTTTGGTGTTTTGTAATGGTGATCTAAGTTGAATGAATGGACGAGTAGGTATTCATGTCTACAATCAATATAACTGTGCGTTTGCACTGGCTGTTTCGCCAAAACAACACAAAAAAACATATTGAAATCTCTATTTTCTGTCAATGTTCCATACAATGTTTGACAGGAACTAGAGATTTCAACATGTTTTTTTGTGAATATTTCGCCAGTGCAAACGCACAGGTATCATAACATTAACTTTAGTAAGTAATCCTTTAACGGTTATAAAAAATCTAGCAAACGGGCATACTAACATGAATTTTCAAAAAACCTTTCTTTGCGCTCACCTTCGTTATAAAAGAAACTCTATTGCAAAATTTCGTGCTTGTAGACCCAGCGATTTAGGATGCGCGTTGTCGGCCAGCGAATGAATTTTATATTTTTTATTAAATTTTTAAAAGATACCTGAAAGAAAAGAAGCAACAATCACGACACATCGAATACAATCTCATTCGTGACGATCCCTGACCCACAACGACAGTTCCACCTCGTTCCACCTTCAGGGACTACCAACACAAAGTTACTCCACTCATAATAATGCTAAGCACATAATAATATATTATTATGTCATTAATAATGTTCTCATTACGCGGCTGACCATAATATAACTCGTTAGGTAACCCTCAATTGTAATGGCGACCGTGTCATCATAGTAAACGAATGGAATTGTAAATTTTTAGTTACGAAGTTGTCATGTCATTGGCTTGGATTAGTTTTGGTTTAGGAGTGGAAGGTGATTCAATGAGAATTAATAGTGACTTTGGAACATACTTACCTAACGTACAGTACTTACAGCTGTAGAGATTTGGCTAAGACATTTGATCTACATAATGGCAATACCAGTTTAAAACCATATTCTAATCGACCTCCACTCCACTCCACCCAACGCCCGCCTCCATCAGTCACATTGCAAGATAATGATTATTATAAATTGTCATAAACGTCCTCGACTTGAGAGTTTTCCGTAATGATCTGCCAAACTTAAGAGCGTTTATACTGAAAGTTGGCAACGTCGCAAATAGCTGTCAAATATTTCGCTGTTTCGATTAATTTAGCAATATTACTGTATGGAAATAAGAAATGGCTAACTAGTGAACTAGAATATTAACAATTAATTGCAATTATAACACTGAATTTGATGTTGTAACCGTTATTGGTGTAAAAAATGCATTTGGAAAGTTTCTAAATTCTTTTTTACATCAAAAATTAAATATTCCGTGTTACGATATTAATTTTATTGCATTTCATAATTAACATTTTAGTTCACTAGTTAGCCACATTTCTTATTTCCATACAGTAATATTGCCAAATTAAACAAAACAGCGAAATATTTGTCGGCTATTTGCGACGTTGACCACTTTCAGTATAAACGCTCTTAAAGTATCTCGAAACCTACCTTAAGTAATCCTCGAAGGTAATATTGACGTAAGATGGACTTAGTTAAAAGCCGTCTTAAACTCTATCCCAGTGTCAGATAGAGTTTAAGATCAAAATAGATTCGAAATAAGACTAAATTGTTAAGCTTTCAAAACCAACAGCTTTTATAATTACGATTAAGATGTTGAACGGCTGAAAAGAACAGCACCATTGATAGTCCTTATTTTTTTAGCAATGGAGCTTAGAAACACAACTTCGACTTCTATTTCATTGAATCTAATATCGTCGATTCGCCGCACGCGCACCCACACGCCCACGGTTTAACAAAACCTTTTATTTATCGATAAACAAGTAAATAATTCATCAAATTAACTCCCGGTATATTGATGACCAGTCAGTGAAAGCCGCCGGTCAGTACATCACACCCGCACATACCTGACGACGTTGTCATGCGCGTGCGACGCATTGCTGGTAACGAGACGTGTTCTTTTGTTATACAACGATTCATCTCTGTAGGTACCTAAACCATAAGGTGTTGGTGTGATTGATTTGCTTGATGGATGGGAAGAGGTCGAGGACCTTGAATTAGGACGATCACATAAGCTGGTGATACACTGTCCTTTGTAAAACTTAGAAAAAGATTATCAATTATGTATAATTATGTCACATATTTAGGATCACTAGCAATAGATCCGCACTGAGAATTTTAGAAAAAATATTTAGAAACTTACAATACATCTATATTTAAACACTTTAAAGGTTTACAAAAACAGCGTTTTCCTGCGTTGTATCCAGTGCAGATACGTGAGCCTATCACAAATGTTAGCACAATGATGTTAGCAGAAAGAATATCGGCGCACCCTTTGGTGTTGCAAGACTTCACAGGCAGTTACCAATTTTCAACTACACGACCAAAACATAGTCTTACATTCTTTTCTCTATTGTTCCAGGGTTCAGACCCTCGCGTGGCCACATGTCGCGGACGGCTGCAGACGCGACGTTGTCAGCTCAACCAGGAGATCAACAAGGAGTTGCGCCTGCGGGCCGGCGCTGAGAACTTGTTCAAGGTAAGGAGAAGACTGATCACTACGGATTAGTGCTTAGTGATAGATGATTGGCCAACGAACGATATAGGATACCAATTTAAAAGATGACCACTTAGAAATAAGCAAATTTTGACATAATATATGTAGGTAAATGTCATCATGGATCTCAAAGTGGCCCATGTGGACATTAGGTCATGAAGTAGATACAATATTATGAAAGTAAGTCACCAAGTACAAAATACGCGAGTATAGAAAAGATCCATATCTCATACCCATATTCACTTCATCATAATAACATCACGGCTGTGTTTTTAAGCTAATCCTTTCAAAATAACACAGATTTGAAGACATTTCTGTCCTAAGATACCAATCCAAAACCACATGTTTTCCTGCGTTACTCGCGACAACTCGACTCAGACCAAATAAAAAACCCAAAACATAACGCTGCGAACAATACAGTGAAGCATGCCAAAACTACACCTCCGTTCTGTGCATACACGCTCACACGCAATTACAATCAAACTACACCTCACTAAGTGCACACATGTTTACGAAACCGGCTTCACGTCACTGTTGACAACGCTATGTCCTGGTTTTTTATTTGGTCTGAGTTGCTCTACTCATAAATCAATTCAGCAGGCGATACAAATTGTCATAACTTAAACTTTACGGAAACAACAACCACCTAATTTAAATAATCACATAAAAAGCATCATTCCTTCCATTTCCCTATTTACTTCCTGATACAAATCGCCGACCAATCGCGACTAAATCGCTACTAATCGCCATCGCTGCGTGACGTCACGTGCTGGACACTTTCCCTGCGCTTGCACATCGCGGTGCTATTTGGTTTTTGTAGCGTTTAGTATAGATTGGTTTTGTGTTTCTATATTATTATGGGGGACCGGGTTAGATTTAGCTTACTCTTAAGCCAAATTTACATTACAGAACTAGTTGCGCAAAGTTAGTTTTTTTTTTTATTATTGTGAATGTGAGGACTATGTGGGTCATATATATATATTTATTTATTTTTGCGGCCTACCCAAATGTCCTTTCTTTGGTATTGTTTGTCGAATCATTGAGCTCCTTTTAAGTTCAAATAACAAATGAAAGAAAAAAAAAGAAAGAAAATATTTTATTTGGGACACGCACAGGTCCACTCAAATCTGTATGGTTCTTTCCTCAAAAGACCATTTCAGACACAAATCTACATGGTCTTCAAATGAAATGCTCTGACCAAGATTATTTCCGGTCATTCCTTTTTCTTTTGTTTTAAATTTTTTGTCAGTTAGTTCTTATTATGGTCTGACAGTTTGAGTAATTTATGTGGCCTACCCAAATGTCCTTTTTTTTGGTATTGTTTGTCGAATCGTTGAGCTCCTTAAATTCTGAGTTGAGCTTCACGATAACTGACAAATGCGTGCACTGACTGGACAGGCCCTCTCAATCTGTGTGATGCTTTCCTCAAAAGACCACTTCAGACACCAATCTACATGGTCTTCACATGATCTGACCAAGATTATGTCTGGACTTTAAAAGGGACTTTTGTTTCGGCTTTTCTTCTCAGAGTAGTCAGATAGAAAACGCCGACCTCATCTATTTTAAAAAAATATGATTGACGTGTAAAAGTGTTTGTACAAACCTACTTACAGAAATAAAATCATTTTTCATTGAATTGGAATTATCTAGTTACTGGGTTGTGGAGGTTAGATAGGTAGTCGCTCCATGTAAAATACTGGTACGGGTCAGCTGCATCCGGCTAGACTGAAAGCTTACCCCACATAGTGGGGAAAAGGCTAGGCAGATTGATTTTTAACTATAAGCTATGTATAAAAACCATTTCATCGTTTTACTTTGATAATACCTGTATTAAAGTGACAGTGTAAATCGAGTTTTAGTGCTGACCGTATAAATGCACAATTTATTTCTTAAGTTTCTTATCCCCCCCCCCCACAGTTCATCAATTTCATCGTTATTTTGTATTACTTTTTCGCAAAGTCATTTAACTCTAAAAACCAGACTTCCTCCAAACAATCCTTCGACTCAAGACAAAGACGCAAGTCCATCGACCCAGCGTTGTGTGACGTGTGTGCGACCGTGACGCCCTTCGGTCTGTGAACCCTGACCTTGACGCCATGGGGCATGTCCCATGGGGAACTTACGACCGATGGGAAGTCAAGTGGCGGTTACAAGTGTAACAAGTGTCTGCAAAATGTTTAAAGAACAATGCCTAATATTTGGGACAGAACCTTGTATAGTGAGACAAAAATAAACCAGAGATATGACAGCTAAAGGAGTGGAACCCGTACTATTATTAAAAATGCGAAAATAACTCTGTCTGTCTGCTAATTTTTCCCGCTTTAACGACTGAATGAATTGCGATGAAATTTGGGACACAGTTAGACCATGAACCAAAGTATGGTTTCGTAAACTGATTGAAAAAATCATAATATACTGTGAAACCTTATTTGCTAAGTTGGCTGGTCAAAATGGAACAAAGAACTTTTCTAAGAGAGTATTTCAGGAAGAAAATGAAGCAGCCCGGAGTCTGAATTTGTGCTCGGTTTATAGTATAGAGGTATGAGGAACAGGATGTAAAGTTCACTCATCCTCTATAGAAAAGAGAGGAATGACCTGGATTAGGACATTCGATACTTGTTATCCCGGTCGACTTCAACGCGGGCTGAAGTTAGTCTTCTATAAAATGCTATCGGTGACTTCTGGCGTCAATATTTTTAGTAGTTTTACTCAAAAACTACATTGAGACAGAATGAAACCACATGACACTTTCAGTGAAGAATTACTTCTTCATTTTACACACACATAACATCACCCCGGTATTCCCGAAAAGGCTAGGTAGAGGTGTAACTATACCTTTAGTACACACATTGCACATTTCGCCAGTTATGTTTAAGTCCTATGTTTACATAGGTTCGCCACTATTAACCCTTCGTATGTCCGGAAAGTGGATCCACGCGAGACACAATGGCTTTTTAATTGTTTCTGTAATTACGGCATTCAACCGGTTAAGGGGGCGAACCTATTGCCACTGTGGCGGCCTCTACAACACTAATGCGAACTACGCAACAAATATCTAACGTCACACAAATTCTGCATCGCGCAAGCAGAATTTACCGCGCTATCAGCATATATATAACTTTCCGATATCTTATCGTCTGGCTGTTAATCCGATTCAGCCTGTCCCTTGCTATCCTCCCCCAGCGATGCCCTAAGCCGAGGTCCACTTTAATTTTCTAAATTTTATGCTCTGGCTGGAGACCTAAATTTATTGTGGCACCCACAGGAAAGTCCGATTAAGCAGCCGACAACCTACTGGGTTGACAGACGAGAGGCTATTTTAAAAAAAAAATGTCGGACAGGTGCCCACCAGACACGACACTCGTCTGGTCGAAGGATCCTCTCTTTTCTATAGAGGATGAGTGAACACCCTGTGCCTAATCCAGACTCCGGGCCAAAATGGAACTAAGAAAAGTTCTTAGTTCCATTTTGATCAGCCAACTTGACAAATAATAGAATTTTACAGTATAGGTAGTATTTTTCTCAGATCATTTACGAAACAATATGTAGTTTGGTTCCAGCGTGTGAGTTCGACGCCCTTATGTTTTCATTCACCGTACACTTCGTACAAGTTCAAGAATGGAACATATAGGTTAACAATCTACTTTTTTGTTGTTATTTTATTAGCATTGCTTGCCAGTAGCTTCGCACGTATGAGTCATCCGACAAGCAACTAGGCCCCATTTCCTAACATGTTATTGTCAGTTACAAACGTTTACTATAATAATGAAATAGGTACCCATAGCATTATCCTCGATACAAGAATTCTATAATCTAGAGATTTTTTCATTTATTGCGGATCACACATAAAAGGTACATACAATCCATATAGTATTAGTAACAAAGACTTAGAAACTATGTTACTAAAATGAACAAACAAACCTCTCAACAACTAATAACTACGTGGCTCAACACATGCTGGCACGTGCCTCCGCATCCAGTGACTAATAAAGGGGTTGTCCACCTTGTCGACCAATGTTTTTAGAGTAAATGGTATATTATTAAAAGGTATATTAAACACAAAAACATTGCTTATAACAATGTTCTTATTACGATCGTCAATCCGTTTACCAGACGTGGTGGGTTTATGACAATATTTTACCCCACCATTGTTTTAATATGTCATGATAATGTAAAGGCCTGTTAAGCTACGGTTTCCTAGAACATCGGTCCCATCATATTATAACGGACGTTACGAAAATATGTTATTTTCACCAGTATTTAACAATAAAACTGGATTTACATTACCAATAGTTTCCGTGTAAATAATTATCTATTTAGACGTGAAACTATCAATGAATAACTAAGTTTGCGCAACTAATTCCACAATGTAAATTCGGCTTTAATCAAAGCCCACCCCCCAAAGATTTAAATCGCTAGATTTGCCGTCACCGTACTCAGTCACAAGAAAAAGTGTCCATACTGAGGCTCACACATTATTAAATAACGTTTCCATGACAAACAAGTGTAGTCACTACGTCAAGGTGCGCCAGAGGTGTCAAAACGAAACAGAAAAGCGACTGTCTTTTGACCCGGTAGGGCGAATCTAACGATTTAAATCTCTGCCGCTGTCATCATTTTTATGACAGCCAACATAGCGGCCGTTAAGTGCGGCCACCGCTCTTCTAGGAAACCGCAGTTTTTAAGGCCCTACGTCCACCATAAACTAGTTACGCCTACCACATAAACGTAACGTCGTGTACGGACTGCCATTAAAATTAAGTGCTGTGACATTCTAGCTTCACACAGGAGATTTGAGTTTGTAACACGTTACTTTCGAGTTAGGTTGTGAACGATGAGCCTAATAAATCATTCTGTTCTCTTAGTATTATTAGTTAAATTAATATCTCTATTTGATTTCCAGGCTACGACGAACAGAAAGCTACGCGAGACGGTGGCCCTGGAGCTGAGCTTCGTGAACTCCAACCTGCAGCTGCTAAAGGAGCAGCTGGCGGAGCTCAACTCGTCAGTAGAACTATACCAGAGCGACAGGTACGATGCAAGGCAGTTTGGCACCTGTCAGTTTTGACAGCTGTCAATAAGAGCCACTCCTATCTAACTGTATCTTTGCCTGGACCTCAGCTTCAAATTGCTTCTATGCTACAAACAAACTGACACGATACATTAGGATGTCAACATAAAAAAAATCACTAAACCACTCGATCTAGAAGTATGAAATTTTGCACCTACTTAACTAAAATAACGAATGTGAGCACTAAGGAGGAGTTTTTGAAAATTCATCACCTAAAGGGGTTAAATAGGGGATGAAAGTTTATATAGAAGTTCGTCATTAAAAAAAAAAGATAAAAAAAGAAATCAGATAAGTCAGATAAAAAGTAATCTTTTAATGTGTACTATTTTTTTTGGAAGTCGGTTGTTATTTTTGTATGCAGTTTTAAATTGCTCACTTTTTAGCTATCGTATGTATCCCACACCACGTATACCTGTAAACAACAGTGACAGGAAGTATTATAACGTCATCAAGATACACAAAGTGGATTAAACACGTATTATCGAAGATAACTCAAAAACTACCGAAGAAAAGTTAATACAATTTATATGGAACTACCGTGCAAGTTTACTTTAACAAATGAAAAGAGAATTTTCAAAATCGGTCCACAAATGACGAAAATATCAATGTAAATACAATTATTTTTTTTAGGTTCGGTTAATAAAGGACTGCCGCGCTGACCTCAAATAAAATAGAGGAGAATAATGTTGTAATAATGTTGAAAGTGCTTAACAAAATAACAATTCCTATTTAATTCCGTGAGATTGTAGAATTAGCCTGTAAACCTAACTTAAAAGTAATATTTACCTACAGGTATCTATTTCAATACCTGACACCCACCAAATTATCTCTTACTAAACAACCTTAAACAAGTAAAAAGCTATCTACCAATTTCCGTTCCTACACATAACTGGAAACTGCCATACAACTTTGGCAATCAAGCTCTACCTACATAATAATTATATTAGTTAAAACTAGTTAAATTAGTTCATTATATTGGGCCAATAAATTGTTATTTTTGACTCAAATTATCTGAATCACCTTGACGAATATTGTCTGGGCTCTAGGGTTGTCAATAATATGGTGACTAAAAGCATGATTGGTAGCAGTACTGACCGCCCACGGTGTGCCGGACGTATTTAAGCATCGGAATAGGGATCATGCCTGGGTTAAAGAAAATAAATTCCATTTAGTCCGTCAGTTAGATAATAAAAAAATATTATACACGTATTTTTTGCTTTATCTTATAAATAAAAAAATACTTAGATAAAACGCATTAAAGTTGGGGGTGGGGGCTCGCTACGTCACAAGTAATTATAAAATGTACATACTCGTGACGTCATGGCACGTTTTAACTCAATGTATCGCCGTAATCTGTTAATCTACTATATAAAAATAAGTCGGGTTTTCCTTCCTGACGCAATAACTCCAGAACGCACGAACCGATTTCCACGGTTTTACATTCGTTGGAAAGGTCTCGGGCTCAGTGAGTTTAGGTAAGGTAGGTAGGTAGGATAGGTAGGGTAGGTAGGGTAAGTAGGGTAGGTAGGGTAGGTAGGGTAGGTAGGGTAGGTAGGGTAGGTAGGGTAAGTAGGGTAGGTAGGGTAGGTAGGTAGGGTAGGTAGGTAGGGTAGGTAGGTAGGGTAGGTAGGTAGGGTAGGTAGGTAGGGTAGGTAGGGTAGGTAGGGTAAGTAGGATAGGTAGGGTAGGTAGGGTAGGTAGGGTAGGTAGGGTAGGTAGGGTAGGTAGGTAGGATAGGTAGGGTAGGTAGGGTAAGTAGGGTAAGTAGGGTAGGTAGGGTAGGTAGGGTAGGTAGGGTAGGTAGTTAGGTGCGCCGTAAATAAGTTTTTAATGCTACCCGTGCGAAGCCGGGCCGGGCAGCTAGTAACATATATATACATAATACAATAGTATGAAAATAAAAAATACGTGTGCAATATTTTGTAATAATCTAACAGAAGGAAAAAAAAAATTTTAGACGTCATACCTATTGGCTTGACTTTTCATTTCAAGTAGGTACTTATAAACATGCAGGCAAGCATACGGCTGGCGTTTTCTGAATATACTGGTGTAAAACATTCAAATTAATCATGATTAGTATGAAAACAATCCGTTTCTTGGCTTTTCGGACTGGACATAGTCGTCTTTACTAACTTACTTACTGACATATTTTGTCGCTAATGGTTGGCATCACTTTCAGTGCTCCTGCGCAGTATAAGAGACACAAACTCGTCGTTTGACTTTCACGTAATTAGTATATTATGCTCAATAGCTTTACTTTCCTTCGACTGGGCTTTCAAGGAATTAACCATGCAAAAGTATGTCACACTTACGTAGTTTTTAGCATGTTATCCCTACATTGTTACTTTTGTTTTTCTTCATCTTCTCGTCTCACGCTGAGGGTGATTAATCAACATCAGTCCAAACTGAGCAGTAGAACTGAGAGCAGTTGTGGCCCTATGGTAACGGCCGCGACTCACGATAGGTCATAGCTTCGAACCCTGACAGATGCTTTACTTTGTGTAAATAATTTCATCACCACTGCTCTCAAAACAATGAAAGAAAACATCGTGAGGAAACCGAACTCCGGTTCTAGAACCAAAAATCCGAAGACATATGACATCTAGCAACCCGCACTGGGCCCGCGTGGTGGATAACGACTCATTCCCCCTCACTGAGAGGAGGCCTGTGTCCCAGCAGTGGGAACATTAAAGACTGATTATGCAAGGCCAAACAATTCGCTCTACATCTAATTCATGGTATAAAACATACCCGCTTTTTGTGTTAGTAGTAATGTAGTGACCACATTTTTCTTCTAAACTCTGCAACGGATTTTGACGCAGTTTTCGCCATAATTTAGAAATTTTATTCCGGAAGGTTTATCTATGTAATACATTCATATATAACTTACATTAATAAAGAAATCTCGATTCGTCGTCAAGTCGTAACTACTGTGCGAAGTAGGACAGGTCGCTAGTTGGTGGTATCTAGATTACCAACGAAACATGCTGCGATGTGCTTTGCGTGGTCAACAGCTCAGATTAATCCTAAATTGCGGTGAAACCGAAAAGAAAACTAATAGCCAAATCTGTGACATATCACTATTAGGCAATGATCAAATTAACACCCACACCAAATCGCCTGAAGGCAAAATTATTGAAGTTACGAAAACGCTTTCACAAACAACGCCCTAGGACAGTAATAATAATACTAGGTATGTATAATAATACACCTGTGACAGTAATAACGTTCGGTGTTTTAATAAAGAGTAACAGGTACTTCATAGTAAAAGTAGACACATGTTGTCCTGAGTAGGTTATGCAATAAAATGATTTGCATATAGATAGGCTAGATCATACTGTGAGCGGAGAGCGGGGCTGGTCAGCGGTTGAAGAAGTTGTGTATGTTTATCTATGTAATACATTCATATATAACTTACATTAATAAAGAAATCTCGATTCGTCGACAAATCGTAAATACTGCGCGAAGCAGGACGGGTCGCTAATTGGTGGTATCTAGATTACAAACAAAACATGCTGCGATGCGCTTTGCGTAGTCAACAGCTCAGATTCTTTCCTTTAACTGAAAATGAACAAGCTTTATAGTAAATTTTGCTCTGTTGCGTGTTAATGTTTAAAAAAAGTGAATTTGTCAATATAGTTAGCACACTATATAAAAAGTTATTATGACGTGCACCAGAACTTATCTAATTACAACCTTACTAGATTGTTGCTTAAGTCATTAGTTACCATTTTCCTTCTTTGAAGTAAATTATTTTAGCAAATATTTATTTTGTATTATATTTTAAACCTGCTTCCCATAGCTTCTCAGCGCAATGTAAGTTCCAATTGCGCAAATATCCTTTATAAAGTGTCGTTATTTCATACGTGACACTATTACAGGCTATAAAACAAAGTCGGCTCGTTTAAATGTCGCTGTAGTACACACATTAATTTTATTAGTAGACATTTTAAATGCATGTACTTATGTGTCTGCCTGTGTAGTATTAAATGTACGTTTTATTTATATTTTAGTTGCAAAAATTACACCAATTATAAGTACCTATTTAAAGTTGACCGTGACCCTGGCAATAAATTCATCATTCTGTAAACTGTGAAAAACTGACTGTCTGACTATCATTCTTAGATTTTCACACAAGAAAAAAAACACGTTTTAAAAATAAGAATAATTTATTCGCAAAAAAAAAAATTGTGAGTGCAGAGTTCTTACATACTTAAGCTGACAAAATAAAATATTTTTTTAGGTTTTTCGTCATACTCTACTAGTGTGCAAATATTAATCGGAAATGAGAATTTAATAAAATATCTGTTTAAAAGTATCACCCGTTGACAGTAAGACCTCGGCTCATCTAAATTAATACTAATGATGACAAACAGGAAAGCTGTGTCGTAAGCCGCTCCAATTAATCAACTATCCGGTTTTTTATTGTTTTATTACAAAATTTATGTCTTTCTGATTGTATGTCTGTATCTAAAATCTTAATATATACAGCATGGAAATGGATTAACTTTAATATGTCCAACATAACTTGACATTTAAAAATGGCGCTGGTGGCATAGAGAAATGCCAATATTATATTAAATTCCCTACAGTCAAGTCTTTTATATCTTCGTCAGTTTGCAAATTCATTCCTTCATCAAATCAGAACACATAATTATCTTTGATTCTAACGCACTGAACAGACTATTGCATCATCATTATCATCATTTCTGCCGAAAGACGTGCACTGCTGGACATAGCCCTCCCCCAAGCACCACCACTTCGACAGATTCTGTGCTTCCCGCATCCAGCAGATTCCTGCGGCTTTCACAAGGTCATCGGTACATCTTGTGGAAGGCCTTCCAACGCTACGTCTTCCGGTACGCGGTCGCCACTCCAGAACCTTTCGGGGTCGAAAGGCTCTGGAGTGGAATCGGCCATCTGTTCTGCGAGCAAAATGTTCCCTGCCCTATACCACTTAAGTTTAGCAATTCTTCAGGTTATGTCGGTTACCTTAGTACTTCTGTGGATCTCTTCATTTCTGATTCGATCACGTCGGGAAACTCCAAGCATAGCCCTCTCCATTGCCCTTTGGGTGACTTTAGGCCTTCTCATAAGGCCCATTCTGAGCAACCATGTTTCAGTGCCATAGGTCATCACTGGCAACACGCACTGGTCAAAGACTTTCGACTGTTGCATAGAAAACTATATTTAATTGCTTCATAACAAAGATCGAAACAGCATACGTTTTTGCCCAATGTCGAGTTGACATCAACCTAAATCCTTTTTAATAGCCTGGCCATTTTACGAAATAGTAATCGATTTATTTTATTTAATTTTCAGAATCTGTCAGTGTCACATTTTAATTTAGTCTGACATGTAAAGAAAATGGCTGAATGTCATTCTTGTCCTTACGACGCAATATATTGCGCTGAGTCGGTAAAGCAGATTCAATCGTGCAATGAACAGACAAAAATAGATACTTAACAAACATATTTTGGCTGTGAATGATGAAGTTCCTTTTCTGCCGTTTCCAAACAAATTGGTCAGTGTAGACCGGATTGATTCGAAACAAACACGATACTCGTCTGTTTA
Source organism: Omphaloscelis lunosa (assembly GCA_916610215.1). Lineage (NCBI taxonomy): Eukaryota > Metazoa > Arthropoda > Insecta > Lepidoptera > Noctuidae > Omphaloscelis > Omphaloscelis lunosa. Next base: position 2,087,135 of record OU744262.1, on the reverse strand, counting down.
TTATGCATTCGACCGGAATTCGGACGACTTCTTGTATTTGCATATGATGTAATGTCGACAAGGCCGTCGGTAGAAATGTCTCGTTTAAATTAAGTTTGTACAAATTATTTTAATTTCACGGGTGATAAATGGGTCATCTACTAACTGACTAACTGTAACAGAATAAGATATTGAGAAAACTTTTCAACAGTTTATTAATTTATTAACAAAGTTACTTAAACAGTACAAAAATAAAAATCCATTGTATGAGCAGCTACACGCGCCAAATGAAGAGATAAAATTCGGAAAAACCTGACTAAAAAGACTGCCTCCTTGGTCGCAAGTTACTATGTAGCATGAGGTCCTGGGTTCGATTCCCAGGTCGGGCAAAGTGTTATTGGTTTTTCCATCTGGAATTTCTCAGTACCAGCCTGGAGTCTGGATTAGTGCCCATTTGATGGCAATAGGCTCGCCCCCTATTACATGGAACTTGAACATAACTGGCTAAATGTGGGGGTACTATAAGTGCACCTCTGCCATTCCTTTCGGGGAATACTGGCGTGATGTTTATTCCTACTAACAATTTTTCGCCCCTAATGCCCAAACCAAAACAGCATATTTTAAACTAGCTTCCGCCAGTGGCTTCGCCCGCGTGTTATCTTTATAAATTATAGCCTATGTTAATCAATGATAATATAGCATTCTACTGGTGAAAGAATTTTTAAAATCGGTCCAGTTGTTTTTGAGTTTATTAATTACAAACAAAAGTACAAATCTCCTTCTGGGGCATAAACAAAAGAAGTCTTCTAAAAACAGGTTGACCAGTATCATCAAGACATAACACTCGGGAGCTGAACAAAAAACGAAGAACACTTAAGAAGTGTAAAATTGTATATAATCATAGTTATTATCGAAAAAAGGTAGGCGCGAGTTAAAAGCTGGACACAAAAAGGGAATGGGCAATAATGAAACGCGATGCGGTTACGTGGCGGGCAAGGTAGGATGTTGACGGGGTTTTGTTCGTGAAATATTAAGTTTTTTCATTAAGAAAAAGGTATATTGGTATCATATCTTGTGTATCTGTCATAGTTTTTACCTAACTAAATAACTGAACCTTGGGTATATAATGAAAATATAACGGTCGTCATGAAAATCTGTCATTTTCAACAGTATTTGACATTAAGGTGTCAAAACCGGTCTGTTTTTAGACAGCTTTTATTGTGTAACCGTTCTTCGCTTGCTTTGGAAACTAATGCTTTCAAAGTTGAAGTTCACACTTTCATCGTCGCTTTTCTGGCCTACAATTACTTGATGAATAGGCTCATTATTATTTGATGATAGGTAGCTAATTAATTGTAATTATCTTTAAAAAAAAAAACTCTGTCGTATCCAACATGAGAAATAATTATGGTACGTAGGTACATAAGTATTCCCAATTAATTTCAACAATTAAAACGAAACAAAATATCGTTACAATTCAATTACCGATCGCCAATTAAAGTTAAAAGAGAAAAAATAAAAAACGGTTTCCGCCATTGTTGCATTTTCCCGCGCTCCGCCATATTGTAACCATAGACTAATAGAGAGGAATGCGCGTGCTAATCTACGTTCTTTTGTAAGGAATGCGAACTTTTTATAACTGTGTAATTTCCAGTAGTTTGATGTAGTTACAATAATGAAATATTATTATTTCTGTTTTGTTTTGTAGGCTTTTATGAAATAGTTACTTTTTTCTATTAAATTACAGTTCTCAATATTGCGAAAATATTTGCCCCACTGACTCAGTTGGTAAAACTCGTATAGAAAGATAGAAATCCTGAACCGTTTAAAAATGAAATAAGTTCAAGCTCAAGAAAAACGACTGCTACCCGTAGGGGATTATTTAGCACCAATAATAGTAATATTTAGAGTGAACGTATTATTATATTAAACAGACAAGCTTTCTTTCCGAGATTGTTAATGACTGGCCCAGATTACACACGGCACGGCTGCATTTATCTGTGCTTTGTATTCATAACTAGGGTTCTTTACGGCTAGGTTAACTCGCTAAAATTATAGGGTGTTAAGAGATGCCAGTACAGTAACGTACCTACTACCCCAAACGTCACTACATTCGCTGAGAGACGAAGGTATAATGGTCTTCGGACTTCTTGCAAGCTCTTCTATACATGACCTACATTTAGAACCGTGCCACTTTTGTATATTTTGACCTATCATAAGAACCTGAGAAAATGAATTTTATGACTTGGAATTTGCTCAGATTTTTGCACCCAGAGAGTAATATTATATCCCATCAACACCGGCCGGATGTGGTAGCTTTTTAAAGCTTACGTTCAAATACGAAAGAAAAACAACGGTTTCTGATAAGAAATTTGATCAAGACAATAACAGGGCGAGGTTAAAGTTTTTCCAAGTTCCATTCCTTCCCTTTTCCCTCCTGTGTTATTTAAGTTTCTACCCTATTTTACCAGTGCTATAATTTCTTAATATCTTCTTCGATAGCGGCAAAGAATGCGTGATGCCGATGATCCCGCTGGGTCTGAAGGAGACCAAGGAGGTCGACTTCCGAGAGCCCTTCAAAGACTTCATTCTGGAACACTACAGTGAAGATGCCGCGGCGTATGAGGACGCTATATCAGACTTTATGGATATGAGACAGGTAACTACAGAGATTCTTCACTTCTTTGGATAGTTGAATTAATGAAATAAAAATGCGTTTATAATAAACGTATTTTTATTTCTTTAACCCTTATGCTAAGCATAAGGAGATGGGACACCGTAAAGGCGTTCCCTCACCGGGAGCATTCGCCTGTAATGTAACAGTCCAGATTCAAGCATTACATCAATGAGTAAGGAGAACCGAGCATTACAGTGCGCAACCTGTAATGATACAATTTGTAACATTACATTAATGAACTTTGGAGAGGCTTATTGCCAGCTGGAGACTGCAATAGGCGGAATTAAAGTTGATAATAATAAGCTACTGTTTTTTTTTTTTACTATTCCCATGCTTTACTCCACTGCTACTGATAGCGATAGTGAAAACGTGTTCTTAAGTTGATATCGCGAATAAGGCAAACGTAGGTTAGGTCTGACAGCGTTTGTCCACTGCCACCGTCAACGGGACGCAACAAGAAACGAAATAATTCGCCGTGGACACGCGGCCATAGTAAGACCGTTTGACCATCGCCACCGTCAACTACTTCGGCGCCGTCATCACGGTCTCGGTGACGTCCCGTTGACGTGGCGGTGGACAAACGGCCTTCGGCTCGAGCTCTTATGTAAGAGCGACGATTTTCGAAATGTGGTTGTAAACGACTGGACAACAGTAGTCATAGAAATGTCATGCAATTATGATGGCCTATTCCCAGCAGTGGACTGCTATAACCTGATGATGATGATTGGAGATCCTTAACTATCTTACTCTTACTTTGCTCAGGCGATGCGCACGCCTGTGCGGTCCAGTTCGGGCGTGGCGTTGTTGTTCAAGTACTACAATCAGCTGTATTTCATCGAGCGACGGTTCTTCCCGCCCGATCGGTCGCTTGGGGTCTACTTCGAGTGGTTCGATTCGTTAACAGGTTTGTTTGACTAGTTTACATAATGCCCATATTCCCTTAACCCAAATTCAAGGATTTTTTTATAGGTAAAAAAATGCATGTGGATTCTTATAGCACCATCTATTATCAAAACCATAAAATTTCAACACAGATGGCGCAGCTTGTTAATTTGTATTTAGGGAACATCACACAGATGGCGTTAGTTGCATGATTTTGAATATTGCATAAAATAAATAATTAATAGACACTGAATTTTGTATAATAAGTGTTATTTTAATTTTGGCAGGAGTCCCGTCTTGCCAGCGAACAGTGGCTTTCGAGAAAGCTTGTGTCTTGTTCAACATAGCTGGCATCTACACACAACTCGGCGCTAAACAGGTAAAACTCAAAGATAAAAAATGGTATGCTGCTCACTGCAAGAAAGCGTGTTATAATAACGCTGAAAATGCGATTCATAAAGAAAAAGGTTTGATGACTGAAAAGTTTTTTCCAAAAAAAATACAAACTTGAGGTCTGATTTGTTTTTGTCAAGTTACCCCATCTTCTTCGCCACTTCAACCTTGATCAAAGTTTTGGTAAACAGGATAGCGTTTCTCCTAGGTATGTTTTACAATAAAACCAACATTTAAGTGTGTGCCATCCTCAGGACCGCTCGACGTGCTCGGGCCTGGACGGCGGCGTGGAGGCATGGCTGCGCGCGGCGGGCGCACTACGCTACGTGCTCGACAACTTCACCAACGCGCCCTCCGTCGACCTCGCCGCTGACACGCTGCTCGTACTTGCCGCGCTTATGACTGTAAGTAACGCATATTTTGTAACAATATTCTGATGTACATTAAGATCTTGCACGTTCTTCTCAATAAGAACCTACTAAGCTTTGGAATGGGCAACTAGCTTCATCTTCATCGAAACTTCTCACCATGACACATCATAAAACCTATGGCTATATGTAACGTAGATATATATTTGTTTCAACTATCGGTCGGTCAGAATCGGGCCAGAGTCTGGGTGGGTCTGTATGAAGATATGGTCTGGACTCCAACCATCATTTCATAACCATAGATATAAGAATTTCCATGATCATAGCTATTAACAACCATTCGACAGGCTGTCCTGTCGAAAATGATACATTATCAATACCCGATGATGCTGTGCCCGACAGGGTCCATAATTGTGGCCAACATAATTATTTCCCTATCAACTATATACATTTTGGTACGCAATAAAGAATTTAAGATTTGAGACCCTGATTTGCGGTATTAGCGGTCGTCTGATGGATTTAAAATTTTCAAGTTCAGGATTAGTGAACAGCGTTTAGGGACTACTTCGGTAATATAATTATAATGATCCTTTGATTCGGCACGGAAGCGTATCGAATGTTTCTGAATAGCTCTGCTGGTCTCCATAATTGCGACCCATTCCTAAAAAAACATCCGATTAAGTTTAATTTTAGTATTTAGAAAAATAACTAGATTGACATGTGGTTTCCAGGCGCAAGCTCGCGAGTGCCTGTTCGAGAAGCTGCAGCTGCAGGCGGGCGAGGCGCGCGGCGAGCTGCGGCGCGCGCCCGAGCTGTGCCTCGACCTCGCGCACGAGGCTGCGCATCTCGCGCACACTTATCGCCAGCTCTATGATAAGGTATTACTATTCAATACTAACCCATGCAGTGGCTCCTTCTTTTCTTTCAGTAGAAAGTAATTATGTTGTGAAAGTTCTTTTGGTACACTCCTTTTTGCTAATGTCGTTTTTGTCAGGAGTTCAGGACCTTTTAAACGATAGATGGTAACCCTTACCCCTTCTTATACAATAGTTTGGTTGGCAGCAACATCTTAAACTATCCTGTTATTTAAACGAGACGTGTTGACGGTTAACCTGTATATTTTTCATTGATAAGCCGAACTCATCATGATGTTAAACTAGATGTTTTTCATTTTCTTTGAGAAATATCAGTAACATTATTAAATATCTATTTTGTGTCTTTCAGATGCAATCGGAGGGTGTGTTCAACTACGTGCCATACTCGTGGGTCTCTTTAGTCCACGTCAAGACTGAGTTTTATAAAGGTATTTAAAGTGTTATTTTTAAATATTCTGAGGACAATATTGACGAGGTGTATTATGGTTCTTTATTTTAAGCCGTAAGGATTTTATTTTTCAGGAATCTATTCCTTTTTCCAATAGCAGTTTTGACTCTTGAAACACAACATTTAGGTACAACAACGTTGCCTAGAATCGCCTTTTTAGGTTAACAAATTACAAAGTTTCATAACATCCACATCTGATTACAGAACCGTGTTTCTTAATAATACATATGGTTATTTTCTTCAGCGTTGGCGCACCAGTACTGTGCGACAGGTCTGCTGAACATGCCGGCGACGGCGCGGTCTCCCAGCCGCCTTGCATCTCTGTACGATGCTGACACACATCTCGATAATGGTAAGATGACGAACCCTGGGGTGTCAAGAACCCCCTATGCTAAACAGGAATAAAATGCCGTTTTTAACAGGTACCTACTGTTACTTATTTTCTCATGCTGAAGTATCCTGCATCGCGCTAGCAATATTTTCACTTAACAATAGTATGCAACAAACACCGCTTAGCTTTTGCGGAGCTATTGATATATCAAGGAAAATTAACTGCTTACCTGGCTCATGGGCAGCATATAAACTCTCGACACCAGTTAAGTCACTAACCACACGAAAAAGAAGAAAGACGAAGACCTGCAAAATTTCGTCTTTAGGATCCACACCTCAGAAAGTAATGCCTGCAACCGTAACCGTTGTTATATGGACTGAATATCTGAGCCCACAGATACAAGCCATGCTTAGTTTGTGACTCGAATTTGGCAAAATTGTATTGTTGGACCTTTGGAAGGTGTTCAAGGGGGTGAAGCTAACTCGCGAAGGCCCGTTAGACACTCTTAATGGAATGAGACACCTATTAATATTATTAATTTATTTTGATTTTCTTCCAGGCTCGTCCATATCCCCGACCCTGAAGGACGCGGACGTGGACTGGATAGCGCTCGGTCGAGCGCATCTCGCAGAGGCACTCACACTGTACGAAGAGGCGCTTAGGCTGCAGAGGATGTGTCGGTTAGTCACATTTTAAACAATAGCTTCTATCCTCCTCCTTCTCGCTTCGTATTCCTCATCAGTGAGGGTCGTGATTCCCCCGACGTGAAGTCATCTTCTGTTCGGTCGTATACGCATGTTAAGAGTTCAAAAAGATAAGAAAATGTAAAGATCAGGGTATCGATATCTAAAAACGTTAAAACAAAAAATCTACAGTCATATTTCAATTGTAGTAACTACACTACCAGCGCGCAGCGGCCGTTGACCGCGTAGTGAGTTATTTGAAATTAAGAGTTGAGATAATTTTTGTTTGTTTTATCATCATTATATATTGGATGCAGAGTTTCGCTAGCTAATTGAGTTTGACCCTGTATAATTTCGTTAAGAACGTCCTCTACCTATAAAACTTAAAAACTAAAACTCGTTCACCTAACCTTACGGAAGCATCTAACAGATGTCACTACATTCCAGCGAGCTGCGCAGCAAGGAGGCGCTGTCGCGTGTGGTGCGCGCGCACGCCGAGCGCGCCGCGCGCGAGGGCACGCAGCACCGCGACCGCGACGCCAACGCCAACGACTTCAACGATCTTATCGACGCGCCCAATGTACAACGTAAGTACACTGATTTCAAAACAAGTAAACTGCCGAACTATTCTGTAAAATTCTCAACATCAAAACTAAGTTGAAGTAAGCCGTCATTCCGCCTGATGCAAGGGATTGACAGCTGACTTCAAGCTCACTTCACCAAAGTTTTCACGTTGAGATTTTTCCAGAATAGTCCGGCTATTGTTTGGCTATAGATAAAATGTGATAGTAACCGCATTAGACTAACAAACGAATCTTTGACAAAATATCCATACAAACTGTACAAGCAGTTTTTATGCGATGAACAAGTACGATCACATTTTCCGATGGTTTACAATGTTCCGATTGTGTTAACACAACTATGTATCATTAACCAATGCCTACTCACACAAATCAAGGCATAGTTTTATTAAGAATGGACTCGGTTTTGTTTTCAAAATATAATTGATTCTATGCTCCACATCAAATTAATGATTATGATCTTTCATCTGATCCACAGCCTCATCAAAATTCCAACTAGCCTTAACACAGCCGGACTTCGCTCAGCACAGAGTAGATGACTTATTCAAGTCTCTAGGTCCAATCGCCATATTCTCCGCCAAACGCCACTGGAGCGCGCCCCGCCTCGTCCAACTACAGAAGTACAGGGACGGATCCCGACGCATCGAGAGACTACGAAACGGAAACACTGAAGAATACGAAGAAACCAGAAACGGCAAACACAGGAGCGACAAACGAGACCGATCAGAAGACAACAGTACTTACTACAACCAAATAATTAGGAGCGACGAGAAATATACCAACGATTATGAGAAAAAGAAACTTCATAGGGTCACAAAACAAAATGGAGTATACATTAATAGTTATAACAATAATAATTACGAATATCATCCGAAAGTCTTGGATTATGACTCTCCGAATGAGTATAAAACTAATGGGGAGGGGAAGATAGAGAATGGAGTGAAGGAGTGTAATGGTAAAGTGAAGAATGGGAGGAGAAAGGATCCTCTGAGGAGAGCGGCGAGTGAATACAATGTGTCGAACCCGAAGACTGAAGATGAAGGCTTCGGGTTCTCTGTGAGAGGAGATGCACCGGTTGTTATAGCAGGGGTTGAGCCTAACTCTTTGGCTGATGTAAGTATTCTAATTTTTATGACATATTTGCATACCGATCAGCTCCTAAAACCTTTTTTCTCGTAACTGATAAGAAGCTAAGTACAGCAATAGCCTTTTTCAAATTCCAATTCCGAATTTAATTCTATACTATTAAACGAGCAATATTTGTACATATATTTGTACTCACATTCTCGAAATCGGCTCTAACGATTTCGATGAAACTTACAATGTAGGGGTTTACAGGGACGAAAAAAAAAACAAAATCGATCTAGCTAGGTCTCATATTTGGTAAAATTAATTTTTCCGTATTTTCACCCGAGCAAAGCTCGGTCGCCCAAAGTTTAGAAGAACATAATGATTAATGACATGAGAATAATGACAATAGAATAATAACATGGCAGCATAGAATTAGCAGGTACTATACATGGATTAGTGGATTACTTTCGTATACTATGAAATGAGCATTCTCTATTTTCAGCAGAGCAGAGCTCAGTCGCCTAGGTACTGAAGAGTAAATGAATGAATGAATGAATGAATATTTATTTGTTAAACACAGGTATATACATTTGGTCTTCATTAAAAATTCAGTTGACTCTCTATGTTTTGCCAGTGGCGTACAAATTTATAGCTTAGTAGGTACAATTAATATTAAAAATAAATTCAGAATAATTATTAAGGTTAAGCAGTTGTAGGCTACAGAAATAAATTAACCAAAAAATTAATAATTGGAAAATGAGTGCTACGGCATTTCTCACTGTTTTTTTTAACAACAAAGCCTATCTAAAGCAATGACTAGATAATTATATTCGACTTTGCCGCCAGGCTGTGCCAATTTATGCCAACCTAATCGCCTAAGTTTATCCAGCTTACCAAAATATAGCATAAATGAAAAACACTTCAATAAAATTCTAAACTTCCTCATTCCAGATCGGTGGCATGCGTGAAGGCGACTTCATAATCTGCATCGGTGACACAGACGTGAAGTGGAGCTCACACGACGAGGTGGTGCGACTCATACAACAGGCTGGAGATACACTAACTATGAAGCTAGCCACGCCGATGGATAAGAGCTGTGTAAAGGTACGTATTACTTATACAAAGCCTTCGATTGATCTTTTAATAGTAAGTAATTATAATCTTATAAAGCTAGCAATGAATAACAACCTCTTTTGATAAGTATGCAATCCAATTTTTACCACAAACACGACCCACATGATCAATCAAAGAAAAGGAACAGCATCTTTACTGGGTATGGTAGACCATTCCTTACTACAAACCGTAATGATGACTCTAATGACCTTGCAAGCTATAAAACTATAGTACTTCAAACTGAAGCGCTCAATCATAAACGAGAGCATGCACAATAGATTAACATCTTAATTTTGCTCTTTCTAGGCGTCGCCAGAAACTCCTCGGCAGTCGAACTCGAACCAAGGCTCGGTATCAGCCGCGTCCACAGCTTCCAGCGGCTCCACAGCTGTGACCGCGCGGTCCTCGGCCCGACGGGCTCCATCTTGGAACCCCTTCCGACGTCACACCACCAGAGACAACAGCTCACACCGCGGCTCACACACAAGCAATATTATATTCAGATAAATAAAAATGATGGTGTGAAATTTTGTAATAACGCCATCTAGTGGTCAGCTTTTGAAAGTTACAAAGCCATCTGCTTTTTTATTTTACGCGATTTCGTGGTTTCATCTAGCGGATGTTTCGTTAAAATCAAAGTGAATCTGCTGATATGTGGCTAAAATTTTATTCGATGTGTGCCAATTGGTTCATTACTTTTTATTGCAATTGTTGTGATTAGTAATTTAAAGTTAAACACATCAATGTTATTTTATTTAAACAACACTGGTCATAGTTAGAAGAACATCAGTAGATTAAATATTATGATGTTCAATGGTTTAAGACTAAGGCCTACTGGCAAACTACTTGATGCGTTTACCGTTAAAGGTATTTAAAACATCGGATTGTTTCTGCCCATCGTTTGAAGATGTGATAGAGAATAATGTTTTAATACGTAAAGCGTAAATGCATTTAGCGATATGTTGTGCAAGTGGGCCTAAATGTCGCAAAATACGCAATCAAGTCACAAAATAAAAACATTGGTCTTTAAATTAATCAGTAGCGCCATCTATATTTATTAAGTCGAAAACATTAATCAATAAGTAAACTAAGCTAAAATTTAAACCAACGCCATCTACTATCGGTTTCTTGTACTATAATCTTTTGGTGTGTGTGGTTGCAGAATTATTTAAGTCACTTCGGGCAGGGCGACATTCGCTGCTATTATATTTAGGTTCCTAAATATATAGTTAGATATGGGGACCTTACATCGGCTATGATACTCCAAAGTTATTCTTTTATTATTTTATAAGTTTTCAACTTGGCAAGGGGCTAATTTTCTTTCGCAACGTATGGAAAAATGGTTTTTATTAATCATTATTTTTACTTCAAATAAAATGTCAGATTTTTCACTCCAGCATTATAAAGTTTGTCAAGTTAGCTTCTAGTAAATACTTTCTTACTAACATTATATAAATAGTAATAAGAACAAATGATTTCATAAAAATACACACTGTCAAACAATAATACCTTTCAATACGCAAATTAATTATTTTTTGCCTTTACTATTATATTTTTCATATATTTTCATACGTAGATATTTATTTTATTATCATTACAATTATGTAATACCAACTTAGTTAAAAGCTATAAAAATCGAATATTAACTTTTTAAATCCATGTAAATTGGAACTGTAAAAGCAATCACCCCGCGTCCTAACCAAGAAAATCTGTCGCGTTCATATTTGCAGCCTCTGTCGACGCGAACACGTGGTCGAGGTCGCCGAACAAAATGAACGCGACGATCGCATACTCGCACGACGATCGCGTTGGTTATGACGCGGCCTTAAACGTTTGAATACAATCCTATTGACAACTAAACTATACAAAAATATTTGGTATACTTATTATACCGTAGTCGGTAACACAATGCCAACTGATGTACTGTCACATCTTTATATCGCAAAAAGACGTGAGCAGTCGCATAAAACGTCGACATTTTGAAAAGAATCGATACCTATTCCTTTTTCAAAACTAAATCTTCTGTAAAACCATAGTAAGTACCTAAACAAAAAGAATATATTCGAGATAGAAATCAATTTGAAAAAGAAATAAAACATATCTATAAGTACTTACATATTTGAATTTTTATATTTGGAATTTAAAGTTGCTGTTTTTGTGTATTACTAAAAGGTCCTACAAAATAGGTATTCGACTGATTGAAAAAAATATGTATATTTTGATAAAAATAACTATGTATATTCGTAGTAAATAGAGAATGTATGTCACAATTATTTTAGATAAACGTGTAATTACAGTATTTTTAGTTATTACAATAAATAATATATTATTTTTAAATATTTTGGATGTGATCGATTTTAAAGTAAAACAAAAACTTTTAAAAACATTGATCGCGTCCAAAACGTAAAATTTTAGATTGATTAAAACAATTTAAAAAATTATTCGACTTATTTTAGTTTTCTGTATATTAATATACCTAGAGTAAAAATGTATATCACTGTATAAACTTGTATAAGATAAAATGTATAAAATTGTTGTGGTTACTTTTAAACAATAAAGGTTATTTAAAGGCTAATTCGTTTTTCATCTTGTGCCCTCTTTTTTCCAGTAAAAGTACAATACAACAACTATTTGATGTTCGCAAAAAGAGGCGCAGTCATTATAATAGAATAGTTTTCATTTTTATTTTTTATTTTAGAAAAGTTCATAATATTTTAAGGAAAGCAAAATAGACAATATTTGAGGTTAGATTAAATACATGGGCGCATTAGCAGTGATCTTCATTTGGATAATACACTCTCATCTCGCTTATGATATTTTTTAAAGCTTTCGTATTGTTTATGTTCCTTTTTCTGAAGTCTTATTGATTTTTTACCTGGCAGTTTGGTGAGAAAATTCGTAGAAATACTTTCTCAACCGACACACGCTTAATAATATAAAACTAGCGTACAGCTCTGTCTCCAACTAGTTTTTGTCACAGACAACTAATTAAACGTAAGCACTGGCACTGTTATTGATAAATATATAACACTAGCTGCCCGGCCCGGCTTCGCACGGGTAGCATTAAGAACTTATTTACGGCGCACCTAACTACCTACCCTACCTACCCTACCTACCCTACTTACCCTACTTACCCTACCTACCCTACCTATCCTACCTACCTACCCTACCTACCTATCTTACTTACCTACCCTACCTACCTATCTTACTTACCCTACCTACCCTACCTACCCTACCTATCCTACCTACCTACCCTACTTACCCTACCTACCTACCTATCTTACTTACCCTACCTATCCTACCTACCCTACCTATCCTACCTACCTACCCTACCTACCTACCCTACTTACCCTACCTACCCTACCTACCTACCCTACTTACCCTACATAAACCTCACGGAGCCCGAGACCTTTCCAACGAATGCAAAACCGTGGAAATCGGTTCGTGCGTTCTGGAGTTATAGCGTCAGGAAGGAAAACCCGACTTATTTTTATATAGTAGATTTAAAGAGATCGCATAAAGGGTCTTTCAAACAGGCGCGACAAGCGACGCGACACAAAGACACCGCTCGTCGCGCGACGAGCGGTGTCTTTGTGTCGCGTCGCGTGTCGCGCCTGTTTGAAAGAGCCTTTACACAAATTATGGTGTTATTATGTTTCTATTTAAATGTTGGAATATTGTTAACTTTGTTTTTAGGATATAATTGAACTTTGCTTGTCATTTAAGATTCTGTTAAATTTTGTATTTTATATTTGAACGTCATCAACGGCAAAACATAGAGACCTCTGTACCTTTTTATTTATAGCACCTATTTTTACACCTATGTTTAACAAATGAATACTTTGACTTTAGATTTATGCAACAAAAAAAAAATTGTTCTATGTACATTTACGTTGTATTTTACGCAAAATATAAAAAGCGTTGAACGAACTATAGTTCTTTCTATATGCCGCTAGATGGCAGTTTACTATAGAGTTCATTCTATGTGCCGCCAGATGGCAATATCGTTAAAGTTCATTATTTGCCGCTAGATGGCAGCATATGTTAGAGCTCATTATATTTGCCGCTACAAGGCAGTATACGTTAGTTTTTCTTTTTACCGTTAGATGGCGTTGATTGAACTAAAGTTCTTTCTATTTGCCGATAGATGGCAATATACGTTATTCAAATCTAGGCAGATAAAGTATTATATATTATACTAGCTGCGCCCCGCGGTTTCACCCGCATAAGTCTCGATCCCGTAAAAATATCGGGATAAAACGTATCCTATGTCCTTCTCCGGGTCAAGGTCTATCCATATCCCAAATTTCATCCAAACCCGTTCAGCCGTTTTAGCGTGATGTCGTGACCAAGGGAAATAGGGATTCATTTTTATATATATAAGATAGGTAAGTAGGCATGTATATGAAAGAAAATAATAGGAATTAACATCCAAATAATTTAAAAACATCTTTGGTCCATGTGAACCAGCCAAGAAATGGCTTGCAATCTCTTTTATTGGCTGTACAGTATGCAATGCAATATTATTATGCAATTAATCAGTCTGCCTAGCCTTTTCCCAACTATGTCGGGGTTGGCTTCCAGTCTAACCGAAAGCACCTGCAAACCAGTATTTTACATGGAGCGACAGCCTATCTAACCTCCATCTATCGGTGAAATATGCAATCACAGTGCGAAAAACGAGTGAGATAAAAAGACATTCGAAACGACGCGACGGCTAAATAAATAAATAAAAACACATTAACCACAGACTCCATAATTCTTTATAAAAACAAAACAATAAACTCAACACAAAAATTACCTAATAAAACTTACTCTACATTGATAATAGACCATTTCCTTTCTGTAGTAAATAATTTATCAACTTTTTACAGTCATGGAAATTCATTATTAAGCAAATTGACACCTTACGTCAATTTACGTCAAAGAATGACAGTTGTGATTTGAATCATTATCATTCTTCTGCCCTTATTCCAATTTATTGGGATATACGATTGATACGATGAATATCGATTTATGATTTGAATATACGAGCTATTAAAGTTGATAGTCAATTTGCTTAACAATGAATTTCTCTGAATTAACACAACATTAACCTCCTTTTTGGCTTTGCGAGTCAGAAGACAGATACTTAGGAACTACAACAAAGATTTTTTCTGAAAACCGCTATCTATCATCAAAATATTTTTCCAAAATCTTTTTTGACTCATCATAAACTCCGAAAAATACAAATCCTCCGATCATGAAGGCTGTCATCCTCGGCATGACTCCAGCGAACAGGCCTTTGAAGCCTGACTCTACGTAGATGGTCGTTAGGACCGGTCTGATGCGCAGTTTTCGCGTTACGGTATATTCGTCCGCTAACATGATGCGCGTTTTCGCGAGATCTAGGGGCGTCGTCACCGCGGCTGCAAAGGCACCGGCTATTGAGCCACAGAGTGCACTCTGTAAGAAGAAATATATTTTTAAATAGGTTGCTGTCGTTTTATTATCATCAAGATCTTGTATTCTAAACTAATATTATAAAGAGAAAAGATTAGATTTTTGTATGTTTATTTGTTTGTAATAAATAAACTCAAAACTACTGGACCGATTTAGAAAATTATTTCACCAGTAGAATGCTATATTATCGCTGAATAACATCTTTATAAAAGGTAAGTTTTTAACCAGTGCGCAAGCTTAAACACGTGACTTTACTCATCATTATGGACAACATTTACGATGGGACCAAACCTGAAATCGCGAAAAAAATACCAGCTGTTCCCTACATTTATGTTCGCATAACTCGTCAAAATGTAGGGAACAGCTGATTTTTTCTTTTTTCATAATCGGGCTTTAATGTTCCCACTGCTGGGACACAGGCCTCCTCTCTGTGAGAGGGAGTGAGCCGTAATCCACCACGCGGGATCAGTGAGGGTTGGAAGATGGTTGACGAACCGGTTTAAAAAATACCGGTGAATACCGGTTTATTTGGGTTTTACTCCGAACTTTTCTTAAGAACATGAACGTTGCAAGAACTTTATTTTAACCTAAATTAATCGGTTTTTACGACGAGCGACATGTCGGTAAACGCGTTGCAATTTGTAACGACTTGTGAGGATGCCGCGCTGAATACAAACTAAACAAAAAATCGGTTAATAATGCTCTAAACCGTTTAATCCGAAAAAAAACCTTTATGTAAAGAGTCCTCCAAAACCGGTTAAAAAACCGGTTTCTACGAGCGCAACCGAATGTAAAGGTTTTTACGTCAAGTACATAATAACGGTTTGAAAATTTAACCGGTATCAGAGCCTTGGTCACATGTCTTCGAATTTTTGGTTTTAGAACATGCCGGTTTCCTCACGATGTTTTCCTTAACCGTTTTGAGAACAGTGGTGATGAAATTATTTGCACAAAGTAAAGTGGGTTCGAACCCACGACCTACAACTTGTAAGTCGGGGCCGTTACCACTGGGCCACCACTGCTCCATCATATAATGTGTGTGAATTTTGATTATTACTTTCCACACGATGGTTTATTCATAATTTCTAAACCAATGGTGATTAAATAAATTATAGAAATTATGTTTGCCTGCCTGGTTTCAAACCGTCAACGACAGTTCTAACCTGCGACTCGTAACTCGGGTGAAACCGTTATCAAAGACCAGCACTGCTCTCTGTTTCTTATCAAATTTTCTATGCAGAATAGAAATAAGTTAGACATTTTTTCCTTACCTGAAAACTGTTAATCTCTCCATTATTATATTTCCTGACGGTCGTCTTGAGCAGCTCCCAGACCGGCAGCTCAATGAAACTGAAGGGCAGGTCTCGCATCACTGTTGAGCCGAAGCCCCGGTACACGCCGCGGAAGAACCCCTCGGTTCTGTAGGCCTGGAAACAGCATTAGAAAAAACGTAATTTCTTTTTTGTGCTAGTAGACGGATGTCGTCGCCGACGGAGGTCTAGGAAGTACTAGATCAGTTAGAGGCGTTTATAGGACAGGGGCCAGAGAGCCACACACATAGGGAAGAGTGGAAAGCTATGTGTAAAGGATTTTTTTAAATGAAGACTTCTTTAGGCGCGTTGGGCATTTTTGAGATGGGACTAAACCATTGATTTCGCGACACTGTAACGACACCTCATTTATGTTAACGCGATTGTGCTCTTTATTTGTTACGGATCAATGTTCTATGCAAGTATTTTAACTTTAAAGGTTTTTAACTACACTATGCCGCAGTCTTTCCATCTTTGTCTGTCAATGCTCGACACTAGTCGGGGCTTCAAGCAATTTACTAGGCAGATTTTATACACTAAGTACTTGTGTAAGATTAACTTATTACTTGTTTAAGATTTTATACACTAAGTGTATAAAATACTCGATGCGAATGAAGACTTCAGACTAGACGCAATGCAGTCGAGTATCAAGTACGGACTCATGCGAATGTGATCTCGGTGGACGCCGCCGGTATTGTTACCTAGTAAGTCCAACAATTAATATTCTTGAACCAAAATTCTTAAGACTTGATTTTCTACGTGAATATAAAAAAGTACTTAAAATAAAAATGTTTTAAATAAAAAAGGCATACACAAAATTCTCGTGTCACAATGTTAGTTGCCAATTTGACATACTCCTCCGAAACGGCTTGACCGATTTTTATGAAATTTTATATGTATATTCAGTAGGTCTAAAAATCAGTCGTAATCTATTTTTCACACCCCTAAGTGATAAGGGTGGTCCACCCCAAACATTTATATGGCAAAAACAACGTTTTCCGGGTCAGCTAGTATATCTAAATAATCTGAATCTCGGAAACGGCTCCAACGATTTTCATGAAATTTAGTATGCAGGGGGTTTCGGGGCGATAAATCGATCTAGCTGGGTTTCATAACGAGGTGCCAGCAGTTGTTGCAGCTGAGCAAGTAGAGTCGGGGAATTTAATCATGATCAAAACTTTGATCCAGCCCATCCCATCCTTGATGTCCTCCCTCCGGTTGACGCCCTAAGCCAAAGTTCGTACCCCACAGGGGATGCCCTTAGCGAGCGTTCACCTAGTTTTATTAGCATAGTTGAATAACCCCTGGCTGGAGGTTTTAAGTGTAGTACCTTAAGGCACCCACAGGAAAGCCCGGTTAAGTAGTCATGATCTCAGAGGTCCACTACGACCTGCTGGGGTTGCGAAGAAAACTGAAAGGGAGATCGTGGCCCCCGGCAACAGGGCAACCGAAGGAACACGGGTGGGTTTTAGTCAGTAAGAGTCTGACACGCCCTCTCGCTCCGCCCAGAGCGGGAGAAGTTATTTGATGATTTCCCACCCAAAAAAAAAGTGGTCCACTACGAGATGCCTTACAAAAAAAAAAAACGTCGGCCGCGCGGTAGACGCTCCCGCTTTGCTTCCCTCCTCCCGCGTTGTGGTCACTCATGTTTGGCCGAAGCTTTATGCGGCTGACTGACAGCGAGAGCAAGCGAGAACGCAGAGGAATCGTTTCACATAAACACAAAGCTACTCGAGTCCTTTGATGTACCGACACGGAACGGAGATAATACGAATATACACGACACAACAAGAACATAGACGAATATTCCCTCTACACTCTCGTATTCAGCAAGTCTCGTTCAGTTTTGCAGAGAATGTAGTAACGCTTAGATGCGAAATAAGGGGGGAGGGACGGTAAATTAAAGTGCTTGTACACGGCTGCATCCCCGACAGAGATGACCTTGGTTGGTGACAGGCAGAGCTGTTTGAAATTTGATTGTAAACTACCATCTATGTACATGGTTGTAAACCACCAAGGTCATCTCTGTTGGGACGCGGGTGGCAGTGGTGTAGCAAGCCATTTAGGGTTTGCCCCGGGTGGCAGAAATACACGCTACGCCACTGACCTCATGTTCAGCAGTAGCGCAGGTAGCGCTACGACCACTAGACCAACGAGACAGTTTCTTTTTTTGCGTTTGTTGTTTGAATATAAGAAAAAAATAAGTACTTCTTATGTTAATTTAGCTTTCTTATCAGTTGATCAAATAACCTTTAAGAATTATGATTCAGATGCCAATCTTTACAAACAACGCGAAGGTCAGACCAGACAATTAACAACTTAATAATTATGATGTGACTGACGTCCAAACGTCGGTTTTTAACAGTTTGATTAAAAATAATATACTCCCGAGCGAATTCCGGTCACGGCAGGCAATCTCAACGGAGATTCGCAAAGTATGAATACGATATTATAGTATTCTTAGCGTGTCGATGCCAAAAATATTAGTTTTTTTTTTTTGGCCCATAACTCAGCAATGCGCGTACCGTTCGCTGACGCAGCCATTAGGTCCTCACGAGTTCAGGTGACAGGGCATGCGGTACAAGATAGAAGGTGAGCCATTGTCTGTGGAGAGACACCGCATACACACCTGAGAGATCTGAGCCGTCCATGAACCCCCATTAATGGAGGTTGTCCTTGCTGCGACCTACTTGGGTACGAAGTCTATTTAAGATTTTCCAAGTAGGCCAAGGTAACTTGTGCCCGGATGGGAGGCTCTCTGATGGCTCGGTGAAGAAATCAAGAGGCTTAAGCAGTTCTTGCCAAAGATCACATCTTTCTGTAGAGGGGTTACCATCGACTGGACTCACGCACCCAATACAATTTTTGCGGCTTTGTGGATATTTTATTGTACAAGTTTGTGCGCAAACACAGATGCACTCTGTCGTCCCTCACTCTCATAATCTGATGGGACGGCAATCCGACACGACCGGGGAGGGATTAGGCGCAGAACCCACTGCTTTATGTGCTCTCTGAGGCACAGAAGAGGTCTTGACATAATTATGATAAGAAAACGGTCACCCATCCATGTACTGACCGCAGCAACTTACCTCTCAGATCTACCTGTCCGCACGCTTGTTACTTTGCCACAAGTCCCCTAAATAATACTCACATGTAAAAGTATTGATATACTACTCTTCATATTCGTCCCGACGTATGTTTGCTTCCTCTGCTTTGCTATCTCGGTAGGTACTCGGATCACGCACGCTAACTGGAAGAAACAAAGAAGATTCCTTTAGGGATTTTCGATGATGCGCTAAGGGAGCCCGCGAAATCCATATTAGGTACGTTTTTTGCAAAAAATAATATAAAACAATATAGTATTAAATTGAAGGCAAAAAAAATTTAGTGTTAAATATTGGACAGTGTTAAGGAACACTTGGCCAGTTTTTCTTGTAATTATTGATGTTTAAAAGTGCCCTTTTGAATGGTCTAATTGATGAAATATACGATTTCACTTTGACTACATCAATATTATTTGTGGGTAATGTTGTGGGTTACACATTTGGCCATATCTTTTTGTATTGCTTCAAACAAAATGTTTGTTTCACTTTTGTTTTCCTTAATAAATCATCATCTTCATCTGTCTAGACTTTTCCTAACAAGTTGGGGTTGGCTTACAATCTAACAGGATGCAGCCAAATTAGTATTTTACACAGAGCGCTAGCCTAACTGACCTCCACAACCTAGTTAATGGGTAATAAGCGTCTTAGTAAGACTAGTTGTCAGACTTTTGGGATTCTGACAGTGCTTTTTTTCCAAATTATTAAAAATATTCTTACTTACCACCTCTCCTACGCAGGCAGCGAACATATGTACCATTGGTGCATACTGCGGAGTCACAAGCGGCAGACATAAAGTCTTTGTTGCTTCATATGATACGAAGAACAGAGCAGTTGTTGGCATAGAAGTTGTTGCCACGGTTAACAAGCCTGTTGAAAGACGGTTAATGTTTTATTCAGAGTTTTTTAAGGAAAACATTTAATTTGATAAAATGGGCACATAATTGGAACATAATGAAACTGATGATAGTCATAGTCTCACTTTCTTTATTAAAAATGTGTTTTTTCTTTGTTTTGTATATTGGCTTTGTATTTTCTTTATAATTACTTATATTCATGTACTTAGTTACCTGTCTTTTGTGTGCACAAAATAATTGATTTATGTATATATCTATTTAAAATAGGGCTTGATGTTAAAGTCTACATAATAACTACACTCCATTTGAGATAATATTAAACATTTGAACAAAACTTTTTTTTTCAGTCCATTCAACTGATTTTGACTTCTATTGCGTTGGTGGCATGACAAATGGTAGCTGAAGTAAACTGTTGGTATTGTAAGCGCTTTTTTGCTTTTAATACCATCCTTTACGCCTATGGTATAGAACTCAAAATCGGTTAAACGGACTGTAAAAAGGTTTGTTTAAATGTGTAATCTTATTTCAAATGGAGTACAGGTTTGTATAAAATTCAACAGCGGTGAGGATACATAATGCTGTAAGAAAAAATATATGGTTGTTTGTGTATGAATGAGAACTGGTACTAAACTGATAAATAGTTTTATTTACTTTAAGAATAATAGGCTGGTTTTATTCATATTATTACAGGGATTGACAATATTGGTCAGTCCCATGAATAGGTATGTAAGTGAGTAATAAAATATGACTTTAAAACATTAAGATAATGTAAGCAATTTATCATAGAATTACTGAGTGATGTTTAACTAACCTCTGTAAACACCACTGAAGCCTCCAGCCTTCTGGAAGCCCTGGGCGCTTTGCAGACGAGTCTTCAACGTATCCAGGGGGTACAGGGTTACATCCACGGAAACCCCAGCCAAGGCTCCCGCCTAATTCCAAGTTTTCAAACATAGTTCATACGATAAACAAAAATCACATATTGTTGCATTAATTGTAAAAAAAAATGTTTTTACTTACGATAAGCGGCGGAAAATACTTGGATTTTAAGAATTTCGGCGTGTCCAGAGCCGCCATATTAATAATTCAACTTGAAATCACACAGAACTTAAATGTTATGTAAAATAAGCATGAAATAACCTCAAAATATTTAGGACCTCAAAAGTCCTACATTGGGTAGACTGTCAGGGCAATTAAGTTGATTAATTGTTTCGAATATTAATTGCATTTATAACAATACATGGGAATATTTCAACAAATATTACAACAGCGAATAAGTTTCAAAGAAATAATGATTCAAATATTTCCCGGGTTCTGTGACAGTGACAAGACAAGCAACGGCTGCGTTCCGTTCCGATTTAAGCTGTAATCGATTTGAGCGTGCTAACACCCGTTCCGAGTTAGCTTGACCGCGACAACGATGTCTCGTGAATCGTCATAGATGACATCATGACATGCGCCATCTTGCGATAACGCTGACCATGCCTTATATTAATATCACCGTAAGCAGTGTCAAAAACATTAACCTCATAAAAGCTGAATCTCAGACAGTTAAAATAAATATGAAACATAAAAAAAACCTGTTGATAAAGGTTCATAGTAGCAATAAACACGTATTTAAAGAATAAAAATGTTTTTGAAACATACCTACCAAATTTTTTTTTCGCCATCTACTATGTTTTTACAGGCAATGGCTTCGATAATACCTCTTTAAATGTCTGTGGATAATTCTACATTTGATATAAAAAAAGTTGGCACCCTTTTTTTTTTTGTTTTGGTGGGAAATTATCAAATAACTTCTCCCGCTCTTGGCGGAGCGGGAGGGCGAGTCAGACTGTTCCTGACTAAAACCCACCTTAATGTTCCTTCAGTTGCCATGTTGCCGGGGGCCACGATCTCCCTTTCGGACTTCTTCGCAACCCCGGCAGGCATCGGCCCTAGCGGACCCCGTCAGTTCTGCTGACATCTCTTTGAGGCGCCCGCCCGTGGAACACAACGCGCCGTAAGTTGGCAACCCTAGTTGTACTATTTATTTAGGGATGATCTAGACGGGCGAGCAACGTACTAACGGTTCGGCGACCTTTCTCGCCCGTGTGTCATAATAATTACGGGTAAAACCGCTGAGTAACCCTCCCCGACCCTTGCTCGAAAACGAGGTGCCAGCAAGTTGTTGCCGCTGAGCACGTAGCTTTAAACTACCCCGCTTAATAATCATGATATAAACCAATTTTGATCCAGCCTGTCCCTTCTTGCTGTCCTCCCCTCAGCGACGCCCTAAGCCGAGGTTCGTACCCCACAGGGGGTGCCCTTAGCGAGCGTTCGCCTAGTTTTAATTTAGTTTAGTAATTTGCCCCTGGCTGGAGGCTTTGAGTGTAGCAGCTTAAGGCACCCACAGGAAAGTCCGGTTAAGCAGCCAAGACCTTAGTGGTCAAAACTGCGAGATGCCCGTTCAAAAAAAAAAAAAAAAACCGCTGAGTAAGTTCGTCGGCGATCCAAAAGGTTTGAAATTTTGCTCGTAGCCCGCCTCGGTTCGTAGTTTCGTACGTCTGTCATCGCTGCGAATCACGAGTCGCCATTTTGTTTCGACATTTGTTTAATCTTTGTTAGCAAACTAATCGAATTCGAACTGTTCGAATTTTCAGAATCAAAGTTCAGAAAATTCGATAACATCGCGATACAATGTGAGCAAGCTTCACGTGTGTCACCGACGGCATGGGGTCTCAACTCGAACAAATTATAATTAGTGTTGAAAAAATAATCATAGATGGCAGCATAGGAAACAATTATAAATTAACAATCACTAAAAACGAATAAACGGCAGAAGTTGGCTGAAGTAAGATTAGTAAAAATCAAAACTTCCTTGTTTAATGCTGATTTATCCATTTAAACTCGTAAATCACGTATTTCCAACAAAAACGATAAGTGAAACCTTTTACTTGAATTCGAACCCATAGAATGATAAAGTTCTGAGTTGATGAGCTCTTTGCAATAGATGGCGTTTTACTCAATTTGTCATGACATACTGTATAAGCGTTTGGTAGGAAAATCAAACAACATATTTTTTTATAATCTAATACCTACTTTACATAGAAATAAAGGAATTGAAAGAAAAGTTTCAACATGTTTTTGGCTAATACCTAACGACTTAATTTTTTTCTTCATTTTACCAATACCTTCCTAAAAATTCTATAAAAAACTGGCCAAGTGCGAGTCGGACTCACTCACTAAGGGTTCCGTACCATTATTATCTATAAAAACGAGCAAAAAAAATCACTTTGTTGTATGGGAGCTCCCATAAATATTTATTTTATTCTGTTTTTTAGTATTTGTTATTATAGCGGCAACAGAAAAACATCATCTGTGAAAATTTAAACTGTCTAACTATCACAGTTCATGAGATAGAGTCTGGTGACAGACGGACAGTGGAATCTTAGTAATACGGTCCCGGTTTACCCTTTGAGTACGGAACCCTAACAAGGATTTGTACGAAACGTTTTAAAAGTGCATAGGTAGCTAATGGTGACGATTTACATTAGAGTCTAGTGTCCTCCCCCACCCTGCCAGCTAAATGGTTGGTTTATGTGAAAAAAGATCACAAGAGGAGTATTAATAACGAAATTAAAAGGAAAACTATCACAGCTAAGTAAGATCTATAAGTTAACGAGTAATAAATCAACCAACTTAAAGCGGTTGCAAAAACATGTTCTTCCGTATGTTCTCCCGTATACATTCCGTATGGGAGAACATGTTTTTCAACTACAAAGTTAAGTTTGTTCTTGGGATAAATTCATCATAACTACGGAACCCTTCATTGTGCGTGGTCCAACACGTACTTGGCCAATTTTTAAAAACATTAAGCCGTCCTTCGCACGAAAGTAATTTAATCGCGGCGGGATTTTATCGCGCACTGGATTTTCAACTCTCGGTGTTAAGCCGAGCGTTGAGAATCCAACGCGCTGGGACGTACTCTCGTCCCAGCGCGTTGATAAAACACCCTTGAATTTTCAACTCTCGACGCTAAGCAGAGCGTTGAAAATCAAGTGCACGAAAAAGTCGTCGCAATTGTATTACATCCGTGCGAACTTGGGCTTACTGTCAAAATTAGTTCGGATGAAGAACGCGTGATTTCAGTTTTAGGGTTTTAGCAATAGTAGATTTGGTAACGAGGAGATGAAAATCTAGATTTAAGCATTGAAATACAAAAAAATACATAAAGAGGCATTCGCTGCCGCGTGAAAATTGCTAGCTCACTCACAAAAATGAAACTATTCCGTCAACTCGAGATATTTTTGTTGTATTGTTAATATACTTGTCCTTGAACGTACCGTGCGATGTGCGATGTAAAGAATCTATCTTAATGCCATAAGTATCTAAGTCGATTTCTAGATGGCGTTATAAAACTACAGTCTCTGGCAATTTGTGAGTCGCTGATGCTGCCATCTGTTGAAACAATGGAGGAAGGAAAATAGCCAGCTCAATAGCCAGACTTAGGGAGGTATCATTTCTTTGTATGGGATTGGGTATCTGTACTAGTATATTATCTGTGCCGACGGCAAGCCGAAAGTTTGCAAACTTAAAAACCGCTTATCTACTTTAACTTCGCATGTCTATCACTCACTTTAAATATCGTACTAATCAACACCGACGTGTAAACGTAGGCTTAAGCCTAACGCTTTTATTGAAACTATAATGAAATCATAGATGTCGCTAATACATGTAAAATTTCCATTAAAATATTAATTGTAAAAAATAAACATGGATAAGTTCTTCTAAGAAGTACCTAGATTGCTGTTAGCAGTGCTGTTAGTTTTGTAGAGTTGTGCAATGAACTGCAAACTCGGCGGATCTTGCATGATAACATGACTAATAAACAGCGTATAACAGAAATGTGTGGTCATTAGGATGAGGTACAGAATATAAAATTATCAGCCCTTACCTACAGGTCGAGTAGGTATTAAAGTTTTGTGTGGGACAGCTGATTTTTTTTTCGTTATTACGGTCCCATGGAGAAAGTTGGTCAGTTTTATTGTCACCTTTTATTGTTACATTTCTGGTATAGTAGGTACATACTAATTCCATGCACATGATATATCTAATAAAAATAAATACATTTCCCTAATTCCATAGCTACAAAATAAATAATCAAAAATCTGTTGCTTAGCAACGGGTTGCGTGTGCAAGTCGCGCACAAGAATAATTTTCATTGCGTATTTAATACTTTTCTATAAATTTTACAATGCGGAGAACGTGCAAGACCGGTCACGAAGGCATTCCTTACTACGCCGTTTTCTCTGGGGAACAGCCTGGCTGCTACCAGCTACATAGGTAAACACAGTTGCAAAGCTTATGATAGAACATAGATGTAAATTGTTGTAATAGACGTATCTAATAGTACATAACAGTCAATCGCACATCAGTGGAAACATTTGCAAGTTGCACTACGAAAATCGCCCTTACGGCAGTCATAACATAACTCATAAAGGAGCGGAAAATGTTAAAGTGTTACCACTGATGTGCGGCTGCAGTTGATTTTACGGCTGTGCTTATGATGGACAGACATAGACATAATTATAATAAGTATGGACTGGAAATACCTACAAAAAAAAGGTGCATACCTACAACTCAAAATGTCTCTTAAAATGGCTGCCAATGCTAGGGTTGTGTCATTCAGGGAACATAGTGTTACTATTTCGAGTATCGACACTAGTACGTAATAGTATTACGAATCTTACTAGATATCACGGTTGAATCATATTAAAAAAATATTAGCTAATAGTCCGTTGTAACAGAAAAAAAAGAGGATTGACAATGTTCACTTCCCAAACCATTTTCCGCATAACTATAATTTCATTTATAGAATTATTACTTAGCAAATAAAGTTTTCACAAATATTTGTAACGCAAACCTAATGTTTGGCAAGTGAACGTTTAAACAAAGCCAAATATTTTAGTATCGAGCGAGCATGCAAGTCTTATGCCTGTTTTCACCTTCACTAAGTGACACTTAAATGGGATTCATTTAAGTGTCACTAATAAAAGTTCACTGTTGGATTTTCAACGGTAGACTCAGCGCTGAGAGTTGAAAATCCAACAGTGCAGTTTTATTTAGGTATTCATTTATGTGTCACTTAGCTGTCGGTAAAAACAGGCATTAGTGAATTAAATTTTTAACAATTTTATCATAAATGAATATTCGGAATAATACACATCCTTATATATTATAAAACAAAGTCCACCGCCGCGTCTGGCTGTTTTTCTGTCTGTTTCAGACAGACAAACAAAAACGCGAAAAACTCAGAAACTACTAAACGGATTTTCAATCAATTTTCACAAATGGACGGAGTGATTCATGCGGAAGGTTTTAGTGTATAATTCATTAAGGTTTTGTGTAAATTGGCTGAAATGAGACGATTATTGTTGAAGATGTCGGAAAAATCTTGCGGACTGGGAACTTTACTAGCGTGCGCCGCGGAAATCATAAAAGTGAAATAAAATGTATGTTCTACAGTATTGTTCATCTTAAAAACTTCAACAAAAAAATTGTATACACATCATAAAACTCTGTGGAACGGTCTCTCGGTGCTATGAACCAAAGAGTACAGTTTGCTGTAAACCACGGGCCGGACCTAGCAATATCATTTCAGCGCAGCGAAGGAACTAGTATCAGAAACTATTACGGCAACGGTACAACACTATTCCACCATGACATATCATTGTAAACAAACGAATGAAATTATGAAATAATAAAAACCCATATATTAAAATTTAAGCCGTGTTTAATGATCGCCTAGCAATTTTTTCATCGAAAGTTTATCACTTTATGTACTATTGCATGAAAACCGGCTACTAACCTGTGCAAAGACAATTGAGGTTGATTTTCCTTCTTTCTTGCACCACACTTCATAATACAACACAGGCATGTTGAATTGGTGTTTTCCAACGTATATATGTAGTTTTAAAGGAAAACTCCTCGTAATTTTCTCACAAATCTCAATAAAACAAAAAGTAAACAACCACTTGACAGCAGAACTACCATGAACTTGTCGCATATTATGGCGGATATGGCACTTACCTACAACTGTTACTACGTCTCAACCAAATGTTGCCATTATGAGGAACAACTGAAATATTGTTGTCTCTTTTATCAAATACGATTACCACATTAGAAAGAGTGAAATAACACGATATTTCACATTCTAGTTCGTATTTCACCCATATTTGTATAAGCAAATTTATGTATAGAATATCGCGGCGCCTCCATGTTTTTTCTATCTCAATGTGGACAGACTCCTCACCACGTATCACACTTACGGCACAAAATACATAGGTGGCAGAAGGCCGGCTCCATACAACGAGAAGAAACAGGCACGCACGCAGACGCAGACTCGTACGTCGTTTACGTACGCGTCTGTGCTGCGTGTTGCATGAGCCTGTTTTTATCTCGAACAGCGATCTCGGTTTATTCGGAGTGCCCTCCACTCGCTGTAGGCAAATACTGTACTTGAAGCGTCTATACATGTGTAAGAAAAGGCGGTAAACACTGTAAATGTATATTTATGTAGGTATTAACCCAAATTAGCAAGCTTTGAATGTCAATGATTGCTGGTTATTTACTGTGTATGAAAGTTCTGATGAATATGTTTTCTAGGGAAAGGGTTTCATGAATTAAACCACAGAAAGACAAGGCTAGACATTTATTTATTCAGACTTGTCAGTATTAAATCAGAAAGCTAGTTGTCCATTCGCTAAACTAGGTCTTCATGGAGAAGAAGGACAAGTAACTCCATGGAAACAGTATTACAGTATTCTATCAATACATTTCTTATATTTCCATAAATTATAGTTATCTCAAAAACAGTTAATTCTATGTCTTGGATTATTATTCAGAATAATAGCAACATTATACAAATAACAATATTGGCAATAATATCCTATACAAAACAACATAATCATAATAAGCAATAATTACGGTATAATATCGGATCAATCTAGCTCTTGGGTCGTTTGCCAGATTCGTAACGGGGTTACTGGTTGTCGTGTATCCATAGAAACTTTCGATCTCTCTCAACAGTTCAGGTTTGGCGGATACGAGTCTGCCATCATCGGTCTTCAGTGTCGCAAACTGGCTCTGCCCAATAGACAGATGTCTTGCAAAAACCTTGGAGCCCTTGTTCCACTCTATCGCGTCCTAAATATGGTCCGTATTATAGTGGCGAAGGTCGCTTTTCTAGGACTTAGACATCTGTGTATTGAGCCGCCTGTATTTGAGCGCATCGTCTGAAGACTGCATAATCATCTCGCGCTTCTCCTCCATGAGCTGTTAAAGTAGCATCAGAGAGCTTCTTGTTTCGATTTTTACGACGGGTGTTGAAGATCTTGGACCCGAACGTATGGAAAGTTTCCACGAATCCATCGTTACAATCGTCCACGGAGCTTCCTAGGCACTCACTACCGGACCGGCCGGGCACTAGGGGCCATTTCTTTTTGGTGCTTGTCATTTTGGGGGAGGGGGGTATGCCATAATATCTACACGCTTGGCAGGCGGGTTGGCGATCGCAGTTTCGTGTTAAAAATGCATAGAGAATGCTGCTGAACATTCCTAGTGAGTCCCTTAGTCGCCTTTTACGAAGAAATAGGGTAGTGCTATTCTGTAAGTCCAGCCCCACACGGACAAAACTCCGAAACTACTGAGCCGAAAATTTTGGAAAAAAACAAGGAATGGTTCTTTACCCATGGATTACAGGAAAACCTATAAGAAGTCTATGGTCTTAAAATAACATCGTAAATCTCTCAATATTGTACGTACAAAGTTACATTTGCAGTTGGAACGTATGGGAGAACACGTTTTTCAACTACAAAGTTAAGTTTGTATTTAGGATAAATTCATCCCAGCTACGGAACCCTTCATTGTGCGTAGACCGACACGCACTTGGCCGATTTTTATTGTGCCTTAACACTATTATGCTACTTGCCATTATGCCTAGTAACATTATGAGAAATAAAATTCAACCAAAACAAATTTGCCTACAAGATAATTATGTCAACATAACTTATATGCCAAAAACAATAATTATGGCAAAGTATTACCATACCAAAAACAAATTATACCAAAATAGTTATGCCAGATTATATTACGCAATAAAAAATGCGATAAGGAGGGATCCGGTTATTGCAGTACCTTTACCTACCCTTTCGGATCAGACAGGTTTTTTTTTTACATACATATATTGTATACACGTGTGCGTACACGTGTGTGAACGGGCGCCGTCAGTTGAAACTGGTCATCTCTTATCTGCCAGGGCTTATATTTAATCTTATATTTTCAATTGCTTTTGATTATTTTTTGTACATTGTTCTCACATATAAAAGCAACAAGAATGATGTACCCAGGATTTTGTAATATCTATATTTAAAAGAGTGTCCTTGGAGTTTCTTGCCCGTTCTTCTCCATAGAGATCTACGTTTTGGAATGGGCAATTAGCTTCAACTTTCTGACTAACTGACCGACTCTTTGAAAATTCAAAAGTGCCTGTGTGGTTTAATTGAAATAAATGCTTTGAGTTTGAGTTAAGTTTACAATTATTAGAAACATCAAACAATTAAAAAGAGAGACTGTAATAAACTGTCTAAGACTGTATAATGGCAGCCATCATAGTAACCACGTCCCCTCTCCCTCACCAGACCATCGCAATGTCGCCTCAAGTTCCCGATTGGCAAGCTTCCAATCCACAAATGCGAGATACCGAAGAAGGAAACTGTTTTGGTGCCGCAGCACGACTCATTCAGGAAACTGCTCGTCCCGAAGAAGAAGCCCAACTTCTACCCCGCTATCATGCACAAACGGGAGTTCGACCGGCTGCAGAAGCAGGCTGTGGTAACGTTTCGTCCATAAGCCTCATGTACACACTATTTTTTAAGTACGTACCTGGTACTTGTTGATAGACCTACAATGTTCTCTCGTATCTATTAACACTGTAATTTGAAAACATTGTAAAAGCCAATTATTTTTAAAAGAGTAACCGTGGAGCTTCTTGCCGGCTCTTCGCCATAGGAAACGACCAATTGGAACCGTGCACCTACCATCTGACGTTTCATAATAAAATTTATATGGGATCACTGTGCAAGCTTCCTCTAGCAAATGAAAAAAGAATTTTCCAAATCGGTCCAGCTGTCTTCGAGTAATTGGGGAACATACATAAAAAAAGGTTCCGATGAACTGAGAACCACCTCCTATTTTTGAAGTCGGTTAAACATAATTTATCGTTTATAGATTGTCTCCCAAGAAGAACAGCTAAAAGCCATGCACGATCAAGAGGCAGGCATACAGAAAGCCGCTAAGGAGTCCGAAGCCAGGAAACAGCAGCTGAAGAAAAGCCTCAAGCCTCAACCAGGGGCCGAGACGGCCACGGGCTCCACTGACCCCGAGCTCGAAGGCCCAGACCAGGCCGCGCATACCTTGACTAGGGCAGAGGGTGAGTTGGAAGATAGGCAGATCAGGTCTGCCTTAAACAGCTTGCAGGTCCCGTCTAACCTTTGTCTTTCCTTAGTTATACCATTATCATTTGCCTTGCTTTGCCCAACTATTATGTTAGCATCACTGGGTCGACTTAAGTTCTGAGTTGAGCTCCACGATTAGTGACAAATGCTTGCACTGACCGGACAGGTCCTCTCAAATCTGTGTGGTTCTTTCCTCAAAAGACCATTTCAGACACTGATCTACATGGTCCTCATATGACTTGATCAATATTATGTCTGGACTTTAATAGAGGCTGCGACCTCTGATTTTGTTTCGGCCTTTCTTCTCAGAGTAGTCAGATAGGAAACGCCGAACTCATCTAGCTTATTTTTAATATGACGTGTAAAAGTGATCCCGATATCCTATTTACAGAATAAACCATTTCATTTAATTTCTATCCGGTTGCCGCTGAACCCCTACCTACCCCCCCTGCCTACTTATTTATTTTATATGGAGCGACTGCCTAACTCCACAACCACGTCACTAGGCAACACGATAGCTACCCAGTTACAGGGTTACTCTCCTTTTCTCTTATTCACATGCCTACACCTCATAAATACGCAGAGGTAGGTTAACATGGAGCTTTTCAGAGTTCCGTACTCTAAGAGTGCCAAGCGAAACCCTATTACTAAGCCTCCGCTGTCCGCCCGTCTGTGCAGGCTGTATCTCATGAACCGTAATAAGTAGACAGTTGAAATTTTCACAGATTATGTGTTTTTATTACAGCTATTACGACAAAAAAAAAGCGTGTGTGTGTGTGTCTCAGATCCGACCAGCCCCGAATCTAGGGGGGACAAACCGGGGCCTGTGCCCCGGCGCAACTTCAGGGGGCGACAAATTCAACCGTAGTAAAGAAGTACACCACGCAACACACCGCAACTTTGCAATAAATGAGACGCGCAGCACATATCATCTTTCTATTAATTTCTTTTTACAACAGTTTTTGCGCCCCTGTTCGCATTATCGATCGATAAAATTATATTAATTATGTTGCTACCAAAATTTGATTCCGACGCGCGACTGACTCCGTAATACGATTGTCTTTTAATATGCAATAGACGAAGTGGGTAAACAAAAAAACAAAAACCCTATCTTCAATTTTATTGCTACAGGCAAAAATGTTGCACAATGTACATGTGGCTTAGGATAGGTAAGTACTAAAGTTTTACCATACCTAATAGAGCCTTCTAAATCGCCATCCGATGTTACCCAGTACTCATCGCGGACAACATGCAAGGTCCCCGCCTGTGCAACCGAATCATCCTGGCGTCCAAGTGCCACGCCATACGAGACGCGCAGATCACTGAGAAGGAACTCATTAAGAAGGAACTAGACGAAGAACAGAGAAGGTTTGGATTCTAGATATTTCATCCGGTTTCTGATCTGAGAATTGAAGTTGTAGTTGTCTAACTCTACTTTATTCCTTAAGCTGAAAGCCTGTGAAACTCAAGATTTATTTGCAAAAAACCTAAGAATTCTCAAAACAGAAACCCTTCTATTCAAATTTTCTTATGCTTTTTGCAATTTGCAGGTCAGTTTCAAATATGTATTTTTAGAATTATAATCTCTAAGTTAGAATGGGTTCATGAATGACTTTTTCATGAAATCATGACATTTGAGATCAATTCTAACTTACAGAGATGTATTAATTAATTATTCTAATGATTATAATTCTGTAAATACATTATTTTTGATGGTATTTACGCGAATCATATTTTGATCAAGATACAACGAGACACTAACCTGCAAATTACAAAAAACGTAAGAAAAATGAATTTCACGGCCTACAACTGCGGACGATCCCATACCACAGACTGATTAGTACAGATGGTTCACTCCGCAAAATCATTTAAATAAAAAGCGACTCTTAAGTACAACACAATAAAGTGCAATTCAGGTCGCACAGTGCTAATTACCTAAAGTTATATTCATCTAGAAGTTGCCTCTCTTTCTATCACGTAACTCTTATATCTTCTGACTACGTTACGCCCACTTAATTCGACAAAACGATACCATGCGGAGTGAACCGTCTGTATTCATCTGTGCCCACACCCAGTCCAAACTAAAACTGTAACTTATGGTCAGACTCGACGCAATAATGGAAGAAAACCGCAAGGCCGCGGTCAGTCGCGCGGAGGCCGAAGAGGACCGACGTCATCGGCTGAGGCTGCAGAACCTCGCCGCTCTCAAGGAGCAGATAGGAGCGCACGAGACCGCCAAGGTGAAATTACTTAAAAAACTGCACACGTGTTTCGAAAGAATCTGATAAAAGTGTAAACAAACCCTATTCCGGTTATATGCTTACGTAATTACTCAATCAATCAATCTGCCCAGCCTTTTCCCAGCTATGTTGGGGTCGGCTTCCAGACTAACCGGATGCAGCTGAATACCAGTATTTTACATGGAGCGACTGCCTGTCTGACCTCCAGCTCCACAACCCAGTAAATGGTTAATACAATAGACGATACCCCTTGGTAAGAATGGTTGTCAAACTTTCAGACTTCTGATGACCCGTAAGGACTGTCAAAGATTCACGAATGACAGCCGGGACCAACGGCTTAACGTGCTTTCCGAGGCACGGAGGAGTCTTGGTATGTAAAGATGGTCACCCATCTACAGACCAACCCCGGCAATCGACAACACAATTACTCACTAAAAGAAATTTTTAAGAGATGCATCTGTTTGTATGTCAGGTTTCAACTTTATATCTTACAACTTTTTCCAACAATTATTGTTTGTATATCATTATTAAATTGTGACTGATAACCATCGACGAAAATGTAGGTTATAATTATCCTTAATTATTATTGTCAAATGAAAAACCGTCGTGATTTAAAATTAGAATTTCGCGTTTAGGTATTCAAATATGCAAATTAAAGCACTCAATTTGTAAGTGGCACTAGAAATTGGCATCCACAGGTATATTTTTTGATGTATTTGTTTACACTTTCATCAGATACTTTTGGAACAGACTATACAATCTCATTAGGTACAAAACGAGATCTAACTTTGGTCTAAGTCTCCGAGCCGTATTGAACTTTATCCGGACGAGCATAAAGTTCTTACTTCTTAAATAACTGACTTTAAAACCGAATCTAAGTTGTCACAAAACTTCAAAGAAGAGGAGGATAAGTATTCGACAAGTATTTTTAGTTCCCTCGGTTATCTTCTTCACGAGATTTTCGGTAAAGGCGTAGGAGACGTTGTTATTACTTTTACTAGTAATTATGCAGTATGTATGTCCCGAATAATTACGGACTTGAAGCCATCACTCGATCTCTATTACGACGCATTGATATTTATTTAAACTTCGTTTACAGCTTAGGTTTAAAATCCAAAGCATTTTTTTATCGAAGAAAAAAATAAATTCTGTACCTATTTAACCTATTCTACCTGTTTGTATGTTTCCATGTTCGCGATTTTCTCGAAAACTAAGTAATTCTAAAGCTAGATAACATAATCTTTTACTAGATAATGGAAGCAGAACGCATAGAGGAGGAGAGTATTCGCGTGAACCAAGCAAACATAGCGATGCAGATCGACGAGGCGCAGAAACTTAAGGAGAAGATCCACCGACACACAGTGGAACGAATGTATGGAAGCGGTTGGACGTAGACATGTCCGAAAAATAAGAGTAAAATTATGACAAACTAATGATGCCATCTTATTCGATTACTTAATGCCTTCATAAATTGTGGTGATGAATTTCTTCATAACTCCCATATTTCGGGAGTAATTTGAGAAAATGTGAAATTTTACTATGAAAATGAGTGTATTGAGCTCTCTCCCTCCTGATTCCGGGCTTGTTTCAAGTAGCGGTCTCTAATATCGTAATGCTATTACTAAGAGCTATATTTAATACTAAGACACATAGTGCGCCAAATGTGCACTTTCTGGGATAAAAGGAAATGAAAATTTAAAAAAAAAAACGTTTTTTCCCCATTTGTATTTACTTTAAACCGCAGACAGACTTATTAAGAGGTCTATAAATATATTATATATATACAGAAATATATATTAACAAAAATATTCACAAGAACTGATGAGAGTATGACTTTTAAGTAAGTTGATAATAAATTACCTAGTTTCATTAAAAGTACAATAAATAATTAAGACGTAAGCTCTAATTTACTAAGTTACACATTTTAAAACAATAACATCATTTAATTATCTTCGTCATCATCATCATCATCAATTAATTCAAATTCAGAATCGATGTCCGCTAAATCATTTATGTTAACAAATTCGATATCACTTTTCTCAGAATCCGTAAGCTCATAAAATTCCTTAAAAGAAGATTTTTTTACAAACTTATTTCCTTTTGGACGGATACTTGTAACAAGTGGATCAGAAGACAGTAAAAGATTGTGCATAATATCTTCATTGCATGAGATACTGCTATGCTTTCGAGAATGCCCCTCTCTATATTTTCTAAAATCTTTATTTCTAGCCTCAGATGCCTCTTCGGATAGAAAACCAATGGGCACAATTGACATGTTCTGAACTATGTCTGGCCCATGCATTAAAATTTTATGAAGTGAAGAAGGCATATAATACCATGGGTATAACTCCACGTAAAGCTTAGCAGTATCAAAGCAGAACTCTCGGAATTTAGTTACGTTGATCTTCTCTCCTGATGAAATACACTGCAAGATCACACAGATTTTTCTTAAAAGCATAGCATCTATTCCGGTCAGTTCAGCAGATTTAGTGTAGTTTTCAAAAAATCTCCTTGCCGAGTTGCCATTGTTGGTGGATCCACTGCCTTGTTTCACAACATCGAGAAGTAAGCCCGTTTCTCTTCTTACAGCCTCTTGAACTCTTTTCTTCCTGTCATCAACTTGCCTTTTTGCTATATCACCCCTTACTTGCCATGATTTTATGTCTAATTTGTAGGAAATGTGTAATAAGCATTCCATTGAGCGAATCCAAGCGTGAAGGGTGCTTAAGCTATATTTATACATGTCCTCGTTTGCGTGTTTATCTTTGATTAACTCTAAATTATTCATTTCTTTAGGACAAGCCTTGCATATGTCACACACTGAAGCTGCTGTATTGGATATAATGGAATGAATTTTACCATCAATCATTGTCAACAGCAGTTGGTGTTTGACACTAATTCCATCAGTGATGGTGGATGGAGTTAAGGCTTCAATCTCTGCTTCGATTTCAGCCATCTCTCTCTGCACATTTTCTTTGGTTTCCTTTATAAACTTAAACAATATTGGCCGGCAAAATGAAGTGGAAGATGGTCGCTCGTTTTCCCAAATTGTTACACCTTTTGAGACGAGCCGCAGTGGTACAAGACTAATCATAAAATTACTAGCAAGATCGATTTGCTCATCTTCACTCGTCCTTTGATGATAAATGCTTTGGCTAGATGATCCGTCAAAACCCCATTTGCTGGTCAATACGAGCTGTTGATTGGGATCAACAGGGGTTTCTAACGACCTAATAAGTCTTCTTGAGGTTAAATCCATCAAGGCTTGTAATTTGATTTTTGCAGAGCTCTCTGTAACTGTGAGATCTTCTTTGGCCGGATAGCACTTAATTTTTTCTTTAACCAACATGTAGTAACTCGGGTATTGAAGAGCTCCTTCTTGAGTGTTGAAATCCCGAAGAGTGTTATAGCGCCATTTCGATAAGTTCATCGATACATAAAGAGCCAATGCCTTCAAAGGGGATATTTCCCGTACCTGAATTGATTTACCTTCAATGAAGGCTTTGATTTTTGAGGCCTCTTCTGGATTCTCCGTCAAGTATTTCATAACATAAGCTGTATCGCTTTGTCCTGCCTTTTGAAGCGCCCTTTCGGCCGAAAACATAATTTCAGCGCTGCTACTGCTGCATGAAAGACTATCTTCAGTGGTGCGTCTTCTTTTTTGCCGGTTACTAAGGTCCTCAAAAGATTTACGAGGACTAGGATGTGTACAAGTTGAAGCATCAGATTTAGCAGGAGAAATTATGGGCTCGATGACGTCACTTATATTTTCTGTAGAAGGTTCCATATTTTCATTCTGTAATTCCGGCCATTGAATTGCAGCCTGTAGCCAAATCTCATGTTTCTTCCGAAACTTATCTGTGCTTCTTCCAGACTGTGTCCATTTTGCATAAATGCGGTAGCAAAATCGACGACACCAGTCTTTTAAACTTGTTTCAGCACTTTCACATAACTGAACACAACTGTTATCTTTTAAAACACTGAACAAATAGTTAAAGTCGCGTAAATCTTTATGTGCGCGTGCGCATAAAGCAACGTGAATATCAAGATTTGTATTAAAATTTGGAAAATACATTGCGAGATTAGCTTGGATACAACGAGGTGTAAATCAACACTGATTTTAAAGTTACTAATAGTGACCTATTTATATAAAATCCAGGTATCCCAGGTATCCTTTGTTAAATATTGCAAGGTAATTAGTTATTGTGATAATTAGTAAATGATGCATGCTAAATTAGTGTATTAAGAGCCATTTAGTAATTAAATAATAGCAATGTTCTTATCAGTAATCATTAGTGCATCAGTTTTATATGTAAACCTTAAGTCCCTAATTATATATCCTAATTAGCTTATATCTTCTCTAATTGGCTGATCAGAAATGTTATTGTAATAAGGTAAACCTTTAGAAAAACGGTTTTAATCAACAAAATAAACAAAAAATTAAAAAATTGTGTTATAAAATAAACATCACTCTTTATCCCAGAAAGTGCACATTTGGCGCACTATGTGTCTTAGTATTAAATATAGCTCTTAGTATTAGCATTATGATATTAGAGACCGCTACTTGAAACAAGCCCGGAATCAGGAGGGAGAGAGCTCGATACACTCATTTTCATAGTAAAATTTCACATTTTCTCAAATTACTCCCGAAATATGGGAGTTATGAAGAAATTCATCACCACAAGTTATGAAGGCATTAAGTAATCGAATAAGATGGCATCATTAGTTTGGCATAATTTTACTCTTTTTTTTCGGACATGTCTACGTCCAACCGCTCCCATACATTCGTTCCACTGTGCGACAGGCCAAACTTAAGGAGATGCTCGATCAGGGTATGTAGCTGATGACAGAGGTTATGTAAAAAAGTATGAAATGAAACGTCAAATTGTAGATTTTAGTTCTAAATTTTGTCGCTCGTAGCTCTGTGTGTCATATAAGACATAACAATAATATTGGCATCCGAAACAGAAATAAATAAAACGAGTAATCTGAGAGAAAATAATTAAGGACAATTTTTATATTTAATAAGTACAGTTATCCGATTTTTATGAAAGTCAGTCCTAAAAATACTAAATAGCCAAGTAGGTAACTGCGACCAACTTGGAAATAGCGCTCGCCAGCCGCTGCCCCAGAAGCCACACCAAACGCCTATTGTGATTGCAAATAAGCCATTCTGCATTACGTCTAAACGTGGGTAGCAGTTTTGTTAAACATAACGAATGGTAATCCAGCTGAACGTTGTTCAGCTGTTTTACATAACGAACCTTTTTGTAAAACAGCGATTATGTAAAACAGCTGATTTAGGAATCCATCTGTCATCTGTGACATACACATTCCTAACTCCTTGACTAGGTAACGCGGAACTCCTGTACTTCAAACAGCTGCAAAATGAAGAGGAGCGCATCATGGACATGCGTGTCGCCAACTTTTTGCGGCAGAAACAAGAGAGGGAGTCCAAGAACAAGGCTGAAGCGGAGGCCATTAAAGCCGCCAAACAGAAGGGGATTGATCATATCTCTAAAGCTCAGAAGGTAAGTAACAACGCCTATGTTCGGGAGACCGAATTTATTTTTTAAAGACGGATTTCTCGACAAAAGATAAAGCAGATATCAGATGCCTCACTTTTCGTTCATTTTTGTTTTTCACTAGCAGTGAAACGTTTAAACTCTAAAGACAAAATGAATTCAGTGAACCGATCGAACGATGTCGGTTTTCGACACTCGGCATCTTTAAACTCGCCTGCCGAAGGACTGAAAAAAAAACGAAGTTAAAAGTAATAAACAAGTTGTATTAGGTAGTTAATCTGTATATACAAACCGAAAGGTACACTCATTTACTCGCTGACTAAACAGATAAATAAAATTGTCATTGCGGTCGGGGGACCGTTGCGTTGTGCCGTTGTGTGGAACAATTTTTATTTTAATTTAAAGAGGTCTCGACTTCTTATCGTCGACTTTTTATTTATTTTTATTTTATACATTTTAGCGACAAGTTTTGTTACTTTAATATTTAAGGATTAAAGGTGGTTTCGCGGCGAGGCGAAGCGAGGCGTGGATGTCGTGGGGATGAAATGTTTGTGTTGGATGTGGTGCACATGCAAGACATGTACACACACCCTATGTTTTGGAATGTGCTCATCACGGCCTTCAATTGGAGGTATCCATATTGTAATAAATGAAGAAGTTATTTTATTTACTCGTTTGAATATAGAGCTATATCTATTGTCGCCATTTTTTTTTTTTTAATAAATGATAATTATAGCCTATATCACTCGGTATGATGACAACGATACCCCAAATCTGTTCAGACATTTAAAATTTATGGTGAAACAAACTCACATACATACATCATACACCAACCCTGAAAACAAAACACTCCCTTTTGGGCAGTCGTGTAAAAATGAAATTAAATGAGCAGATGAACATTCATTCATATATAATTTGGTCGGTTTCGTGTGAAACTGGAATCTCGAGTGACGCGTCTGATATCAGCTTTAGCAACAGTATAAAGTATTGTAATGGGTAGGAAAATGGCCAAGTAATGCGCAAGGGTCGCACAAGCCCGTGAAATTCAAATTTTCTTACGTATTTTACAAATTGCAGTACCCTAACTGCGTAACTTATTTTCGTAAACGACTTATGAAGCAATGGAGCAAAGCAAATTGTAATTGGTCGTGTGTTACACAATTAGGGTACTGTACCCTAATTTCGTAAAAATAATGTAAATCGTAAACAATATCAAGTTGTATGTTAATAAAAATATGATTCGCGACCGCAACACATATGTATTTATAGAAATTTACTTATTAAAATCTTCAATACAACTGTTCTGTTGCAATATCGGCGTGACGCGTTGACTTAATTTTATTACTTATTATCTGTTGCCCGCGACATCGTCAGCGATCCAGGATGAAAATTAACCTTTGCCCTTCTTCGGGTCTACCCATGTGCCAAGTTTCATCCAAATCCGTTCAGCCGTTTTAACGTGAAAGCGTAACAAACAAACAAACAAAACTCACTTTTGCATTTATAATATTAGTTAGAATTATTTTATATTAGATTCAGTGCACTTTTGTTTACCGCGTATGTGTTCAAACATTTCAGTAATATTTTAACACTAAAAACAGTTTGAGAGTAAGTCAATAAATTGTGTTCAACATAAACATTGGTGTGTCTTCAAAAACACCGAGACCTTGCAGTTGCTACCGACGCGACGCGGCGACGTACTGACTATTTTTGGTCCTTCGAGCTGGATCACGAGCGAATTGAGGGGGAGGTAAATAAAACTGATCCTTATTTTTTACGGACCGACAGTACGAGAAAATAAAGGCCAACCAACAGTATCCGCAGCGCTTTATGAAGACAGAAAGCCTTTCAACAAGTGAGCAAACGACAGCTCGAGACAGATCACGATAGACGATTTGTTTAAAAAAACAGTACCTGTGCGAATTTTAAAGCCTTTGTGCGTACAACCATTATTATTTTGCTGACCCGGAAGCGTGCGAACAAAGGCGGATGCGACACAGACAGTAGCTCAATAACTGTTCTGTAATACAGCCGCGTCCGTGTGAATTTATTCATACGGACTTATACCACAGAACACAGAATACATAATAGTAGAAGTACATGTACTTTAGTAAGTTTTACAAACACTATCACACCACAGACATTTAAAAACTGTGTGCAATGTGATCGGCTTCGACTCCGAAAGACATTGTTTTAACAAAACTACTGTAATATACAGCCATATAAGTACTCGCTCCGTCTACACTGCAGCAGATCACTAGGTACTCGGTCTGTACTGTATAGTGCGCTAGTGTCTATGCCATTACATCACATTGCATAAAAAAAAATAGTTTCAAGATTTTCCGCGGGCCTTCTTTCGTGGTGCGCACCGTACTATGATCGCGTTCGGAACGGCAACGTCGCACGAATGCAGCGGCTTTACAGACTGATCGCGGTAGACGGTAACAATTATTTACGTTTATGTGAAGTTAGTTTTCCCTTGACCTAGCGACGAGACGGTGCGTTCGTGCGTGAATTATCGTTTAAAAATTGTTTTAAATATTGAAAAATGATTGATAAAGACAAGCTAATGACTTTTTTGAATAAATACTGTGTGGAGTACACAATATTAGTTTTTGAACAGACACAAGAAGAGTGTTTTAACGCCAAAATTCAATGTAAATTGCCGGCACTCAGTACGCGGCTAGAAGAGTGTAACATGTTTTTGCGAAAATTTTCAAACTTCTCTTCAACGAATTGGATAGTGGTGGGCCGCCGTCCCAGCGTGCAACGTTTAGAACTACGTAAACTATATGGTTGTCAACATTCATCAAGAAATAAGAATGTACAGAGTTCAAGAAACTTGACGTGCAGTGCTACAGTAGACTTCAGGGTTAAAAAGATTAATAGAAATACTATTAAAAATGATGCTCTTTTGAAAACAGGCCAAAATGTTGTCATTGATATTAACTTTAATCACAGTCATCGCATTAACTGTTCATCTGCGTACGGTAATCTGCGGTGTGATACAGAAACGCAGGAAACATTTAAAACGTACTTCCAACAAGGAATGACAGTGGCTGCTGCGAAGAGGTATCATGAAATGGATTTTTGTTCTACTAACCAAAGTGAGGTTCTAGTAAAAAATTTGGCCAACGCTCAGATTAATCCGACTCTGAGGCAAATCCAACATATATACGAGAACTGGCGAAAGGAAACTTATGGACATGGTGGACGAACGGAAAATGATATCGTGAGCGTTTTAAAGTCGCGTATTGACCAACTTTCGGAAGAAGGAATACAGCTAAATATCAAAGAAGATCCTCTTATTATAGTCGTCATAACACCTATCATGAATCGCTTGTTCTCGAATGGATGTGCAGATGAAATGGTATTCATAGACTCTAGCGGATCCTGTGATCAAATGAGCACTCAGGTAATTAAAATTATGCAATAATGTACTTAATAAGATTTATTTTCGTTCACATCTATGGCAAATAATGGTACGGCCCGCCCAATGGCAAGCGGTTACCGTGGGTACAGCTATAATTCAATAGTTATCTTAGAAAAGTTAATGGTGAAATTATCATTGAAACTTGACTAAACTATTATAGAGGTGCAAAATAAGTCTGTTTTTAGGGTTCCGTAGCAAAATCCCAAGGCGGTCGTCCATTCGTTCGTAAATCGTATGTCACAGGTTTAACACTACAACTTGTACTTACTTAACTTTTTAGATATTTTTTGCCGGAATAGTGTCTGGCTATTTTTGCGTTTGCCTTGTGTATTTGTTTGCTTATCAGCCTAAACAGATTTTGATACAATTTTCACAATATGAACCTTTAGTATTTATGAAACGTTGGAATAAACTTTCGTATTACCTTATATCATCCTTCATTTCAGGTCACGTTTATTTTTGCAGCCCTTAAAATTGGAGCTGTACCAATAGCATGTGTTTTACATACTTCGGAAAGTGAAGCAAATTATTCTTTAGCATTTATGGCTGTTAAAGAAGCTTTGGAAACAAATAATGATAAAAAACTCGAACCAGATATTATCTATATGACAGATGACAGCGACGCAGAGCGAGATGCGTTGCGATCCGTTTTTCCGAAATCAACGCTGTTACTATGCACATTTACCATCACTCAAGCTATATGGAGATGGCTTTGGCAGTCAGATCATGGGGTCAAAAAAGATGACAGACCAATAGTCATGAAATTGATACAAGACGTGGTGTACGCAGAAAAAGTAGCGGATTTAGAAGATTGTTTTTTAAAACTTACTTCAAACCCCTTAGTAGCCCAAAATGCAAAACTTACGGCATACATCACCAAGCTTTGGTCAAGGCGAAAAGAATGGTGCATAATTTTTAGAGGTGACCAAATGACTAGAAGAAATAATACCAACAATTACGTCGAAGCCTCCATACGCATCTTCAAA
This sequence comes from Omphaloscelis lunosa, assembly GCA_916610215.1. Classification (NCBI taxonomy): domain Eukaryota; kingdom Metazoa; phylum Arthropoda; class Insecta; order Lepidoptera; family Noctuidae; genus Omphaloscelis; species Omphaloscelis lunosa. Next base: position 2,044,344 of record OU744262.1, on the reverse strand, counting down.
GACGTAGTTTTGGAGCGGTCAAAAGTATTTAACGCCTGTGCTTTGGTGCAGTTTTTAATTGAAACATTTGAAACGTACCACAAACTACGTTTATTGGAGTTCGTAAACTGTCGGCGCTCTAAGGATAACATGTATGCTAGATTTATAAAAAAGACAGACGGTATTGGTGACTTTCAACAGGTTTCAGAAAACGTTTACAAGGTTGAAGCAGGAAGCGCTTATACAGTAATGACAGATATTGTGGTGTGTACTTGTCCAGAAGGTGTAACTGGAAAATTCTGCAAACATTTGTGTTATCTGGAACTAAAATTGAGCATAATGTTTAAAACAACGCCACGAATAACTCAAAATGACAGGATTGAATATGCTAAACTGGCTCTTGGTGAAGACATACCTACCGGTTTTTTTTCTGACATACAGCAGCAGTCTCAATCTGACCACCTCCGGTGTGAAAATGTCACGGTACATAGTCCACCTCCTGTTTCTTTCAATGAAGATAATCCAATAATAATGCCAATGGATTTTCAGAAAGACGAATTGAATAGTTGCATCCAAAGTCACGTTGACCGGTTGAAAAACCAATTCATTCGTGTGACCAATATATTAGCTCAAGAGGTCACACCAAATAATTTATTAATTATACAGAGGTTAGAAAAAGTTTTGGACTCTATCAAAACACCCACTCAAGCAAGAGCATTTGCAGTCACAAAAATTCAAAGCCCAAGGGCGAAACGGAACAATGTACAGTCCAAATCTATTGCTGGTCGTAAAGATAGAGGCGTTACCAAATCTTCGTCAAGAATACAAAGTGGACGGCCTAGCATCTCTTAAGTAAAGAAGACAGGAAGAAATCACAATATTGGTGAAAATATAAAACTTAACCGTCCTAATGCTAAAAAACATGAATCTTGACTGCCATATTCTCAAACGGTATGCCTAATACTACTAGTAATTTCAATTTATTTATTAACAAACAATTTAAATTGTGTCTGAAATCTTCTATATTATGATACAAAAAATAAAGTAGATATAAGTTAGTACATAAAAATAAGTTTTTGGGTAGAACTAATTCCCACAGAAACATGGTTACATTTTTTAGTTATTTGTTCGGTACTTATATGAATAATTAAACGTAATTTTACTGCATTTGTCTTCTTTATAGCATTCTTCAAATAAATATGGTTATACTACTATAAAGATTACTGTGTTGAAACAAGATTCGAACGAACTAAATAATGCTTCAAGTGATTCGCAACTTAACAACACAGACTGCCCTATACAAACATATGCGGCTGCACTGCAAACCGCTGTGTGACAGCTGGGTTCAGATTCGGGACGGACTCGCAAGATAATGCAGCACAGACTATGGGTGTCTATGTTGCATCCGCCTCTGTATTTACGCACATCGACGATATTCAAACGTTTTGGATCAATAGTGTTCAACATAAACATTTGTTTCTCTTCAAAAACACCAACACTTTGCTACGTACCATGACAACAACTGTCTAAGTTTAACCTTTTTAATTAATTAACCCATTGAATTTTTTCATGAAATTATGACATTTGTGACCAATTCTAACTTAGAGAAATGTATTGATCATTCTTAAGGTTATAATTATGTAAATACATAATTTGTTATAGTCGCGAATCACTTATTTAAACCTGACACTGAACTGTAGATTAATTTTCGCGGGCTACCTTTGCGCATAAACCTTATGTCACATACTGAACAAAGAATTTTTTTTTTGTTTTGGGAATTATCAAATAACTTCTCCCGCTCCGCGTGGAGCGGGAGGGCGTGTCAGACTTTTACTGACTAAAACTCAGCCGTGTTCCTTCAGTTGCCATGTTGCCGGGGGCCACGGTAGGGTTTCGGACTTTCCGCAACCCTGGCAGATGCTGAACAAAGACCCGAAAATACGGGTGAAAATACTATAGTGATCTGACGTCATATCATGACACTCAAATGCCGCTATTCAGTACAATATCAACAAAAACTTAAGCAAAGCGTGTAGCTTCTTTATATTTCTGCTATTCATTATTCTTCCAAGCTTCCGTACCCGAAGGGTGCCAAACGGAACCCTATTACTAAATCTCCGCTGTCCGTCTGTCTGTAAACGGGCTTTTTTATGAATCGTTATAATAAATAAAGAATTAAAGGGGTTCACATACAAGAAACCTGTTTTTTTCTGCGTTTCTTGCTCGATCTTAATATGGTACGGAACCCTTCGTGTGTGAGTCCGACTCGCACTTGGCCGGTATTTACAAAATCATGTATATTATGATTACAATTTTATTAATTCATGTATTTTCATTGTGTTCATTTTACCCTATCTATCCTTTGCTGCATGTACAAACACGAAAGCAAGTGCAAGTTAACACTAAACTTCGCTGTGATAAAGCCATTAATTTCATGCAACTGTCAAGGTCAAAAATATAAAATCAAAATTCATTTATACAGATTTGGCTGAGAATCAGCATTGACCGTTACACCACTTTCGAGTGCTTAATTGGGAGAAGTGGCGCAACAAACTCCCCAGCAGAGCAGAACTATAGTTGTACCAACGTAACGGACAATTTAAGTTGGTAGTCAGCTTCGATCAACAATACCAACATTGTTGTACGAAGTCAGACAATAAATTTCCCTGACCTTACCTACACTAGATATCCACCACATCACTTACATTTCACAACTAGGCTGAACAAGAGCTGAAGGAAGAATTAGATCGCATTCGCAACCTGAAGATCCAGGAGGACGTAGAGCGGGAGTACCGGAGGAGAGAAAGAGACGCCGCTATCAAGAGGAACAAGGAGATGAAACAATTGCACGAGGCTAGAGTACAACAGGTCAGTGCTAAATCCCGGTTTCTGTTATGAGAATTTGAAGTTGACTTGTCAAACTCTGCTTTACTATTACTTAGCCCATTGAACGCTTGGTTTTTTATCAATGAGGGTTTTCTGAAATGACGATCAGTAGGTGGCTGTACTCAAACGTCAGGTCCAGGTACCTGTCATATGTGTCAAAGCGCCTTTAAATTATTTTCTTTAGTCGTAACTGAATGATGAACGAATGTATGAAACGAAATGTACGAAATGCCTCCTGTTAAAGTGGCGCCAATTGATGGCGTGAGTTTTCATGAAAACCCTCATTGCCGTGCCCAGAGCCCAGCTCATAAATCAACGAAAATAGCGGGACGTGCAATAAATAAATAAAAAACTATAGGATTGGAAAATAGGTCTCTCGGCACGGGAACGAAAACATTTGTCGTATTATTCCGGCTGTGGCGGTCAATTGGTTAAGGTGACTCCTTCAATGTAGCCAACAAAATTCAAAATTTCTTACGATTTTTTCCAAAGAAATTTTGAATTTCGCGAGCTTTTTATTTAAATTATAATAAAGTAGAGTTTTACAAGTTCTCAACTTCAAATTCCTTATTTTAGTCAGAAACTGATTGTAATCTTAAACTAATATTATAAAGAGGTCAACTTGTTAAGAAGTAATCTCTGTAAACACTAGTCCAATTACAAAAAATATTTCACTGATAGAAAGTAACACTATTGCCGAGGGCCATACCATGGGCACCTTTGTTTTATGGTACCTATAGTTGACTTCCACGCGAGCCGAAACACAGCAACGTGGGCTACACTGAAAGAGCTCCTTCACGAAGAAATGAATTGAAAATGGGATATCGGAATCACTTTAACACGTCAAATAAAAAATATAAGCTAAACCAGACGGAGTCGACATTTCTTATCTGACTAACCCTGAGGAGAAATGCCGAAATAAACTTAGGGTTCAGTCTCTACAAGTCCAAAAATAATCTTGGTCAGGTGATGTAAGGACCATGTACATTAATTAGTATCTGAAATTGTCTTTTGAGGAAAGAACCCTTAATTTGACTGGACGTGTCCATTCAGTGCAAGCATTTGTCAGTAATCATGTAGCTCAACTCAGGACTTAAGGAGCTCAAAGGGCTCTATCGAGGTCGGGGGCCCAATTTAGGCAGTCAGCTCTGTAACCTCTTGTCTTACAATATTACGGCATGCGCATGAGTTTTTCCCTTACGGTTCGTGATAATACGAAAGAAACAGTTCCACCATGTTGTTTGCTTACAGATCAATGACATCCATCGCCTCATTGCTCGCGAGATAGCTAAAGACGAACAGAGCTTCAACAACGCAGCGAGACAGAATGAGGAGTTCATACGCAAGGAGAAGGAGGTAATATTATTGTTACTAGCTATTTTTATATTTCTAATTGTTTTTTAATTCAAATATTATGAATATATTTATTTGTAAGAAACGATTCTGAATATTCACACACTGGATGAAAAAAAGTCCATAACTAAGCCTTAAGTTACAAATTCTAGATGTAATTCCAGTGTTTTGTGATTTTTTTTCAATGATTACAATAATCACTATCGTAAGATCAACATACGTCTTTGCCCTGCAGTTGCACAACATAGGCTAACATAAATAATAATAATAACATACGACTTCAAATAGTGGAACAAAACATCCTCATTTTGGGCTTCACCGCAGCACAGATAATATAACCGCAGTAAGGTAAAAAAAAAATTACGCGATCTACCTTAGAGCATCCCTCGGTATTTCTTAATAAAAAGATTACGTTTAGTTTTTGCTACGCCGACGTCACATAAACCTGCAGTGCCCTGTCACTTTGTCAGTGACATATCTTTGTTTACAAAACACAACCTGTTTTTCAGCCCTGTATTTATAACTCCGAAAAAAATGATTAATACAATAAAATATTACTTGCAGTTGGATGACCAGCACAAAGCTCGCGTCGAACAACATCGACAGGCGATCATGAAGCAGATCAACAACAAAGAACGTGCGAGGTAAATATTTATTTATCTTCATAGGTTTATAGCGAGCAGTAAAAATAAAATAAGTAGTGGCGCCCAACATGGGACTTTGGCTGTGACTGTGAGTAAAATAATAAACGGTACTTGAAACTTGATGACGAGCCGACAGTCTTCCTAAACTTATTAACATTGTAATTTGAAAACATTGTATTACCATTTTTTAAGGAGTTTCTTGCCTGCTTTTCTCCATAGGTAACGACCATTTGGAACCGTGTACCTTTTTTTTTTTTTTGAGTGTGGGAAATCATCAAATAACTTCTGCTCTGGGCGGAGCGGGAGGGCGTGTCAGACTCTTACTGACTAAAACCCACCCGTGTTCCTTCGGTTGCCCTGTTGCCGGGGGCCACGATCTCCCTTTCGGTTTTCTTCGCAACCCCGGCAGGCATCGGCCCTAGTGGACCCCTTCAAATCTGCTGACATCTCTTTGAGGCGCGCGTGGAACACAACGCGCCATCGACCCGGGCCTGGTCCTTATCGGACCTTACCGTGTACCTAGCTTCTGTCGTTTCATAAGTGCGCATGTAGAATTGTATGAAATGTTGCATTTTTATACCGGTTGATATTAATAACTATGATACTATAAACACTATTCGACTCTAGGGGCATTCTAAGTGCGCAGTAACTTTGGTAATAATGGCGCCCACTGTGGGACTAAATAAATCTTGAAACATCAGCAGTATCTCGAAATGCGGTGTAGAATTTGACGGTGAAGAACTTTTTGTTTGTAGTGAGGTGTCCTCTAGATTAAAGAATGTAGAGGTTTTATCGAGTCTACTACAGTGACTTTCAAAGTAACGGCTTTCAAAAAAAAATCTTGAATGCCGGCAGTCAAAACAAAACATGTTTTATTTGTTGAGATGTCTTAAAATCAAAACAAATCGACATGACATAATTTGCGACCTCCACGAGGGCGAAGCTGCGGGCAAAAGCTAGTAATAACATAATATTGTTTTTTGTCAGGGCTGACTTGCGCGAGAAGATCCACAACGAGGGCGTGGCGCTGCGCATGGAGCAGGAACAACAAGAGAAGTATGAGAGAGCTATCATCAAGGGAAAGGTAAGATTCATACCTTTTGAATAAAACTTATTTATTTGACCCATGTGTTATGAGTTATGACTTTATGACATAGGTACAGACAATAAATAATATTTACAGCCTATTTTGCTCCTCCAGATAAGGTCCAGTTGCTTATCTGGCAGATAATATCATAAACATTGTTTTTGTTTTTTTATTTTATTTATCTGAACAGGCCTTTTCATACAAATTTCTGAAGGCAAACAACAACACAGAATGTTAAAAACCACGTCTGCATAGTTGCATAATTATGATAAGTTCCAGGCATATACCAGGGCGTCAGCATATGGCCCAGGGGGGGGCTGGGCCATATGCTGGCGACGCCCTTGGCAGGTTGATATATGGAGGAAGTATGATTTGGAGGAATATTTAAAAGCACATGAAGCTAACTTGTAGTGAGAGTCTTACCTCTATGGCGTATAATGGGGTCAAAATTGACACTGATGGACATTTGAGTAGTCTTGATAGGAACTGAGAAAAATAATAATTTCCATTTTCTATGTATGGATTGGAAACGGACCTTTAGGGTCGTTTTTCCGAAACTATTCAGAACTGTAGAGCTGAAATCTAATAGGTATTATGACTGGGCCTACCACCACCACAGATATTAATATTAAAATTATTATAATGAATATTTTAAAATAAATAAATTACTTCCCAGTACTCCGGATTAGACCCCGTTTAGGAGATATGAAACTTTAAAAAACCAAATAAGTCGTCCCAATAAACAAAATTGGCTTTATAGCTATGTAGTTTTTTACATTGCCTTGTATTTGCGAAATGTGGGTGTGCTATAGGTACACCTCTGCCTAACCCTTCGGGGATTACAGGCGTGATGTTATGTATTATGTATGTTGTATTTGACAAAAAAAATAATCACTGGTGCAGATGCCCCTTTTTCTCTTCCTTAGCGATGCTCTTGGGCATATAGCCATTTAAATTCAAAACTAATGCCCTTTCTTTCTCTAGGTGGCGACATTGCGAACCCAGAAGGTGGCTGAGAAGTATGTGAAGGAGGTGGAACAGACCCTCACTAAACACGGATATAATCAGTAAAGTGCAGGGAAGATAGAAAATGTGCGGAGAATCGATAAGGCTTAGCATGGAGTGGGAAGAAATGGAGTGCAAACACTACTTGGTTGTGAAAAATCATAGATTATTATTTTTCTATTAGGCTGGGAATTGGTACTTTTTGTATTTCAAATGTTACATTAGATTCCCAAAATTTTCTAATATATATGGTAGCATGATGGTGGAATAAAGATCCTCAACTACACGTGTCGTATCGCGGCTTCCGATTTAAGTGAACGTGGACTTACAGGCGTTCTATCAACTCCTTTTATGATCTTCGTTATGGCAGTATCCAATAATTATATTAGCACTCAATTTCTTCATAATCCGTGATTAACTACTATATAGCTTTATTATAAATGCAACACTATTTATTATATATTTATATTTTTGCTTGAAACAAAATATTTGAAAATTTCTGAATTATATCAAAAGAGAACTTTCTGTATAAAAGATTAAGTCTGAATATTATTTAAACTGTGCCTTACTCTAGGGTTAGCAATAGGAATTTCGTAATTTTCAAGACATTACTGGATGCCGTTTTATGAAAATACCTTTATAATGTGATCAGCATTTGTTATAATTTTTTAGTGTGATGTGACCTGTTTTTTTTTCGAATATATTTAGTTATTAGATATTGACAATGGTGTTTTATTATTTATTTTATTTTTTATTTATTTATTAGACCAGAAATTGTAAACAAGTAACAATTTGTTTTAGCTACTTAAAATTATTATGCTTAAGGCTCCGTGCACGAAATCGACAGATTTTGATCAATATTGTTCATTACTCGTGAGAAAGGGAAACGAATTTAAACAAAATTATTTGTGATTTGAAAAGTCGAATTCTTTGTCAAAGGGATTTTTCAAATAAATTAAGGATTCGTGGAAAATGACTAAAGGGTGAATTTACAATATTGTTGAAAAATCATGTTGAGGGCATAAAAAAATTATATTGTCAAAACTATTTTTATTTTTTATATTTACAGGCTTTATATACACTTGCTTTATACAGCACTTTAACCCGAATATCCTCAAAGTCAATAGCTGATATTTAAGAAAATTAAAACCACCATTACCTGTAAATAAAATGCGACTCTTATTGTTTGCGAACAAAAAAATCGACTACCCGATGTAATAAGCAGATTTTCATTTACGATTTACATTTATCCATATTGTATCTACCTATCTATAAAAAAAAAGAAAATAATAATTTCTTCGTAAAATAAATAATCAATAAATAAATATAAAATTAGCACCGAATTTCGTCAACACCGTCACGGAAATATAAAAGTGGAAGTAGTTCCGTATGTGTAGCATTTGCGCGGCACGCGATACCTCGCCCCGCTTCCTCAGTTCTGAGCAAACTGTGAGAGGAGCCGCAGGTCCGCAGAAACGCGCTCCGAAACTAAAAATTTTGAGTGAGTGTTCAAAAAAGTTGTGTTTAGATAAAGTTACGTCATTTCCGTCAAGCTTTTCATTCAAGGTAAGTACATAAAATAACTTTACGATAAATTTTATAGAAACTAGTTATAAGTGAAGATGCTGAGAAAGTAGCGGTATCCTTCTATTATTATTACTATTCTAGAAAAATCGAGGTTAAAGTCTTAATCGTCATCACCATACGCATCATTACCGTTTACAATTAATGAGCGGTGATGACAACAGGCGTACGGTGATGATGATTTTCTTAATTTGTGCTATAATTTGCTTAAATGTTACACTAAGAGATCAAATGTTGTTCATTTGCTCTCTTAAATTGTTATAATAAAGAATTAGAGTAGGTATATATGCAGTTGTTACATATAGCGCTCAAGGTTTTCTTAGTCTTATGTTTGACTTAATTTCAAACGGTGTATGTATCTAAGTCCTTTTCTATTTCAAACCGGGAATAGAGCTCAGCATAGGTTTAATTATACATAATAAACTAATTTATTAACATTCCTTTTACATTGTACCTTTAGAATTGTACGGTCTATTAATAAAACTGTTTACTTTCAGATCACATGAGTAAAAGAAAAAGAAGCATAGAAGAGGTTCAGTTAGCAAAACGGAATAATATAGCTATTAATAAACGTGCAAAATATGCCGCCATAAAGCAGGATCCTGAATTATATAAAATTATTAGAGAAAAAGAAAAGAAAAGGTATACATATAGAAAAGAGACATTAGGTCAGTTCGTATCAATAAATGAAAAAAGTCCAAGAGAGCAGAGAGTACAGCGCAAGAAATGGCGTGAAGCAGCTAAAAAATATCGGGAAAAGAAAAAAAATGAGGCAAAGGATAAGATCATTGAACTTAAACCAATACTGGTAAAGCCTGATAATAGTAATGAGACGACTACAAACGATATTTTAGAACAGTATAATCAGGACCCATTAACAACACCCGTCAACTCACAATGTAACTGCTCAGTAAAAATTAAAAGAATTCGATATTTAGAATACAGGATACAGGTAGATTAGTTACCTCTTTGATTATAAAATAACTGATCCAAAAATTGCCAAATAATGAAAAAATATCATCTAGGAGAACTATTGAGTAGTCTATTACCAAAAATTAACCTAATTTTGAAATAACTGAGATACAATTACGTGATAATTATTAAGAGTAAAATGCCTGATTATGTAAGGCTAAAAAATAATTACAATTTTACCTCTTTAAGACTGATTACCAAAAACCTAAGTAAATCTGAATTAATATTAAAATATGATAAGTTTATAAGTTTACGCATGGGGTCTCAACTCGAACAAATTATAATTAGTCTTGAAAAAAATTCATAGATGGCAGCATAGGCAACAATTATGAAATTAACAATCGCTAAATACTGATATACGTCTGAATTTGGCTGAAGTAAGATAAGTAAAAATCTAAACTTCCTTATTTAATGCTGATTTATCCATTTAAACTCATAAATCACGTATTTCCAACAAAAATGATAAGTGAAACCTTTTACTTGAATTCGAACCCATAGAATGACAAAGTGAATCATGAGCTCTTTGCAATAGATGGCGTTTTACTCAATTTGCCATCAAATACTGTATAAGCGTTTGGTAGGAAAATCAAAGAACATATTTTTATAATCTAGTACCTACTTTACAAAGAAATAAAGGAATTGAAAGAAATTTATTAACATGTTTTTGGCAAATACCTACCTTCTTAATTATTGTTTTTTTCATTTTACCAATACCTTTCTAAGACTTTCTATAAAAAACCGGCGAAGTGCGAGTCGGACTCGCGCATGAAGGGTTCCGTATCTATACTAAAGTGACACAAAACTATTTTTAGTTTGACAGTACTAAGATGGCACCGAGTTATTAATTTAGTGAAAATGGCAATTTTGCTATTCTGAATTTGACGTTTTTTACCTAAAATTTTGAGTGTCTAACTATAAATTTGACTATTTTTAATCGCGATTAAAAAGGTGTAGAATAAAATTAGTTGTCATGAACATTATAGTTGCATATTCACACTAACATTGGTGATGTTAGTGTGAATTCTTCAGGTGCAATTTTTTTTTTTTTCTGTTGTTTGCTAATATCTCGAAAATCGTGTGTCCTATCGAAAAAATAATGAAAATTTCGACCCCCTTTATGAAAGCATTTTCCATACAAAAAGTAAAAAAAAACACGTCGAGGCTGGCCTGCCTGCGCGCATACGGCTCTAAAAAGAAAATCACGGGTTAAGGCTCTTTCAAACAGGCGCGACACGCGACGCGACACAAAGACACCGTCGCGCGACGAGCGGTGTCTTTGTGTCGCTTCGCATGTCGCGCCTGTTTGAAAGAGCCTTTAGGTTAGACGTGAAATCGCGATTGTCAAATTCGATTTTGGTTGTGTGTGAAAATTATTTTTAAATTTAGAGATTTTTTGCAGAATAGTTTAAGATTCTCATAGCCAAAAGCAAGGAATTTTTGTAATAGTTTATTTAGTTTAATTCGGTGTACAAGAGAATCGGCACCATTAAGCTTTAACAAACTAATTTTTATTACAGTCAAGTGTCCCTCTCCCCCACCCTGCCAGCTAAATGGTTGGTTTATGTGATAAAAGATCACAGGAGGAGTATTTATAACGAAATTAAAAGGAAAACTATCACAGCTAAGTAAGCTCTATAAGTTAACAGGTAATAATAAACCAACTTAAATTTGCGGTTGCAAAAACATGTTCTTCCATACATTCCGTATGGGAGAACATATTTTTCAACTAAAAAGTTAAGTTTGTTCTTTGGATACCAACTTACCAACTACGGAACCCTTCATTATGCGTGGTCCAACACGTACTTGGCCGGTTTTTTTTGATATTTTTAAAAACATTAAGCCGTCGTTCGCACTGACGTAATTAAATCGCGACGGGATTTTATCGCGCACTGGATTTTCAACTCTCGGTGTTAAACCGAGCGCTGAGAATCCAACGCGCTGGGACACACTCTCGTCCCAGCGCGTTGAAAAAACACAATTGGATTTTCAACTCTCGGTATCTCGGCAGAGCGTTGAAAATCAAGTGCACGAAAAATAATCGCCGCAATTTTATTACATCAGTGCGAACGTGGGCTTACTGTCAAAATGAGTTCGGACGAAGAAGGCGTGATTTCAGTTTTAGGGTTTTAGCAATAGTAGATTTGGTAACGAGGCGATGAAAATCTAGATTTAGCATTGAAGTACAAAAAAAATACATAAAGAGGCATTCACTGCCGCTTAAAAATTGCTAGCTCACTCACAAAAATGAAACTATTCCGCTAACTCGAGATATTTTTGTTGTATTGTTATTATACTTGTCCTTGAACGTACCGTGCGATGTGTGAATGCCATAAGTATCTAAGTCGACTTCTAGATGGCGTTATAAAACTACAGTCTCTGGCAATTTGTGAGTCGCTGATGCTGCCATCTGTTGAACAAACGGAAGAAGAAAAATAGCCAGCTCAATAGCCAGACTTAGGGAGGTATCATTTCTTTGTATGGGATTGGGTATCTGTACTAGTATTATATCTGTGGTTTACGTAAGAAAAAAAAATCTGACTATTATTATAATACTTTATATATTATTTTATAGACTGTTGATTTATTTGTTGTTGATTAATCATTAATAAAGTTGATTTCCTCAAATATTGTCGTATTTTATTGTAAATTCATGTATAAAGTGTCATCACCATACACTCGAAATCATCACCATCCACGTATAAAGGGTCTTTCAAACAGGCGCGACACGCGACGCGACTCAAAGACACCGCTCGTCGCGCGACGAGCGAGCGGTCTCTTTGTGTCGCGTCGCGTGTCGCGCCTGTTTGAAAGAGCCTTAAATCATCGCCATACCATAGCCGTCAACACCATCTCACCTCTTTTTATTTAAATGCTGATATCTTCTGATTTACGCTCAAAATTTTAGTCTAAACACATTTTATGAGCATTATAGCTATCCTACGATGATTTTATCTAGTTTTACTGGCATTCCAACTTGATTTCAATTTTTTGAATTTTTTGTTCGAAGAAATTTTTCATGTGTAAATCCACCCTAAAGTTTGCAACGAGTTTTCCAAAAAATGACGCGAGACTGGCGTTTGGTCGTTTCGTTAGGTTGATAAAATATCATAAACATCATTATATATAGTAAATTTTTCATATTTTCCATACAAAAGTTATGGGGTAGGGCAAACTAGTACCTTGTGGAATCGCGTTTGTTAAGGCGAAAGCCCTGCCCGCGAAATTCAATTTTTTTTACGTTTTTTGTATTTTTTAGGTCAGTCTCAGATCTCATGTTAATGATTCATTGATTTGCGGTCGTAAAAATAGTAAATATATATTTAGAGAATGTTAATAATTAAAATCGTAAATACAATTCTGTGATGGTGTATAATGTCATAAATTCACTAAATTGACATTCTTAGCAGCAAATAATTTGATATGTTATTTAGGTAACCGTGAGATGTTGAAGAAATGGAGGGAGGCCATCTTTTATGACCGCCAATCAATCAATCATTAACATGAGATCTGAGACTGACCTACAAAATGAAAAAAATATAAGAACATTTGAATTTCGCGGGCATGGTCGAAGGTTCCACCTTAAATTCGATTTTAGTTATGTCAAAATTACTTTTAAATTTAGAGATATTTTTTTTTCAGAATAGCTTCAAGTTTCTCACTAGCCAAAAGTAAGGAATATAAATGATCGTTTAGTTCAGTGTAGAAGAGACGGTACCACTACTCGTATTTATGTAAAACGCTTACCTCAGTGTTATTGAATGTATAAATGTACATAAATGCATCTAACACCAAATTGTAGCATTTTATGTTGATATAAATATATTGAACAAATATAATAATTTAATATAATATAACGTTCCAGACTTATTTCTTATCCGTACCTACGTAACTTAAGAAAACATTATTATCTACAGGCTCAAAACTGTTTAAGCGATCACTACGCTCGATCTTTAGGTGTGTGTGCATGAACGGAACACACAAACATAGCATCGCAAGAATTTACGTAAACTCTGTCGAGCGAATTTTGTGCACGGCCTCTTGAAAGGTAATTTAGTAACAATTGAATCCAATTATTAGCATCTGCTGCCGAACTAGGTTCATGGCCTGTATTTCAGCATGGAGCGCCTCAAGCCCTTCGACTGGGTATGCAAGTATGAGCTTACGAACAAAAGGAAACAGTTTATTTTAAAATATGAACTTAATTACTTTAAAAAAGAATTAAAGGGTTGCTGTCCTCTGGGTGTGTAGTCAAGATGTGTGTGTGTGTGTGTGTGTGAGGGTGTGCAGAGAATAAAACAATTTAGCTTGTAGATTATTTGTGTCCATAGTACATAAAGCAGACAATTAGTCGTATCACCACTTTAAGATGGTAATGTATATTTTCAGTTTGATCGTATGTTAACTTTCAAACCCACAGAGATACCGATTTATTCATACTACATTTCAAGAACCTTATTAATTTTATTATATAAACTAGCTGCGCCCCGCGGTTTCACCCGCATAAGTCTCGATCCCGTAAAAATATCGGAATAAAAAGTATCCTATGTCCTTCTCCGGGTCAAGGTCTATCCATATCCCAAATTTCATCCAAATCCGTTCAGCCGTTTTAGTGTGATGTCGTGACCAAGGGAAATAGGGATTCATTTTTATATATATAGATAAGGGCCCAAAAAAGGGTAAAATCTACGAATTAAAACCGTTTTTAAATGCGTTACCCTCTTGTATACAGGTAAACAATGCTTAATACAAACAGTTGTCGCACAGTAAACAGTTGTCGTATTCATAAAGAAGTGTGGTAGAGTATCGGAAAGGCTTAAAAGTACGTAGTTTCAGTATTGTTCTCTGTGAAACGTCAAGTTGCCTAATCGTACGTCTTCGGTGCACCGCCCCAAGACAGTATGCAATATGTAATAAGTGACTGACAAAGCGCAAATAGATTTATTTTAGGATTATAGGGGACCACATGCCTCATGTTTTAAAAATGTAGGTAAGCTTACGAAACCTTTTACTCAGCAGTTGATGTGTGCTTTGAAGCTAAAATTTGTAACACCCAAATATTTAATTGTCTTTGTACGTTCCAAAGGATTGCATGAACATTTAAAATAACCCTAAGCGTCAAGGGAGCAATTATTTGCGATTAGATTTAGACTCTTTCTTTAGTACTTCGTTTTCTCAACGTTTAGGATGAGTAATAATTTCTTATCTAACACGGTTAACCCAATCTAATAATTAAAATCAAATATTCGTCAAAAGCTAAGATTTTAATACTATAATAATCAATAAAAAGATACACAGACACAAGTCAGCCATAACATTAAGAATTAATTCAAAAACAATAAAACATTCACACTCATAAAACTAATATTTCCTATAGACCACACAATGGGAAATTTCCCAGTCACTGGATTAGTAGTAGTTAATACTTGTACACAGTTAAAACCGACGAACCTTTGTATAAAAAACAATCTTGTGACTTAACATAATTTGCTTAACTTACATAAGAAATTTCCCAACAACTGGGTTTCCATATTAAGGCGCAGATAAATTATTTTAATGACTTTTAAATCTGTTATTACGCCTTCAAATAATGCAAGTAAGTTATGCAAAAAATGTATGTTAAACTAGAATGTATACACACAGGTAAAGCCCTGTCCAGCCCTAACTTTTTAAAATTGACAACTGACAAGCCCCGCGGTTTGACACTGACTTCACTTTATGACACCAATTCGGTGACATCGGGGCTTCACGGTATTTGCGGATTTGTCATGTCTCCAATTTGGAGTCAAGCGTTGTCAAGCTGGGCCTGAAGTATTGTAGCAAAATACTTTACGATATAAATTCCGGAAGTAATGTCTACCCAAAGCACATTATCTGTTTTTTTTTCTAATATTCTAATTTTCTTTACTAAAAATAAATATTCCCTATGAACCGAACGGGGCAGGGCGGCGTGAGTCCGACGCGCATTTGTAAGGCCAAGGTAAACAGCATTTACCCGACCCTTAACGTCACTTGATGGCTTTTTCTCCGAGTTTGACGACTTTATCGAGGTTGTCTTTGAGCGTCTTCAATTGGTTGAGCACATTGGAGTCCATGAGAGAGAAGGGAATGTAAGCTTGTGATTGGCGCAACTGTTTCGGCTGGAGAGACAGCATTGTGCCGTCTTGGAGAAGGATGTTGCAGTTTGCCATCTCGTCAGGCTTTAAACTGTAAAGAACAATGAAAAATAACTTGATTAACTAGCTCCTAGATACAGTCGTAACTATTTTCTTAATGTCCTTCGGGTATCATCGGATTTCCGAATACAAACGAATGCTAATTTCCATAGATTTATCGTGTTTAATAATTTGAATTCAAAACTAAGTACTTTATTGTTGTTTTGATTTCCCAGGGTTGGCATAAAACAAACAATGTTTTTTATTAAGTGTTTAAAATCACAGTATAAAACAAATTTCAAATAATGTTTTAAACATTAAGAAAAAAAAAACATGATTTTAAATCGAGAATGAATGGAAATAAATGAAAAGTTATTAATTATTAGGACTTGAAATAGCCCGAAAAGAAATTAAAAATGTTAGATAGTTTTGTACACTTCGTCGCCGGTCGAAATGAAATAATTCCCCGCAACTATTTTGGGGATTCCCCTTATTTATATACTTTCAGGTAAGGTACATCTGAGAACGAAAATCGGAATTCGCAATTTTGAACATACAGAGTGTACTGTGTGCTTCAGTATCTGAGTTAGACACTCTTGATTGATTACAAAAAAAAAGTAGGTATGTTCACAGATTAGATAGTTTATTAGTTAGTACCTACTAACTAACTATAACTAGTATTACGTTGTTGTTATTATTATGTTATTCTGATGGTTTTTTTGTAAATGTTTCCTCAGGTAAATTTTAGAGCTGTCTAGAAATGAATTATATTAGGCCTAATCGATTTTTGTTGATAATAAATTTGATAAATCTCTCAAAGAAAATATAAAAACAACAAAAAAACACTTATGTAAAACATTTTGAACTGTACTTTATAAAATTAAAAAAAAAAAAACACCTATCCTGTATATAGAGCTGTAAAACTATTTTCCTATCTGTCGTGCCTGCGACTTTAGCGGCTTTCCTCCCATTTTTTTAATAAATTACATTAAGTTAAAAGTGTTAACAACTGTATAGACATCCAAGTCGATTGAAAGCGTCCGGTCTGCACCAAGTGCAAAGGGCAACTGATGGAAATCCGACGACTGACGAAACACGAAGTTTGCCGAGGGACATTAAGAAAATAGTTACACAGTAATTTCATAAATAACGTTTCAGTGACGTCACTCGCCGGTAAATTGCAGATGCAGTATGCTAACTAGCTATGTACGTTTTCACCATGGCATGACCTACTCTCGTATCACTATAGATTTCATTTCTTTTAGTGAGCGATGGTTCTTACAAAATGTAAGTAAGCGTAATGTAAGTATGTGTGTGTTGTGTTTTATAAGTTATATTTTGGCAATAAAATATTGTATAAGTTTTATTTTGGCAATGCAATCCAAATGTGCGCGAGCCTATTCATAGCACTGGACTAGATACATTCGATGTCAAGAGCTGACTAGCTAGCTGAGCAGTGATAGCCTAGTGGTGTAACTGTCGGATTGCTAAGTCATGGGTCTCGAGTTCGAACCCAAGGTACTCAACCTCCGACTTTTTTTATTCATGTGCGTATTGTATAATTATCACTTGCTTCAAAAACAGTGAACGAAAACATCGTGAGGAAACCGGCATGCCTGAGAGATATTTCTCGATGGCATGTGAAGCCAAGTCAGAAGCCCATGGGCGGCTACCAGGTTAGTCATTAACCACACGAAAAGAAGAGTTGACTGACAAATTATTGCGGTGCGTTGCGGCCGCCGCGACCGTGACGTGCGCCTCGCTCGAGTGGCAGCTGATGTACTCACGTGTAACACGAGGGCACCATGACAGGCGAGCCGGACATAGACACCACCATCTCTCCCTGACGCGGCTGACGCAGCACTGTCAGTGGAGTTTGCGGGGTCACCTAGAAACCACAACATGAAAGTATTAGGGATGGATGTGCAATCCCCACACGTACCTTTTGCTTAGTCTAGTCTGTCTGTAGTTTAAACTTTTAGAAATTGTATCTTTGTGCCTGAAACGAACTGAATATCGATGATCATACCCGAAGTTTGTTTTGGAAGGGAAAGCTTCTTTAGGCGTGTTGAGCGATTTTTGGTAGGTGTACACATGGATTCGCATAGTGCTGGGCTACAGAATATAGATAGCGCTAATACCAGTTTTAAGTTTTCCATTCTGTCGGCAGTCCCTGTTTTTTATTTTCTTATCAGCAATGCCTCTGGTATTGTAGATGTTCATAAATAAGGAAACGTACCATCAGGAGGGTTATCGGCTTGTTTGCCACCGAATAACATAAAAAGTCCCTCTTACCTTGGGCGTAATAGCGGGATAGCATAACGCAGAATTCTTATTGTAAGCGGGCGTGCGGTAGACGGACCGCGAGCGTCGTCGCTGCGCGCTCTTGTTGACGGTCGGCGGCGCCTTGCGACAGGACGCGTCGGCCGAGCGGGAGCGCCGCCCCGCGGCCGTGGAGCGGCCTGCGGTCGTGGGCCGGCTGGTTGTTGAGGAGACTGCTGTAAAATACAATAGAATATTTAGCTTTCATTTTTCAACTGACATTGTTGTATATTTTTACACTACTACGGCAAAGCTAAAAGGAAGTTTTATGTTTTTACCAATCTGTACGATTTAATGCCTTAATTACATGAATTTACATGACATACCTATTTAGTAATGACGTGTTACTCCGGCTATATAAGAATCGATGTTAATAATTGGTTACAATGTCTTCTTTATTTGACCTTTTTATTGGCGTTTTTGTCAAAGTTGGGTTTTAGTTTGTAACTTTTGGAATTAGGTATATCAGATTTAATTGTTTTAACAAAATGCATGGAAGTATAATGTCTGGTAACATGCATGATAAAATGATAACTTGTTAACTTACCTTGCAAGACTTGCATGATAATTAAAAGGATAATATCCAAAGTTTTACGCAGCTGTGTGAGTACCATAAATATCTATTTTCAAATGTTCTTGTCGAATTTAGTCACACACGATGTAATATCGCTACATGAAGAAAGTCGCGCCTGTTTTTGGAGCCCTAACTCGAAGCTTTAAGATGATTATACAATATGAATAGGAAAAGACATACACAGATGAAATGCCATCAAGAATACGAAAGCTACAAACAGACGCGCTAGCTCTCTGCTTGGACGTTTTCTCGTTGGCCAGCCAACACAGTCACGACAAGCATGGCGAAAATAAAGGTAATATGTATAAAGTAGAAAATTGTAAACAATGCATGGTTACAATAACATTTTGCCTCCATTTTAGCTATGCTGTCACCAGTGCCAGTGGAAAAACGCCCATACAAACAGGCTAAATATGTATCTAGGTGCGGTATAAAATCGGGGTACTCACCAAGTTGCTTCTTGCCGCCGCCGCCGGAGCCCTGTGAGGAGTTCTCCGTCAGATAGCCTGCCCCAAGGAAGCGCCCCGTTAGTGGAAATTATGGTAGAGGCGTTAGTTCATGGCTTTAGACCGATGAGAGGCTTTGAGAATGTTGTTTTAAGGTTATAAGTGTTGAAGAGCGTGAGTTTTAGATCAAGTTCTACATTTTTAAACAGTAGACTTTGAGTTTCATACAAATTAATTCAGAACGTAATAGAAAGTCAAAATAAATGAACTAGCGAAACTACGCAGATATGATGGCTATCATAACAAAATAAAACAAATTAAATTTTTGTTCGGTTTTGCAGTGAACGCTAGTGTAGTTAATAATCAATATCAATCTGCCTAGCCTTTTCCCAACTATGTTGGGGTCGGCTTCCAGTGTAACCAAATGCAGCTGAATATTAGTATTTTACATGGAGCGACTGCCTATCTGACCTCCGCAACCCAGTAACTAGGTAATGCGATACCCCTTAGTAAGACTGGTTGTCAGACTTTCGGCTTCT
Organism: Omphaloscelis lunosa; assembly: GCA_916610215.1. Taxonomy (NCBI): domain Eukaryota; kingdom Metazoa; phylum Arthropoda; class Insecta; order Lepidoptera; family Noctuidae; genus Omphaloscelis; species Omphaloscelis lunosa. Next base: position 2,024,801 of record OU744262.1, on the reverse strand, counting down.
GACAACCCTTAATTATTGTCAAAGAGCCACGAATGGCAGCCGGGACCAACGGCTTAACGTATTTTCCGAGACACGGAGGAGTCTCGGTATGTAAAGATGGTCATCCATCCACGGACCAACCCTGGCAAGCATAGCTTAACCTGATGGATCGACCCGTACGATTGTTATTAGGTACTTAGCCGCGAGCTCCACCTAGTGTAGTTAATTATGGGTAGAGAAAATAACTTTTTTTTTTAGAACCCAACACGTCAGTGATGTCAAAAATGCCGGCCAAGTGCGTATCGGAATACGCACAATGAAGGGTTCCGTAGTTGGAATGAATTTACAGCAAAAATAAATAAACTTGAGATGTAGTGTAGTTGAAAAACATGTTCACCTATACATCGATCTACGTCACGGTCAATTCTCCAACTGCAAATGTAAGTTTGTAATCGCAAAAATTATAATTGTGTTATAACTACAAATTAAGTATTTTCGGACTATTTCCTTTATATGTGCTGTGAGACCTTGCCAAATTTCATGGTCCTAGGTCAACAGGAAGTGCCTTGTAGATTGTGCCTTGTGATTTTTTTGCGAGTATCAAAATATGTCGCATAAATGGCCGTATTTTTTATTGCGTTGACTTAGAAACTTGAATTATATAAAGCTTGGAGCTTTAAAAAAATATGTAGATATTGGATATTAATTTCAACTTGATACCTCCACGCGCTCCTGAGAAAAAGGGTCTTGACAGACTGACAGACGGACAGACAACGAAGTGATCATAAAAAGTTCCGTTTATTCCTTTTGAGGTGTGGAACCCCAAAAAAGAACCGATGTGACATACGGTACCTGACCCAAAAGGAAATATCATAATTTTTTTTTTTTTTTGTTATGTCGTATTTTGACTTTGATACCCATTACGTCTGTGGAGTTTCGCTAGGTAATTTAATTTGACTTAGTATATCACGCTAGTATTCCCAGATGGGATAGTATTAATGGTATATAATGCACCTTCATTTCCCCAATTATGTTGGGTTATTACGTTTATCCACTCCAAAAAATCCACCCTCAGGTGGATACTCGGAAACGTATATTCGAGAATCCACCCTAGGGCTAGTTGGGTAAATGGTATTTATAGGCTTAGGCTGGATTCTCGGACATTCGTTCCCGAGTATCCACCTTAGGGTGGATAAACGGAATAACCCCCTTATGTTGACAATTCCCATGTAAAAGGAGATAAATTAATTTATTCTTGACCGACTTGAGTTATTTATAGACCACGATAATTTGGTTCAGTAGATTGTTCATGATTTTATAAAGGTTATTTTCGACAGAAGCTGCAACTAAGTTATGGAACAGCTAAAAGTACTAATTATGCTAAAGAATAATCAATACTACAAAACAGAAACTAAATGAATACAAGACTAAGAATTACTGCAGTTAATTACTTAGCTAAGCATCAACCCACATAAATTCATAGAGGACAGAAACTAGAGATGACTGATTATTATACCCATGATAGTGATGATAACAAGAGAAGTTCAGTTCAGTTCAGTGTTGAAGGATACATTACCGTCATCATGTGATGCTGAGCGGCATGAGTTACGAGTTCTTCTACTACTTGGGACTTCCTTTAGATGTAGCTCTGTTTTCTGGAATATTATTCAGTATTTTCAATTTAATTGTGGAAATATTAAGATTATTGAACATTCAAAAAGTGCTGTTTCTCAGCCTAGTTTCAATAAATGATTTTATATTTTGATATTGAGTTTAGTTCAATCATCAAGGTTTTTTGTTTGAATTTTCTGAAGTTTAAGCTGTTTAATAAGTATGGTTAATTTTTTTTGTAACAATTTTGAAGTCACCCAAAATTTTAACTTAGGCCTTTAAAAAGAATCTCACTTCAGACTAAAGCATTAGTTAAAATCAGTTTCAATGGTTGAAACTTGTTTCAAGTACAATACGGGCGATGAATCCAGGTCTAGACTGAAATTTGCGCAAAGGCTGCACAGTTAAAATTGTTAGGAACCAAATGGTAACATGAGGCGAGTGTGAGTGAAAGAACATGTGCAAAAGTTCGGAGACAACTTCTGTTCTGTTCAGAATATCCATGATTCATCGGTCATATTGTAATGCTTGAGGCTTCAGTGAGGTTTTGTAACATGGGTCTTAGTCCAGAAAGAATTATAAAGTATATGGTATTTCTAAATCAAACTTTTCAAAAGTATGTTGTCTTACCAGCTGTCCAATAGTTTTCTGCAGATAAACGTTGCTAATAGACCCGAGTAGTATCTTGAAAGCAAGCTCCACATTCCGAAGCTCCATATGAGCTCGGGAATCTAGTTTATTTTTTAAATCGGTCACTGAAAATTATAAACAAAATAAAGAATTATTCATTCTCAGGTTAAGATTAAAGTATATTTGCTGATAGTAATAATGCAAGGTGCAGTCAAAAGTACAATTGTCTTTTTTATATCAGGAAGTAGCTAAAGCATTATATAATTGTAGTATGTGAGCTAAAGGTATAAAAATTTTTTTGAAAAAAAGGTGGGCTAAAGTCGGCTAAACTTTGTAAAAAATTGATTATTTTGCTTTGATGGCGTTGTTTTATTACTACGGTTGGTTTTATTGTGATTATAGGCGATGTGAGTAGATGCATTATTAATTTACGATAACGTACCATGTTTATTGAGTTTTTTTTTAAATCCATCATCGTCTTCTGTGCTCTTTTCTTGTTTCCTCACAGGCCGTTTTGTTCGTGGCATTTTCACTAAAGAATATCCACAACTACAATTAAGCTGTTTAAATGATTCCTCACTATGATATAATACCTCAATACGATTGATCTAACGTGTTAACGTGTTTTACCACAGCATTACTATTTATTATAAAATAAAAGTCTAATGAAAATTCAAACGTGAAACGGTGGAACTAAACAAAACAAAAACGGCCATTTTTTAAATGTAGTCACAGAACAGAATCATAGATAATAAATAGAATGTAGCGATCGGATTTTAAAAACAGGATCGCATGCGTCCTAATAAAAAATGTTCTACGAACTCATAGCGGAATATCGAAGGACTGGGGAACGCAAGCATACTACTTCTGTTGCGTCGCTATTATCGCTGCAGTGTATAAATAAACCACGTAACTGTAATAAAATATAAACTGTCTTCAATTGTTAATTTATTGTTAAAACTTGAGATTTAAGCATTGTAACAATCACGTACTATTTACAATAATTATTTAATTACATTTTTTTACTTAATATAAATCATGCCTATTTTCCCTAAAGAGTTAGATAGATGTGTAGGTACCTATAGTACACCTAAAATTCGCCAGTTAGGTTTAGTCTCATGTAATAGTGAGCGAGCGTATTGCCATCGACCAAGTACAAATGCAGACTCCGAGCTGTTACTGAGAATTTCAACCAACCAATCTTGCCCAACCAGGTAATCGAACCCAGGACCTCCAGTGGCTCAGCAGTGGCACTCGCGAGCAGTAGACCGAGGCAGGCAAAAAACGAAAATACAAAACAACAAAAAAAAACACTGACTTTCGAAAAATGTATATAATTTTTCACGACGGAGGGTTTGTTTTTGGCAGTCGGTTGTTTTTCTTGTTAATAAGTCATTTTTATTATAATACTCATTAAACGACTTTAAAAAAAAAGGAGGAGGTTCTCAGTTCGTCGGAATATATATATATATATTTATGTATGTTCCCTGATTACTCGAAGACGGCTAAACCGATTTGAAAAAATATTTTTTGTTTGAAAGGGTATACTTTCAAGTTGGTCCCATTGACATTTGATCACGATTTGATGATGGGATCTTGGAGAAATCGAGGGAACTTTTCAAAAAATTATAGGCGCACCTATAGCGATTTGAGATTTTTTAATAATAAATCATGCATTTGCTCTCGAAAACCACCATTTGGTAAAGTGGAACTGATGAATTACAAACGAACCTACAAAAAGCGAAAAAAAAATTTTTTTTACATAAAATACAACCGCCTTCCAAACCATAAAGTGAAAAATAACTTTTATTTCGAAAGTCGGTGACAAAAAACTTAAATACTGATCCAAAGAGACCGACTTCCGAAATTAAAGTTATTATTTTCCTTAAACATATATAATGGGGTTAAAAACTGCCACTTGCTCACTTCAGATGGCGGTGATCTTCAGCGTCAAAATCTTTTAATTTGACGCATAATTAATTATTGAGCCCAGTTGCGTAGCTGTTTACTGCAAAAATACGGGGCCCCATGTATTTGCCAAAGATGGTATAAGAAGAAAACTGTGGGAGAAAGCTTTCCGAAAAAAATTGGATTCCGATATTTCGTCGAGACAATGTGCTATCCTTTAAGCCTTTTATGGGAGAAAATGGTTTATAGGTGATGCACCCAAGAGAACTAAGTATGTTTTCATTACATACAGGCACTATATGTGTGCTTATATTATCATGTTAGATCAGTGCTAAAAGTGCTATCTCTGAGGTTTTTCAGTGAGGAAGACCAAATCCGAGTTGGTTTTCAACTCTGATCAGGTTAGTTCTATCGCAAACCTCCAGTCTTTAACAAAATATGAACTTAAAGTCAACAAAGACGAAGTAACCTATAAATTATAAAACGTTCATAATTTATTGACTGTTCCACTAAAGCTGCTTTTTTACCAGTGTTAGACGCTTCCCCTGTTATTACCTTGTCTATTAATAGTGCTACACTCCAAGCCTCATACATATTTATCTAGTTTTCGTATAATTTGTGATCGACACAAAAGTAAACAAACAACAATGGCGGTTTATAAAGACGTTCAACTGTGCTGCCATCTGCTATGACCTTTCAGTTTTTAACCTCATTCAAAGCTATCCCATCCATATCCATGTTTTTTTCCATGAAGTGTATCCGAATTTTTCGCCCAAAAACTTAAACCATTTTTTGGATTATGATATGAGATATCGTTTAGAAACTAAATTGAGTTCAAGAAAAGAGGAAGTCGACAGATTGCAAAGGAAGAAAGGAAGGGTTTCTATACTCGTTTTCATACTATTTGTTTTATACGAAAATGATAAAATATTTAAACAAGTTCATATAAAATACTGTTTTAAATCATTACTGATAAGTTATGAAAACATTGGTTGCAGTTTATATGTATTTCTACTTGTCAAATAATAAGATTGCAGTTTGATCTCAGTAGTGCATTGTTATGATGAATGAAGAATGGCGGACGTTGTCATATTACGATATTTGTTCACATTTCTATTGATAAATGCTTGCTGGGGTAAGTTTTTTCATATATTACAATACCGAAACATCCTTCAAAGTGTTCCACTCAGTTTATATATATAAGGAACATCACAGACGTGTAGAAAAGTGAATTTCATAGTGGCTTCCGTATTCCAGTTTTTCTATTATTGTTTTTCAACAGAATTCACAAATGTGGTATTGGATCTGTTTCATTTTGTATTGCGCTTTGTTAAAGACGTATTATTATTCATAAAACGAGCTGCAATAGTGAATACGGGTGTTATTTAAAGAAGTTATTCATTCATGTTAACGCGAAGGCCTAACTTGGAACTGGAACATCCGTGGGAAGTAGTTCCTGAGCTATATGAGTTAAATGACACTGGTTCAACAAACATTACAAGAATTTTAGTTCAAGACATTATAATTTGCAAACAGTGACAATATTATTATATCAGCTGGTCATAATACACTATTTGTAAAAAAGTACTATAAATATTAAAACTGTATTGAATATATTATAATGGCCTGCAATGAATCAGTTAAATAACAAAATTTTTACTTGAAGCCATCAAGCTTATTCTGTGTAAACAGTTGACAATGTTAGCTGAACACTGCACTTATTTATTGCCTCCAATATATCAAAGCTGGTCTTGACTACATACGTCTGAAAAAGGACCTCAAATCAGCTGATTTGAGGTCCTATCAGTCTACTGTTGTAAACTACCTTTATTTCTGTTTTAAGCCAAAAGATATGAATTAACAGCCTCAGATCTGTAATTAATTTTGTTATTGTTATCTTAATCTTGAGGACAATGTTTAGATTATAGTACCTGGTAAACCGAGCTCTGCTCGGATGTAAAAAGAGAAAACGAATTCTCTCAGATATGAGACCTAGCTAGATCGCTTTTTCGCCCCTGTAAACCCCTATATTGCAACTTCCATCTAAATCATTGGAGTCGTTTTCGAGAATGTGATTACAAATATTGCTCATTTAATATAGGATGAACCATTGAACCTAGTACAGGTCGTGCCATTAAAGATGAGACCTGACGCACCACGTGGTTCGACTTGCGCAGTAGACGATTTATGGGTCTCTTTAGCGGTATGAGGTCCCCGCTGGGGCGTCATTGGGGCGGGGGAAAGAGCGGCGGGAGGCGCGGTCAAGTCTCATCTTTAATGGCACGACCTGTACATATATTTTATGCTACTGTTGAACCTTGCTGAGACTAAGAAATGACTTTAAAAAAAAAAATCTGCCTAGCCTTTTCCCAACTAAGTTGGGGTCGGCTTCCAGTCTAACCAGTTGCAGCTGAATATCAGTATTTTACATGGAGTGACTGCCTATCTAACATCCACAACCCAGTAACTAGGTAATATGATACCCCTTGGTAAGACTGGTTGTCAGACTTCCAGGCATCTGATGACCAGTAAAGACTGTCATAGATCCACAAGTGACAGCTGGGATCAACAGCTTAATTTGCTTTCAGAGGCACGGAGAAGTCTCAGTATGTAGAAATGGTCACCCATCCACAGACCAACCCTGGCAAACATAGCTAAACCTGATGGATTGACCCATGCGGCTGTTAGTACTAAGCCACAAGCTCCTCCTCGGACTAAGAAATTATTACAATCAGCAATATCACCATTAATGTTTTTGCAGCTGGTCTACACAGTCTGGATGAAGATGGAGTATCAGGCAGCACACAGGGGCCCGACACACAGCAGATTGATGAGCCCATCTCCATCGAAAAGATGATGGTACACCAACCCAGGTACATATCACTTCATATATGTTAAGAAACCTTTTATAAACAATACTTTACTTTTTCCAAATGGTTGTGGTTCATTTTCAGTCCTTCAGAAGTTTTATAATCTTGAACTAAAGGTCTAACTCTAGGTTATTAATTAAATATGTAATTCTTTTACATTTTATACTAAATCTGATTGAATAAAAGTAGATTTGTTTATTGAAAAGTTCACTCCAATATTTGTACCATAATCTATTTTAATATATTGTTTTATGTAAATGTGATGACTTACAACAGAATAATATATGTATGTATTAATGAACAGCAATGAATTTATTCTTAAAATAAATTCCAAAGAAAACATCATTCTCTCTTGACCTTTAATATTATTTAGATAAAAATGTGTAATCAGGAATGCATGCATAAACACAGATAACCTTAATTAACATTCCTTGTTAAAAATGCACAGAAATAATTAAAAAAATATTGGCTTTTAATTTTAAGGTGGATCCGCAGTTGTAGCCCGCGAAATTCAAATTTTGTTACGTTTTTTGCAATTTGCAGGTCAGTGTCAGGTTGTATCTTGATCAAAATGAGTGACACACTACAACCATTTATATATCAAATGGAAGGGTATAAAATACAGAAACCACATTAAAATTATTCGAAATGTCCTCTTGCTTCGATACAAGCCTTCAATCTGCAAGGTCAGTCATCAATCGAAGCACGCACGACGTTCATGTCAATATCGGCGACTGCTTTAATCAGGGATGGTTTAAGTGCGCAGACCTTTTCCTCTAAGTGCTGCCATATTTTGTAAAGTCTGGAGTGAATGAGGGCCAATCCTCATGCCTGATAAAGTAGATTCCACGGGTCGTGAGCCAGTTTTGGCTACGTTTCGCCTTATGAGCCAGCGCAGAATCCTGCTGGAATACCCAGTGCCTGTTTTCGAACATTGTTTGTGAAAGAGGGACCACAATGTTAGGACTGTGTTTTGATATACGAGGGCACTGGGTTTCACTCCTTTTTCACAAAAAACACCTCCGTTGGACCCAAATAGGACACCCCAAGCCAAACCATGAATTCCGAAGGATGATGGCCAATCTGAACATGTGGCCCAGGTCTGGTTGCTTCTTCACTAGAGTGTGCATACATTATCATTGTGTTTGTTGAAAATCTCCTCAACATTAAAAATGTTTTCGTCCGAAAAAAGTATTTCGCGGTATTTTTTTCCCGCGTACCGCCTTAACAAAACCCGGCTTCTTTCGAGTCTGATTTTCTTCAGCCGTGCGTTAAGAAGATGTGCTGTTCTTTTCTATAAGCACGCAGTCCTAGGTCTTCATTTAACACCCTTAACAGTAGTTCTGCTTAGTCCCATCTGCAGAGCCAAAATTTTTTGCTTGCGGACAGGATTTCGTTGGATTCGCACCTTCACTGCTTTGATGACCGCTGGACTCCGAACAGTAAGAGGTCGACCGCTCCTTTGGTTATCTTCTAATCTTGAATCTTTCCTCAATCGTTTGATAGTACGATAAATAAATCCCAGTGGAATTTTCAAATTTTTCAGCAGTTTGAAAATCTCAGTTGGCGCGTTACCGCAACGATGCAATGCAATGCAATTACTGCGACTCTGTCTTCTTTGGGCGTCCACTCTATTTTAGAAAATGAACAAAATTCCTGAAACCCTTTGTTTTTATTTTCTTTAAATATTCAAATTTTGAATGCCCATAATATTTTCCTCGGCTTGCATTCTAAGTTCGAAATTTTACCTACGTGACAGGACTTATGGCCCGACTACGTACGGTTCCAATTGGTCGTTTCCTATGGAGAAGAGCTGGCAAGAAACTCCACCGTTACTTTTTTTTAAATAAATGCTTTTTAGGGCTCCGTACCCAAAGGGCAAAACGGGACCCTAATACTAAGACTCCTCTGCTATAATGTTAGTTAGATTTGTTCCAAAATAATAAATCTCTTACGAAATTGTTATGGCCGTGAATCATATTAGATTAAGATACAAGCTGACACTGACCTGCAAATTGCAAAAAAACGAAAGAAAATTTTAATTTCGCGAGCTTCAACTGCGGATCCAGCTTAAATCGAAATCTTTGTTTGCATCGCTAACCAAAGGAGGAGGAAGTTTCAGAAAAGGTAATAATTTGTGATAATATGTATTTATTTATATAAAGGCTTACCAACTTAATACATACATTAACCCACAATCTTTGTTGTTATTTTTTTAAATCTCGCATGCTTCTAAATTAAGGCAAATCTCCGCATTTTCCTTACATATTATAAGACAAAGTCCCCCCGCCGCGTCTGTCTGTCTGTCTGTCTGAACGCGATAAACTCAAAAACTACCTAACGGATTTTCCAACAGTTTTCACCAATGGACGGAGTGATTCATGCGGAAGGTTTTAGTGAATAATTCATTAAGGTTTTGTGTAAATTGGCTGAAATTTAACGATCATCGTTGACGATGTCGGAAAAAATCATGCCGACTGGGAACTTTATTGGCGTGCGCCGCGGAACTGCTAAAAGTTACATAAAATTTATGTTCTACAGTATTGTTCATCTTAAAAAGTTCAACGAAAAAGTCCGCGATCGCATATGTCTATCTTCTAAGGATGACTCACAATAACCATTTTTATCTTTCAGAATTTGATAAAAATTTCATTGTTATTTCCGAAGCTATTTTGACCGGTATTATATTAATCCTTATCCAATAAACTACGTTACTTAAATTGAGCATTTAATTTAGATTAAAATATGCCTTGACATCATTTCATTTAAATTAATAGTTTAAAAGATATCAGAGATTCAAAATTACGCGTAAAAAAATAATTATGGTTGACCGTAACGCGAGCGCAGCGGTAGGAGTCAATGACCTTTTCCTCGGCTTTTAGGTATGTAATCCCGGTATCGGTAGTATGTTCCCGTGGGATATTTTCCGACATCACAAAAGCTAGTTAATAATAAAGTAACAATAATACCAGCTTGCTACTGTCCCACTGTTTGCAGTGGCCTTTGTCGTGGCAAATACCTCTTCTCACATAGAGATGGCATGAGCATTGATGGATTGAGCAAGGCGGGTTTGGATAATTCAAACTTATATGAACTAAAAGTCTAGGCTTCATGATGTTCTCCTTCACCATTATCAGTGATATTTAAACTAAGAAAGTAAATATGAATTGAAAAAGTCACATCGGTACTTGCCTGGCTTTGAACCCACCCATAAAGTAAATAAAATACTAACTAATAAGAGTACTTTCCGGCCCATTCATAAAGCATTTTGATAACATTATCGCCAGTGTCTGAATCACAGCATGAATGGGCCTTATCACTACCCTACAGATGATTTATCTTCTTGTTATCAGCAGTAATGCGTCTGTTATGCTCTGATAAGAATGTGGAGTTAATTCTGTGGGTGGCTCATTGTTATAATATTGTGGATGGGGTGGGCAGCAGCACAATAGCAAATCATGGTACACCCCGAGGCAAACTTTATAGCTACTCGGAACATGAGGCGTATCGCTGAGCAGTGTAACAATTTCATGAGTTAGCGGGGGTGAGGGGTGCGGTACTATGCAGCAATGAGCGCTCTTCAGAGCCGCCATAAAGTTTAACTCGTACTATATTAGAACATTAAAAAAAAAGTAGGCTGGTGATTGCTAAAGCATATTAGGGCGGGGCGAAAGGAGAAATTCATCACTTTCATACATTTTCTATGACGCACACTACAGCAACTCCACACTTTTTTGTATAATAATGCGTTGCGCTACGGCCTGTTGCGGCTGTAAAGTGCGCTTGACTTCAGTCACCTGCAAGCAGTAAGGGAGTTTGATGTCTGTACGAAAACATTTTTTTCAAATACATTGTTAATTTCTGAACATTTGCTTCCTAAAATAAGTCACATTTATCTAACGTTTTATTAAATAGAGTGTATCCCCATTTTTAGGCCTTATATTGCTTAATTTGAAATTATCGTCATCATGAGCTTATAGCAATCTAGTGCTGGTTAGCGGTCTTTACTCAAGAATACGGTTATCGATTTTGCGGTTAATATGGCTGGCCCATGGACACTTCCGCTTGCGTATTCTTTGAGCTATGTCGACAACTTTGGTTCTCTACCGGATCACCTCGTTCCGGATTTAGTCCTTTAGCAACAATCACGCCGAAAGCACCTTTTACACGATACAAGTTTCTTGCCTGTGGAGCATACCATAAAATTTAAGCAACAAATGAAATGCATCGTCTAAATACTGTTGATGCGGTGCAACTTTTATTTGTTGCTTCAAGTTATGGTATACCACAGGCTATTAAATCGCACCGTGTAACACAGGATAATTTATTCTCTAGGTACAAATGCCATGAATGCGAGCCTCCAGATTGTGGCTCCTCGTCAGACAAGGTGTGCCCTGACGCACTCTACTGCTTCAAGTCGTCGGTGCGCGCCTCCGATGGGGAGCTGAGACACTCGCGAGGGTGCTCCACGCACCGGGACCACTATCAGTTCACTTGTAGGACTAATACGCCGCTGCAGAGGTATGTTGATCGATGATGATTTTGTGATGCATTCTATTTCCGCTCTATAGCTGAGAAACTATCTACTCTGGCTCGAGCAAACATTCCAGAAGCACAGTAATAGTGGTAGTCTCAACAGCGCCTTAATAACGTTGTTGTGTTTGTTGCCTTCCAATCACAACAGAACATGAAAGTTCAGCATGTATGCTGATCAACGAATTCATTAGCGTTTCAGAAACTAAGAGTCGTGGCCTTTATCCACACATACGCAATCTTTAGAACATTGCTGCATTTCATTAATGTTCACTCATTAATTTTTTCCGACAGCGATAACCTTATTAAACCGCTTCTGTCAACAATATGATTAACTCAATGTAATAAAATTAGGGTTTTCTGAAAAGGCGTGCACTAGGTGGCAGCAGTGAGACGTCAGGTCCGAGCACCTGTCAAAAGTGTCCCCACGTAACATGGGACAAGGCCAGGAAGATAATGAGTCGTGAGTGAATGATGAACGAATGATGAACATTATCATTATATTTTATATTCATTGTAGAAGTTGAAGACCAAAGTGGCGCCAATTTTCATGACAACCGTCATCGTACGGATTCTACCCACCCGATTTGTTTTTTTTTAATCTTGCAAATATTGTGTATTGTCTATTTCCATACTTTGACTACGTCTCTCGTCCAATTCTTGTATCGCAGGTGTCCTGGTTTTTTCTTAAATAAAATGAGCAGTGCCTTTGTGCTCTTCTATCGTTATGTATTTTTCTTGAATGTTTGGTGTGTACATAAATATATAATTTTTACTATAACACTATTTTCCGCCCTCAGCCTCCGCAAGCGTCATGCAGGCCTCCACAACATAACCTGCTGTCAAGGCGACATGTGTAACGACGGCTCCTTCCCCGACCTGCCCCCCCTCGCAGACACGGCCATCGAGCCACTGCCGACCAACGCGTGGAAGCTATGGGCCAGCGTGGGCGCCTCCGTGGTCATAGTCAGCGTTATCGGCGCTATGGCCATATTTGTGCTCAGGAGAAGTCATAGGTAACTATCTAACCATCCGCAGAGTTTTGTAAACAGCTAATATTTTTTCCAATTCTCATAGCATAGTTCCTTCCAAAAACTGAGAAAGTTATTATGTAACTACTTCTTCGTGAATCATTGGACCTGTCTGGTAAATTTAAGATATGTGTCACTTCTTCTTGCCCGTGTACTGTATTTATTCTACTCTAATATTATTAGTTGAAATGTGTAATTGGCCTTCCTTTACTAATGTCTTACTATCTGTATCCTTGCTGTAAGTTTTATTTTATAAGTAATTATTGTATAATTTTAACGAATCTACAATGTATTCCAGGTTGCGCGTATCCCGAGCCGCGCTACACAAGCTGGGCGCAGACTCCAATTACTTCTCATCTAATCTGTACAGTCCGCACGTCACCAGCGCCTTCTACGAGGGTATGTCTTTATATTTAGAACACTATCAAAAGCAGAACAATCTAGCAAAATGGAGATCCTAAATAATACCAAGTGCGAGTGCAGTGTTGCTGACCAAACTGTATGCCCCATCTGTTGGAAGCGAATGCCGCGATTAATTTAGCCACCTACAGAGCTAAACTCATTTAATACAAATCCATCGAGTCGAAAAGAAGAAGAATACTATTCTAGCAATAGACTAAATGCTATTTATATATTCTTAGTCTTAAAATGTGCAACATTACAATCAGGGGCCTATATAAAACTGACAGGTGACAAGTAACAATTCGACAATCGAAAAGTTTTAAATGTATTTTTTATAGTATTCTGCTTTGTTAAAAAGTACCATCGCAGAAACCCATAACCAATTTTGAAAACAAAATTCCGTGCACAATACGACAACATTTGTTAAAAAAAATCGCCGCGATTTTTTACGTGCACTGGATTTTCAACGCTCTACTCAGCGCCGAGAGTTGAAAATCCAACAGTGTGTTTTTTCAACGCTCAGCTTAACACCGAGAGTTGAAAATCCAGTGCGCGAAAAAATCCCATCGCGATTTTATTACGTCCGTGCGAACGTGGGCTAAGGCCCACTTGCACTGATTCACTAAATACGTTTAAGCCCAGATGGATGATATTTTCCCGCGGCGACTTTTTTTTTCGCACACTGGATTCAACGCTCTGCTTATATTTTTTTAAATTTATTCTGTTCGGACAACAATATGGTCCAATTTGTTAGTAAAATACCTTATCACTAATGTTAGTAGTACATAAAAAAAGAAAAGAATGCTTAGCACGAAGTTTTTTTTTTGGAAATCCTAAAGTGTGTTTTTTCGACGCGCGGGTTGCACTCTGTTGGATTCTCAACTCTCGGCTCAACACCAAGAGTTGAAAATCCAGTGCGCGATAAAATGCCGCCGCTATATTTTTACGTCTGTGCGATCGTGGACTAACGCTATATATAGTTTTTTATATTATGAAAAACATCATTCTGTTCCAGTCATCTTCAAACAATTGACAGAAACAGCGACATTTTGAACGCATTCAGTCATTTTTCGTGTTGAACTTATAATCTTTCTAACTTTCAATTTAATAATCCAACCATAATTCTCCCTCCAGGTGTAGAAGGCTCTCAGAACGGCAACTGTATCCGCGCGACCGCGGCCGGCGACTCCACCCTGCGCGAGTACCTCGAGTGCTCCGTCACGAGCGGCTCGGGCTCCGGCCTGCCGCTCATGGTGCAGAGGACCCTCGCCAAGCAGGTCACGCTCACCGACTGTGTGGGGAAGGTAATCATTAGTATTGTAGATACAACATATTTTTAACATCTGCCCTGCTTCATGAAAACTACGCAAACAGCCAGCGGACTGCAAGTATCAGATGTCGAATAGAATTGACGGTACTAATTCTTACATCGCGCAATCATGGTTATCTGCAAAATCCTACAACAACCGGGTGTTGTTCTTGGGTGCACTTGCATACTTGCGAACGGGAATAATCGTCGGCTGGTGCCTTAAACACGTCTAACGAGTTTCTGCGAGTTGGCCTCGGCCCCTTCCAAAGATCCGGGACCCCAGGGTCTCGAGAAATGTCAAAAGACGTAAAAATAATAATAAAATTGACATACGACAACATAGTTAAAACAGAAATAATTTATGCAAGAGGAGCTCGTGGCTAAGTAATAACAGCCACACGGATCGATCCATCAGTTTAAACTACGCTTGCCGGGTTCGGTCCGTGGATGGGTGACCATCTTTACATAGACTCCTCAGTGTCTCGGAAAGCACGTTCAGCTGTTGGTCTCGGCTGTCATTCGTGGATCTTTGACAGTCGTTACGGGTCGTCAGAAGCCCGAAAGTCTGACAACCAGCCTTACCTAGGGATATTGTATTACCCACTTACTGGGTTGTGGATGTCAGACAGCCAGTCGCTCCATGTAAAATACTGGTATTCAGCTGCATCCAGTTAGACTGGAAGCCGGCCCCAACACAGTTGGGAAAAGGCTAGGCAAATTGATTTACATAGAAAGAATTTTGGCAATGAAAAATCCAGAGAACTCTATGATGAAGTAGCTGTGGTGTAACCTGGTGGCCTAGTCTTATCACAGTACAGGCAGATTTAAGGCTCTTCGTACCTGTAAATAAGTGAAAGCCTCAGTGAAAAGTATTTTTACATAAACATTTTCCCCTCAGGGTCGCTACGGCGAAGTATGGCGCGGCTCGTGGTACGCCGACAGCGTGGCCGTCAAGATATTCTTCTCTAGAGACGAGGCGAGCTGGAGGAGAGAAACGGAGATATACTCCACTGTGTTGCTGAGGCATGAGAACATACTGGCGTACATCGGCAGTGATATGACCAGCAGGGGCAGTTGTACGCAGGTACGACATTTTCGTAAAAAGTTTTAAATAAAAAGGATTTTTTCTGGTTTTTAAAAGGTTAATGTGGGTGAACTAAAAGGTACACCTCTGCCCAACCCTTTTGGGTGAACAGGCGTGCTGTTATGCGATGTTTCTGAGACGTTATTCAATTCAATCGTTTTAGAATCTCATGTCAACTTATTAGTTGCGATTATTATGGTCAAACAATCACTAGTATTGATTTGTACTGCTTGATAACGTTACAATAATGACAAACTTGATCAGATTCTCAAAGAACTGGGGTTAACAATTTTAAGCCAAAATACGTAGAGCATTGGCCGATTGGAGGTTTTTTTTTCCTTTTTATGAATAGGCGTTGATGCGATGATGTCGTTGACGCTGGAGCTTGTTGATTTACAAATGAAGTATCATAAAAATAAATACTTTAGATAATATTCTAGGCAATATAGCAACAGTTTTTTCCCAGCACTATTTTTCTTTTTCATATTTTTAATCATATCAATCTCTTTGTTCACAGCTCTGGCTAATAACCCACTTCCACCCCCTGGGCTCGTTGTACGAGCATCTGAACAGAACCACGCTAACGCGGCACCAGATGATGGCCATCTGTCTGTCGGCCATCAATGGCCTGCTGCATCTACACACGGAGATACATGGCACACAGGTTTGTACATCACAACCAAAATATATTCGTCACCTTATGGGCTATTTTGGTTTGCTCTTTGCACGATAGTATCTGCTTTACCGACTCAACATTATACAGGGTGACTTGTTATTTGCCGTATTCCTTCCAGGACATAATATTGTGACCAATTTGCAGCATAATCACCCCATAGAGCCCAGATGAAAATTCATGGCCTACAAGAAAACCCAATTTTTATGTATTTTGTAAAATTTCGCGCGCAACATTGTTGCTCCAGCGCATGCTTAGCGACATGGCACCACGGCAACTGGCAGTGTTTGCAGTTTGCTGAGCATTGGCTGAGTGATATATTGTTCGTGCCTGTTTCACGTCACCTCTATTCGTGATTCTGACGACTATAACGCACTTTTACAACAAACTTCCCATTGACGTACGAAACTTACCCATTAATAGATTTCAAATCTGTATTAAAACCAAACTTTGTACAATAGGGTACTATAAAATTTCAGATTATTTAAAAGATAAAAAAAGCTTGGAATTGAGCTGCTCGCTCTGCTAAGCCTTGTGATAAAACCATAAAACTTGACATTTTAATTATTATGTAAAATCATCAAAATATACCAGTTTTATATACACATTGACATTGTTGAAAATTATATTCAAAATGACATGATTACTATGTAAAGTATTATATTATTTTATTTAATTATTGTGAATGAGGACTATGTGGATATCATTATTATTTTCATTTCTCAGCTAGTTTTAATGATGGTCTGGCAGTTTGAGTAGTTTATGCGGCCTACCCAAATGTCCTTTTTTTGGCATTGTTCGTAGAGTTAAGCTCCTTAAGGTGGAACTAGTTGATATTTTTTCCATACAAGTTTCAGGGGGGTTTTACTCCACTGTTTGACATGGTACATCCAAAGTTAAACATGATATCGTTTTGTTTCATTATTAATTTTGTCTGTGCGGAAACAGAATAGTAAAATAATGAGCCGTTAAAAAGTTAGGAGCCCACAAAGGTTCCTTTTTCTTGCTAATTTTAACGCAACTTTGGGGGTAAATAAGCAATAAAAGAAGTGTAAAATCTCCAAAACAAAGTCGGCACCGACAAAGCTCAATTGTCGAAGAGTTCAATAAACTTTATTTGTAATTGATTTATGCAGTGGTTTTTTTCATAAAACCCTATTTTCAAAAGGACTTTTCGTAATTTTTTACGCACTCGTTTTACTAAAATAGTTCGGAACGGTGTTTGTGTGCGTGCGAACTAGACGATGTGCACGTAGACCAGTGTCTAACTGCTCATCACTGATACTATCTCTGTCGGACACGATGCCAGGTGACGCAGCGTGCTTTTCGGCCATGCCCACTAGTGAGTTCGAGCCCGCGACTAGTGTCACCTTAAGTTCTGAGTTGAGCTCCACGATTACTGACAAATGCTTGCACTGACTGGACAGGTCCACTTAAATCTGTGTGGTTCTTTCCTCAAAAGACCATTTCAAACGCTAATCTACATAGTCCTCATATGGCCTGGCCAAGATTATGTCTCGACTTTAAAAGAGACTGCGACCTCTAAGTTTGTTTCGGCCTTTCTTCTCAGAGTAGTCAGATAGGAAACGCCGAACTCAAGTAGCTTATTTTTAATATGACGTGTAAAAGTGATTCCGATATCTTATTTACAAAATAAACAATTTCATTTCATTTCATTTGTGTGAGTTGTGCGCGAAATAAAAAAGATATACAAACCCCCGAGGTACTTACTTATTTATTACTAGCTTTTGCCCGCGGCTTCGCTCGCATGGATGTCGGAAAATATCTGACGGGAACGTACTACCGATACCGGGGTTACATACCTAAAAGCAAAGGACAAGGACACTGATTCCTACTGTTAAGCCCGCATTACTGTCAACCATAATTATTTTGTCACGCGTAATTTTGAATCTCTGATATCTTTTAAACTATTAATTTAAATGAAATGATGTATACACAAGGCATGTTTTAATCTAAATTACATGCTCAGTTTAAGTAACATAGTTTATTGGATAAGGATTAATATAATACCGGTCAAAATAGCTTCGGAAATAACAATGAAATTTTTATCAAATTCTGAAATATAAAAATGGTTATTGTGGGTCATCCTTAGAAGATAGACATATGGTATTATCGCGGACTTTTTTTGTTGAACTTTTTAAGATGAACAATACTGTAGAATATACATTTTATGTAACTTTTACCATTTCCGCGGCGCACGCCAATAAAGCTCCCAGTCGGCATGATTTTTCCGACATCTTCAACAATAATCGTCAAATTTCAGCCAATTTACACAAAACCTAATGAATTATACACTTAAGGGCGGGTAGACCAAGCGAAACAGGCATTTAACGCTACCAAGAGTTGCCCGAGATTGTCGCAAAGCGAGCCGTGCGCTTAAATCGCGGAAGTGTCACATTATAAATAAGCAGGCAGTAGGTCAACTTGTCTTATTGATTTATTTTAAAATAAAATAAGAATTTTGATTCATTAAAAACTTGTTTTATTATAATTTGTAATAATCACGACTTTCAATTTTTTGTAATAAATAATAATAGATATTTTAAATGCAATAAACTCTAAATTATACTTATTAAATTTATTGACATTTTCGTTTCAAGGTCGGGTATTTCAAATGCAATATAAATGCAAAATGAAAACTACAAGTCTGATTCGGCTGAAATGTTTTGAGTAGCTCAACAAGAATATACTACATGTTACTAATTTTTTCTTGTAATAGTGGCGCCATCGGGGGATAAGTCTAAGTACTTATCGGACCGCCCTCGTATACAACTATATTCAATTAATTGCCATTAATTCTTTAAAAATCCTTTAAATGTAATTGATGTGTGCTTTGTCCCAGTTGCAAATCTAGAGGGTCAACGTTTTCGTTATCATCAGGGTGAACAATTTCATTATCTTGGAGGGATAAATTTCTAATGGGCATGCCACGTGCCTTTCTGCTGTCTATTATTTCGGGCAGCAAGCTTTTCATATAAAATTTTATTAATTTCGGTTTCATTTTGGTTTCCCAAAATATGTCATCCTTTGCTATGCATTTTGTAAAAACATTTTCATTCTCGCCTGCCCATATAGCCAAAAGACACTTTTGTCGTTCAGACACATGTAGCTGGCCTTGTATCTGGTAGTACCAGTTAGAATTTTTATTTACCGTAGTAGTTTTAGTATTTTTATATATTTTAACATTTGTATTTTGTTTTCCTGTATAAAATTAGAAAGTCCTTTTTTGTGTGCTGTGATTGGACACTTGACCTCGACTACTGTATCTATTATTTACGGAACAGAAGCGAAGCGCGCGCGTAAATATTTGGCATAGGTCTCTCCTCGGTAACGTCCCGCGGGACACTGGCAAGCGACGCGTTAATCGAAAATTACTTGAAATAATCGATAAAAAAATATATAAATTTAATGTAAAAAAAACGATCGGGTAGAATCGATTCCAAAATGAATTACCTATAAATTGATATTATTTATAAAATATGGAGTATTATAGTACTCGTTTAAAATGAAATTTGCTTGTAAAAAAACTGCAAATCGAAGTTACTTCAGTATTTTTTTCTATAGAGAAAATTGTATTGCATCGTGTATTGAACGGGTACATGGTAAAGAGAAAGAATGTATCCATAAATATATATTTATTTCAGATTCAAAATGTTATAATTTGCCTATCAAAAGTGAATTCTAAAACAGGCAAAACCAGGAATACCTGGCCTTAAACCTTCCACATGAATCACTCCGTCCATTAGTGAAAATTGTTTGAAAATCCGTTCAGTAAGTAGTTTTTGAGTTTATCGCGTTCAGACAGACAGACAGATTCGGCGGGGGAGGATCTACTAATCCATCGATATCGGCTTCGGTATGGGTATCGTTGATTATGTACCACGATGGTAGGTATCGTATCGGGAAAATTATGTATCGTTTCATCCCTAATGCTATGATAATAATACCAGCCTATTATTGTCTCACTGCTGGGCAAAGGGCTCTTCTCATATAAAGAACGCACGAGCATTGATCACCACGCTTATTCAAGACGGGTTGGCGATTTCACTTATATTAATAATTCCACTCTACGGAACCCTTAATTGTGCGTAGTCCGACACGCACTTGGCCGGTTT
Source organism: Omphaloscelis lunosa (assembly GCA_916610215.1). Taxonomy (NCBI): domain Eukaryota; kingdom Metazoa; phylum Arthropoda; class Insecta; order Lepidoptera; family Noctuidae; genus Omphaloscelis; species Omphaloscelis lunosa. The sequence continues at coordinate 2,004,635 of OU744262.1, read as the reverse complement.
TTTTAATTCTTTGTTTTTTCCTCAGGGCAAGCCCGCCATAGCCCACCGCGACATCAAAACCAAGAACATCCTCGTGAAGGTGAACGGCGAGTGTTGCATCGCCGACCTCGGCCTGGCCGTGAGCCGCCAGCACGTCGCGGCCGGCCTGCAGCACAACCCGCGCCAGGGCACCAAGCGGTACATGACGCCCGAGATGTTGGACCAGAGGTAACTGTCTAAATTAAAGGAGAAACTACGAAAAATTTTTTTTTCTAGCCGTGTGCCCAATGGGATTTCCCATCGGCCAAAATTACGAAATTCCACACAAACTTTCATCCCCAATTTAACCCGTTTAGGAGATGAATTTTCAAAAATTCTTCCTTAGTACTTGAAATGTACCGTGATCTGAATTTCACAACAAAGATGGTAAAAAATCAAGCAGCGGAAAGCAGGAAGGAAAAAACCTTAAGAGCCATTTCACGTTTTCGCGCGAATATTTAAGATTTTTGTTGCCTAATTTACCATCTTAGGTAATACTCTGACATTGTTGAATACATGTAAAAAATAGATTAATCTTTCGTATTGATACTTCATGTAACACATTTACAAAAATGTATTTGTTTTCTTTGTAGTAATTACTCTCCCACAACTAGTTTACTGAAAAATTATCGCAGAGTCAATTTCAGACTCCTTTATCTATCATTAATATTGTTTTTTTTTTTTTACTGAAAAAAATACATAAAGCATCAGACATGTAGTTTTGTCGACACATCATGTACTATAATATCGATTAATATTACTAAGTAAAAAAATAAAGACTTAGCACAATTTTTACGACTTATATCGCAATTATATCGCGATTTTTGGGTTTGAATAAAGCGTAATTACATTTTAAAAATCATGTTAAAATAAGCTATGTTCTTTAGCACATCGAATTCTAAAGTTTGATTAAAATCCCTTCATTTATTTAGACATAATATCGTTATTAAATCACTCTAAATTAGAATAAATTACGATGCATGAGCGAGCGCCGTTTAGTACGGCGCGAGCGCCCACCGAGAAAGGATCTATGCCACTTTTTCCCGCGTCTCGATTTTCGAATGCACGTATCGTGCACGCATTATTATACTAGAATCTTTGTATTTTTTTTTTTGCATAAGGTAAGTTTCGTTCATTATCAAATTAAGGATTATTTTAGTAGTTCCTAGAATAAATATATATTTTTGTTTTATTAGTTTTAGCAATGGGCGCAAGGGTTCTGTATACCACTGTGTCAAAAAAAAAGGAAAAATAAAAATTCTGCAACCATAAAGAAAACAACAGAAGTGAGGTAGACCTTTATATTTATTTGCAAAATCGATCACATAAGCACATAGACTATAGAACGGTAATTCCAATATTAAGGATTTGTATACACTTACACTTCTATAAAAATATTGATGATTTTAATAATAATTATGATAACTATTTTGTTTTAATTTAGAATTAGAAATCGCGTGAATCGAGTAGGGAAGGATAGTAACTTTAGGAGAGACACCGCCGAGACACACACTTTAGGAGGGACAATGAACCAAAGCACAACTCAGTGTGCAAGAAAACATAATAAAAAAACATAGTAAATGTGTTCTTTTTATAGACGAGGAACATTGTTATTTAGGTGCAACACCGGATGGATTGTGCAGTGAAGGATTAATGGAAGTGAAAGCTCACTTTTCGGAACCGATCCTGATACCTCTGTACAAGCAAACAAACTGAAATGTTTCAAATTGAACAGTCAATCTCAAGTCGAAATGAACCAAAATCATGACTGGTACATGGTCAGTTACACATTGCGAAAAAAAAAACGTATGTTTATTTGCTGTGTGGACTGGTCCTGATTTTCCATTGAAAGTAGTAAGGGTAGTAAAAGATGACGTTTTTTGGCAGGAAAAAATGCTTCCGAAATTAACTCGGTTTTATGAAGGTTCTGCGTATTGCCAGAAATTATAGACCCTAGAAACGCAAGATCAATGCCTTTACGACAAATATTAATTTAACGTAAGTGATAGTCATGATTACTTGACAAATGAATGTTTTCCTGTTAATTTTTATTATATACTTTACATAAAATATATTAGTGTGTTTTTTATTCACCTAGAAAACTTTATTAGACTAAATAAATAAAATAACTTTTTTCATAAATCTCTAAATGGTGCATATACGGGCTCTAGATTGTTTAGTCCGTCTCGACACTCGCGCTACACTGTTTGTATTGTGTATGTGTGGATAGCTAAACACACATACACAATGCTTCCGTTTTTTACCTAAACTCGAGCATTCAAATTTTGTGAAATGGCTCTTAACAATGTTGCTGGTTAATTATTTTATAGTACAAAGCAAAAATCAACGTTTTTTTTTTTTTAAAGTACATGAAACAGCAGCGAAAATTTATTGATGTAAAGGATTATACAGTATGTTAAATAACAGAGGGCGTTCCCTTAAACGCGTTAATCTATATCATTAATACATTGAAATAAAAATATCAGCATAGAAAAATAAGTATAAAAAAAACCGAATGAAAAAAATAAAATAAATGGAAATAAATTTGAAACGTCCTGTTTAAAATCAAAATAGTAGCGCGGTAAAGTACCTAGCGTATTCGCGCTGCCCAAACCGGCAACGTCGCTATTTTTAGTTCCGAATAAAATAAGGTGAATATTGGGGGGCGGGGGCGGGGCTAGGCGCATCAATATCTATCGCCGCACACGCGAGTCGTCATTCATAAGTTTGTTGCGACATTGCCATACTTCTACATTGAAATACAAATGCGCGTGTACAGAGTGTTTCTTTTACGTATCAATTTAATATTTTTTGTGAATATTTTATTATAAAAAAAATATAAAAACATTTTGTTTTTGAATGGTAGTATTTATTTTAGCATGTATGGATGCTATACTGTTGCGGGTAAACGGGAACGCCTTTCGTTAATTAACATACTGTATTTCTGGTCTGTGATATTTACTAAACTTTAACACCCCAATTATTTTCTTTTAAATTGAAAATACCAAAAATTCGTAATAGCTATTTCGTTCACATTGCGATTTCTTTGTCGGCATTAAAAATAACCTTAAACGGAATATTTATCATTTTATAATTTTACTAGCTGTGTGCCCGATGGGAATGGGCACTGGTGAAAAAATTCATCCTCTATTTAACCCTTTCATGAATGTTCAAAAAACCTTTGTTGTAAAAGGAACTTGTGTGTAAAATTTTCTGCCTCTGAACTTGGATTTTTCTTGTTGATTTTTCGACTGCGTTGTTTGTCAGTGAATGAATTTAAGATTTTTGTTCCATAATAGGATACAAGTTCATCGTCACTGCAACTAAACTTTATCTGGTCCTCAGTATAAACGTGGAATGCTTCGAGTCGTTCCTGAAGTGCGACGTGTACGCGTGGGGCCTGGTGCTGTGGGAGGTGAGCCGGCGCGTGCGGCCGCGCGCGCGCGACTACCGCGCGCCCTTCGCCGAGCTGGCGGGCGCGGACCCCAGCTTCGACGACATGCGCAAGATCGTCTGCGTGGACGCGGCCAGGCCGGACCCGCCCGATGATCCGCATCCGGTATGCAGATTCAATATATTCAAGTTCTTTATTTTTATTAATAATCAAGTTGTTTTCAAGCACGTATTTTAAACAGTGTTTAAAACAATTTGAAATAAAACAATGTTTTTTATTAAGTATTACAGTATAAAACAAGTTTAAAATAATGTAAACATTAAGAAAAAAGAAACATGGTTTTAAATCGACAATGGATGGAAGTAAATGAAAAGTTATAAATATTAGGACTTGAAAGGGCTCGAAAAAAACTTTAAAATTGTCTAGAAATGAATTATATTAGGCCTGATTGATTTTTGTTGATAATGAGCATGTGACTGTTGAGTAGTTGTATACTTGACATTATAGTATGATCAATGCTTTGTATCAATGTGGTCAAATGCAAATCTATACTAATATATACATATTATAAAAAAGTCGCTTTTCGCGTTTGTCTGTATGTCCGCGTTGTTCTTTTAAAATACGCAACGGATTTTAATGAGGTTTTCAACATAATTTAGAGAATGTATTCAGAAAGGCTTATACAGGGTGGCAGTAACATCGACGCAAAAACTGTTACCATGGATTCAGTACATAATTCTAAGACAGTTAGGTAATTGAAACATTTTCGCTCGATCCATTTTTTATTCGAAAATCATGTCCTTTTTTAAAGATTATTTGAAACAAAAAACAGGCTAAGGCTTTTATGTCTAAGATAATAAATAACAGTAAGGAAATATAGTTTATTATCCAAATATAAGATATTTTTTTCTCTAGATCAATTATTACTTCATAAACGAAATTAGAATTAAGACTGAGATATTTAGTTCCGTGCTCGAACACGACCAAAGAGCGCACGCGATATTCAACTTTATTAATGATGTGTTAGCGTTTAGTATATAGTGGGTGCATTAAGGCGGAGTTTGCGTGGAAATTGTCTTTGGATTGGAATTGTCTTGTCTTAACCTGAATTAAAATTTATGATTAAATTACAGGCACAGGACGCACAGGCACATTTAAATAGCAGAATTCTTGGTTTTCCCTTGTCTATTACCACACCTCTTTATGAACACTTGTTTCTGGAAATCTTAAAATACTTAGGTAGTTTCTTTTTATATATCTCGTGTGTATAATAATTAAAATAAATACTTTTCTCCCCCAGACAATGGTAGGCATGGCGAACCTAATGCGTGAATGCTGGCACCAGAATCCTTCGGTGCGACTGCCGGCGTTACGCATCAAGAAGACACTCCTCAAACTGGCCTGCAATGACAACAGCATACGACTCAATGATGACAACGAGGTATCCGTGTAACACATAACTAGCAGGAAAGATAGTTCTAATAATATAAGCCGCGGGCCATCGGCACAAATAACGAACTTCCATACAAACTGTCATCCCCTATTTAACCCCTTTACCTTCGTTTAACCTTTCAGGGCGTGAAAGTAGTCATGATTATGAGCAACTATCGTTATATCAAAAAAAGTTTAATATAGACTTTATGTCCATATTTTGTAAGTACTTATTTTATTACATTATCTTAAAACTATGTTGGTCATGAGCAGATCAATTCCTGTATTTAATTACTCCACATTTAAAAAACGATATAAATGTTTGAATATAAATTAAAAATGAAATAAATAATTGAAAAAAAGAATTGTTAAAATGATTAAATTCAAAAACTAACTCACTGTGGAAACTAAAATACATGAGACCAACTCTGAAATATCGAAAAAATATCAGCTGCTTCATACAAAAATGCAATATTTACCTGACGAAATGTACGTAACAGATGTATTTTTTTAAATGCCATTTTGTAGTTGATCCCATAGAGAAAGTTGTTTAAAATCATGAGTACTTTCATCTCCTGAAAGGTTAATTAAAAATCACCTTGTGCAAAATTTCATGCTTCCTGACACAGCAGTTTAGGCTGTGTGTTGTCTGTCAGTGAGCGAATTTAATAATTTTATTAAGTAGATAAAATAAAATTCCTGACTGACACTGTGACACATCAACACTCAGTCCAAATCCTTGGACCTGGAAATTTTGTATTTTGCACAGAGGTAACCTTTATCCACTTAATAAAGTTTTTTTGTAAATCCCACGAGCTAGGGATGATAGATGAAGTTGCTGGCAAAGTGCTAGTCTTCAATAAATATGGAAGAAATTGTCGTGAAATCACGGTACAAAAACTGATGTAATAGGAAAGGTAAACAATTTATTTTCTAGACGTAATTAACTATGAAAATTACGACATCTAACTATGGAGGAGAAAAATATAGCATTATTTTTAAATATACTGAATTGGAAGGCTACTCTCTCATGTAGGTTTTTGTTGAGGCCATAATTACATAATATGAAATACTATAGAATTTAGTACAGCAGTTTCGGAGTTATCAGCAATCCGACGGTTTTACACATGGTTGCCTTAAAACCAGGTGTACTGGATATCTTTACACACGCACATAAAAACAGAACATGGCGCCTGTTCCCCGAAGGGTTAGGTAGAGGTGTACCAATAGTACTCGATAGATTTACTTTCGAAGTTAAACATGTAATTGCTTATTATTTATAGCGTAGATATCGTTATTGAGACTACTGTGCCTTTGCGCGCAGTCAACGTTTAGAGTACTGAACTATAATGTTTGTTAGGTGGGACTTGGTATTTTACCAGTGAACTTTGATTTAGTAACAAAACTTACATAAACTTGCACTTTTCGATCGGGACAGATAGATACTACAGAACGCGACGTGCTACTATTCTTATTTACATATATAAAAATCAATTGCAGTGTGTTAGTCTCGCAAAAACTCGAAAATGGCTCGACCGATTGCGATTAAACCTTGGTAAGTTGTTTTGTGCGCGCCGGAGACGGCTACTAACAACAAAAAAGGTTCTGAAAAAGGCATTGCAACGCATGCCATTAGCTAGTCAAAAATAAAAATACAGTAAATGTTGATAAAAATATTGTTAGTTGATTTATAATATTATGAATTGTTGCCATATAACCGATTTACGTGGAAATATTTTGATGGTGACATTTGAAAAAAATTGGCTAGCCATCATATTGCAGTTCATTCTTACATACGTAATTTTATTTATATTTTTGATATACACGCCACTTGCAATATATACAATATAGTTAAAAGCCTCAAATTCCTCTGTATTACACCAAGTCCCTATTAGTTACTTAAACATGAAGTGCCGAATAGTATTTGTAATTAGATGTAAATGTAAAAATATAACATACTGTAAATATTAATATCATTTTATAAGTTTAATTAAAATTATTATAGAGCTGTGGATTTTGATGATTTTTGTCGGAATCTCGAAAATTATTATCCCGGTGATGTTTTGGTAGCTTATTTTTTTACAAAAACTGTGATTACTCTGGCCTACGATACTATAAAAAAATTGCATAATAATTTGTTCATCCTTATAATTTTCAAAAGAATTGGTAAAGGTGAGGGGAAACTCGCTCTACAAACTTGCCACTGGAGAAAATCTACAGGGTCAAAGTAAATTTGCTAGCGAGACTCAGATGGGATAGGTATTGATCTAAGAACAATATGACAAAATAAAACTAAACTCGTTAATTTCAAGCAACTACAGGGTCAACGACCGCTGGGAGTGTAGGTTTGTTATAATTGTTCTTAGAAAATTATCAATACCAGTGACCGTCGGACTGCCAAATCATAGGTCTCGAGTTCGAACCCAAGGCTCGCACCTCTAACTTTTCAGATTCATGTGCGTATTCTTTACGTAATTATCACTTGCTCCAAAAACGGAAGGAAAACATCACACACAGAGATATTTCTCAATGGCATGTGAAGCCAAGTCAGAAGTCCATAGGCGGCTTTAAAACTCTGACATCAGGTTAGTAGCTAACCACACGAAAAGAAGAATACCTATGACGTCTACGGAGTTTTGCTAGGTAATTAAATTTGACCCTGTATAAGTAAGTATATCCACCTTTCCAAAATTAATAATATACGTTATCAAAATCCACAGCTTCCTTTATTTTACACTAAGTTTTGTATAAGCAAGAATAATTGAGTTGCCATATGTATGAAAAACACCGATTTATTAGCATTTGTCGTTATAAGTTACTGCTAAGTTCGATCGTTTGTATGACAAGTAATCAATATTATTGTTAATATTTCCTTTAGTTTAGTGACGAAATTTATTTGGCTTGGAAATGTTGTTCAAGGAAATAATTTCATTTGTTGCTTGATATCAAAAAGTCATAAATGAAAAAAAAATGTAAGTTTATATTACTCATTTTTATTTACCTGCAGGGGTGACCGAGTGGGAACGGCCGCGACTTACGAGTATAGGTCGTAGGTTCGAACCTAGGTAGGCATTTTACTTTGTTTAAAATATTTATCACCACTGCTCTCAAAACGATGAAGGAAAATATCTTGAGGAAATCAGCATGTCTTAGAACCTAAAATTCGAAGACTGTGACATATACCAACCCGCACTGGGCCCGCGTGGTGGATTACTGACCACTTTTCGAGGAAGAGGCCCGTGGCCCAGCAGTGGGAACATTATAGGTTGATTATGCTTATTTACTTTTAAAAAGAAAGTACGAATGAAATTAGTACAAAAATTGTTCTATATATAGATTTCCGATATTAAATTCATTAATAATATTTTCAATTTAATATTTGAACGACATTTTCAAGCTCCAAAAGCTTTATCGAAAGAAAAATTCTAAGAATCTCTGTTTATAATACGAGAAAGTAATAAAAATTAACAATAACTCACTCGTTGATACTACACTGTAATTTAATAACAAAGCTAGTTATAAGTTTGTACCGTTATGTGATAAGAATGGACTGAAAAAAGCGTGTGACGCCGCTGCAAAACATGTGTGAATATCGCCATGATATCGGCCACCAATCAGACTAAAAATCCATGACGCGACATCGTTTATGGACCAATGGGATGCGTCCGTTTTCCTCAGCATACGTCCCTCATTCAGTGACTGAACTTAGATAAATGTGCATGATATCGCTCCATACTTATCACTCAATGGTTTGTATGTGTAAGAGTTACAGAAACAGGCATTTAATTCCGTTCCTTTACTTACAAAATACTCAAAAAGACAATAATAACCGAGAACCTTATTCTAGAAAAATGCTCGAACATGAATCTCGATTCAAATCTATCAGCCTATCTTTTCTGTGAAAATCGTTGGAATGACAGCTAACTTCACTTAAGTTTTCACAGAATAGACGCCCACATTTCATACTAATACTCAAAATAAATGTAGTTTTTTAAATAGAGTTTCATGCTTGAGTAACGTTTCAGAATACGGACCTGTGTTTTAGAGCTAAAAGAGACGGTTTGGGGCCATACAGATATGGCGTTGTGAAAAATGATTGCTCTTATAATGACTTCGTTTGATTTTAATGTTTTCTGTTTTGGTTGTAGGGCAGTACAAATGAAAATACACAGTAATAATAAAACAGTATAATGAAGCTACAGCGCTTTCATAACAACTTGATCAGTGTCGCGATTGGTAGCACTGAATTTTGCAGTCTTTGTTTCAATATTGATACAGTTCAAAATAGCGACAGAACAGTGCTACCAATCACACAAGTTATAATGAACGCACACTGACAGTACAAGGATCCTTTGGCGCCTAAATGACATTGACAGGGGGCGTTGTTGGTGAAAAATGGTGAAATTGTCACAGAAATTGCATTGAAAAAAAGACAAGATGGAGCGTTAGTTCCAATTATTGCCACACGCCAAAAGAGCCATGTAGCGTTGTACATACAAATGTATTCTAGGGTTTAGCTATCTATCTATCTATCTAGGGCGAATTGCATCTATGAAACTGAACACAATCACCACATCTAAACCGCGGTCAACAGCTGTCACTCATAATTTTTGTGAAAAATATTGACACTGACAGTTCTTGAACGCGGTTTAGATGTGCTGATCGCGTTCAGTTGCATTCGTGAAATTCACCCTAAATAAAAGAGTAGAGAGGGTATTAGCTGGAATAATGCAAGATCATAAATGCCTAGATTTCGCACACTAATTATTCTGGTAAGGCTTCCTGTCCACATATTTAGATGTATCAAAATTATACTGCTCTGCAATCTTCCATTATAATCTGTTCGAAAATTGACTGTAACATCTACTTAATAAGTGATTTATGGAACCAATTTGTATAGGGTGTCAGGGACGTCGACGCGAAAATTTAAAGTCATATATAAGTGCAATGCCTAGATGATCAAAATTATTGAAAAACCAGATTTAAAAAAAAAACCGACGATAAATTTCTTCGCCGAGGGGATCATGTACTGGGTTCATGGTAACAGTTTACGCGTCGATGTCGCCGACACGTTTTTTAAGAAAGTTTTTTATTTTCTCGACATTTGACAAAAACAGCCAATTTTTCTTACAGCCTTCTTCAGTTACACACAGATGTTGAATCTATACATTATACTAGTAGAGAGTTCTGTATGACTATTGTGTTCAGTTATTGTAAATATCTAGTGTTAATATAAGTATAATAGACGCGACGCGTCGCAGTTACGAAGAGAAATAAATATTTGTCTATTATTCGCTGGTTTTATTGTAGTTACCATGTCCACTAGTTGAAAATGAGACTGGCCATAAAGTCAGTTTCTCGATAAATCATTCAACCTATCACAGCAGTTTACGCGCGCTTGACAATTTGTCATACTAATTTTGTCATAATTTTTGTTCAAATAACTGGCCCTGGTGGAAATTTTTAAATGAAAACTGATAGCAAGTGTTAAAATGTTTATACAAAAGTTGATGGCGGTCCGTTTCACTGACTTTTAGTTGTTTGTGAAGTAAATACTCGAAAGAGAAGCACAAAGACCACCAAATTGTTACTATCTTGCGACCACGGCAATAGGCAAACAAAAGTCAATATCACTATTATTGAATCTACGATGACGACAAATAGATGGCGCCACTAGTGCAATTTTATTACGTTTATTATGACGTTACATAGAGGACGCTACTTATTATTATATACCATCTACAATGATGACATATAGATGGCGCTACTAGTTTCAGCCAAACGCGCCGTCAGGTAGGTGATTACCAGGTTCAGGGAAGCATAGGGACTGTTTCATATATTTACTACACTACAGCAGATCTCTTATTGTGGTGTAGGTGCTATTTCGGCCAATGCACAGAAAGGAACGCAGGCAACGCACTATTCTGAGTCATGTAGACTAATGGAAATAGCACACGCAGTAAAACAAAGAGTTTAGCAGACATTTGACTATTATCGTACTGTTTATTTTAGCAGACAATAAAGGACAACCTACTGATAACTAATGCGGCCAGAAGACGCCCTGGTTAGTGACTCATCGGAGATTCTAGCTCTCCTGACTTCTCCTTACAATATTGGTGACATTATTGGATCCAGGGAAGCATGGCACACAAGGAAGGATGCCTATACTCAGCAGTGGATGGAACAAGGTTCCTGCAAGAATGATGATAATAGGAGGATCCTGCTGCCTGTCATCATTTTTTAATCGCTTTTACGACACCCACACTGAGGGGGAGTTGCTGGGCCACTTCTCTTCTGGTAAGAGGGATGAGTGTTTTGTGGGTTATTTTTTGTAACTTTGGACCTTTAAATAGAGCTGATTCAGAGCCTAATTAGAATAAATGGTTTTTTTTTATTTGTGTAGCTAGATTTTGGTGGGAACCCACTGCAGCATTGACTACATTCAGGGACATAACTCCATGTGTAGTTGGCAAAAAAGAGGTAGGTAATGAAATATCAAATTAATTTAAAACATTTATTATAAATTAATATAATAAAAAGCATACAAGACAATAACTTAAGCTAAGAAATGCACGAGTTGGTACGTTTCTTATAGAGTTTCCACTTAATCTAATTAGTATTCATTTAAAACAGACTTCGAATAATACTATTAGTTGATAAAATTTATTATTATTTATTCATAATTATTGCACATGATGCGTCAATGTCGTTGACGGGTCAGTGCGATGGATGTAGAATTCGGAAAACGTTCGTTGGTCCTCAAGGACACTTTGGTAATAAATGCACGCGACTTAGCCTCTACTTACGTTTGGAAAACATATAAAAAGTGGTATAAAACTGGTCCGGCGAGGGTTTGCGGCCCCTTACAATGTATCTGTAACTTACAATCTACCACGACACAGGAATAGGGCACACTTTTACTAATTTAAAGGAAAAAATATTGCAAAAATACGATCTAATAGTCTGTGTTGTGGTAGGCATACAGTACGTTATACTAAGACTTAGTGAGTGTCGTGAGCGCGCTGCTAGTCGTGGTGCTCGTCCTGCGCCAGCTCCTCCATGTCCTCCTGGTCGAACTCCGTGTCGTCCTCCGCCGTCGCCTCCTGGTACTGCTGGTACTCGCTCACCAAGTCATTCACGTTGCTCTCCGCTTCATTGAACTCCATCTCGTCCATGCCCTCACCAGTGTACCAATGCAAGAAAGCTTTACGCCTGAACATAGCTGTGAATTGCTCCGATATTCTCTTAAACAGCTCCTGGATAGCTGTCGTGTTTCCAATAAACGTCGACGACATCTTCAGACCCTTGGGCGGGATGTCGCACACGGCAGTCTTAACGTTGTTCGGGATCCATTCGACGAAGAAGCTGCTGTTCTTGTTCTGAATCGAGAGCATCTGCTCGTCCACCTCCTTCATGGACATGCGTCCACGGAAGATGGCGGCAACTGTCAAGTAGCGGCCGTGGCGCGGGTCGCATGCCGCCATCATGTTCTTAGCGTCGAACATCTGCTGCGTGAGCTCGGGTACGGTGAGGGCGCGGTACTGCTGGCTGCCGCGAGATGTCAGGGGAGCGAAGCCAGGCATGAAGAAGTGGAGACGTGGGAACGGCACCATGTTGACGGCCAGCTTTCGGAGATCCGCATTCAACTGGCCAGGGAACCGCAGACACGTCGTTACGCCGGACATGGTGAGCGACACCAGGTGGTTGAGGTCGCCGTATGTGGGGTTAGGCACTTTGAGGGTTCTGTAGCAAATGTCGTAGAGAGCTTCGTTGTCTATGCAGTAGGTTTCATCTGTGTTTTCGACTAGTTGATGAATAGAGAGCACTGCGTTGTAGGGCTCCACCACGGTGTCTGACACCTTGGGCGAGGGTACCACGGAGTATGTGTTCATGATCCTGTCGGGGTACTCCTCGCGGATCTTGGAGATGAGCAGCGTGCCCATGCCGGAGCCGGTGCCGCCACCGAGCGAGTGTGTGAGCTGGAAGCCCTGCAGACAGTCGCAGTTCTCGCATTCCTTGCGCACTACATCGAGTACTGCGTCGACGAGTTCTGCGCCCTCGGTGTAGTGTCCCTTGGCCCAGTTGTTGCCTGCGCCGGACTGTCCGAATACGAAGTTGTCCGGCCGGAAGAGCTGGCCGTATGTGCCTGAGCGGACTGCGTCCATTGTGCCTGGCTCGAGGTCGAGGAGGATGGCGCGGGGGACGTACTTGCCCCCGTTCTCCGCCGTCGCAACTGTGGACAAAAAATAGAAACAAACATTAGCCACTTTATCTGAGTTCTTTAAATCCATGTCATTGACTTCATGAAAAAACAAGGACATTATTTTGCCACCAAATCAACCGACAACCGGTGACGAAACAGGAAAATGCATGGTGAATTAAAATTTTGAATTTGAATTGGAAGGAGAATTGAGTGGTTCTTATCATGATCGATCTGAGATCAGTTTTTCTAGCCTGTCCTGACAATGGCAGCCTGATAGCCGGACATTAGTTGAGGCCAGTGCTTTCACCACTAGATCTAGCGTGCAAATATCAATCACATTTTGACAAATCCTATTGTGTCCAAAAAGCCATGTTCAAAGGTCCACCAACCTTACAGTTAGACAGCAGAAATGATTAGTTTTTTATTACTTTTCGGAATCGCCTCATCACCTTTTCCTCTCAAGTTTCATACGAAATTGTCATCTTTATCAGTATGACTTGCCAGCTTACTTCCTTTTCGCAGACCTATATCAGATGCAAAATCGTAACTTAGACAATGAACGGTCACAGTCAGCGGCTCCGAGCGAGGTCGTTCACACCAGTTATCTTTACTTGAACTTAAACTTCACAAAGACAACTTTGCACTGGACATTGAAATTGTTTCTAGGTAATCAAATAGAAGATAATGTTTGAATAATGTAGGCAGTTTAACGGTTTATGTTTTGTGGAGATAATTTAATCGGTGCGGCTGGTAATTTGTATGTTTTGTGTTAAGACTATTTTGTTGGCTTTATCTTATGGGTTGAACAAACGGAAAATGGAAGTTGGTATGAAGTATAAAATGGATGCTGGCTGGCTGGCTATAGTATAATTAATAAATCTAGGTAAAATTCAACTTTATAAAGATTGACAGAAGAGACATTGGTGCGTGATGGTGCGTGGTGACGAAGATTTCACAGAAGTCCTACAAAATGACTGACAACATAACTGGCAAAATGTGGGTTGACTTGGGTACCTACACCTCTGCCTAACCCTTCGGGGAATACGGGCGTGATGTTATATTATATTCTATAAGACATAGGTACCTATTAGTTCCCTCGTATTTTCCCGTAACGTAGGTATATATTTGCCCGTTGGATAAAAATCGATCGCAGAGCTTAACCACCTATAAAGACTGTGAATGAGTTCTTACTACCCGCATTAAAGCCTCATGCAGACTGGCGCGACGCAACACCAGTAATTGTTCTACTGTGAAGTTTTCTTAGAAATTGCGTTGTTAGAGTCGCGTCGCGCCAGTCTGCACGAGGCTATATACTTCATTTTTTTACAAAACTATTCAAATTACTGCAATAAAAGTGCCGCGGGCGCATCGGACTGTGGGCTATAGCCGGCCAGTGTGAATAATAACCGCTAACCGTACTGGCACTGTTGGGCGGCCGAGCATGCGGTCAGCCACACGCCGATATTATACGTATCAAATAACAGATTGACGGAGAATGGATCGCTTTGAGATTCGATTTCCGTGTGATTGGCGTGATTGGCGAGAATTTCAGATGGTTCTTTAATTTGGTTTAGAACTTGACAGACGGATACAGCTGGGAAGCTACTTTAAAAAATTTAAAGGTATTCTTAAAAAGAGAAAGATCATAAAGAAAGTCCCTTACTCCTTAGTTCTTACAGAGCATTGTACAAAGAGATGATACCAAAAGAATAAGAGACTGCGGCACTATTCTAGATAGGAAAAGGCGAGGATGCTGGAACGGATACACCACTCTGTGATGTGACAATGTCTTTATAATCTCACGCAACAGGCAGCGGACTAGCTAGTGCTGTTGAAATATATATTTCCAATTCTGCTTACTGCCTACTTGTGGCTGCAGTAGAGGAGACAACCACATAATTCAGGCTATAAATCTTGCAATGATTAGGTGTATTTATTTTTGATTAATACTTAAATGTGCTTAAATGGAAAGGTAGAAAAGCGCTTATGAACAAAAAGGGGACATTCATGTACTGAAATTGCCAGTTGCAAAATTCCCATAATTATTATTTTCATCTGGTAATATTAAGTGCGGCTAACGCGGATTAGTGTTGTATTGAGGTCATTGCACTGTCAGCATTAAAGTCAATCATTAGTACGAAGAGTTTAATTGTTGTAAATCACTTTTAATTGTTGGGAACGACAGACATGACAGGTTTGTGTTACGAGTCACATCAAGAAAATGTCATGACGAATGTAATGCCTTCCGGGTTATGCAGGAATGATGCAATAAGAAATAGTGGTGATTTAGACGAGACGTTTAAAAGATGCCTTTATAATTCAACTTCGATGATATGTGTCTAAATTACCGAATATTGTAATTTGTTTATGTAAAAATACTCTCCAAGATCTTGGATCTTTAAATGATAATGATAACCGCGTTTCTTTTTTTTTATTAAATAAATCCGGGTCATTTATAAAATCCATTATTAATTTACAAGCAATTATAAAAAAAGTGGTAAGTTAAGTACTTACCACGTACTTTAATTCATTTCATGAAAGAAATATTACTACTAATATTATTACTCATATAATTTTTCTCTATATTAGGTAGTAATTATTTAAATTCAAAACAGAATGTTTGACTGTACATAGGAAAGTTGCTAGTCCAGCAGTATCTTTTTTAATAATTTTTTTTTTTATTATCTAAATCATGTTACACAAGAGTATGACAAAACTAAAAAAATATAATATCCTAACCTAACTAAAACTATTAGACTAAAACTAAACTAAAATTAAACTAAAATATGGCGTCGAAAAATTCCTCCGCGTCGCTGTCGACTGGTAATGTACCCAAGAGACTGGCCGCATTGCCACGTTGTATGGCAATGCTTAGCCGCTGGCCAAGGTAAAAACCAGCCCTTGGGTCACGAGAAGTGTCAACCAGTCGTTTGGAGATTTCATTGAACAGACCGTGAGCACTCGGACCCCACGGCCCTAGGGTTTCAACCCCAAACGGCTCGAAAATATAGTGACCTATAAGGTTATTATACTTTCGCCGCTTGAGGTTTTCCGCAGCCGCAGCGGCAGCGCCAGCACAGCACGCCGAGCCAGGAAGATGGGATGGCGCTAGAGTATCGACACACGTTGCGTCCCACACTAAAGGCCTACCCACCTTCCATGGAAATAAAGACATGCCGTCCGGTCTCTTGCCATCGTCGCGTGCCAAACCGTTGGGTTCTAATACAGCTGGAACGCCGACGGTGACAAGAGCTCGTCGGATGATGTCATTAATGTTTGCATGCCGCGCTAAGCGACCCGCACTTCGGCTGCAGGACAGGCCGTGGTGTCCGAGGCTGTTGACAACTTCACCACAGTGACAGCGATGAGGAGAACAACAAGGAGCTCCTAGACGCAGGGAAGCAGCAATGCGGAAGGTAGTGTCGTCGAACAAAGTGCCTAAGTTCGACGACGGTAGTGCATGAAGCCACAGGCCCGACTCCCACTTACCCACAGCCAACAGGCGCGCACGCTCCACAGTAGTAACAGACGTCTCAAGTAAATTGTTCTGTACTACTCTGCAGAGCGGCTCATCCCACCGTCTTTGGGAAAATGGGTTGTCGGGCGGATCTGAATTCGGGCAAGCGAGTCTCCAGGCATCCATAGCCTCGGTGAGGCACGGCACATCAAAATTAATCAGTGTGGAAGCTAGGATTTTCCTGATTAATTTCTCAGTACCGTGAACCGAGGATATGAAAGCCGGTAAACTAATACTAGAAATTTTGCGGACAGAAACAGAATTAGTTTTTCTAAGAAGTGAAGTTAAGAACACAAGAGGAGACATTAGATATTTTATAATTAGCCGCTTGTTACTAACTGTCACCATTTAATTATTTTCTGCTGATGTAAACTTTCTATTCCATTATTTTTAATTGGAGTGAACGGATTTAATCAAACATTTTTAATCTTTAATGGAAGACGCGAGATAACCTGCTTATTAAGATTTTTAGATAAGAATGCTTTTTGTTTCGCACAAAATTGATGGAGTCTAATGCAAAATTTATTTTACTTTGATTTTTACAACGGTTCAATTTGGATCTGAAAGCAAATTAGCTATAGAAATCTGGCTGATACTATCCGCAATATATTTTTCTTCAGGTAACTTCTTGACTTGACATCTGCAGTTATTCATCTGGCTATTTTGGCGCGTCAACAAAATCCAAACTAATGCCGCCATCTTGTTTGGTCAATCCAAAATGACCTGACCATTTCACAAATGTTTACCAACAACGACCTCTCGTCAATGTTATCTAGGCGCTAAAATATAATATCCTTGTAGCACTCTACACGTTTCTGACGTTTCATAAGTATCCATGTAGGTTTATGTGAAATAAAATTATTTCGAATTGAATTGAATGAATAACTGTTAGAATTGCCAGAATATCTTCGGAAATTAGTCTCCGATGTACAGGTGTTAGTAATACTAACTTAGTAGGTACTTATTAATGACTAATCGTTCAAACCAAGACAACGACATTAAAACCTTGAAAGTTGGAAACTACAATAATTACCTGTCTTTATAGATCGAAACACCAAGTTATAGTCTACCAGACCGAATAATGAGCTAAATAATAACATGTTCCTTAAGTATAGACTCTTTAACAACTAGATTACTAAATTTGATTTCCAATGATCGTCTGCTAAATACCTTGGTGGATTTATTTTGAAGGAAAGCAGCATTGGACGAGAAAACACGAGCTTATTACAGCAGGAAGGTCATTAACAGCTGCTTTTGATCGGTAGAAGTCTAGTAGATGATAATTTTCTGTCATTACTTCGTAGTTGATTGAACTTAAATTATTTGTGAGTAGTCATTTATTCTAGTAATTATTTTTACATCGAGTAGTTGGTGGTATTTTGTATTTTTTTATTAACAACACATAACTTCACGCCTGTAGTTCCCGAAGGATTAGGCAGAGGTTTACATATTATATTAAACTAACATTTCGCCAGTTATGTTTAAGTCCCCTCCCATGTAATAGGGGGCGAGCCTATTGCCATCAACCGGACAGAAATCCAGACAGCGGGCTGATACTGAGAAATTCCTGATGGAAAAAACAAATAACACTTTTCCCGACCTGGGTATTGATCCCAGGACCCGAGCACCACGACCGTTTTATTAATACCAGCTGATCGTCGTTTAGTAAATAACCTTGAGTTGGATTGTGGAGCATTTCTGAGGTCAAGGACTCGAGGCTATAACGTAGACGTACGGCCATATGGTAAAGAATTTGTTGCGTGCACATTTTGCTGGCGCCACAAATGGTTGACTGTAACATTTTTTTTTGTTTATGAGTACTGTTTTTATTACAGCTATTCAGAATGCTGTTATTTTTTTGGTGACTTAACCCCCAATGTAAAACCGTTTTTTTTTTATAGCTGTGGAATTCAGAATGGTAGCAGAAGTGGTATCAAATGCTTTTCTGAGCACACAATCCGAAACCTAAATCATTGCGGATGCACTTCCGAAGTGATGCTGAACACTCCGTGGTAGGTATCCAGCTGCTGCAAGCTAGAAACGAACCCCAACATTCCTAAATATAGAGGGGAAAAAAACTAGGAAGGATATGCCAAGTATACTGACCAGAGGCCTCATTGTAATATACGGAGATTCGCTCGAGCTGAAGGTCGCTGGTTCCTTTGTAGACGCCGTTGGGGTCGATGCCGTGCTCCTCAGATATGATCTCCCAGAACTGAGGACAAGCATAAAGACAGATTAGTATTTGTGATGGAAAAGGGTTTGGTTTTTCGCTGGAGATTGGTTGATCAATTTACAAAATAACCGGGGTAAATAAAATTAGAAGTTGGCAACATTGCAGAATGTGAAAAATAAGAAGAAGAACGTTGGTTTAAAAATTAATTGCATAGCTAGACATTTTTGAATTCTTCAGCAATATTTTTTTGTGGGCACTACTAATCATTTTATTAGCTTCCCTAAAACTATAAAAAACCGGCCAAGTGCTGTCGGACCACGCACAATATAGGGTTCCGTAGTTGGGATGAATTTATCCCAAGAACAAACTTAATTTTGTAGTTAAAAACATGTTCTTCAATACGGAATATATGGGAAAACATGTTTTTGTAAATGTATGTCGATTACTACTCGTCAACTTGTAAAGCCTACTTAGCTGTAATAGTTTAATTTTTAATTTCGTTATATGTACTACTGCTGTGATTTTTTTCACATATCCAAAACCAACCATTTAACTGGCAGTGGGGAGGGGACACTTGACTAACAAAAATTAGCATTTTAAGACGCAGATATATGACAGTGACCTTGAGTGGTTAGCTTGCGTGTTCTGTACTGAGCTCACGCAACGCGTCGTGCGTCCAGCCAGTGATAGGACTCACCCATAAATGAGTGCTGTCCCAAATAAAACGCATTATTAATTAATTATACATAACACAAAAGGTATTTTAATAAAATGCGTATACTAAAAGATCAATAATTAAATTATCTTTAAAATGATGAAAGTTTCAGAAAAATACGCCTGATAGATTTTGCGCGATTCTCAGTTTTTTATCCGCGTTAGACCTAACTTTACATATTAATTTCACAATGTAATATAAAAATATGCCTATATTAAAATATTTAAAAGATGCTCTAATTTAACATACATTTTTTCCAAATCATTAACATTACTCGTTTAGACGTCATTTTCAGTATAAAATCATTAAAAGTCTGTTATCGTCCCCTTAAAGCTTAATATTTCGAAAATGGATTCCTGAATCCAAAATGGTTTTTACAAACTCACAATATTTTTGAACGACCTTTCCAACGACATTCCATACTATGATATAGATGAGAAAAAAATCATCCCCACTATGGGTAGGGGAGGTACCTTAAAAAAAATTGTTCATTATTTTATTTTACCACTTTGTCGGCGTGATTAATTATGCCAAATTACAGCTTTCTAGTACTAAGAGTCTCTGAGCTAGACCGCGGACAGTCAGACAGATGGACATGGTGAAACTATAAGGGTTCCTTGTTTACTACGGAACCCTAAAAAAGTCTCACCAAAGAAACCGAAATAAAAAAATCACGTCAAAGTAAATTCTAAATCTCATTCATAGTCGGGTGTTTTCAATAACAACATGGATCATGGCATTCATGGCGCCTCTTCCCCTCCGTTCTGTCATCTTTTATTTTTTAACGAACACAACTGTCTGCCTTTATACAATTAGGTAAACATGTATGAACTTGTGTGATTTTTGCTCTAAAATAATAATTAGTCAGCTGATAATAAGTTTGATAAGAGTGACCGTTATATTCTGGTGTTAGTCATTTCTTTAAAATAGAAAGGTCAACGGGCGTGTGATAAGGTAATGGTAAAGAGTTAATTTATTAGTCTTGTGATTGGGATAGGTTCTCAGTGATTGTTTACTTCATTTTTAAACGGTAATAGAAGCTTATATACTTGCCTAGTGCCTAGAGAAAACGATTTTTCCCAGAAATGAGACCTAGCTAGATCGATTTTTCGCCCCGTGTTTCCTATATTGCAACTTTTATCGAAATCGTTAGAGCCGTTTTGGATACTTGATTACAAATATATATACAAATATTGCTCAATTAATAGTATAGGATATACCAGCTTATTATTGTGCCACTGCACGGCAAAGGCACGCAAACGCCTCTTCTCATACAGAGAAGGCACGAGCATTGATCACCACGCTTGCTCAAGACGGGACAATAAGAATAAATAATAATTAATCTAGTGAAAAATTAACAGGACAAAAACATTAAACAACATTTAGTTATTAATGAAAATGACCTTAGTCTTCTTAGATCATTTTGACTTTTGTCATTTAAAATATTAGCAGAAAGACCAATACTTTTATTAAAATGTGTGCCGAAAATTATGATGGTGACTGTTTTTATTTTCACGAAACCCATGACAAGATCACAGTAAGTCGCTCTTAGCCATAAGTTACCAAAGACAATTAAACACCATAAATAAAGTCTTAACGTTGTCGAACTTACGGGGAAATTGGAACAGAAAAACAAATGAACGCTATGCTTTATTATCAATACGAACACACGGAAATTCGTGTTTTCCAATAAATTGTTTGTACATAAATAGGCAATTTGTTTACTTAGATTATATTGATAATTTGAAAGGCCACATCAACACGATACCGTGATAATGTGTCCAATGAATGATGTCACGAATGGAATAGTTGTTCAAAGAATAGAAGAAAATAATAACACTGGTAAACACTGTTTTTGTCACACGAACTTTGTGATGATATTTGTTTATGTTGGTGTACCCTCATTATAAATATTTAATAATTTTGTTTCAATCACATCCATTTTTTTGTGACGGCTGTATATTCATTTCTGACCTTATATACGTGTATTTGTTTGAATAACTTCATTTAGGCGACTGTATAACTATTGCATAAACTAACATACATTTTATTTTCGTCAGTTACATCATAAATATGCCACGAAAGTGTTCTAACACCCGCGACAGTTTTTGTTATGTGTGTGGAGAATTAACTTTTACATCTCAGCGTCGAAATTTCACCTCATTAATTGAACAGTGCTATTTAGACTATTTTGGATTTCCTGTGCAGCATCAAGATAAATCCTGGATTCTAATAAAGGATAAGAGCTTTGAAGGAAAACTAAATGATCAGGAAAAACTCGCCTGAAAATGTTTTGTGACTGTTGTCCAAAATTTCCTAGGAAATCATAAAGCGGAAAATTAAAAAGACTTAGGTAATAAATGAACTTATAATATCATATTAAGCTTTGGGGTGTAATATGTCCTTAAAAATACACATGTTGGACTCTCATCTGGATTTCTTTCCCACAAGGTGTAGTTGATTTTTGTACTTTTTAGGTACGAAAATATATGACTTGATGTCAAAAGAAAACCTGATGTGTCAATTTTTATTCATTGATACATTATTGCTTGGTGGCCCTAGAAGATTCAAAATTTGATATAAGTTTTCATGTGACAAAAAAAAGTTAAAATTTTGTTTACGAGTGTAATTTATAACATTCATAAAATGCATGTTTTATGAGGCCTAGAGCTTTGGCTTAGACCATAAGTACCTACTTAAAAACATCTTATTATAGTCTTCAACAACTCTACTACTAACAAGTACTTGACAGTTCAGAAGTGGCTGTAATTGGTTTAATACAAATAAATTATTTTAGTCTGACTTATTAACCACTAAAAATGAAATAATCAAAAACCAATAAAATCTAAGACAAAAAAAAAAACAAATAGATAGCTGCATCTCCAAAAGACGTCAAACAATCTCAGAATACAGTAATAACCGCGTATATCTATGGTCATAACTCTATCAATAAGGTACAGAGCACATCGACGGTGCAACGTTCACCCGTATGCACCAGCACCAATTACAGCCAATCACAGACTATTGACACCCCATTGCGGACAATCAGCCCGCAGACAGCTATCGAGTAAATCATTGTTGTCTTCGATCGTATATCAACTGTCATCAGAACACTTGAAGAAACACTGCATCTTACTTGCCATTTGTGAAGAAAACAAGATCAAAAGATCGATGGATGAACTGTGTGAGAGATGATATGGCAAGGAAGAACAATTAACTCTGAGATGACGGCTAATAGAGATTGCTTTAAAGGTACTGTTCTGAGTAAAGAGTGTCCTTGGAGTTTCTTGCCCGTTCTTCTCCATAGAGATCTACGTTTTGGAATGGGTAATTAGCTTCAACTTTCTGGCTAAATGACCGACTCTTTGACAGTTCAAAAGTGCCTGTAAATGGTTTAATTGAAATAAATGCTTTGAGTTTGAGTACAAATTAATTTGGATCAGGAAGAGGATTATTAAAATGAGACGAATCAAGAAGAAGGTATAAGAAGATAGGTAAGCCATTTAAGGAGATATCAAACTTAGAAAAGTGAAATAGTATTATAGAGAAGTAGAAACATGGGAAATTTGCTACACCGGTAAATGCCCAACACTAATATGTAGATGGCTGGATACTGATAGTCGGTCTTAGGACATTTGCAAAGGTGAAGTATTCATTTAGACAAACGCACGGTCTTGGCACTAAGCCATATTAGTTGGCAACTCGCCAAATGTAGGTTTATTACTCTATATGGTTCCTTTAAATATGAAATTGAGTTTTTTATTTCTTATTTTAGTAATATCTCATTTCCCTCGATCAGAACATGATGGAAATGCTGATTGAAGACAGAATATTCATTGTTAGAAGTACTAGCATACCTACCCTCATTTGACTATCACAAAACCTAGATCTCGGTCAAAACCCTCTCATACCTATAACATCTATACCATCTGTACCTACATAGGTACATACAAATAAATAAAATTGAAGTCTGTTTGTAATTTCAAAATAACAGCTTTTAACGAAATGCATATGAAAGTACTTATATATACATATACGGTATTTATAACAAAAAATCTTTTTTAAATATTTTTGTCTGATGTTCCGGCTAATCTCCGAAACGGCTGGATTGATTTTGACGGGACTATCACTGGCTGGAGGGTCCATGTGGGCGAACCCGCGGACAGCAACTAGTTTCAAATAAAATTGCCTTTACCCACATACATTTAAGTACACACAATATTTCGTCTAGGTAGCAATTATCTTTGAGAATTTTCTACAACCGGTTACCAACCTGATGGATGGTACCACCATTGGTTGGAGTGTGGTGACCGCTCGCGTGTGTCCACTCGCCCTTATTTCACGACTAATGTCTCGAAAACTTTGACCTAGCTGTCGTACATTAATAATTATTTCTGTTTCGGTAATCTATCTACAAGAGGACGTTGACTTGAAATTGATTTTTGTTTTATTTGGATCACCTTAAACTGTGTGAAATAAAGAACATGGGAGTTGTATGTTTCGTCCTTATAGGAGATCTAACTTATATGTAAACTATCTAAAAAATATCCTTTGAAAGATTATCTTGATTAACCGATTAGAAATGCATACAAAATTGAGGTAGTTGATTCAATTAACCATTTATATCATGCTGCTTACTTTGGTAGCTTCTCTTCTTCCGATAATTTCTCACCATACATTCCAAGTTTCCAACCTCAAAAATCTACTCTGCATACTAAGTACAAATAATAGTTCCACCTCATAAAACGCGCGACACCCACTATGCTAATGCAAGTGTAATCTTATCTAGTCCAGGGCATCTACCCCTGGAATGTCGTCGCACCACCTCATGCGACGTCCCTAAGTACGTAGCCTTACCATGAACATAATACTTATCATGATATTATGACCCATGAGTTTGCATAAATATCATCACGCCTGTTGGTATTGTAAGGCCTAAGCTGAGGTGTAGACTTCAGACAGAAAAAAAATCGGAACTGACGAAATCTTACAGTCTAGTTGTCAAAGTCAAATAAATTTATTTAAAGTAGACCATTAAAAGCGTTTTTTTTTAATTACATGAAAATAGAATTGATCCTAGTTGTCTCTTCCAAATGGTAGTATCGTATGGAGAAGAATGTACACGAAACTCTATAGTTACTCTTTTAAAATGCCATAAGTCTTATGTCATAGGAATTCACCGCACACAAAATTGGGCTGCTGCAATGCAAACCCAATAGCAATAGCAATACGAGTATTGCAGGTATTGGCAGGGCCAGGGCCCTGGCTAGCAAAACCTGCAAGCCTGGCCCAAGTAGGGCCAGGTATTGCTATTGGATTTTTCTTGGCCACCAAGTATTAAACCCTGCATGACTCCAAGCGCAGCAATTACGCTTGTGACCACTAGAACTATGTGTCAATCTATTATGAATCTAGGTAACTTTTGTAACCTTTCTAAACAAAAAAATAGGAGGAGGTTCTCAGTTCGTCGGAACATTTTTTTTTATGTATGTTCCCTGATAACTCGAAGACGGCTGGACCGATTTGAAAAAATCTTTTTTTGTCTGAAAGGGTATATTTTCAAGTTGGTCGATTTGGTCACGATCTGATGATGGGATCTTGGAGAAATTGAGGGAACTCTTCAAATATTATAGGCACATCTACAGCGACCTGTATTTTTGATGAGCAGTTGACATTAGGCGATTGTACCTTAGATAAATTACAAACCAACCCACGAAAAAGTGAAAAAAAAAATTAAGTTATTTTTTCATTTTGTAGTTTGGAAGCGGATGTATTTTTTGTAAAAAAAAGTTTTTTCTCGATACTATTTAGTTTGACGTTCGGAGGTCGTGCTACAGACACTGTATTTAGTGATATGTACTATAAGTGCTGTTTCTATGACAGGAGGTGACAAGACGTCCAGTCTAGACTCTATCGATCGTAAAGTTAATGTTAAGGGGCAACCCAATGAGTGTGGCTATCATTAGGGAAACAATGTGAAACGGCAACAATGTGACAATATGACATGGTGTGATTTCTTCAAAGATAATTGAACATAGTCAGCTATCGTACAGTCAACGACGCACATCAGTAGTAATAATAATTTGTCATTGAGATGGCCGACAACAGCACAATGGTTTTCCAGCACCAGGCAGTTCATTGACTTGTCCAAAAATCAAAAGTTACCTTGGATTAGTTAGATGTAAGAACTACTGAACTGATTTTTTGAAATACACACACACAAAGAGCTATACAGGGTGGCAGGGACATCGACGCGAAAACTGATACCATGGATTCAGTACATGAAAAATTTCAACGCAGAGAGTTCAGAATCGTTTACTGAATCCATGGTATCAGTTTTCGCGTCGATGTCCCTGCTACCCAGTAGTCGGTCTTCCAAGATATTTATTTATTTATATACTTTATTGTACACCACAAAAATACATAACAAAAAATAAATCAAACACTACAAAATATACAATGGGCGGCCTTATCGCTTTCGGCGATCTCTTCCAGGCAACCTTGGAATGGACAGTGATTTGCCTGGACATAAAATATAATATAAATATAGTCTCGAATTAAGTTTCTAAATGCAATCAAACAATTTTTACAGCCCTGCATTATTGATTTTCCAATCAGTCACCCACCACGCAGTGGTTTACTATCCGGCGAGTTCCTGGTATTGGTATTGGTATCGAGTGCAATGGCATCGAACGGGCTTCCCTGGTATTGGCTGCGCCGGTAGGGGTGGGTTTGATTAGCACTGCTAAGTGCATGACTGTGCAAAAATGAATTTTATAAAAAAAAAATACAATTAAAGTACGGCTTATTCCAATAAGACTCGTTTATTGTTTGCGAGCAAAAGAATGTTTTTTTTTTGTCGTCAATGCTTTTTTTCTCGTTTCTTATGTCTCAAGGCTGTTGTCTGAACCTGGCCTTAACCAGAAGAGCAAACACCAAACATTGTTTTTTTATACTTATTCAGGAAAAGTACTTTAAGCAGAAGAAACTACTGGTTCAGCTCGTTTTTTTTAAATATACTTTTTTAGTCACGTTGGTATGTTATGAAGGTGACCTTTGGAAAAAGTATATTTTAGTTATCTGTGGCAATTACGCTAATGACGGGAACGTGACAGTCTTTATATTATTTTTCATTGTTGTGTCCATTTCGATTGATTGTTAGTTACTGTGTCGTTTTAAAACTACTTTAAATAAGTTAATTGAGGTAAATATTCAATGTATGGCAGTAATTATTAGGTCATTTTTCGTTGTTACGCAGGGAAAGTCTGCAAGCTCAAGTAATTCATAAATTAGAGGAAAATTTATGATCATAAAATTTGGTATTGATGCTTACAGATTTATATGTTAGGGCATTCGGATTTGAATTAAATTTAATCAATCTGAAATCAGATTAATTGAAAATAGATGAACTTCATATTGATTTATTTTCAAGTCTTGAGAACAAAAATACTAAAACATAACCGACTGTCATTTTCATAATAAATTATAAAAAAGTGACAGCTAACTAATTAAAATCAGCTTGTCCAACCACGCCAAATTCTGTGAATGAAAACAGTCTGACCGAAATATCACTGAGCACAACAAATAACTGTACAAAACATTTTCATGGCAATACCAGTCGTGATAATAAAAAGGTTACAGCCACAAATCAATAAAGAACATTAAAGTGAAAGTACAACCTGTCACACGATCGTTACAAAAATATAAAATTCCCATAAAAAGTGCGAGAGCGAAAAGGCTGGCAACACCGTTGTAAAGATGGCGAGCGCGCGAACCGTGCAGCCGCAGATAACTGTACTTCGACACTAAAAAGTTTAGATATAATTAATTGTGATCGCCCGATGATTCGTCGAGACGTAGGAAATGCATTAAGACGAAGATAGCTGGGGTCTGATGGGAATCTTATGACCAAAGTAGTTGTTGGTACTACATCGATGATTTGCGATCATGAATCTTGTGGGTTGCGTTTATCTTTGCATTTACCTTATTTGCATTATCTCTTAACGGGATGAGGATCTGAGCAATTCCAGGAACGTTTGGCATTTGGTTTTCGCTGTTGGTAACCTGTCTTCTGCAAGACTGAGTACTACTTGGGTAGAATAAAATATTCAGATTTTTAAACCATAAACATTATCTTTGCTTGCCATGTAAGAGATATAAATGTAACTTAGGTTTATATCTCTTGCGATGACTTGATGATGAATCCAGTGCGTATTCAAACACATTCCAGCTAGGCAAACATTCCCACGGAGATTTCAAGCAATTCTATTCTCGATGCAACACGTTTGCTATTTAGAATAATTTAGAACCATTTCCTAGACACTTATTTGTGATGGCATTCGACACTAATAGCTCCAACATCAGCGTCCATAATCTCTGCTTTGACAGTTTACATGCTTAAATCTTCTAACCATTTGATTTTAAAGCTTTCTGAATACCAGCACACAAAACTGTAACCTTTTTTGTTGCTCGCCATCTTGGAGACGCTCTCCACTGCAATTTGAAAATAGAACGTAGTATTTTTTTTCTTGTTGCATCGCGCGTTGGCCGTTGACATCAGACTGCATTTTATTTTCGGCCAGCCTCCGGGACTGTTGCCATAAATGGAAGACTAAATATACCTTGTAAGACGACACTGGGCAGACTTAAATCCACATGCATGTCTGGACGCTAAAATATCAATCGTGGGGTAGGTAATGAATATAAACTGCGGACATCTATTCTGAAGACTGTGTCGTGTGCACAGGATACAGAGGTATAAAAATAGCGAAATGATAGGTTGACAGCAGGAAACCCTAATTCCAGTTTCCTTTATTTGAACAGAACTGGATGACAAGCAGCTGATGCACATTTTTCTTTCACTATACATTAATGTAAGACCTTTTTCGAGAGCAACAAGACCGACAAGACTGGTCATTAATAAAATACACCTTGTATAGTACTAATAAAAAAGGGTTTACCTTTTTAACCGACTTAAAAAAGGAGGAGGTTCTCAGTTCGTCGGAATATTTGTTCCCCAATTACTCGAAGACACCTAAACCAATTTGAAAAAATATTTTTTTGTTTGAAAGGGTATAATTTTCAAGTTGATCCCATTGTCATTGGGTCACGATCTGATGATGGGATCTTGGAGAAATTGAGGAAACACGTCAAATATTATAGGCACACCTAAAGCGATTTGGGTATTTTTTATAGTAACTCGTGCATTTGCTCTCTAAAAGCACCATTTGGTAAAGTGGAACTGATGAATTACAAACCAACACACTAAAATATGAAAAAGAAACAAAAATACAACCGACTTCCAAAATACAAAGTGAAAAATAACTTTAATTTCGGAAGTCAGTGGCAAAACACGTAAATACTGTTTGATCCAAAGACACCGACAAGTTATTTTTTACTTTGTAGTTTGGAAGTCGGTTGTATTTTTAGTATTTTTGTTTTTTAAAGTTGAAGATCTTGTGTTAAAATGTACATATAATAAAAAATGAAGGGCTAACGTTAGACTTGGAAACAGATGCTGCTGACGGAGATAAAACAGTCATACACACTTTAATTAGGTATTTACGTACTTACGTGTAATAACTTCAAATTTTATGAGGTTCTTCGCATGCACGAGATTTTTAGAGAAAAATAAATAGTAAATAGTAGTAAATTGTAATCCAATGATGAATGACTCTTTTGTAAGGTAGCTTGTTTGGGTGCTTAGTTGAAGTGTTTCCTGTGATAAAAAAATTAACACGGGAAAGTGTATTTAATAGTGGCTCAAAAGGGGATTGTTGTATGCTCTGATTATTAGACGTTTGCCTATTCAGATCTATTTTTGCTCGATTTCTTGTTAACAAAACAGGCAGAACTTAGTTTTTGGGTTGTAATAAAGAAAAACCGTCTGTGTATTTTTTCTAGAAAATCCACACTATGTTAGCATATCTAAACCTTGTTTACATATAATTTGCCAACCTGTACGAAGCCAGCCACATGTCTATTTCTCTTACTGTCAAGAAAAATACTACAACAATAAACATTTCATGTTCTTTACGTGAGTAAAGTGCTGATTCTTCACGATTAACCATTTATGAACGTAAAACACGCGTCAGCTTATTTTAAAAATATCCAGCATAAACAACTTGCCCGGAGTGTGTTGAAACAAGGCTGAATGTAAACATTTGTTAGCCACTTGCTTTTAGTGAAAAAAAAGCAACGGAAGCAGCCATGTTGAAATTTTAAGCGGGAAAGAGGGATTTATTGTCTTTCTATAGAACAATGAAATGTAAGTATAATGTATTCTCTAGAATTACATTAATTATGCCGTAATTTAGTAAGTTTAATAAGGAAAATAACCATTTAACGCTATAATTGGCTTTTACATTGATTGCAAGTACAAAACAGGACAAATAATAATAGCAATCCCATTTTAAATTGATACACTATAATTATGCCAGACACAATACCTAAGTTGACATTTACCTTGTTATTTAAAGGTGTTAATTAATGTTAAAATATGCATCGTATAATAAATTATTTGTATTTATGTTCTAACAAAATTTTAATGCAAATAAAATAAATCTTAAAAACAACAAACGGATCCCTGCTTAACATTCCATAACTCGTGGCGTGAAGATAATTCGTGCATACGTAGTTAAGTACCATCAGCCACAGACAGACAGATTAGCGATTACTCAGTGGCAGGGGGCAACGACCCCGACAGTGCAGGGAAAAAAGTAATCATGTATTGTACTTATTTAGTTGGCAACACTGGAGACGGGAAATTGCAGGTAATTAAATAGGCAACAAAATGGGCTCATTTAAAATTATGTAGTAAAGAACGCTTTTAGACAAAATCTTTCATCCTGTGCTAAAAAGCGAGGTGATTGCACAATTGCACATAATTATGGGTACTTATAAAGAATGAATTTATGAATTGGAACTTTAGGGGGAACATCATGCTGTCCAATAAGGACCAGGTCCGGGTCGACGGCGCGTTATGTTCCACGCGCGCCTCAAAGAGATGTCAGCAGAACTGACGGGGTCCGCTAGGGCCGATATCTGCCGGGGTCACGGGAATGTCTGAAAGGGATATCGTGGCCTCTAGCAATGCAGGCAACTGAAAGAACATAGGTGGGTAGTCAGTAAAAGTCTGACACGCCCTCCCGGGGAGAAGTTATTTAATAATTTCCCACCCAAAAAAAAGGGGAATATCACAACTTTGTCAAGTAAGTACAGCAAAGTACTAAAAGACATGAAGAGTCCAATTTTGCTGAAGAAAAATAATCATAGTGCATAGTCAGCATCATCATCTGCCTAGCCTTTCCCGACTATGTTGGGGTTGGCTTCCAGTCTAATCGGAAACCCCTAAATACCAGTACTTTACATGGAGCGACTGTCTATTGGACC
Organism: Omphaloscelis lunosa; assembly: GCA_916610215.1. NCBI lineage: Eukaryota > Metazoa > Arthropoda > Insecta > Lepidoptera > Noctuidae > Omphaloscelis > Omphaloscelis lunosa. Next base: position 1,973,790 of record OU744262.1, on the reverse strand, counting down.
TCCTCAACCCAGTTACTGGGTAACACGATAACCCGTAATGGTAAGACTGGCTGTCAGACTTTCATGCTTCTGACTACCCGTAACGACTGTACCTAGGCAGTAGTTAGTAAAAACATAATGAAGGGATTTCCATCTTGTAGGGAAATTGTCGTCGCTTAGTATCTACGTATCACTCAAAGTAAATTGCCACGGAAGTAATTTATCCTAAGGTCTTGTGGAAGCCGCAAATTACAGTTGAGTCACACTGTAAGTTAGGTGTCGGGAAGTGACTTTGAAAAAACCGCCGAAAATTAGACTTAGTCACGAGGTTGAGGCCCTTTTGGCTTGTACTAATTTGCAGTGGAATAGCTACAAAAATACCTATGGTACAGTAATACATTCTATAATGTCATTAAATAGGTTTTAGATCTGTAAAGATAGTCGTAAGATAACAATAATAAATAATTTCTGTATGAAAGGTCTTTTTGCTGGCAACCTAACCCTACTTCTTACTACTCTATAGCCAGCACTACCAGCTGTGGGTGTCCAAGACTATTTACATCTATGTTTTGACACGATCAAGGAGATCAGCTCGCTCACCGGCGCGCGGCGGCGCTTAAGCTTTATCTTCACTTTGCCCAGTGAATAGGAATAGATCCCAAAATGATGAAAGTTAACGTAGGATGATGGCGATGTTACTCATGATTTAGGTCAGTTAGGAAAGAATGGAGTTCAAGATCATTGGCCCCAAGTTTTCCTGAGAACCATACTACAAAGGCTTGATTCGAATCTATTGAGGATGAATAGTATAGAACGTGCAAATTGTATGTGAACCGAGGAGTTTGCTCAGGGCGGTCTGTGCTCGAATTAGCCGAATCATTCAATTAAAGGATTACGCACAAACGGTCTCTAGATCATCAAATTGACTTTGGCCGTGACTTTGAAAAGTATGATAACGTTTTTAGATCATCCTTGAAGTGGAAGTGGTAGACGAAACCATTGAAAAAATAATAATCGGCTAAAAGGCCTGCTCGTGACCTCAATCTCTCCTGATGGAAAGCGATGGATGAGGTCTATGATGGATGGAGCGTGTCCAGAAGATGCCTGCCTCTTAACTCTTGCTTTGAAGGCGGGGTTATAGGTATGTGGGCGGGAACACTTTGGAAGTTTTGTAAAACACTTAACTTATAGGAAGATTTACAGAATGGCAATGCACGTCATGTGCGAATGGCATAATCACACGGCAGAAAAAATATGAAATTCATTGAAAGAAATAGCTGGAGAAGATAACAATTCCTCAGTCCTAGTAGTTTTAATTTAGGAAGAAGTGCTACTTGCTGCGATGACCCCAAGTTAAATGGGATACAGTAGGTAGATGAATCATAGATTCATAGGCAATAAATAGTACTTACTGATTGTTCAAACCCACTCAATAAGTGCACATAAAATGTCAAATAGTAGTGGTTATCTTTCCGGTACGTACCTACGTTTATGAGTTTCATGACAAATGAGATGTTTGTTCAGCTTCCAAACTTGAAAATGACATGTGATATGGCGAAAAAGATCCAAGATTCTACATAGCTCAAAATAGTAGTATATTAAAGAGTTTCTAACAGAAAAACTAATTCGTTGCACCAAAAGGCGTCAAGAGATCATTGCCTTGTATGAATCATGGCAAGAAATAATTGGTCAGAACATTAGTCTATTTCTGTCAAACTTAATCCCTACATTCAGTTCTTTCTAAGAAACTAAACGAATGAGTAATTTACGATAAAAAGTTAAGACTCCAGCTCATGTTCACGGAAATGTCAACCGATATAATTACGTATGTATCAGGCCCATGTCTCAGACAAATGATAACAACGTGAATAACTTTGTTTATTTTGGCTCAAAGATAATAAAATTGAATCATAAACAAGGTGATCAAACGAAATACTAATTTATTTCGCTAAACCGATAGAAGTTTTTTTTTACGTATTATGTAGTCAATGAGGAAAATACAATAAAACAATGCGCAGTTTCCTGGCCCCATGTATAATAATTATATAAACGTTGGCTTATACATAGATTAAAGGGAATAATATTATTCGTGTTAAAGGTTTTCTATAAACACTGGAGTTAAGTTTGCGCTTTGATCTTCTCGATACGCAACTACCTTTTGGAAGGGGCAAATAGAATCAACTAAACATTTATTGTACATTTTGACGTTCTGTTGAAAGGCACTGTTGTGCCTTTAATGTGTCTATTGAAATAAATGGTTTGACTTTGACTTTGACTGAAATTATAAGAGTGAGCAAAGGAAAATACGTTACCATATTTTTATCAGTAACAGCAATCTACCCGGTAATCAATATTCATTACATGAAGCGATACAGACAGGCGATCCAATATGGGAGCATTTTTTATACAAGCAAAAAAAAACAATTATAAAACGATTTGTCATGAACTCCTCACACAAGAGGTCTTTTAATGGTCTTATATTATTATCGACAATGATTAATAGATCTAATATTTCAACCCGTCTAAGAAGTATCTGTATTCCTTAGCCAAACTGGCTAGTTCACTCACAAAAAAAGCGCCTTTCAGCAGTTCTTTAACAACCTTGAGAAGGAATAATAAGATCTTTTTGTTACTGAAAAACGTACCTACAATATACACATGCATTCGATCGGTCCTGGCATTGAAATGGTCAGTACACTCGGATAAGAACATATAAATGGAAGGGAAACTGGTCTCATTAAGACAGGGGACTGACAAGATACGGAGAATGAAAGGAGGATAAAATATGGAAATAATGAACGTAAAAAGACGATGTAACAAGAGATTATTGACTTGAAGATATGGACACTTGAAAACATGGAACAACAAAACACACTTTTTAAAACAGTGTGATTGTGTAAAGAAGGCGCAAGGATAGTCAAAACAAACTTAGTATTGATGATATTGAGATACGATACGTCACAAATAGTCTCAGAGCCAATGTAAATATTGCAGAAATATCTAATATGATGGATGACGTTGCTCCAGCTAGGAAGGAAGAAGTTTATGGAAATGGGTACAGGGATGCTACCACCTCTCACAGTCTTAATTCAATATTCGTTTCAAAAGGAGATAAATGTAGGACCAGTCATTATAAGTGCTGGTGCCATAGAAGAAAAATACTATTGTAACCCAATGTATCAAGACCATTGCCCCAGCATCTCCTTATTTACCAGAAAATCAATGGACATAATTCCCCAGACAATATGAAAGATGTTATGTATAAGTAGGGTTGCCATACGTCCGGAATATTCCGGACAAGTCCGGAAATATAGGTCTTTGTCCGGAATGCGGGGGGAATCTTAAACCGTCCGGAATTTCTACAAATAAGTGAAGAGTGAAATAAAATATGAAAAAACCAAATTATTTATTAATTATTTTTATTCTAAATCAAAGAAAATCAAAATTATTTTTATTCTAAATCTACTACATTACTTCTGATATTTAATGCTCCCAGAAATATTGTTCAACATTTCTGAATCTTTAATAATAGTTTTGTAGAACACTTCGCAAGTCATATTTTTTAAATTCGCTTCCCCCTCACCCCTTACCATTTCACCGCGCGCGTGTCAAAATTCGAACGATTTGTCAATCGATTTGGTTAGTTTATTTACTTGCACGATGCGTAACGATTTTAATAAAAAAATAACAAGATTGTCCGGAAATTTCATGGAATGTCAGGAATTTTCTCCGGATTTTTGATATTTTGATCTGGGAACCCTATGAATAAGGTATTTGTGTTGACCGACTCACGTCCAAAGGGGCGTTACATGTTGACTGACTAATGAATGATACAGATAAATCTAGGAACTGTATTTTGCACTATGATAATATCTGATATTTAGACTAGAAAGTACTAGGATAACAGGAAACTATAGAAGTGTTGATAACCTTATAGACGAAGAAGGACTAAGGAGGGAAGGAGGCATTGAGAAACATAGATAATTCACTCAAAATTCAAGCAATGGAAACTCACATGGAACAGAAACTATCAGGGAACCATAGCACGATAGAGCCATACAAAGTAAGAACATTAATCAATCCTTGAGCATCGTACGTAGAACGTTATTTTTAATCTGTATCAATGCCCTTGGTTTCTCAGTTTACCGAGCAAATAAAACCAATAGCTTATCTATGGTTAAATATATTCAGTATGCGCTATAGAGATCCTTGTCTGTTGGCATCATGCAATGCATACCAGTTTGATAAACCAAGGAGTATATATAAACTTCGACGTTTGAATCAACATCGAGTTACGCCCACACGTAACAAGTCGCGAATCATCATTGTTTTAAAACAAAGAAATATGACTTTAAATACGTTTAATTGAGATGCACGCAGATAATGCATGCAGATTTACAATTTCGTTGTAGATTGTATAAGGAAAAGATGCTAAAAAACAAAAGGACGAAGATACAAGTTTTGAAAACCAGATTGGTTTCGTTTTTTTTTTTCGAGATTTGTTTCATTCGAAATGTTTTAATAGATGCTAATTCAACTAGTTTTGGTTATATATTTTGCGTTACAGAAACTTACCTTTGGATAGTTTCTAAATTATAAAACCTGTCTTGTTATCCCAGACATTGTCTAATATTAGCTTTTAAATATGGCGTTGAATATTGTCGCGATAACACAATGGTGTTATCGCGACAATATTCAACACCATAAGACGTGCCGTACATGAATTAACTGGCCTAAATTGTAAGGATAACACACTTAACTGTAACAATCGTTAAAATTCTACGGAGCTGCCCTACATTGGCGGCCATTAAAGTCGTGTTAGAAGTATCGCAGCAGTAGTGCGTCAATTGTTTACTGCAGAGAACCAGAGAACGACGTTAGCAATAGAACTTCAAATGAAACGCAGTAGGTAAATGAAGGCGGATTATCGCCAGTCTTCACACTGTTTTCAGTTCTGCCTATGTGTAACTAGCGTGAAATTGAAATAGTAATTAAATACGATGTTAATCTAAGGATTTCTCATAAAACAGCTGCCATTATGTATCAGGTTATACGTGTAACTGTATGATGGTTGGTTTAGACCTTCAATGGTGTCACAAAATGGCAGTTTGTTGACTCATCAAGTACTTCATTATATTGATTGTTAATTTAGGCCAATCCTTGTTATCATAGCGATATGATTCAAACACCAATTTACTCACAGATAAATAAACTATATTTTGGTATGAATTACATAAAAATCCATCCACTAATTTTCGAGAGAAACGCAACAGAAATCCGCTCTGAAATTAGCACTTTTAATTAAAACAGCAGATAAATTTACTTACAATTTTCCAACGAGGATGTAACGCACAACACGTCTGACTCAATAGCAGGTAAAATTATAACTAAACGTATGTAAACACATCAATACATACACACAGACACACAGGCCGCCTTTAGAATTAATTCGCGATTCTCAAGGGCACTAGAAGACCCTGTTGGTGAGATATGGAAATTCTTTTCGAATACTTTTGGGAAATCGATCGGAGAAGACCTCGTCTTTGAAACGTCTAAGAAAATAATGTGCCTTAGATATTGTTGTGGTGTTTATTTATTCCTAATAAATCGTAGTTTTTCCCTGAGTTTTGAGCAATTATGACGTAGTAGAATCAGCTGTCATGACGTTGGTTATTGCTTTGATGTGATTTCTCAGCTATCCCAGACGTCAGATCACGCCCAACTTTATCGGTTCGTGATTGGACCTTTCTAGAACGATAATGCAAGTGCATAAAAGCACGTGTTATACCCGATGACGTCTAACAGACGTCACGTGCCACAGCACACGTAGGTCCGTTTGGTTTCCACTCATTGTACAGAGAAAAGGTACAGGAAACTAAGCCCTTTGTTGGGTTTTTCTGATATGACCATCCTTTTATAGTGTCTTGAGGAAAGGCAGGGATATCGTCCAACAGTAACGGGAAACGAATGTTTACCTAAATGGAGAGTTGACCTAAAGACTGTTTTTAGAGATTGACCACAATTAGGGAAATTAATTGTAAAACAAGTTGAATACCAACTTAAACTGTCCGCATATTCAAATCACAACTATCATTCTGTGAAAGTTGTATGAAATTACTATAACACGGCAAATTTACGCAGGATGTCAATTTACCTAAAGATTAATTTCCCAGACTCTACATCTACCTAGAAACTGACAAAATATGTAAGAACAGCAGGTAATTGCGTAACACACTAACACTAGGAATGGCTTTCATTTTGATAGTTCAACAATATTCATTGCGTTATTGTTGACAGACAAATTTTCCGAACATTATGCAATGGATTAGCAATATCCTTCAAAATCATTTACGCAATTAGGGTGCAGCTTTGGTCAGCAGTTCGAGGAACAGAATGAGTACTAAAATAACCAGAAGGCACTATCAAAAACCCCAAGATAAAGGTAAACCGTTTGTAGATCACCGTCCAATCCGCTATTGTAACTTGTATACTTGATTATTAATAAATAATTTGAATTAACAGTAATAAGAGAGAATCACTAACATCCGGAGTTAGGAATTAGGATTCAATATGTCCATCCAACCGAACCCTAAAGGGATCCCGAAGTCGAACTTCTAAAGGCCCTCCAGAAGCTGTTTGATTTTTTTTTTTAATAAATCATAATAATAAATGTATTGTACAAAGATAAAACACATAGTTAGTCATACACTAACATGATTGTACAAGCGGAGGTCAAAATCAGGTAAAACAGCTGGCTCCTGAACTAAGTAAAAATATATTTGTATCTCAGGAGCCAAACAGATTCCGTCTTACTCGAGGACAGGTGAGGAACAGAGGCGTGGTGATACTTTTTTTTTAAGAAGGGCGACAATGCCCTACAGGCCCATCTCACTCCTGAGCCATGTCTACAAGCCGTTTTCAAGAGTCATCACGAACCATCTCCCGCGCAGTTACGGAGGACATCGGCTCCTATTCTACAATATAAATATTTTCTTAGTTTATTTTCTCAGTAGGTTTATTCTGAATGTAAACACCAGATCGATTTATATTATAATTTTATCGCTCTGAAAATATACAAAACTTCTTTATTTTCACTTGTATGTACCAAAGACTCTGTTATAATAAGAAAGTTTAATTGAAATCGATTCGTTACAAAAGAATAAAAAATAAGCAAAACATTTATTTAATTGAAACATGGCTACTGTTTTTATTATGTAGGTTTTTTTCGTTTAAGTAAGTATTTAAAAAAAATGATAACTAATAGGCCAGACGGTTGCCGGCATTTTATTAGTCTCAGTACAGTCTGTTCTGCGTCATAGACCATTTATTTCGCGTCAACTCTGTGCGTCAACCGCAGACGGTATTGCTTTAACTAATTTTCATTGGTCATTTCGGTAACTTGATCTTTAAATACATGCATGCAAAAAATGTCAAAGGACTTTATTTATAAAATTAACATCACGCCTTGTTTCCTCGAAGGGTTGGGCAGAGGTGTAGTCCTTATAGTACACCCATATTTCGCCAGATATATTTAAGTAACAGGGGGCGACCCTATTGCCATCAATCGGGCACAAATCCAGACTCCGGGCTGCTACTGAGAAATTCTAGATAGAAAAAACCCATAACCTCACTTTGCCCGACCTGAGAATCGTACCCAAGACCTCATTCTCAGCATTAGCGCTTGCGATCACTAACCCAACGAAGCAGATTAAGTTAGTTACAAAATTCAAATGGTAGAAGTCAAAAAGCGGCTAAAGTTTTAAAAGTAATAAAAGTAGCCATTGTGATTTAACTTGGTAAGCTAACTGACTTGACTAAGCAAGATAACCTCAAAAGCAGCTTTATTGTCCAACATATGGGCAAGAAATCCCTTATTCTGCAAATGAGTTCGTCAGACGTCCAAATAAGATCATCCACCATAAAAGTAAGACAAAAACAGGCCGGATATTCGTCAGCTGAGGACCAGGGGACAATGCGCGACAATATGGCGCTCTCGACCAGCCATTATTAGCAGCTAATGACATATTCAGAGCATGCCTTCAACTTCCCAGCGCTATCGTGATTCACGGCCGGCTGTGGAGCGATTTTTGAATTTCGAATGATCTTGTTTGATTTAATGTTTTTATTGTCATCGGACAGTATTCATTTATTTAGCGGAAGCGTGTTTGTTTTAACGTGCATGTGATCAAAAGGATGAATCCAATAAGGTTGTTAATAAAGAAAAATAATGGAACGAAATAACTTTCATGCAAGTTCGATACAATGAGTCACCCATTGAAACTAATTTATTTGTATGAACGTTAAAATGACTGCGGTTTACGTGTTCAACAGAATCAATTGAAAGAAAAATCGTGACTAATCAGTTTAACACAACAGAATCTGATAAACATGAATTTCCCGAAACTGCAGTATCATGTTTTCCTAAAAAAATCGATGAAAGAGTTATTCACTGCCAGATATCTTGACGTTTAATAAGAAAATAATGTTGATGATATCCCACAAGGCGTGCGCGTGACTAACATAATCGTGTGGACTTTTTCAAAATAAACACGTATTATCTTTAAATGATGACTTATGCGTTTGTTATTGGATAGATGATCATTATGCCGAACTTGAGACGTATTGTAAACGACGATTATTGAATAATCGAGCCATATACGTCTGTTCTATTTGATAAATGATCAGTACATGATTAGGCAATATTCCTAAATGGAACGGTAGCTCTGATTAGACCGCGGAGTTTTCAGTCAAACTTTCTTAGAATATTCCAGCCAATCATAATTAATGTTTCGGATACGGGATCTAAAAAAATAAATCATTGTGTTTTAAATTACAAGTTTGTTTACTAAGACCGGTTGGCGCGAAAAAAAGACAATTAACTATTTATTTAGGTACATAGTTTTTTGTTAGAAGCACTTAAAGTGTTGATCAGGGACTGTCGAATCAAATTCATTTGTGTTAACATAATATTTTCGATGTTTTTATATGGCCTATCTTAGTCTGCCTAGTGCCTATAAATGCGTCTAGACAGACTTTCATTAGTCCATAGATAGTGTGGTGAATTAGGTAGACTATGTTTATGGTACGTAATAAACAGGGAATTTTATGTTGCTAATTTGCTACATGTTTGTTTATATGTTCTCCAAGTAAGCCTTTTGACACAGCTAATCTTGCGAGAACATCATAAAATCAAAAGATGCAACCAAGATTTGGTTGTAGTTAATTTAGGAAGGTAATTTCACACCAACTGTCGGCACTGTCAGTTTTTTTAGCCAAGTTGTCAAAAGTTATTAACAAAAATGTACGCGGTCCAACAGGGAACTATCTTGGGACCCGCAACGAAATTCATTAGAAAACAAAATGATGATATGATTATAGAAATCCGGTTTCAACGTTATTGTCTAGTTTTCATGTTTACCACTTTATAAGAAACTGATGTGAAAATAGGCATTTCGAATTGAAACATTAAGATTTAACACTTCTGAAAATGGGCTGTAGATAATTTTATTTTTAATTGATCGAACGTGTCCAATCAGATTTTAAAATTGACTGGTGATTGGTTCGTCGCACACAGAACATTTATTTAGTCTCTGCAACTGGGCTCTGGCTGTTTTTTTTTTCCCTCTTTTTTATGAGTGGCTGGCTTCCTACAACTGATACTATTGTTGAAGGACGAATGCCATATTGTATGTTGGATATCGGCTTTAGATTAGAATATTATTGACAAACTCACTCAGTTACCATGATTAGAAAGTCGGTAACTATTTATGTACTTAAAAAATGGGAAGTAACCTCTTTGTCCACTTGAACAAATTTACGTTTGCTTCAGTTGTTTTTTTTTCAGTTATCAATGTATATCAAGCTAATAGATACAAGACGATAATATTAAAATCAGAAAACCAACTACAACTTCATTTCCATTGAAACCTCTCCCGTCAGAACGTTTAATAAAATAGATGCATTTCAATCGTACATTAGACATTTTATATTTGAAATTATTCTATCACATTTAAAAATATACAGTTAATAACGGTTACTTGCTCATTTTATCTAGCTTTTTTTTAATAATAGTTGTAATGACAATATGAATTATCGTATGCCGCTAACCCGCGGTGAGAGGCAGTGGCAATCATCTACCAAATCACTGACGTTTCATGTCAAGTGAATCAGCCGCTATTTGAAATTAGTGATTAAAGTAACTGCGAAATTCGTCGAACACGAATGATCTGCAATTATTAATGATTCTCTATCTGAAGATGTGAAACTGTGATACCAAGTTGGTAGCTAAGCTGGTGAAATAAAAAATAAACACATATTTCTAATTTTAAATCAACAACTGTTATTCTCAACTGTCATTCTTAGTTGTCATTTCGGCAATATTTAAAACAGGATTGCTGTCAAGCAACGACTTTAGGGCAGATCATTCTTAATCTCGCTGCATGGTTTCAAAATGTAAGTAATCCCCAACAACTTTTTTATAACCTACGCGATTGAATCAAAAGTCATCATCAAATTAGGCTGAGAACCAGCACTTTTTGAACGTCAGAATTACATAAGACAGTCCCTAAAACGACCACCGTTCACCACTTCCTGGTGCTTTAACTGGGAAGAAGAAGTAGCGCAACAAACTCCCCATCAGCATAGCTGTCTGTTCAGTTAAAAGAACTTGATTCTATACAATATGCCTGTCAATACAATACGAATCTGTCGCCATTGTCTTGTTGCTTTGATTGACGATTTCAATCAACCAATCACAACGGTTAATTTGAGATACGACAGCAGGTTAACCAGGATTAACCATAACAAATAAAAATTTAATATCACGCCTGTAATCCTCGAAGGATTAGGCAGAGGTATACCTATAGAACGCTCACATTTCGCCAGTTACGTTTAAGTCCCATGTAATAGGGGGCAAGCCTATTGCTATGAACCGGGCATAAATCCAGACTCTGGGCTGCTACTGAGAAATCTCCGGGATAACCCTCTCTTATGAACATGTCAAATTATGCAATATTTTTAATGTCATAGAAACAATTCTTTCACCCTATTTCACGCACACCTACCTTCAAAAGCTACTGTCTTGGAAGGAAAGAAACGTGACCGACACATTAATACTTCTAATTACTGTGCCAAGTTAATGTACTGTTCCATTTACAAAAGTAATTAAGTCAGCCGTTTTTTAGGTACTGTTCGGTTCAAATAGTGAGGTGATGATTACGACCTCTTTGGTAGTCGACTATTTGTTTCTGTTTTTGAACATTTTTGGGTTAAAACGAATAAAAAAAGAAATAGATATAGATATAGAAGAACCACGTGAAGAAGGTTTTAATGTAAAAATTACCCTTTGGGTTGGTAAGTTTGAGAGGGATGGTCTTAGTTCTGATTTGAGCGATTACTGACCATTGCGTGCAATGACTGGACAGGTCCATTCAAATCCGTGTGGTTCTTTGCTCAAAAGACTATCTCAGACATTAATCTGCATGGTCCTCATATGGCCTGGCCAAGATTATGTTTGGACTTAAACAAAGACGTGTTCTGAATGAGTTAGTTTTGGTCTTTCAGAGTAGTCTGTTTAGTTTTAAAACATAATTAATTGTTGACGTTTATGAGTGTTTTTTGAAGTGAAAACTTCTTTAGGCGCGTTGGGCATTTTTGAGATGGGACTTGTAACGCAATTTATCGACACCATGGAGTAAAAGACATCAACGCCTTGATTGCCGCGGTGCGTGGAGTAAAAGACATCAACGCGTTGATACCACGGTGCCAATTTTTTTTCAAGTTTTCACTTCTGTCGGCACTCCCGGAGTGCCAGATTTTTTTTCTTACCCATGTTACAGAAACAAATATCATTTATGATTTCTCAATACATAAATATGAAGAAGAGGATTTAGAAAACAAATTCATCTAAGTACTGCCGTTTTTTAAAAAGTCTACGAGATTAGCCGCACAGCACAGTGACAGCCATAACAGTTAGTTTCGCTGTTAAATTTAAAATTAACTAGGTACCGCTACTTAGTTATCACAATTATTACAGACAGTTACTTATTTTTTATATAATTTTTCATTGCGAAACTGAAATCGTTTGACAAGCGTTAATAGCAACTTTACTGAAACCGAAAAAAAATTAAAATAACCATTTTACGTTAGAAAGCATATCATTTTGCTTTGCTCCAATGAAAAAATAGAAAAAGCGTAGCACGACGACCGTTATAGTGAGTAGAATGAAAGCCGGCATAATAATAGATCTTCGCTCTTTGAATGAAGAAAAAAAACAACACTTTTTAAGTACACCAAAGAAAGTAAGCTTTTTGATGTAGGTACAACTTTTTGACATGTTTTGACTTTAAATCAAACTAAAATATAAAAAGTAATTTATTAACAAAGAAAAATGAATTTAAACAAAAACGGGGAAACAATTACATCAAAATGGTAACATTGGTAACACAATTACTAACACAGTCAAATTGTAGGTATTCGAAATTCAAACTTTTTATTTTGCTTTCCATAAACAATCATTTCAAATGAATAAATACCTTATTATGTTGAATATATATTTAGGCCAGTACCCTGATTGCGTAACTTATTTTCGTAAACGATGATGACAAATTTGTTTCATTTTGACAGTTCAACAACATTCATTGCGTTATTTACGGTGTTGAGCAGATTTTTTTTTCCAACTTATGTAGCAATGGATTAGCAATCTGTTTCAAATCGAAACAAATCGTGATTGATCGTGTATTACGCAATTAGAGTACTGGTTCACACTCAAAATTATTATGGAAAATCATAAAGATTTTCGTATACTTACGTTGAAAATTAATGATTGTTTCTCATGGCACTGATGTGCTGGTTTAGTTTTCATTCACGCGATACCGGTAGCAATAACACGCAATACTGACCGTAGATAACACCATAATCGTGTAACTGTGCTTAAATTGTAGAAGTTAAATTGAAAATTAATTGTAGGACTTGGCCAGCACATCATCTAAGAAGGAGTACCTAATAAAATTGAGGTTTCCACAAATTGTCAAGTTCACTCAAGGAATCGAGGTCTTCTAACTTAACAGACAGCTCTGCTGCTGGGGAAATTGTTGCGCCACTTCGTTCTTCCCAGCTAAAGAATTAGGAAGTGGTGAAGGGCGGGCGTTTTGGGAAACTGTCTTATTAATGTTGACGTTCAAAAAGAGCTGACTCTTAGTCTAATTTGAATAAATGACTTCTATTCCTACCTATAAATTCTCTAACATCTTCCTTATGCCGTCTTTGAAAATCTTTTACAGGACTGGCTGCCGATGCCGTGAAAAATCTACGTTCAGAGGATGTAAGGCTAGATACTATTGGAGATTAGACTATGGTAGATTAATCAGGTACTTTCAATGGTAACTACAGAGTTAAACACTCTTGAATACCCAGAAAGTGGCTAATCTAAAAGTCCTTGGTGCTTTCGAGTGGTATTAAGCCTCGTATTACTGAAGCTTAGAGGTCTGCTAATCTCGTATATTCAAGAAAGCGTGAAGATAATGCTATCGTGTTGGTTTTACACCTGATTATGTACTTCAGTGTAAAGCTCTAGGATGACAATAATTTGATATTAATTTTAGGATGACGCGTGTATCTTGTTATTATTCTAGTTGATGAAAACTTTTCAGAATAGTTACGATAGGCACCGTTTTTTGGGAAAAAGTAAATATTGACAATTTCAGAAAAATAAATGGTAATTTAAAATATTTTAATTATAATTCCAATCTGCTGTCATAGTTCCTAATATTCTAACTTTTCATTTCAGTGTATAAACGTGACTATTTTTCAGTTTTTCCCAGAATCTAAAATAATATTTCTTAAATGAGTCATCTGCCAAGGAGTGTGCAATTTTATGTGAATCGCTAAACCAAAGTTATTTTCCTGAAACAAACCTAGTTATATTGATAAGGTGATTTTCTATGCTGATAATACTTTTACAAGTTATATTTATGTTTTCACTTTTAAATATCTATATTATAAAGAGGTAAAATTTGTTTTTTTTTGTAAGTTTGTATATAGGTGGTAATCTCCAGAACTGCCAGTCTGATTTGAAAAAATATTTTTTACATTGTAAAGCCTAATTCTTGAGGAAGGTTATAGGCATGCCGGATGAAGTCGCGGGCAGAAGCTAGTCTTAAATAACTTGAAAGAGTTTTAACTTATTTAAGATAGATTTAAGAGGAAAATTACGTGAGGAAAGTTTTGGGTATGCATGTGGCTATAAGAGTAGGGAAGACCAAAGCGACGATGGAAAGATGATATGGCTAGAAAGGGGGTGGGTAACTACTGGGATGGCAACTGATAGATAAAAAAATATGAAGACAAACACCTGACAGAAGAAGAAAATAACTGACACTGAATGACTGACTGACTGATAGAAGAAAATATGTTGAACAGATCCAAAATAAATTAAACTTATAACTTATTTAGTAAGCAAATATTCATATTTAATTCTCCCATTTAGTTAATTATTAGCTGCTTATAGAAGTTTTTATTCTGGAAAAGTTGACCCAATGTCAGAACATTTTTAACAAAATCCAATTTTTTTTTTTAATATTTTAACCTTTTTTTGCGTCATATATTCCGCAAATAAATGTTTTTTCTTTCTTTCTTTCTTCTTTCTTTCAATGCATCCATCGAATTATTGCATAAAAAAAAAAGAAAAAAAAAGTGATCAAGTAGGTATTAGTAATTAAAAACTTAACCAGGGTTTTAGTCAATGTGCTCGGAATTTGCATAATTATCTCCATCTGCAATTTTAATTAGGTACCTACGTCGCCTACCAGCTTCCGCTAACTTAGGTATAACTTAAGTTTTATACTTAATTTTATCTACCAAAATATGCAATTTCATATTATAAATTCTAACTTTAGGATATAGATTTTTTTTTTATTACAGAACAAAAAAAAACGACTTCCAAAGAACACCACAAAGTGAAAAATAGGAAATTTTGGAAGTTTTTGTCTTTGGTTCTGTATTTTCGTTTTGTGCTACCTCCTGCTTGAACCTCCTTTTTTGAAGTCGGTTAAAAAGATTATTTTTGCTAACTTAACCCTTCCGTAAATCAATTGTCAATCTTGTTCATTTTTTATTGCGCGTATATCTTTTTAATTATTCAGGGCAGTGCCATTTCTAAGTAGTGAAATGCATATTTTTTACGATCAGTCAGCCATAGAATAATCCGATAAGTCATCATTTCTATTGTCATTTTGTTACGTGCTATTGTTTAATATTTTTTAAACGTGATCAGCATTGGATTCATGTTCATTGACATTCTTGTGATATTCGTTTTCATGTGTATTATATGTATATTTTCATTTTAGGTATTTTCCACCAACAGTCATTAAAGTTTTGACAAAAAAAGGAATGAATATTTACAGCTATGTTCGGTTATCAGATAAATACCCCCATTCATGAAAGTTACATTGTTGATTTAACATTCGTTATCTTTTGGTACCCACATTATACTCACAAAGCCACAACACAAAAACAATGATAATATTATGTGGAAATAATTTACTAATTCCATACCTACTTATTACTAAAATCTCAGCAACAGGAACTTTAATTGTTTTTAATTCAGAACATTGCTGAAAATACTCGACGTTAGTAGAAACAGTTTCAAAACTTCTATTATTTCAACAACAAAAAATTAGGGTGTAGCTAGAACACAATTAACAATTATTACTTGCGCAAGTAACAGAGACTTCTTTAAAAAAAAACATATGTTGTCAACTGCAGCTGTCAAAAGGAACGTTGCGAGTTTAAATTTTAAATTAAAAGTTACTCACTTTGGCTCCGATCTGGTTACCGCATTGTCCGGCCTGCAGGTGCACTATTTCCCTCATATTTATTCTGTTATAATTCCTATTATATTAAACTAAATAATATTAGTTTGTTTCTTAGCGCGATCCCGTCACACGCACGGACGGACGGCCCGAATGAAATGAAATGAAAAAGGAACGGTGAACGGCGAACGAATCAGCTCTGCTCGGGGTGAGTGTGTGGCTACCATATAAAATTCTCCCCGATTTCCGGGTAAGTGGTGTTTAATTGTGTGTTTGGTATTGAAAATATGTATTGAATAGAAATGAAGATAATAATCGCTAATAAAAGGTTTGTGCATAAATGACGCATATACTTACTACTCAATAATGAATCGGAATTTAAATGTTGTTTGTTTTAGTTTCAGTTTGAAAAATTGATTGCTTCTTAATAATAGATGACTGCTGTTTTTTATCCTGCCAATATTTTCCCGTAGTATATTTTCTGTCCCTTTTTAGTTTTATTTTATTAAAAGTTCTTCTTAACTTAGCCCTACTTAACTTTAACTATTATTTTGTATTACAGTAACTTTACTTTGACATACTTTTTTGAGCGTAATTTCTCCACGTTGTAACTAGCAACCCAGAGACATGATTCACAGAGCGAACGCAAGTTCACGTCGACAATGAAACCATAAATTATAAATTAATTCAAGCACTAATTACATTCTCTATGCCGACGACCGCTGACGGCTTCAGTTAAAAATGTTTCAGCTAGGAACCTAGTAATTGAGGAAAAGTCTTTAAAAACCCTTGAGAAAACGTGCTGACTGAAATAGGTTCTAAGTATTTTGACTTTTTGTGTGTAAGCAGAGATGTAGTGTTAAGTTTCAGTGAGTCATCGACTCATCGTAATCTAAATTGGTACCGTACCTAGCTATTTTATTTAGTTTTTAGGGTTCTGTTAATCTGTACCTGAAGGGTGCCTACGGGACCCTAGTACTAAGGCTCCGCTGTCCGTCAGACCGTCTGTCACAGGGCTCTATCTTATGAATAGGTAGACACTAGACACTTGAAATTTAGACTCTTCAAAAAAATGAAGGTTAAAACTAAACTCTTGTTTTTTTCCTAATGTATAAAAAAAATGTAGTGTTAAAATTAAATATTGTACGATAGTATTGATGAAACCCTTCATTGTGCGTTATCCGACACGTACTTGGACGGTTTTTTTAAATTAGTTTTTCTCTATTTATTAAGGGATGACTGAACTTGACTTAAAGTTCAAAAGGCGTTATTTTACATAGGACATGCTCTTTGAAGACTACTTTTAGGAAAGGTCAAGACCAAGGGTCGTTCGTAAGTACTTAGTCGTTAATATTTGAGGAGATTGATGGGAAAATAAAATTCTGTCGTTTACGTCGTGTCATTTACCTGTACTTACATGGGATTGTGGCTACTTTCTTACTAATGGACATGAAATTCCAGCGAAAAATTATGAATGTACCATGATGGTATGTTTGTAAGTACACAGCAACGCCACCTACCATAATTGACACGAACTAAGATCTTTCGGTCGACACGCGTGAACTCGTCAAGCATACATATTAGCAACAATTTCAGACTGTCAATCTGTCTAGCCTTTTCCCAACTATGTTAGAGTCGGCTTCCATTCTAACCGGATGCAGCTGAATACCAGTATTTTACATGGAGCGACTGCCTATCTGACCTCTACAACCCAGTTAGGATAATAAAATACCCCTTGGTAAGACTGACTGTCAGATTTTTGGTCTTCTGACTAACCTTATCGACTGTCAAAGATCTAATGAAAGTGTCTACAAAGTATTTTTTTGCTAACTTAGAATGAAATATTTTCCACCTCAACTCTCTTCCTGTACTATATGATAAACTTTTCTGTGAACTTCAGGATATTGCTTTTTTTATTTGAAAAGAGAACCTCTCTAAAAGTTTCAGTCGCTCATTAAAAAGTGCTGAACTTTCAATTTGAAATCATGTTGTCTGACAAATGCAACACGGCCAACTTAAAAAGCTATTTCATTCCATTCATCATATCAAATCGTCCAACTTTTCAACACACCAATATTTAGGTCTGGTTTACACCATTCGTCAAGTAGCCAGTTATTGGCTTCTTGAGTGAACGCTGACTCATAATAAATTCCGTTATTACTGAGCATTACTTTCACGTAAGTGCAGTCTTTGTGCAAAAAATAGATCTTGCTTTATGACTGAGAAATTGAGAATGTTGTAGAATATAAAAACTCTTTTGTATTAGCAATAATTAATTCATTTATTGTCTCACAATTAAAGAAAAAGAAAGGTGACTTGCTTGCTTTGTCAGATAGGTGCTATTTCATTCATTGTTCAGAATAGTTGTTATTATAGCTGGAACTATTTTCTATCAAAATTATATTTTTTACTATCTTTAGAATCGATCTTTTAGATTGCATCAAATGTTTATCATAAAATGATTTTCATTCAGACATGGTAATTTCAAAAGCCTTATGTTGGCAATACCCCAATCTATCATTTATGTTATTCAAGCTTCATACTAATGTATAATCATTCAATTAATCATACCAATCGATACCAAGGCCGCTTATGGTTGCGAAGTTTTCAATATTATCCAGTCTTCGTGAAATATTCAGTTCATGTTGTTCGGGATTCCATAAGATATTTTACCTTTACAGGTCAATGATGTCTTAAAAATCACATTGAAAAGTCTTCAAGTTACCTATTTACCTGGCGCTTAAGAAAAACTTGTGACTTTTTCCAAAGACGACCCTGATTATTAGCAGTTTTTTTTATCGAGAAAGGTAATGGTTTCATAGTGAAGACCTTAAGCTCCCCGACCCTTCTCAAAGAAGCATAAAAGAATATAATTTTCAACTCATTGAAAGTTTTCATGCCTAATTTTCTTCACGAGGTCACTTTTCCGTTTACGTTTTAACACCATTCACACTTATTCTGTTTCCCATTTAAGAATCATTAAGGGCATTTTAGGGCAATCATAAATTTAATGGTAAACAAGAAAGCACAAAAATTAGGCCACTACCAATTATGACGACTATAATAAGTACTTTTTAGTTATGGCTAGCGTGAACCATAGTAGGTACCTAGAGTTTACTTTATGTCACTAGTAGTGTTTGTGATTTTAAGCCATTTTTTTTTTGAGCTTTTGATTAGAAATTCCAACATAATTATGGACTTTCTATTTTTGTACTACTGATAATAAAATACTCCCCGTATTTTAAGATCCGCGCCCACTCGACCCGCTTAGACTCGACCCGAAGAATAAAACCTGGATATTTCTGTTTTGATAGGCGTGAAAACGTCGATGAGTCAGACAGAAAAGTGTCGATTTAACGCTTGCATCACAGAGAACGTAAAATTTGTAAAATGTTTGGATAAATAAATCAATAATTAAATAAGTAAGTACTTATCCTTTTTTAATATAGTATAACGCTTTAAACTTCGTGGTAAAAATCACAGATTATTGTTAATTATCATTACAATCTCATAGCTAGTGGCACGGTGGTGTTTATTGAATCAGTCTTTATACGTGATTATAATTATAAGGGTATCAAGCAGGTACTAACTTCTAAAATATTAAAAAAAAATACATGATTGATTTAATTACACAGGCCGACAACAATTTTAACCAGAAACTAGACTATATATTTCGGAAGGTTTTCGATGCGCTGAATCCAAATCTGACTTCAGAATTGCTCTAACTCTGAGGTTATGTATACTCACGGATTATTTTTTTCTAAAAAAAATAAATGTTACCATATTAAAGGACAAGTCTTCCTCTTTCAAATGCCGTTGAGTTTACTCAATTTTTTTTTTCGCTGAGATTTCGTGTTTTGAAGTTCTCATCTTCGTAAATTTTCGTATACCTGAAAATCAATTTAGATCTTTTTGCACTTTTAGGTTAGGATATCTCAGAAACCTGACGTGATAGAGCAATTCTGAGGCCAGATTCGGATTCAGCGCATGGAAAACCTTCGGAAATGTATAGTCTAGTTTCTGGTTAAAATTTGTTGGCCTATGTTATCTTTAAAAAATAAACATTAGGTATCTTAAAGAATCCAGAACTAGGTAGGAACAACACAATGAAAAGATTAATGTTTTTTTTTATATATTTGTTTTGTTGTCAATTTGCCTGACTCAAGGCACTGAATTGGTAGTAAAACATCTGGTATTATTCTTCGGGTCGAGTCTAAGCGGGTCGAGTGGAAGTAGACCCGTATTTTATTAGCGCTATATACCTATATACATACAGAAATAAACGGCGCATTTTCAGTTAGTAAATAGGGCAATGCAATTGATTTCTTATTGATCATTTAGTATCTAATGAACAGCATAAATCAGACATTACTGATAAATTCCCTTATTACTCGACTGCGGTGAAAGCCAAAAAAGGAGGGTTGATTATTAAAGAAGAAAATAACGCTCTAACACATACACTTCAGAAAGTTCAGAGTCAGAAAAACGATGGTATTATGGACTGCCACCGAGGCTTTGCATTAAGGTTTTGCAATTTTATTGATAGACCATGGGATCTATCAATAAAATTGCAAAACTCGCCTTTGCGTTTGCGATACTCCCAAATACACAATTGAATGTTGCCATGCTTTCCCCTTTATTTTACAGTATTTGGAACACCGCCCGTCTAACAGTATTTTCGCTAATACACCCAGATTCATTTAATGGCTGCCAAACAATAGCCCGCGCAAAATCGCCGCCATCTTTACTGTCAATTTGCTAGACCTGCAATTAGGGATGCCAGCCGTTATTTTGTTATTACCTTATTTGAACTGTAAATCTTTGACTTGGCTGGATTTAATCTGAATGTCTGAATAGTGGTCAGTTATTTTGCTGCCGAAAAAACTAGTATTCTTCATAAATCATGTGGACGCCGAACGGACAGACAACATAAATTAGTACGTAGCAAAAGTTATTAAAATGAATGTATAATCTAA
Organism: Omphaloscelis lunosa; assembly: GCA_916610215.1. Classification (NCBI taxonomy): domain Eukaryota; kingdom Metazoa; phylum Arthropoda; class Insecta; order Lepidoptera; family Noctuidae; genus Omphaloscelis; species Omphaloscelis lunosa. Next base: position 1,953,026 of record OU744262.1, on the reverse strand, counting down.
AACTAATTTATTAATACAGTAGCGATGTTTATGATGTGTTGTTAATTTATAATACCGAACTATTTATTTTTAGTGTTTTTTTTTTTGTTGCAAATGGAAAGTTATTAATTATTATTGAATACACATATACACGTATAATATGCTTTATGTATGTATTTAATGTAAGTATATGTACATAGTACACCACCTGCAGTATAATCGCCTCTCTTCCCTTTAATCCAACCAAAGGTTGTCTTTAACCTATCGCTTTTAGCGAGAAGACCGCCCATCGTGTAGCCTTATTTATTTCTGTGTACATAATAAAGAGTATTCTATTCTAGTTATTAATATGATTCCGTTAAGTAAATAAAAACAACTGAAAATCAAAAACAACATGGGAGTCTTAGAAAATTATCTAATTTAAATTGAACATTGGTCAGTACATTAAATATCTGACAAAAAAGAGACGAACCGTTTCCGTTGTAATCTCTATAAAGAAATTGAAAAGAAAATAGTTAAGTGGGTACCATTTTCGAATCTGAGTGAGGAATTTGTGGTCAGACCATTATTGTTATTTCTGATGAAGAATGGATGCGGAAAGCAGACGACGACGGGTTGCTTTTGCGGTTTGACTATTAAACTTCCACATACTGCGGGGTAATTACGTAACACACGTAAAATAGCAATTGATCTCAATGCGTTTCATTTTGCCATTGGGTGAACACGTTCATTGTGTTATTTCAGTTGTTGAACAGACAAATTTTTCAAACCTATGAAGCAATGGATTCATAAGTTCAAAGCCCTCGGATTATGATTGAAAGTGTGGTACGCGATTAGGGTGCTGGTCTCCCGAGCATGTGAGCCTTTGCTTGGGCGGATCCAGGCTTTAGGCGGGCCAGACGGATAAGAAGTGTCTCCCATATCTTGTATTGCACTATGCTGTTTTTGGGATTAATTCTTTTTCAATGAAGATATATTAGCCTCTTCAGCGTTCTAGACATATGCATTCAGGGCAGTCCATTCAGACCATTCAATTTTATTTTATCGTTTTGGGAGGGGTATGCACATCCTGTGCAGTTTCATTCCATGGATGAGTTTTTGCCTAGTATTCTAAAGGTATTCTGTAGTTCATTTTTACTCTTCAAGAAGGTTGTCAAATGAAGTATGCAAAAAATTCTTAACTCCATATGGAGCCACGTGTTATGAATTCGAAACCGAACGGTAGCCATCTTGTAATCTACACCATCACTCATTTAGTTTGAACAGCTACCTCTTTATGTTCAATCAATGTCTCACTGTTAACTTACTTATATGGGAAGCGGAGAAAAAAGGTTGTAAGATGTCCATGTTATAGCTACTTAAATTTATACCTACGTTAAGTAGATTTTTTTCTCTATTTAGTCAGGGTTTTTTACCCGACTACGGCGAAGCAAAAAGATGAGTAATGATTTTGACCGGTATGTATGGATGTTCCATCTGGTACCTCAAATTAAAATTAAAATTTCTTTATTACCTACACTTAGTTCGCAAACTAAGTGTAGGTATACAAATATATTATAATAGGTAGGTTCTTAGAACTTAGTTGCCTGTTCAGGCATTGCAATTAACACATAACTTCTAAACTACTGATCATAATTTCACAAATGAGGTATCGGTGGAAGCGTCGTGACGTCGATATGGATCACTCTAGAGGACATAAAGTCATGAAGTAAAATGTTTTTTTTTTTTAATTGTGCCATGTTAGGTATCAAAAGAAAGGGCTTGACGAGCACATACGAAAAAAAAATATTATACATAAATAATTTAAATAAAGAGAAAAATTGAGTATAACTAAAACCCAACTACGACAAAAAAGTTAACTAAAAAGGTAAAAACAAGACATCACAGACAGACGAATTAAAAATCCGGAGTCACACGTGTTACATAAATCGAATAGATTACGTGTGACTCCAGACATCTCGGACCCCGGTAATACTGGTCCTTGTCATTTTCTTGTAAATTAGGAGACAGAACAATATACGTAACTAACTTCAACCTAATAATGCACTATAGCGAACTCTGAATTAAGGCCATATTTACATTATGTACATACCTACGCAGCGTTTGATAAGATTTGGAACCCTCACAAACTTACGTGTGGTCTGATTTTGCTGTAACTCAGAAAAAAAAAGTTTAAAGAATTGGTAATCCTGTTTTACCTCTATGGCAACTGGCAACCCTATCACCCCAGAAAAGAGAGAAACAAAAAGTCCTTATAACTAAGTATAATATCCCTGCACTCTCTGCAAGGGGAGATAATAGTCGAATGCTAATTCTGTCGGGCAAAGAGCCAAATGTGAGGATGTGACTCAGTGCGTCTATGGTATCGGTAAGATTAACCACAGGAATTTCAAATTGTCATATAATTTAAAGATTTTAGCGAAATATTAGGTACTCTCTCTAAAGTAGGTATATTTTTCTAGAAAAACAGTTGGTGATAATGTAACAGTAGTGGTCCGTGGTAGGCTTACCGCATGTTTCTGTAGCATAGACGATAGATAATAGACGTTCAGCTCGTCTCTTGGGTCAGTTAACCATCCAATTAACTGGCCTTTTTTTCAGCATAACCGCACAAGGTAACAAGGTAAGTTTTATGCAAATTGCAGCGCTCTGCCAATATAGCTCACGAAATTATATTTCCCGGAAATATTATTGGATAACTATTTTGTGAAAATATGACGATTTCCAGCACATGATATTATTATTATGAGAGTGAGGTATATTGATGATTTAAATGTGTATAATTTGGTAATTATTTTAAGCATTATTCATACAATGTAAAACAGCGCCGCAGTTTGCACATTAAAGGAAGGAATCACCTTAAGAATCGCCGCCTGCGCCCTTGATGAAGATATGTCAATCTGAGGGGTTTGCCAGTCTTGTTGGATGTCACTAGTTTATTAGCTAGTGACATGGCACAAGCAGACACGTAATTACATGTGATAGCTATGTACCTATAAAGTAGATAATCTAGATTACTAGTAACAGCTAAAAACTAGACCGTAACAAGATAATTTGCATATGCGATGCACTCACGTAAGTTTTCGAGACGAAAGAAAAGAAAAGAAAAAACGTTAAGTTTCAGAGTCGGAAGTTTTCTTAAGCGTGGTAAAAAATAGGGCGTGTGTTGATATTGACGTCCCCAAAAGTAATATTATTAACATCATCAGCCTTTAGAGGTATGAGGAACAGGGTGTAAAGTTCATTCACAGACGGGTGTCATGTCTAACAGCCCACTGCCTAACGATTGATGTCGGGGAAGTTATGTAAATGCTGTTCGCGCGGTAAACTCTAATTGCGCGATGTAGGATTTGTGTGACGTTAGGGTGTTGTTTGACTCGATTAACATCGCCGTGGTCGCTGAGCCGTACTTTGTCCCGCCCAGGGATGACTGGGTGGAGGACCTGAGCGGCTCAGTGACCCTCATTTCGTCGGCCGCCGCCGGAACTCCGTCTCTCGAGTCTGTCAAGAGAGGACGGGGTTGCGTGGCAGCACGGTTCGGGGAGATTGCCGTGGTGGGGGTATACTTCTCCCCGAACCGAACTCTCGCCGAGTTCCACAACTCCCTTGCGGAGTTGAGAGTCGTCGTTGTCGGGTTCTGTTCCCTCCCCGTGCTCGTCCTCGGGGACTTCAATGCCAAGAATCTGGCTTGGGGTTCCCGGTACACGGACACACGGGGCAGGATGGTGGAGGACTGGGCTCTGGAGACAGGCCTAGTCGTCCTAAACCGGGGTTTTGTCCCTACGTGTGTGCGGATGCGGGGTGAATCGGTGGTGGACATTTCGTTCGCCAGCCCCGCTCTGTCACCGCGTGTCATTGACTGGCGCGTCATGGAGGGGGTGGAGACCTATTCCGATCACCGGTACATCCGGTTTGACGTCTCCGCCCAGACCTCGAGCGCGCCGGTCCGACAGGCCCCGAGTGGTCCGCGGTGGGCGCTGAAGCAGCTGGACCGGGAGCTCCTCCTGGAAGCCTCAATCATGCAGGCCTGGGTGTCATCACCGGACAGGCCTGCTGACATCAACGACGAGGTGGAGTGGTTCCGGGAGGCCATGTCCAATATATGTGACGTGGCTATGCCCCGGGTCCGGCCCGGACGTGCTTCGCGCCAGGTGTACTGGTGGTCACAGGAGTTAGAGACCCTGCGCAGGGCGTGCGTTACTGCGCGACGCCGGTACGCCAGGCACCGCAGGCTCCGTATCCGCCCTCCGGATACGGAAGCCATTCAGGCGGAGCTGTACGAGGGGTACAGAGCGGCGAAGACCGCCCTCCAAGCGGAGATCCTGCGGGCCAGGGCAGTGGCCCGTGAGGAGTTGCTGGAGACTCTAAACAGGGACCCGTGGGGACGCCCATACAAGATGGTGCGGGAGAAGCTCCGCCCATGGGCTCCCCCGCTGACGCAGAGTCTCCGGCCCCAGCTTGTGGGGGACGTGGTGAGCGCTCTGTTCCCCCCAAGAGGGGAACACGCTCCCCCGCCCATGGCTCCGCCTACTGCGGTGCCCGATGCGGACCACACCGCCGACGACGACGACGATGCTCCGGAGGTGACCGAGGTAGAAATGAGAGTGGCGGTACGCAAGATGAATGCGAAAAATACCACCCCAGGACCCGACGGCATACCAGGAAAAGCCTGGGTCCTGGCCTTGGGGGCTCTCGGGCCTCGACTAAGGGGGCTCCTAAGCGCATGTATGGAGAGGGGCCAGTTCCCACTTCGTTGGAAGACGGGGAAACTGGTCCTCATCAGGAAGCCGGGGCGCCCGGCGGACTCTCCGTCCGCTTATCGGCCCATCGTGCTGCTCGACGAGGTGGGCAAGCTCTTTGAAAGAGTCATTGCAGACCGCCTCGTCGAGCGGCTGGTGCGGGTGGGGCCGGATCTGGCGGAGAGCCAGTTTGGCTTCCGCAAGGGGCGCTCTACGGTGGACGCCATCATGCGCGTGCGGGCCCTCACGACGGGGGATGCTGTGGCCCGGGGTGGGGTCGTCTTGGCGGTGTCTCTAGACATCGCCAATGCCTTCAACACCCTGCCCTGGAGTTGCATCAGGGAGGCACTCCGGTATCACCGGATGCCGACCTACCTCTGTCGTGTGGTCGAGGCCTATTTGACGGACAGGGCCGTCATCTACCCCGGTCACCAAGGAGAGTGAAACCGGCGAGAGATGTCGTGCGGTGTCCCACAGGGATCGGTCCTGGGGCCGCATCTGTGGGACATCGGATACGACTGGGTGCTGCGCGCCGACCTCCCTAGCGGCGTCAGCGTCGTCTGCTACGCTGACGACACGTTGGTCCTGGCACAGGGGGGGTCGTACCAGGCGGCGGCCGAACTAGCGACACGCGGGGTTGCGACAATCGTCGACAGGATCCGGCAGCTGGGACTCGAGGTGGCCCTGCACAAGTCCGAGGCCATGGGTTTTCATGGACCTCGGAATGCGCCACCGTCGGGTTCCCAGGTAATGGCGGGAGGGGTTCACATCGGCGTCGAGTCGACGATGAAGTATCTGGGACTTGTCCTCGACAGCCGGTGGAACTTCGTCGAACACTTCCGACGTTTGGCTCCCAGACTGGAGCGGGCCGGGGCTGCGTTGAAGCGGCTCCTGCCCAATCTAGGGGATCCAAACGCCTCCTGCCGGAGGCTCTACGCGGGGGTCGTGCGGTCCATGGCCCTTTACGGGGCACCGGTGTGGGCGCGTTCACTAAGGCTGCGGCCAGCCCGCCGGTTGAACGCGTCCCAGAGGGTCATGGCCATCCGGCTGGCCCGAGGATACCGCACGGTCTCCTGCGAGGCGGCGAGCCTCCTTGCCGGATTACCGCCATGGGATCTGGAGGCAAAGGTCCTCGCGCACATTTGGGAGTGGCGCGAGGAGGCGAGGCGCCGGGGCTTAGCTCCGCTGCCGCGAGAAATCGCGGCTCAGCGGACAGAGCTCCGGCGGGATCTCATGGCGTCATGGAGAGTGCGATTGTTGCAACCCAGCGCTGGGCACGCCACAATTGCGGCGATAAGACCCCTCTTTGAGGAGTGGCTTGAGAGGCGCCACGGCGTCCTCACCTTCCGCCTGACGCAGGTCCTCACCGGACACGGCTGTTTCGGGAGGTTCCTGCACAGGATAAGGCGGGAGGAAACGCCCGGGTGTCACCATTGTGTGGATCGCCCGGAGGACACGGTGGAGCATACGGTGGAGGTCTGCCCAGCTTGGGCGGAGCATCGCCGTGTCCTCGTGGAGGCGATCGGCGGCGGTGATCTCTCGCGTCCGGCCCTGGTTCAGGCTATGGTACGGAGCGAGAGGAAATGGGAGGCCGTCACCTCCTTCTGCGAAGCGGTAATGCTCGCGAAGGAGGAGGCGGAACGCGTGAGGGAGAGGCAAATTTCGCGCCCTCACGCCCCTAACCGCCGCAGGAGGAGACGCCCAGGGCGTCGGGAATCGCGGGGCGATTTCCGGCCACCGTAGGCGCGGGCTTGCGGGCGGTGAGCAATGGGTGGCTCAGCGTCCGATAAGGACCAGGCCCGGGTCGACGGCGCGTTGTGTTCCACGCGCGCCTCAAAGAGATGTCAGCATAATTGAAGGGGTCCACTAGGACCGATGCCTGCCGGGGTTGCGAAGAAAACCGAAAGGGAGATCGTGGCCCCCGGCGACAGGGCAACCGAAGGAACACGGGTGGGTTTTAGTCAGTAAGAGTCTGACACGCCCTCCCGCTCCGCCCAGAGCGGGAGAAGTTATTTGATGATTTCCCACCCTCAAAAAAAAAAAAAAAAAAGGGTGTTGTTTGACGTCAGGTCTCTGATGCGTAGTTCGCATGTGGCGATGTAGAGGCCGCCACAAGCCTACAACAGTACACTGCTGAACATCTCTCCAATTGCAAGCCATTCAAATCGATCCTTGTCTACTCTCATTCAGCTGCTACCAGCCACCCTGGGAAGATCGTCGCTTCATTTAGATACGTTCGTGGTCTTCACCTTTCACTGAAGAATGAACCACCCTTGACCTTCTCTGATGGCCATAGGTTCAAGGCTAACATGGTCAATTCCTTGCCGCCATTGTCTCTTACCAACTATGTTGGGTTCGTCTAACCGAATGCAACTGAATATCAGTATTTTACAAGGAGCAACTGCCTATCTGACCTCCATAATTTAATGACTGCAGCAGGCCTAAAATGATACACACGACAATTCTCCACTCTCGCGTGACTAATTTTTGTCTATTTCTGTAGTTTTATCGTTTTCTGACAGCTACGCCATACGAAACACTCGACTCGTTCTGTCAAATTTGATGTTTTGTCGACAAACCCTAACATGACACGTTAATTATCTCGATTTTTGACAGTTCAACACGAGATAATCAGCGTTTTTTCTATCATTTTGTCGTATTTAGTCGTCCTCGATTTTGACGACGATAGACAAACAAAATTATGATACATAAAAAAACTCGAAAATAAGATGGCAGATTCATAGTCAATAGTAAATACTGATGAAATATGTGTGTACACCGGTGTGAGTTCCTTTCGGCGGCCGCGAGAGAAACTGTGGTGGAGGGGAGCACTATTACGTAGATGACTATTACTTTTAGTAATAACCAGTCACGTTACCAATTATGGTGATTAATAAAATCTAGGGATTATGGCTGTATGGTAATATCAAATCTTCGCAACAAAATTACTAAAATCACCAGTTTATTTCCTAAGGATAGTGATAAAAAAAAATTATGGTTATAACAGCGGAATCAACTCCAGCTGCCAATTTATCTGAACGTCAGTCCTTTTGGTGAGTGTGGTGATTAACAAAATTTTTAACAAAATTTATGGTGATTGTTACAATAATAAAGTTCGTTTTGTCAAATTATGATCGTCGGCCCATTTGTCATTTGTGGTGATTATCTAATGAGTATAGGTGCCACTAATTTTAATTTCCGTCATTTTGTATTTTTATTTCAGCATGCCAAAGAAATCATTTAATTTTAATCAAAAAGTCGGTTAAACAAAAAACTAAACATAAATAATTAAAAAAGAGAGAGACGTTTATTCAATAAATTACATATTAATCCATGCATGAAATTGAATGAAACTGAACTTCAAGCCGATGCCGATGTTGTTATCATAAAAATAATTTGTTTTAATAATTTGCAACATCGGTCTCTCGCCACGCCACGCGATAAAGAAGTGTCAAAGTGCCTTTTTCGAGTTTACTCGTCGTTTACGGTCATGTTAGGCATTAGAATGACGCCAGAATCGTAGACAAATTACGAGAAAAAGAGAGTTCTCGCGTTTGTCATGGTAGCCCTGCAGAATAACACGATACGATAACGATTCCCCTTGGTAAGATTGGCTGTCGGACTTTCAGGCTTCTGACTACCCATCTACTACAATCTATTGCCGCCATTACAGCTTGGTCATTCCGTGGCATAAAAATAAATAAAAAAAACATCCATTAGAACGTAGGAAGGTAATTTATATGAGACTAAGTATATCATTATATTCTGCACCGTCGAAGAGTGGTCGATTGATTAATTTCTGATGCGGTACAGGTGGTGGAACCAATACTTGTAGTGCCAGAAACTATGGGCTCTGAGTCTAGATATTTGTAGATCGAAGATTTGTGAAATAATTAGGTAGCTATAAGTTCGAAGTGTGGAGCAAATTTTCAATTATTTTTTGCCATTGTACCGAAGACCGAGGAGCAATCAATTTGACCACTATGAGAATTAATTTCGTCTAGACTCGTTTTATATTCGATCGACCAAAAGAAAAAACCAGCCAAGTGCGAGTCGGACTCGCGCACGAAGGGTTCCGTACCATTATTAAAACGAGCAAAAAGAATCACGTTTGTTGTATGGGAGCCCCCTTAAATATTTGTTTTATTCTGTTTTTTAGTATTTGTTGCTATAGCAGCAACAGAAGTACATCATCTGTGAAAATTTTAACTGTCTAACTATCACGGTTCATGAGATACAGCCTGGTGACAGACGGACAGACAGACATATGGATGGACAGAAGAGTCTTAGTAATAGGGTCACGTTTTACCCTTTGGGTACGGAACTCTAAAAACGTTGCCACAGCTGTTAGGTATTTATCTTCGTAATTTCTTACTGCAGACATGTTTAGGAATCCGGAAAAGAATTGAAAGTAATTTGTTCAAATTAGGCTGAGAATCGGCACTTTTTGAACGTCAAAATTACTTATGATGACAGTCCCCCAAAACGCCTGCCCTACACCACTTCCTAGTGCTTTAGCTGGAAAGAAGTGGCGCAAGAAACTCCCCAGCAAGCAGCCTTTTAAAACAATTGACACAGTTGGTTGCTGCCACATTCATAATAATCTAACTTCCGATGAAAAATAACAAAGTATTCAAATTCATATTCCATCAGTGCTTGATGTGAACCACAGACAGTTTATGTTTTTCTTATATTTTTTACTGGTTTACATTCTCCTCGCATAAAATGAGTCCATAGAGAATTGGCATCGATTTATATAGATAGGGTCATGGAAAGTGATTCCCTTGTGTTTCGTTTCTCTTTATCCTCTATGTTATGAAAAGGGAAAGGCAAGGCAAATGTCATTATTAAAATAGACGGGTTCCTAACTGTCGGTATACCTAATACATAAAAATCTTACCGTGAAAACTTAGTTTGAGTGAGCTGTCATTCCATCTAAAGGCTAGGAAAGCCAGGCCCGACGCGACAGCGCGACGCGTCTCTGGTGGAACAATTTCTATGAAAACTTCTTGGAAATTGTTCTATCGGTGTCACGCGTCGCGTCCGCGTCGTCGCGTCGCGCTGCTAAGCATGGACAAAATTGACACTTCAAACTCACCACCTACATTTTAACGAAGAAATAAAAATAAAATAATGCATCTTTTTAATCATAGCTTTCATACTCGTCAGCCAATTGGGCACTGTATAAGATAGAAGATTAATACGTTGGCATTAGGTGACTTTAATGCCTAAAAGCTAATACACTAACCAAAGAACACTACCATACAAGCAACTCAAAATGTTCCCCAGACGAGACACATTACCTTCGCAGACAGCACAAAAAATAACAACAAAACGTATGCTTATTAATACTTACCAATACTGTTAACCACGACTATCGCTCCCGTTATCCACAGACGAATCCAATCGCACAAAAAGTCGACGACAACGGCGGCGCGGGCGCAGGCGACGACGAAGCGGCGCTGTACGGTCAACCACATTTCAGTAGGACACTTGAATTACAAAAATACCCCTCTTACTACAATGACATAAAGGCGATATCAGTGTCAAATAATTGCCATGACTCCACGGTTTACGGTGCTACATGTTGTAAGAGGTGGATTTTAATGTTTTACATACAATGGTACGGCCCCATATTGTCAATATTGTGTTTGTTTTATAAAAGGTTAAAAAAGAAGAGCGATTGCAGATCAGACTAAATGTGGAGTTGCATTAACAACATTAATAAAATTGTCGAGGGGACACGGGCAGTCATCCATGTGTGTGTTGATGAAACTTTAAAGTTTATGTTACCGAGAATAGCTGGGGACGTGGTGAAAGACTTTCAGTAGGTAAGATGGGTAGTAGATAGTAATGTCAATTAATGCAATTTCGCATAAATTTCATTAGCATGCGAATTCTTGAGTCTTAGCATGCTAATTGCAATTGCCATGCTATTTGCGAATATCACGATAATTGATAATAATTAAGTATGTGAATTTTGTTAATATGCGAATTAAACCGCGTTCGCCTTAGGACGTCTCCTATCGTGCGGTTAGTTTACTCGCCGATAACGTTTTATTTGTGCTAGTACACTTGCATATTTAATGTGATTAAGATCGATCACATAATTAAATATATTAAAGTAAAGTATATAAAGTACGAAGTAATAAATTCACTTCGCACTTCACAGAATTTCGCACCTACATTTCATTTGCTAAATGCTAAATGAGCATTCGCATGCTTACAATGAATGCGATTGCTAATTAATCCATCACTAGTAGTAGGGCAGTCTGTCCAATGTTGAATGACCCAACAAAGAGGGGATGGGATACATGGCAGTTTGGCGATTTACTCATCTTCATTCGTCAAGGGGGTAATTCTATCCGTCCTATCGAAAAACTTTTCGAATTTTCAACAAAAAAAATCATACATCCATCGAAATAGTTTGTCTACTGTTGCTAAAGTTTTAGTTTTTTTTTTTTCACGAATTGGGTATGAGTTTCATAGCGAAAGTTGTTTATTATGACGGGTCACCCCCTAGACGGATGCAGGTGAGTAAATCGCCACCCTGTCTAAAGTAAAGAGTATATAATAATATAATTTCATACTTTTTGGTATAAAGTCAACCGTATCGTGGAGTCTCCTATAATGCTTATACGAAGACATCGTTTCCTCAAGTTACATAGGGCTGTCATTGACAAACAAAAACTCTTCAAGAAAATTCGAGGTAAACTTGGACCTTTGTAACCAAACAAAGCTATCACCTAAGTGCACATGCTTCTAAGAACTCAAATTTAAACTTTTAAAACCAGTTATAACTCCCTGTTTTTATCTCTAAAAGGTTCTTTACGATGTCGACACTGCATGCACGAGGAATTTGAGCGTCGCAGTAATCTGCCGACGTGAAAAAGTGTTGTGACTTAAAACCGATAGTGATCAGATGGTAAATTATTGGTGAAGTACTGTTAACCTGATTCAGTCAGAAGCGACAGTAACTCAACAGATAAAAGCATACTGTTGGATGTAAGAACGATAGGTTCGACTCCTATGCATGCCATTAAAATCTAACCAGCACCCTAATTGCGTAACACACTTTCAATCACAACCTGAATGATTTTAAAGGATATTGCTAATCCATTACTTCATATGTTCAAAAAAATTGTCTGCATATCAACGTAAATAACGCAATTAATGTTTTTGAACTGTCACAATGAAAGCCAGTGCTACTGTAAGTGTGTTCTCCAATTACCTCGCTGAACAAATTGCAAGGATATGCTTTTCATGCATTTATACACCCCACTAGATTTTATTTCATATTGTCATCTTCAATGTAAGTAGGCACAATTCTGCTCAACCCTTTTGAGCAGTGACGCATTGTTCTCCATAAGGAAGGATGACCAGGCGCCTGTTCTCCAAACAAGAGGGTACCATTGTTATTGTGTTGGTCAGTGGACATAGAATATGTCTCGTGTATAAAAAAGCATAATCTGGCGTTTAACATAGTGGCCCCGTTTTCCTTGTTGCGTTTTTATGGCTTCTGCGCAAGTGCGCACAAGCATCTTTGTTGAATCAACTTCTTTACTGAACTAAGCGCTTTTATAAAAAATGCTAATTGTGTTGCGACTGCATCGATGGTTGAGCGGTCGCAGGCGATACTGCTGAGTATAAAGTCTTGGGTTCGATTCCCAGGTCGAGCTCTGGCGAAGTGTTATTGGGTTTTTCCATCTGGAATTTCTTACTAGCAGCCCAGAGTCTGGATTTGTACCCGATTGGTGGCAATAGACTCGCTGACTATCAGGTACTTAAAAATAAGTGGCGCTAAAGGTATACACCTCTGCCCAACCTTTCGGGAAATACGAGCGATATGTGTCTTACTACCAAGTTTGTTACTTCTCTTCAAAATAGTTGCCTTTGAAATCACTTCCCATAAAGTTTTGTTTAAACCACGCAAAACTCATAAGACAATGAAGTCAGTATTTGTAGCGAAGTAAGGAAGTTAGTCGCCTTGGCAGCGTGCCAGTGATGTCGTTGACTGCCATCGAGCTGGCTACTGGCGCCGGGGCTCGCAGGAAACTAAACGCATTTTTAACTTTTTCATTTATTTATAGCTGAGTTGTTTAGTTTACTTTGAGAGTTAACTGAAATTGTTACATAAAAGTTAAGTTAGTGGTTGGTTGTTTTTTATAGTGATGTCTAATGTGAACGGTTGATATTAAAATTAGATGCGTCTCTTCAAAGAGGAATAAAATAAACAGTTAGGACCAATGTTTATTTTTTGTTGTGATGGGCTATGAACGTACTTTAGTGGCACCAGTTAAAGCATAGTAAAAGCCAATCTATGCTCGCTGAGGTTAAGAAAACTAATTACTTCTTCTTTTTCTTCATGTCGCTGACACGACAGTATTTCAAATCTCGTTGACCCAAAACTTTGCCACCTGCCCAAACTTGGTAAAGTGGGGCTATGTGGATGTGTGGAGCTGTGTCCAAACTACGCTCCACGTCCACCTCCTGTCTTGCCCTCAGTGCTGCCGCCGACGACGTCATGCAACTAAATACTAAAAGTGAAGGAACTTGGTACGAAGGACCATGTTTAGTTGTTAAAACATAATTATTTTTATCCACTGGGTGTTTTTTAGGTAACCAAAGCTTACTCCACGATTTTCTTTGTTTTAGTTACCAGCCAGTATCAAAGCCCGCGTAAAAATCCGGATGTTGTGGGCTTAATCATAACACAAAAAAAAATTGCGCCATTGTCGATGGACATTGCGCAGTATCTGTGGCAAGAATGGCGGCAGGCCCACAGCTGTTTGTTTATTTATCGTGAACTATCTCTGCAATCCGGCACTGTTTACGTCAAATAGGCCGTTACCCTGTTGCTAGTTCCGTGTACGATGTGTTTGAACATTTATTTTGGATTTTTATGAGTTTATTGGCAATTATTTGGCTTTGCAGTACGTCAATTCGCGACTGGTTAACGAGCTTGTAACTAGTTGACTGTAAACAAGTGAACGCACTCGATAAAAATCCAATCATCTGCCTAGCCTCTATTGGGGTCGGCTTCCAGTCCAACTGGATGTAGCTGAATACCAGTATTTTCTATGGAGCGACTGCCTATCTAACCTCCTCAACCCAGTTACCAGACTGGTTGTCAGACTTTCGGGCTTCCGACAGTCGTAACGACCATAGACAATACACTACATAATTATAATATACTAATAATGCCTGGCAAAAGATCTATGAATTACATCCGGGACCAACGGCTTAATGTGCTTTCCGAGGCATGGAGGGGTCTCATATGAAATGGAAGGTCACCCATCCACAAACTGACCGCAGCAAGCGTAGCTTACAACTTTCGATCGACCTGTGCGGCTGTTAGGCATTGAAGATCACTGAAATGCTGTGCAATGCGTTAAATTCTAACTGTTTTTTGGATCAAAGTCAATTCATTTTGAACGTCAAAGAGTACAAGAAAATAAAATGTATTTTAGGTGGCCTTTCCAAAAGGTTGTTTTGTATGGAGAAGAGTGGGCAAGAAACTCCATAAACTTAGTTATCCTTTAAAAACGTTTTACAATACTTTCTACATAACTACTGGCTACTGGCTATTCTTATAGCGCCTTCCTGCGACACTAACAGGTTTTCCCCTCTAGGCTCCTACCAATATTTTCTATCGCCATTTTGCTGCAAGTCCAAAACCTATCACTCACGAACGTTTGTTCAATTCTCAATAATGTGAGTGAAAGTATTGCTAGATGAAAGCTTCTGATCTTTAACCCAACACGTTATGCTGCAAGTAACAGCACGTATACGTCATTCAGCTCCAGTTCTGCTTACCCTAGAAAGGAAATAGCGCGTAAAATTAAGTTCCAAGTGCGCCCGCACGTAGTGTTGTAGTTGGAAGACAGATGGCGCTGTTCGCAACTGTAGTTCAAAACTTTGAGAGCAATTTATGAAATATTTTTATTTTTATTACTGTAATAAATAAAATCTAAAATATTAATGGAATGTAGGTACTTAATGTTATTATTCTGCTAGGCTAGCTCCTAAGCTAGAACAATTTATATACGTAAGAAATTTTTATTTAGAATAGTAATTTTGTTTGTGAACCGAATGAAAGAAAACGTCACATTTCGCTCGCCCTTCAAATTGTTGACAAGCGAAAATAATTGAATTTCCCATAGATAACAAATGAAAACGCTGCAGGACTGTTCAGTTTCAAATTAAATTAATTTAGACACGTCTACGTTCCGAAAATAGTCACAAATCCCCGACAAAGCAGACCAAATAAATATAACAAAGATTCATTAGCTTTCTGCGCTCCTTATCTACTTAGAATTCCACTGCAAAATAACCTTTCAACTATCAATAAGGTTTAGTTTCTAAAAACGCATTCATTTACAGGCATTTTGTAAGTTTGCCTTTGCTTCACAAAACTTGGGAATGCGTTTATTTATCATTTTAAACCTTTTTAAATGGTAATTAAATATTTAATTTACATAACATAACAAAACATCACGTGTTATATCCCCGAAGGGTTAATCAGATGTGTTTGTAAGTAGCTATAGGTAGTAGGTACCAGGGCTCGGAAACCGGATAAACCGGTTATGGTCATTGAGCTGGAACTGGATCGAATGCTGAATAGGTTACCGGTATTTCATAAATTCCGATTCTGCTGCGGCGGGCGTGCATCTGAGTAAAACCGGTTTTTTAGGCTAGCACGAGTTTTAAAATTTGATATTTTGTAATAACCGGTAACCAAAATTATTTCGATTTAGTATATACCGTTTCTATAATTAACCGGTTAATCGATGAACGGTATTATAGCGGTTTTATGAACAATATTAACCGGTCCGGTTTCAAGTGCAAGCCCAGATAGGTACACCCACATTTCGCCAGTTATGTTTAACTTGATCCTATCCGTCATGAATTCATGAAGTATCCTTGAAATACAATATTTTTCTCTTAGAAACTATAATTTGTCTGCTAATTACTAATATAAAGGAATAACTAATAATAATAAAATAATTATTTATTACTTTTGTATATCGTAGTCAAAATCAAAAATAAAAAGATTCAAATTTCATATCAGATGTAGATAATTTTGATAACATCATGCCCAATAGCGACACCTAAATCAATGCCTAAATAAAAGCACGCTATTGAATTTACAACGCTCATTTAACCACGGTAATATTTTAACGCCTAGAGTTGGAAATCCAACAGTACAATAATATTCAAGCATTCAATTAGCAGTCGCCTAGCGTTAGTGAAAACGGGCATCAGACTCTTTAATATTTTTATTATTGTGTTATTCGTCGTTATCGGATCAGGCGATGCTTTGCCATTTAGAATTTTGATTTTAAGTGGACCTAAAAATATACCTAGCTGCTGAGTTCTGAAAGGTCACTTGGTCTATTATATTTCTCAACTAACTGATGCCCGCGGCTCACCCGCGTGGCTCCTAAAACTTTTTCTAAAATAAAAGTTACTCCTTATATCATCAGCTATCTGCCAGTGAAACTCACGTCAAAATTGGTGCAGCCTTTTACGGAACAAACAGACAGACAATTTTTTTTTAAATTGATATTTTGTTGTAGTATAGTTTACTTTCAATATGTAGGTATTTAGTGAAAAGCTGGTATTTTGACATTTCAAAGAGACACTTCAATTTTATTTATTTTAATAGATTATATTATCGTTTTGAATATTTTCTATTGTTAGTCCGGCAAAAAGTAGCAAACGACAGCGTTCGTTGGCTACTCGTAAAGCCACACAGCATGGCATGGCAAAGCACCGAAAAACGGCCTTCCGCCTCCATACTCTGTGCTTCCGCGGCATACTGCAACTTCTCGCGGTATGCTCAAGTAAGCCCGTTGTGACGATACCAACGAAATGTGAGTGCTAAGGGTAGGAAAATAAGATTCAAAATCATTTTCGATTACGGGAATCCTTTGCCCTGCCTTGCGATGAGCGCCGTCCTCTAGTATACCGACTGCTGAGCGTAGGGTTCGATTTCTAGGTCAAGCAAGATTGGTTTTTCTACTGGAAAACTCGGGTTACACCCAGTTGGCAACGTTCCCGTTTGGCAACGCTACATATACTTACCTATAGATATTATCGCGTGCACCAGGTACAGTAATTTTTTTATGGAATATTTAAGTATTTGTTTGAAATGAAAAAAAGTATGTACCTATTTAAGATTTATGGAGTGTAATTTTTTATGTATCATACAGGGTGGCAGGGATATCGACGCGAAATCTTTTACCATGGATTCAGTATATGATTCTGAACCCCCCTGCGTTAAAATTTGTCGTGGTTTAAAAAAAAAAATCTGTGAAACTCCGGGAGTGCCGACAGAAATGAAAACTTGAAAAAAAATCGGCACCGCGGTAATCAACGCCCTGATGTCTTTTTAATGGTCAAAAGGTGGTGTCATCACGGTGTCGCGAAATCAATGGTTTAGTCCCATCTCAAAAATGCCCAACGCGCCTAAAGAAGTTTCCACTTAAAAATTTTTGCTGTTTCTTAGAAAACTGCAATCCCTATACGCGGTCAAAATGTATGGAACAGCTGATTTTTTTTAAGGGTTCTGGCCACCCTGTATAAAAATATAATATAATATGATTAGTAATAATTTAAACTAAGCAAAGCAAAATCAACAACATACGTTACTACAATATAATATAGGTAGATTATGTTTATTCATTCCAAATATCTATTTGTGACTATTAAACAAGTCGAAAATATAAAATTAGAACTGAACATAGCAAATATTACGTAAATAAATTCGGTACACTAGAACTTTTTACTCTGACAGTACTTTAACGTATGCTCAGGTACGTAATATCTATAAACATAACCAATGTATATGTAGCGTTGCCAAACGGGAACGTTGCCAAGCGGGAGTAACCCGAAAACTCTCAGTTGCTTACTGGATTTTTGTGCCCAGTTGATAGCAATCTATGCTCGCCTACTTTTACATGGGATTTACGAGTACATCTCTGTCTACCTCCTAGGAAATAGAGGCTTGATGTTATGTAGAATCTGTATTACACCATGTTTTGTTATGGGGCGCGGTCAGCAACTGGTCAGATTGATATTATCTAGTCTTCTCATGGAATTTATTGATTGTCAGATGAAAACCAGAGATAAGGTGGGGTTTTGTTATCACAAAATAATCTAAATAGCTATTAGCAATTCATTATTATTATGTTACTATTAATAGTAGAACTTCTTAAAAACAACAGAAAAAAACCGGCCAAGTACGAGCCGGACTCGCACACGAAGGGTTTCACCGTACAATATTTAACACTATTTTTTTATAATTAATTTCCTTGTATCGTTACCGCCTTCAATTTTTTACTTTATTTATTTTCACGGAACCTTAATAGTATTTGGGTCCCGTTAGCAACCTTTAGGTAAAAAACTACTTACCTACTGATTAATAACTTTCCGAGAAAAGTTTAAATGTCAACAAGAAGTGTTCAATTCGCCGTTAGATTACAGTACGTAATTAACTCTTTACGGATTAATAACCTTTAATGATAAACTCGTTTAAAAGACTATTTAAGAACGCATTTAATTAATGTAAGATTCCAATGGACGACACGTGAAATAATTTTCGATATAATTAAGGACATGTGAATTTTTTTTAAATATGAATGTGGTCAAATGGCTTTAAAAGAGTAGGAGAAGACCAATGAAACGATGGATGGACTGCGTGAATGATGTTGTGGCTATTTTCAGCATGGGTTATTTCCGTCATGGCGACCAATCTTAGCGGAGACAAGCCTTCGGCGTGGGAGATATTATAGTGTACTACTGTGTGCGCAGACACTAGTGCACCCTTGTTTCCCTAACTCTCATAGTCCGATCATCCGATGGGACGGCAATCCGACACGACCGGAGAGAGATCAGGCGCAGGACCAACTTCCGAGACACGGGGGTAGCACCGCCAACTACCAAACTCCGGGCTGTCAGATACTAAGGAATTCCTAACAACGATATAGGCAACATATTTCCTACATAGATGTGGCGCCGAAACGAAAAGAAGAACAAGTAGACCAAATGTAAAGTACTTAATATTCTTCCTAGTTTTCTCACGTAAATGTGCATCATATTGTAACCTGACCTCCGACAAAATGGACCTGTTCACATAATTACCGAGTCATTTGCTTATCAGCGACATATATAAATTATTGTAGCCTTACGCGACGCCTCATAGTGTCGTGGAAACTTTGTCTGGGCATCCTTATCCTTACATATTATAAAACAAAGTCCCCCGCCGCGTCCGCGTCGCGTGTATATCTGTAGATATTTTTTTCTTTTTGTTTTATTATTCTGTACTTACTTTGGACTCTATTGGAATATTCTCTGTTATTATTTGTTTTTCATAAGATAGTTCCACTAAATATAAATTACAACAAAAATGAAACGAGCGACTCCGGGGGCAAGAACTGTGTTATGCAAGTTGTTGACTTATTTCTTAGTTAGCAGACTTCAACTTGTTTATTTCATTAGGTCTGCCCGATTGCTCACGAATACATGTGTGCTCAAATAAATAGACAATTTCAATACTTCCCCATTTTGGAAATTCGTGCATAGTGATGTGACATTTTTGAATTATCGATCGATAAAAAATTGCAGTCCTAAGTATTTAGCAAAATTAATAAGTTTATCGATTTTAGACCCCAAGTCGAGGTTTTGTTTTGTGTTTTTTTTTTGTAAATTAAGGTGTCTATCGTCTAGCGGAAGTTCTTCAATATAATAGAGGGAAATGATTCATTGGGCAGCGGTTTAAGGCGGGGGTCCAAAGATTTCGATCACTAATGCATCACTGTGGCTCCCAAACTAAGCACGTTACTGATCCGTGATCCGCTGAACTGAGCTGACGTCCATAGTGGAAATAATTTAACAAGTTTAAAGAGGAATTCCTTCCAGCAGCGTAAGTAAGTATTTTGTTTATGTTTGAGTAATGTAAATAGAGAGTACAATCTGTTATTTTTATTGAAGCGCAATTTGTTTATTTATCGATTGAAAGAAACCTATACTATATATTTGAAGAAATCCATTATTCATTGATTGCATTGTTGTTATAAATATGTACAGCTAGAAGCTAGAAACTAACTGGGATATTTTTTTTTTACCCGACTTTGCGTCAGTAAAGACAGGGTTATGTTTTACAAGCGTATATATGCATCTTTGTATGTGGGATTCTTTATACCTTCGGAGCATCGTAACTGCTGGTTATATTTTTATAAGTAGGTACTGAGGTGTCTATCGACTTGTCTGCGGACGGCGGTCGCGCGGTGGTTATTCCCTAGACATTTGTCACATTAATGTAATTCTGACAATGATAATGACAATGACTTAATTTTTTAAAACAATTAATCAGTTTTAAGGTTGCCTATGGCATAATTTTTTGAATACAGTGATAGTCGTTGTTAAACAAACTAGTTTAATAAAAAAATATGAATTAGAGCATTAAGCTTATCGTGATAGATATGAGGACAACACTATTCATTGTTTTAATACCTTGTAACTTTTATTAATGAAACCATTTCATACTTGATAGTTTGAGCTTCCGCATCATTATGTAATAAATTCCTAATGAAGGATTTACTTACTGTAGGTCAAACTCAAACACAAAAACAAAAACTACCTATTCAAGGTGCTTCAACGGCGGTCGGACAAAATTCAAAATGACTTTTTTAAAGATGACTGACGTAACCTTAACTACTAAATTATGATTTAATATCATTGACACCGATTACCTTATAATTAGATTTATCATTGCTGAGTTTGCTAACTACACAGTTTTTTAGAAGTTTGTATTGCATAGGTGCCAAAATGCAAGAACACTCGTGTAGGTACCCTATACCTCTTGCAGGCATACCCTCGTCACTATCAAACACTAATTAAGCGACACTAAATGAACACCTTAATAAAATAACACTTTGTAAATCCAACAGTGTTCTTACAACTCCGTGTCTATGCAACAAGCCGATTGTAACTCAAAGCGGGCATTAGGCTATAAAGTCACAAAGGGCTCATATTTTCAAAGGGTGAACGATATTACGAAGGAACAGTCTTGAACTCTTGACACCCTATCTTTATTTAGGCCAGTACAATTATATTATAGGTAGGTATTCTTTTATTCCGTTCAGACACACGATTGACCAAGACGAGGGTAAAGGACAATCAATTCAAAACAATCCAGAATGAATGCCTAAATAAAATCGAGCTGTTAGAAAGTTGAAATTCCAAGAGTGCTTTTATTTATTCATTTAAGTGTCGCTTAGTGGTAGTGAAAACGGGCATAAAACGCAATAATGCCAAAGAAAGCTTCGGAATTTTCCCCCAAAACCGGTTCATACATACATATCACCTTAATGGTCATACATCCATACAAATAAGTAGGTATTTTATACCTAAATGCGAAAAAAATCTGTGTGTCTGTTAACGGATTTCGATAAAGGCACACAGGTAGACCATCACCTGAGTTAGGATACTTTTTACCCTGTAGTTCGATGCCGGTCGTGGGATAATTTGCAACCTCCGAAGCCGCGGGGAAAACCCAGTTCTTCTATGTCCCAATCAGCAGGAGGCCAGCAGGAGCCGTAGAGATATTATTTTATTTATTACTATTCATGACTCACGTGTAGGGCACGCGGTCTGCGATGGGCAAATTACTTGTTATGAGGTCTGATGTTGGTTCAAATATTGTTATGCAATAATATCCTGGCAACGGCGACTCGGTAACAAGCATGCAAGTATTTGTCGTTCACAGACTGTCTGTCTCACTCTACTCTCCTGTTGTCGCAGGTCTGCTGGGAGAAATTTCTAATTAAATGAGCCGTGCCTTTGTGCTCTTCTATAGTTATGTATTTTTGTCTACAACATGTAAAAAAACCCTGTGCGATCCGTGAGGGTGTTGTTAGGTATCGTGCTGAGAGTCTATTTATGTGGTAATTTTCAGGAAAAAAAAAAACCTCATTTTTTTTCAATGGGGTATTTTACCAGGCTATTTACGTGGCGCGCGGGCAGCCGTCATTTAGCGAGTGTCTACAAGTCATAACTTATGACCCCTGTTGAAAATTTTCTAAGTTTTAATGGATTTGGAGTAATTTTGGTACTAAAAATGTGAATTTTAATCAACAAAAACTTTTTATTTTCAATAATATTTTTTTTTTTAAATTACTTGTACCTGTGCCCCTTTCGGATCGGATAAGGTTTTTTTTTACATATTGTATAAAGTGTTTTGAGTGAACATAAATAAGTAACATAAATAAATGCATGGATTCTTAAAGCCATTTTAGCATCTTAGGTACTTACTATAAGGTATTCAAAAGTACCTACATAATCAGCTTATAATGTGCCCACTGCTGGGACACAGGCCTCCTCTCTGTAAGAGGGAGTGGGCCGTAATCCACCACGCAGGCACATCGGCTTGGTGAATGTTGCATGTGTTTAAACTTTTGTTTCTAGGACATGCCGATTTCCTTAGTTTTCCTTTACCGTTTTGAGAGCAGTGGTGATGAAATTATTTACAAAAAGTAAAGCGCCTGTCTGGGTTCTAACCCAGACAGGCGCTTAACTCACCAGTCGTAGCTCGAAGGTTCCAACCTTCGAGCTACGACTGGTGAGGAGAGGAGTACGAAGGCCACCACCGCTTTAAGGCTCTTTCAAACAGGCGCGACACGCGACGCGACACAAAGACACCGCTTGTCGCGCGACGAGCGGTGTCTTTGTGTCGCGTCGCGTGTCGCGCCTGTTTGAAAGTGCCTTTAGGCGTGCAAATTCCTAGATTTTTGTTGACTTATTTATGCATGAAAGTAAGTAAAATCCTGGCAATCCTTAAAATTTGATGTTTTTTTTTCCAATGTAGCATAAAGGCTCGTGCAAACTGGCGCGATATCGGGGGGCTACAGGCAGCGCGACGCTTGTAGCGCCCGCGATATCGCGCCAGTTTACACGATACCATAATGATACTTACTACCATGATGATACTTACTTACCTACCTACCGCATGGCCTTTGCAATTGTGCAAAAAATATCATTACAGTTGATTATGGTAGAGGCTTGTTAGTTGGTAAACTAAATGTCATTGACACCGGTTTTTTTTAAATTTGGTGTAAGTCCTCACCAGTTTTATACCTCCTAGGTCACACTTTCTTCCTCAAACCTCAATTCCCGCTGCTCAAAAGCAGGGGTTGAAGGTTAACTTTGTCGACTTGTGCGTATCCTTAAAACCCCTTCACATAATTCAAATTACATATTTATCTAGCTAGATTGAGCAGTGGTGACCTGGTGGTAACAGCCCCGATTTGAGAGTTGTAGGTCGTGGGTTCAATCGAACCCAGGCAGGCGCTTTATTTTGTGTAAATAATTTTTTATCACATCTATTCCAAAAGAGCTAGTTTATTCTTCGTAAACAGGGACTAAAATTGCTTTTTAATCCCTAGGGACTAAAATGATTTCAATTTGGAATGTGGGTTCAAAATGAAAATCCAAGATGGCAACTCTGAAAATTTTCTAATTTATTATCATGAGTATCGTTTTCATGGTTTTCAAGGGTAGTAAAGCCGATAGTGAGGTCAAAATGAAAATCCATAATGGCAGCTGCGAAAATTTTGTTTTTTAAATCATACGTGAGAAGGAACTTTGTTCCTGTTGGGGGTCGGATCACACACGTTTTTTTTTCTCACAGAGGGTGATAAAAAGTAGAGTTTTCACCTCGGGAGCAACACTGTTTTAAGCTAGAGTGACGTACTTTGAATCCCTCGCTGCGCTCAAGATTCTACTTAGAATCCTTCGCTCCGCTCTGGATTCAAAGAAACACTCTCGCCTTAAAAATATTTGTTTGCTCCCTTGGCAAACAATCTACTATTATTACCACTGCTCTCAAAACGGTGAAGGAAAACATCGTGAGGAAACCGGCATATCCTAGAACCAAAAATTCTAAGACATGTGAAATCCCGTACTGAGCCAAAAAGTTTTTTATGGTGGGTAGGTAATATTTTTTGCATGGATTTACGGTATACTATCGCAGGTTAACGAGAACGCCTATCGTTAGTTAACATAACTGTATAACAAAAAATGTTATAAAAAATGTACGTAGTGTGTATGAAGTGTATCTGTTTATCGTCACGATTCACGTCGTCACATCGTCTTCAATTTCTATAAGTTTTGTTTCTTCCTTCGGATGAGTTCTATTGATTTTCGTTATCAAACTCATAACGGTTCAAAAGATATTAAATTAACAAAAATCGATTTCTTTGTTTTTTTCCGTACAATTTATCGTCAACATGTTTCTGTCTGTGAGGCGTGCACGATGGAAATTTTCCAAATTGTTTCCTATGGTATTAGTCGAAACAAAAGGCGTAGTAAATGTAGTAGGTATGTCACAAACAGACAGCAGATCGTTGCCTTCTCTATCATCAAACGTAAACAATCTAATTTTAGTTTTGAATTCATGCTTTTTCTTACGTTTTTTTGCAATTTGCAGGATATGTTGATCTAAATATGATTCGCAGCCGTATCAAATATTTGTTTAAGAGATAATAAGTAATAAAAAAATCATCTATACAATTCTCGAAGTTCATATTACACTATTGAATGACTATCTCATGAAATCGTGACATTTGAGGTCAATTCTAACTTAAGGAGTTGTATTTCTGATTCCAATGATTATAATTCTGTAAATACATATTTGTGATGATCGCGAATCATATTTTAAATCAAGATACAACCTGACACTGGCCTGCAAATTGCAAAAAACGTAAGAAATTTTTAAATTACGCGGGAACTTCTTTGCAAAAAATCTTAGTGAGTGTTAACTTTCTTTTGAAGTTCTGGATTCTTTGGCACGTGAGCAGTTTTGTCCAAATTCTGATTCAATGTCACAAATTCTCAAAGGTTGCATAAGATTTAATTAAATAACCCTATGATATATTTATAGTTCCACATCAATGGAAATGACGTCCTAACTCCAAATAAAGGACAACGACATGTCATGTATTAAATAAGAACCGGTTCTATAGCACGGAAATAATATATCCTATTCGGTACATGTCGGATTTTATTACAACTATGGTATGTAACCTTATTCAAGGCTTCATCATTAAAAGTTCCTTAAATCAAATAAATAATTAGGTAGGTAAGTATAGCTCAACAGTTGATGCGCGTATTATCGAGCAAGAGGCTGTAAGCTCGCTCCCTACCCGTAACACTTTTGATCCAGTTTTAATATTTAGAAGTAGGAGGGGCTAACAGGAATAGGCAGGAGGGCTTAAGGTACTCACTTCTAGTACTCTCATGTGCAACCCTAGTTTGTCAGACGTTCTCATCAAGATTTATTAATATCGCTCCATGACATCAATAGAAAATTGAAGCAACTATAAGCTGTTTGCCGCAGTAAACTTGTCCTAACTCCTAACCGCTTATACTTGTATTTTTCAGACAATGCTATCCCTGGAGGAGCTAGCGGTACGTCTGTTCGACGCAGGCGCAGTACGTCTCGGAGACATCGAAGCCAAGATCGGCAGACGAACGCCCATCTACTTCGACCTAAGAGTCGTCGTGTCACATCCACAGATCATGGTAAATATTGAAGCCATCATAGACTTCCGTTCTTGAGCTCGTGGCTAAGTAATAACAGCCGCACTGGTCGATCTTCAACGATAAGCAACGCTTGCCGAGGTCGGTCCGTGGATGGGTGACCATCCATTACAAACCAAGACTCCTCCGTGCCTCGGAAAGCACGTCAAGCCGTTGCTCCCGGCTGTCATTTGTAGATCTTTGACAGTCGTTACGGGTAGGAAGCCCGATCCGGAAGTCTGCCAACCAGTCTTACCAAGGGGTATCATACTACTCTGCGGTAACTGGAAGGTCAGATAGCTGCATCTGGTTAAACTTGAAGCCGACCCCAACATAGTTGGGGAAAGGCTAGGTCGATGATGATAGACTTAACATAACATCAAGCCTGTATCCGCGAAGCTGGACAGACGACGTTTATTATATCACCCACATTTCGCCAGTTATGATTATTCAACGGGCACAAATTAAGACTCCGGGCGGCTACTTGTTTTTTTTATTTTTTTATCGAAGTACTCTATAACACTTATCCCGACCCGGAAATCAAACCCAGAAGCCCAGAACTTCACACCCAAAGGATAAAACGGGACCCTATTACTAAGACTCCGCAGTTCGTTCGTCTGTCTGTCACCAGGCTGTATCCCATGAACCGTGATAGTTAGATAGTTGAAAATTTCACAGATGATGTATTTCTGTTGCCGCTATAAAAATAAATGCTACAAAACAGAATAAAATAAATATTTAAGGGGGCTCCCATACAACAAACGTGATTCTTTTTTGCTCGTTTTTATAGATTATGGTAAGAAACCCTTCGTGCGTGAGTCCAACTCGCACTTGGCCGGTTTTTTAATCCGAGACACTAATTTGACAGGTGCAAATGTCAAACTCCAAATTGAAAAAAACAAAGTAGTACAATCACCTGAAATGTCAAATTAGTCTGGGATCAAAAAAACGAACTATAGAGCGACGACACAGCTCATACTTATAAAATATCATAGATGTATTATTAAAACTGGCGTCAAAAGACTGTTAATGGTACCAAGATAATAGTAATGTGATTGCAGCCGTCGAAATAAGTAGATAGTTTTTTTTTTGTGCAACCTTTCTTCTTATAATTATAATGCATTAGTGCACTAAAGTGTCTAAATGATATAATGTATTAGAGAGGAGCCCTTCAGCTTGTTCGTTTAATTAAGTAATTTATTATCAGGCAAAAAAGGATAATAAATTAATCCCTGTGGTAATAAATCAATTTGAACTGTTGCTAAGCCCGTAAGTCGTTATTAAATAAATAAAGTCAACCACTCTATCTGTTTATTCAGACTCGTCTACAGTCCGCAGACATATTTAGATGTTATCCTCTAAAAAACTAAGAATTATTACCAATAACAGTAATTAATACCCTAATTTTACATTTCAGCTTTCAGTGGCACAACATTTAGAGAAGCTAGCAAGGAATATTGATCATGACTTGTTGTGTGGGGTGCCATACGCCGCCTTGCCGCTAGCCGCAGTCATGTCAGTCAACACCAACACGCCTATGATCATGAAAAGAAAAGAAACAAAGATGTACGCCACCAAAAGAATCCTAGAAGGAATCTTCGAGAAAAACCAGAAATGCCTTGTTGTGGAGGACGTAGTGACATCTGGCGGCAGTCTAATGGAAACTGTTGGCACTTTACGTTCTGAAGGTTTGACCGTGACGCACGCCGTAGTAGTTCTCGACCGAGATCAAGGTGGCGCTAGTGTGTTAAAACAGAACGGAATTCATGTAAAATCGATATTCACTTTAACCGGTTTGTTGAGAATATTGAATGAAGCCGGCAAGATTAATGAAGAAACTGTTGAAATTATATTAGATCACATTAAAGAATGTCAGTTTAGCAATTCAGATTTTATGAAGGACAATTTGGAGCTTATGCCGGTGTAAAGCTTTTCGTCATTTTTGATGAATCTCGATGTAAGATGGTGGAATTTTACGTTACCAAATTACTCAAACACCATTTAGGATTCATCTCATCTGCCCGTGTAATTCATATTAGACTGTATTACCAACTTACATTCCTTCATAATTACTTTTATTCTGTGTAAATAAATAGCCAACATGGGTTTTCCAATGTTTGTCAACGTTAAGAATGTGTTTTGCTGTATTACCAGCACCCTAACTGCGTAACACACGATCAATCATAATCTGAATAATTTAGAAGGATATTGCTAATCCATTGCCTTATAAGCTTCAAAAATTTGTCTGCTCAACAACGTAAATAACGCAATGAATGTTGTTGAACTGTCAAATGTAACAAATTGTGATTGATCGTGTTACGCAATTTAGGTGCAGATGCAGTTACTGGCATTAAATCTAAGATTGAACTTAGATAGGTAGGTACCTAACTGCTTTTTGATTTTTTATTCATTACGTGTAGGTATGTTGGTAAGTACCTACTTATAGTTGACCTAAATAATTCTTCTAGTCTAGACTGTAGGTATGGGGCCTTGTCCCACTGCAGGGTAAAGGCTCCTGCATACAGGCGCGACGCAACTCTGGTGGAACAATGTCTATGAAAACTTCTCGGATATAGCCTATCAGTGTCGCGTCGCGTCGTCACGTCGCGCCTGTTTGTAGAAGGCTTTTAATAAAGGCCTGCCTCTCCCTTAGATAAATGTTTTAAAATAAGCATAATGTAAGTACCTACATGAAGGTGTAGGTATGAATATATTTATAATATAGATTTCTATTAAAATTGCATTTTACATCTAAGAACCTGTATGACCCAAGAACCTACTTACTATTTTAAGTTTCCTTATTTAGGTAAGTACGTAAGTACCTACTTAACTAAATCTGTCATGAATTCACGAGACCATATACATAAGGTAGGTAGGAATAAACCTGGACATCACCACAAGAATTAGGTAATTACATAATTCAATTTAAAATATTTTTTTTTATTTCACAACAACCTACATGGGCACTTCTGAAACAGCAGCAGAAGCTAGGCACCGTCCCAATTGGTTGTTCCTATTTAGAAGAGTCGGCAAGGAACTCCACGGTTACTCTAATCTCGCACCTACGGCAATAAATGACTCCCAAAACAGAAACCATGCAGTACTCTCTTGAAGTCCTGAATGATCCTTCCTACATACCTAAGTACCTTTTTCAATAGGGGTAGGGTTGCCCTTATGATATAGGTACCTAGGCTGTGTTGGTTATACCCACACAATTTGATACTTACCTATTAATATACAACAAATCTCTACGGACAATTCGTTACGGAGCTATTTATAACGCTGCCATAGTCCTTATTAACCGTACCTTCGGCTAAATATATTTTACCTTTGTGAATCCCTAACCCATTTTCCTGTTTTGAACTAGGTACTCTGCTATGTAGTAAGATCTATTTTAGTGCCAACTGATAAAAGCCGCGCTAATACAATGCGTGGAGCACCGTTATCCACTGTTGATGAGGAAACGGCCACGTCCGGCGAATGCAAATGCATAATCGTACCCAGTTTGGTCGTCGCGTCGTGTAGAATTTTACACTATCCATTGCGTTTATGCTTACGCTCTCCACTATGTACAGCCTCTATAAGATGTATACAATAAAGACAAGAATTCTTTGATTTTCGACAATTTGTATTCCGTATCATGTGTTATTGTCGTTGACCGTCCGCAATGGTTAACTTTAGCGCAAAAATAATGCCGGTAACCCTCCCGGAGGGTTCACTTCCGATATGTATGGCGGCATGGCGTATGAGTTCTATGAAAAGTGGGTGGAGTCAAAAGTGTTAATGCTGATTGTACTCACAGCCACATATCAAGCTGACCTCTAATTGCATAGCAGTGTGTACTTACCTACTTATACTTTCTTCTGAATGCCTCCAGCGGTGTGATCTTTCTTGTGCAGTTGGTCGTTAATTAGGTACTTTGCAAGCCTCTGACAAATCTGTATAAAATCCCCTGATCCTACGTAGGTTATCGAACTACCTAGCCTTAGTGGTGTAATACTACTTAGTCAGTACCTACGTACATCAGCCAGGGCCTCGTCTTTTTGGGAACTGGCTGGGTGCCTCTTCTTGGAATTTTGCGTGCAAGAGTATGTAGGTAAGTACTATTTAGGTTGCATTTTTGGTTACTAGGCTCCTGCCTATTTCTATGAAACAGCGGATTTAAAAAAAATATATCAGACGAATAATTTCAACGCAGGGTTCACAATTTTGTACTGAATCCATGGTAAAAGTTTTCACGCCGATGTCCTGCCAATCTGTATAAAACATATTCCATCGTGATAGGTATCTAAATACCGGAATAGTTTTTCATTAACTGGTATAAATGGAAGGTGTGTGTGTCATTTAAATGTAATTATTTCTGCTAGTTAGGTACTTTTCTGTTACTATTTGACTGGCAGTCAAGTCAGGAAAATGTAAATAAAACGATTCAAGTAAAATCATTGTAGTTTTATTACTCACTGGAATATAATTATTAAAAACCTTTGATCGATTTCGAAATGTTGTACTAGCTTTTTAGTAAAAAAGCCAATGAATAACACATTAATCTGACAGTATCAAACGAAGTATTAAAATTAAACTTAGGCATTAAAAAATAGTTCAGCCTTATCAAAAAAAAGATCTTTTCCTTTGTGTCGACAGCACTGTGCTGGTAGTCAGGCGAAGGGCCCACGTCGCTGGGGGAACCTGTTTACAGCCATAAACATCCGAGAGTCGCCCTTCAGTCAAGGAAAACACATACACGGGAATGTAGACGCGACGTCACCAACGTGTAGGTACGTCCTACGTAACATAAATAAGTCAACGACGGTACAGTTACACGGAAATACTAATGCAAATCAAAAGACGTCCCGTGCGACGCGCCGGACACTCGGATCGGGAGCAGGGGGAGCAGGGGGAGCAGGGTGTTGGGGTTGCGGGATGGGGTTGGGTGTGAGTGCTTAGTTGTCCTCGATCTCTTGTTCTGCCTCCTCGTCGAACTCGGCGTCCTCGTCGGCGGTGGCCTCCTGGTACTGCTGGTATTCGGACACCAAGTCGTTCATGTTGCTCTCCGCCTCGGTGAACTCCATCTCGTCCATGCCCTCGCCGGTGTACCAATGCAAGAAAGCCTTACGCCTGAACATAGCGGTGAACTGCTCCGAGATGCGCTTGAACAGCTCTTGGATGGCGGTGGAGTTGCCGATGAACGTGGCGGCCATCTTGAGACCACGAGGTGGGATGTCACACACGGCGGTCTTCACGTTGTTAGGGATCCATTCCACGAAGTATGACGAGTTCTTGTTCTGGATGTTGAGCATCTGCTCGTCCACCTCCTTCATGGACATGCGTCCACGGAAGATGGCGGCAACGGTCAGGTAGCGGCCGTGACGCGGGTCGCATGCCGCCATCATGTTCTTGGCGTCGAACATCTGCTGCGTGAGCTCGGGCACGGTGAGGGCGCGGTACTGCTGGCTGCCGCGAGATGTCAGGGGAGCGAAGCCAGGCATGAAGAAGTGGAGACGTGGGAACGGCACCATGTTGACGGCCAGCTTGCGGAGATCCGCATTCAGCTGGCCAGGGAACCGCAGACACGTCGTCACGCCGGACATGGTGAGCGACACCAGGTGGTTGAGGTCGCCGTACGTGGGTGTGGATAGTTTGAGCGTGCGGAAGCAGATGTCGTATAGTGCCTCATTGTCAATACAGTAGGTCTCGTCTGTGTTTTCTACTAACTGGTGGACTGATAGTGTGGCGTTGTAAGGTTCTACTACTGTGTCTGACACTTTGGGCGAAGGTACAACTGAGTATGTGTTCATAATTCTGTCGGGATATTCCTCTCTGATTTTGGAGATAAGAAGTGTGCCCATTCCGGAACCAGTGCCGCCGCCGAGCGAGTGTGTGAGTTGGAATCCTTGAAGGCAGTCACATGACTCTGCTTCCTTGCGTACGACGTCTAATACTGAATCGACTAGCTCAGCGCCCTCGGTGTAGTGACCCTTAGCCCAGTTGTTACCGGCTCCAGACTGTCCGAACACGAAGTTGTCCGGTCGGAAGATCTGTCCGAAGGGTCCCGACCGCACAGAGTCCATGGTGCCGGGCTCGAGGTCGACGAGGATGGCGCGGGGCACGTACTTGCCGCCGGAGGCCTCATTGTAGTAAACGTTGATGCGCTCCAGCTGCAGGTCCGAGTCGCCATGGTAGGCGCCGGTGGGGTCGATGCCGTGCTCGTCGGAGATGATCTCCCAGAACTGAAACAATCACAAACAATACTTGTTAAAATGAACAAAACATCAATTAGAGACAGGTACCTATTATTGAAGCTAAGTTGAAAGTTAACGCGCGAGGCGAGAATATCGACTAGCACAAGGCAGGGCGTCTGTGCTCAGTGCGTAGGATGAGTCACGGTCGCCCCGGCGACCGAGTTCGCAACAAACGGCGGCTCTCGAGGTGTTGCCTCGTCATTAACATATTTACGAGGTCGACGTTATCGATCCAACCCACTACCATAAAGGTACATCAACGATTTAAATCACATCTTAAACCGATGAATAAGCATAATTGCAGCAAAAACATTATGGCCGCCCACTTTCGTGTTTATGTCATGTTGCCTTAAAAGAGGAGAGCGCGGAGCAAGTTTCTCGTTTGGTCCGACAGCCTGTCGAACAATAAATCAGGCGGGTCGGAGTTGCTGTGTGCACACAGCGCACTCGATGTTCGCGTGCCACTTTTAGGACGAATCGAGCATACTTCTTGGTACAAAACACAAGTCATCCATTAATATTGCGGCGATATTTTATCGCGAATCAATTGAAAGGCTTTCTAGGTAAATGAAACTCGGCGAATAGAGAACGGACGATAAGATCGGTTGTTGACTCATTCGTGGCGAGATTATAATGTAGAAGAAAATATTTTTTAAACAGTATAGTCACGTAGCATGTTTTAATCATGACTGTTTTTCAGGAGTTACTAACGCTAACAATAGGCAGTATTGTCGTCTGAAAAAGGACAAGCTTAGCGCATACTCAGCAGTCGGCACGCAATTTATTGCTTCTACATTAAAGGATAGGCTACACAATCTAAATAAAAGTCTAATGAAACCTGCACAATTCTATCATGTTTATGATTTTTCTGTTGTAAAGATTATCTTTATCAGTATTATTGTAACAATAATCTTTACTATCGCTTCAACAGCACTACACTTTGGAACTCTTCGTGGAAGTCTTAAAGAGTGTGCGTCATATTGGTGGACGTGATGTGATGATCCACACCACGACTTCATCATAACAGAATAATGTAGCGCCTTGTTGGTAGGCACATAAGTAGGACACTTCATGTACCTTCAATGAAGCGCATAGCATCAACATACCATGATTATCAATGGTTATAGCTATTTATGGTCTTTATAATCTCGTAAATTGAATTTACAACCCATTCAGAACATTTTATCGCCGAAAAGTCAGTCGTTCGATACGTTGATCACGCTACAAAAAGCGGGTCAACGCGGAAGAAGTCACGGGATTGGCTTAGCTCGTAAAATCACAGACTGGCACGGAGACAGTCGCGTGTCGCCGGCAATTACCATCAGAGACATGCAAATAAATATGAAAGTTTTGAAAAGTACGGCTTATTAGCATTTAGGTAAAACAATGACTGACGGTGAATGTTGATAGTTTTCTGCGAGTCGTAAGTGTTATAATGTTTTAGATTACTCACGTTAAACACATTTCTATTTCTTTTCTACAGCGTCATACCTACTCATTTCCAAACATAAAATAATAGGTACCTACAAGTAAACTTGTCAAGATTGCCAACAATGTGTTCTTATACTATACCTACAAGTCAATTTGCCAAGATTGCCTGCTACAAATGCAATTTTCTTCAAACAACAGAATTTTTCAGTCAAAAATATACTTGAAATTATTCAAGAACGTATCGTTGCATTTCTCAAAAGCGCTTCACATTTCTGTAAAGTGAAATAAATAAAAAGCTCTCACCGCTGCACGATGGCTATTCAAAGAGTTCGGGCATTTTGCCAGATGCTGGAAAAAACGCTTCCGACATCTCGCACACGTCGAATAAACCGAGTTATTATAGGAAGACAGGTTATGTGCATTTTATTTTCCATACAAATAGAGTTCATTGAATGTTTCGTTTGAAAAAACTAATCATGAATTTGTCTTGGCAAGGAAAAACCTAGACTATGTGTAGGTGTGCCTCGGGATATTGATTTTCCTAACTTTCTTTTCCAATCATTTTCTAGAAATTAAGATGCTATCGTACTTACTTAGTTATCAGAAGATGATATATTTTCAAGAGTACATAATGACAGTAACCTACTCAAAATAATCATGATGCATTATTTTAATGATTACCTATGTGTATGTCATTTTCCAGTCCATAAAACAAGATAGGTAGAACACGTCACATTATTGATATTGCACTAATTAACGAACATTTATTGATCAAGAAGGTAATTGATTCGATTAGAAAAGTCTACATTACTTAAAAAATACCGTAAACACGTTTTTTTTTATTGGTTGATCGGCAATTGCCTTTTCAACTAGATAGTTTAAATGCCATCTGTATTAACAAGTTTAATTAAATTACGTTTACAAATCCTATGTAATCATTCAATTAACTTTATTCATTAAACAATTGGACCGTTCACGTGTTTTATCCAATTAATCCTATTTATCTGAATACTATAATGGCTGCCTCAGGCTGGTCTATTGACCATGTGGACGGATTAAAGTTATTTGTTTGTCCAGAGTTAATCTTTGAATTAGGTCAATTTTGATCGTCTTTCCGGGTGTTAAGTATTTGTGTAGGTGCTCAGATTACGTAGGAAGACAGAAGTTATACTAATCAGATTAATTTACAGCAGAGACTGAGTTTGAAATCGGTTGTAAGCAAATTTCCCAACAGGCAGCCTGCAATCGACAATATACTTAACAATTTTTTTTTTTGCCAACCATTCACGAGTTTACAAGTCGACAAAAAAAAAAAAATTTACTTGTAGCTAGACTAATCTTTTACAGGCGTTGTTACATGTTCCATCAGACTTAAGTTATTATAGGTAGGTATCAAATTTTAAGACATCAAAGAGGCTTTCAAACATCAAAACAGTTCCCGATTGTGCAACACGCCATAGGATAGTTTTCTCGTCGTAAACTTTGTTTCTACTAACATGTGCTAAGCCGTGCTATTTCGGCTGCCGCGGAAGAGCGTCGGTCATTGAACTTCTAAGTCTACCGCGGTAGCTGCTGCTACCAGTGCCTACCTATTTAAATTTCATAATTAACTTTGCAGAACGCGCATGAAATTAAAATCTGCAATTATGCGAGAGCCTTTTTATTGGCTGCTATATTTTTTAATGTGATGAAGTAAAAAGAAATCTCGCGAATGTGCTATCATTGTTTACGAATCTTAATAATACAACTACTTTAAAAATAACACGATTTTTTTTCTCAAATTGATTACTTAAATATTCAAATACAACAGGAATGCGTCACTAATAAATTTAATACCTACTACAACATACCCAAAAATTTTTTTTTTTTGCCTGTAAAAAAAGGCGTCCACGGCAGCTGGCGCGTCGTACCTAACATTTGGCGGATTCCCGCACCAACGGATAGGACTCGAATTTCGAACGTTACAAACTGAGGCCTACGATTGGTCGGCCCTTATCACGGGACGCGGCTGGCCAGCCTTGAGCGGGATCCAAACATGCGTGCCCTTTATTTATAACGGTTTTTAGAGGCAGGTATGGCGCGAATTTAGGTAGAGAAAGTTCTATGAACTACGCCCATTGTTATCAATAACCGTTACAACTTACAAGAGTAGAAGTAAGTAGCTCAGAGGTAAGGAGCTCAGTAGAGTTGCAAGAAAAAACTATTGAATTGAACTCCTTCCTTTGTTTGAAACAGGCTTGTGGCATAGTTGGCATACCGGTCTTAAGTGCCTGTCATCAATTTCAAACTTGCCAAGTGCATGACCCAAAGCAATCTTATCCAAAAACATGAAATAATACATAATCTTAATAAATCGATAATCCAAATCCTCAGTTGATCCGCCAACCGGTGACTTACACGTGGAAGTAGGCGACAGCCGACTTCCCAAGTTCTTGCCTACGTATCGATCGATAGCTGCCAGATAGATAACTTAGGTGCGGCGGCATTCACCAAAACTCGCCTTTTACATAATATTTACACGATAACTGTTGACGTGACAGTATAAACGCGAGACTCGGTGAGAAAATTGACACGATAATGTAGAACAAAAAGGTCCGACGAAATGTCCGTACTCCACGACCACACCCACTGACTCTAAAATATGACAAACACTCGACCACCGTTAATTGAACACAATTTAGACAACATTCGCGAGAATTAATAAAGGAAACAGTCGTCAATTGTTTCATTTTTCGAGTCGTGGCGTGAGGCCGGCGTCACAAAATGCCGGCCGCTATGCCCCGTTCGAATTTTGATGTTTGAAAAACAAAAGAATAGCTTACCTTGGCTCCAATCTGGTTACCGCATTGTCCGGCCTGAATATGCACGATTTCCCTCATTTTGTTTTATATGAACTTATTTTACTTAGTAACTACAAAAATTGTTTTTCTGCTCCGCACGCACCACGTACTGTCGTGGTTGCTTGAAGAATAATTTTGTTCCGTTTCGTCCGATCGACCTAAGCTACGGATGCGATAGTGCTGTGGTGAAACCAGTACTGTGATGTATCGATAAAGTTTGTCGCATTGCGACATACTTTTAAAATAGTATTGAGAGTAGGCAACTTACACGTATTAAGGCTCGTGCAAACCAGCACGATTTCGGGAGCGCTACAGGCAGCGCGACCCTTGTAGCGCCCGCGATATCGCGCTGGTCTGCACGAGCCTTTATCGTACGTAGTAACTTATTCTATTTCACTAGTTAGTCATATTTCTTATTTCCAAACAATAATGTTGCCAATTTAATCAAAACAGTGAAATATTTTACAGCTATTTGCGACGTTATTGTTATTGTCCACTTTCTGCATAAACGGTCTTAAAAACAAGGACAATTCCCAAGAAGGGTTATGTTTTATCGTGCGGGACAGCCCAGGTGACACGCCAGCACTCTTTTTTTTTGTTAAAGGCTGTCTATACAGTTGAGTTAAAATTGTCTATACAGTTGAGTTAAAAAAATAACATGGTGGATTTTAGACGTCAATAAATTAGTCGTCGTGTTTTTGTAAGTCCCTTGGCCTACTTGTGGTTTAAAAAAAGGGTTTAGGTAGATGAATCATTAAGATAAAAATTACAGTTCGCATCAGACTGCTTGAAAATTGATCTTGACTTGAACAGTTTCGTTGTTTTTAAAGTCGGGATATTTTTAATCTTTTAATTATTTTTCTTCTAAACGATAATTGCATATTTTTAATATGTTGCCTTGATCCCATGCCGTGCGGTAAGGTTATATAAGAAGGACTTTAGTATTTCGAGTATCACCACCAAGTCACCACTATCACCATAGAAGTAATAATAAAAATAAAATGTAATCGGCATATATTAATTTCTACGAAATAAATCCACGAGAGAAAACAGTGTTCAGCATTACTAGCGTATAAAAACGCTTCAACTGCATATCATCATCACCATTGCAGCTAGTAATCACTCTGCACAACTGCACACCAATTTTTTTTTTTTAATTCGAATAAATGAGAAAATCCAATCTGCAGCTAATTTTACAAAAACAGAGATCTGTGGATTCCATGGTCCATACCGTACGTGCAAGTATTCATTCAACAATGAAAAAAAAGTAAAGTGTAAGTTAATTTTGAAAATGTCGATATCTCGTATCGATACGGGGACAGCCCAGTTTTCCTAGCTGCTTTCCTATTGGTCGGATGACGCCATATCGCGGCCATGGCTGCCAACGTAACAAAAATAATTGGCGTCCCATTTTTGTGATAAATTTCATATTTCTTGAATTATTCAACTTATTGAAAGACCATGGTGTATATAATAAATGAATTATAAGTTAATACATCGTTTGCAAGCTTTCGTTTTGTTTTATGTCATTATTAAAAAGGTATAATTTTCGTTCTGAGTCACAGATGTATCTTTTTGTGATGTTGGTATTTCTCGTCTGTGCTGGAAACAAACTGGCGATGGCCGATACTGGCGATACTTGGCATGTCATGGCGCCGGCCGGCGAAAAAAGCAAAACAAAAAAACTCAAAGTAACACCAGATTATTTATTATAGGTGACCTAATACTCTATATGCTTGGTACTAATATTATTTAACTAGGTATGTTATTATTATAATGTTGTTTGATCTTGATTTTTTTAAATGGTGGTACAAAAGTACCTATGCAGAATACCTAATGGAATAATTAAATACTATTTTCCTCATTATTGCAGTAACTTCCTTCCTGTTAATTAAACCGTAGATATCATAAAGAACGTAAAATCACGCCTGCATTTGTTGAAGGGGTAGACAGGTAAAGGCTTAGGTAAGGCCACACAAAAGCTGCTGTTGAAAGTATGGAATAGTATTACTAGTACCTAATCAACCATACATTAGTGGATCAAGGGTTAAACTATCCTTTGTTGAGTTTCCAGTTCAAACTTCTAAATTAATAACAACTTTTCGGTTTCACTTTTTTATTGCCATTCTGCTACCATAATAATCATTTGCTTGTAATTTTTACGTGATATTTTATAAACTTCATTGATTTGTCTAAATAACCGCAATTTATCATGCATGAATTGAAACTACCCAATCATTGAAGAATGTTGCAATTAATCAGCCATCCCGACATAGATAATAGATAATAGATACTTAGTAGGTACCGATTGTAATAATTTTATAATATAAGTACCTATCATGTATTTCAATATTAGGTATTAACCTATTGTTTATTATGTCATGTTGTGTGTTCTATTTGTAGAAAATAAATAGATTAAATTTACTGGTTTGTATACCTACCGTTCATGGTATTTTGTTCACATAATCTACAGTAAGTTCCTATTAGGTACGGTCAGGGACAAAAGTAGAATAATAATAATTTTGAGTCAACTTAGATAATGTGTAAAAAAGTAGCTTATACACGTCATCCAGCATTTAATAATAATATTCTTTTAATTGTACTTCCGTTCCGATTTTTAATTAAATATTTAGCTCAAACTTTATAATTTAAAAAACTTAACTGTTAATCGACTTTTGTCGCTGACTGTATCTAGCGATTACTAGAGCAATGCAGTGTGCCCATGCCCATATTCAAGAAAAACAAAAAAAAACGACTTTTTTGTTGATGATCGTCCGTCATTTGTTTCCACCCGCTGGGACAGTCAGTTGGTGACAGTCCCATGGTTCTGGCCATGAGACTCTCACCAACGAAAAAGCCTAGCTAGCCTATTAGATTTACCAACTAAAGTTATCGCTTTGTGTTCTCCACACTGCTTTCCTAATAAATCTTCCATCTGCCTAGACGCCGTAGTGTAGACCGTGTCTGTCACTAGTGGCCTGGCGAACACAGGCGAAAGATGTCAATCAGCTGATGATAAAAAACTCAATCATTATCATTTACTATACATCAAATCATCATGATCTGCTTTTTCCCAACTATGTTGGGATCGGCTTCCAGTCTAACCGGATGCAGCTGAATGTCATTATTTTACATGGAGCGACTGCCTATCTGACCTCTACAACCCCGTTATTGGTTACGATACCCCTTGATAACACTGGTTGTCAGACTTTCGGGCTTCTGTCTGACGACCCGTAACCACTGTCAAAGATCCACGAATGACAGCCGGAACCAACGGCTTAACGTGCTTTGCGAGGCACGGAGGAGTCTCGGTATGTAAATATGGTCACCCATCCACAGACCAACCGTGGCAAGCGTAGCTTAACCGAATCGATCGAACCATGCGACTGTTATTACTACTTATTACTTAGCACAACTTCACTTCAAAAATTGCCAATTATTTGCTTGTCATAATTTACATTTCGTTACTTAAGTATTGTATTGTTAGCTGTTGGCCATGGGAGAGGCAAATTTCGCGCCCTCACGCCCCTAACCGCCGCAGGAGGAGACGCCCAGGGCGTCGGGAATCGCGAGGCGATTTCCGGCCACCGTAGGCGCGGGCTTGCGGGCGGTGAGCAATGGGTGGCTCACCGTCCGATAAGGACCAGGCCCGGGTAGACGGCGCGTTGTGTTCCACGCGCGCCTCAAAGAGATGTCAGCAGATTCGAAGGGGTCCACTAGGGCCGATGCCTGCCGGGGTTGCGAAGAAAACCGAAAGGGAGATCGTGGCCCCCGGCGACAGGGCAACCGAAGGAACACGGGTGGGTTTTAGTCAGTAACAGTCTGACACGCCCTCCCGCTCCGCCCAGAGCGAGCGGGAGAAGTTATTTGATGATTTCCCACCCGCAAAAAAAAAAAAAGCTGTTGGCCATGGAAACACCATAAAATATTATAAATAAAACATAATTTAATCCTAGAAAGATAGTCTGCATAAAATTGATGACGCATCGTCATCATTCTCCAGCCCTGCGTTAGCGAAATATTGCTTTATCTTTCTAATTTTTTACATTTATTAGGTAATCACCATATGGCCCGCCTAGACATGTCCGCAATTTCGCGGGTGTGTTCCCTGCTCGATACCCGGGTGCCGCCATACCGCAGTGACGTCACAGACTCACAGCAGGCACGCCCGGCGCCCGGTCGTTGACATTCACTTCAAAACTTTAAATTAAGAATGTTTTTGTGGGTGCTTCTCCATGTTTTTTTTAAATCACAATAAGAAAAGACACAGGAGTGTTGTAAAAGGGTTTTGTTTTAATTTTACAGCTCAAATTAACTTGCTCCGTATTTTTGGAAGGGATAGATGATCTCAGCGTTAAGGCTAAGACAGAATAGATTCCAACACTTACTTATCTGAACTTAATGTTTATGGATAAAACTTAGAAATTCCTAATTACGGACCAATCAGTATTCTCATTCCAACTGGTCGGTAAACCCATTGACCTAATCTTACAAGGGATTAAGGGACAATAACTTCAGCTTAAATAATACATATTGAATAATATAATATAATCCTGTTTAGGAAGGCGCCTTATTTGATTGAACCTAAGTAACTTACCTACCTACTTACTTCTTTAGCTTCAGCTTCCAAAGACAACTATAATCTCTGGCACTATCAGCGTAACACACGTAACAGCGTAACACATGTGATTGAAAAATCACAAATAATAGAAAAAAATAATCGATTAGCAATATCCTCCAAATGATTCACATTGGAAGGATATTGCTAATCCATTGCTTCATATGCTCGCTTTTTTTTTTCTGCTCTACAACGTAAATAACGCAGTGAATGTTGTTGAACTGTCAAAGTGAAAGCCATTGCTACTGTAAACCCACGTTCGCACAGACGTAAAAATATCGCGGCGGGATTTTTTCGCACAATGGATTTTCAACGCTCTGCTTAGCAACGAGAGGTGAAAATCCAACCGTGTATTTTTTCGACGCGCT
The DNA here is from genome assembly GCA_916610215.1 of Omphaloscelis lunosa. Taxonomy (NCBI): domain Eukaryota; kingdom Metazoa; phylum Arthropoda; class Insecta; order Lepidoptera; family Noctuidae; genus Omphaloscelis; species Omphaloscelis lunosa. Next base: position 1,912,232 of record OU744262.1, on the reverse strand, counting down.
GGGATGCACTCTGTTGAATTCTCATCGAGTGTTGAAAATCCAGTGCGCGATAAAATACCGCCGCGATATTATGACGTCCGTACGAACGTGGGCTTAGTGTGTTACACAATTACCCGCTGTTTAGGAAGGTACCTTATTTGAATGAACCTAGCTTACCTATCTAGTATGTATTGTAAGCCACTAACTTCGTTAACTTCAGCTACATATAAGACAGTTAAAAGATTACCTTGCTAGACTGTTCGTCCAGTGCACTTCGCAGAGTGCGTTAAACAAACCTGAACACCTAGAAATAACAGGCATTTCCTGTTTGTATCCAATTTACAGGGTCAATTTAAATTAGCTAGCAAAACTACACAGACGTGATGTTCATGGGTATCGATATCGAAACACGATAAAACAAAAAAAAAAACAGATTTTCACACCTGCAAACTTCAAGTACCTAACAAAAGTACCAGCGGTCGTAGAAAATAAAAACATTAAGTACTTTAAATCTTTTTTTTAAATCGTGTTTAGATCACGTCAGCAGTTTCGCTAGCTAATTTAATATGAAAATCGGTAATAAACTAGGTAAACTCGGAAATATTATATCTATGGTAGTAGGTATTTATTCTGTGAGGTGACCACGCTTGGCACGTGTTTCTGAGGTGGAACCCCTCTGGGCAATCGGAAAGTTCCGACAAAGCAGACGACAATACCTGTATATTGTCGTCTGCTAACTTCCTTTTAAGTAATGAGCGGAACTTGACGATACGACTTGGAGTTCCGAAAAAACGAGGAGTGTCCAACGTCGGTACATTCGCCGTGCCATATGCAAAGGTATAATTTTTTTTGAAAAATTATCCCTGCAACCTGTCGGGTATAAGGAAGGGAAAGGAAGTGGGCAGATAAGACGGCTATCATAAAAATGTTTTAGGAAAAAGTTGCAAGAAGCTCCTTACGAGATCGGCCACTTTTCTAATGAACTAGTCCGACCTTCTGCTGTGATGTCTGCGTCTGTGTATAATCCTCGACGCATAAGGACCAGCAGGGTACCTACTCCTTTTAGCCTAGTGTATGATTATCCGGCCCCCAAGATACAGGCGCCTCCTAGTTTGGGGACCACTGTTTACCTAATTATGTTAAAAATAGGTACAACTTGTTACCGATATCCTACCTATAGTTATTAAAATGCCTATGACAATGGTTTACGTAATAAATTTATTCTTATTCTCATCATCTCCTTATCTAGTCCAAAAGTCTAGCCTAGCCTCTAGCATCATCACCATCAAAACTAAAGTTTGATCCTCAAAATCAGTATTCATTTCCGACCACTTCATAGGACATGTTGTTTGTCTCCGTCTGCCAAGTAAATAGGTTAGTATCGACTATAGGCACAGTGTAGTGCGTCACTTCAGTCTGCACACAAGCTGACCATCTGTTCGGTTTGCACTGGAGATGGACGAATTTCTCCAGTCTGTGGCGCCGAGTGGTGTCTGGGGTTTATTTTCAGTTGGATGATGTACATTGAGCGTTTCTTTTGCCTTTCTTAAACCTGATTAACATGGTGCGGTTTAATTGCCTGTGACATACCTTGAAGCAAAAATAACAGTTGCACCGTCAATACAGTGTTTAGATAATGCAAGTCATTGGTTGCTTCAATTTTATTGCACGCCACAGGCAAGAACTTGCATCCTGAACATGGGGCTTTACACACATTGAGTATTTGAGTTTTACAGACTGATCTATTTTGACAATTGTTTTTTTTTTTTAATTCGGCTTTGGAGCTGGAGTTATCCTGTATATCTTACTGTTTTTGTATGGCCTAACTTTTCTGGAACTTTAATACCTATTGATATTTTTTCTTAATGTAGTACACAATTTTTTTAACAGCTGTTCATAATAACACCTTCAATATTTGATAAGTTAGCCCACACACTTTGCTAAGGTCATGACCACTATGACTAGCAGTGGCCTATGACAGGCAAACGGAACAGATGATTGATGGTCTATTGTTCCCATCAAAATAAGAAAACACATTCTGTTAGGAATTACGAAGACCACAACAAAACAATTTGGAACTGTATTTTCTTTTCGCGCCATGTAAAACCCTAGTATTTAGTTGTATCCGGTTATACTGGAAGCCGTCTCCACCATAGTTGGAAAGAGAAGACTAAGCAGAATGCAGATATTTTTTTTTCATGAGCTCGTAAAAAAAAACAAACCTTTTTGCCTTTAAATCCTGAATATTCCTACCAGCCAGCAATGTACACCGACCTCATCTCCTCCACAATACTATACTTACTATTTCATAAATCCTCATGAGTCACAGCTTTCTACAGCTATCGATCATCCAATATGGCGACCGTTCAACGATGTATGTTTGGTAATACTTAACACCGTGTATGGTAAACATGCTGAAAGTTGCGAAGTGATATTAAAATCATATTTTATAGGTTTTTGTTTCAGTTGATGTGGGAAGGAAATAACACTAAACTGTTCATGAAAACAGGTTTATTATTTTATGTAATGGAAATGTAAATGTTACCAGTAAACTGATGACATTGTTTTGCTTTTTGAAGTCCGGATTCCTTGTTATGACTAGAAATATGGTCGCCATACCTATTTATTTATTTCCCGAGATCATTAGACGAGATTTCCCATCGGCAAAATGACGAACTTCCATACAAACTTTCATCCCCTATTTAACCCATTTAAAGGATGAATTTTCAAAAATCCTTCCTTAGTCCTCACTTTCGTTGTAAAGAACTGTTGTGCAAAATTTCATGCTAATAGACACAGCGGCTCAGGCTGTGTGTTGTCTCTCAAGGAATTAATTCAGTAAGATTACAGGAGAAAACAAGATGGTGATCACTATTTACTTTGTCTATGGTCGTTTATTCGCGCTTAAACCATGGAACAGGTTCTATTTTAAATAAAACATGGCGGCCACCTGATGTTATGCGGTAACGGTAAGCACTGCCTATTACAACTGCAATAGGTACCTCATAGGTCACAACACTCACAACGACCTATATTTAGGCCGTGCACTGCTTTTATTCAGTCTTATAAGAAAAGTAACAAATACAGAAATTATTTCCATCATCATATTCATGCCTGTTTGATGTATCCTGAATTGTTTATCATCGTTGTTTTTAGGTCATCTTATTCCGTACAGATTCTATCTCTACTCTATGAGCTGTCATCTCAGTACAGACATTATTAACCCAATTTCTAGTCACAAAATGTGTCTATTTCCTCTGGTCTTCTTTTACTATTATAGCCATTCATATCATAGTCAAAACTTTTATCATTAATCATCATCATCATGTATTTCAGCTGAAAGACGTCCACTGTTACACATAGACCTCCTCCGTTATCATTAATTCAATAAAATACGGTAATACTAGGCTTGTACTTCTGCAAACCTCAATTCTAAATAGGTGTGAGTACGTCCCCACAAGCCTACATACAACAATGATTGACAGCTAAGGTCACCCACACGCGAGACTGTGCCACTCAAGTTATGGCTGTGCAGTCAACCTTACTACGTAGTGATGTCATACAAAAGTTGACTATTTTTAGAGCCCAGTGTAATGACACGTTAGATGTGTTTATTATTCATGTTTTTAAAGGTAAGTAATTAGTTGTTGTGTAAGGTATTAGTTTCCAATTGTTTATAAATATAGATGTTTTGTTATTAAGTGGTTTGTGAAATTGTTAGGGCCACTGTTCAAAATCAAAAGTCATTTATTAAAATTAGGCTGAGAATCAGCACTTTTTGAACGTCAAAATTACGTAAACAATCCCCTAAAATGCCCGCTGTTCACCAGCTCCTAGGGCTTTAGCTGGGAAGAAATGGCGCAACCAACTCCCCAGCAGCACAGCTGTCTCTTCAGTTAGAAGATGACCAAGTTACTGTTGATGTTTTCATCGGAGTTGTCTTAGAATCTATAATAATAATTAGTAGACTCTGAATTTAAATTTTATTTAGTCAAAACAGAATTTCTATAACTTCAGGTGTTCGGTCAAAGATCACTGTTATTGTCTGTCCGAAGACCTGTAGACTGAAAAAGAAGGAAGTTAATTAGAGTTCTGTGACACTGACATGATCACATGACTCCCAATACTGGAGGTTTTATGGTATATTAAAAATATAATCTTTTGTTCTGAGAAAAGATTATATTTTTGCAGAACAGCCTGATTGCATCTTGTGGCTTAAATGCATTGAACGATATATTAGATAATATTCTTAGTCTTATCAACTTTCATTTTTACTTTCATAGAACTTTTGTCACATAGGCCAGAAGAGACGAAGGATTTCTTCGTAAAATCCACCTACACAGTAAGAATTAATCACTTTTGTAAGTTTTACATAAGCAAGTAGTTGTAAAAGTGAAGTTGTCTCACGTTACATCACATAGTCTTTTTATTTTGACTGCAGTAACACAATACAAGTGAAACCAAGTGTGATTGTGGACAAAAACTGAACGGGTCGGGAGTCGGCGCAAGCCCAGCGTGGGTGTTGCCGTGTGCAGTGCAACAAGTTGAGTTAACGACAGCCTTGGTTTTGATTGTCCTTTTAGAACATGTAGAATCAAAAAGGTGTAACCCAATTAAAATAACATCCCGCCTAGAACAGGAACTGACAGAGATAAAATCAGGAACAAATTCAGACTCTGTGCAGCCTGCACTGAGAAATTCATGGAAAGCCGAAAATCACTTCAGCATGGAAGTCCTGGCTATTCCTTTTTTAAAAGGTCGTTTCTGGTATAAATCCTGTTCCTTTTGTAAAAATTCTAAATGGTGATGATAAAAAACAAGTGACTAGCAATAGGAACAGTCTTGCACACCGTAGTAGGCGCGTCACTCATTCATTCAGTCACAGCCTTGGATTGACGCCTTCAAGTGACACTGTCAAGACACCTACGTTGTTAGTGTTGCTAGGCGTTCTAAAGTTCTACGAAACACGTTAGCTGCGAGAAACAAGGCAATAGCAACTATTATTATTGAATAGGATTTTTGACCGCTAAATGTTTGTTCTTAAAAAACCTATATTTGCATTACTTTGCTGGGGAAAAACTCATAGTATTAAAAAAATATCGATAAAAAAAATTCTGCAGTCTTGTCAGTGTATTGCTGCCAGTATGAATTTAAAAAAAAAAATACTTTTATGCCGGATGACCCGCAGCGGTAACGCGGTGTGTTCCATATTTAAAAAATTTTAATAAGACTAATAGGTACATACTAGAATACTCATTTATTTATTTTATAATTAATGTACACTCAATAAAATACATAGAGAAATGACATAATTATAATTTAGAGTACAAAGGTACTGCTTATTTCTTAAGAAATTTCTTCCAGCAGACCTGCGAAAGGAGAAATGAGAAAGAAATGTAGACAATAATGCGTGAGAACAAGAAGAGAAAATATGGATATGCGAAGCCTAACTAAAATATACCTAAACATGTAAACGTAATAAATTAACATATACTTAAATAAATACATAAAGCTTAAATATACAAACATACATACTTTACGTATATAAATACTCACAGTTGAGAGAAGAGGTAATGCTCTTTTACTCGATATTTGAAATGAGAAACAGTTTTTACCTAAATCATGAATGCTTGGCGGAAGTGAGTTCCACAATCTTACTGCATGTCCTACTCATTTTATTATTATCAATAAATATTTTAGAAAAACCTTTTTTTTTTACTTTGCTTAAATTCGAAATGAAAAGTACAGTGTTTAATTTATTATTTTGTCAATGGGCTAATAAAGTCCCTAAAGTTTCACCCATTGTCCAAAAGATGAACAGCTTTTGATTCCGTTTCTCTGGTGTTATAAGATAGGTACCTAAGCACCATTTCAGTCCTTTCCCAAATTCTTTCAATCAAGTCTTAGCTAATTTGCAAAATCAAAAGTGGCTTTCAATCCTTAACACAATCTTCAATACAATCAAAAATCAATCCTTAACAAATAACCAGGCTCTTGACCCAGCAATATCTAAATTCCATTACAGTCTCGCAAAACTGGCGTATTATAATCAAATTGTAACGGTGAAAATAATTGATTTGCTTCGGGAATAGCCCATAGATACGTTCCTAATACCAATCATAGACAAAAAGCCTTATTTTTAATGGGTTTAGCGGACACTATGTCAAAAAATAAAAGCAACTTTGCTGTTTGAATTTCGAACGGATGGCGTCGGAGACTAGGATTTCTGCCATGACTAATTTTGAAATAAGCATAGATAAGTGGGTAGGTAATTAGTATTAGTTATGTTCGAGGTGTTAAGGTAACCTGGCGGACATAGTTCTCTGATACCTAATTTAATGCATGTTGATTATTAATTACTTATTCAAACTCAAAGCATTTATTTCAAATAAACCAATTACAGGTACTTTTGAAATGAATAGTTACCTTACAGGTTTCTTGACATATATTATTCTACCCCTTCGATCGTTCTCTTAGATAGGATTTGGTCATCATTATGTGCGCAAACTATATAGTCTCATCCACAGTGTAGGTACCTAATTTTAATCTATGATTTTTCACGTAAAATCAGCAACTAGCCAGTACCCTAATTGCGTAACTTATTTTCGTAAACGAATAGGACTAATTTGTTTAATTTTGACAGTTCAACAAAATTCATTGCGTTATTTACGTTGTTGAGTAGATTTTTTTTTCTAACTTATGAAGAATAGCAGGAAGGAGCAGGAAGGAGGCTTAGCAATCTGTTTCAAATCGAAATAGATTGTGATTGATCGTGTAATACGTAATTATGTTTAAATTAATATTTATTAAACAATACAGCTTCATAAATACCAGTAGCTTCAATAGTATAAAAAACTCGTATTTTTCTTCTTATGACAGTGATTATCTCATCACGAATTAACGACATAGGTCATGTACCTATATCAGCGCTGCCAGATATATTCTTTGCCAAGTCGGGTTTCCGAAACTTTATGACTGAAAAAAAGCGGGATTCTTTCGTCGAAAGCGGGACATAGTAAAAAAAAAACGTATATAATCAGAAGTTTTTAAATATATATATATAGTTACGTTTACGTGACAATAGATAGCAAAAATAGCCATAGAAAATGAATTTTAATAAAAATATGATATTTTAAATCAGATTTACCCTTACTTTTGATTTAAAAATCGTGACGTCCTGCCAAAATCGGGACGTCTGGCAACGCTGACCAGTTAAGCTTAATTAAAGTGACATTTAATATTTAATCATCATAAACAAAAACAACATGTTCTGCTCATTATTAATAAGTCGAGAAAGTTAATTTATTAGCAATAAAGTTATTCTTGTAGGTAAATAAAATTGTACACAGTAAATAATAAAAAGTGAAAGTATTTGTAAAGAAAGTAAATCTACCTACTTACGTGTATTTTTATCGATGCTTATTCGCTGTGCAAAAATATCTGGCGAAGATAAGTGAATGCAGCATCCTGTTGTGTATTTGGATAAGGACAGCTCAAACTAAGAATAAGAAATCTCCATCAATTAATAATAATTTATTCATCAATCCTCAAACCTTGACTTCGTCTTCTTAGGCTGGTTACTATTTACACCATTGATAAATTCAAAGTGAACTCATCTTAAAAGTCGAACTCATGTTTGCATCAGAAAATAAGAAGTTTGAATAAAAACTCCATAAACAACCTTTGACCAACCTCAAACATGACTAGTATGGAAATAAGTCATTCTCATCATCACCATCCACATCCTGCTGCTGAACCTCTTTATTTGTGCCTATCTCTATAATTCTGTGCCGGCCTCATCCAGCTTCACTTACTTTTCAGTAATTAGTTTATCCCAAACGTAACGTTGTCGGCATAAAGCTTCTCCAGTTCTCTATTGTATTATCAGTACCCTAATTGCGTAATACAACACAATCTGTTTCGATTTGAAACAGATTGCTAATCCGTTACTTCATAAGTTGGAAAAAAAATCTGCTCAACAACGTAAATAACACAATTAATGTTGTTGAACTGTCAAAATGAAAGACGAAATAAGTTTTGCAATTAGGGTACCTACTGATTATCGTTAAATTACAACTTCTTTAGTATGCAATAACTAATAACGACTGCCTCATTGGTCTAGTGGTCGCAAAGCGCTACCACTGAGTACGAGGTCCTGGGTTCGATCCCCGGGTCGTGCAAAGTGTTATTGGGTTTTTCTATCTGAAATTTCTCAGTAGCAGCCCGGAGTCTGGATTTGTGCCCGGTTGATGGCAATAGGCTCGCCCCCTATTACATGGGACTTAAACATAACTGGCGAAATGTGGGTATACTATAGGTACACCTCTGCCTAACCCTTCGGGGATTACAGGCGTGATGTTATGTTTATGTAACTAATAACGATTTAAAAAAATTGCTTGGATAACCCACCACCTCACAGCGAGCGTAATTTGTCCTGCTATGATGTACATATACGTATATTTATTCAATCCTATTCCAGCACATAGTCAATTTAGTTCACAAAGCCATACTGTGATGTAACTGACAGTAAATGACGTCTGTTCATTGAAATGACCGCTCGTTGAGACACTTTGGTAATGCAATAATGAGATAATAACAAATAATAGTTTGCTATCTGTATCGTACGAGCTATTATGTGGATGACACCGATCAGTGGGACTGTAGCAACAAGAATTTTGTGGAGACTGAATATTCTTGCTGTTTAGGTGTTGTGAGGTACGACAAAGTTATTGAAACTGGCCAATTACAACTGGCCAATTTAATAAAACCGACAGGCGACAGGTGACAATCCAACCATTTTACAAGTTTTTAAAATATTTTTTATTGTTTTATCTAACAGCATCTGAAGTGACAATGTGACGATTTTGTCATTTATTGACAAATATTTTGCATTGTCAGAAATCAGACGTCAGGATGTAGGCAAGTAATTTTTAACTACAAGTACTTCGATTGATGCCCCATAGAGAAGGACCCATAATAGAGCCTTGTAGCACGCCTCCTTTTATACAACTTTGCGAAGGTTATTTTAAATATATTCTGAAATATACCTAAGTTGTTTAATTTAGCCTATTAACTGAACCAATAACTTAGGTGATTTATGTGAATGAAACAACTATCGGTGAGCTGCATTGAACATATCTACTTCATAAGCAACGTTAAAATAAGGTAATAAGTAGGCTGACAGCAGTCTTGCTGTCAGACTACTACAGAATCATTAATTAATATCTTACGCATGTTCAAACAAACACATAATTACGTGTGTAAACCATTTTTTTTTTATAATAATCGATAATTTCAAGATCAACAATAATGTCTAGATATACTGCCTAACTGCATGTTTTACATTGAGTCCGAGAACTGTGACCCATTTGTCACGGAATGTCAGCTTATCTGTGATGTGGTCATTCTTTAATAATGCGAGCACTATATTATGAAAACATTATGAAATCTCTATTTTTGGAATAGTGCAGTTTGCTCTATGGTCTGTAGGTATACGGTTCAGGATTAACAGTAAGTAGCTTGGCTTCAGAACCTACTTGGTAAGGACTTTTTTTGGTCTTGCTGACAATATTATGACTCTAGGGATAGGCTCAAAACTAGAATGTAACGTGGAATTAGTTTGTACTGTTTAATGTTAATCACCAAATTGATTGCCGATACCTTTTTTGAAGGAGTTCCTAGATATGATGACAGCGGTCAGTGACAGGCTTGTGATAATTGATGATTTTCACAGTTCGCAAAACTAATCACTAATTATAGTTCGATGAACATGTTTTTATTGTTATTATGATGAAGGTGGCTAATATGATCCTTTATAAACTTTTTGCTTTCATCAGTGTTGCTAAGACTTTTTTGTATGCAGCATGCATACAAAAAAGTCTTGTTTTTTCCGGTTTCGTTTTTAACTCTTGCGAAGTCTATGGCTCCAAATTATACACATTCAATTTTTCAAATTCGGAACGTGTCAAAATGTTGGCAGGATTTCATTTATTTTATTTCAGATACCTAGGTTTCGGACAAGATAGAAGACGGTATAATGTGGCGCAGTCTGAACAAAAATGAAACAATAGCAGCTTAAGATCTTGGACTGTCATTATCTATCATTTTTAGCTAGACATTCTCTTATAGTTTCAGCTAATTTTATTTTTAAGTAAAAAAACGCAGATATGTTACCTACCCAACATTTGAGCTTCAAATACGGCACAATTTTGTGACAAACGTCCTACTTCCACGTGTCATTTAATAGCACACTATTGAAACGTGGAAGTCGGACGGAATGTGTGTGGCGCTTCATTCTCATCGTCGTTTCTGCAGAAAGAGAGCCACTTGCGGAGCGTGAATAACCTATCTACCTCTTTTTACATAAAATTATTATCATTGGTCTCAGCCATATTTTTCCACTATTTGAATTTAGAACACACTTTAAAATTTTTAGGTTTTACGAAAAATAATTTTATTGGTATTCTTACTAAGTACCAATCTGAAATCATTCATTTAAATGTAACAACAACGTAATCGTAATATTCGAATGTCACACAAACCCACATGACATAAGTTGTTTGTTTATGACGAATGCTATGACATCATTCAGATAACACCTGACCAATTTAAATTGATACCTCTCGGCCCCCATCTAATTCGTTTATTAGTGCAAATAGAGGCTATAACGGGAATTGACAGTGGCCACTCAAAATGGCCGACGTATAGTGCATTTCTAAATTTAGTCCAAGGCGATGATGTCAGGTGCGTACTACCTACTTTTTGCTGTTACCAAGTTATTAAATGAATCGTTCACTTAAATAGGTAGGTATTTAAAATAATGTAACAATGAATTTTATTGTTAGTAATTTTGGACTTGTGTGCTGTCCAATATGTCCATGTAGGCCGTGATATTTTTGTTTGGTAGAATATCTTATCTGTGTTCCAGAGTTGTTTGTGTGTTGTCTAGTTGTTGATATCTATCATCAGCGGATTACGGCAGTAACCTTCGAGGAATTCATTTAAGTAATCAGAATCTTATTTTTCTTTAAATCATGACGTAAGTCTTATCAACCTTAACTATTGGGGTTGATAGAAAGAAAACAATCGAATAAATAAAAATCTTTATTATATACATTAAATTATATTGTTGAAAACAATTTTAATCGAAATAAAACTTCGGTTATTGAAGCACTCTGTAATATTTTTTGTACGCCCATGTTTGGATACATTATAACTTTATCATAAATACATAAAGAGTGTCTATCAGCCTTAGAAATGTTCAGATCTTGCTCTCAACGAGGCCAGGCATGGAATCACTAGGAATGTATATGTATACAATTACATAATATATGCCCACGAGTCGCATAATGTCATATCCGGGGTTTTAGTCGTGCGTTCTGTTAAAAGTTAGAAAGCATGTCTTTTCATTCAAAACACATCGTAGGAATCATTAATGTTACTTAATCATAAAGTAACGAGTAAATACAATGGCAAAATGGCAATGTACTCTGTGTGTCGGAGTGCACGCGCGGCCTCTAATGGTGGTCATCGAGCTCCTGTTCTGCCTCCTCGTCGAACTCGGCGTCCTCGTCAGCGGTGGCCTCCTGGTACTGCTGGTATTCGGACACCAAGTCGTTCATGTTGCTCTCCGCCTCGGTGAACTCCATCTCGTCCATGCCCTCGCCGGTGTACCAATGCAAGAAAGCCTTGCGCCTGAACATAGCGGTGAACTGCTCCGAGATGCGCTTGAACAGCTCTTGGATGGCGGTGGAGTTGCCGATGAACGTGGCGGCCATCTTGAGACCACGAGGTGGGATGTCACACACGGCGGTCTTCACGTTGTTAGGGATCCATTCCACGAAGTATGACGAGTTCTTGTTCTGGATGTTGAGCATCTGCTCGTCCACCTCCTTCATGGACATGCGTCCACGGAAGATGGCGGCAACGGTCAAGTAGCGGCCGTGGCGAGGGTCGCATGCCGCCATCATGTTCTTGGCGTCGAACATCTGCTGCGTGAGCTCGGGCACGGTGAGGGCACGGTATTGTCTGCTTCCGCGGGATGTGAGGGGAGCGAAGCCGGGCATGAAGAAGTGGAGACGTGGGAAGGGAACCATGTTGACGGCAAGTTTGCGGAGATCAGCGTTCAACTGACCGGGGAACCTGAGGCAGGTGGTGACGCCGGACATTGTGAGGGAGACCAAGTGGTTGAGATCGCCATAAGTGGGTGTGGACAGTTTGAGCGTGCGGAAGCAGATGTCATAAAGGGCCTCGTTGTCGATACAGTAGGTTTCGTCTGTGTTTTCTACGAGCTGGTGAACTGAGAGAGTCGCATTGTAGGGTTCAACGACGGTGTCTGATACTTTGGGTGAGGGGACGACTGAGTATGTGTTCATGATTCTGTCAGGGTACTCTTCGCGGATCTTTGAGATAAGGAGTGTGCCCATACCGGAACCGGTACCACCGCCAAGTGAGTGTGTGAGCTGGAATCCCTGTAGGCAATCGCAGGATTCGGATTCTTTGCGTACAACGTCAAGAACTGAATCGACTAGCTCGGCGCCCTCTGTGTAGTGACCCTTCGCCCAGTTGTTACCGGCTCCCGACTGTCCGAACACGAAGTTGTCCGGTCGGAAGATCTGTCCGAAGGGTCCCGAGCGCACCGAGTCCATGGTGCCGGGCTCGAGGTCGACGAGGATGGCGCGCGGCACGTACTTGCCGCCGGAAGCCTCATTGTAGTAAACGTTGATGCGCTCCAGCTGCAGGTCCGAGTCGCCATGGTAGGCGCCGGTGGGGTCGATGCCGTGCTCGTCGGAGATGATCTCCCAGAACTGGAACAAAAGTATTACCGTTAGCGAAACGAAAGCAGTGATGTAGTGAGCGCGGTATAGAATGCAGTCAATTAAGATGCCTACACGAAAGCTCTTGGCGGACTATTTGTAAGTGCGCCCGGTGCGCCGACGCTACTTTCCAACCGGTTCTGTGGCGTGTTAATATCACGGGAGAGTCGTCCCTAGCTAGTTCCGTTCGAGTTTCAATGGATACTTTCGTGATTCTATTCAAATGTAGTTTTCTAAAGGTTATAAAGCTCAATGAACCGTCGTAAAAGGTAGACAGGATATATAATACATCATTAATGAACGCTTAACTTCGGGAAGGGTTACGTAAGACAATGGCATGAGTTATGACGGCGGCACAATAGCTCGCCTCGACGACGGCCGACGCCCACGTCCTCCCGTATTTGGTTTATCTCGCCGTATAAGCGGAGAATGTCTTGAACGACTCGACTTATTAGCATTCAATTTTTCGATGCCCCTTGAAATCTGCGACCTGATTTCAGGGCTGACGGCCATATGGTCGCCGAAATTTCGCAATGAAACAATTACCTACTGTATGTTTATTTTCAAGAATTAAACTACGTAATATACCCGTAGTTGCGGATACGTGCAATTATCTGACGTAATCGCCACGCCTACCAATTTGGTGATCAGAAGTCGGAACCAAGTTTTGGGCGTCGGTGTCGGAACTTGTATTACCTCGCGCGTTAATCTGAACTTTACGATCGTTCACTAAAAGCTTACCGCATCGTAAATAAATTTTTCAACGCTTACGTAATTAGTTAAACTGCTGGTGAAAATACTTAGCGGCACAAGGCTGTATGAAGCGATCGTTGTCGTGTTGTTGGTACATTAAAATTCAGCGGCGTGTGCGCGCCGATCCTAGTGATGTCATCCGCGAGTGGGTACAACTCGACATGTTCATATATGGTAATATGACTAAGATGGCTGCCTTTTTGGTTCATGGTTTAACTTCGACTCTTGTTTATTTAGTGTAGATGTTTAAATTAACTCAAGTCCTTATGAGGCGATCGGTATTTTTAGGATGAATCGATTTTCGTTTGGAAGTTGTTAAAGTGTCTCTGAGTTCTTTGGCATCGCCAAAATGAGATCGGTGAATTAGTTTGAAAGCATTATATTCTCTAGCTGGATTAAATCATTTAAGTGTCCAATTATGGCATCATAAAACACTTTATTAGCTTTAAATTATTACTGCGGTCACGGACTGACCAATTTTGTCTTTTTGGAAATCTGCCCAATATTTCCAACACAGATAAAACGTAGGCTACAATTTCTAGTCCCACAAATTCCAAAGAGATAGATATGCTGTCTACAGATAATTACATATAAATCTCGATAAAAATCCAATCCGCATTACACGTCAATTCATCAAGACTTTCATAGATGATATTGTAATGATTTTTAATAACAGCGAAAAGTGAAAGGCGTGTTTGAAAGGCTTGCTTTCTGAGTAACTAGATAGAGCAGGCAAGTCGAAAGTATCGTGTGAACAGACGAAGGGAAACTATGGCGTCTGTGCAATGGTTTCATGGTCGTAATACTATTACCATTGTGTTAGATTTCACCTTACAGTCCGTTCTCGATGTGTCTGACTTTCGCAGTTTTGAACATGATGAATGAGAGTTTTGTCTTTGGCTTTTTGCAATCTGTTTTGGTGAACAGGAACATTATGTAATGGTGTAACGTTTTCATTATTTTCGGGCTAGACATGTACTTAAATGAACAATTGCGTTCTTGAAAGTAATTTTATATGTACCTGTTCAATTTATTTTCTGTCCGATACTCGGAAATTAATCAGTTTAGAGCTAGACCTTACGAATTCCGGAGTTCATTGCTCCAGAATTTAACACATTAAGATTATTATTGTTGGCTTCATCGCTGACTTCCTGTAGTTAATCCATACGAGATATGCATGCTGGGCATTATAGTTATATGGTAACGGTATTGTGCATGCAACTCTATGGCGAACCACGGCGACTAAAGCCGCTATTTATAAATGGGCATCGACCGGCTGCCGTCGGGGCGTTGAACTCTGTAATCTGTGGCTCCTATTGCCAAACGACTGATAAGATAAGCTCCCTTATGAGCACAATTAGTAATGAGAAAAGCCAGATCTTAATGGTCATCTTAAACGCTTCAGAATGGATTGCTCTCTGACGTTGCGTTGCTGTTTGATTGCATTTTATCGTTCCTATTATTAACTTTATAGTTCGTTGTCTGATAAATCGGAAACTGATCGTGAAATAGCTTTTTGATTATTCATTTTTGTAATACGTAACCGACTGTTCATTTTGAGTGTTCTCTAGTAACTCTGTTTGTTCAATTAATATGTATATTGATTTATTGTCTTCTTACTTGGGATACTTCCAAATGATTACTTTTATAATCTTACCTAGGCATTTCCTCCTACGCTTTTTTTCGGCTGTTTTAATGAGTGTGTTTTAGTTTAATTTGTGATTTCCTGTGCGAGTCTCGATAAATACTTTTTCTTTCTTTCTTTCTTTCTTTCCACACCATTCCTGTGTGTGCAAAATTCTCCAAACTGTTTCGCTATAAACCATTATAATATCAATAAATTACTTAAAATGATTCACGGCACAATTATCTTTATAAAAAACCGACGGACGTCATACACAATTTTCTCGGACAGTGAACGGATGAAATTGTTAGCTACTATCTGATTTTATACATTGCTTATATGTAGTTATATACCATTTACTACAACCATGAGTAATATTAAATATGTTGTACTCATTTGTTTTGCCTGCGAGGTTTTTGCTGTAGTAAGCTAGTTCCAAGGTTTGCTTACGCATCAGAGTGGCAAAGTTTAGAGTCAATGATGTCATTTATTATGAGGATATAAAAAAATTGAGATCACCATCTAACTACGAAAGCAAAGTTAGATGGTATTTCCTTAACCATATCGACACCTACAATACAGAATATGTTTCCAAAATCGTTTTCGTTTTCATTTTCTCTTCTTTAAGAGGTTAACACAGCTGTTATAAGTATTCCTATATGTGTATCTGACTCGCATTCAAATACCAAGACTGCATGATTCATATTCTGACTAACTAATGACTTACAGACGTAAATAGTCATGAGAGCTTGCTCAATCAATAACAGTCTGAGTCTCTATTTGATGAAAACTCTTTGGTGTAACATCGTAAGTTTTCGGAAGGTTCTTGTTGATAAATACGGGCTATATTTAAGTGTTTTGATGTTGGTACTGTTGGTAGCTCTTCGTATTGATGTTGCTCTTTATTTTAGGGCGTTAGAAGATTTATGTGATCTTGTTTTGGATTCAAAATAAAGCACTGGGCACGCGTGGGCGCTGGTATTGGGTCGTCACGAAATTTTGAACATGTGTCATATCAAGATACGGAGATTGAGGATGCTTTTGCGCTCTTGCACTTGCAATCAGGAGAACAGAGTTCTCATAACTGTGAGCCATATTATAAGTGTACTGTGATACTCCGTTTTTCTAATTAATATTTTTAATAGCTCCAAAGCTGGCAGCCACGAATACTTGGAAAATACTCACTGGACCGTGGACGATCATTTACTGTTAAATTGAATGCGGATTCGTTTCATCTAACATTGTCTTGATTGAATTAAAAACACGAGAGATTGATGGCGACTTAGGACTGACCTCAATTTGTCACAATCAGTAGTTTTGCTTAAAAACCTAACACAGCTTGAATATCAATATTTCTTACTTCTTTCTTTCTACTGGGGAGTTTCTTGCCCCACTTCTTCCCGGCTAGGAAGTGGTGAAGGGTGGGCGTTTTGGGGACTTTTTACGTTCAAAAAGTTCTGATTCTCAGCATTTTTTGAAGACATGACTTTTGATTTTGAATTTGAATAAGAATTGGAACGAAGCCAATCGAGGGTGGAAAAAATATGTGAGAATAATACTTCTGCTAAGTGTGGACGCGTTAGACCATCGTATAGCTTGTTATTTATGCACAACGGTGAACAGCGGTTGTTTCTCTGTAGTATTTGATAAAGAAAGTATTTTAATTACTGCTCATTTACCAGGTAAGTTGCTACGTTGTATCTAGGACGTCCACCTTGTTGGCTATCGACATGCTATCGACTGTCGCATTTTTATTATATCAAAAATGTTGACATGACAACACGCCTGCATAACCAGGTTTTGCTTTGCTGGGTTTTTTTTCTTGGCAATTGAGCCGGTTTCGATTTGCTGACTTTTCAGATGCATTGTCATCTGACATCTGTCAAGTATGAACGAGTGTAGAGGTCATAATCATTATCAAGTATTCCTGTATTATCTCTGAATTCAAAGCGGTCGAAACGAATTATAGCAAAATTGCAGGCCAAGATTGCACATCAATTTTGCACAGCCTGCAATTTTGCTATGATGGTTATTCCAACTTGCATTTGAATGCTCTCAAGACAATTCAGTCAAGTCTTGAAATAAACGACCATAAAATGGATACAAGCACTGGAGAAAGGAGATCTCCAATCAACTTGATTTACCATCTATCAAACTGTAATGAAAATCTTTCTTTATGACTGACATTTACCATAGAGATTAAAAAGGATTTATGGTTGCAAAACAAGTCCGTAATAGATAAAACAAGTATATTATTTAGATTAATCCGTGGATCATTGGATTCTCAACCAGTTTCATAGGTGGTATCTCCGTAGTTTGAATAAATTGACCAATGAAATTGTACCACGTGACGGCAAGAATGTCTTCGCCTATTTTAATATGTTATTTATTCACAATGTATCCACTTATCCGTTAAATTCAGCATGAACTTTCTGGAAACTTTAAATCAAAATAAATATTCGGTATGTTGATAAAATGTTGCCGGAAAAACATATGATTAAACTTATTACCAAATTCATAGTTTAAAAAAGTTGTACGTACTACAATTGAAAAAACTGTCTGCGAAATTCATACGAGACATTTTTTGTAGGTATCTTAAAGATTGAATCTTATGTCATTGTCTTTTGTTGACCTTCTGATAAAAAAATATTATCTATCTACATATTCTACATCACACATATTTTACACATTTTATTGGTGCAATACAGTTTTTGATCATGCGTGTTAGGGGATGACAGTGGTGCCCTCCTTACCGGTGCGTTCGAGCGCGAAAAATAACCGTTCTGTCATTATCTATTCCCGAATTATGAACGGAGCTATGCAAGAACACAACATTGTACCGGTCGACCTAGTTTTGTATGAAAAATCTCTACAATGGCACTCCTTGCTACATTATTATCAGAGAATACTGTAAAAAGCAAACTAACATTACTCTATGCACGATTCCAATTGTATTTCAGGCGGGTTCCATGGTAGAAGAAGTTAGCAACGGTTCCCGTACTGAGTATAAAATGAAAACAACAATAGGAATACATACCTTAGCTCCAATCTGGTTTCCGCACTGGCCGGCCTGGAGGTGCACGATTTCCCTCATGTTTGATTATTAAAAAATACTTTGTTTTGTAATAAATAACTTAATACACTATACGCGACTCTCGCACTACACTACTCGCAGATTTGATCAGCCGGTCGGCTCCGTGGGGATTTTTGAGGCTTGCTTCGCCTCCGCGCTGCGGCCGGATCGCGGTCTGTGATTGGTCGATCGCGACAGCACGCTGCTAACTTCACGGTACGCGAGACGCTTATCAATTCAAAAATGGAATCATCCCACATTTCTATGTATGGATATTGTCGCGATTGTATTTGATGGTCGCTCGTTTAGAAACGTCTGTTTTTTATTTGATAAGGTGTGCCACGAAAAAGTTGGCATGTCTTTTTTTTTGTTTTTAATGTTCTTTTGTTTTTGGTTCTCTTTGACATGAATGCGTGCTGGGGTGTGATCATGCGTGTAGTTTTGACGGGAACGGGATAGTTTTGTGCGATTAGTTTAAATGGGGATGGCGTGTCGCGGCACCCGGCACCCCTGCTTACTGCCCTTAAACACGTAAACTGTTTGTTCAATAATAGTTGTCTGTCATGTAACTAAACGTGAACCAGACATTTATTTAACTTCATATTTATTTCATTAATTTAATATTCTCGGCGGAATGGGTTTTCTTCGTGTTTATTTAATATTTCTTTGGTCGCAATTAGAATACAGAACAAAGCGCAATTTACAAAATAATAAACAGATAATTAATATAGAATCAATGATTCTACAAACTAGCCTTTATTATTATTATCATCATCTTTAAAATAATATAAGTAAGATAAAATCTTAAAACAATAACGTGTAATTTTAGCAGCATAAATCTATACTTATTTACTTATAAAGAGGTAAAATTTGTTTGTTTGTAAGTATGTATGTGGGGAGTAATCTCCGGAACTACCAGTCGGATTTGAAACTATCTTTTTGAGGAAGTTTAGAGGTTCGCGGACAAAGTCGCGGGCAGAAGCAATTCAACAATATAGTAGAACATCACAATCTTAACTTAATTATTATAAATGCGAAAGTGAGTTTGTTTGTTTGTTTGTTACGCTTTCACACTAAAACGGCTGAACGGATTCGGATGACATTTGACACATGGGTAGACCATGACCTGGGTTAGGACATAGGATACTTTTTATCTAAATATTCTCACGGAATCGAGACTTAAGCGGGTGAAACCGCGGGGCGCAGTTAGTTCAATATAAAGCAGATAGTGATCAACGTTCCGTTTTAATATTAATTATGTACCTATTTATTTGAAAACTTGTTAAGTACTTTAAATGGTATAGATACTAACTTGTATTTGTACGTATTTAAATAAATTGCTCATGAAATTGTAAACATTTCTTTCTTAGATCTATGGGGCGAGCCTATTGCCATCAGCCGGGCACAAATCCAGACTCCGGGCTGTTACTGAGAAATTCCAGATGGAAAAACCCAATAACACTTCGGAGTTATTTACAATCACACTTCATTCAATAGTTTACTGGGTCAATTATTATCTACCTGACTATTATTATCTCATGCGAAATGCTTCGGGATGTGATGTGGGCGAGGGAAGACGCATGACAACAATGGAATGGCCTTTAATTGCTAGGTCTTTGTAGGATAGGTAGAGTTCACGGTCAGATGATGATTTACTTTCAAGAGAGTACCTTCTAGGGTTATAGTGCCATCATGGAAGATATGCTCTGAATACCAAGATCATTTTTTTTTAAAGTGAAAACTTCTTTAGGCGCGTTGGGCATTTTTGAGATGGGACTAAACCATTGATTTCGGGACACTGTGATGACACCTCATTTTTGTAAACCCATTGTGCTCTCTATTTAGATAAAGTTACGGACCAATGTTCTATACAAGTATTTTTCTTCCACCAAGGCGATCTTGTTCTAGTTTTCACTTCTGTCGGCACTCCCGGAGTGCCACCACTTTTTTTTTAGATTCTTTATTTTTCCTGAATAAGATAGTAGTGGATGTGTAAACTCAAGCGAATCTCCCATAATAATTAGATGAACAATTCAACAATACGTACTTGATACTGAAATTCCGTGCAGGAATTGAACCCGTGTCGCAGGAGCCAAACAACCACTGCGCCAGTTGACCCGTCAAATATTTTATTATTTGCAGGAGACGGGCTATAATAAAAAAGAGGTACTTAGACTTGACAACGGTGTCCTTTAATAAAAGATGCGATCTCTGCATTTCCAAGCTACTGCCATTTTTCATTCAACGCATTTCCCGAAGCAAAAGTTCCTTTTTTGATTCAAATAAAGAATGCGTTACGGTTTAAATTTTTTCGCACTGTGTGAATGCGTGCTGCCGGTCATTTGGGTGGAGATCAAAATCTGAATCCCCGTTTAACAGTTAGCTGACGCTTAAGTGAAAAAAAAAAAAAAACTGTTTCAGTTTCACTTTGTTTCTTAAAACTTAACTAAAACAGTGATGTAATTAATAGCTTTTTTTGTGTACCTACATCGGTATTAATATTGAATATTCATTATTAAATGTGTCAACATTGATTGTAAAACAATGTCAGGTGGCGTATTAACCACAGAACAGAGTCATCACAGATCTGACTCCTTGCATTAATTTAGCCTGTAATCACTACATAATAACCCCTAACCCCCTTCCCTTAACCAGCAATTGCGTAACACGCGATCAATCACAATCTAAATAATTTTGAAGGATATTGTTAATCCATTGATTCATGCGTTCGAAAAATTTGTCTGTTCAACAACATTAATAACGCAATGAATATTGTTGAACTGTCAAAATGAAACTGATTGTGATTGATCGTGTTACACAATAAGGATATTGAAGGATTTGTGTTTTTCATACTTCATCTTAAAAATTCCTTCCTTCCTTCCTAGCTATCCAAAGAAAAAAAAAGACGGTTTTTGTAAAAGAGGATTTTTACAAAAACCGTCCTTTTTTTCTTCGGTTTGCCGCTTTTCGTATAGCTATCAAAATTCATACTTTGCACTATTATTGTCGCAGTGTTTTCCTACAGAGCAAATACTACTTATTCTCGAGGTTTATTAAGTCCAGGTAGATAAAGAAATGTGGCAGGATCGTAGCTCTCAGGTCCAGTTGAAAACTAGCGTCAGGCACTAGTTGTCGGGCATTTTTGTTGAACTGGGCCTATTTGGCGCAGCCGCGAGGCACACTTTCCTGTTGAATTATTATATTACGCTTTTTTTTATTCCTTTTTTTATTAAATCTTTTACTTGTATTTTATTATGTTGTGTTGTGTGCCTTTTTGTCTTGCTAAATAAATATTATTTTTCTTTCTTTCTTTTCTTTCTTTCTTAGCGTTCTAACGTTTCTACTTAATCTCACGGGACTAAGGCGTGATTTTTTGTAGGTATCTAAGTCAAAGTTTTTCAAGACATTTTCCTTTGCCTATCATAATATTAAATACCTACACATATAAATAACAGTTTCATGACAAACATCTGTGTCCTTACGATGTCATCCACAAACGTGAACAAGGCAACATGAGTCAAGTTAGCGATTGTCTTGTTTTACACTTTTTCCTCCATTTGTAACCAGTTTAGCAATGCAATATGTATATAATGACTTAATCAAATACATAGTAATGAAATAAAATTGTGTGTAAGCCCTAGGATAGTGCCTTGCGGGACCGGACTAAGTAGGAAGCCTATATTTAGTAGTGGACTTCTACTTTCTGTTATTACGTAGTTTATTGGGTTCGTCAGATTAACTACTGTTATAGACATTTAATTATACTCGAAATAATTGATAAAAACACAGTTCAAGTGTAAAATATTGTGTCAAAAGCTTTAATTGCTTTTTGAGAAGATGTTCAACTTTCGGATTTTGTCTTTAACCCTAAATCTATGTTAAATATTTTCAAGCTGTTACACAGACTGTTGACAAAAATAGTCAGAAATGAACGAATCATTTATTTATATTGATTATTGTCTCCTAATGATGATAAAATGTTATATTGATATGAATTTTACAGCCCATCCTCATGACAATAGTCATTTTGTCTGCATTTACGACCCACTCGACAAAATATATCATTAATTTCCTGGTCACGTTAGCGATCACAGTTATAGATATGTATAGGATTAGATAGAAACAGTATTTGACCACAAAGATACCGCAAATCAAGTAAAACCAATCAACATTATAATAGCATAAGATAACGGGAACTAAATAGGTTGGTTGTAAAAGGAAACACGAAGATTAATTATACCTTGAGGAACTACCAGTAAGCGTATGAGATGTATTTAGACTGACAACATCGAATTAAATGAGTTATAATACATTGTATTATGATATTTTAATATATACTGCCCACGCTGGCATTACGCATGTTGTTGTTAAGTTCAGTTGTGACCAAATAAGTGCAGTAGGTAATAAGGTAGATCAAGTGAATGGAGTTACTAAGCGTTTTTTTTGCAATACTTACGAGTTACGACTCGTATTATAAGAGCAGTATTTTTTTGATTAACAATAATAACAGTTGTTTTTATGAAATCTACGTAACAATCCATAAAAATATAAGAACTTTGCTTATTCGACCAATAGGCACTACTAACAATAATTCTGCAATCTATTGCAGGTTTCTAATCCCAAATTGAGTAAAAAACCGTTATTGGATTTCTCTGAAAAGTAGGTCTTTGGATAGACTCCATGGTTTAAAATATTTATATATTTTAGGATGGCTAATGATTATCTGATTTTTATGACTACTTGAGGGTGTATAGTTGAAACATCATAATTTTCTCCGTTGCAGGAATAAATCCTGCGAACGTATGCAAAGAAAGCAGACACCAGACGTCATTCCAATCACAATGTAATTTATTCTCTTCAGTCAACATATTATTGCACTATGTTCACACTTAAAGGAGGCCTATGATGTCCAGCAGTGGACGTCTTTCGGCTGAAATGATGATGATGAAGATGAACATACACATATATATATAATAAAATGGATATTTTCATGTACACCGGTAAACTTATTAATATTTGAGTGGTTTGACATCAATTTTGCAACCGATAGAGTCACAGAGATATTAATCAGTATACCACTACTCAATCAAGTAAACATGTAGGTAATTTACTATCAAAGTGGGCTTAAAAGGACCAAACATCCTACTATACCCGTAAAAGGAAAACCCCGTATTTACAACGAATGTTACCAAGTTCTAGCTAATGTTAATTATGATGCCAAGGACGCCAGTCATAGCTGGCTCATCGATCATCGGGTAAGTTTCACAGAAATCGACAGTATTGTGAACTTGCGGTTACAGAAGTACTCGAAAATAACTACAAAATAATTTATTTGGGTCATCATTCATAAACAAATGCTGCTGTGAGTTGGAATTGTTTTTATTTTAGTTGAAGCTGTAACAGGAAAATCGTAAGACTTCAAATATATTCCTTGGAGCATCATGTGGTTACTGTGCAGCTGCGAAGTTAAATTGACAAGATTTGACTTGAAACTGTGTCAAAGTTGGATCTACCACTGCTGATCAGCACTGCAGATCATTTATACTTATTTTCTTCTTTAGTGAAATGGCCCAATGGAGGAAACCTCGACTTCGAAATCGCCAACCCGCTTTGAGCAAGGTGAGCATTGATCAATGTTTGTGCCTTCTCTGTATGAGAAGAGGCATTGGCCCTACAGTGGGACAGTAATAGGCTGGTATTTTTAGTTACAATCTTGTCTAAAATATATGTCAAGGAACCTCTAATGTCACCTCTCCTGTTTCCGCATCCATTTCATCATTGCATATTGCAAAATCCACGCAATTTCTGACAAAAGCCACATTTGTCACCACAAAAGCTCTCAGCCCCAGAATTTTTTCAGGTCATCGTCCCGTCCTGCGTTGCGCCAAAGTTCATCTAGGTCGGAAGTATTGATTTTGTTGCAGCGGGGAAGCCACCACAGAGAATAAAGCATGTTTGTCTATGAGTGCGTGTTGTGCGTTTTGCGCATGTCTGTTTTGCAATGGAGACTGCAATTAAGCTGAGGGTGATGACCTGGGTATACTTATATAAGTTTGATAAATTTACTCTGCGTTATGTAATACAATATTTTGATTTAAAACAGTGTCCATGGGGTTTCTTGTCCGTTATTCTCCATAGGAACCTACTACGCTTTGGAATTGGCATTTAGCTTCATCTTTCTGACTGAGGATATAGCCCTTGACTCACAAGTTCGTCTACTAAATTGGTTTCATTGAAATAATTATGCTTTGTTTGAATTGAGTTTGTATAACTACATTTATGACTGTTCTTATAATATTACCCGAGGCTGATAAAATTTTCGTTTCTCCAAATTATGTTAATATTAGTATTGAGGTCGCTTTCCCTGAATGTAGCTGAAGTATTATGGCTTAAGAGCACACCGAGCATTTGCCTTTGTCTCTGTCTTTTTCTTTACGTGTAAAAAGTAAAGAAAATAACCACACTTTTGCACTTTTTCTTTGTTTTTCGTTGTTTTATCATATTGGTGTTAAATAAAAAACTATCACGCATAAACGCTCCAGTTATCTATGAACTTTATTTAGTAGGTCAATTAAGAGTGGAAACATAATATAAAATTACTTATTTATATAAAAAAGTAGGAAAATAGAGGAAAAAATTACTCGTTAAGAGGTACCTAACTTTGCTTTATTCTATCGCGTCAACTTTATCAAATCGTATTTCCATCACGCATAATAACTAGTATATATCCCTAATAATACCAATATATTTCCATACACTTTCATTTAAATGTTTACTACTTCAAACAAATTTCATAAAAACATGTTTGTGTGTATAAAAAGCTCGGTGCCCTCAGAGTTCTTCCCTCTTTGACAGTGTGCTTTATTTGCTAGAGATACTTAATATCATAATGAGTACCTATTGATATTAAGTAGTTCTATCTATGCTCTAACAAACTAAGTTTCTTCGTGAATCCTGCGTTACATTTATTGTGGTAGGTATGGTTATTTAAAGGTTGTCAATTTGTCACACCATAGACAATTAATTTTCACCAATAAACACATCCATGCTAAAATTGACAAATGTCGTTAATTGGACGAATTCTGCAAAGATATTTTTACAGAAGTACATCAACAAGCTGGAACAACACCATCTTTCTCACAATATAGCGTTTATGATGGAGTTGAGTTTGTTCGTAAATTCCCAACAAAAACAGAACTTTACGCACATAACGTGTCTAAAACAACTAAGGATAAGTAGAAACAGAATTGGTTCAACAAGATGCGAAGTCGAGTTCCAAAGACTACTTTGAAACTGTTTATTCATGACAAGCACAGAAACAGAACTTTGTGTTCTATACATATTATAAATTAAAGTCGATTTTCGTGTTTGTCTGTGTGACCGCGTTGTTCTTCTAAACTACGCAACGAATTTTGATGTGGTTTTCACTATAATTTAGAGAATATATTCCAGAAGGTTCGCCTGTATAATACATTAATATTAAACTTACATTATTCTAATTAAGAAATCACGATGTTTTGTCAAGTCGCTAAGACTGTGCGAATCAGGGGCGAGTCGCTAGTTATAACATAAAATAAAAATAAATAATAAAAAAACACAACTGCCCTGCCAAAAAACGAACTAAAAAGTAATAAACAAGTTGTATTAGTTAATCTGTATTAAACAAAGCGAAAGGGAAAGGTACACTCATTAACTCGCTGACTAAACAGATAAATAATATTGTCATTGCAGTCGGGGGACCGTTGTGTCATTGTGTCGTTGTGTGGAACACTTTTTAATCTAAAAGTCCCCCGACTCGACACTCGGAATCGACTCGACTATACATCCAAATCTGTTTAAGCATTTAAAAGTTATGGTGGCACAAAGAAACTCACATACATATACACACACGAACCCTGAAAACCTTACACTCCTCTTTTGGCAGTCGTGTAAGAATAATTTTATCTCAAGTTAAGGATAAAATAAATACCCCAAAATTGGGTCAAACCAGACGCGGTATCGATCTACCTGCGCCAGTCTAGCTCATAACGGGAACGCTAAGACCTAAGGCGACCTAACAGGCTAACACAGCACTAAAGTAACATAATGCGTCAAAATAAAGGAAATGCAGGCGAATGGAGTTATGTTGGCAAACTACGTTGGGCTGAGTTATATATAAAAACTGTTTCTGATATAATTTGCCGGTCTATAGTAATATCTCACCAAAACTTACGTGAAATGAGCCTGAATTGAGCTGTCATTCCACGTGACGACTTGACAATATTGACAGCTTACTTCACCTAAGTTTTCACGGAGAAATTTTTACAAAATAGTTCGGCATCAGACAGTTAAAACACGGTGATTATCAATACAGAGGGTCTACACAAGTGGGAATAGCTTTCAAAGCGTTTCGTATTTCTACAGCACTTTTCAATGGGATTGATATAAGCTTATCGGTAGCCTACGTCATTCCCATACATTTTTGACTTTTCCATCATCGTTATCACTGACACTTTTTCTAGGCCCTCAGTTTTCTGCAAGTATTAATTCTATTAAATTCACGGTCTATTTTGTAAAAATCTAACCGTTAAGTCTTAGGTGAAGTGAGCTGTCATTCCTACTGTTGCCAGGGATTGTTACTATTGACCGCTTACTTCACTTAAGTTTTCACTGTAACATATTTACAGAATAAATCGGCTGATGTCAACTTTGAGTGGCATTGTGATAATACATCATTGAGAAACTGTATAACAACTTACAGCTATTTGTATTTTTTGTCAATCAATCTCAACAATGAGGTTAAAAACTGAAAGCTCATAACAGGTGACAGCACAATTGTACGTCTTTAAACCGCCATTGTTGTGTTTATCTTTATGTTTACTTTTGTGTCGATAGTTAATTGATTCAGGCGTGACTTTGCGGAAATCCATAATAAAATACTAAGTATATATAACATAAAATAAAATCCAATATAAAATAAATACAAGTGCTGAACGCAGAATGCAGATATTCAGTCTGCGTTCAGTGCTTAGTGTGGCAACACGCCGTGTTCGAGTTCGCGACAAGTCAATCGTCATCCTAAGGTATCTCAACGAATACCTTAGGATGACGATTGACTTGTCGGCGAAACACGTTTCGATTTCTTTCAGGGTTTTTTATGGCTCTTTAGAAATAGCTAAGCGAAACTGGTTACTAAATATATCCACGTCTATTGTATTTTTTTTTGTGTCGATCACAAACTACAGATGAATGAAAAAATATGTATGAAAGTTGGAGTGTAGCACTATTAAAGGGCGAGCTTAAGGACAGGGGAAGCGTCTACCACTGGTAAAAAAGCAGCTTTAGTGGAAAAGTCAATAAATTATAAACGTTTTATAATTTATAGGTTATTTTATGTTTGTTGACATTAAGTTCGTTTTTTTGTTAAAGACTGGAGGCGCACGATAGAAATAACCTAATCAGAGTTGAAAATCAACAGCTGACTGAAAAACCTCAGAGATAGCACTTCTAGCACTGATCTAATATGATAATGTAAACATACACATACTTTACTATAATTTACACAATATCACATCACAAGTGTCTGTATGTAATGAAAACAAACTTAGTTCTCTTGGGAGTATCAACTATAAACCACTTTCTCCCATAAAAGGCTTAAAGGATAGCACATCGTCTCGACGAAATATCGGATTCCAATTTTGTTCGGAGAGCTTTTTCCCACAATTTTCTTCTTATAACATCTTTAGCTTATACATGGGTCCCCGTATTTTTGCAGTAAACAGTAGCGCAACTGGGCTCAATAATTAATTATGCGTAAAAGAAGTCACTTGTTTACAAAAATTCTATGGCTAGCTGTCAAATTATTAGATGCTGGAGATCAGCGCCATCTGAAGTGAGCAGGAGGCATTTTTTATCCCCATTATCTTGAGATTGGATAGCTGCTTTGCTGATTAGAGACTTTACCTATTAAGCTTTTGGTAGATCATAATTATGGGGTTGGCAGATAAGATAGATTTAGAAGATAACTTTATACTTTACAAATAAATAATAGTCATATTAGAATAGGTAATATGTTACGGTTTTTAAGTGATAGAAATGTCAGTAAGTAGCTATTGTTTTTGTTTATGGCTGACTAAACAAAATCGCCTTACCTAATGGTTATTGTGTTCGGTAAACTACGGTGTTTGTTGACAAAAACACGTTGAATGAAACACAGCTCATTAACTATTAATTTATTCAAATAATAAACTCAGTAAATAATTCTTGCTTTACGACTGCCATCAGTCTATCTATAAAAAGAATAGGTATATATGAATTGCTTCGAATACACAAGATTGACTATTATATGGGCCATTGAATATTATAATCCATTTTGATGGAACTCATTTTGTATGTATTATCCAAAGATTTCAATCGTAGATTCGCCCTGCAGCGTCAAAAGATGGTCGCAGAGTTTCAGTTTCGTTTTGACACATCTCACACACACAATGTCGCAGAGACTGACTTGACTTGATTGTCATGGAAATTTCTCATTATGGACACTGTCTCGCGCGACTTAGTATGGTGAGGGCAAATCTAACAGTTCAAATCTTTGGTATTTATCGATACTATCTTGTAAATAAGGTTGAACCTACAACTTATTAATCCTTCCAATAATACCTACTTAAACAATCCCTCCGAGGTTGAGTCATTTCGTGAGTTACAAGTAGAGATGATGCGATTCTGAGAGCTAAACCACTGGACTGCTGAAAAATAACTGAATTTATTGAGTCATTCTCAAAAATAGCTTATAATGTCTAAACAACACACGGAGGTTGTCAAATACAATAAAGTCAAATACTCATTCATTATTAGTCTCTCACGTTTGGCGCCAAAATGAGTCATAAACAGTAGATTATGGCGTCTTTTACCACACATATTTTACTTCAATAAGCACAATATTTATACAGCCAATATAATCTGTAATATGAAAAGTATATTTTTCTGTAGCATGAAATTAAAATTAAATATATAAAGTGACCTTCTGTCTTGTTTTGGACAGAAATCTGACGTAATTTAAATGTTGTCAAGTAAGTATTGATGGTCATAATGCTTTTATATATTCGTAGAAAAAATGCTGAGCTGATGGATTAAGGAATAGGTAGTATTAATGCGTATTTAAAGTAACCACTGGGTAGTTCCGTGATGACTTGATGGTGAACTAAAGATCCAAGAAAAACTAGAAGGCTTGCCATGCCAGACTCAAATCCCTAAAGAAAACGGACGCGATAACGTTTTTTCTTCGACGATTTACATATTTTTCCTCTCTAACAGAGGTGTGATCCAAGCCAACATATTTTAATCGATCAAAAAATAATGAGGATATGTTTGATTTAATCCTAACACCTGTTAAAACCTATTATTAACTACCAATATTAATATTATAAATACGAAAGTGAGTTTGTTTGTCTGTTACGCTTTCACGATAAAACGGCTAAACGGATTTGGATGAAATTGGCACATCGGTAGACCATGACCTGGGTTAGGACTTTTTATCTCGGTAGTACGTTCCTCCATGTGGGCGAAGCCGCGGGCAAAAGCTGGTATTCTACATTAGGTATATTAAATGACCAAGGTCATCCTTTTACCTGCTCCCGGCTGGTTCAGCGTAGTATGTGCCAGTCGCTACCTACTTAAAATAATTCGCCGCTACTGGAAACGCCATCAGGCTTGCCAAATTTTTGGGTATTCGTTTGGCAAAAAATCGACTGTCTTCGGCATGAAGAGGAAGAAAAACAATTTTATCTCTCTCCACTGCTATACAAAACATTTGCCTCAAATCGCTTCTTCTTACATGCATATATAAACTCATGCCTTCTTCCCATGGTGGTAGGCAAAAACTACAGAACGCCACCTGCTACGATCCTTACTATGCTTCGTTTACGTTCATACATCTAGTCATAAACCCACTCGCTACTTCTTGTTCACTCATAATCATTGTAATTCAAGTCAACAAGTAATGTCAACATTATATTAACTAATAGGTGATGAACCGGTTCCGGTATGACCATAAGTGGTCATACCTGTTCATAAACCGGTGCCAAATCATCACAGTTCGCGGTAACACCCACCTGACGGAGATTTTCTTGAAGTTGTCTTGCCGTATAGAAAAATGTAACTGTGGAATTGATTTCTTAAAGATTTATGGTTTATCATGAGTTAATAGAGAATAGTGCTATAAGATTTATGTCTAAAGTATAGTTATTTCCAAAAACAAACTGGTTGGTATTCCAAATATGCTGCAGTTTCTCTAATGGCTTTTGACCTACGACTCGTAAATGGCAGCCGTGTAAGCAGGGCTGTCATTTACGAGTCGTAGGTCATAAGTGCGAACCCAGGCAGGAGGTTTACTTTGTATAAATAATTTCATCAACACTGCTCTCAAAACGGTGAAGGAATACATCGTGACGAAACCGGCATGTCCTAGAATCAAAAATTCGAAGAAATGTGACATCTACCAACCCGCACTCGGCTTGCGTGGTGGATTACGACCCCCTCCCTCTCACGGAGAGGAGGTGCCTGTGTCCCAGCAGTGGGAAGATTATGGATTGATTATGAATATGATGAGTGCTTACACTGCCTACCTTGTTTTCAATGAAAATTAATTGTAATACTATGTACCATAGACCAAAGTCTGACAATCAGTCTTACCAAGGGGTATCGTGTTACCTACTAACTGGGCTGTAGAGGTCAGATAGGCAGTCGCTCCATGTAAATACTGGTATTCAGCTGCATCTGGTTAGACTGGAAACCGACCCTAGCATAGTTGGCGAAAGGCTAGGCAGATTGATTTTGATCTGTTGGTGGAACAACAAATAACTAACGAGTATGGATGAGAAGTATGGGAACCATGAGTATACGTTATTGGGGGGTGTTGACTGGTGCCCTTCAGTCGATTTCACGGTGACCCTGCTTGCAATCTGGCTGACTGGCGAATCAATATCGTAGATTCATGATTTGGTCATGAGAGGATTAATGAAAGGCGATTTTCAAAAGGTATTTACGAGGCAAAATTTGCCGGGAGAGGACTCCTTAGAAGGACATAATACTTAGTGAACGTAACGTAATGGTGATGTTCTTCAGAAAGGTCAGGTGCATAGTACTTGCAATCGGCGTGCAGGAAAAGAAGTATGAAAAAAGAAGGAAGGAAGTATGGAAAGGATTATGTAAGGATCGTAGCAGGTGGCGATCTGTAGTTTCTGGGTGATTTTATGTATGTATGAATTTTTGATAGATAGATAGATCGTTTATTTGGTGCACACAAAATATATTATCACATATTGTAATCTTTATATTTTTAAGGCGCCTTTGTGGAAGAGAAATAAATGATTATTTATTTATAGCACAACATACAAAAACACGATTAAATAATAACTAAATACATAAATATAGCTACAAGGTGCAAATATACAAAATAAAAAAGAAGTAAACAAGACATTGTAATGACACTATTGACTATGACACACATTAAAAAAATGAAATATACAAAGTACTGTGTGCATCTCAAGGTTGCACCAAATGGGAGTCCAGCTCAGCATGTGTCAGGCAAATATACCTGACGCTGATATTCTGCTGGGGCCCTGCAGTGACATACGGACGTCGAGCAGACGAGATAATAAATATGTGAATTACTGGTGTTGTGAAAAGTGGAATGTGTGGAGTGAAATTTCGTGAGTATACCCGGAATTTAAATAATGACAGAATAATTTGAATGATAATAGTAAAGTTTAGCATTTGGAAACGTTATTTTTCGATGGTGATTGTGGATTTAATTACTTAAATAGATAAATGTATAATGTACAAATGAATAATCTTATTATAATTATAATGGCGTAGGTGTAAATAAAATAATCAATTTGACTGGATTAAAAAATGATTGCAATAAATAAATATAGGTAAATAAGCATGTGTAAACTATTCTCTAACAATAGATCCACTAATTAGTGAATTAATAATATTCCCTTTGTTCATAGGTTTGTGACCACGAATTGCACTAAGAAATTAGAACAAATCGGGAAGAACACGACAGCACGTTAGTTATATTATGGACGTGTTCGAAACAGTCATACCCAGTTTGAGTATTATCTAAATCTTTATTTAACTCATACTAATATCAATTTACGAAACCTACCATTTTAAACAATATCTCTGAACTACCATCAGTCATTAATCACAGTAATCACTATGCAAGCCACTTTCTCATAAACATTTTCGAAAAGTCTCCACAACTTTTTACCACTTTTTGTGGAGGATACATGCAAAAAATCACGTTTGTAGTCTATAAACGTGATATTTTGCATGTATGTCATCTGTGCACATTTTCCTCGTATGTCCAGCTGCTCTATAAGGCGGTGTGCCCAATAGCGGGACCACGTATGGAAGCTTGGCGCTACCAATCTGTATGTAGGACGGCTGATTTGTGTGTGTAATCGCCTTATCAATATTATTATTATTGCAATCAAGTATGAGCTTTATATTGTGTGTGATTTTTAAATGGTTAAGAGAATATTTTTCCGTCAGATTCTGCACGTAACGCGCGCATATTTTAAGTACAATTCGGTAGTTGCCTAGGCAAAAAAGAAAAGAAATTCTAGTCCGTCTTTCAGATAATAAAAAAATAGTAGACACGTATTTTTTTATTTATCATATTAATCAAAAATAACTTAGAAACCACGCATTAAAGTTGGGAAGGTGGGGCTCGCTAAGTCACAACTCAGTATAACATCTATCAAGTCGTGACGTCATATCACATTTTAACTCAATGTATCGCCGTAATCTTTTGATTACGTCAAAAAAGAAAAAATACGTATCCAATATTTTTTTATTACTCTATATTTCGGATAAAAAAAACATTTGGACACAGGCCTTACTCAGTTTTATGATTTTATGTTCTTGTTGTAAGATGAAGTATATGTAATCTATTATGGAGTTTCTAAGAAGTAAATAAATATTAACAATATTAAAAGGTTTTTTTTTTTGTCTTTACTAAAATATTTAAAAATGTAAATGATACGTATGTAGATGAAATAAAGGAAATAATAATAAAAAAGGTCTCATAGACTCATCAAGACTAAAACAGATTGCGGCAGGCCGCACCGCAAATTCTCATTCAACACTATTGTACATTTTCTATAAACCAAAGCACACTGCTGCCACACCGCACTTTTTTGTATGAAAATGCGTTGCGCTGTGGCCCGTCACCGCTGTCATCTGCGCTTGTCTACGACAGAAAACTCTAAGCGACAAGACGGGCCTGCAGCTGGAAGCTGTCACTTTGTCTCGTCATGATCGGGTATAGGCTGCTATAAGAAAGTTGATCTAAGCATTCTAAGTGAAATTAACCTGTCGTTTGGGTGACATGACAGGACTGACAGGATTGGTACTGGAGTTCCAGCACAGTCTGTGTAAGATTTACCCAGATGAATCAACGAGTTTGCTAGAAAAAGTTAAATTAGTGTATTTTGACACTTTAAGAATTAAATCAAAAACATATTCAAGATCTTGAAGGTTCTGAAAGTTCTCTCTTTTCCGTAAGGAAAATTCGTAAAAAGTAATTTACTACTTGTAAACGAAGCCTCTTTAGAATATATTATAATGCATTTAAGCAATAAGCACAGTAACTTGTCAAGAGGTGCAATTTATTGAAAGTGATACGTGTAGGGTGAAACAACCTGTTGTCAGATTTTAATATCATCGCATAACATCACGCTTGTAATCTCCGAAGGGTTGGGCAGACGTATACCTATATACCTATAGAACACCAGCTGCCAGTTATATTTATGTCCCATGAAATAAGGAGCCAGCCTATTGTCATCAACAGGTCACATATCAAGACTCCGGGCTGCTACTGAGAAATTCCTAATGGAAAAACCCAATAACACTTTGCCAGACCTAGGAATCGAACCCAGGACCTCATGCACAGCAGAAGCGCTTCGACCACTAGACCAACGAGGCAGTCGAGGCTATAAATATCTATAATACTTATTTAGTAATTACTTTTACGCGTAAAATATAGCTACAGTATTAAGTTTTCTCTTTGTAATAAATAATAATGGCATTTTCATTCACGTATTTCGCAGCTCTATTTCTCATTTCCTTTGTAAGTGGTTTCAGGCTATAAATAAAAGGAAGTACTTATTTTAAGCTACTCGTAATAATTAATTATCGGTAATTTAGGAAACCAAGATGGCAGATGTCGTACAAGGTTACAGCTGCTTGCATTATATTTATTATTTTATAGCCATAATTTCATGGTGGAGGATTATTTTATGTGAGTAGGTCTATTATGTAATGTTCCGAAGGCTTGTAAAAGTCAAATCATTTATTTCAAGTACCTAGTCCATTAAAATGGCACTTATGAACGTAAACATTTACAAGAAAATAGATTGATTCTAGGTGTTTCGTTAGTTCCTATGATGAAGAATGGCTAAGATACTCAATAGTTACTTTAAAAAACATTGGCACTCCGGGAGTGCCGACAGAAGTGAAAACTTGATAAAACATTGGCACCGCGGTAATCAACGCGTTGATGTCTTTTACTCCACGCACTGCGGTAATCAACGCGTTGATGTATTTTTATAGTCAAAAGCTGGTGTCATCACGGTGTCACGCAATCAATAGTTTAGTCCCATCTCAAAAATGCCCAACGCGCCTAAAGAAGTTTTCACTTCAAAAATGTTGAACTACAAATACAACATTGTATTAAAAAGTAAGCAATGAAAGATAAATAAATCATGTTGATAGATACATGGTGCTCACATGTTTACAAATATTACAACCGTGGTCGATTTATCCTAAACCTTTCCTTCCTAAGTCAGAGGTCAAAACGCCATCGTTTGGTAAATCGTCGAAGACACTAGGACACGTAACAATAAAAAAAAACAAATGACTACCGACAACACTACCTACTACCTTACCAATACACCTTTACACAAACCAAACTTTACACCAACACACAATTACCTTATAAATATTTCATCCAAAAACGCTCGTTTAAACGCTGAGTTCATGGGAAGCTGGTTTGTGTTCAAGTGTGGCAATAATGCAATATATTGCAAGTTGCAGCGACTTGTCACTGGCTCGGCAAGTGGCTGGAATAAGCCACTGTCTCGGCAAGTCGGTAGCTTGGAGATGAATTCTTATATTTTGGAGACAAGGCCCGTTAAATACTTGTTGTTGATGTTATTTTCTGATAAGCTTATAAGGCCTTTTAAAAAGTATTTTTCTTTGGGTCAGAGTACTTACGTAATTCTGTAAATATCCTCAAATGGAAGTGGTCCATATACCTACTTGCCTACTGGCTATTGCTATAGGTTGGATGTACTTACATTTGTTTTTAGTATTGTAAAGAACTGCTGGTAAATATCTGGTGCTGAAACTCTGAAAGCCTCACCAATGACATGACAAAACATTTATCAAAATATTATTTACCTAGTGATATTATTTTAAGTATGTCATATTCGCTTTCCGCCCAATATTCAGTAAGCACATTCCCAGACAGCATAGCATGAGAAAAACCCATCTTCTAAACTGTTATTCACCAAAAACATTGTAACTATAATAAAATAGAACAGTCTACCCAAAAATAAATATCACCATTCCCACACCTTCCCATTACCAGCGAAAAAATATTTATTCCTTGCGTGTGCATTACTGAAATTAACATCGTACTGGGTTTCAACCCCAACGTCCCCAACCCTAGGGGTGACGTGTCGTGACGTCACCGTCTGACTCACACACCACCCCTTCAATCGATAGACCTAACCGGGTTTCTTTTGTTACTTCCACCTGCTGTTATATACAACATGTATCAACTTCAATACCTACTCGACCCAAATGTATAGGACAGCTGATAATTTTTTCACGATACTAACGATGTTGGTTCCATAGAGGAAGTTGTTCAGTTTGATGGTCACAGGATTTGATTTTTGATGGTCACCACATATTTCTGATACACGCTGTATTTGATTTTGTTACCTATAGATTAATTAAAATGGCGGTTTTTAAGATGTCAGCTGTAGAGATGTATTGTCGTTTTGTGTTAGAGATTTCTGTGATTGATTTCTCTAGGCACAATATCAATCTGCCTAGCCTTTTCTCTATTAAGTTGGGGCCGGCTTCCAGTCTAACTGGATGCAGCTGAAATCCAATATTTTACATGGACCGACTGCGACCAACCTCCACAACCCAGTTACTGGGTAACTCAATACCCCTTGGTAAGACTGACCATTGTTTTCTAAATCGGTCTGGAAACATTACGAACATTCTAAATCTAATTTTCCTGATATTGAGTGAGGTGGTTATTTTTATAAAAATAATATCAAAAATAATAACTTTCCTCATAGCATTCCATACAGGTATATTTACAAAATAATGTCTAAAATATGAACACAATGCCTGTCAATTTTCCCATGGCTAAAATAGCTATCAGCTTGGCAACGAGTATCAATCAGAGTAATTACCGCAAGGGGATTCGTTGTACTGAAACCATGTAACGAAGTACATAAGCTTACATCCTTATGTATAGAAAATATTAATAATATTCTTTTTACTAATCTTTCGTCAGAAGACAAGGGCTAAACTCACCAATTACCTCACTTGTTTTTCTAACGTATCGATGGCAGAAAGTTAATTTAATCATGTTTGGCCCAAATTACCTCACTGTAATGCCGAATTTCCATTTTCATTCATGGAGACACATACACACATAACATCACGCCTGTAATCCCCGAAGGGTTGGCAGAGGTGTACCTATAGTCTACCCACATTCCGCCAGTTATGTTTGTTTAAGTCC
This sequence comes from Omphaloscelis lunosa, assembly GCA_916610215.1. Taxonomy (NCBI): domain Eukaryota; kingdom Metazoa; phylum Arthropoda; class Insecta; order Lepidoptera; family Noctuidae; genus Omphaloscelis; species Omphaloscelis lunosa. Next base: position 1,875,177 of record OU744262.1, on the reverse strand, counting down.
CATGTAATAGGGGGCGAGCTTAATGCCATCAACCGGGCACAAATTCAGACTCCGGGTTGCTACTGAGACATACCAGATGGAAAAACTCAATAACACTTTCATGGAGACAATTTCTAAAATTATCCTTGCTTCAAAAACGGTGAAGGAAGACATCGTGAGAAAACCGACATGACTGAATAAGAGATATTTCTCGACGGCATGTGAAGCCAAGTCAGAGGCATACAACTTTGACACCAGGTTAGTCACTAAACACATGAAGAAGAAAGAAAAATTAATGGAGCTTTTTTTTTTACCTTTTTATTTATCGGCTCTTGTGCTAAGTACCTTCTTTGATACTTTCATTCTGTCAATTCGAGGCATTTATTGTAGCTTACAGAAGGACTTTTATTTACACTCCATTTTCCAATTCTTGGAAGAGGCAAAATTGATTCACTTAGGATTTTCTCTGATTTCCAATTAAAGGCGATAAATCTATTAAGATTTCTTTATAAGTTGAATTAATAATAAATAACACCATATTATGAAGCAGCAGGTCGATAACCTTTCGCCTACGGCCACCATAACTAGCAGGTAATTATGGAAAACATCTATTTATTATCAAATGCTTGAGTCTTTGGGATTTCATTATATTTAGTAGATATTTCCCACGTGTCATTGATTCATGGTTTAGGGCTACAGGAGGTCGCCTTTAGGGATTCACATTATAATTACCTATTATCTAAAAAAAAGATAAAATGATCCAAATCATGTAGTAAAAAGGGACATTAGCTATTTGAAAACCAATAGTTTTGATCTACAATGTGTGTTAGTGCAAAACGAAAACTGAAAAGCAGAAAACAAATGAACTTAATTTATTAGGTCGGCTGTTTCGTGATTGCGATCCTAATCTATGGCGTGCTAACACATTAACTAATTTTATGGTAACTGACTACCACCACCTCTATATTAGCATCGTGGGCCTGGCTTTATAGGCCTACCCCTATGGCCCTAACTTCCTTTGAGTGTCATAAAAGAACGGTAAAGAATTCCTTATTGACATTAGAATCTTATGCAAGACCTTCGACATCATATCGATGACTACGTAGCTTAAGCCGTGTAGGTAACGAGTGTGTTCAGCTGTGAAAGTGCACAGCACTCTGTCTGAACTACTGAAAGAAATGAAAATCTTAAAACTGTGACTATATAGAGTATCTCTTTTACTGTTTTTATATTTTTTTTTTTATTATATATTTTTTACAAGTTCACTAGATTTTACGTTCCATTAAACTTTTAATTTTTATCTAACCTAGTTTGGAAGGCGCTGGTTAAAAATCTGTGATACAATGATTTTGTATTAGTACGATACACTTTTTCGTGTAATAATATTTTTTTACTCGAAAATTTGATTTTGAGAACCCTAAATGTGCTTTTTCTGAAATATTTTATTTATTTACATATCTTTGAAAATATCATACAATAGAATGTAAGTAGTACCTAGTAGGAACCTACGAATACAGTACTGTAACTACGGTTTTCCACAAAAAAAAACTCTGAAATCGTCTCAATTTAGCCATCATAAAATTCTAGATTCATCTCTCAATTCAGCTAACATCCAGCCAGGCTCAAATTCGTAGCTCGTCGCTGCCATATTAGGCTCGGTATCGATCCGTCGAGGCAGCGTGGGTGGAGAGACCAACTTACTGCTTGAAGGGAATTCGAATAACAATTAGTTTTATGTACTTTTGCACATTTTTTGCTGTTGCTATGTTATTTTGTGGTTTTATTTGCAAGTTTTGTTGGCTTTGGGTAAATATTTGTTTTTAACAGTAGAAGCATGTTTGTTGGCTGGACAGCAACCTATACTTGAATGAGGAAATAAGAGTAAACTGTCCACCAATCCATCAACACGAGTTTATCGCTTCGTCTTACATCATCTTTTCTTCGTTCCATTTAAGCTTGGATTGCTGACAGTCGTTACTGCACGCTTAGTATGACCATCATTGAAACGGGTTTTGTCGACGGAAGAATAGATAAAATGACAGATTGTGATTGTCTATCTGTCATTTTGTCTATTCTTCCGTCGCGGGCTGGTCGTCAGAAGCCCGAAAGTCTGACAACCAGTCTTACTAAGGAATATCGTGTTACCAAGTAATCGGGTCGTGGAGGTCAGATAGGCAGTCTCTCGATGTAAATTACTGGTATTCAGCTGCATCCTGACTGGAAACCGACCCCAACATAGTTGGGAAAAGGCTCGGCGTATAAATTTTCGATCTTTTTTTTTTCAGTCAAACGTGTACTATTGAACATGGTTCACCCGACCCCCAGTGATCGCTATTAGGTGCTAAGTAATAACAGAGATAGATCAAATGATGATTGTATGACCCCTCATAATTACCATGATCATCAGCACGTTTGCCAGATAAAATGGCGATCGCTATTTTATTATAGATTATCGGCAGTCAGTAGGACGCTGCATGTGTTATAATATCTACTCATCATCATCTTCATCTCCTTGACCCATGTTACTTGGGTTCGGCGCAACACGTTTTCTCCTTCCACTCTCTCATGTCAACTGTCACGCTACCATTCACTCTCTTCTCTTTCTTATCATTCCTCACACAATCCATCCATCTTTTTTGGCCTTCCTCTCCCACTCCATCCAATGACATCATACTACAATAACAATATCTACTGTGAATAAAACACAGATCATTATTCAACAGTAACTTATTACCTTATAGTCGTGTTAGTCTGTTTCTTCATGATTCTGCACAATACCATCATTGCCTAGTATCCTAACTACCAGCATTTAAATGCAGTAGCATTATATTCATGATCATAAATTTGTTTATATAAGAGCTGAGCATCTTAAGTACAATAAGCTCATTGTCATTACAATAAAGCTGTAAGTAACTGTGACTGGTTTTGTGTTCACATCGCCATCTTTGCACAGACCGGTAGCGCCATCTGTGTGCTGTGGCTGAGTCATCGATTTTGAGTAATAGATAATTATTTTGTTTAACTAAGGATAAATGTACGTGTTTATTTATACGCTATTATTTAAAGCACTGTAGTTATCACGTGTGGTTTTAGTTCAGTATCATTAAACTAGGATAATACCTCTACCTACAGATAATTTAATGATGCTGAAGGAGTTTGCGATTGTTATATAAAACATAACCTGTTCAAAGTCATCATTCTCCTGTCATTACCTCAATTTTTCGCAACCTGTTTTTCTTCCATACTTCTCTATTTTATTCGTCATCGCGATAGTCACCCCCTTTCAATCCATATCATCTTTCACACAGTCCATCCATCGTTTCTTTGGTCTTCCTCTACTCTTATACCCACATTTATACTCAAACCTTTTCAAAATACCCTTTACAAAATATACCCCACACCGAAGTTTAACCGCACATTGTAACAAAACAGACCCTGAACGTGATTACTTGTAACAACGGACCCCGTACAAGGTCGCCGTGGTGGGGTGACACGTCACGTGGCAGTAAGGGTGGGCCACAACGAGGGTTGGCCGGGTTGGCACACTAGAGCTGTACCTACGTGTAACTACTGCAAAATAGACTACGAAATTAGATGTTTATATTTATACAGGTTCAGAACGTTTTCGCTTTGTAAATAAGACAGATTTCCCGTTTGTCCCACTGCCGTCGTCCCACTGATGCGCCCTATTTTTCTTTGCATAAAACCGTGGTAATCGGGGTTTAAGTTCGGTCGGAGTAGACCTAAACTCTGCCCTGCAGTGCGCTCCTTATTCGACCGTTGCTGGCTACTTACTGTGGCAACCCTATCATCTTCTTCAACATGATTTGACCGCGGCGGGATTGCATCAACAATTAATGCTTGTGCCGCGGTTTGTACCGGAGTCGAGACAATATGGTTGCTCAGTACCTCTGAGCGCAGCCTATCAAGTGGTGCGTCATCGTCCAACCTATGATGCGACAGTCGTTGGGCTAAGACGTTGATGGTTGGTTCTAGCTCTTTTTTTTTTGGGTGGGAAATTATCAAAAAACTACAGCGGGAGGGCGTGTCAGACTCTTACTGACTAAAACCCACCCGTGTTCCTGCGGTTGCTCTGTTACCGGGGGCCACGAAATCCCTTTCGGTTTTCTTCGCAACCCCGGCAGGCATCGGCCTTAGCAAACCCCGTAAATTCTGCTGACATCTCTTTGAGGCGCGCGGGCGAGAGATCACCGCCGCCGATCGCCTCCACGAGGACATGGCGATGCTCCGCCTAAGCCGGGCAGACCGCCACCGTATGCTCCACCGTGTCCTCCGAGCGATCCACACAATCGTGACACTCGGTGGTTCTAGCTCCTGGAACAGGGACAGCATCCTCGGTCCAGCCGCTTCCGAGATTAGCCGGAACAAACAGACAGACAGAAAAAAGAAAGTTTTCTTTTTGTTTTATGTACGGTATATACTTTCAGATGCATTTAGTAAAAATCTGTTATTTTGACATTACAAACAGACATTTCAATTTTATTTATTTAAGTACGTATATACCCATGTCCATGTATATACGTATAGTTAACGATATCTCATGGCTACGGACAGCAATGTCATTTAGAAGAATCATAATATTAAGTACAAATTAGTCTGTTTAATCAAGAATCCTTCTGCTGAGGCAGGGTTTAAAAACATCACGACCAATAACTGTAGGTATGTAGGCAGTGAGTGACTAATTTAGAAGGCGTATTCTTAGCAGCAGCAGTATGTGGCCTGATCATGATCCGTTGAAATACAGACAGCATTCTATAATATCTGTGTAGGTATAATACGAAGGTAATAAAGAAATATATAAATATTTTAAACGATAATTTATCAACCAGTAACCGGAAAAAGCAACACCAAAAAAAGCGGGCGCCCTTTCTTTATAATAATAAAATAAAGTCGATACCATTTCAGTACCGACCCACGTTACAAGTATCAAGACATTTTCATTCACTTCTCCTTGAGTGCAGGCGCCCACTGCGATGACTTCAGCCGGCTCCGAACCTGCTACTGACTCATACTCGTCCGCCTACAGACTACTGTGCCATATGGATGTGCTTTCTTATGTTTTTACTATGTGGTTTGGTTAAGGGAAATAGGGCCTAGTGGGGGGTAATTAGGGGGTAAAAATCGTAGGGGTGGTAATTAATTTCAGGTTGGGGTAGTTTTTGACGTTGGTTGATTTAGGCAATCACGCTTATAGTGGATTATGAATAGCAGCTTATTCGAATGCTGAATTTTTTTGATTTTGTAAAATATGGAATACCTACTAGCTTTCCCTTAACTTCGTCCGCGTGGAAGAAACATCTTATGGCACTCAGCAATAGTGTAGCTTATTAACTTCTATCAGTGAAATATATTTTTTTGTAATCGGATCAGTACGTCCAGCTTCCATCTTTACAAGATAAAACCAAAAAAAATTGTTATTGTCTTTATCGCAGAGCTCGAATAGCCGTCGTGGCCCAGTGGTGACGGTCCCGACTTACGAGTTCGTAAGTCGTGGGTTCGCACCCCAGCAAGCGCGTTGCTTTGTGTAATTTATTATCACCACTGCTCTCAAAACGGTGAAGGAAAAAATCGTGATGAAACCGGCATGTCCAAGAGACGTAAATTCGAAAACATATGACACCAACTTGCACTGGGCCCGTGTAGTGATTAAAGCTCCCTCCACTCCCTTCACAAAGAGGAGACCTGTGTCCCAACAGTGGGAATGTTAAGTATAGGCTGAAATGATTAGATTATGCTTAAAGATCGCAGGTTAATAAATTGCGCTGCATACGATATTTATGACGAAAAACTAACAGTAATGTGTACAGTGTTTATATACCTGTAAGATGAAATCAGGTAAAATATCCTCAAAATAAAACACTATCAATATGGGCTGCAAATAAATCTACAACCTTGAAGAACAACTTGCTCTGCTAATTGATGACATAATAAAGTTCTCTGAACTGTAGGTGACCAGACACCTACAATTTCTTTCTTAATTGCCATGATTTTTATTTTAGGTATCGAACTAATTATGGTAGTTTGATACTATTTAATAGTTTAAGTTTTACTAAGGGGTATCGTGTTACCTCGTAACTGGGTTGTGGAGGTCAGATAGGCAGTCGCTCCGTAAAATACTGGTAGTCAGCTGCATCCAGTTATATGGAAGCCGACCCCAACATAGTTAGGAAAAGGCTCGGCAGATGATGATGACTAGTGAAGGGATGGCAGTTACACCACCAAACTCATGGAATGTAACCATTTAACAAGCAAATTACGACGGTATTCCACTGCCGAACCCTTTTGAGGATCCCTTATCTACATAATGGTTATGTCTTCATTAGGGGTCGTTAGTCTGATGTGACAATGGGTTTGGGGTTCTGTAGATTAGCGTAACAAGCACTCAGACGTGGAGATAAGTGGAATCTTTATTGGACAACGGGTTCTGTGTTGAAGAAGAGATAAAAGTCAGGTAGAGCTATCAAGTTTGTTACTTCATGCTGTATTTACTGTGTTTTACTTTCATACAAGTTACAACCCCTGAAGGCTTTCAATTCTCTTGCTAGGTTCAGGCTGGTTTATTTAATATTGCAAACATCTGCGAAACAACTGCCCGGAGTCTAGATTTGGGCGGTTGATGGCAATAGGCATAACTGGCGAAATGTGGGTGTACTATATTTACACCTCTGCCTAACTCTTCGTAAAAAACTGTGTGATGTTATGTTTTTCTGTATTCTACGAAACACGAACAATACTAAAGATGGGAAAAAAATCTGCTCTTCAACATAAATAACGCAATGAATGTTGTTGAACTGTCAAAATGAAACTAAGTCATAATTGTTTACAAAAATAAGTTACGTAACTAATGATAGGTACTGTTCCAAGTATTTAACAGGCGTAGTAGGTATACGTTTGTCCAGTAGCAGATCCAGGGGGTGCTAAGGATCAAGCCCCCAAAAGCGTCTGAATTCTTCCATGACAAATCTGCAAGTGAACGTGGTATTATTTTAATTAAATTTTTTAGCATGTATGACAGTACCTAATGTATAATTGTTCTCAATAAATTGATCCCTTAATAAGTATTATGTTTTAATTTTTTTTTTTCTAAAAGTAAGGTGTTTTATTTACGTGACCAATTTTGAATCCGCGCGGCACTCATTCTGCCACTCACGCTGCCCGGTTTGGCCGCCATGTATATTCACCGAGATATCTCTGGCAGTCTACAACCTTACGAAGTCATTGAAGAATTTGCGAAAAGTAATATGAGGAGGCTTGTAAAATGTTGTGTGGTTTTTAGGGTTCCGTAGTCAACAAGGAGCCCTTATAGTTTCGCCATGTTCGTCTGTCTGTCCGTCCGCGGTCTAGCTCCGAGACTCTTAGTACTAGAAAGCTGTAATTTGCCATGGGTAAACATGTTAATCACGCCGACAAAGTGATAAAAAATTATTTTTTTGGTTACCTCCCGTACACGTAAAGTGGGGATGTTTTTTTTTCCCTTCTATCCCATGGTGTGGGGTATCGTTGGAAACGTCCTTCAAAAACATTGTGAGTGTGTGAAAACTATTTTTGGATACAGGGATCCGTCTGCGAAATATTAAGCTTAAAGTGCTAATTTTTGTTAGAGACAAGTGTCGCCGCCCCTGCCAGATAAACGGTTGGTTTTGATAATTGTGAAAAAAATCACGGCAGTATTTTATATACCGAAATCAAAAGGAAAACTGTCACAGCTAAGTAGGCTCTACAAGTTAACGAGTACTAATCGACAAACTTATATTTGCAGTTGCAACTTTTTTTCAACTACAAACTTAAGTTTGTTTTTGGGATAAATTCATTCCAACTACGGAACCCTTCATTGTGCGTGGTCTGACACGCACTTGACCGGTTTTTTTTAGTGTTTACTTCGCTAAAACCTACCCTCAGCGGGGTCAAGCCCCTCGCAAACGACAATCCTGAATCCTCCACTGCGTTTCTTTATCTGTGTATGCCAGGATGCTGCATCGCGCAGTCTCTTCAAATCATTCAACTTCCTTCCCTCCCTCGCAGTTGCTACGCTGCTCAGTTCATTCAAGTCGTTGACAGAGCCGGGTGGGCGCACCAGTTATCACTTTAGCACTGTAATCCCGTTTACCCCAACAATAATTACTGTACACGTAATCGTCAACAAGAACCACCAAAACACGTTTAAATGAACCCAAGGCCATCAAAAACAACCGTAGGCGTTCAGTAGGCGATTCTTTCCTATTCCACCTACCAACTTAATCCTAGTCTTCGGAGACTTTATCTTTAGAGGTGTAAAGGTCATATTCGTTTGTGATGGCTTTTAAATTTGATGAGGCCATAAAAGTCACTTGTGTTAGCAATGTGTCTCAATTTACGCGGTTGAAAGCTATCAGGAGTGTCTGTCGCTCTCTCGGTCAATGTGGCAGACGACGAGGTGGATTTATAGGTGACTGCAATTAGAATAATACGTAGAATTGGAATAGGAGGTGATGTAAGGAGGTTCAATCATAGAGAAGGTGGTGATGCTGCGCCGGCCCTAGCTCTTGATCAGGACAGAGCGACATTGTCTTTCGGCGCCCTTTGATCGACGCTTTCACGTCACGTAAATTCTACTTCGGTTTCTTGTTAAATAAATAATAATTCCAAAATTTTCAAGAATCAACTTTTACAAAATAAAATTTGGATGGCGCCTTTGGAGAGGCGCGGGACTCTCTCGCCTCTAAATGTGCAATCATCAAATTTTATTTTGCGCTGCAAATTGTTTTTAGCATTTGGCTTTTTGGCGCCCCTTGCATCTGGCGCCTGGAGCGACCGCTCCTCTCACTTTACCCCAAGGCCGGTGCTGTGGTGATTTAAGAAGGTTCAATCATAGAGGATGGCTGCTTCACAAAGTTATCTGGGGGCACGGTAGTACGTGGGTACTACCGTGCCCCCAGATTACGTCAGACGAGCCAAGCGAAGCGCAAGGGCACTACCTACCTTTTCTCGAAGCGCTTCGTCGTTTTTTTTGAACCCTCATAAATTGGGTTTGGATTATACCAGATAAACAAAATTCTCGGGATATGATGTCAATTATAGACTTATAAAACATATTAAAGTTTCAATTGCACAACTCTTATTACTCTTATTACTCTTATTTTATTGATATCTAAAAAAAAACCCTGATTTCGTCACTGACTCAATTATTCACTGATGATTATGAATCAATTAATCACTGAAAATTCTTAGGGTACTTCCTGAAGTCCTAGAAAGCTGAAAGGAGACGGAAACGATTACATACAATCTTGGGCCTAAATTTAATGAGATGAAAATTGTATGAATGAATAGATTTAAACTCAAACTCAAACTCAAACTCAAACTCAAAGCATTTATTTCAATTAAACCATTTACAGGCACTTTTGAATTGTCAAAGAGTCGGTCAGTTAGTCAGAAAGTTGAAGCTAATTGCCCATTCCAAAACGTAGATCTCTATGGAGAAGAACGGGCAAGAAACTCCAAGGACACTCTTTTAAATATTGATATTACAAAATCCTGGGTACATCATTCTTGTTGCTTCTATATGTGAGAACAATGTACAAAAAATAATCAAAAGCAATTGAAAATATAAGATTAAAAATAAGCCCTGGCAGATAAGAGATGACCAGTTTCAACTGACGGCGCCCGTTCACGAACATGACGCGTGGATCAGCACCATCCAGCTCAACCATTTTGTAGGGAACCGAATGATCCAACACACTCGCCACCATCAGCGAGACATTTAAGTGAGCATGAAATATTCTCAACTGCCATGCTATTTCAAGTCAACATACATCTTAATAAGTTAATAAACGGCTCCATGGTCTCACATTTACAAAAATAAAAATGCTTCTAAATTATACAAAACTATAGTTTGCAATGTATCTAAAAAAATAAAAGAATTTAACCACCAAAAAGAAAGAAAATCATTACTTAATTGGAGCATTCAACAATTAAGTTGGTAAAACAAAAATGAACATTAAGTTCCTAATGTCAAAATATATTTTTTTTAAAAAGGGGAAGCAACTCTTCCAAATATTAAAATTTTAACTAGTGAGCCCAAGCGGCTGTGGAGCAGGACCAGCATTAAGCCAAGCATTTTTATCTACGATATAATCATCTAACTTATAATATGCTTGTCTACATAGTGTGCGTTTAATGCATGTTTTAAATTTCTTCTCATTTAGTTGAAGAATATCGAGTGGTATTTTATTATAACATTTTACACAGTACCCCATAAAAGAAGTGTGTACTTTAGACAATCTAAAACGTGGTTGATCTAATTTGTTCCTATTTCTAGTGTTAAAATTATGCCTGTCACTTATCTTACTAAAAAGATGGAGATTTTTTCGAACATACATACATTTTAAACTTATCAATCCCTCGTGATCCATAGTTTCAACAATATCCAATCCAAATTAAGGCAGCCGTAAAATCCAAAATAACAATTCGTGTGAGCTATCCTCGGTGTCCAGTGTGAAAGCAAGTTTCGTACAAGGTAGGCAGGGTCAGAATCCGTAAAAGACAAAGCAGTGGTCGTTGAAAAAGAAAAATAATCGGGGAAGCTCTCAAAACGCATCAGAAAACATAAAACCAGTGAGTAGTATAATGTATACTCTGTGCCAGTGAGCAACCAAGAGCAGTTGACACCTGTCTAGTGTCAATGTCAGACAGCTTTCATACCAGTGACATAGACTAAAAATATAAGCCTGATTTTAATCGATTTGAAAGGAGATGGAAAACGGTGGGCCCAAATGTAATAAGTTGATATCTCAACTTATCTAAAAAGCCTCTCCTTTTTCCAGTTTGTAGGTACAACTTCATCTTAATCATTTAAACAGTGTAATTTTTAGAACTATTGCTACACGGCAAATTGGCGACACAATACTTATTTATAATAATTATTTTACAAAATGGCTGTTTTTATCCAAACTGTCGTTTGTACAACCCCCTAAGGAAAGAGGGGTAGTTATTCTTGTAAAAGGGAGATGACGTAAGAGACTATTGTTGTGACGTAACCTTAATTTATTTTTAATTGAATTGCAAACGTCTGCCTATTTTCGGCGCTGTTCTTAATTATAATCTTGGGTTAAGAACGGCTTAGAAAAGGTATTAGTGTCAGAACAACTTGACACCTCTTGACACTTTTGACGAACGAATTTGATGGAATTCGTCTGTGTCTGCGTGTGTTATGTAATCATTTGTCTATTCTATGTCACCGTACCATACCGTAAGAGAACCGTTGGTTTATAATCTATCGGTATTATTTCCGCTAGATTACTGTCGAGAACTATCGAAAAATTGTGCACTAGGTGAAATGGGTAAGGTTAGGATAGAACTGTGAACAACCGCGCGCGAGCCAAGCGAGCGAAGCGAGCGGTGCCGCCAGCGGCCGGCGACCGCTACTTCCAAGTTGCTTGCAGCTAGGCAGGCTATTTATCCTAGTATTCACACAAGATGTGTTACGTCGCAAGTAAGTTTCTCATGGATAGATTATAAACTATCGAAAAATAATGCGTCAAAATTGTACATGGTTCGTCGCAGTTTACAATATTTCGACAGTTTCATACAACGGAAATAATACCGATTGATTATATACTAAAGAAGTTCATAATTATACGGTGACATTTACAAGTCGTGTGCCCGTTGGTATTTACCAGCGACAACAATGTCGAACTTCCATACAAAGTTTCATCCCCAATTTAACCCCTTTAGACATAACAAAGAGGTTACTTTTAAAAAATAACTAATTGAATGCAGACACTTTTATGTAATAATATTAAATGGATGCCATTCATCGTCATGAAAATAAAATAAAATATAATTATTTTTCGTTCGAGTGGCCAGTAGCGACTGCATTTTGATAGGAATTTGAAAAGGTGTTTTAACTTCTAAAGTAAAGGCTGTATTATAAAATTATCTTATTTTTATGATTTGAGCTTTTTCATCTATATTTTTCTCCGGGTAAGAAGGTACGGAGGTATTTTATATTTTTTTTCGTCCAAGTTCGAGTTCAATCTGTACCCTAATTGCGTAAACAATTTTGCCTAAGTTGTTTCATTTTGACAGTTCAACAACATTCATTGCGTTATTTACGTTGTTGAGCAGATTTTTTTTATCAAACTTATGAAGCAATGTATTAGCAATCTGATTCAAATCGAAACAGATTGTGATTATGTTGTATGGTAAATAATGTGAATAGGTGTGCATACACCTGTTCTAAACAAGTCAGAGGTATAAAGCTCCCTTTGGGGGGGATGAATTTTTAAAAATATTTTCGTAGTGCTCACCTTTGATAAGGTACCTGAGGACCTCTCGTGCAATATTTCATGCTTCCATTCTTGTGTTCCAGACCACGCGGCTAAAGGCTGTGCGTTGTCTACCTACCAGAGAATGAATTTAAGATTTTTATTAAATATGTAGATCTAAATATTTCAATTTCAATCAGGTCAGTGGCCACCATAAAAGTATGGCTCAGTTTGAAAATAATGTAACCTTTAAAACATCTTTCATGACGTTATAATTAGTCTTTTTTTCACGATTTGAATTTATTATTACTTTATTAACTACTCCCCAAAAGCTGCTGGCACATTCCCTGTTTTGCTTTTACACAACACAATGTTTCAAGTTTGCAAAGCACGTGCCAAAGTTACACTTCAATATTGAACTAAGAAACGAGGAAAAACAACATGTAGACCTACGGAATAGGATTATCACCGAGCATATTTTGCAGTTAATTGCTTGACTAAATAGGCTAGTAAAACTCGTAGACACTTTGCCTTATTCAGACCATTACATAATTCTATAAAATATTGTCGCATTGGTCCCTATAGTCTTCTCCCGTTGTCATGGCAACCAAACATGCCCGAGTACCTATAACTCCTCAAGTGGGAAAGAGATGGAGGATATTGCTGTTCTTGTCGCTCTTAGGGCGTAATGCAGGCACCCCACCCACGGCCTAGGCTAGGCCCGAGGATTGGGCCTAAGCTGTATAAAATTATAATCTAGATAGGTAGGTAAAAAGGCTGGCGGCACTGTTTAACTTAACTAGAGTTTAAACCGTAGTTAGGTGTTAAAAGGTGGTTTTTTACTGTGCTGTTATTTTGAATAAAAGTTATAAAATCAGAGGGTCACTATTTCGTTTGTTAGTTGTTTCGTTGTTTATATTCAAATGTATAATCTGATTGATCAATATAAAATAAATGGTACCAAACAAACGGAGTCAGTAATAAAACTTACAATTTCCCCTAGCTTTAGTCGCACCTGGCTTTAACTGCACCCTCTTGTAATCGACTCTGACCTTGACAGTCAGCTTACAATGGGGTAGGTAGCGGTACTACTGCTTGCAGTTTTCAACCCCAGACACAAAAGCGCAGACCCCTCCGGCCGGATAATTGCAGCAGCGTCTATGTAATAATGTCAGCTTGTGGGTCACGTCGATATTGGCGTCTCTGTCGAAACCAGAATTACTGCGACCTGCTGATCTATTCCTTATAAATCTCACCTTTAAAACTAAGGTGAAGTGAGCGTAAAGCGAGCTGTCATTCCACCGGATTGACACAATTGACAGCTAACATCAAGCTTACTTCACCTAATAATTTTTATTTTTGGTACCTGTTATAATGTTCTCTCTTATGATTACAATAAGTAATTTTACGAAATGTCTGCGAGTGATACAGTCTGATACACTATACCCTGAGCTGAGCAGGCAGCCCCGCTATTAAATGTGGTTGGCTAATCTTTGCAAAAACTTGCTATGATCATACCTTTTTTCAATAAGAAGTTACGTAAGTAGAAAGTAAAGAGACTTCGAAAGCATAGATTTCACTTAGGTATGTTTCTTTCGACATTCAAAAAATCTGAAACAAAAACTAATGACTGGCTGAATCACTCCAAGGTTCAACTTTTACATAATCAATATACGGCCTCTAATATATAAGTTGTCCGTATTTCAAGAGGGACGCCCACACGTCGTGACTGTAACAAACTGTCTTAAAGTAGAATAAACTAGATAATTGCACAAAGAAATAATTTGTAATAGGCTTTTAATTACGGATACATGCAGAAGTAATTTTGAAAGGCATGAAGAACTCGTTGATTGTCTTCCACCCACGTCCATGTTATCTACCATATTACCACGTCCCGATTATTGATTGTATAAGTACCTTCTTAAGACTATGTGTCTCTCTGTCGAACTAGATAGGTTCCATGTAAATTGGAAGGAGGATACGCGGGTACGCGGAAGATGGAAGGAGTGGAGGGAGGCCATTCCCCAGGAGCGGGACAGCGCAGGACAGAAATAAAAAGACTCTGTGTAACATGGAACTTGAAGTTAAAGAAGTGGAGTTACATCACCTTTAACTACGCAAAGGAAACTACTCTTCGTGTTGTGTATAAAAGCTTTAGAAAATACCTAATGAAATTGAGAAAGAAATCAAATGATTTGTAAATAACGCTTGCTGAAATTCATTTGCAAAGCAAATACTCTTATGTAAAACAAACGCTAACATACAATACAATAACCCAATTTACGACAAACATACACCAATTTATATTCGTTCGATTCAGATTACCATCACGCTAACTTCCGCCATTTTATTCATGTCAAACTGACATTTGCATGAGATCACGCAGCGAAACCTAAATCACGGTTAGCGCGGTGCCAGCCGCCCTGGAGCGAACCAGACTATTGATTTCGTGGTATAACCACCTGACACACACACACACATATTCACGAACACACACACATTGCCAGCTAACTTGTGTGTTTATAGCCAAGTCTGGGAGTGCATGCGGGCCTAGATTTTCAGTAAAAAGGTTTTATGTTATCTCTGTATGTATATTTTTTTATCCAGGCTAGTACGCAGGTTTGTTTGGTATTGATTTTAGCTAGGCCGCCTAGTTGTTACGCAGGAAAGTTTTTGCGAAAATAGATTTTTAATCTAACCGCGCAGAGAATTAATAAGTAGGTTGTAGTTCTGCTTGATTCGGCCACAATCACTCCTCATTAACTTTTTAACATAGAACCGAACTGAGATGAACCTTATGTTTAGTAAAAAGAGAATACTTTGTTATCTTGACTGCCTCGTTGGTCTAATGGTCGCAATCGCTACTGCTAAGTATGAGGTCCTGGGTTCGATTCCCGGGTCGGGCAAAGTGTTATTGGGTTTTTCCATCTGGAATTCTCAGTAGCAGCGCGGAGTCTGGATTTGTGCCCGGTTGATGGCAATAGGCTCGCCCCCTATTACATGGGACTTAAACATAACTGGCGAAATGTGGGGGTACTATAGGTACACCTCTGCCTAACCCTTCGGGATTACAGGCGTGATGTTATGTTATGTTAGAATACTAACTGTAAAATGATAATGCAGTTGTAATTATTACTTTCTAAATGTTGCCCGGTTGTCCAGGATGAAAAGTAGCCCATGGCCTTTTCAAGCTCATGGTCTACCCATGTGCCAAATTTCATCAAAATCCGTTCAGCCGTTTTAGCGTGAAAGCGTAACAAACAAACAAACAACCGCAGGGCAAAGACCTCCTTTCCCTACTTCTTCTTATCCTACTGCTGTTTGAGGCCAATTTTTATTTAAAAAACCGGTCAAGTGTGTGTCGAACTGCGCACAATGAAGGGTTCCGTAGTTGGGATGAATTTATCCCAAATAAAAACTTAAATTTGTAGTTGAAATACATGTTATCCCCTACATTCCAACTGCAAATGTAAGTTTGTACGCACAATATTGATAGATTTACCATGTTATTGTAAGACCATAGACTTCTTATAGGGCTTCCTATAATCTATGAGTGAAGAACCATTCTCTGTATTTTTTTCAAAATTTTAGGTTCAGTAGGTAGTTTGATAGTTTCGGAGAGACTGGTCAATTTTCATCTATTTTCTTAATTTATCTTTAAATGTATTTATTCTAAAATTACAAAGAAGGAGTTCCTCCGGTTCCTCGCAATAAGCCCTTTCATTTGATATATCACACGATACACTTCGAAAAACTTTTTTTTTTCTTATTTGCCCCCTAAAATTGACCCCCATATTCGAAATTAATTAATTTACGTTATACGCCCGTGTTTGGGTCACAGAAATACAACTGTGTACCAAATTTTTACTAAATATATCCACTCCTATTGTATTTCACAAAACAGTCGTAAGCAAACAGTTCGGAAGTAGGATAAAGGTCTCTCCCTACCACCGTTCCTAATTTACTTTTGCCATGCCATGATCGTAGGTAACTGGTTAGGTGGTTAGCATTACCAAGGACAAATATTTCTGATTTCAATGTGTTTCAAGAAAGTCAGGAAGCTGATTCAACTGTCATGAAAATTGTATGGATATTAATTCTATAAGAAAGCTCAAAAAAATTGAAAATAGGAGTCTTGAACCAACAAGTTTCAGCTCAATCGGATGCCCAGGAAGTGCTTTTAAAATGGATGACAATGCGACTAACTGGAAGGACATACGAACGAAGCAAGCTAATACACACACACTTGTACACTAACTACTATGAAATAGTTAAAACTCTGCTCAGTTTTTTGTTTGACAAAAAAATCGGCGACCATTTCACTTAATTGTGGCATTCAGGCGGCGCATTGCGGTCTCCGCATGCACTTAGCATTTCAAGTAGGCTTTTTATGATCTTACTTGAATTTCATTGCATGTTTCAGAACCGCTAACTCACAAGCATTTATGGCGTTAAATATTGAACATAACATAACATTACGCCTGTATTCCCCGCAAGGGTACACAGACGCAGGGGTACACAGACGCAGGGGTACACAGACGCAGGGGTACACAGACGTAGGGGTAAACAGACGCAGGGGTACAAAGACGCAGGGGTACACAGATGTAGGGGGTACACAGACGGATGTGGTTAATACACAGGGTAAAATTAAATTAGCTAGCGAAACTCCGCAGACGTGATGGATATCGATATAGTAACATGATGAACATTTTTTTATTATTGGTTTTATTAATTTATTCTTTAAATAGCATGTTCCTTACACTTAAAAAACAGCACACAATTAGACCACTGGGGCCTTTCTTAGCGTGCCATGGCCTGAGATTTGATCAACGCGGAGTTGATGTAATCAATGGTTTAGTAAATTGGGTATTGTGAAAGAAGCGGTACGTCTGCCATAAAAGTTATTTTTGCGTGGCACTTGAAGTGATTTAGATTTGGCTTGTCGTGTATTCACGTCATATTTAACTGGAATTTGGATATCATTGTTATCAAAAATGTTGTTTGGGTCAACGACCGTACATTGTGTCCTTGAAATATCTGTTTGAAAAAAGTAAGTCATGGGCATCGTAATCTAAACAACATAAAACAAAAAAAAACAACTTTTGTCTCAACACATACTTACTTCAAGTAACTACACTATGGACGTTGTTGAAACCAAAAAAAATACTTCAAATCATTTATTTTTTCTTTTATCAAGATAGCGTCTGCGAAGTTTCGCTAGCTAATTTAAATTGATCCTGTGTAATGTAGTATGGATATCATTTTACCACGATATTGTCATCACCTCACGGATGTCCTGCCTCATAAACCATGCAAGATCACCTGTCACCGATAAGCTCACGTCACATACGGCTGCATTAACTCTATAATAGTCCATTTATGAAGAGTTACCACCGGCTTTATGCCGTGGTGACATCAGTCAGTGCATGACATAACATGACTCCTTGTTTCCCAGAAGCGTTGGGCAGAGGTTGGGTAAGGTCTAACTATTTTCTTAATGTCCCTCGGGTATCATCGGATTTCCGAATACAAACGAATGCTAATTTCCATATCCATCAATTATTAGATTTATCGTGTTTAATATTTTGAATTCAGAACTAAGTACTTTATTGTTGTTTTGTTTTGATTTGCGTGTGAACTATATAGAGCTGTAAAACTATTTTCCTAACTGTCGTGCCTGCGACTTTAGCGGCTTTCCTCTCATTTTTAAATAAATTACGTTAAGTTAAAAGAGTATTAACAACTCTATATACTTCCAAGTCGTAACGCTGTCAGTGTTTAAGTCCCATGTAGGGGCGAGCCTGTTGCCATCAACCGGGCACAAAATCCAGACTCCGGGCTTTTTTGTTTTTGGGTGGGCAATTGTCAAATAACTTCTCCCGCTCTGGGCGGAGTTAGGGCCTGTCAGCCTCGACTAAAACCCACCCATGTTCCTTCAGTTGCCCTGTTGCCGGAGGCCATGATTTCCCTTTCGGTTTTCTTCGCAACCCCGAGACTCCGGGTTGCAACTGAGAAATTCCAGATGGAAAACAGTGCATGTCACGTACAAAATGCAATGTTGCAGGATTACAATTTATCATATCCACCTTATCAGCTGATTTAAAGTAGATTTATCTGTTAGGGAAATTGGTAGTTGTGTGGCAGCAGACACGTAGGCGACGGAATTGTTTGCAAAGGTAATTATGATGATTTATAGCATCATATTCTAGGATACGTAGGACTAGGAAATCATTATTGTTGGCTTTCAAACGCCTTAAAGAGTAACTTGTCTTTAATGTGGTTGGGATATGGATAGGCTATGCAATGAAAATTGTTCCAGTAACGGTAGCATCCAGTTCGTGCGTAACAAATATACCTATTAAATGTATTATTTTGTACTTGTCAATACAGAATCCGACCGATGTGAGTCAATGATTTAACTTCTGGCATACCTACCTCCCTTTAATTTGCTATACCTCAGGTAAGGAGGTATATCCTATTCTGTATGCTATATCTCAGTGAGGAGAGCCTAGAAAGACGACAATTGATTCCTGTCCTGATGCATAGTAAGGTTGAGATTTATAATGCTACCAAACACAGTGGTAAAGTGTACATTAAGACGAAATTCATTAAAACATCAGCTGGTACGTTAGTTTATTTTTTTCATGAACATTCAAGGGACGCGAAAAGACTGGTCGATCGAGTCTTTTTGCATGATATTGAGTGAGTCGTCTTGATTACTGAAAAGAAAATAAACGGATGTACAAATCCTTTTAGCAAAATAAATAAGATACGTAAATCGAATCAATTGATAATAATCAAAAAATGCGACAAGGTCGAGACGAACTGCCCAAATATAATCGCGACCATATTTCATTCGATTGTCTATGGGCAATCGAGTGTGGTGCCGGCGAGAGACAAGGCATTTTTATTTTTACATCGTTGCATCATTTCAGGCACTGTTGGTCTTTAGTGTTCGTTCACTAAAGTTAGGAGCATTCTTTAATAGTTTTTGACTAGACACGTAAAATGTTTACGATGTCGTGAATTTTATTACATTTGTTTACCTATAATAGTAAGTTCAGCTAACATTGCTCTAGAACCAAATTAGGGTGAATTTATTACACATTATGATTTATGGCAGAGAATGCTTAATTAAGGCCGATCTAGGAATTTGAGACCAGCACCATAAACGATCAATCATAATCTGAATCATTTTGAAACAGATTGCTAATCCATTGCTTAATAAGTTCGAAAAAAAAAACTGCTCGACAACGTAAATAACGCAATGAACGAAAAAGCGCGGGAAACCTCAAACTTGGCGGTCGTGTCCTTTTAAAGCTATAATTGAAAAATTGAAAAACGTTGTAATATAAGATCAGTAACCGTAGTTTTTAGTGTTCTATTTTCTTTTTCTTGTAATTCAACTTTAGTTTGTATAGATTCTTCGGTAGTGGTAAGTTTTTATTTTATTTTATATTAGCGCGGGAAAATGAAGGACCCGCCTGACCCGGGGGACTCTGTTCCCCCGGCAGGCAATTACGTTACTATATCAAACGAATCGGGCATGGATACCGATGGGTCGTCTTCGGCTCGTAACTTAAAAAGAAGCCGTACACATATTTGTAAGCACTGCAATAAGCGTCGCCGTACCCGTAAAAGCCACGGTACCGTATCTTCGGGTTGTAGCTGTACGGATTTTACACCAGAAATTACTGCATCAGAACCTAACTGCTCAACTACTAGAACGACTAACGATCCTACAATCAATGTGCCCGATATTCCTGCTACGTCCTCAGTTGCTCCTACTCAGATAGGTCGTAAAACTTATGATAAAACAGACAGCGCGCCTTTTGTCATTCATGTACAAAAAAACATAATTTCACCAGATGATGGAACGACACTGCACCCAATCACATTTGGCAAGTTCCTTAAACACAACGCCTTCCAAAACATAATTAACGGTAGTGTCAAAAAAATTGGGCGCAATAAAATTTCTCTTTCCTTTTCGAATTTCCTGGACGCAAATTCTTTTATTAATCATAATAGTCTAGAATCTTATAATTATAAAGCTTTTATACCCACTTTTAATGTTACTAGAATGGGTTTAGTACGTGGTGTCCCTGCAGATTGGTCTCCGGAGGATGTTATTGATAATATAACAGTACCAATTGGTTGTGGTCCAATTTTAAAAGTAAGACGCCTTAATTTTAAAACCATTGTTGATGATTCTACCATTTGGAAACCATCCCAATCGATAGTTGTTACATTTGATGGTCAGGTGCTACCGAAAAGAATTTTTATGTGCTATAATGCATTACCTGTAGATTTATATATTTTCCCTACTGTACAGTGTTTCAATTGCTGTCGTTTCGGTCACACTAAAATTCAGTGCAGGTCCAAACCTCGTTGTTATAAATGTAGCCAAAGCCACACTGGGGACAGTTGTGACAGAGAACCAGAAAGTGCATCTTGCTGCCTTTGCTCAGGATATCATTATGCTACTAACAAGGTTTGCCCAGAATTTTCTAGACAAAAATTAATTAAAACATACATGGCACAAAGTTCAGTATCCTATGCTGAAGCAGCAAAAGTATATCCCCTTGTAACTAAATCGTATGCTGATACACTTTTATCTTCTCCATCCAAAAACTTTTCAGATACCCCATCCATCTCTTCACCTAATAGAATGCCTGCTTCAACTAGCTATAAAAAGACTGTCTTTCTCAAACCACGCTCCCCTCCCAAATCTGTACAAGGATACAATAAAGAGGCTCACAATGCCATTATTAAAGATTTCAATATTCCTCAACCATCAGATGGTTGTGCTTTTTCTAATAATCATAATAATGACACAAATTTTTCCATAAACGATTTTCTTTCTGCATTACACAATCTTCTTGTTCAGTTCAACATTTCACCGTCCAACGTTGCCCCTTCTTCCAATGTATCTCAATCCATTCGTAATGGACAACACATCCAAAATAATCCAGTGGAACTGCCGCAGTCTAGTAAATAAAAAGAGTGATGTTATATATCTTTTAAACAAATATGAGCCATTTGCCTTTGCCTTAGCAGAGACTTGGCTCAAATCTAATCATATTTTTAAAATTAATGGTTATTTAACCATTAGAGAGGATAGATCTGATGGGTATGGTGGAGTAGCTATACTTATCAAGAATACTATACCTTTTTCTATCATTACATTACCTCCTCATAGTGAGGCAATTTCAATTGTAGCTATTAAAGTTCATAATATTTGTCTTGTTTCTATTTACATTCCCCACCCTTCTTCTTCTGTTCTTCAAGAGATTAATAATCTCTTTTCATCTCTTCCAAAGCCATTTTTAATATTAGGGGACTTTAATTGCCATCATCAATCATGGGGTTGTTCAACTTCTAATTGTTATGGCGATGAATTACTAGATATATTAGACTTACATAACCTATGCATCTTGAACACAGGAGCTGTCACACGTCGTTCAGATCCCAATCAGAACCAAAGTGCAATTGACCTTTCTATCTGTTCGGATAAACTTTCCATTATAGACCATTGGTTTCGAAGTTCATATTTTTTTTGTAGATAGTACTCGTAAATAGAAAGCTTTTTACAAATTTTCAAGTTTCGGACGTTCACAGTTTACGAGATTAATTTGTTTAAAGTTTCCATACAAATTGGAAAATAGCACTCCATTTTTGTCATGGTAGATGTCAAAGTTGACATTTCACGTTCCGTTGACGACTTCGAGGTGTATTATATTCAATTTATGTCACGTTTTACTTAAATATAATTTTGTATACGATATACTAATTTGGTGTGTAATAAGTGTGCACAATTATTGTTGTATTATGCAATTACATTAACTTTTTTACACACAAATTAACGAATTTTTGTGTTTACATTACGTGGAACGAAACGTGTAGCGACGCGTTTCGTTCGTTAATACCAAAGAGTATAATAATATAGAGGTTAATACTAAAACGTTAATACTTTGGTGTTTTATTGAGTGCAAGAGCGAGCGAAGCGAGCTCGGGACTTGGGGCACCCCGACTCGGACAGGTTAGGTTAGAAGGGGATGGCGGGGTCGTGTGAGCGAGCGAAGCGAGCGAATAGACCCCGCCATCCCCTTCGTGGTTATTTTTTTATAAACCACCCAGAAGTAGGAGCCCCGCGCAGCGGGGCTCCGTCGACCTGGCTCCCCCCGACTCTTTCCTTCAATATATCCGGTTTATAATGTCCAAAACATTACGAAAGCCCGGAAAACATGACCTCAAAATTCATTCTAACCTAAAAACTTCAAGCATGGATATCTCCATAACCATGGGGCTCCGAGATGTGGGGATGGTGCAGGGGGACAGCCCCCTCCCCCCACCCTCCCCCTCCACCCTCACCCGCCCATAAATCAATGGTCCATAATGGAATTTTTAACCGAAATAATAATGACTGGGACAAATTTAGAAACATTGTTGACAGCAAGCTTTGCTCCTTGCCTGTTATTTCAGATGGCAATGAAAACAGTTGTGCGGAAGCTTTAGCGCTCATATTAATTGCAGCAGCAGATGAAGTTTTTCCTGTAAAAAATAACAATATTAATACAATTCCCTCGCCTCCATGGTGGGACCCTGAATGCACAGAAATGGTTTACAAACGTAAAGAGGCTGAATACAATTATAACCTCGATATGTCTGATAGTAATTTTGAAATCGTTACTAACATAATTAACGAAACTTATAAACTTTTTAAGAAGAAAAAATTTGAATCTTGGCGTAACTTTTGCACATCAATTTCACCGAATACTCACCCTACGATCGTCTGGCGCAATATTCGTAGATTTAGGTCCATTTATAAAGACCCTTCTCCTATTCCGGATTCTTTAGCCAATGAATTTTTAGACAAATTAGCTCCGCCTTGGGTTCCTGAGGCTACTAACCTTAACCTGTCTCTTGTAACTAGTAACCAAGACACTCATACGACGCTAGATCTCCCATTCACTCTCACTGAATTAAAAGGTGTTATCCATAAAATTAAGGATTCTGCACCAGGCATTGATGGCATCCCGTATTCCTTTTTTGCTAATTTAAATGATGTCGTCCTCAGTTACTATTTAGAGCTTATTAATTCGATTATGTATACAGGTAACATCCCTGATGAATGGAAACGTCAAATGGTGTTGCCATTCCTTAAACCAAATAAAACTCCATCTGATGCTTCTTCATACCGTCCCATAGTTTTATCTTCAATTCTGATGAAATTAGCGGAGCACCTAATTAAAAATCGCCTTGAATGGTATGTTGAAAGTAAGGGTCTTTTGGCAGATTCACAATATGGCTTTAGAAAAGGTAAAAGTACAACTGACTGTTTAAGTATTTTAACATCCGATATTCGGCTATCCTTCTCTAATAACCATTCGACCATTGCAGTTTTCCTTGATATTAATGCAGCTTACGATAATGTTGTATTATCAGTTTTACAAAATAAATTAAAAGCCCTACAAGTTCCATTGAATTTGTCGAATTTCATTATTAGAATCCTGAATGATCGCTCTGTTATTATGATAATAGGAGACCATGAGGTACCTCATCTTGTATGGAGAGGTCTCCCACAGGGTTCAGTGCTCAGCCCCCTCCTATACAATATTTACACTTTTGATTTAGACTCCTCCTTAGCTAACCAAGTTAAGGTTCTTCAATATGCCGATGATTTAGTATTGTATTCTTCAAGCCAATCTGTTGAACAAGCTAGCTATGCTATCAATTCAGCTTTATCTACTTTGGAGTCATGGTTACATCTGAATGGTTTGGATTTATCTACGTCTAAAAGCGCAGCTGTTTTGTTCACCCGAAAGAGAAATATTCCCTTAGTAAACATCTTTTATATGGGAATACGTATTCCAGTTAGATAATTTCAGATATCTAGGTATAATACTAGATTGTAAATTAAGTAGTGTTCCTCATAGTGATTATATTGTTAACAAATGTGAAAATCACCTAAACATGCTTAGATGCCTATCTGGTGTGTGGTGGGGTGCACATCCATTTTCTTTGAAACTTATTTACAATGCAATCATAAGAAGCACCCTGGATTATGGATTGTTCGTTCTAGAACCTTGTAGTGCTATGGCTTTAAAAAAATTGGATCGCATTCAGTCTAAAGCTTTGCGCATAATTTCTGGAGCCATGAAGTCTAGTCCCATTAATGCACTCCAAGTAGAATGCGGAGAAGCTCCTTTATACCTTAGAAGACAATTTCTATCTGACAAATATTTGTTCCGGATTCTTCAGTTCTCAACTCATCCTCTCATTCCTAAACTGGACTCTTTAGTATTGCAGATTGAATCTTCAGATTACTGGTCCCATAAACGTGATCCTTGTTTAGTTGTAAGCTATAAAAAATTCCTCTCCCTTTCTTCTCCTATTCACCGTTCCAATAAACTTCCCCTATTTAGCTGTAGTTACGAGAGTTTACAATTCAGCCCCACCATTAAATACTGTGTAAGTAAACCAGGTCCCGATTGCAATTTAAGTTTTAATCATTTTTTGGCTGAACACATAGAGTACCATCACATATTTACGGATGCTGCCAAGCGTTCTCCGAAAGGTTGTGTTGGGATAGGGACTTACCATTCTCAATACAACATAGTACAAAAAATAAAATTACCTCCGGAGACTTCTGTCTTTACGGGGGAATGTTTCGGCATTTTAAAAGCTATTGAATATATTCGGGTTCTAAAGCTCAAGAAAACTATTATTTTCACAGATTCTCAAAGTGCTCTTCTAGCCATCAATAAATCCCCTTTCGAACACAAATCGCAGTGTCCTATAGTCTATTTAATAAGAGAATTTGCGTTCAGAACCATTTCTGAAGGTAATACATTACAATTTGCGTGGATCCCGGCCCATGCTGGAATCCACGGCAATGAAGTGGCAGATACAATTGCCGGTGATGCAGTGCAGTGTGGGGACTTAGTTCCATATCAGAATTTTAGTACTGACCTTGTGACATTACCAAAGATTTTTCTCCGGGATACCTGGAAGGTAGCCTGGGGTATCGGAAGCAAATCAAAGGGCCGTTATTTTTCAACTATTCAGCCCGACGTTCCGGAAAAACCGTGGTTTGGCAGGGCAAAGTTTGGCAAGATGGAGACCTCCGTTCTTATACGGATGAGACTGGGTCATGTTTGCTCTCCAGCCCATCTTGCCAAACTTCATATCATCGACGACCCCATTTGCTCGTGTGGCACAGACGTAGGCGACTTAAATCATATTTTTTTCTCCTGTCCCTTATACGACCGTTCTTCTTTTCTTAGTAATCTCTTGTCCCTTGGTACTCATTTTCCTACTTCAATACTTTCCTTACTTTGTACAAATAGCTTTCCGGTATATAAATGTATAGTCTCATTCATTACCTTAAATAATATTAAGTTGTAAATATTCGTTATTGTAATTTGCTCATTATTCACTCCTTCGATTCATCCTTTTCCTTATACTGATCCTATATCCGTCCTATCCTAAATTCCGTTCTAATATAATTAATAATTTTGTTTCCCCAACTTTGTCTCTTCGAATAAAAAAAAAAATAACAATAAAAAAATACATGACATTGGCTAATGCACAAACCGTGCGAAGCCATAAAAAAAAAAAAAAAAAAAAAAAAAAAAAAAAAAAAAAAAAAAAAAAAAAAAAACGCAATGAACGTCGTTGAACTGTCAAAATGAAACTGATTAGTCTTTAATCATTTATGAAAATGTGTTACGCAATTAGATAGCTGAAATAGATAGGTTCCGAAAATACGCAGAGCATTCCCGATTAATTTTGCCACCCGAAACATAAGCCTTAAAAACGATTTTTCATGTCAGGAGCAGCAGCTCTTCTGGTGATCTCTTAAAATTCAACTCCATCGGCGGTATATGTTATCTGATTCATTGCTCTGGAATCCGCACTAGGCAACCATGGATGTGTAACAGAGGTTCTAACTCTCCCCGTTTGCCAACATAATTTATAATGATCACAGACAGCTCCTTGTATTTCTGCCCACATTCAAGCAACAATCCATGAAGATACAGGGCCATACTGCCATTTCATCGCCCGCCTCGTTTCCTCCGTGGACCTGAATGTACCGAATCACATAATAACTTCCGCAACATTTCATACTATGTAGGCCGTACGCTCGTAATAATAATGATTGATAGTCCAATGTTCTTAGATAACACCTTCCTATTTGCATTAATCTTTATTGTATCAAATCGGTTGAGAAGTTTGTTTTATGTGTCTTCTTAAGGTGATGGATAGAACTCAACAAGCCATCAGCACTCCAGGCTAAGGAGAGTGCCCAGGTTCTCTGACAGGTAACAGTTGACAGACCTGTGGTCTGGGGGTTGGAGGCAGGGGGTCAATTTGGTGATAAAAAAGCCGGCCAGGATGATGAAAAAAAAAAAAAAACAATTTTCTTCGCAGAGTTTTGGTCAATTTACTCAGGATTTTTTTCAGCTGCATTCAATTCTATTATCATCAGATGCTACTTATAAGAATTTCAATTTCTACCTACCTGAAAGCTTTCAAAATATCACCTTACAGCGGTCACCGATAATCTCGCAGAACGTCGAGTGTAGCAATATTTGAGTGGGAGTGGGCAATATTTACCATCACATCTGGCATCAAATGTCAAAGAAAAAAGAACGATTAGCAATGCGGAGCCTTTAGCCAGCTTCCTGGCAACTTGCCAATACCACGCGCCAGATCAATAGACGCATAGCCAACATCTTGCGACCAACAGCCTTTTAACCAGAGTCTTTTAAAACTATTCCAAATTAAATAAATGTTGTTATTTCTCCGTACGATTGTTCTGAATAGACGGGACGACCTTCAGAATCGCTTACTCATCAATACTTGTAAAACTGCCTACATATTGTTGCTGTAGGTAGGTACATGACTAACAATGATATTTTCAAAATAGCACTGTTGAACTTTTTATGTGCCCTACATAAAACTATTGTTGTTGACATTGAAAATTGTGCTTACATCATTCATTCGTCATTACCTCTATTCATTTACAAAATGTAGGTAGTCTGCGAAATATCTTTACGAAAATAAAATAAAAATAGAGCCTTATGGTAGCCACACACGTAACGATTTACTTGCGCAAGCCTAAATTTGCACAAGTAAATCGTTACGTGTGTGGCTACCATTACATTAGTCGCATAATATGGTGTGTAAAGTGGCTGCTACACGGCTGCCAACCGCGTCTCCGGCAAAGGTGACTTTGGTTAGCGACAAGCAGAGTTGTTTGAAATTTGGTCGTAAACTACCGTCTACACGGTTGTAACCCACCAAGGTCACCTGTGTCGGTACGCGGTTGGTGATCGTTTAACAGGCACTTTACATCTGACATCTCACCTTGGTAATAAGCAACATTAAAGGGGCCAGGCCTGTCAAGGTCGTTTCTGACGGCCAACACTTGCACCGCGCGCGCTCATTGGTCAAATCAAATAGTGCGTGCTTCCCGGCTTCCTGTGACACACTTCCGTCCCATTTCACGAAATTACTCCCACAGATTTGAATATTTAGAGCGAGAGCAAAGATATTACATATTAAAAAAAAAATACGTTGAGAGTAAGTATATAAAAATAAGCCTATAAACTAATAAGTACAAAGACATAACTACGCTTGTAAACAAATACAACACACCTACTTTAGCAAAAGTTGCGTGATGGTCAAAATGCTACACTTTTTTCGCTATACCCGCCTGTGGTATAACTCTCATTCGCCAAGTGTGCAGAATATAACATACCTACCAAAGCTTTATGAAACTTCGTTCCAATAAAAAATGAGGTCATAAAATCATCTGTCCTCAGAAACTGCTTATAGTGCATTGTAGGTACCTACTGCTACTCAGTTGATCAATAACCTTAACAATGTTCATAATTATTCAACTGGTGCTTATGTCATGCATGCAGTTGCTTATCAAACTGTAGGTACGTGTAATTCATAAGAGATAAGATATAGGTACGACGCATTCCATTTTGATCCTATTCATGGAAACTTATCGAAACTGAAGGATCTTAAAAAAAAAAAAAACAATGCTCATGGCTATCTAATATTATTCGAACTCTAAATATTTCCAATTTAATCTTCAGGAGAATTAATGATCGATTTTTATGTAAACTTACTACCAATAGAATAGGCCTATGTCCATTTTTTTTTGTCCGGAAGGTAGATTAATAAAAAATATTGGACACGTATTTTTTCATGATATTTTTTTTAAATAGGTATGATAAAGCAAAAAATATATTTCTAATATTTTTTTATTATCCGAAAGACGGACTAAATAGACTTTCTGTTTTTACCTTGGCAACTACCGTATAACTGCCCCGTTGGTGGTCATAGTGGTCATGGTGTCGCGAAATCAATGGTTTAGTCCCATCTCAAAAATGCCCAACGCGCCTAAAGAAGTTTTCACTTCAAAAATCGCCGCGATTTCATTACGTCCGTGCGAACGTCGGCTTACTGTCGGGAGGATTATTTTTAATATAAATTGTTACAAATCCTCGAACTAAGAATGGAGGATGTAGGTATAGGTAATTATTCCGGCAACGTCCCATCGTAGTGGAGGCAGATCTTGAGAAAAGGTCTAGGTACACAATCAATTACTATTTTTTTTTTTTTTTTTTTTTTTTTCCTGTTGGGCATCTCGTAGCTGACCTCTGAGGTCATGACTACTTAACCGGTCAATCCTGTGGTTGCCTTAAGCTGCTACACTCAAAGCCTCCAGCCAGGGGCATACAAAACTAAGCTAAAAAGCTAGGTGAACGCTCGCTAAGGGCACCCCCTGTGGGGTACGAGCCTCGGCTTAGGGCGTCACCGGAGGGAGGACATCAAAGATGGGACGGGCTGGATCAAGGTTTTGATCATTATTATTAATCGGGGAATTTAAAGCTACGTGCACAGCCGAAACCACTGCTGGCACCTCGTTATCGAGCAAGGGTCGGGGAGGAGTATCATTTACTCGGGGGCGCGGACGCGATCGCAAAGGACCTCGACGGCGAGGTCGGAATGACGGGAGGCGTCTGTATTTGTATAGAGTACTAGTGGCCCTATTGCTCTCCTGGAGGAGGGTTATGGGGTCATCTGGGTCGGTGAGAATGTGCCTAGGACGTCGGGTACGGCTAATCCTACTTCGGACAATCAATTACTATGCGCGTAGCGCCTCTTTTGTATGAAAGTAATATCTACTCTTTGCAGTCAAAACGGTTACTGTAACAGTAACTACGTATAGGTACCTACCTACTTACACTCTGGTGACCATAAAGTCAGCTTCTTGCACATTTTTTTTCTATTTTCCGCGTCATCCTAAAGCAATGGTCGGCAAACTCTTTAGTCAATAGAGCCAAATATCAATACTATAACAAAGTAACTACGATTTCTTAAGAGAGCCAATCCTTTCTGTGTGTCCAAAATTCCAATCCTTAAAACTCCCATCCTCTCACTCCACAACACTCCCTAATAAAATTAACTTGCTAACAAGTAGGATGCCTTGATCATTATCATATCGGCTGATAATAATATGATGAAGGCATTTTACTTATTAACAAGGTAACCTTGGAAAACTTTGAAAGGTAATTGGTACACTCACCGTTTGACGATATGCACATTTAAATGAACGAAAGTAGACGTGTATTTGAATGTGCATGATGTGGCCAAACATTAGTGATCATATCGTACAATAGTTAGATTATCCACCGCTAGAGGTGTTGCTGTCGCTTTGTTTTTGTTGTGCATCATGGCGGCGGACGATAATTTGAATGGAAAAGCAATTATAAAAATATAAATGGAAGATAAACATGCAGTGAAGTATCGTTATTATACCAAGCTACGTGACTTTTAAGAAAGTCACTCAAAAAACGACCGCAACGTTAAAAAAACCATGGAGTTTGGAACGTGTAATAATAGTCGTGTACTTTCTTAATACTCTTTATTAATTTGTTCTTATGATAGGATCAATTACAGAGGATCGACACTTCAACATTTTTCTATATGGTCTGCTTGTTCCATAGACTATATCTAGAGATGTTCCTTACAACTAGTGATGTGTCATATTACTAAATACCTTACATCTCCCTTTCTTTGAAACTTAATAAATTTAAACATAATCTTTTAAATAATTTGGTCTTTTTAATTCCCTACCTGATCGGCTCCTTGCTACAGTTTCCTGCTCAACAACTGTTGTTGAATCATTTCCATCAACACACTTATCATTATTATCATTAATAGTAAAATCTAAGTTATCTTCACCATGATACATTTCCAGATTTTCATTACCTATCTCTACTTCCTCTTCTTGTTCAACAATCATTTTCTTATCATTTTTACTCTCAATCAGATGTTTTCTATTCCTATCAATAATAGTTCCATTTTCAGTTAACAATTTATAAGAGTTAGGTCTCTCACATTGAGTCAGTACCTCTGCATAGACTAATGGTTTCTTATTACCAGTTGTCACTATTACCTTTTGACCCATTTCTAAATCTTTTAGTTTTTAACATTTCTATCATAGTATTGTTTTTGATTATTGGAATTTTCATATAACTTACTTTGTATGTTTTTATTTTCACAACCATTAACAGTAACCGTATTTGGTAGTAAACCTTGAATTTTTCTTCCCATCAATAATTCAGAGGGAGTCTTAAAATTTAAATTAGAAATTGGTGTTGCCCTATATTCTAATAATGCCAAATACTTATCTTTCCCTTCAAAATCAGCTTTATTAAATATATTTTTAACAGTCTGAATATATCTATCAGCAAGACCATTAGATTGTGCATGTAATGGGCTGCTTGTCACATGTATGAAATTCCAGCTACTACAGAATTTTTTGAATTTATAGCTAGAGTAATTTGTCCCATTATCAGAATATAGTTTATCAGGTATTCCATGTCTACTAAACACAGATTTTAGCGCTTCAATGGTACATTCTGGTGTTAGGTTGATTAATTGTTTAATCTCAAAATATTTACTGAAATAGTCCACAACAATTAGATAATTTTTATCTTTATAATGGAAGACATCAGTAGCTAACATAGACCAAGGTTTATCAGGCATTTCTCTAATTGTCATTGGTTCCTTATTTATTTATATCCTACCGGCTGCGCCATGTAATAATAGTCGTGTACTTTCTTAATACTCTTTATTAATTTGTTCTTATGATAGGATCAATTACAGAGGATCGACACTTCAACATTTTTCTATATGGTCTGCTTGTTCCATAGACTATATCTAGAGATGTTCCTTACAACTAGTGATGTGTCATATTACTAAATACCTTACAGAACGTATTTCACAGGCTAGTATTTAACTATTCAAATCTTATTAATTGTTATTTTTTATTTATCCATTGACCCAGATTACTAAAAGTTAATGAATGCCAGTAATATTTGCATGGATATACTTAATGATATGGCCAAACTTCAACTGACATATAATTAAACGTTGACGTTTAAACGATATGTTCAATCAATATTAGCAGTCATTTCATGAAACATAACCATTTCATGAAATGGTCGATCATTTCATGAAACGGTCGATCATTTCATGAAATCAACAATTAATAAAGAAATACGGATCACGCTGTCAGGAAAAAAAAATAACCGGACAAGTGCATGCTGACCACGACATACACATTAATATCAATATGTAAGTAGGTACTTAAATAGTTCGTTTGAGTACTAGACGTTGTCTTCCTCGCCACGCCCGCCCGTCAGTCGGCGCTTTCCGGCAGCTCGCGTGTGCCTTGTCGACTATGGGGCTCAGTGATGGATGTGGGTTGACGGGAAGACAGCTACGAAGCGTCCTTCTTGCAAATGTGGACATAAGACAACGGAGCTTACCTATTACCTACTGGGTACAAATTAATAGCATCACGACTGTTTTCGATTGATAACTTATTATACCCCTTTCAAATAACCGAATAATCAGAACATAACTGAAGATTTGTAATTGGCTGACAGTCACACTAGTTATTTAACTATACCCAACAAGTCTGAGAGAAAATAAATAAATAACATCACGCCTGTTCTGTTAGGCACCTACATGTCGCCAGTTGTGTAAGTCCTATGTAATACGGGCCAGTCTTTTGCCAATCAAAATTCTGGGCTGCTAGGTACTGAGTAATGTCTGATAGAAAAACCCATTAACATTTTTCTCGTCTGGGGAAAACTAGGAATCCAAGTCTAGTAGCTGATGCGATCAATTTCGCGGCAACAACAAATAATAATTAATTAGGTACATATTTATAATACCAGTCGATACTGAAATTACCCTTGAATCTAAGCACGAAGTGGGTGTTTAACTGTTGACTTTCAGCTTTACGGTACCTTTCATATGTATTTCGTATTCTTAACATATCGGGGTCACAGTCACAAGAAGGTTATTTAAATAAGACCATTATTAAAGAATCGTCGAAAAACTGCTAACATTATCTTAACACGCGATTATTTCACAAATTGTGAGGGAAAATCAGCTTTATGGTAACAGAAATAAGGGTTGGTATGTAATGTTAAGGGGCTGGTTGCGTGATTTGTTCACTCTTGTTTACTGTTGTTTTTAATATTGAACGGAATAAAAGAAATTAGAAGATAGGCTTTTGTTTGCGAGCGGATTTAATGAGATTTTTTGTTGTCCGTACCAGCCTGCCTAGCCTACTAACCTGGAGCCTGGAAAACAATATTTACAGTAGGTACCAGGTGTAGGTAGGTATCTACAATAGTATCTATAGGCGTCATAACCATTAAGGCCTCGCAAACAGGCGCTACGCGACTCTGGTGGAACCACAGACATAAGGACATGATTCTCTATCCTTTTTTGCTAAGCGACAAGTCGTAAATTGTATCTCGTTCTGTCACCCGTTATCACAATGACTCATACATGGACAAAATTTGACGCGTAGCTTGTCTGTCCCGCGCCGCCATATTGCTAAGCAACATCATCTGCATCGCGACCATCCCGTCCCATCTTTGATGTCCTCCCTCCGGTAACGCCCTAAGCCGAGGCTCGTACCCCACAGGGGGTGCCCTTAGCGAGCGTTCACCTAGCTTTTTAGCTTAGTTTTGTATGCCCCTGGCTGGAGGCTTTGAGTGTAGCAGCTTAAGGCAACCACAGGATTGACCGGTTAAGTAGTCATGACCTCAGAGGTCAGCTACGAGATGCCCAACAGAAAAAAAAAAAAGAAAAAAAAAACTGCGTCGCGTTCTTATGTTTCAACCGCGTTATTTAGTCTGGGACGGATTTGGCAACAAAGAAGATTTTCAGTAAGTACCTATATTGATTGTTTCAATATCGTCAGATATGCCGGCAGCCGGCCCTAGTCCGGCCTTGTATTGACAACACTCCTATGTGTGCGTAATGGCTACGCAATTTTTTGCGAATGTTTGGTCTGCTACTCTTTATGCGTCTGTGGGTGGAACAATTTCAATGAAAACTTAACGGAAATTGTAGTACCGGTGTCACGCCGCGCATGGCAGCGGGTCTTTATTGTGAACAAGTGAGTCCAAAAGAAGCACGTGCAAGTATAAGGTCAAGGTGAATCGTAGAAGCCGACAAATCGGGATGACACCAAATAAATCTAAATCATGTCTCCTTGTTACAATAGAGACCATGTTCATAATAGCAGATAGCTCGCTTGCATGCACCAATTTGAACAAATCCTCACAATCAGTCAGGCGACCTCTACCGGGTCAGGTCGTAATTGTTTGATAGATCTATTTTTGTGAATGTGTCACTGTGGCTCCAGTTGAGGTCATGGTTATGAAATAAAAGTGGCGATTAACTATCCCCCTACAGCCTATTGCACAGGACTTACTTTGGACTTTAGTCTATACACCCCTGCGTACCCCTCGGTAGAGGCGTGGTGTTATATAATGATAATCAGACTAGAGAGGTTAGGCAGCAGGCCAGCCTTATTATAGGAAGGTTGTCTGTTGTGTGGGTCCTTCCATTATTATGTCCAGCTTACAGCCTTGTGCGCGCGAATCAGTGGAGGCCTAAATCCGCTTGCTATTCAAAAATTGGTCGCGAGGTCCCTTTTTGTTCGGAAAGCACCCTCTGTCGGCGCGACCACGCGTTCAGGTTCACCGAACAAAAAGTTGGAACGATGCGATCGTGTATTTGTGCGACGATCGCTATAAATAGAATCAATCTGCCTGCCTTTTCTCAACTATGTGGGCGTCGGCTTCCAGTCTAACCGGATGCAGCTGAATACCGTATTATACATGGAGCGACTGCCTATCTGACCTCCACAACGCAGTAACTGGATAATACGATAGATACCCCTTGGTAAGACTGGTTGCCAGATTTTCGAGCTTCTGACGACCCGTAACGACCAAGTTCCACGAATGACAGCCGGGACTAATGGCTTAACGTGCGTTCCGAGGCTCGGAGTCTCGTTATCTTAAGATGGTCACCCATCCACAGACCAACCTCGGCAAGCGTAACTTAAGCTGATGGATCGAACCGCGCGGCTGTAATTACTTAGCCATGAGCTTTTAAATAGAATATGTTGCAGAAACTCAGAAAGATACCGTTTTTCTGAATTCGAAAGACGAACGCAGAATGTGTAATGCGAATCGGCAAACGTAGGGTAGCACTTCCCCAGGCTACCTACATGTGGCGTCGTTATCGAAATCGACGAGGACTATTATATTTGTAGAACAAAAATCTTCACTGTGTGTCTGGTAGCAGCTGGTTTGCCTTGGCGAGGATTGAATGAAATCGCGTGCGATTGGAGAGGCTATGTCCAGCAGTGGACTTTTATAGACTGATGATAACAGAGACCATTGTTTAGACGTATTAATCTTACTTAGAACGCGAGTTTGTGAGGATGGATGTTTGTTACTCTTTCACGTAAAAACAACTGAACGGATTTGGATGAAATTTGGCAAACAGATACAGTTTATAACCTGGATTAACACTCAGGATACTTTCTATCCCGATAATCACACGGAATCAACAATTTTGCGGGTGAAACCGCGGGACGGTGCTAGTTAAATATAAGAGCAGAAAACAAATAAAACGACAGAAATTCCTTAATAAAATATATTAAGAAGACAGTTGTGCCTACGCGTCGGCGATGGTGACCTCGACTTCTACGCCCGGCTCAATGTTGATGGACGTGATTTGCTTCACGATCTCAGAGGGAGAGTGCAGGTCAATGACTCGCTTGTGGATTCTCATCTGAAACCTGTCCCAAGTCTTGGAACCTTCACCACAAGGAGTCTTACGGGTCGTGATGCGGAGAATTTTGGTTGGCATGCGGACGGGGCCCTGGAAAGTCAAGGTAATTGGTTAGTTTAATTTAAGAAAATTGTTTTAATTTTTTCACAAAGAACCTAAAGAAACGTTGATAAACAAAAGTTTTTCAGACAAAACTAAAGTTTTCTTTGCAATATTAGTTGAAATAGCGGGTGAAGTTCACAAAACTATGCTCTCCCCAACCCTTGCTCGACGATGCGCCAGCGTCGAAGCTGAACCTGTAGCTTTAAATTCCCCTGACAATATTAACTACCCAGGTTTGATCCAGCCTGTCCCATCTTGCTGTCCTACCCCCAGCGACGCCCTAAGCCAAAGTTCGTACCCCAAAGGGGGTGCCCTTAGCGAACGCTCGCCTAGTATATAAGTTTAGTTTACGCCCCGGGCTGGAGGCTTTAACTTAGTAGCTTAAGGCAGCCACAGGATAGCCTACTTAATAGTTGTGACCTCAGAGGTCAGCTATGAGATGCCCTACCAAAAAAACTTTGCTTTTTCTGCCCTTTCATTGCTGATCATCATTACACAATGCTTGCTTGTACTAAATTATGTGAAATCACTGCATTAACTAAAACAGTCAGTAGGCTACTGGCAGTTTCTTGCATGAAGTCCCATGTTTTGTAATAATATCACCCAGACAAATCTATGCTACAAAAATGACAGATTTACAGTAAAGGCTTTTTACAATATTGCAAAACAATACAAACAGTAAAATATATTGTAAATAAATAAAAGTGTAACTCTCTAATGAACAATATGCAGTGTGAAGACTTGCATAAAGCACTTTTGAGAGTGTTGTTGCTCTAGCGCCATTTTGGTGAACACAGCTGTATGGAACATGCTGCGTCTTCATCTAGCGCTGTTATGCGTACAACAGGATGGGGGGACATATTTGAAGAACAGTAATGCTGCTGGTGGTACTCTGAGATTTCTATCTACATACAATTTTCACTGATCTTCTTGGCATTATAAAATTATTTTAGTGTCTTGAATGTACAGTACAGAAAAGCATATTTTAAATATAAAAAATGAACTGATAATGTTCAAGAGACAGGTTGAAGGACAGTTCTGAAATTCATATTTTAAAGGTGAAAAATTTATAATTAAGTTTATCTTACAAGTATGTTTCTTTATCCATTCCATCCTAGATTGGTAACTCAATTTAATCTACAGGTTCTGGTATCAAATAACAAAAATCTAACATGCAGACACATTAACCATTACTGAAAACCCACCTTAACACGGAGCTTCTGTTTCTTGGCTCCGTTGATGAGGTCTGCGCACACCTTCTCCAGAGAGCGCACATTGCGGGAGGTCAGGGTGATCCTGATGCGATGGATGGGCGAGATCTCAGCCTGGGGCTTCTCGATGTCCTTGCCTGACACGACTGCGGCTGCCTGAAACATTTATAATACATATTAAGTTTGTGAATACATTTTGAGCTGCAAGGCAGGTTAATGTTTGTGGAATGGTCGTTTAATCTTTGCCATGGTGAAAAATGTAGTGATTTAAACAAGGAACTACCATTTAAGCTTCAATGATTAACATTTTTAAGAGTTCTATGCTGAAGTTACATTTATATCCACATTAGGTAGGTAAGTACCTGACCTTGATACGGTCATTTTAGCCGCTCAGAGACGGTATAAAACTGATTATTGATATTTCGAATGATAGCTTATTGCGATAATTGCATCACTTTTAGGAATAAACGCTGGGAATTTCTCGTTTAAGACAAAAAATGAATGGGAGTTTGTGTTGACACGTGCATACTTAACCTTAAAAACAGGTCTCATTTAAATCTTGAAAATTCTCCGAATAACTTAATGTTACATATAAAATAACATATCGTGTCACAAGTGATTATTACTTACCATTTTGATGCGATATTCCGGCCGAGATAAACAATTTTTAAGAGAAAATTGCACAGCGCTGAACCGGAGTACAGCTTCACTTCACTTGATGGGAGAAAGAGAAAGAAAATGAAATGTTGCCTAATGTCAACGCGTTTTGTTTTCGTTTCGAGCGACAAAATCAATCTTAACTATTTTATTCCCAATTTTAAAACTCCAGGAAAGATTTTTCTGATTGTGAGGAAATGTTGAAATTTTGTAACTTTTGAAAAGATAAGAGGATTTTTTATTCGAAAAAAAAAAAATTGCGAATACATCCAATAAAACGCAAACGAAATTATTGTCTATAGTTGAATCAAAGTGTTACCAACAAAACTTAATTATTTTCCCATTATATAGGCACATTATAGAATTAATATTATACTAGCTGCGCCCCGCGGTTACACCCGGTTAAGAATATAAAAAGGGATAAAATGTAACCTATGTCCTAACCCAGGTTAGGTTAGCTCTAGCCTACCATGTGCCAAATTATATTCAAATCCGTTCAGCCGTTTTAGCATGAAAGCGTTACAATAAAATAAACTCACTTTCGCTTTTATAATAATATAGTTAGGATCTCGACTTGGCTCGCGAGGTTGTCGACATGTGGGATGTGGATTTAGCAATCATTGTGCCGATAGTCGTGACAGCCAATGGCTTAATCGCCAAGAGCCTCAACCAACACCTAAGGAGGCTCTCGTTGGGATCAAGCGCTTGATTCAGAAAGCAGTACTCCTGGACACGGCTCGCACTTTCCTCTCTCTGGAGCCCTAACAGCCGGTAGCTTGGACGCTGTTTCCGATACCGGTGGGCTACTATTTTTATATTTTATATGTTCTAATATTTAAAAATATAATTTAGAAGTATTTAAATGAAATAAAGGAATAGTTAGGATTACATACCAAGAAGTTGGGATGGGTTAATATAAACAGGAAAGCGTAAGGTAGTTTTGGGTTAATTATATTGAACAAAAGGTTTTCAGTAAATAATTAGGTTTATTCGTAAAGCATATAAACAGTCAAACACCGTCTGATGTTGATTAACTTAACATTAAAATTATAATACCTAGTTATAAATGGAGGAAATCATTCCGTATGATCTATTTTAGCACATTTGTACTTAAGCATAATATAGCAATACAGTAGGTTTACACGTTGTTGAGCATTATATTCTTCACTTGCTTGTCGAATTTCCTGTAAAATAAAAATAATACAATTATTCCAGATATTTGTAAGCTATAAATAAAATTGAGAGATCATTGACCATTTTAAACAAAACAATAATAATTAAAAAAAATTACTGTGAAGTGATTTGGTCTCCAGGCAAATGGAATGGGTTACAGATAGCGTCAGCGTAGAGCGCGTGCAAGCGACGGAGCGCAGTCCTCACTTCAGCGTCACGGATATTGGAGCCGCTGGGTGAAGTCGATGATGTCACGAGGACCAGCTTGATGCGAGTGTTCGTCACGTACCCGTAACTGGAAGGAGGAAATTATACATACTAGTAATAAGTGTATTTAAGGGGATCGTTTAGTTTTGTAGCACAGATAACAAAACAATGGCAAAAGCAAAGTGGTCATGAGTTTCTTTGTTAAAACTTACATTTTATGAGTATCTGTCGAATACAGCAACCCAAGATACAGATCCCTCAGATCGGTCCTCGCAGCGTTAGAGTTGGTACCGGAGTTGTTGGTATTAGTGCTCGCGAGTCTTTCTTCCAGTGCGTCTAGCGCCGTATGCACGAGCCACTGGCGGGACAGTTCGTTGTCCGTGCTCGTATCATTGCCGATACCACCTATGTATAAGGGAGAGTTCTGGAAACATTGGAAAAATCGGTGTGAAAACACATCAATTTACTTCCGTGACATTCTGTTTAAATTATATAAGTGCAGTTTCACATGCATATAACACAAGTTTTGTTATTTGGTAGTATTACTACAAAATAACAAAACTTGTTATTTGCAACTGGTGTTATTTGCATACATCGCAGCATTGTGATTCATTGCATTCGCAAGGCATTCTGAAAGTATATATTTTAGAGGGGGTAATTAAATTTTTCACTTTGGCCAGTATGAATTTGTGTATATTTTGTCTATGGCCTAAATAATTAATTGAACAAAATCGCAAGGATTTGTTGAGTTTCCGAAACAAAACTCTGGTTTCTGAAACCAAAAAAAATAACATAAATAAAGTGTTGTGGATTAGAGTGCTGTTTTTTGCAAATGACGTCATGATAAAGTGACGTGTGTGTGAAAATTCATTGAATTATTCACTCCCATTATTTTGAAAACATGGTGCAACTATGTTATTTTATGGTGTAATGATATGCCCTGGGTTTGTCTATCAATGACTAGTAAGGTGTATCGAAGTTTAGTTAAAAGATAGTGCATTAAAACTTACATCTTTCCCGATAACTGCTACACAGACTGCCATTGTTGACAATAATTCGACGGAAGTGTTCTCGGCGCTTCTCGCGATCGAATCACCAACATTGACATTTCGCCTAATTTAGCGGGAACTTTCAAAACTGTAATGCGAGTTTTCGCAAATTAAAGTTATTTTTTACCGAAATTTCAGTGTTATATCGTCAAAAATGGCTATAAATGACGGTTTAGCGTACGAAGTGAACGAAAAAGGTGAGAGTGTTATGGTGAAGTCAATAAATTCTGATCATCAAGCGTTCCTTCGGTTCACAAATCGGACGTCTCGCCCTGTCGATGTATGGTGGCGAGACTTCGATGGGAGACGGCGTTTTTACGAGCGCATGGAGCCAGGCGCTTTTTACGATATCAATTCATATTTGACTCATCCGTGGGAGTTCACAGATGCTTCAACTAGGGAGCGCTACGTGATCAATAACAAGTATGTATTCCGAGCCCCTGATCATGTGGGAGATATGATGTATAGAACAAACTGGAACATCACTGTGGCTGTGCGTTCTCTAAGAGGTACTACAATGTTGACACTGGCTTCATTGCTGCCAAATCCAGAGGCTGCATCTGAGCTTGACCTGCCTGTGGTACTGAGCCGGGAACTGAAAGATTTGGTCACCAGCCTGCATCTCCAGCCGCGAACTCAGGAGATAGAAGAAGAAGACCGTGGGGACTCCGACTGATGCTGGCTGTACATGCCAGTGGTTGTAATACTGCTCACACTGGCAGCTATTATTCTCTTCTGGTGCATAACAATTACGAAGAAGCAAAAACTTGCATTGATTATCCTTTTCTTCAGTGTTTATCATCTGATGTATGCAATACAAAATCCTGTGTCGAACCTCATTGACAATATTAATCAGCAAATGATTATAAGAAAATTATTTTAAGTGGTGATACTCTAGTCTGATTGTTTCTCTAAGAGTGCACAGCGGTGCTAAGGATGGAAAAAGTATGAGTATAGTGAGAAAAAGACCTTATTTTATTACCTTTAAGGTCTCAATTAAGTAATTATAAGTATAACAAAATATATTAGCATTTAACATATATTACATTATCATCAACTTGTTATGTTATTGAAAATTTTTGATCATGATTTTTTTAATATTATACTTACTTGAATTGCATTTATTAATATTTTTTGTTTTTGTTTTATATTCTTAAGTAACTGGTCTTAATTTGTAATAATATTTGAACTAAGTAAGTACATAGCATGTATTATGAATATAATTCACCTTCGCAGTTTTTTAAACTAACGTAAAAGATAAATGATTTAGAATGTTGTGAAATATGGTTTTCTAAACCAAAACATTGGCCTAAAATGCCTAAATATACGTGTCATAGTGCAAAAAAACTCTAATATGTACATATTGTTAGAGAGTAAGTTACTGTAAATTGAAGATTATTTTTTTTTTATTCCTGAATTACTCTTCAAGTGGCTGCGTAAACTTTTCAAGTGACAGTAAATAAAAGTGATATTATGTTAAAAATCGGAGAAATGTGGCCCTGCCAAGTCCTTCAAAATAATAAACTCAGCACTTATTTAAATTATCAAGAAGTTGGTCACTCAAAAATATGAAGCTAGTTGGCTATGGAGGAGAATGAACAAGAAACTCCTTAACTTAATGACTAAATCAGTTATGATAATGTTCTGCCCTTACTGCAAGGGCATTTCTATAAATTCTATTTAATTAAGTTCTGCCTACATAGTTATTATTTCATTTATTGAAATAATATATAATATAAAATTGACATAAATTAAAATCATTCAACTCTAATCTATTGGGAATACCTAGACGAATTTAATTTTCCCATTCCTCATAGCTATAATAATTAATAGGTACACGTAAACACTTAGAACTGGCCTACTTTTATGTAGGTAACAATCTTTAAAAATTACATGCGGTCATTATGTGTAATATATTACATAATATTATCTTTATTAGTACAGTACAGTGACCTATTTGACGCTGCGGAGAGGCATCCGCCTCAGACGATCGGGTCATGGGTTAGATTCCTGTGGCGATTCGAGTATTTTTTTTATAGTTTACTTTTTGTGAGTTATATTGAATACCTTAGACTATAAATTCGAATACCTACCTATAATTTTGATTCAGGAGAGTTTGGTTCGTGTTAGCAACTTATAACCAACTCCGGTCGAGTCCAAAACTAGTCTGACAAGCCTGAAACATTAACATGTAGAAAACCATGCACACATTCATAAATATGGATGCTTAGTTAGTCAAGAAACTCGTTGGGAAAATTGTAGCAGCCTGGATTATAATCTGTATATAACACGCAGAGAGTAGGATTCTAGTGACAGTCAAAAAATATATTTGTCATCATTTTAATTCTCCACAGAATTCATTATCTCGAGTTGCTAGGTTGCTACATCAGATAATATCTATTGGTACGTCGCTTAGTAATAATTGAAAAGCCAGGATGATGATGTCAACTCGAAATAATTAAGTAGGTATGTAGTATCAATTAGGTCCGATGGAAATGATATTTTAAAGTTTATTAGGTACCTACTAGCTTTAGCCCGCGGCCGCGTGGATGTCGAAAATTATCCCACGGGAACGTACTAGCGGGACAAAAAGGTTATAAACTATCTGTGTGCTAAATTTTATCCAAATCCGTTTAGCCATTTTGCGTGATTAAGTAACAAACATAACAATCATAAAATAATTATTATTAGTGTAGGATTGTGAAACTTTGTGTAAGATCACCATCCTTACATATTATAAAACAAAGTACCCCGCCGCGTCTGTCTGTCTGTCTGAATGCGATAAACTCAAAAACCACCGAACCCATTTTCAAACGGTTTTACCAATAGATGGAGTGATTCATGAGGAAGGTTTTGGTGTATAATTCATTAAATTTTTGTGTAAATTGGCTGAAATATGACGATTATTGTTGAAGATGACAAGGTCCCGCTTTACTGGCGAACGCCGCGTAAACCGTTAGAGGTACATAAAATGTATGTTCAACAGATTTGTACATCTTTAAAAGTTCAACAAAAAGTCCGCGATGGCATATGTCTTTCTTCTAAGGATGACCCACAGTAAACATTATTATCTTTCAGAATTTGATAATTATTTCATTGTTATTTCTGAAGCTATTTTGACCGGTATCATATTAATCCTTATCCAATAAAATATGTTATTTAAATTGGGCATTTAATTTAGATTAAAATATGCCTTGACATCATATCATTTAAATGAATGGTTTAAAAGATATCACAGATTCAAAATTACGCGTAAGAAAATAATTATGGTTGACGGCAACTGGGGCGCAGCGGTAGGAGTCAAGGTCATTGACTCCTACCGCTGCGCCCGACTTGCAGTATCCCGAGGGATATTTTCCAAAATCCACGTGGGCGAAGCCGCGGACAAAACCTAGTACCCGATTAGTAGGACTTGGCTTAAGTAAGTGGCCTTTGAGGAATAGATTGGAAAGGCTCAAATAAGTAGATAGGTGACAAAGATAAAAGGTGTTAGGGCTAGGTACTAAAAATCTTTAACTGTGTGTCTTTTACAAGATTCTGAAGAATGAATTGAAATTAAAACCTTGCTAAATTCTTGGTCTTTTACAAATTCTTGACCTAACACTCCCAACAAAAATACGATTAAATAGTATCAATGAACTATCTACAGATAATATGATCACTTTGTATCGTTGATAATATAGACACGTAATTCTTCGTAATCTACATATTTAAATAAATGCGATTTAAAATTATGTTTGAGATAATCATTTTATCAAAATTAGAAGTACCCAGCAACAATGTTTTTAGATCAATATTAGAAATTCTCAGCAATAATTAAAAAAAAAAAAACAAAATTAGAAATTCCCAGCAACAATTTTATTGCATGCCGTTGTGTATTTTTATTTGCATGAAAAACAATTTCTGCAGTTTTTCCTTGCAATTATGTTATACTTTAGACTTAACAGGTAACAATGCTGTTTCTAAAATCTCAGTAGATTATCTATATAAGCTACATTACGGTATACTTCGCGTTTTCCCATAGACTAGGCAGGAA
The DNA here is from genome assembly GCA_916610215.1 of Omphaloscelis lunosa. Lineage (NCBI taxonomy): Eukaryota > Metazoa > Arthropoda > Insecta > Lepidoptera > Noctuidae > Omphaloscelis > Omphaloscelis lunosa. Next base: position 1,831,301 of record OU744262.1, on the reverse strand, counting down.
TTACAAAAATCGACCAGCTACGATTCTTACATGTACAATGCGTGCCACTAAAGATGAGACTTGACACACCACGTGGTTTGACTTGCGCAGTAGACCATTTATGGGTCTCTTTAGCGGTATGAAGTCCGCCCCGGGGCGTCATCGGGGCGGCGCACAGTGGGCTGAAAATCGGCTTTCATAGACATTCGATTTTTTTTTCGAATTGGTCAAATTTTTTGATTGGAATTGTTTAAAACAATCATGACCTTGAGGTATAATTGGTATGACGTCATAGAACATAGTGGAAGATAGACTTTTGATTTTTTTTCAAAATACTTGTATGGGAATTATCATAAAATCTTCAATATCTCAGCTATCGCATATTTGCGCAAAAGAATTCTTTCACACAAAAAATCTCCTATTTTTTTGCCAATTTTTGATATATTTCACTTTTATGGCAGAGGTGCGATGAAAAAGAAAAAAAAATAAAAATAATTTTATTATTTTTATTTCTTCATTTATAACGATTATAAATGAATTTAATTACGCATTAGAATAATATAACAAAGAATATATAGCACAATAGTCTAGGCCATCGTGAGCCGCTTTTTTAGTCATTGATTTTTATACTACCTAGCAGAAAAACAGCATCTTATACGTAAAAAAACAATTCTTAAATTGTTGACAACAAATACTCGACTTTATCGGAAGCCTGACCCTTTTAGCCTATAACAATTACCGAGAATTATTGCTAATAGGTAGGTGATCACTGATCACCTAATTTAAGTTTTATTATGACAATGAAGGGTTTTTAGGCTGATTACTAATCGTTCTCCAGAGGTAGAACTTACAGAATCACTGTGCCTAATGGGTTATTATCATTAGGGTATAATAACAGTTAAACATATAATATACAACTACAAATATGACTTACATTTAAATTTTAAATAGTTTTATATAAAAAAAAATAGAACAAAAATAGTACCTAAATCTAAATACATTCTAAAAATAAAATTTAATTGATTATTTACAGACATGCTCTAAATTAATACTAACAAAAGTAAAACTAATAAAAAGTTAGTAAATAAACAAAAACATCTTAACCTACTGTTAGTCACAATCACTACATTCTGATTCTGATTCAGATTCGGAATCTAATTGATTTATATCGCAAAATTCGACATCGGGTTCTTGCAGGTTATCCAAAAGATCCCGAGTTTCAGAGAAGAGAGCTTTCCTGTTCTTTACATCCATAATTGGTCTAACTGAAGAAATGAGAGGGTCTGAAGTGAGAAGAAGCATGTTTAGAATGTCTTCATTAGAACATTGTCTGCTCTTTTTTCTTGAATGATGACATCTAAATCTTCGAAAGTCCTTATTACGAGCCTCTGATGCTTCTTCTGAAAGACACCCAATTGGTACTACTGCATTACAAGCTATAATATCTGCCCCATGTACAAGTAACTTGTGCACAGTTGACGACATGTAATACCAGTTATAAAGTGCCAAATACCTCTCTGCTGTCTTTAGGCAGTACTCTTTAAATTTTTCAATATATATATTTTCTTCTGATGTAATAGCCTGTAAAATAACAGCAAATCTCCGAATCAAATTCTCATCCAGACCCGTAATGGCTGCGGTTTTTTCCGGAAATTCAAAAAATCTCCGTGCTGTATTTCCATCGTTGGTTGTTCCTGAGCCTTGTTTAACCACACCTATGATCAGGTTCAGTTCCCGCTTGAAACCGTCTTGGATTGTTTTTTTCCTTGCCTGCAGAATAGCTTTATCTTCTTCCCCTTTTGCCATCCATTTTTTAAGATCTTGTCTGTAAGAAATATTTAAAAGGCATTCCATGCAATTGATGCGTGCATGTAACGAAGACAGCCCAAATTCGTATAAATTCTCAGAAACAGGCCTTTTTAACACTTCCGTTAAATTGTTCATCTCTGAAGGTTTTGCCAAACATAAATAGCAAACTGAGCTGGCTTTGGCTTCAGAGATGTAAGTGCAGACCTTGCCATCGATCATGGTCATCTTAAGGTCATGGGTGACCTTGTTGCTGCCACTATCTGTCGGTCTCAACGCTTTTATTTCTTCTTTCATACTGTCTAAATGCTCATTGACAACCAGTTTGCTTTCTTTCATGAAGCTAAATCGCACGGGACGACAAAATGATGAAGAACAGGGTTTCGGGTTTTTCCATATGGTGTCACTGCCATTGATTAGTTTCAATGGAACTAATGATGTCATGAAGACACTAGAATCATCATTTTCACTGTCCATTGTCTGTTTATATCTGCTCTGGCTAGACGCACCGTCAAATCCCCATTTCGATATTAATATTAACTGTTTCTGTTCTACGCACTCAGGTAAACTGTCGAAGATTCTTTTGACTGTTAAATCTAATAATCCTTGAAGAGAAATTTTTGCTGATGAATCCGTCACTGTTATTGTTTGTTTGGAAGGATAACATTGTAATTTCGCCTGTTGAACTTTGTAATAAGATGGATACAAATCTTTTACGCCTTCACGTATGGCTGTTTCTCTCAATGTTATATATTGCCACTTAGATAATTTTAAAGAGAGAAATATGCCAAGTGCCTTCTCGGGTGTGAAAACTTGCTTGGCCAACGATTGATGAATTAAATTATTGAACTTATCAGCAGCTCCTGGATTTGTCAACATGAATTCTAGTGCTGAAGCAATATTCTCCTTTCCTTCTTGTCTCATCTTTATGATAGCAGCATATGCTATCTCACTGGACTCACAATTTTCTTGATCTGTAATTCTCCTTCTTTTTTGTTTCTTTCCTAGATCTTGAAATGGTTTACGAGTTGGTGCCTTTCTTTTTGTCATTGTTCCAACTGATATTGCTGCTGATGTAGATGTGGAAGGTTGAGGAGATATGGCATTTACTTCAGAATCCACAATGCCTGAAGCAGCAGGTACTTTTATGCAACTAGGCCAATCAATATCAGTCTCAAGCCAGTTTTTGTGTTCCTTTAAGAAACACTCCAGTTTTCTGTTGGCTTGCTTCCATTTCCTTGTAATAGCTAGTGTAATCCTTCTGCAATATTCTTTTAATGTTAAATTATCTTCATCGGAGAGATTTAAGTTCAAACCAGAAACTACAGCATTATATAGTGCAAGGCTGTCACTGTACTTCCCCGAATTCTTCAAAATCATGAAGAAATCTAGGTAAGTAGATAAACTCTCCATTTTTTGCAAGCACAATTTCACTGTTAACACAAGGGGAAATCAATGTGAACTGAATAATTGTTCCCAATACTGCACTTTAAATACCTGTGAGATATCTGTACAGAACTAAATTAACCCTAATGATTATAACTCATTAGGCACCTGCACAGTGATTCTGTAAGTTCCTCTGGAGAACGATTAGTAATTAGCCTAAAAACCCTTCATTGTCATAATAAAACTTAAATTAGGTGATCAGTGATCACCTACCTATTAGTTAATAGGTAGGTACCTATTAGCAATAATTCTCGGTAATTGTTATAGGCTAAAAGGGTCAGGCTTCCGATAAAGTCGAGTATTTGTTGTCAACAATTTAAGAATTGTTTTTTTACGTATAAGATGCTGTTTTTCTGCTAGGTAGTATAAAAATCAATGACTAAAAAAGCGGCTCACGATGGCCTAGACTATTGTGCTATATATTCTTTGTTATATTATTCTAATGCGTAATTAAATTCATTTATAATCGTTATAAATGAAGAAATAAAAATAATAAAATTATTTTTATTTTTTTTCTTTTTCATCGCACCTCTGCCATAAAAGTGAAAAAAATATCAAAAATTGGCAAAAAAATAGGAGATTTTTTGTGTGAAAGAATTCTTTTGCGCAAATATGCGATAGCTGAGATATTGAAGATTTTATGATAATTCCCATACAAGTATTTTGAAAAAAAATCAAAAGTCTATCTTCCACTATGTTCTATGACGTCATACCAATTATACCTCAAGGTCATGATTGTTTTAAACAATTCCAATCAAAAAATTTGACCAATTCGAAAAAAAAATCGAATGTCTATGAAAGCCGATTTTCAGCCCACTGTGCGGCGGAAGGAGCGGAGGCGCGGTCAAGTCTCATCTTTCGTGGCGCGTATTGTACTAAACGTTCTAGTGTTAGCCCTGGCCCCGCCAATATTATTTAGAATTTCCTGTGGGATTGATGATAAAATAAACCTGGAATGTTTGTTAGCAAGTCAACTTGTGTAATATTTTGCAATGTTTTGAAAGTACTTATACCTTTCAGAACATTGCAAAATATTGCATTGCAAGTTGACTACTATATGTATAGTATTACTTAAATTAGTATTGTATTGTAATATACATGTAAATTTTATGTAGATATTAATCAGTAGGTAGGTAGATAGGAAGCATAAATAAAACTATATTTCATATTATTCAACAGTTATAGGCCTATTTCATATTATTCAACAGTTATAGGCCTATTCAGATCAGTATAAGCGATATCACTGTCGCGCTCGGTAGCGATACTGGTGCAAAGTGACTTACCAGAAGGGGGCCTACTCGTCCGTCAACGAAGATACGGGCCGTCCAAAGTAATTCGAAATTTCGGACTGAACCCTACACTCGAATAATTAACTTTTTCGGACGGCCAAAAATATTCGGAGTAGGGACAACTGTTGAATAGTGGTCAGGCGCGGTCATAGCCCAAGATTTTGGGGGGATCACCATGGGTGCCGAGGAATATTTTTAGGGAAATGTTTAATTGATACTATAAAAACTTTTTGAACTTCTAATGATGCACATTTTTTTAAATAACTGATCCTCTTTTTAACTTTCTAATCTATCTCACAGTTGGTCGCAGTAACTAGGCTGAGGTACCCCGACCGTTCGGGTTAGGTCAGTGACAAACCGCGCGCGAGCTGAGCGAGCGAAACGAGCGGTACCGCGCGGTACGGTAGTACGCGAGCGCTATAGCTTGTTAACTCTGAAATGACGCGCCCCACTGTCCCATTACTGCATTACCGTGTGCGTAAAATGAGGAAGTGGGGCGCGTCATTTCAGAGCGGACAACCTTTACATACAAGTTGGTCGCAATTAGTTGGTTTAATTACCCCAAAATAGGAATCTTTTGGGGTTGCATTAAATACATGTCATGTTTTTAGAGAGGTACATCTCCAGTTTGTCATTACTTATGCTATACAGGGACGCGGCTATAGTTTTTACATGGTATTTTATGATGTTGCCAAATGTCGCCAGCTTTTTTACAAATAATAGGTATTAGTACAGTACATTATGTAGGGTGAGAAGAGCGAGCGAAGCTAACTAGATAATTTTAATACCCCATCTCGGATAGGTTAAGATTTGATTTACATTTTCAAACAGAAATAGGAGTTACATTGTCGACTTATGCAGGAAAGGCCACTATGAAAATATAGAATACAGAGCGAGCGAAAATTTTGCACACTCGTTCGTTCGACTTTCTTTTGATCATTCCAAAAGAACTAAGAATGACTTGCTTTGTCGACTTATGAAGAAAAGCTCTGAATCAAGACAAGCGAGCGAAGTGAGCCTCAAAATTTTAGCCTTGAATAGGTCCTGTTTTCTTTTGACCTACAGAAAGAGAACTTACTTTGTTGAGAAGAAAAGCTTAAACTTGTTCTACAGCAGTTTAAATTTTTAAAATCTGGCCTTAACCCGAGCGTAGTGGTGCCCAAATTCCCAAGTTTACTTCGCTCGCTCTTGCATCCCTTATCCTCTATTTTTATAACAGGCTTTTTTCTTAATGTTTTGTATATGGGGCCTACTGTGGCTCAAGTACCTACAGGTTTAGTTAGTAAGATACGTAAATTATTCAAGACTCTCGACAGCTTGAATGAGTTTGGGGGGTCATGACCCCAGGACCCCCAGCCCCCCCCCCCCTCGGACCGCGCCTGATTGTGGTGTCATTCATTCTTAGGTTGGGCCCCAAACTAATCTTAGTCGTCCGTAGGCGATACGGAGCTGGAATCGCCCGTAACTTTTGCCGAAACTACGGAATTCGTGCTTATGGAGTAGACCTCCAGTATCGCTACCGAACGCGACAGCGATATCGCTTATATATCTGAATAGACCTTTACTTTGAAATTCTGAATAGTTTCGTGTATAGAATTATAACTAATATAAAGATATTATATACATTATATAATGCGGAAGAAGAGCGAAGAGATAAATCGGAATATACAATATTGTGTTATTTCTGTGTTGCTATTGCTACACTATGTGTATTTTCCGATAAGTTATGGATACTAGCGATTTTATATTATTATTATATTCAAATCTTTATTTAATTATCAACCTCATTGTATAGATTAGCTGTTATGAAAGTGCCATAATCTAATATTATTTAATTTTACTCTGCTTTCAATGTGTACTATATGGTAAGAGGATGATTATTAAACTACTGTAAGACTGGCGAAACGCCATTTATAAAATAAAGCATCTAAATGTTCAATGTGATAAATACTTTGTTTTGTTTACTTCTCCATTTTGCCTTCATTGCCCGTGGCTTAGAAAGCAGAGTTTTCCAGAATTCCACATGAAAAGTACATCAATTATATATTAGTTGTTTATTTAACTGGCAACACTAATAACATATACACAGATAATAAAACCACAAAATACCGGGTATAAAAAATAATTTATTGTAAAAAAAAAAAACAAATTAAGTATTGCAATCACATTACTGGTTATGGCAAGTCAATGTTTGATCTGGTGCATGTGTGACACTATGGCGAGCGCCCCGCCCGGGATGAACCGCACGAAGTTGTCCGCGGTCAGCGGACCTAGTGCATACATACCCTCGGGAGCATTCAATATCTCGTGAGAAGACTTGTCTATGGCGATAGGGTTGGCCCTTCCGTCCACAGGCTTCTTTGGGTCGATACCGAAACCGAGACCAGACGAATAAGGGTTAAGCGCTTCACAAGTACATTTCACCTTTTCTTCGTCCGAATATGGAATGATTTGACATTTCTCGATCATATCGCTGTCTTTATCCGTTTTGTCGTTATTTTGTTTATTACAATCTGGTACAACGCATTTGGTGTCAGTGTTGCCATTAATTTCGGAATAATTTAAATATCTGGACTTGCAACTCTGGATGCTTTGTCCGAGCATAGATTTGATGTAGTGCCAGTGATTTTTTAAGAAGCATTGTTTCTCTTCGATCTTCCGTTTTGTGGTTTTAGATTCGTCGATACATTTTGCGCAGTCAATTTTGATGTCAATGCAGTCTAGGAAGTTAGTTTGTAAGAAAAATAGATCTGGTTTGGAGCCGATAAAGACGCCGATGAGGTAGACTTGTATTTCGGTGATCTCTTTCGTGTTGAGGTTGAGTAGTTTGACCCGCTTGAGCGATAAGGCGTAGTCCTCAATGTCGTCGGTGTTCAGTTTGTGCGTGTGGTCATTCTCTGGTGTTACTTCTACGATCATGTGTTCAGGGTACGGCGTGTAGTTGTTGTGGTTTCCGGCGGGGCCATCGCACATCATTTTATATACCTGGAAGCAGAAATGGAGATGCGATTAGTAAAATGTAACAAAAGAAATGTATTATCGATAACTATCTACGGAATAGGCGAGTATGGCCTTATTTTTTTAGTAACTAAAATACCCGGAAAATAAAGGGAAGGTATGAACATAAAATCATAGTGTAATGGGCCTCTTAAACATAGATCATGGTCATTACCCAGTCAGACTCCAGACTAACTAAAGAAAATAAAATTTGAGAGAGCTCAATACTAAAGTAACTATGATACTTGAAACTCAGCTTTATTGCTTTTCAGCACGGTTGTAATTAGTATAACAAAATAGACAGGAACACTTGTATTTTTATTACGATTGGTTGCTTCGCTGCTACTTGTACCTTCCAATAACTTCAAACTATTTGGCAATATGTACCTGACAGTAATCCGGGTATGCCTGCGGTTCGAGCCTAGCCAGTGCTTCAGCAGGCGTCCTGTGCAGGTGTCGTGCATGTAGCCCTGCGCGTAAGGACAGCCACACTGCGTCTGCTGCGGATACGCCAGAGCCCACGATGAGGACTGATGGTGGGGTTTGGGATGCTGGAATTGGAGAAAATTGGTTTTAATACAGGTTTATAAATAATATTAATAGGTTAATAGCAAAGGTAGATGAAGCGACTTGAGGTTATTAAAGCTTCGTTTTCATTGGGCAACCGTTTCAGCAACATGCTTGTGTTGCGGGGCCATATTCATTGGGAAACAAAATCTGGGCAACAGCGTTTCCGGGAACATTTAAAATTGCAGGCAACAATCTCAAGTGATCACTGTTTATCAAGTCACATCGTGTTTAGGGTATTCAGAGAGTATTACGTATGACGAGAACCTGATAACATGGGGACACTTGGAGAGCAATTAAAATCAAAATAACCAGCTTGCCAGCATAATGTACTCTTGGCGAGTGACAGTATAGCCCAGGGATCACCAATTAGTTTCAATGGGGGTACGTTTAAAAAAATAATATGATTGTCACGGTCCGTTTGGTAGACGATTACTAGCAACCAAGATTAAAATGTTTTTTTTTTATTTATGTAAAAAAATAAATTGTGCAGAAATAACAAAATAATATGAATGTAAAAAAGGTTTTTTTACTATGAATTATCTTTCTGAAGTGCACAAATAGCGGGCTAAACTAAATTTCTATTCTAATTGCTTTATCATTACTTAAGATCTGCACAAAATAGGTCGGCGGTCCGGACCCGGACCGCGGTCCGCCATTTGGTGACCTGTATACTTAGCCTTTTTAAATGTCGTAAAGATTTCTATGAGTTCACAGGAGTGTGAAAACTTTTTGACTATGTGGATTCCTTACCGTGACTACTCAGCACTTGCACCGCCCTTTCAAGCGGGGCCAGTGAGTGTAGAGCATGCCGGGCCACTTCGTGCGCGAGAGTGTTGGGCCGGTCGCCGCCTCCACTCGCTACTACAACTCGACGGCATAAGTAGCGGAATGGACGGCAGGAAGAGGTGTCGTAGCTGGAAACAGAAATAAAATGGGTTAAATTATGTTAGGTGCGATCACATTAGCATAGTGCTGAAGAATACGACGATTGTTATTGAAGACTTAATCCGAGTATTTTCAGTATGACTATTTTCTTAATGTCCCTCGGGAATCATCGTATTTCCGAATACAAACGAATGCTAATTTCCATGTCCATCAATTATTAGATTTATCAAACATAAAACATAACATCACGCCTTGTTTCCCCGAAGGGTTGGGCAGAGGTGTCCCTGTAGCAGGCACACCCACATTAGATTTATCGTGTATAATAATTTGAATTCAGAACTAAGTACTTTATTGTTGTTTTGTTTTGATTTCCGTGTGAACTATATAGAGCTGTAAAACTATTTTTGTGCTTACGACTTTAGCAGCTTCCCTCCCATTTATAAAATAAATTACATTAAGTTAAAAGAGTATTAACAACTCTATATACCTCCAAGTCGATTGTCCGGTCTGCACCAAATGTAAAGAAGGGTAGCGGTATAGAAATCCGACGACTGACGAAACACGAAGTTTGCCGAGGGACATAAAGAAAATAGTTATACTGTAACCTGTGTTTGAAATGTTTTCATTCATTCATACGAAATAAGCATAGATAATTGTGTTGAGCTTGAGGGTACTCTCATAGGATAATCAAACCAAAATAATTTAATAACGAAAATAAACTAACGACTCATTCCCAGTTAAAAAAATCCAGTGTAAAATTAAGCATTTTCACTTCTAAGTGTATTTTATGCGCACTGTATGCCACTAGATGGCGTTAGCTGTTATAAATTATGCTTGCGAACATGAGTCTATGGGATTCCCTCGAAGGTGAATTGCGTTGATAGTCTCATTGGAATGTTACTGATAAGTACATTAACGCATTCAAGGACACTGAACGAGACACAATAGAAGTTTTATTTTTCATAGCCTATGGACGTTTAGTGTCCCTCAAAGTGTCAAGTATTTGTATGCATGCTTACCCCGCTACACAGAACTCAGCATTGAGTGGACACTGAGTGTTGTGGCATCGCGGTCCACTAGTTTGAGGGATGCGAGTCACGCTTGTTACTGTCACGCCAGAACGGAAGAATTTCTGGAAACAAACATAGTTATTGTTAATATAATATGATGCAGGAAATGTGAAACAGGGATATTTAGGAGTCTTGGAACGGAGTAGCTGATGAAATTATTCGGTTGATTCTTTTTCTTGCATGAGGTTGGTTTACATCGTTTTCCTAAGTTCGTGACTATGTTTGAAAGTTTCTTGTTTTGAAGGATTTCCAGATTGGCTACTGGAGTTTGTGACTTATGGTCAGATGCTCTAGTGCATACGGCATCGTTGTTCTCAAACAACGATGTTCTGCAGCCGGGTGCAGCTTTAAGCCCGAGTTGAAAGCATAAAACTTGCTAGTTTTCAGTCTGGCCCCGGGGGAGCGTGTGCCATGCGCCCCCAGGGGGTCCCGACCGAGCACTATGTTTGATATTTACCTGCAGCTTACACGCATGTACATATCGCCTACAGTACTTGGCCACGGCGCGCGCCGACAGGCGGGCCGCTCCCGTGGCCGCGTGCGGCGGCAGCGACAGCCACGCGCCCGGGGACAGGGTGCGCACCCCCGGGGGGAACGTGTGCCACGAGCCGCCGGGGGGGCCCCGGCCGAGGACTATGTGGTCTATCTGAGGGGGGAGGAGGATACACATGAGTATAAAGTTGTAAGCATAAAGACAAGCGCACTCTCCAACCACAACGGGCCACAGCGCAACGCATTTTAAATTTTTCATACATAAATAGCGGTGCAGCCCGCACAATAGTGGGCTGACATCGTTAAAACTGACGCAGTTTACCAAGGTATGTGCTACAATTACCTATGCCTAACGGTGATGAATAACATCGTAGAAATTTTCTTTGAAAAATCGAATACCAAGATATACCCTCGAAAATATTAACATTGATTGGTAAAGGGATAGAAATTCCATTTCTTGAATAGAAATGATATAGTTCATATTGGACTATGGACTATCTTATGAATCAGCCAGTCAAAACATGTTACATATTTCTTATCTATTTCGTGAAATCATTAAGGCATGCAATTTGAACGATAACAATATTCTTGTTTAGTTCAATAGTGTAATAAAGTAAATTAACAGTGTAATAAAGTAAAATAGAGGTCGATGTACAGAGACTATTAGTTACCTGTTTCTCTATGTCATATTTCCACTCGATCAGTGAGTCAGCTTGGATACCCATGTCTGCACAGGGTCTTAGCAAATTGTCCATCTGAAACAAACAGAATACAAATATGTAGTATACAGCCAATAATAAATTATTGGGTAACCAGACGATTGACACCCAGAACAGATATTGAGTAGGTATCCAGAACCCAAATTCGTGACCTGGAACCAAAATTGGTTACCTAGAACTGAAATTAATTATCTAGGACCGAAATTGGATAAAATTTCATGCACTGGGTGTTCTAGAACTCTTTAAGAAATGGCTTGGTCCTGTTATAATTTAATTTATAATAATAGACATGGACAACACAAAACTAACATCATTTATGGTTAGGTAGTTTATTAAGAAATATGGCAGACATTTGAACAAGAGCACGTTCCGTAACAAAACTCATTATTGACTTATTGTTTAAATAGCTCATAATATTGTATTTTTTATTAGCTAATAATTTTACTATGCTCTTAATATTTATGAGTTCTTATAAAAAACTTATTAATAGTATTCTTCTTTGTAAGTTGTTGTAACAACGTGACCGTGTCACAACTTGGCCTAACTTTATAATTCAAGGTTGCGTTCGTGAATTTCCTTATTTTATAAAAAAGTCGCCACATTTCTTCCTGTTCTGCATTCATGGCGGATTGAGGAAATTAATTATTAACGATTTTAGTAGGACGGAAGCTGATTTACTCGTGGATTTTGTATTCAATGACAGATGTAATAAGTTAAATTAAAATATGTATTTATTCAGATTTGTGAAAAAGAGGAATCTGTAAATTCTGTATGTTGAATACATTGATGATCTTACTAATTTCAAAAATTTAAAATAATAAAGGTAACAAAAAAAATTAAAGTATTGAAAATGACTCAATTGTATTTCCCAGAAAATATGATTTTAGTTATGGAGACGTTCTGGTTGAACGAATCAGCGTGGACGAAGCAAAAGGAGTACCTATGTTAGAATCGTAGTACGTAGCAACGAAACAAAATACATTTATGTGTACTAAATACTAAATCCATGCATAATCAGCCTATAATGTTCCCACTGCTGGCACACAGGCCTCCTCTCTTTGAGAGAGAGTGCTGTAATCTAAGTCCAATGCAGGTTGGTAGATGTCACAAGACTTCGAATTTTTGGTTCTAGGACATGCCTCACGATGTTTTTCCTTCACTGTTTTGGGAGCAGTGGTGATGAAATTATTTACACAAAGTAAAGCGCTTGTCTAGGTTCGAACCCACGACCTACAAGTCGTAAATCTGGGCCGTTACCACTGGGCCAGCAGTGGACTAAACAATCTAGAAACGTTGTGTTGGCGTCTTAGTGATATCCCTAATGAGTATTAATTGACTAACGACCACCGATCAACAACTGCTCACACGTCGACGCCACGTGTAAGGATATCGTCTGTACAATGTGGTAAAGGCGGGTACATTTAAAACTTTGACTTTAGTTATTTGGTATGGTGAGCAGGTAATGTCGGTTAACAGCACATTTAATTAGGTACTCATTTTCGTTGCTGGCTCTACTATTACTTTGTAACAATGGATGCTCTCTTTAGTTGTTATCTCTGAGATCATGGCTTCTTAATCGGGCTTTCCTGTGGCTGCCTTAAGCTTCTATACTCAAAGCCTCCAGCTAGGCATTACAAACTAAGCTTATATACTAGGCGAGTGCTCAAATTGTTGATTTTATTAAATAACATTATAATAAAAGCTAAGTGTTTTAACCTTCTTAAAATTTTCACTAATTTCAAATTTTTACAATAATAATGTGAAACAAAATCAACATTATTTTTGTTCCATTATTTTCAAATTCTTTTATAATGGAATTATTGATTTTTATAAAAACATCAGTAGTTCCATCATGGAACCGTTAATGGTACTATTGGCAACGAAGCACCCCCTGTGAAGTACGAACCTCGACTTCGGGCGTCGCTGGGGGAGGACATCAAGGATGGGACGGGCTGGGCTTGCCATGAGCACATGGCAATTGACTACTTCACTTTTGAATTTGTTGTTAATTAGTATAATTTCTTTTTAAGGCCGCATCCTACCTAAGCAAAAGCGATTATCGCGCCAGTACGCGATCTTAGCTCGCGTAGACTATATGAATATGACAGAGTCGCGCGCTGAATCAAGTCGAGTTTGTTCACACGGCTACATATCAAGCTATTCATTCCAGTTTATGCTGATCTCGCATTGTATAGGATTTCCGTACAATGCGACGTCTGCTTATACCGGAAATGTACAGCTTGATGTGTAGCCGCGAGTACGTCAAAATTCATGTAAACGATCTCGGCGCGCGTCGGTTGCGACTCGCGCGACAACCGCTGTTGGTTAGGAAGCGGGGTAAGAGGACTAACCTTCCCAACAATCTGTTATAAACGAATTTTTTGTTGTCTTCGTTATAATTTTCGTCTCACTAAATATAGCAAGTTTACGAGTAGGTGTCAAAATTATCGAACGGGCGTGACCTGTCTAACCTGTCACGAAAGAGCTACCTACCATGCTATCATCGATTTTTAATGAATAACGGTTCTTCAGGTGACCTTAGGGGTGATGAGTCAATGAGTTTAATACATTAAAAGGTAAAACTTATGTTTACCTTATCTATACTAATATTATAAAGAGGTAAGTATGACTGTATATGATCAGGATAGTTCCGAAGAACTATACTGATTCCAAAAATTATTTCATTAATGAGAAGCTACAGCGTTGCTGAGTGTCTATTGTAAATTGGTATTGGCATTAAGAATCGAAACGGTACCGTATCTGATCTGTACAAATCTATTCAAAGCCTACACAGTTTTGTATGTCTATTGAACCAACGGCCATTGCCCTGAGTACATATCAATAAAAAATTAACTCAGCCTATCGCAGTCCACTGCTGGACATAGGCTACTCCCAGGTTGCGCCACAAAACCCTGTCCTCTGCCTTCCGCATCCAGTCTGTACCAGTCAACTTTTTAAGGTCGTCGGTCCTTCTAGCCGGGGGGCGTCCCACACTACGCTTGCCGTTACGCGGTCTCCACTCCATAACTCGTCTGCTCCACCGGTCATCGGTCTTTGACAAACTTGGCCAGCCCACTGCCACTCCAGCTTGCTTACTCTGCAGACTATGACTGTAACTCCGGTTTTTTTTTCTAGAGTACATATCAGCCAGACATATACCTGTCAGCGCATATTATACCTCAGCCTAGGGACGGTATCCACCAGAGAAGAGAACTGACTGGAACAACCAGAGGCCCGAAATTGGCATCTCTCCATTATGCTTAAAGGCTCCTGCAGACAGGCGCTACGTGACACGAGTAGAAGAATTTCTGCGAAGTTTTCATAGAAAATGTTCCACCAGAGTCGCTTCACGCCTGTCTGCGGGAGCCTTAACAGAAGTTTTTAAATTTAAAAGTAATTTAGTAGTAGTTCTAGCTACTAGTGAGCTACCTACTAATCTGCTAGGGTGACTTCCTAACAACAGTTTGCCGTGACTACCTATATACAGATAAATTAGAGTAATTTTAGTAATGACGAGCTTTTGAGTGACGCATGTGATTGACTTTTAACGATAGCTCACTATTGAATTGGCATTTTGAACATTAAAGCTGTGACTCAGGTATTTTTCATTGATTGGTGATTCATGTCAAGTTGGTGAGTCTATAATAAACGATTTGTGGATTAATTTTAATTGATTTTTTAGTAATACTTTCAATATTTTAATTAACTTTATTACCATTGGATTTAACACCAGAGTTTTCCATACCATTTTTTTTTTCAAATTCATACAGTGCGCGAATGCACTCGAAGATGAAATTACCGATTTCAGTTATACTTTTTGCTATCTCTTTTCTCTGTCATTACCTCTACCAGAATAATAGGTACAAGTGATAAAAACCAAAAAACGAATAACGCTGACTGTCCATAAAGCATAATTGAGTTTCTTGCCGGCTCTTCTCCATAAGAAACGACCAATTGGAACCGTGCACCTAGCTTCTGACGTTTCAAAAGTGCCCATGTAGGTCTATGTGAAATAGAAATATTTTGAATTTGAATCAGCCTACAACGTTCCCAAGAGGGACTGAGCTATAATGCACCATGCCCAGTGTGGATTGGTGGATGTATTCTGTATGGGCAGTTTTAAGTTTTATTTCCTCCATTGTGTGCAAATTCTTCATTAATCAAATAAAATCCTTACGAATATTTACATAGTGTTAATAAAAACCGCGCCGGCAATACATCGACCTCTTATCGATCACAAGTTCAGTATCGAAGGCCGGCGCCGGCGCAGATATAACAGGTTTAGCTGCCATGTGGATTAATTATAGACAGCTTTACTATTACGAGTTACAACTATTTACTTTATGCGATCTATCGCTAGGATATATTTATGCACAATACGATCAATCTTACTTTAAAATGCATCGGTTTTGATTGAACGAACAGGCGATTGGCGCGAGAGTCTTGAATTTCAGGTCTTTCCGAAATCATTATTCTAATGGGATGGACAGCCACATCTTATTTTAAGTTAGTTCTAGTCAATATTTCCACCTTAACCACAGACTGATTAGAGGTATCCATTTTTACACAAGAAATGGTGTCTATTTCTGTCCTGTAAGAATTCAAAGCAGTATTGCTTGTAAATATTATCTCTTCAGATTAGTAGTATTAACAGAACCATTATTTCTACAATGTACCGCCTTATTTGGCCATTTGTTAAGATAAAATAGGCGGGCAGGCGGCCGGGCAGGCGGCCTGGCAGGCGCACCCTAACAGCGTAAGCGACTGATGTCAAAATCGATACCAAAGTCAACAATCGTCGTGTACTGCGAATTACGACCGATACCACTTAGCTTCGCTTCCCATGAACTTTACATTGTGTAGGTATAACAGTTCCATACAAATGGAAGTTTGTGGTAGTCTGAAAGTTACTGAAAGTAATATCTACCCTGGATAGTTGCCAAGGAAAATACTAAGATGACATACATTTTAGAGGAAAAGTGTAATGAACTTACATTTATTTACTTAGGTTTTATCTTTGTCACTAATATGTAGATATTCATCATCAAGCGGTCCCGGTTGTCATTCGTAAACGTTTGACAGTCGTTAACTTGTTGTCAACCAGTCTTACTAAGGGGTATCGTGTTACCCAGTGAAAAGACTAGACAGATTGATTGATGAAGACATTATCACAATACACCTTTAGAATATTGTTTTTTTTACATATTTTCCAAATAATGTCATAAAACGTCGATGGTGACTATATCGATATCAAAGTGTAAATATAACTTCTAACATAGACGCAGGTCGCTTTATATCTTTCATACACAATTAAATATTCCCATAAAAAACTTTGAAAAAAACGTATACGTACGATTCAGACATTAATAAATTATAAGCCTTGAATACAATGCGTGACAAATGAACTCCATGACATATTGATATTGTTGATTAATGCCCAATATTATGGTTTATATTTTGCGTACATTTAAAAATATAATGTTATTGTGATGTGAAAAAACTGTTTAAACTATGTGATAAAAAAATAGCCCGGAGTCTGGATTAGTGCCCGGGTGATGGCAATACCCCTTATTACATGGGACTAACATAACTAACATGGGAAATGGGATCTATAGGTACACCCTTCGGAGAATACAGGCGTGATATTGATACGATAAAAAATAAATAAAAAAAACTTGCGTTTTATTTTGAATTATACCCGTCTTCATTCACCTAACGGAATGTCACAATGACTCCAGAGGGTAGTAGAGGGTACATTATAAATTCATGAAAGCTCGCAGTCAAATCCTTGTGTTCATGTATGTTAACGTATGACATGAGAAATTAAATATGAATCAAAGGGAATTTGTAATGTAATTAAATAATCGTAGCGTTGACGTTCTGTATCTTCTTCAACATCATCTGCCTAACCTTTTCCCAACTATTTTGGGTTCGGCTTCCAGTCTAACCGGATGCAGCTGAATACCAGTATTTTACATGGAGCGACTGCCTGTCTGATCTCCGCAACTCAAGTGACTGAGTAACACTACGATACCCCTTGGTATGACTGGTTGTCAGACTTGGGCTTCTGACTATCCGTAATGACTGCCAAAGATCTACGAATGACAGCCGGGACCAACGGCACGTGCTTTCTTAAGGATGGAAGGGTCTCGATATGTAATGGATGGTCAAATCACCCATCCATGAACCGCGGCAAGTGTAGCTTAACCTTCGATCGACCCATGCGGCTATTATAATTAAGCCACGAACCCCTCTGTACTTTCTTCAACCCCTAAAATATAAATTGTTATGTTTGAATAAAATATTTGGAAGCTATTATATAAATTAATATTCTGTCTGTGCTATACGTATACGTACTACTAACAACTTTGACGTCGAAAGTATAAATTAATTAATATTGGTGTCGATTTCTTCTCAATTTATAAATAGTTTCAGTTTTCTTGGCAATCATGTATGTATTTTGATTTCTTCTTCTTTTATTGAATACTAGCTTCTACATATGAAAGTCCCTTCAAAATCGGTCCAGCCGTTTCGGAGTTTAGCCCGAAAAAAAAGGCACTCAGACGGAAAAAAAAATTAAAGTACCTCATATACTTTCTGCATTTAGTAAAAAGGTGTTATTTTGACATTACAAACAGACAATTCAATTTTATTCATTTGTATAGATTATTATAGATCTTTAGTATAGATAAATACATAGAACTACCAGAGATTTAAAAAAAATACATCGCCAAATGATTCCGTTTTTTTTGACATTTATAAATAGGTGGTACACAATTGGCAAAATGTATATTTTTATACACCATACAAACTGGTTATGTGTATAATATTATACAATAAATTATGATATTTTATATCAAACGCAATGGACCGTGAACTTTCTGGCATAATAATTATATCACCATGAACTTCACGACAAGGTTATGAAAATAAATGTAAATCATTTTAGTTTTACATAATGGTGAATTTTGGTAATCATTATGGTAGACTGACTAAAATATGTCGTGTTTAGAGATAATTTTAACTATATTAAAATGGCCTCCATGATGGGGGCGCACCCTGGACAGCCCTAATACCACGTTGCTTCTTTCTTCTTCATGTGGTTAGTGACTACCTGGTGTCAAAATTTATATGCCACCCATGGGCCTCTGACTTGGCTTCGAGCACCATCGAGAAATATCTCTCAGGCATGCCGGTTTCCTCACGATGTTTTCCTTCACCGTTTTTGAAGCAAGTGATTATTATACAATACGCACATGAATCCGAAAAGTCAGAGGTGCGTGCCTTGGGTTCGAACTCGAGACCTTATGACTTGGCATTCTGACGGTCACATCCACACCACAATGCTGTTTGCTACCACGTTGCTGACTGGCTAATATTTTTACTAGGGTATAAACTATTGTAAACTACATATTATCTGTGCTATAGTATATAAAATATTTACTCATGTTTGTGTCGTATCACTGTTGCTTACATAGCAAGTAGTGGTATACGAATTGGTGTGGAGTAGGTACCATAATTAAAAAGTGAAAAAAAAAACTTTTTTCAAAAAAAAAAAGCCGACATCCAAAAACAAAAAGTAAAAGTGAAAAAACTATAATAAAGATTCAAAGACACCGATTTTCGCAAGTTATTTTTCACTTTGTAGTGTTTTTTTTTTGTGGTGTTCGGTCCATCTAATTCACGATTAGTGAAGAGACATTAGTTTCAGTATAAATACACACGGAAAGCAAACTATTATTACATTATATTCACGCCTGTTTTCCTAATAGGGGTAGGCAGTCCTACGCCACAGTTCGCTGATGACATCATGGTAACCGAAGTAGCGCGATTAGCTTAGCGCCATTTTTCGGGCGCAGTGCCAAACCTCGACTTCACGACTAGTTGGAACACAGAATATTTTTGTCGACTTGGGTATTGAACTGGCAATAAATAATACATAGCAAAGCCTGTGCATTCGTGCGTTGCATAGTTAATTGAATTGTGAGTTGAGACACAATAGGCCTTTTTCATGGACTTCCGAATCGAATGTTCGTAGTTCGTTGTTACCAAGGCTATCAATACCTATTTATTCAAACACCTCCCAACTTATTAGGGGGCCATTCTAGTTTTGTTTCTAAAAACGTCATCACCGTTTGTGAGTCCTTATTTAAAGCAATGTTAATCATCGTCCCTTAACGGATATCTTAAATCTTTTTATACATTGTTACAGCAATTTTTCAAATTTTTTTTTATAAAGTCGTGAAAAATATAAAACAATTTATGTTGTAAGCTAACACACAACGTAGTAACGACCAATATTTTTTTTAGTCAGAAAATTAGGAAAATATATAAATTGTTTTATTTTCCTCTATTCCTAAATGACAAATTGGCTCGAAGACTTATTTTAAACGACTGGGACATATGCAAGCATTACACAGTCACACAGATGACAACTACGTCCTCAGATAAATTAGTATCGTCTTATATTTATGTCTGTCGTCTGTCTATCCGCCAGTCTTAATTGTGTCGGCTAACAAGCAATTCTCAAAATAATAAAATGTGTATCTTTAATTTAAGACTTTGCTGATCAAAGACGGCACGCAAAGTCGACCTATTACTAAGTATTATATTTGGATCTGGGCCTAGAAAATGTGACATCCTATCAGCTATAACAAAGATGAAAAGTAAAAATGTATGTGCCTGACATAAGGCACCGAAAAGCTTATTTCAATCCTGTTGAAAGTCATTGTAGAAACACGAGACGCTTTGAAAGCGATTGCCACTTGTCTAAATCACGTTAAAAACTGATTGGTGCGAAAATAAGCGGCTGTTGATAGTTAGATCAAGAATTCAAGACTATCGATGGATCGTCTAAGTTGTCTGTTGTGTAACTCTACCCGTACGATGCCGTTTAGCATAATGCTACGATATTTGTAAATAGGTACTTTAGTAAACTGTAGTTACTGCTAGGTTTGTAGCAGAAACTTGATTTGTATGAATGGAATGTTCCAGATTAAGTTTATGGTGTGCCTCAATTTCAAAAGCATAGTAATTTCCCATGAGGCTAAAAGAGTGATGGATGGAGAGGGAGAGGAAGGCCAAAGAAAACATTATCATATATTCATTTCATGAATGAGAAGGGAGTGAATGATAGCGTAACGGTTGACAGGGGTGAATGGAAGAAGAAAACGTGGTGTGCCGAACACGTAACATGGGACAAGGGCAAGAAGACGATGATAAGAAATTTTCTATTAACTTTTTATTAAACAGTCCTTCGTTTTATGGAAGAGCCGAATATTTAACAGTGGACGTAAAATGGAATAACATAACATAAATCACGCCGGCATTCCCCGAAGGGTTAGGCAGAGGTCTGCGGGACGCAAATTGAAATAACAAGTTAGGCAGAGGTTTACTACATATAGTGCAAAAAGAAATAATCGACAGATTTTTCTGATTATTTCAAATCTGCAAATCTTACGATGAAGACGAATTGGCAAAAGTCAATCGACCAATCACTTCAATATTGATATGAGATATGATATGTTCAAAGGGCCTCGATATAAAGGTACTATATGATGTATTTACAGTAACCCGGAAGCATATGTATCGTGTATCTAACAGATAAACAGAGCCAGTGGTGTTTGCATGTTACGGCATCGTATAGTCAACTGCACGTACACTTTAACTTCGAAAACCGAAATAAAAGCGCTGTAATGTCAAAAAATTAATTGTACGGTACACTTGGCACCTGTTCCACCGCAGACGACAGAGCTAGTAACTAGAAACGAATTGGCGAGCAACGAGGAGTGAGTGCGCGACGGCGAAGGTATGCGTAATTACGTATATCCCAAGCGTGACTCTCAGCGAGTGTTCTGCTCGCCAACCGAGCATCGCTGAGCGAGTATACTCCCTTTGATATCTCTAGCCGCTGCGACAAACAACTATTCGCTAGCGGTGTGAACAGCCAGCGATCAACTATTAACATATGCATATCTTTTACTTATTACACGGGACTTATCTTTTGTACGTTTTTTGAGTGAGAAAATCGTT
Source organism: Omphaloscelis lunosa (assembly GCA_916610215.1). Lineage (NCBI taxonomy): Eukaryota > Metazoa > Arthropoda > Insecta > Lepidoptera > Noctuidae > Omphaloscelis > Omphaloscelis lunosa. The sequence goes on along the minus strand of OU744262.1, from coordinate 1,810,016 downwards.
AATAGGTGCTGCCACGTTGGCGGTGGGGCAGATGCCATAAGAGGGCGTATCGTATCGTGTGATACGAGAAGTAATTCTATCGTGTAATCCATATGATCAAGGGCGTAGCGAGGTATCGGCAGGGGGGGGCAGCTGCTCATGCAGCATTTACCTAAGATATATTCTTGGTTTGTCTACGCCTGCCCCCCCCTTGACAAAATATTAGCTACACCCTTGCATATAATACTGGTGAATATTTAATTTTATAAGTCGTACTGATTTCGATAGTGTGAAGTTAAGCTTTTGTTTTTCCATTTCATGATGATATGAAAAAATGTTTTAAGTGTGGTTGAAAACTTGATTGTTCTATTCAATTCTCGTATAGCTTTGTTTGATAAATTAAGATCAAAAGTTTATTAAAACAGTAATCTCAAGTTCTGAATGGTGCCAGCAGACGTTATAAAACAATTAACAGAATAATGGATATTGTTCGTGGGTTTGTGCCCCCAAATAGATGGACCGACGACCTTAAAAAGGTGGCTGGGAAAGACTGGATTCGGAATTGCAGAAGGCGGAGGACAAGTGTTGTGGCGCTGCCTGGGAGCCCTACGAGGGTGCGTTTTTAAGTTCGCGGAATGAGAGGGTTGGAGGGGGGTGATTAGGCTCATTAGGATCGTAACGTGTGCAGTGACTCATAATTAGTATAAATACGAGGTTTGATTGTTATTAGACAATTAGTCTTTGAGCTATCGTCAACCAAGCAACATAATCGGGAATGAAAAGTGAAATATGGAAAAAATCGAATATCGTGCCGTCACAAAGTTCCTTACCAAGCAAGGAAAATCTGTTGCGACCATATTGAATGAGATGTCATTGGTTTACGGCAACTCTTGTCCAGGAAAAACCATGGTGTACAAGTGGCACAGTTTATTTAAACAAGGAAGGGAATCCCTTGAAGACGACCCGAGGGCGGGCAGGAGCATCGAGGTGGCCACGCCAGAACTTATCCAAAATGTCGAAAAAATTGTACTCAACGATGCTCGACTAAAGAAGAAAAAACTTGCAGAAATGATTGGAGTATCCAATACAACCATTTTTAAAATCCTGCACGATCATCTTGGCATGACTAAGGTCAGCGCAAGATGGGTGCCGAGAATGCTCACGCCGCCGCAAAAACAACAACGCGTAGAGTGTTCACGTGCATTTTTGGACCTCTGTAATGAAGACAAGGATGGTGTATTGAGTCGAATTGTTACTGAAGACGAAATTTGGGTTCGTCATTATGAACCTGAGTCGAAACAAGACTCCATGCAGGGCATAAAAAGGGCACAGCACGTCCCAAGAAGTTTAAGGTGTCACAGTCAGCTGGGAAACTCATGGCAACGGTCTTTTGGGACTCGGAAGGAATATTATTGATCGATTATAAAGATAAAGGTGTTTCTATGACCGGAGAATACTACGCTTCAATATTCGAGCGACTAAAAGAAGCCTTTAAAGAGAAAAGACGGGGAAAATTGACGAAAGGTGTGCTGCTTTTGCTGGACAATGCGCCCGTCCACAAGAGCTGCGTTGCGTCGGCTGCCCTGCATAAGGTGGGCTTCGATATTTTGAATCACCCACCCTACAGCCCAGACCTGGCTCCGAGTGATTATTACCTGTTTCCAAAAATAAAAAAAGAGCTGCGGGGTAAAAAATTTACCACCGATGATGAAGTCAAGGAGGCAGTTTCGTCGTATTTTGTAGATAAAGAGAAAACATTTTTTTTGAGGGTATAAATAAATTAATTGAAAGATCTGAAAAATGTATCCGTCTTGCAGGTGAATATATTGAAAAGGAAAAATAATTTAGTTTTTTATTTCCACCCCTTATCCTCCATTCCGCGAACATAAAAACGCTCCCTTGTATGTCCAGCAGTGGACTGCAATCGGCTGAGTTGATTGGGTATAGTGTGGGTTTGTGTGTGTTGGACGCCTCCCAGCTGGATGGACTGACGATCTTAATTAAAAAGCTGGCTGGGACAGACTGCATGCGGAAGGCGGAGGACGGGGTGTTATGGCGCTGCCTGGGAGCCCTATGTGGACAGTAGACTGATTTTATTGGGAGTTTCCCTTCATTTCAAAAGCTTTCAATTTATTGCAGGTAATATAACTTAACAGTTTTTAACACATCTATTTACACAAGGTTCTAAATTAAGAGACTAACTATCTGTATAAATAAATACAAACTGTGTTATCATCGAGAAAGGCCCTTAAAAAACTCAAAATATTGATGACAATAAAATAAAAAAATACTATGCCTTTCCCAATCTATTTTAAGAACAGTATTTTTCCATTAATGAAAATCTTCTAGCTGTTCTTTATAACAATATCGACTTGTATTCGTGCAAAAAAATCAACTCTTAAATCTTGATCACCTAAAAAAAATCCTATCAAGTCTGTGTATTTTATCAGTGTTGACCCCACATGGCTAAATACCAGTTTTTATCTAACATCATTATGTATTATATAAAAAACCTCTATTATATACATGATCGAGTCACGTTGAATATCATGCGGATTGTGTAGGTACCTAAGCGAGTAGGTATGTTAGATGATATGCGTTTTTTATGTAAGTATACCTGATATGCGATTGTGCCGTTATAAGCATCCTTATCGTATCCGAACTTCCTAACTAATAATATTAGAAATACAAACGTGAGTTTGTTTGTTTTTTACGCTTTCACGGTAAAACGGCTGAACGGATTTCAATGAAATTTGGCACATGAGTAGACCATGACCTGGGTTAGGACATGGGATACTTTTATCCCGATATTCACACGGGATCGAGACTTATGCGGGTGAAACCGCGGGGCGCAGCTAGTTTTACTATAAAGATCCCACAGCAGTGGGTCGTTAGCTGGTTAGGTAGATATATTGTAGATAAAAAAATTGCAAGTTATTTAAAAATGGCTATGTAACTTTTTTTTTAAGAATTATAAAGCGCAAACTTTAAAATAAAACATTCCTACATAACTAAATATTTTCTTTGACCATCGGTTTTTTTTCAGACTTTTTGTTACTTACTGAAATATCTTTCATTTGTGATACAATTTCGAACCGTTTTGAACCTCTTTCTCTTCAATTTTGAAATGCACTCTTATCATTCATTTGTCTTAATTTCAGAACAACGCCAATCAAATTATTTCGAATTTATGACACGTATCGTTTAGTTAGTTGATCTATGTACACACAGGGATATTAAATGTTAAGCAAATTGACACCCCACGTCAATTTGCCGTGTTATAGGGGGTAGTCATTTCATACCACTGTCACAATTTAAGTAGTAATCAATTTTCTTAACAATGAATTTATCTGAATCCTTTACTATCTACCAATGCCATAGTACTCACCAGCAGAGGTATGGGGTTCTGACTTCTTCCTTCAAGTCCCTCAGCCAGTTCTATGAGGTCTATGTCGTACAAGCTCTGTCCGCGCGGCAGGTTTGAAAGTCTGCAAGAAAATAACGAAACAATAAGTAAGAGATCTTAAAAAATAATGCTGCTAAAAAAAATCGGCCAAGTGCGTGTCGGACCACGCACAATGAAGGGTTCCGTACTTGGGATGAATCTATCCCAAATTCAAACTTAACATTGTAGTTGAAATACATGTTCTTGCATACATTCCAACTGCAAATGTAAGTTTGTACGCACAATATTGAGAGATTTACCATGTTATTTGAAGATCATAGACTTTTTATAGGTTTTCCTGTAATCTATGAGTAAAGAGACATATTATGTTTTTTTTTTTTTTTTTTCAAAATTTTAGGTTCAGTAGTTTTGGAGATAAGGGGGGAATGGTTAATTTTCATCGAATTTCTTAAATATCTTTAAAAGTATTTATTTTATAATTATATAAAAATATGTTTACGATCCTAGCAACAAGCCCTTTCATTTGATATGTCACACGGTACTGTTAGCAAAACTTTCTTTTTTAATATTCTTATTTGCCCCCAAAAGTGACCCCTATATTCAAAATTCATTTATTTACGTTACACGTTCGTGTTTGGGTCACAAAAATACATATGTGTACCAAATTTCAACTTAATCGGTCCATTAGATTCGGATCAAATTGACTGTGACAGACGCACAGACAGACAAACCAGTGATCCTATAAGGGTTCCGTTTTTTCTTTTTCAGGTACGGAACCCTTAAAACTACTTCTTTACGCAGTTACAGGTCTGCAAAAGTTGTAAAATTAATGTGTGTGACTTTTATCAATTTCTTGAAAATTTATTTTAGAGGACTAAGGAGTCTAAGGAAAACACTGAAACTAAACTGACGTCTGAAATCACACACTATGAGCAAACCTGACGATCACTGCTCATTTCTTCTGTTTGAGAAGAAGCCTTTGTTCTAAAGCCTATTTTACCTCGACGGTCCTAGTTTATCATTTACAACTTCCAATTACAGCTATATATATCTTTATGTAAGCGGGCACGCCCTTTATGCCAGGAGACTTTATTTAGATATTTAGTTCTGCTTCCGTTTAGTTTTTTTTTCTGCTTGAGTATAGTTGTCGATGTTTTTGGTTGGTGTATTGGCGTGTGCTAGCTGACATATGGCCTAAATAATTTATCATTTAAATTATTTTTTGTTCTGCATAATGTAAATTATTTTGCATACTATTGAATAGATTTTTTTTTTCTAACTTGAACAGACAGCTGTGCTGCTGGGGAGTTTGTTGCGCCACTTCTTCTTCCCAGCTAAAGGCACTAGGAAGTGGTGAAGGTTGGGCGTTTTGGGGGACTGTCTTATGTAACTTTGACGTTCGAAAAGTGCTGATTCTCAGCCTAGTTTGAATAAATGACTTTTGAATTTTGAAAGGGACAAAGTATTTCTATTCTACGGCAAGACGTCAATCAACTACAAAGTACTGGATTCCAATTGCGTAACACAGTTGCTATCGCAATCCGAAGGATTTTGAAGGAAATTCATAATCCATTGCTTCATATGTTTGAAAAATTCGTCTGCTCGACATCGTAAATAACACAATGAATGCTGTCGAATTTTTCAAATGAAAGACATTGCTATTTTAAGTGTGTTATGCAATTAATTTGCAGTTTAGTTAGTTACCAGTTAGTTTGCAAGTCGATATTCTCTCGGACGTCAATTTATGCAGTCAAGCTTGGTTCAGGAATGTTTGCAGGGGCTGTCATATTTACCTGGCTCTCAGCATTTCATCGATGGGCAAGTCATCTGGTATCTCTTTGAGGTATGGCACGTTACCGGCGAGCATGAACGACGTCACCATGCCGCTCGGTCCATTGCCTGGTGGAGGAAAAGTTAATTAGAGACATTGTGGCGGCATTTACATCGCCAGATGCGAACTTCGCATTTTAGACCTGACATCACACAAATCCTGCATAGCGTAATTAGAGTTTACCGCGCGAACGACATTTATATGACTATCCGACATCAATCGTTGGGCAGTTGCCCGCCAGACACGACATCCGTCTGGTCGGAGGATCCTCCCTTTTCTATAGAAGATGAGTGAACTTTAAACCCTTTCCTCATGCCTCAAAATATCAAACACATCAGTAATGACTTGTATCCAGTTTGGCAGAGAAAAAAATTAAATCCCGAAGCCAAAACATTACATGGTGAAAGTGCCGACCCTGCCCGCGAAATTCAAATTTTCTTACGTTTTTTATATTTTTTAGGTCAGTCTCAAATCTCATGTTAATGATTTATAGATTTGCGGTCGTAAAAATAATAAATATATATTTACAGAATGTTAATAATTAAAATCGTAAATACAATTCTCAGTGATGGTGTATAATGTCATAAATTCACGAAATTGACATTCTTATCAGCAAATAATTTGATATGTTATCTAAGTAACCGTGAGATGTGGAAGAAATGGAGGGAGGCCATCTTTTATGACCGCCAATCAATCAATCATTAACATGAGATCTGAGACTGACCTACAAAATGAAAAAAACATAAGAAAATTTGAATTTCGCGGGCATGGTCGAAGGTTCCACCTTAAGTTAGCGAAGTACAGAGTGCAGCAAGTAAACACATAAATTCTTTACTTAAATTGATTTAGTCTAGTCTGTAAATTGTCAGGGAAATTGGACGGAAGCCAGGTTTATGTAAACTCAATACTCAATATATTTATTGCTTTACCATAATGTGTACTGAGGTGGTAACTATATAATTTAGATCATTATGGACCCTGTAGGGCACGGCAAAGAGGGTAGGAGAGAGGAAGTGCTGTTTTAGGAGATCATTAAGTTGTTTTTGTGGGAACAAGTTTTAACTTATATATTATAATCAAAGTCAGGAGATCGCAAATAAGATACTAACATTCCGCTTAACTATTATTTAAATTTTATCTGCAAAAAGTACTTAAAATATTTTAGATTATCTCTATATACCTGTACATGTTTATTATAATTCTGTTTATTCATATAAATAAATTGTTGCCTTTGAATAATTATTATTGCTATATTATTTAGAAATTATTTTAAACATTGACCGTATACGTAGAAAGTGGCGAAAATACATACCCATTGTATCAGGACTGAGTTGAAATATCTGCAGTGACATTCAGTTCAAAACATATCATTACATCGCAACTAACCTACGAAAGGTTGGGCAGAGTTGTACCTATAGATAGTACAACCCCATTTCACCAGTTATGTTTAAGTCCCATGTAATAGGGGGCGAGCCTATTGCCATCAACTGGGCACTAATCAAAACTCCGGGCTGCTACTGAGAAATTCCTAAGTGCAAAACTCAATAACACTTTGCCCCACCTGGGAATCGAACCCAGGCCCTCATGCTCAGCAGTAGCAGACATACGATTAAAAATACTATACTGAGAGATATTTATGTGCCGCAGTGAAAAAAAGTTTGACTTTGGCAACAGTGCGAATAATATAGAATTGAAGTTTATGCGGAATAAACCCATTATTTATTGTATACCAATTAAAACAATAGGAAGTCGATAATTGGATATCTATTGCTATTATTTATTCCACTGATAATATAAAATAGTCTTTAATATTACAAATAGCAAACACGGATAAATAAATGCATTATAGGTCCAATGTGTTTTCCTGTTTGTTAATTAATTATAATATATGGTTAAAATAGAGCTAGCTTTAAATAGAGAGAAGGGAAGCCTTTGGCCTGCAGTGGGACATCGCCGGCTTTTAATATTAATTAATACATAATTATGTTTATAATAACTGTTGCTTACGTTCAGGCAGCCAAATAAAAATTAATTAAAGTTTCGACCTTCAAGTTAGGGAATATCGTACCAATATCATATTTATATGAACCTTAAATGTCAGGTCTGGAAATTCGGTATGGAATGGCCAAATTCTGACGGACAGATAGACAGACGAGTGGTCCTATAATGGTTCCGTTTTTTTTCTTTTGAGGTACGAAACCCTAAAAACAATGAAAAACTGGGTCGATCTCCTCCATTATAGGTTAAGTACCTGAAGGCCGAACAATAATTTGAGTAAGATTCTCTATAAAAGCTGGCTCGCGTCCAATTCCTAATTAGAAGTCATTTAATATCAATTTTATTAAGCTCTAACTAGTTGATGCAATCCACTTCGCTTGATGCGATATTAATATAATTGATATACAGTTAAATACTCAACATCAAGCTTGTATTCCGTGAAGGGTTAGGCAGACGTCTACACATACGTATAGTACACCCTCATGTCGCCAGTTATGTTTAAGTCCCATGTTATAGGGAGCGAGCCTATTGCCACGAACCAGGTACAAATCCAGACTCGGGGCTGCTACTGAGAAATTCCAGATGGAAAAACCCAATAGCACTTTGCCTGACCCGAGAATCGAACCCAGGATCTCAAGCTCAGCAGTAGCTTGCGACCACTAGACCAACAAGGCAGTAGATAGAATACTGTTTACCATAATAAGCTTTGACTGGCCGAAAATAATCATAATCATCTTGCTGCCCTCGTCCCATGCTACTTGGGGTTTACCCTGTCAACCATAACGCTATCATTCACTCCCTTTCCTTTCTGTAACTGACCGTTATTGTGGAAATTCAGAAAAAGTTCGGCTTAGACTCGATGTGTCATTATTTTCGTCTAGGTAAACTGTAGATGGTTGCATAGTAGCCGATCCAAAAAGAGAGAAGATGCCAATTTTTTCATGCAAAAACTAAAGTGAAACATGTTTAGTGGGGATGTAACTCAGAGAAAGATGGAAGGCCATTGTATCCCGAAAAAATAAATAAAAAATAAACACGCGATTCGATCATGTTCGTTTTCTTGGCTACGCGAAAATGGGTCAACTATTTTTCATTTTAATAATAGAATTAAACATTCACGATTACCCTCAGTCACTGAATCGTGACGGTCACGGAAAATTCTGGAACGTAACTTAACGGACAGGAATGGGCGAAGGACGTAACGCAACGGTAAACAACGCCAGATCTAACAAAGCAACCGTGAAACTGCGGTGTGTCGGTCATGGCCACGACGCCAGATGAACGATAAACAATGCTTTGTGTATTGTTTTAAGTAATCCGAAATTAGATGTTATTATATCATCAGCTCTGAGTTTAATGAAACATCTTTTTAGCGTATTAGGGATTCAAGCGTTGTTTTCACTTGAGTGAACACATTTTGCCTGCTAATTCTTTGGCCTAATTAGAGTACCTGGTTGAGACTCCAAAAGAGAGGACGCCTATATTTACCAGTGGGTAGAACAAGGCTGCCAATGATGAAGATGAATCAGCTCGAACTTGTCTGATCTACAATATTTCTATTTCATTCCTGTATTCCTGATATTATTTCGGCCTATCGTATTTTGTAACTAGTGCTAAAATCATGTGCCGATGAATATAAATGTGTCACCTAATGCTGTTATAACTTTATAGCATATTTATTACCTAATTTTGACCCGTCACAATCATAATATGTATATAGATATTATGATTGTGACGTATATACCCCGCGGGCAAACTAATATACTTCGAAAATAATCGTTATATTATATGATATAATAAGTATCTACACGGCGGGGTGGAGGGTCAATTGATTCGTTTGAACGTCTCATGCGCGTGGACGCGATCGGGGTGACGGAAATATTCCGCTCATTCGTGCTTAGACCCGTAACGAAACTGATTGATGACAAAGAGGGCCAAGTGGCCTAAATAGACGATAATATGTGGATGGAAAATTATACAAGTTACTTTTCCGCATATATTTTTGCCATTACATACATAAAGGCACGCCTTCGATCCTTACATACTCCGCGTATACGCACGCCGGTTGCGAGTACTACGCACCTAATCTTTCTGAAGAAAATCACCAATAAGGTCACTATATTTAATGCCCTTCTAGGGCGTTTCCACTCACATAATCTGCCTTGCCTTTAGTTAGTAATCTTGCATTCATCCTCCCAATATGACCAAACCATCAAAGCATTCTCTAAAAAATATTGTCACTATCTATATCTTCTTTTAAAAAGTGACTAGTTCTATAATTACTTACCGATAACAACAACTTCTTTGTACACGACGTCCTCTGATAAGGCGTGTTGGCAGGATTTCATACTGTCCTTCATTTTACTGTCCGATTTTATCGCATACAGCCTCCTGCAATCCAGCCTTTTTCCTTTTTTGTCACTTGTTTCTAGATTATTTGTGTCCTTAATCTATGGCTAGTTCTATTCGAATGGCGGATTTTTTAAATAGTGAATTCTAAATTCTAAATGCAGTCAGAATAAATACTTTTTTTTTAAAATAAAATTAATATCACACGCAGTTTTCAGTCTTACGGACTTTTTTAGTCTATTTCTTCTTCGTCGTAATTTTTTGGGTCTGTTGTAGGATTTTGTTGCAAACAGCGTTTTAGCTTGGCTTAAGTGCAGTCGTGATTGTTGCTATCTGAAACAATAAAAAGTAATAGGTTAATAAAACGTCGCGTTACGTAAATCCTAGGTATTTTATGCCAAAACACTATATGTTATAGGTCCTTGCTCATGCTCGTGTCGTCAAAGTCAAGATCACCAGTCGCTTAGAAACGCAAGTTGCAATCTCATCTCAGCGACAATTAATGTCAAAAGTGAAGGGAAATTAGAGGTATTTTTGACTGACTGAAACTGAGATTAAAATGCGAAAGTTACGGGTAGTCAGAAGCCTGAAAGTCTGACAACCAGTCTTACCAAGGGGTATCGTATCACCCAGAGGCAACTGGGTTGTGGAGGCCAGATAGGCAGTCGCTCCATGAATTCAGCTGCATCCGGTTAGACTGGAAGCCGACCCTAGCATAGTTGGGAAAAAGGCAGATTATAATAAATAAATTCTTTATTGCCATAAAAAGGTTACAAAAAAATTTGAGACCCTGGCTCCAGGGCTAGGTCAGAGTATCTGTATTTCAGGAGCCACTGACTTGTCCCATTTATGTTACTGTTGGCAAGTATATGCAACAAAAGGTGATAATGAATCAATGAGATTTATCTATAAATACAGATTACAGACACACCCTATACTATCTGTAATCTGTAAACATAGAATATGGTTCGCAAGTCATTCTCCTTTATTGGATGATAAGTGACTTTTTTTTTTTTTTTTTTTGAGGGTGGGAAATCATCAAATAACTTCTCCCGCTCTGGGCGGAGCGGGAGGGCGTGTCAGACTCTTACTGACTAAAACCCACCCGTGTTCCTTCGGCTGCCCTGTTGCCGGGGGCCACGATCTCCCTTTCGGTTTTCTTCGCAACCCCGGCAGGCATCGGCCCTAGTGGACCCCTTCGAATCTGCTGACATCTCTTTGAGGCGCGCGTGGAACACAACGCGCCGTCGACCCGGGCCTGGTCCTTATCGGACGGTGAGCCACCCATTGCTCACCGCCCGCAAGCCCGCGCCTACGGTGGCCGGAAATCGCCTCGCGATTCCCGACGCCCTGGGCGTCTCCTCCTGCGGCGGTTAGGGGCATGAGGGCGCGAAATTTGCCTCTCCCTCACGCGTTCCGCCTCCTCCTTCGCGAGCATTACCGCTTCGCAGAAGGAGGTGACGGCCTCCCATTTCCTCTCGCTCCGTACCATGGCCTGAACCAGGGCCGGACGCGAGAGATCACCGCCGCCGATCGCCTCCACGAGGACACGGCGATGCTCCGCCCAAGCTGGGCAGACCTCCACCGTATGCTCCACCGTGTCCTCCGGGCGATCCACACAATGGTGACACCCGGGCGTTTCCTCCCGCCTTATCCTGTGCAGGAACCTCCCGAAACTGCCGTGTCCGGTGAGGACCTGCGTCAGGCGGAAGGTGAGGACGCCGTGGCGCCTCTCTAGCCACTCCTCAAAGAGGGGTCTTATCGCCGCAATTGTGGCGTGCCCAATGATAAGTGACTGGCACTACCATATTGTGTATTATTTTTGTTTTCATATTGCAATAATTGCCATAAGTTCAAAAAAAGATGAGTTGCAATCACAGGGCTATCAGTCTTTAAATAATAATTGGCACCAATTACAAAATTGCTAATCTATATGGTTCCCACATGATATGACCAATAGTGTCTGGACTTTAAAAGAGGCAGCTCCAAAATCATAAGTCATTTATTCAAACTAGGCTGAGAATCAGCGCTTTTTGAAAGTCAAAATTACTCAAGATAGTCCCCCAAATGCCCGCCCTACCTACTTCCTAGCGTTTAAACTTGGGAAGACGAAGTGGCGCAACAAACTCCCCAACAGCAAACCTGTCTGTTTACTCATAAGAACTTGATTCAATACAATACTATGCAAAGTAATTAAGATTACGAAACAAAACATTGAATTAAATTATTTGTTATAAATAAGTCGGCTAGCACACGCCAATATATCTGCCTTTATTTCTGAGTTTGTTTTGGTGTTTCTTCTCAGAATAAACGGATAGGAAACATTTAGTTTTTTTAAATATTATTGACGTGTGAAAGTGTTTGTATAAACCTACTCACAGATAAAAAAAATATAACATGAAAGTTATGAAAATATAGTTCTCACAACATAATTCATTCATGTTAATAATGACTCATGACGTAATTTGATGATATTTTATGTCTAGACGTATGCAAAAGAAACGATCAATACCATACATAAATAATAATAGGTTACGAGTTATTGTACACAATGAAAAGTGTTTGTACTGTCATGGTCAATCGATTGTGAAACACCGTAATTTATACTATATGAAACAACCAACAGTTTAATAAAACGTCCCTAAATTTTCAGTCCATTACGTTACGTTACAAAATTGAAAAAGTGACCATAGTGTCATTGACGAAACTATGCGAATGTCGCTTGTCTTACCCCTTACTATGGGTTATAGTAGAATAACCGGCCTATAACGTTCCCACTGATGGGAGACAGGCCTCCTGTCTGGGAGTAGTGGGCCACATTTCACCACGTGAGCCCTGTATGGAGGTGGTGGATGTCACGAATCTTCGAATTTTTGGGTCTAGGACATGCCGGTTTCCTCAGGATATTTTCTTTTTTACCGTTTTGAGAGCAGAAAGCAAATAAAAAATACAAGTGCTCGTCTGAGTTCTATTTTATCTAACCTTCTCCTAGGTCGAGGCGGCTCCCGCTGGGTCATCACTGTTCTCAAACTCATAGGACGGTAATAGTGTCGAGAACACCCATATTGTATTGTATCATTAAGCTAAATGCCCCATGTCCAAAGTCCAATGGTAACTAGGTAAATGACAACATACAAATACTGACCACGGTTTAATAGTTACCATTGATCGAGCACACAGCCACAGTATTGACTGTTGACTGCAAACGTTGTACCTCAGTACACTAATATATTGTGGTTGTACGGACATAAATCGAGAGCGATTAACTTCACTCGTAAATATGATAAGATAATATTGCCTGATAAGGAGACGAAGGGGGCATTGATAAGGGCCTTTTAATTGTATTGTTTTATAGGCTTCACCGAATTTATTTAGACGAATTTGCATAAAGCAGTTTCTGAAAGGATTTTCGATTTTATCGGCTGCAAAATCTCATTAGTTTTGATCTTATTTTTATTTTGGTTTCAAAAAGGCATGTATTTAATTGAACATCTAATCATTCCCATTTTGCGCTTTTAAATACATTATTGAACACTCGAATATAATAATTGCGCGTGTTTTTGTGAACCTCAAATAATTCCTATTTCGAGGTCCTCAAAGTACTAAGTGGCTGTAACTGTGACCAACTTGGATATAGCGCTCGCCGGCCGCTTCCACGGCATCCCTCGCTTCGCTCGCTCGGCTCGCGCGTGGTTGGTGATATACAGTTCTAACCAAACCTAACCCATTTGGTTGAGGTGCCCTAGCTTATTTACTGCGACCAACTGTGAGACAAGGTTGGAACGTTAAAACGAGGCTCATTTATATAAAAAAAGTGTATTTCATAAAAAGGTCAATAAGTTTTTAGCGGATCAGTTAAATATTTCTTTTTCAAACAACAGGATTCAAAAAAAAAAACAAGTAGACATCCAGCTGAATGTTTATCAGAATTTGGCACAGACCGACTGACTGATCACTGCAACACATGTTTAGGGGGATATCGATAATTTAAAGGTAGTGCGTTGATAACCTATGAATATATTTTGAGCTTACTCATGCTAGCACAGAAAAAAAAGTTAAAGGCAAATTAGTTTGATATCATATCACAGGTAAACACCTACCGTTGGTCTGATAACTTTATCTTTTAATTATCTTTATCTACGAAAATGAAACGTTATCTAGTTATGGAATATAATCAAATACGACATGTCATAACAAGCTAAAACAATTAGGGTGCTAATGACATCATGTATGCGTAACTGTCACTGTTATCATATGAATGAGATGGCATAATTATTTTTTTATCACACCTGCTCTGAAAATACATACTAATTATACCAATTAGAGGGGAGAAACGCCATTATCCCGCCCTTCAAATCCTTTCATCCCAAGGTATGGAAGTTTGTATGAAAATCCTTCCGACCCAAGGGTGGGAAGTATGTATGAAATTCCATTACATACCCGGTTTTTCTTTTTTTTTTAATTTGTCAGCAGTCATACTACCAAGAGACTTTAACTGTCTACTAATTAAATTTCAAGTAAATTGTTACTGGCCACATACAGTTTTTTTTTTTACCAGTTACCAACCTCCTTGGTGCATACAGATAATTAAAAACGAAATTATTTTTGTATATAAAACGCGCGGAATCACGGAAGAAGTGGCTTCTTCAAGCCTTCAACTAACTCAAGATGTAAACATGTCTCAAAATATCAAGATACCCGGACAAAATGTAACATCTTATAATAGCTGCACTTTTAATAATTGTACTTTTAACTAAATATAAACATTTCTATGCATTTATGTCCATAATTTTCCTCGTAGGTGTAATAAAAAGCACTATACATCCCTCAGGATAAAGTACTCAACTCAACTCAAAGCATTTATTTCAAATAAACCAATTACAGGCACTTTTGAATTGTCAAGGGGTCGGTCAGTCAGAAAGATGAAGCTAGTTGCCCATTCCAAAGCGTAGTAGGTACCTATGGAGAAGAACGGGCAAGAAACTCCATGGACACTCTTTTAAATCACAATATGTTTACAAAATATTGGTTACATCATTCATGTTAAAGTTATAAATGTGAGAACGATGCACAACGATAAAAGCGTCCGTATTAAAAAATAAAACAATTCAAAAATCAAATTTAAAAAGCCATGGCAGCTAGAAGATGACCAGTCCCTACTGACAGCGCCCGTTCACGAACATGACGCATGGATTAGCACCATTCAGCTCAACCATTTTGAAGGGAGCTAAATGATCCAACACACACGCCACCGTCAGCGAGACATTAGAGTGAGCATGACATACTGTCAGCCGCAAGGGCACATTCAAGTCAATGAAAGACGTACCTAGTAAATGGTAGCCTTAAAGTAGGTACATAGTACTCACACATGTTATGAAATTATACAATTTGAAAGGGATTGAATTTATACAATGCAAAGATGAGTAGTTTCTAAATCTTCAGCAACTCCAACAGTATTTCCAAATGCTAATCAATTAGTTTATGCGCCCTTGTGGAGCAGGACCAGCGTTTAGCCAAGCATTTATATCAGCGATGTAATCCCCCAAATTATAATATGCTTGGCTGCATAGTGTGCGTTTTATATAAGATTTAAATTTCGTTTCATTCAGTTGAAGTATGTGGGGAGGTATTTTATTGTAACATTTTAAGCAGTACCCCATGAAAGATGAGTCCACTTTAGCCAATCTGAAACCTGGTTGAACTAATTGGTCCCTATTTCTAGTGATATAATTGTGTCTTGCACCTCTTTTACTAAAAAGATGTAGATTTTTCCTTACGTACATAATGTTTTCATATATATATTGACAAGGTACCGTCATGATGTTAATATCTTTAAACAGTTCCCTTAGAGAGTCGCGCCTGCGGAGGCCATATATGGCTCTGATGGCTCTTTTCTGCAGAATAAAAATAGACTCGATGTCTGCAGCCCGACCCCATAGTAAAATACCATACGACATAATACTATGAAAGTAACTGAAATAGACTAGCCTCGCGGTATCTACATCAGTAAACTGACGTATTTTTCTCACAGCATATGCTGCTGAACTTAGCCGTCCTGAAAGGGATGTTAAATGAGGACCCCATTGAAGCCTTGAGTCGAGCGTGATCCCCAGGAAAACAGTTTTATCGACAAATTCTAGTCTCTCTTGATTCAATACTATCTCACAATTACTACTTTTGACATTTGGTAAAGAAAATCTTATGCATTTAGTTTTTTTACCATTTAATACTAAATTATTAGCAGTGAACCAATTTTGGACTTGCAACAGGGCGTTATTTACGTCGTCAAGATTTGATGCACGTCTATTAATTTTAAAAATTAAGGAAGTATCATCAGCAAATAACACCATTTGCGGTTGGGTTTTTAACAAATGGGGCAGATCGTTAATATATACTAAAAAGAGGAAAGGACCTAATATCGATCCTTGTGGTACACCCATTTTTACTTTTAAAGCAAGTGAATTGACACCATTTATTTGAACTTGCTGCTGTCTACCATTTAAATAAGATTTTACTAAACTAAGCGCAAGTTTTCCAAGTCCGTAATGCTCAAGTTTCGAGATTAAGGTTTCGTGGACAACGCAATCAAATGCCTTGGAGAGGTCACAAAAAATTCCTATGGCGTCTTGGGCCTCTTCCCACGCCGTAAATATGTGCTTTAATAAGGTGACACCGGCGTCAGTCGTACAACGCCCCTTGGTAAAACCATACTGTTGCTCATGTAAGATTTTATTGGTGTTAAAATGATTGAGCATTTGATTAAGCATTACTTTTTCAAACAACTTGCTGAAAACCGGCAATACGGATACGGGTCTATAATTATTGGTGTCTTTACTGTCCCCCGATTTAAAAAGTGGTATTACCTTACTATATTTCATTAGATCAGGGAAGACTCCTTGATCCACACACAAATTAAATATTAAGGCTAAGTACGGCGCTATAGTCTCAATAATGGAGGTACAAACTTTGATTGACATACCCCATAGATCTTCGGTTAATTTGATCTTTATTTGCTTGAAAGCTTTTATTACTGTTATAGGGCTTATATGTTTGAATTTAAATTCAATCGGACAGGATGAAACGTTTGCTCTTAATAAATCAATAGAACGCGAGGGCGAGGAATTTAAGGTTTCAGTAGTTATAAGTGGAATACTGGTAAAGAAATTTACGAATTCTTGAGCAACTTCTTTGTTAGTGCTTATGAGACCACTTGAAGTTTCTAGTGTGAAATCATTATTATGTCTTTTATTCCTGTTAGTCTCGTCATTGATAATTTTCCAAACAGTCTTTATTTTATTATCGGCTGATTTGATCTTGTTGCTAATGTACAAGGCTTTAGCTACCTTGCAGGTATTTTTAAAAGTTTTAGAGTAAGTAGCAACATATTTATTAAAAGTTTCAGAGTTAATATAAGGCTTAAGGCCATACAGCTCAAACAATTTTTCCCTACTTTTCCTAATACCCTTGGTTGCCCAATCACTGAACAAAAAATTTGGGCAAATAGTTTTAGTTTTCTTTTTTAAAGTATTATTGAACTCTGTGCGCACTACCGAAAAGAATTCCTCATATAATTCATTTGCATTTTTTATAATATGACCCGGTATACTTAACGTACTAATTAAGTTATTATTAAATCTACTTAGATTGCTGGTTGTTATTTGTCTAGATTGAATCTGAATTCTTTGTAATTGTGTAATGGACTTGAAAGTAACCGTTTGACCACTATGATCAGAAGGGAGATAATTTACAATGGCTTTATGTAAGTAGTCACAACAACAATAAACATTATCGATACATGTAGCAGTATTTGTAGTTATGCGGGTTGGTTCTGAAAACACATTTGATAAATTGAATGATTTAAAGAGACTTAATAATCGACTACTATTTGAACTATTTTCTAAGATATTAATATTGAAGTCACCACAGATAATTAGTGATTTTTTTCCCGATGCAAGTTTTGCTAGAACATCTTCCATTACTGACTCAAATATGGAGTAGTTTTGATAATTTGGGGGTCTGTAAACGCACACTATAACATGCTTATCTAGCTCAACACAGGACAATTCGACGATATGTTCAACCGACAGATCAACTATATCTTTACGAGTCTTAAATTTAATGGAATTTTTAACCAAGATTAGTGAACCCCCACGCAGGAGAGATTTTCGGTTAAAACAACTGCCCACACTATAATTTTTATAATTTATTAGCATTTCATATTCTTTCAACCAATGTTCAGTTAAGCAAATAATTTCAAACTTTGTTTTTTCCAAAAATAGTTCAATTTCTAATTGTTTTGCAGAAAAACCTTGAATATTTTGATGAAATAATTTCAAGGAATTCTGCTTAGACTCTTTTTTACAATTAACCATTTGAGAGCAAGAAGACACCTTGTTGTTGGTAGGTATAACTATAGTGTTAATTGTATCTTCTATTGTCTTACTATCTAGTTTAAATTTAAATTAACATCCAGAGTGAGCCCCAAGACTCCCATGCTATCACCAGGCATTGAGATCCTACTACTTGTGGACCCCACACTATTCCCCATAGTGACACATGGCTCCTCCTTCGTACAGTTATTGTAAACATTTATAGCATTAGTGCTACAGTTATTTAAGGTGGCCACCTG
Source organism: Omphaloscelis lunosa (assembly GCA_916610215.1). Taxonomy (NCBI): domain Eukaryota; kingdom Metazoa; phylum Arthropoda; class Insecta; order Lepidoptera; family Noctuidae; genus Omphaloscelis; species Omphaloscelis lunosa. Next base: position 1,791,824 of record OU744262.1, on the reverse strand, counting down.
TACATTAGAATTATTACTAATGATTGCGGTGTTAATTATAGTACAAGACTTCGACATACTACTTATGTCTGAGTTTATATAAGCTAATAGCCTCGCTATTTTATGTCTAAACCTAATGGGCAGATACACTGTATTCCTTGTCGATTTCAACTTATCAACAAAATTGTTGGTGTCAAAAAATATAAGTTTGTCACTGTAATGACTTACTAAGAACTGGATATGCTTATTAAGCATATGTATATAATTGTTTTTTCTATTTGATAACTTCTCAAAATATGGAAAAGCACACAAAATAATTTTATCACAATTTATCTTTAAAATCTCAGTAACACTGTCAGTGATATCTTCTTTTTTGACCTGGGAACTATTACCTACAAATACAGTTATGTTGGTATTAGAATCATATTGATTTCTTGTAATTAATGTCATTATTTCTTTGAAGGATATCCCAGGTAAACAATGGTTTAGAGTAGAAAAACTCAAGTTGTTACTAACTAATTTCCCTAACCCTCTTCCTATACTATCTGAAAACATAACAGACTGATGGCAAACTTGACTACTACAAGAGGAAATACTACTACCTACTGACTGTACCACTTGTGTTAATTCTTGCACAATATCAGGTATTTCTTGGTTCAGGATACAGTCTTGAGACAAACTCTCAGTCTGGGACGGGTCCTCCGTTGCCTCAGGCTGGACAGCTTCAGGGTTTGAGAACTTCTGACAAATACACTGACACATAACTAACTCATTAGCAGCAAGGATATGCTCTTTAATTTGGTTCTGCGAGCCCACATATTTAATGAAAAGGGAACTAAGTCTGCCCTCAAGTACCTGTATGTCAGACTGTAAGCGCTGTGTATCAATTTCATAGATGTTTTTGCTGTCTTCCAATTTGATTTGATAATTGTTTAATTTATTGATCAGATCAACACGTTCCTTTCTCCGTGGAATATTTTTGGAAAAGTGTTTTTGTTGTCTCTTAATTTGATTATATTTTTTAATTATTCTATTCAGTTTTGCACATTTTTTCATTTTTTTATGACTAACTTTATAACTATAATTCTGTTTCATCAAGGAATCTTCAGTAAGGTCAATAGTTATTATGGAATGAGGGTTACAATTAGTATTCAATAATTCATTATATAAGTGATTAGTTTCTTTAACCTGAATACATTCTTTTTCTTTCTCTAACTGGACAATACGACTATTAGCATAAATTAATTCATCTTCTAGGTCCCTAACTTTGCTTAAAGCCTCCTCATACAAGTTACTACAGTTCCATACCTCAAATGGTTTGCGCCCCTCGCAAGCTCGTGGCGCAAATGCCATAATCTCGGTATGGAACTGTCACTTTCTTCCCTCTGAAGTAATGTACTATATTATATCCTCGTGATGATTATGCTTTAATAGCTTTTGTAGTTCTAGAAATGGCTGATTATTGTGATGCCCAGAAGAAGGGGAACAATGCATTATTAAATACAAAAGAATGTATACGTACCACATGTAAAAAGCCCTGTCCGATCCGTGAGGGTGTTGTTAGATATCGTACTGAGAGTCATGTGGTAACTTTCAGAAAAAAAGAAAAAAAAATTCACCACATTTGTTTTCATGGGGAATTTTACCGCGTCATTACATTGGGCACGGGCGGCCGTCAATTAGCGGGTGTCTACAAGTCATAACTTATGACCCCTGTTGACAATTAGCAATAACTTTTTTATTTTCAATAATAAAAACATTTTTCATTACTTTTTGTTCATGTTATTGCAGTACCTATGTGCCACTTTCGAATAGGACAGGTTTTTTTTCTTACATATTGTTAACGTGGTCTAGAACTCTGAGAGTCGTTACGGGTAGTTAGAAATCCAAAACCTAGCTTATGGGTATTTTTTTAAATTCACACTGGGTGATCACAGATCCATGATCACAGACATGACCGTGTAATTCCCTCTCAGTAAAGTTTTCGTAGCCGACTACCTACCCAAAGGAGACGGGGACTTCTGGGCCTGATAGTAATAAGTTGAGGTATGGCTTAAAAAAAAGGTTATTTTTTTTCTATTTCGTACTGTAACAAATCAATTCAATTTACAATCTGGGAAATGAAAAATCCAATAATTAAGTTAGTGTTACGAAGTACCTAATTGGAAAATCGATTCAATTGGAATCGATTATCGTTACAGAATTCATACTATTTACGAAAATGCTTTCACCGGATGATTTATTTAATGAAAATAATTAAATCTATTAGAATTAGAGTATTAAGAGTTTAAACTAATTAAATATCTACATAATTAAGATTAATCGATTTACATTTACTAATCGATTATTGTATTTTTAATCTGTGCTAACTCCGACAATCATGCATGACATGACAGATGACATCGATCGACACTCGTTTCGTATCGTCTATGCGTGTGCGTTCTGAGTGTTTCCTCCCATACTTTTTTTATTGATATTTTCCTCGACCCGGCTTTCCTACGGACCTCTGATCTTCCTCCTTCTACGACCCTTGCCTTGCTACCATACCGGACACGGAGAACCCCGCTTAAACGTTGAACTTGGACTTGTTATTTTGGATTCGACGAACGGCCTACCGATTGGGTATTGATCGATATATTGAAAATATTGTATAAGAAAATATTGTACCACCTGCACAATTCCTAGATGACGTTCTTGTAATAATTGAAGAAGAATAAAAAATATTAATAAAGAACGATTTTTATTTTTAAACTCCTGCCACTCTGTCCCTCTCCATCACAAAATATGTTTAACATCCTGTCTAAATTACAAGAAAAAGTAAATAAAATAATCACAAACCTTGACTGCTAAGCGAACTAAAAAGACGTAGGTAAACAAGAAGTAAATTATGCTGTGCAGTCGAAGGATACATCTTGAAATCACCTCTTAAAACCCATTTTTTTGATAACCCACACGATCAGTTTAGAAGAAAAAAAATGAGCCCCCCCAAAATCCTATGGTGTCGAAAAGCCGCCATTTTTCCCATTTTAATGTGGCACTCGCAAGATTAAGAAGAATAGATTGACGTGAGAATCATCAAAATCGGCTTACGCGTTTGTTCTCTAGAACGATATAGAGGAACAAACATAAATACATACAAATATACACACGTATACTGATAAAACCATTACCCTCCTTCAGCAATCGGGTAAAAAATGACAATCGCACTTCAAAAATCGGCTATTATGTATAGATTGTTACGTAACCTCACTTTTCTTAAATCTCTTATATCTTGGCTCTCAGATTGCCAAAATCTGCAAAATTTTCAGCGATTGTTTGTTAATATAGTAGCTATCAATTGACACCAGTTTCATCTTTTTATATCCAGGCCCAAAATTGAATGAAGGCGTATCCGTAGGCGTATATACCTTTAGTTCTATTTTTAAAATTCATTCCCGCCCTAGAGAGAGAAGCAATTACTGTGAATCTTTCCCGCCCAAGGGTGTGGAGCAGCGTCTTCCACCCGGACCAAACAAACACTACTTTCCGAGTATGAGAAATAAAAATATGTTTTTAATACAAGGCCTGCCTGATGTCTTACACTTAGGCTACCATATTTCGTAACATTATTTCCGGTCACTAAGTTATTTATGCAGAAAGTTCGATGTTATCAATACAAGTTTGAAGGGTAAAACCACGAGACCAGAGTTGAAGTTTCATGCGTATCCTGACGTCAGAGCTGCCTAGCTCAGGGGACAGAATGGTTTATATTACAGATTTCCAAATACGGTTAAGATACTTTATTTCTATGAGGAAAAACATAAAAATTATTAAGTTGAGCAACGGTTTCTCCGGTGATGAAACCAAAATTAAGTTACGAAAAACAGTTGGTAAAAACTTACAATTCAAAAATTTTCAAAACATGCGAGCTTAAAGTTGGAAGAGATTTTGATTGATTAATCACGTTAGGTAATTGATTATAGAGTTGAGCCCTCATGTACGACAGTCTACGGTAGCTTGTCCTCGGTGCTCTTAAAATGACATTATTATGGTAAGCCTGCATTGTGATGCACTTTTGAAAAGCAAATTGCGCGTGCGGCACCGTTACAGTAGGTGATAGCAGTGAAACTTCTTAAAAAATAAAGAATAAGATATATTTAGTGTGAGAGACAGAGAGAGAAAGAGCGAGAGAGAAAGAGAGTTATATCTTTCTTCTTTCTCTTGTAACGAAATGTGTCCAAACGTAACGCGTTTTTGAAATTTCACTCTCAATTCTCGTCTAATTTTCGAATCGTCACTAAAAACGAGTAAGTGCTGGTAATATATTTAGGGCGAATATGCGGAAAGCATTACTACTACTATTTGGCAGTTGCTCAGTCGGCTTAACATATAATTAGTGTCTTTGACTTCATTCTTTTTCACGTCTTTTTTCTAGGCGACCGTTAAACTTTGGTGTCTTAAGAAAGCTGTGAACACAATGACGGCTGTCCAAATACGGAGCGTTTTTTTACATGTTTTAAAATGTCAAATACTGCTGAAAATTACATTTTATGACGGCCGTTATAATATGTCAGAACTGTTCCTAGGAAACCATATATTCATTTAAGTATTGCAATCACGTTTTTTCTTTTTTTTACTAAAACTTTACACAATAATTTCGTTACGTTACGAAACGGAAAACGACGGACGTGGAAAATTCTTTGCCGTTCGATGTTTTATCTAATCTCTTAAAATCTAGTTCATATTGAAACAAAAATTCTAAGAACATCATTTTTTTAGGAATCTAGATGAAATTCTTCAGTAAGATTTAATACAGGATGCTAAGCTAAATGCTGATTTATTTGACCTAATATTTACCATGGAATCCATGCCGATTCCATGTTCTAAGCCTCTAAATACATGGGGTTCTTTTCTGTGCCAAGAATTAAGTTTGGCAGAAAATATTAGGTCAAATAAATCAGCATTTTTTTTAGAAAATATATTACTTCCTTGTTTCGAAGATTTTGGCAAACAAACTACCCAATAAAATATTTCTAAAGATTGTTTGTTATCCAGGAAATGGGCAATAAACAATTTATTATTACTCTAATTTATATTTAATTAGGTAAAGGCCCTTGAAAATTTATTTATAAAAAGTTTAAATGTAAAGCACACATTTATAAATAATTTCCACCTACTTAGCAGTAAATTAGCACAGGTGTTAAAATACCCTTTTACATCTGATAAGGATAAATAAGACAAACAATGATAAACAAAAATACTGGCACTATACCTACAGATAAATTGATCATTAAAAAAAAACTTTTGACAGTTCAAGTTCGGCGGGATTCTCCACAGACAATTTATTTTTATTTTCCTTAATGAGACATAACTGTGTTACTTAACCGTTCCAAGCAGGATAGTACCTATTAAGTATTTCCATTTTCCTCAATAAAAAAACTGGAATGAAAAAGCCTGCATAAATAAGTTATGTAGGTAAGTAGATGAATGCAATGCGAAATGATTCACATTATTGTAACTTTCAGGTACCTATAGGAAGCTTAGTCCATTAATATTATTGTCTCTGAATATGTCATCTTCTGTGGTTTTCCCCATGCCATGATGCAGCACCATGTTTTTCTGTTTCCCGCCTTATAAAAGAAGTTGGTATTCTTATAATATCCTTATTGACTACTAGCTTCTGCTACTTCGTTTTCGTTTTGCTCAGCGCCTAAGGTTCGTAGCGTGATGTTAAATAGCCTACAACCTTTCTCAAGAATTCGGCTACCCAATGCAAAAATAATTTTTAACATCCGACTGGTAGTTCTAGAGATTTTCGCGTTCAAACAAACAAAATCCTCAGCTTTATTATATTATATAATAGGTATAGTAATGGTATTATAGGCTAAATTGCACAATAGCAGGTAAAAAAGATTTTTCCTTGAGCATACGGGTAGGTAACTATTGGTTTTATTCAAGTAAACATTGTTTCATTAAGGAAAAGAAAATATATACTTAGCTAGTGGGTAAAATGTCTTTTATTTTAGGTATATAAGGTAAGAAAATGTTGTTAGGTTTTTACGTCAGCGGTGGTTATAAATAGACTAAAAATAGCCTATTTATCTCACACTAGCTTCTGCCCGCGACTTCTTCCGCGAGCCTATAACCATCCTCAAGAATTAGCTACGCAATGCAAAAAGATTTTTTTTTTAAATCAGACTGGTAGTTCCGGAAGTTCCGGAGATATTACCCCTTACATACAAACTGACAAACAAACAAATTTTACCTCTTTATAATAGTATTAGTTAGTAGTAGTAGTTAGTATAGATTTTTTTCACGAAAAACTACCGTTACATATGTCCGTAATCTGAAATAGTAATTTATTGAAATAATCGAACGGTTCAAATTGAAATCCCAAAACCCAAAAGAAACGTTACGCAAACACTTTTTAATGTGCCGATTTAGACACAAAGGCAACTCTTACATTCAGCTTATGGCCAGCTGTTGAATATTTTTCAATTTATGAAGGAAACGACCACAGCTTTATATCTGACGTCAAACTTATCGGTTTTCCGGTGGTTAGCCGTTATCGTTAGAACTTAAAACCGCATATTTTGCTGCGAAAGTTAAGATTGGTTGTGGAAAATGGGTCAATGACCCTAATATGCAATCGTTGACTGTCAGAAAGCTTCATCGGAATTTTCTCAAATTATAATTCATTTGGCGTTTCACTTACAATATTGACAATCGTGCTTTGAAAAACATCTCATTGTGGGTTTTTTTTTTCTGAATACGAGACAGACATTTCCTTGTAAAATCTGTTTTAAGAAATTGCCCACTTTTGTTACTTTTAAGTGCATACACCGCTATTTAAGCCACTTTAAAGCAATTTTTGAAGTGAAAACTTCTTTAGGCGCGTTGGGCATTTTTGAGATGTGACTAATGCATTGATTTCGCGACACTGTGATGACACCAGCTTTTGACCATTAAAAAGACACTAACGCGTTGATTACCGCGGTGCGTGGAGTAAAAGACATCAACACATTGATTACCGCGGTGCCGATTTTTTTTCAAGTTTTTTTTGCCGACACAGTCTAGAACATTTTTGGGGAGGGGTTTTCTAAGCCCCTTTTCTTGGCAAATGCCTTCCCAAAATTCTTCTAGGTATTCTTTTCAGAGACCATACAAATATTAATTTTCTTGGGAGATAGAAAAACTCTAGTGCAAACGACAGCCACAAAGCTGTAAACGTCAGACGGCGCTCAGACTTCCCGACGTTAGTTCAAGGATGGCAGCTTGGAAAACCGCCAGGAGACGAGTTCTTATCTGTCGTAACATTATTTATCTGTGTTAACTCTTATTTGTTAGTCATCGTTATTAGTCCTCAATGAGTCACTTTTACTCAGTAATATTTTTGATTAGGAATTTTCTTTGATGTTTTTCTAAAATAATAACAGCCGCGAGGGTCGAGCGAAGGTGAAGCTACTCTTGCCGCGGTCGGTTCGTGGATGGGTGACTATCAATTACATATCGAGACCCCTCCGTGCCTCAGAAAGCACGTTAATTCGTTGCCGGCTGTCATTCGTAGATCTTTGACTATCGTTACGGGTAGTCAGAAGGCCAAAAAGTATTACAACCAGAGTTACAAGAAGTATCGTGTTACCCAGTAACTGGGTTGTGGAGAACAGATAGGCAGTCACTTCGGTTAGACTAACCGAATTTGTTTTTGGGGAATAGTTGTCGGAATTTTCTTTCGACGTTTTTCTTTTGAATGTTTGCTGTTGGCAAGACGTGATTTTGGCTAGTAAATAGTACGAAGTGAATGAGTTAAGGAGCCTATGCGCGTTCCATCTTAGCTTATAAAATACTGTCATTTTTACCAGTATTTGACATTAAGCAAGGTGTCAAAAACGCTCTGTATTTGTACAGCCGTTATTGTGTGACCATTCACCACTTTCTTAGAAAACTCGCGTTGACGGTGCGTTTTTTACCTTGGAAAAGTAGCACTAGATTGCGTTTGCGAATTTGCTGACTTTTATCGTTATTTATTTTTATTCCATACAAACGTAAGATCTTTATGTTGGCTCTAATTTACTGTTAGCTAGTAGAACACTGACCTACTATAATAAAAACAATACTGCATATGTTTTATTTACACTTAGGTGAGTAAACAAATTAAACACGCAGATCAAATAAAAATTGCACGACTTAGGTATTAATAACATTCAATAAGTAAATAAAATGATACGAAAGTAGGTATTTATTGCATCACTTTGATACAAAATCTCCATTGACTGCAGAAAATAAAATATTCCTTAAAATATACTTAAACTTAGTTGTTCATTGATAGTTTTACGTCTATACAGGGTGGCAGGCACATCGACGCGAAAACTTTTACCATGGATTCAGTAAAAGATTCTAAACCACGCGTGGAAATATTTTGTAGGATATAAAAAAAAATAGGATATAATGGATTCAGTACATGATTCTAAACCACTCTCAGCGCAGGGTGGTTCAGAATCATGTACTGAATCCATAGTAACAGTTTTCGAGTTGATGTCCCTGCCACCTTGTATAATATTCTATTTACACGTGCAACTATTAATAAATAACTAAGTTTGCGTAACTAATTTCGTAACGTAAATCTGGCGGATAGGTGAAGCGTGCTTGAAGTAAGCTGTCAATCCCTAGCATCAGATGGAATGACAGCGCACTTCTCCCGTACTAACCCAACAAGATCTAAATTGTGTTCAGCTGTATCAATCGAAGAATTATGTATATATTTTTTTTTTTTTTTATTCGGGCCCACTTGCTTTTTAATTGACTTCCAAAAGGAGGAGGTTCTCAATTCGACCCAATGTTTTTTTTTTTCGTATGATTGAATTATAAATTGATTTGATGATTATTTTTTTGTTTAGTAAAAATCATACTTCAGAGGGATAGAATTTACATGGGACCAATGTAAATTTTATTAACTTTGCTTGGGTAGTTTTTGAGTTAGGTGCAAGAATACATATTTTTCCCACTTAGTATGTGGATGATAAGTTTTTGTCACTATTATTTACATACCAGGAAAAAAAAAAGGTAGTGTTATTCGAATTTGTGTGGGGTTGGTATCACAACAAAAAAAAAACACTACAAAGTGAAAAATAACATTAATTTCGGAAGTCGGTGGTAAAAAAACAAAAATTCAAAACCAAAGACACTGAAATTAAAGTAATTTTTCACTCGTCAACCAAGTCGGTTGTTTTTTTATTTTGTTCCTATTCACTTTAAGGCTCTTTCAAACAGGCGCGACATGCGACGTGACACAAAGACACCGCTCGTCGCGCGACGATCGGTGTCTTTGAGTCGCGTCGCGTGTCGCGCCTGTTTGAAAGACCCTTCAGACATTGGCAGAATAGTCAACATCGGCTTTGCTTGCCATTTATTAAAAATAGAACAGTCAGCTCACTTCACGTTCATGGTGAGATTTTTTCAGAATAGACCGGCCGGCACGTTTTGGTACAAATTATTTGAAGAGACAAATGAAAGAATATTTCTCTCGTATCGGCACGAAGGAATAGCTCAAGCTGTGGTAAAAATATTCCACTACCACCACAGCCACCCCAAGGGGGCGTCGATTAATGACGTCAGCTCAAAATGAAGGGGAGGGTTTCAGCAAAATGTTACCTAATCTTATTTGAAGAATTAGTTTCGTAGTTTTCGTTATTTAGTTACATACCTACCTATATAGGCTCACGCCTTCTTCCCAAGCGGGTAGGCAGAAACTAAACACCACCTGCTATGATCCTTACATACTCCTAAAACATCAACAATAAGACTATTATTTGCTACCAATAAGGTTTTTTTAAAATCAATATTTAGTTTTTTCTTAACTAATTATATAAATGTTAAGTGTTACGTTATACAACTTGTTTTAGCATTCATCTTGTTTTGCCGTATAAATGAATACTAATGAAAAAAATTAGCTTGGAACATTATCTAGCATTATTCTAGTACTGTTTATTGAAAAATTCATGACAGAATGACATAGTTTTTCTTAGATACCTATTTCATACTAGCTTCTGCCTGGGAGTTCGTTCGCGTGTAATATCTTGTTTTATCATAAAATAATATATCCTATGTCATTTGGCAATACTGTAGCTTCCAATTTGTGTAAGAATTTTCAGAATCGGATCCGTAGTTCCGATAATTACCCTCTACATACAATTACTTCTTCACGCGACAACGACGAGACACGACTGGTGGAACAATTTCTACGAAAACTTCTTGGACATTGTTCTATCGGTGTCGCGTCGCGTCTGTTTGCGATAACCTTTATAATAATTATTGGTTTAGTAGATAGATTATAATAACGACGGTGGAAATTTCAAATGTCGTAAGGGATAGCTCCCTGTCCCTTACGACATTCGAAATTTCCACCGTCGATAAATATTAAAGCGTGATTTTATGTAACTACCTATGTAAAATCACTGTTTAATTATGAATATATGGAAAATATGGAAACCCATTAAAATGTTAGTTAAAAATATAGGTCTAAATCCTAATGATTACCCGTTTAGTTTATTAGATAGCACAAACGATGTGCATAATTAAGCAATAATGTATTGTTTACAATATAGCCATTAACTCTCGATTAGAGAAATATTTAAGTATTTTGTGATTAGCGTTTCTAAGCTCCTACATTCGTTTAAGTACATTATGTAATTAACGGCGAGCGCTACATTCAAGTAGTTAGTCATCCAGTGACTTGGCTATTTAGTATATTTCGGATCCCAAATAGGGATTATTTTAAGTTGGATTAAATTGGACGGAAGTCGGTCGGTCGGTTCGGTTCGTTGTGCGTGGACGTGTCGCATATTTTCCCCCAAATTGTTCTTTCTTGTGTTTGTGTTCTCTCTTTGCCGTCGTTTACCGCAAATAAAGTTTTCTTTAGCTTTAGTCGGTAAACTATCCTTTTATCACGGTACTTTTATGCATATTACCTGTACATAATAATTTAGATGTTTCACATCTGCCAGGCGTCCTGCGACGGCTCATTTTTTTTTCTTTTCTATATATACCTAATCTAAGTTCATCAGTGAAGAAAACTTTCTTTTTCTCTTCAAAAATATTTTATGAACTAAATACAGGGTGTATTTTTAACGAGATTTTTTCTTCACCATTCGTGATAAAAGAATAGATAAGCGCAAATTCACAAAAACACTGTCAATTTATTTACAGACAGACACATAATTATAACAGACCGTCAAATAATTATTTTTTCAGCTCCGTTTCTACTTAGAGGTCTTTGACTCTGCTTACATCAGTCACATAACCGGCTTGAATATATCTATGTTAATATGCTACGGTATCAGTTACATTTACAATGTAAATTAAACTGATTAAATGTATGTAAGGTATTTAAATTAATATTCCTGACAGTTTTTATAAGTAACTAGCGACTCGCCCCTGCTTCGCACGACTTTTCCGACTTGAGAAAACATTGAGATTTATTTAATAAATGTAAGTTGAATTTTAATATATTATACACAAAAACCTTCCGGAATAAATGTTCTAAATGATGGTGAAAAACGCATGATGATCCATTGCGTATTTTAAAGTCAAAGTCAAAGTCAAAGTATTTTATTTGTTGAACATAGGTAGTATGGTACATGGTATAAAATTTGCGTTGTATCACGCGGTAAGTATAACGCGGTCACACAGACAGACACGAAAAGCGCCTTTAACGTAATACGTATAGAAACTAGTAAAAACTAGTATAACCAGCTAGATTACTAAAAAATCTTTCGATTATTAAATTTTAAGAGATGTCATTTGATTCATTAAAATTTTTTTCGAAGGCTTTTTTTTTTGCATAAAAATAATATGTTTTCTCTGTCCGATGTGCTAAGATTAATAACTTACTCAAAAATATGTAGAATTATAATAATGATTATTTTGTACTATTAAGTACTATCCGTTCAAAATAATCATTATTATAAATGATTATTTTGAACGGATTGTAATTAATAGTAATAATAATTTTATTTCCAAAACTTCAGTAAACGTTACATCAACGAGGTCTCAGACTCCTGAACTAGGACATCCTGTATGATAGGGCTCGAGGTTTGTCCAGTTACATGGATCAGCATGAGAAGACTTAGACGTAATACAATATACTGTGATTTTAAAAATAATTTAAAGATTTTGAAATTAAATTTAAATATGACACAACTTTAATGAACACAAACATTATTTTAGTAAAAATTTAAATGTGTAGTTATTGTTTTACAATAAACTAAATAGCTCTTTCAATATCGCATAGAAAATATAAAAAGCAGGTGTTCATTCATACATTTTTACGAACATACATTATTAAGTACAGAAATCCTAAAGTTGTCCTAGAATTATTTTAAGAATTTAATAATACTCTACAAGATGTAAACTAATGTTACTAAGTACCTTTATCGCATTTCGGCCAACTTTTTTTAACATCAAAGGAATAAAATTCTACTATTCAAGTTTTTTAATTGGTTGCAGACATACAAGATGTTTTCTTTTTTTAATTTTCATGTAATTTTCAGTCGTATGACGACAGCAACCGATATTTCACAATAAAATATAACACGAATTCAAATAAATATAAGAGAAAAATACATACCCAGTAAAACCAATAATCTACACTAAATGCATACACACACAATACTACAGTAATTATTATGAAAACGATTTTTAAAACAAATCTTTATTTTATTTATCGCGAATGTTCCGGTAGAGCGTTTAGCTCGACGTGCGCACTCGATCGCGGTTGGATGCCGACTGAAAATAATACTAACAACTGACATTGATATACGATTCTTAATTTGAATTGTATTGCACACTGTAGCGAAGAGCGCGCAAACACGTGTTTCACACACTATACGTTGTCAGGTGTGGATGTTCCGATTTTAATCAATTAATTGGATACTTCTTGGCAATATTACGATCAGATATGGCGGCGGCAATGTTCACTCTTTTCGCTAGCTAGCCACCGGTAGCTCTTCTTTACACTGGCCAATTAATTCTACAGTAAAATAAATTATACTCTGCGCCTAAAACTTGTAGGCGCAAAGTAGGTATAATTTTCACATGTTGGGTTCAATAACCTGGATTTTCAGGGACATCAAATTGTTTTATACGAAGTGAGTCTGCCTGTAACCTTATTTCAGTTAACAGGTTAGTTACCACCGTGTCGTCTAAATATGCAAACCCTTGTAAAGATGGAACTAAAGATTTCGAGTCGAAATTGCCGTAAGAGTCATCTGATAGAAAGCGAAGACAAAGTCTAGATTGGAACTGGCTTACTATTAGATCAAGACTAACTTATTTCTCATTAATTATTAATTATATTTATTATAAGTTGGTTTTATAAATGTGGGATATTCGGTAACGCTGGAACTTTTTTCTATATAGTAGCGTAAGCGCCGTTCAACGATCATCTTTGGGTAGAATTAAATCTTAGACATTTCGCCTTAACACCTGATTCTCCTCTTCAAACTGGTTACCACCATCATACCATTTTCATTATCTGTTCATTTCAGTATCAGTACAACGTGACGAGAACACGTTCGAAGACATGTGTGGCTACAGTGCACTTGAGCAAAAGTGGCCTGCAGATTGGCTAATTAATAACTCATTACAGCAGGCTATTGTTTAGCCTAAGCACTTAAGAGGAAATATCCGCTTACTTGGGCTCTAATTAGATCTTGTTGATAACTTCATTTGAACGATTAACAGACTGTTTCAACACCTGACGATTTCCAACCTTTAATGTATCTGGTGGATGGTGCATAACTGCATATCCCTAATTTCTAATCAGGTCCAGTTGAAAACCAGCACTTATACTTAGTTGTCTGGCATTTTTGCTGAACAGGGCCTTTTTGGTGCAGCCGTGACGCACACTTTCCTGCTAATTTCTTAAATCGTACTGAACACACGGCTACACATCAAGCTATACATTTCCAGTATATGCTGATTTCACATTTTACGGAAATCCTATACAATGCAAGATCAGCTGAAATTAGAAATTAATAGATTGATGTGTTGCCGAGTGTACACTTTTTATTTATTTTTATCTGCTGGTATTATATTGTGTGCCTTATAATCTGTACTAAATAAATGTATTTTCTTTTTTCTTCTTCATCTTTCTTTCGTATTTCGTATTTGTTACATCCACAAAGGCGGAACCGTTGCTACCTACAACAAATACTAGAAGTTTCTAACATAAGCTATGTAGATTCGAGCCTTGATATTATGTCATTTATTTTTAAACTGCCTGACTGCTTCGTAGGTCTAGTGGTCGCAAGCGCTACATACTGCTGAGCATGAGGTTCTGGGTACGATTCCCAGGTCGAGCAAAGTGTTATTGGTTTTTCCATCAGGAATTTCTCAGTAGCAGCTCGGAGTCTGGATTTGAGCCCGGTTGATGGCAATAGGCTGGCTCTCATGGGACTTCAAAACATAGAGGTGGTAGAGGTGCACCTATAGTACATAACTGGGAAAACTTGGGGGTCCAAGTTTCCTCAGTTATGTACTACAGGTGCACCTCTGCCTAACCCTTAGGGAAATATAGGTGTGATGTAATGTTATTTTTAAAGCCAATTGGAGTTTCGTCCAAAATGGGGTAATGTTATAAACTTGCAAATACTCTCTGAAATACGGTGTGTATTACAAACAGTCATTACAACGATAATTACTTCGTTTTTCAATTGCCCGTTTACTAGAACGATCTCTACAATTGTGTGAAACGTCTTGATGACAAACAGTAGACAATCATGTTTTATCTTCCATTCAAGTCGGCACAGGAAAACAAGCTGCCTTTCTATATCATCCATTGGCTAATGCAAGCGTGAACACGTCCAGTATAATGGGGAAAACTCTGATGCATAAACTACGTAATCATTTATTATTTTTTTCTTTCGTTTCGACGATACGTCTATGTTTTTTTTACTATTTGGGCCCAGTAGGAGCGTCAAGAGTGCAGGTGATGCATAGATAAGATAGAGAAATGATGGATATTTGGGACACTAGATAGCAGATGGGGCATAATCTGTTATTTATTATTAAGTAACTTAAGATGGCTATATAATAAGAGTACCGGCAAGAAGACAAAAGAAACTATGGATGGAATGTGTGAAAGATGATATGGATCTAGTACTGCAGGCTGATAGAGATGAATTGAAGAAGAAAATATTGTTAGTCGACCCCTAATATATGAATAACGATGATGATTTTGATTTTAGTACTATAACAGACACACTGACACTGTGACACACACACACATTATCACTTACATCAGGCAAGAAATATAAATCTAATTTATTGACCAATTAGTAGAAAGAAAAACTATAACTATGGCTACAAAACGTAAATGTCAATTACTGAAGAGGAGGAAAGAGGAAGACTTGAAGTAGTCAAAATAATTACAGAAATTCTGAGGCGAATGAATCTAGAATTTTCCAAACTGACCTTTTTAAACGCAAGAACGTTCAATACATACACAAAAAGTTAAATATTCCAACCTATTACGTATGAATAATGGACTTTCAAAGTTAAATTAAGTTTCGAAAGTATCTCCTCACCCTTGGAAAGTTCAAGGTTCGACTGCGTCTGGAGTTTATTCTGGAAACTTCGTCGTGAATGGAGATAAAGTTAGCTACAACTAACGCAATAACCCGTGGTATATCTGAGGTTAGTTATCTGACTGCCCTTTAGACGACTGCGACGTGTATCGATGATATATGAGCGACTGACATGATGTCGCATTAGTTTTGTAAGTGCCGTGGGTTTGGTAAACTTGGCAGGATGACGAAATTTGGCAAGAGTTATATTTTACTTTTACTCAAGGGCTATGCTCAATGGGATTTATGTTACTGTCTTTATTGTTGTCACCGAGACTTTGAAAAGGGTGTCCCAAGTTTCTAATTTTTTTACGAAAAAAAATCAACCGACTTCCAAAAAAAAAACACGTACGTAACACACTTTTTAGTTGTGGTACCTACCCCACAAATTTCGAATACCACTACCTGCTATGTAAATAACAGTGACATGAACTTAACATATCATCCACATATTAAGTGGGAAAAAATACGTATTATTGAAGCCAACTCAAAAACTATCCAAGCATAGTTAATAAAATTTATATGGGACCAACTTGAGAGCATACCCTTTCAAACAAAAAGTATTTTCAAAATCGGTCTATAATTGACGGAGAAATCAGTTGACATAAATTAAAAAAAAAACATGCGCTACGAACATATAACCTCATCCTTTTTGGAAATCAGTTAAAAAGAAATGCCACCTATTGTTCGGAATTGTTCGGGTAAAATATGGCTATGTGCGGGTCTAAGCAGATCGATTTTGGGAAAGGTTATATTCAAATTACTGAAGTAGATAGTATCTTAATAAAAGATGGACTAAGGAGTGCGGCTTACCAGTTACAAAGTATAAACATAAAACACTTAATAGAAGTGCCTATGCTTGTAAATCCAATTTGTTTATCAACAGTACTCATTGCAACTACGACTCAATTCCATGCAACTGTTGCTCCAATCGTTCCATCTGACAGTTCCCTTCGAGCAGGAATAATGGGTAACGTCTGTACACTACGAGCTTTAGACAACAACTAAAATAGACTGTGACGTATGTCTACCGGGAATTACGAATTGCATGGATTGTCATGTCTGGGACGAGAATTAACTAATTACTTGAGACTTTTGCTGGTGTCGAAAATGGCGACATTTGCGTTCTGACAGAAAGATTTGCTTATAAGTTGCGCATGCCAGATCGTGATGGAAGGATACCCTTAGGTAGGACCTGTGGGTAGGACCTAGTCGATGGAACGGGGAGTTTTGTTGGTGAGAGTCCGACAAACGTGTACGCAGCCACGTAAGAAACTGATACATCATCATCCTTTTGCCACACACACAATAATGTTTTAAGATTTCTCCGTTTTTGAAATGAAAACTTCTTTAGGCGCGTTGGGCATTTTTGAGATGGGACTAAACCATTAATTTCGCGACACCATGACGACATCTCATTTTTATAAACGAGATTGTACTCTTTATTTATATTACGTTACGGATCAATGTTCCATGCAAGTATTTTTACCTTAAAGGTTTCGGAAGTATTTTTTTTTTATAAACGCGATTGTGCTCTTTATTTAGATAAGGTTACGGACCAATGTTCTATACAAGTATTTTTCTTCCACCAAGGCGATCTTGTTCAAGTTTTCACTTCTGTCGGCACTCCTTTTTTTTTTGTTGTTTTTGTGTGAATATTGTGTGCCTCAACTTGGGTCTAATTATTTTCTTTCTTTTGCCTTCGTTCCCGTTTATTTAGGGTCTACGCAGCATGTCTTTCTGACTGTGGTGTCGGAGTTCGCTTTATTTCTATACATATTATTTTTCACACTTGCCATCCACATTTTCTTCTGCCTATCTCTGCCTTCTTTTTATAAGAAAAAAAAGTATGTCGCAATAGGCAGTAATGTTTCGTCAGTGAAGATAATCTGCAGATAAAAAGTCGGTATTAAATTTTTAACACCCTACTACGTGTAAATTGAGATGTGCCCAAACTGCCTAGTCACGCTTGTAAGCGGCCACGTCATTCACTTGGGAGTGTGATGTCGGGCAACAAGACATGTTTGTTTTATCTCTTTATCATACTTATCATTGATAACAGCTTCATGATATAATCACAAATATTTTCGTGATTTTTTAATCTTATTTATTGTTTTAAAGTTATTACCAATATAAAAGTATGTGATAGATGTTTAAATGCGTATATCGAAACGATAATTTTGTAGGTGTGGAAATTTTCGCAATTTATTGATTTCATGTTTTGATCCCGTTTTCTAAGGCGTATTTTATTGTTATCGATCAAATTGGCGACTGTCAGTGATATGCTGATCTTAAACCTTGATAAGGCTTCTCCGTATTTAAGATCACATACACCTGCCAAGAGATAATTGGATTGAGTTTGTAAGAAAAATAAGGAAACATCGTAAGGTACTAAGTACAATATGCGAATTCCTGGTGATGTGCTTTTTGACACAGATAATATGTTTTTGACGAACAACATTTCAAAATCGTCGAAAAACACACTACTTACAAAAAGCTTCAAAATCTGCGTTCGTAAGTGGAAATAGCAATCTATTTTTCAAGCGATTAAGATGAAATTGGCATACCATACCTATGTAACTTCGGTGATAATGCAGTATTATTTCACAAGTCAGCTAATAGTAATAAATGGTAACAATTCACATTCTGACATTCAGTTTCCGGCAGTAAATAGTTTTTGTATTATTTACACGCTACAAAATAAAAATAAACAATTGCCAAGGTTACGTACAATCAATATTAGAGACCAATTAATGACGGCATGCAGTTTGTGCATACAGACTGAATTCATTGACGTAATGCACAATTACCAGAAGTCAGATTCCGCAAAACGCTTACAATCGCTATGGCTTTCAGATTAGCATTTCAGCAATGTTCATTGCACTTCCCTTAAATCAATGATTATCATTGAATTGTCAAAATGAAAGCGATTGTGAGTTCGTTACGCAATGAGATTGCTGATAAATATAAATATAAGTCGTTCTGCAAACGGTCTCCTGTAATGATTAGTTTAAAACCAACATTAAAATAATGAGTGGTCTGTTATTGTACCTCCTAACAAAACAAAAACGATCAACAGAGTAGTCAAGGTTATGGAATTTATACATAGTGTTTCCTTATGAACAGGCAAAAAGTCCATGCGGAACCCGTTCAGACTATAATCAACTAATATTACATCGCCAAAACGAAAAAGAGATAAAAACCATCTGCCTTGCCTGTTTCTATAACAGGCGAACTTGCCAAGGTTAAAAGGTACCGAACCGTTAAAATGTATTTATTAGATTACTATGTACCACATTTTCCAATACCACTTAACTGACTTGTGTGACTCTTTCCTCAAAAGACCATCTCAGATGCTTCTGCATGGTCCTCAGATGATCTGACCAAGACAATGTCTTGACTTCAAAAGAGACTCTGATCTCTGAGTTTGTTTCGATGTATCTTCTCAGAGTAGTCTGATAGGAAAAGCTGATCTCAAATAGAATTAAAAAAAAAACGCGTAAAAGTGTTTGTACAAACCTACTTACATAAATAATATAATTAATTACCAAACTGCATTCAACATCATAATCAGAAAGTGTATATTGTTGAACATAGGCTTCTAAATAGGCAGCTGCTCAATAATTACAATTATCTACAAATGCGGAGTTAAAGCCACAAAAGGGACGAATGAAGGCAATTGCATGCAGCTGAGATGAGAATGCTAAGAAGGATGTGTGGTGTTAAGTCGATGAATAGAGTAAGAAATGAGTACTTTAGAGGAAGTTCGGTATGAATGTGGATGGCTATAAGAGTGGGGGAAGACGAAACGATGAATGGACTGTGAAAGATGATATGGCTAAAACGGGAGTGACTACCAAGATGGCGACTTATAGAGAAGTGTGGAAGAAAATGAAATGTTGCGTCGACCCCAATAATAATGCAGAGTTAGAGCATTGTACAAGCCTCGACTCCTCGAGTGTCTTATATCTGTGTGAGTTTGTCTATATTTCTTCTAGGTTTCCTACGATGTCTTGAGGAAATGCTTAAGAAAACCTTGAGAAGAAAAATCTAACTGAGCATCTCGGAAAACCTAAAGAAAGGTGAAGGATCATTTTCAAGATCACGTTGGGAGTTGTCGCCTATTATGTCTCATTGTTTTACAAGTGTAAGTGTTTTATTAATAGCGTTTGTTTTATTAAACCTATTACATTATAATGCGTTTATAGCACTCTATAATAGCACATTTATAATATCATCTACGGGCCATTATTTGCGTAATACGTTTGAAAATATTATCATGCGGTCATGCTTGCTGCATGAAAATATTTAGATATTATCGACGATTTATTTCATCTCACGTGACATTTCACTAGTGATTGTTATTAAAATAATATTCGGTGACACTGGAAAACAATATTTAAAAAAATAAAAAACGCATCAACTGAAAAGAGAAAAAACAGCATTATAATCTATAAAATTTCGGTATTGCAGGCGGGGACAAACCAATAACCTGAAATTTTGGTGTACCTTTTGTTTGTCTAAAAATTTTATAGTTTATAACCTGGATTAACACATAGGATACTTTTTACTCGATATTACAACGGGATCGAGACATAATATATGCGGTTGAAACTGCGGGGCGCAGCTAGTACTCGTCTATAATTCTATATGTCGTGGCCAGATCTTAGACTTGGTCATTTCATGAAATGAACATCGATCGCTGGTCACATTATGATGTAGTCTGGCCAGGTCATTGAATACTCAACGTTTGACGATATGAACAGTTAAACGCACGACTACTTCATTATGTGGCCAAACATTAGTGATCATATCGTAAAATACTTAGATTAGCCACCGGTAGAGGCGTTGATGTCGCTTTGTTTTTATGTGCATCATGGCAGCGGCATACAACAAATCAAACAAAGTAGGGTGATCACGCAAAAAAAGTCGATGGACTTTTATTGAGATTCCAAATATGATACTATGGAAAGCGATCAACTTAGTAGTAGCGCTCGCCGGCTGCTGCCGCGGCGTGAAATGCAACATAGCACTTAAAATTAGTTTAAAAAAAATTAAAAATTTACGCCGCTTATGTGGCACCCCGACCAAATGGGTTCGGTTAGGTTAGAACTGTGTTACCAACCGCACATGAGCCGAGCGAGCGAAGCGAGCGGTGTCGCGGCAGCGGCCAGCGAGCGCTACTTACAAGTTGATAGCGGTTAATTGGCAATTTTTACTACACCTTAAACCATGGATTCCCTACATTAACGATATGGTCAATTTTAGCTGGCCATTTCATGAAATGGTCAATTCTAAGATCTATCCACGACATATACAACGGGGAGATGACAATACGAAAATAAATGAAAACACTGACAATACTAATGCATAGGATTATTTTGAAATAAACATTTAAAAAAATTAAAACGTGATTTTTCAAACAAAGTAAATAATAGTGATGGCCCGACTATGGGTTTTGCCAATTTTTGACTAGTGACTCAATCTGCTAGCCTTTTCTCAACTATGTTCGGGTCGGCTTCCAATATTTTAGATGAAGCGACTACCTATCTGACCTCCACAACCCAGTAACTGGGTAATACGATACCCCTTGGTAAGATTGGTTGTCAGACTTTCGGCCTTCAGACGAACGACCCGTAACGACTGTCAAAGATCCACGAATGACAACCGGGACCAAAGGCTGAACATGCTTTCTGAGGTACAGTGGAGTCTCGATTTGTAAAGATAGTCACTCATCTACGGACCACCCCGGCAAGCGTAGCTTAACCTGATGGATCGACCCGTGCGGCTGTTATTCCTTAGCCACAATCTTTGACTAGTGACTGAGCAAAATATATTGTATATGTATGGTTGAATTTTTGTATGCAGACTGGGAACGTCATTAGATATACAAAGTTCAATTTACTGTCGTACTTTCGTGTCCACTTTGTATATTATCCCCTTTTTATAAAAACGCGTAGTGAAGATACAATTCTACAACACGTATAGCCATTTGATTAACTACCCATTTCTAGAGGATTTAGTCTGGCATTACTTAACTCCGCGTTTATTATAGCTCACGCCGCGTCGTGGTAAACATATAAATTAAACAGTCAGAGGTGGCAGGACTCCAGATCCAGGGCACGGGACGTAGATTGAAGTATCTCTCTATACTCTGGAGGCTTTTTTATGTACACCAGCACCGTGCCAATTGCGATTGCGTAACACACATAAAAATATGGCAATTGATCGCCTTTCATTTTGACAGTTCATTCGCGTTTATGCATTATTTACGTTGTAGAAATATTTTTGAAACCTATGAAGCAATGGGTTAGGAATAGCCTTCAAAACCCTCGGGTTATGATTGAAAGTGTGTTACGCAATTAGGGTACAGGACTGATTGCCCAGGGAGCGGGACGTACATTCAAGTACCTATACTCGGCTTTTTTATACACCCTAGTAATGCTATCTATAGATCAAACAAGTATTTCGATTGGATCGAACTAAAGTGCCAAACCAATCACTCACCCACTAAACGACATTCATAGATCCAGACCAGACGGCATAGCAACACAACAACCACTTTATGATAAGACAGTTTTAAATACACCCACGAATACACCTCTCATCTGATAAAAGGTGAACGAACTTGAAGCTTATCTGATTGACCAAATTAAAGGTTATAATGAGTTTAATGCTTTGTACGTGGGAGTTGTCATCAGTTTTGGCTAGATAGTATAATGGAGAGCAGTGTTCTAAGTCAGAGATAGATTTTCTTAAACCAGAACGTCCGTTTACCAGCCAGCAATGTAAAAGTTATTTCAGCTTCAGCCGAACCTTTTTTAACCGTCTTCCAAAAAGGAGAAGGTTATATATTCGTAGCGTATGTTTTTTTTTTAATGTCCACCGATTTCTCCGTCAATTATGGACCGATCATGAAAACTCTTTTTTGTTTAAAAGTGTATGCTCCCAAGTTGGTCCCATATAAATTTTATTAACTTTGCTTGGATAGTTTTTGAGTTGGGTTCAATAATACGTATTTTTTCCCAGTCGAATGTGGTACCTACCCCACACAAATTCGAAATGTATTCGAATTTGTGTGGGGTAGGTACCACAACTAAAAACTGAAAAAAAAAAAAAAAACTTGACAAAAAAAAAAAAAAACAACCGACTTAAAAAAAAAAAAAACACTAAATGCACCGACTTCCTAAATTAAAGTTATTTTTCGCTTTGTAGTGTTGTTTTTGGAAGTCGTTTGATTTTTCTCCTTAGCGTCTCGATGGCAAACTAAATAGAATCAGTCCAGAACTTGACTACGAGTTTGGCACCTTCAATAGCGTCAGTCAGTTTAGTACCCTAATTGTGTAATACAACACAATCACAATTTGTTTCGTTTTGAAATAGATTGCTAATCCATTGCTTCATAAATTGGAAAAAAAAATCAGCTCGACAACGTAAATAATGCAATGAATGTTGTTGAATTGTCAAAATGAAACAAATTAGGCATAATTGTTTACGAAAATAAGTTACGCAATTAGGGTATCTACTGATTGGGCACGCCACAATTGAGGCGATAAGTCCCCTCTTTGAGGACACACACAGCGTCCTCACCTTCCACCTGACGCAGGTCCTCATCGGACACGGCTATTTAGAGAGGTTCAGGATAAGGCGGGAGGAAACGCCCGGATGTCACCGTTGTGTGGATCGCTCGGAGAACACGGTGGAGAATACGGTGGAGGTTTGCCCGGCTTGGGCGGAGCATCGCCGTGGCCTCGTGGAGGCGATCGGCAGCGGCGATCTCTCGCGTCCAGCCGTGATTCGGGCCATGGTACGGAGCGAGAGAAAATGGTAGTAGAAGGAGGAGGCGGAATGCGTGAAGGAGAGGCAAAATTGGCGCTCTCACACCCCTAACCGCCGCAGGAGGAGACACCCTGGGCGTCGGGAATAGCGAGCCGATTTCCGACCACCGTAGGCGCGGGCTTGCGGACGGTGAGCAATGGGTAGCTCTCCGTCCGATAAGAACCAGGCCCGGGTCGACGACGCGTTGTGTTCCACGCGCGACTCAAAGAGATGTCAGCAGAATTGACGGGGTCCGTTAGGGCCTGATTCCTGCCGAAGTTGGGAAGAAAACCGAAAGGGACATCGTGGCCCCTGGCAACAGGGCAACTGAAGGAACACGGGTGTGTTTTAGTCAGTAAGAGTCTGACACGCCCTCCCGCTCCGCCCAGAGCAGGAGAAGTTATTTGATAATTTCCCAACCAAAAAAGAAAAGGTATCTACTGATCTTGATTTGATTAGACTGAGTGCAGTTGCTAAGACTCGCCATATCAATTCTTAGTTGATTGAGGATGGGATATTCCCCAACTATTAATTCTATATTCTTAGGTAGACACATAAATGTGAGAGTACGGTAAGAAATAGATAGGATGGTGGTCTAGTTGTCATAGACCAAGAATGACAAACTGATAGCGCAGCAATAATTCTAGCTAGAAAAAAAAAATACGATAAACATTCATTGTCTTTCACAACAATATTTAAATAAACGTATCATCAAACTTAATTGTACTCCAGCCGTTTAATTATAAACAATTCACTTTCATTGAAGACAAAGACAATAAATTATCATAAATAAGTTTTTCTACAAGTAGATATAGGGTTTATATAATACTGTGTCAATTGACCCTGAGGTTATCGATACTACGCAGTACAGACATGGTGGTCAGTGTGGACATAAATCTTAACATATGTCAGTGGTAGAGTGACCCCTGTCCAATTAGGAAATAAGAGTATAGAGAACGTGTATACGGTAAAGGATATGAAACAATCAAATTCTAAAACTGAGTTAGCGGTAAACGCGATTCAGCAAGCGTAGAGTTGCACGCAGAGCTGGACACCCTGTCGAAATAAAGAATACTCAATTTAAGAGTCCATGTATTTAAAGTCGTCCAGAAAAGCAGTGGATGGAGTGAGAGAAGAACGCGTTTAGGAAGACGAAAAACCGGGCGGCATAATTTGGGAGGCCAGAACGCCAATGGCTCTTGACTTAGCCGAGTCTATTTCTCAGGGCTCTATTTTTGAACATAAGGGCTAGCAATTAACACGTTTACATGACTTGTCTAGAGGTCCGTCTGTCGCTTCGTTTCATATCAAAAGTGTACCTATTCTATCTCCTTCTCTATCTTTACTTTTAAGGAGTTTTGTTTGATTACTTCCAATAAACGCTTTTTCTTTTTTTTCTATGTCAAGTCTCAAATATGCAGCCAGATCAAATACATAATTTTGTTAGTTACTTATGTTCTGTTTCGCAATACATTCGTCGTTTGGTAAGTCTCTCCACTGCTTCGTAGCGGAATCCATTGTTGCTGGTATGCTACCCTTGGTTATTGTTTCATTAGTAAACAGGTTACCGTTATTTGTCTCTAAATAATGTAACACTTTACTTTGTATTTTGCACCTAAATCGTATTAGCGGACTTTGAGACAACGCAACTTTTCCAAAATCACAGATATGTAAGTTTTATAAATAGTGCCTGTTGTAGGTAATCACATGCGGTTAAATGTGGTAACTCACATGTTCGGTCATGGAGGCTTATCATTTAGGCTGATAACGATGTAGGTACCTACTCTCTTGTACCTACAACATTAAATAAAACGATGCTAAGACATTGTACCCACTGAAACAGTTCGTAGATCTTATCAAATTACTCAAATTAACCTTCTCGGGTTAATTGGTAACGTCCAGACAAAGCAATTAAACTTTTAATAAGTAATTAGTCTGGTTGGCAACTGCAAGCCATGTGTTGTATGTGACCAGAATATCCCGAAATATGAGTTAAATTAGTCCAGCTGCTTCTGTTTGTATTTTTGGATAAGTAAAGTATAGTTTTTTTTTTTTTTTTAATAAAGTGGTGCAGAGAGGAAACCACGTAGGTGCAACTTAACGGATAACTCGAAAAAGAAAAATATATCTACATATTATTTTATGGATTTCGATGAGGTTTACACCATCTATCATTCAGATCATTTCTCGAAGGTGATTTAGTCGATACTGCGGCAGGGTAATTGCGGAACATACTCAATGGCAATGTCATTCATTTTGAGAATCGACAAAATTCATTGCGCTATTTCCGTTGTCGAGCAGACGAATTTTTTAAACATATGTAGCAATGCATTAGGAATTCCCTTCAAAATCCTTCGGATTGTGATAGAATATGTGCTATGCAATTGGGTCGGGTTGCTATTGCTAGTTGCTAAAATTGAAACTCAGCTTACAACGAAATAAAAATTAAACGATGACTGATTATAATTAGTAATTGCCCGTTATCCGCATTTACTATTATTATTACCCGTTAATCGCATTTACTATTATTATTTACCATTAAGGGGCGTGAGGGCGCGAAATTTGCCTCTCCCTCAATCGTTCCGCCTCCTCCTTTGCGAGCATTACCGCTTTGCAGAAGGAGGTGACGGCCTCCCATTTCCTCTCGCTCCGTACCATGGCCTGAACCAGGGCCGGACGCGAGAGATCACCGCCGCCGATCGCCTCCACGAGGATACGGCGATTCTCCGCTCAAGCTGGACAAACCTCCACCGTTTCCTCCGGGCGATCCACACAATGATGACACCCGGGCGTTTCCTCCCGCCTTATCCTGTGCAGGAAACTCCCGAAACAGCCGTGTCCGGTGAGGACCTGCGTCAGGCGGAAGGTGAGGACGCCGTGGCGCCTCTCTAGCCACTCCTCAAAGAGGGGTCTTATCGCCGCAATTGTGGCGTGCCCCTGATGCGCACCCTAAAAATGGTACAAGCAGTTACAAGCTACAAGAATTCATCGTTTATTTATCAATTGGCTAATTAAAATAATTAAATGTACGCCTACCTAGACATCAGATATAGGTATTCTGTGAGATTAGGTCAACAACCCGGTTGCCCGGTTTGAGACGTGGTTCGTTGGTGTTATCAGATAGTAGAAGCGGCCTAAGTCTAGCAGTTGGTCCACGATACGATAGGCAAGATATGTTTCTATTTTTTTTCTGCCCTTGACATAAGCATTAGACAAAAATTGTCAAACTTTTTTATTAGTTTTCGAATTTTGAA
Source organism: Omphaloscelis lunosa (assembly GCA_916610215.1). Classification (NCBI taxonomy): domain Eukaryota; kingdom Metazoa; phylum Arthropoda; class Insecta; order Lepidoptera; family Noctuidae; genus Omphaloscelis; species Omphaloscelis lunosa. The sequence goes on along the minus strand of OU744262.1, from coordinate 1,765,171 downwards.
TACGAGGCTTTTGGCTGTTGGTGAATGTGTATTTAATGTAATATTTTTTTTTGTAATATGCGTTTATTTTATTTAATTGCGATATTATCCATGAAGAGCAAATGATGTTTTTATATGACTCGGCTGCATACTACAGTGTACAGCAACAGTACGGCAGTGTACTACAGTGTGGCAGTTAAGACGCAGATATATGCCAGTGACTTTTAAAGGTTAGCTTGCCTGTTCTGTACTGAGTTCACGCAACGCGTCGTATGTCCAGCCAGTAATAGGACTCGCCCATCAAGCACACATATACTAAACGATCAATAATTAAAATACTCTAATTTAACATATAGTACTACTCATTTAGACGTGATAATTCAGTATAAAATCATTAACAGTCGGTTATCGTCACCTTAAAGAAGGGGTCACGTGGTACACATGAAAATGAACATCTTTTATTATGGACCAACCCCGAATACTTCAATCACAATCTGAATGATTTTGCTAATACATTGCTGCATGTTTAAAAAAATTCGTCTGCTCTGCTCAACAACGTAAATAACGCAATGAATTTTTTTAAACTGTTAAAACGAAAGCCACTGATAATAGTAACACAACCGAACTATATGGAACAGCTGTTTTTTATTTCTATTTTTAGTTGATCCCATGATATTTTACAATATTTTATTGCAAACCGCCAAGTCATTTTCACGAATCAAAAAACGGTGGCTATTCAACATTCGACAGACCACAAGATGACAAGGCATCGTCGAGTTAAAAATCATAACTCATTCCTATATTCAATAACTAGAGACCGCCCCTGTTTTGCATGGTTTTTACAACTTGACATTAAATCGAGATTTATTTCTTATAATTATGTAAGTTTAATATAAGAGGGGCTTGTAGCTAAGTAGTAACAGCCGCACGGGTCGATCTATCAGGTTAAACTACGCTTGCCGCGGTTGGTCCGTATATGGATGACCATCTTTACATACCGAGATTTCTCCGTGTCTCGGAATGGTCCTGGCTGTCATTAGTGTATCTTTGACAGTCGTTACGGGTCGTCAGAAGCCCGAAAGTTTGACAACCAGTCTTACCAAGGGGTATCGTGTTATCCAGTTACTGGGTTGTGGAGGTCAAATAGGCAGTCGCTCCATGTAACATAGTGGTATTCAGCTGCATCCGGTTAGACTGGAAGCCGACCCCAACATGGTTGGGAAAAGGCTAGGCAGATTTTTGATACGCGTAAACCTTCCGGAATAAATTCTGTAAATGATGATGAAAACCACATTAAAATCTATTGCGTAGTTTAGAAGAACAGTGCGGTCACATAGACAGACACTATAGATTAATATTATGATTTATGACTAAACACCACTTTTAGGTTTTTTATGAGTTAGCTTAGTTTTTATTTTTATTCTGTAACCATGGCGAGGCATGACTGCGCAGAAGCCGAAGGTCAACGCAATGACTTGCCTTCATACATACAATTGCTATGCTAGTCATTATAATGTTAAAAAAGTTTACTGCGTTGTATCAAGTAATGGTTACATACATATTCTGTCTATGATCTATACCTATTAACATAATAAAGCTGAAGAGTTTGTTTTTTGTTTCAATCAATCATTCAACTGAGCCTATCGCAGTCCACTGCTGGAAATAGGCCTCTCCCAAGTTGTTGCCACAACACTGTCCTACACCTTCCGCATCCACTCCCAGCCACTTTCTTAAGGGTCTTTCAAACAGGCGCGACACAAAGACACCGCTCGCCGCGCGACGAGCGTTGTCTTTGTGTCGCGTCGCGTGTCGCGCCTGTTTGAAAGAGCCTTTAAGGTCATAGCGAGCGAGCGTGCCACACTGCGCTTACTGATACGCGGTCTCCACTCCAGGACTCGTCTGCTCCACCAGTCATCGGTCCCTCGACAAACATGGCCAGCCCACTGTCACTTCAGCTTGCTTACTCTGCAAGCTATGTCGGTAACTCTTTCTTTTCAGTTCTTTTCCTATAACTGATTTTATCCTTCAATGAAACTCTGAGCATAGCCCCGCGCCATAGCACGCTGAGCGACCTTGAATTTGTGGACCGGCCCGACTGTCAGTGCCGACGTTTCGTTACCATAGACCTTAGTCTTCAAACATTGCAGAATAGGCGAGGAGAAGACTTGATGAAGTTTTCCAAGCGCTGCCCAACCCAACTGGATGCTTCTATCGACTTTGTTCTCAAACTTGTATCTACCGAGCTGGATGACTTGCCCTAAGTAGACGAACTCCTTCACAACTTCGAGAAGCGGCCCTTGGATGTGGATTGGGCTCGGCAAGACGTGTGAATTATACATGACGTTCGTCTTGTCCAAATTCATGCCGAAGCCAACCTGCTAAGAGGCTCCATATAGGCTGTACAGCATCTGGTCTAACTGGTGTTTTTTGATTGAACGCGCTAATCTCTGGAATTACCAGTAGAAAGTCAAATTATTTTTGCATTCTCTAGCCAAATTCTTGAGGAAGGTTATAGACTAATATCACGCTACGACCCGTAGGAGCAGAGCAATGCGATGCGACGCAGTGGCTCGGGGGCCGAGGGACTTTTATAAAAATATGGCTGTTATTTTTGTATATTGTGTATCTTACGACTTCACGCGAACAAAGTCGCGGGAAGAAGCTAAACGAAGTTATGGAATTTTATCGACGGCGTACGTACTAGTAGCTCATTGATTTGTTATTCTTTCATTTAAATACTCCAACGTAATTCTAATTCTCGTTAGTTTGAACACGTAGTAAGTTGTAGTTAATACATAAAAAAAAATTGCAGTTGGAGTGTATGGGAAAACATGTTTTTAACTACAAGGTTAAGTTTGTTCTTGAAATAAATCTATCCAACTACGGAACCCTTCATTGTGCGTGGTCGGACAAGCTCTTGGCCGTTTTTTTGACATAGCAACACCATTAGGCATATTATTGTTGCCAGATAACCCGTAACTCTTCCATGAAACAGGGATAACATAATATCACGATAACAGGTAGGTACGTTCAAATTCCCGCTAAAACTACTCATACGAGTTACGAGATATAAATATCTTATCTACTGGATAATCCTATAGATTACTGTATCTATTACAGTAGGTTATGAAATTCGTATATATTTGCTTTAGTTATCGCTTTAAACACTTAACTTTGGAGGTATGTGGAAATTGAAAGTTTAAATAATGATCCTGGTTTAGACTAGTGTGGTAAACTTAGTATAGTATGAATATTTCCTAATTTACATATGTTATTTAAGACTATAGGCTTCTTATAGGTTTTCCTGTAATCTATGAGTAAAAAAGAACCATTATCTGTATTTTTTTCTCAATTTTAGGCTCAGTAGTTTCGGATATAAGGGGGAATGGTCAGTTTTCATCTATTTTCTTAACTTTAAAGGTAACCAAAATTTATTTATAGCCTCCGTTCCTCCCATCTATGGAAGCATCCACAACTTTTAGAAAAAGTAGACCAAATTATTAGAAACACTTTAACATCAATCCTAAATGTGGCCCTGGACGACCGAGCGTGGCAGCAAGCTACACTTCCAATTCGCCTGGGTGGTCTCGGTGTCCGCAAAATTTCAAGTATAAGTTTACCGGCGTTCCTCTCCTCGGTCCACAGTACCAATAAATTAACCAGGAACATTTTATCTTCCTCACTGGTCGATTTTGAGGTACCGTGCCTGACCGATGCTTTGAACGCTTGGAAAATGGCCTGTCCCAATACGGATCTGCCCGACAACCCGTCTTCCCAGAGACGATGGGACGTGCCGCTCTGCAGTATTATACGGAACACCCTGTTAAACACGTCACCTAATACTGTTGAGCGCGCCCGTCTGCTAGCTGTGGGAGAATGGGAGTCAGGCTTGTGGCTTCAGGCAATCCCGTCATCCACCATAGGCACTATTGACAGTCACCATAGGCATATTGGATGACTCATCGTTTCGGCTCGCTACGTGTCTCCGCTTGGGTGCACCTTGTGTTGCTCCACATCGGTGTCATTGCGGAGAAGCTGTCGACAGTCTCGGGTACCATGGCTTGTCCTGCTGCAGGAGCGCAGGTCGCATAAGACGGCACGCCAGCATCAACGACATTATTCGTCGAGCCCTTGTCACCGCCGGCGTACCAGCGGTATTAGAACCAAACGGCTTGGTACGTGACGATGGGAAGAGACCAGACGGGATGACGTTGTTGCCTTGGAAGGTGGGTAGGCCTCTGGTGTGGGACGCAACCTGTGTCGACACCCTTGCGCCATCTCATGTTTCTAGCACGGCGGGGTGTGCTGGCGCCGCTGCTGCGGCTGCTGAGACCCTCAAGCGGCGCAAATACTGTAACCTCATGGGTAACTACAGCTTTGAGCCGTTTGGGGTCGAAACGCTCGGATCATGGGGCCCGAGTGCGCGTTTCCACTTTAAGGAAATTTCTCGTCGACTAGTCGACACTTCAAGGCTCTTTCAAACAGGCGCGACACGCGACGCGACACAAAGACACCGCCCGTCGCGCGACGAACGGTGTCTTTGTGTCGCGTCGCATGTCGCGCCTGTTTGAAAGACCCTTCACGTGACCAGAGGGCTGGCTCGTTCTTTGGCCAAAGAATTAGCATTGCCATTCAACGTGGCAATGCTGCCAGTCTTCTGGGCACGTTTCCGGATGACAGCGATGCGGACGAATATTTCGACGCCTAAGTGTCGTTCTAGTTTTATATATACAGATAGGTAGTTAGTTTTTAAATTTAGTACCTAGTGTAAATAGTTAGTTATGTTAGAAACTGTAAAGTTATATTTAAGTTTTATAAAATAAATAATTTTCTTAACTATCTTTAAGTGTGTTTATTTTAAAATGATAAAATAAATATATTTGAGATCCTCACAATAAGCCCTTTCATTTAATGTCACACGGTACAGTTTGCAAAACTTTTTTTTTTAATTTTCTTGCTTGCTTCCCAAAAGTGACCCCCATATTCGATATTCATTCATTTACGTTACACGTCTGTGCTTTGGTCACGGAAATACATATGTGTACCAAATTTTAACTTAATCGGTCCCAATCCTATAAAGGTTCCGTTTTTTGCTTATGAGGTACGGAACCCTAATAAAATATAAAATATCTTTTACTCAATGAGATAGGACCTACCTCTTGGTCTGGCTATGTTTAATAAATTAGTCTGCTCAACTACGTGAATAAAGCCTCGTGCAGACTGGCGCGACACGACTTTTATAAAATAATTTCCAAAACTTCACGTTAGCACAATTACCGGTGTCGCCTCGCGCCCCGTCGCGTCTGCACGAAGCTTAACGCAATGAATATTGTTGAACTGTCATAGTGAAAGGTATTGCCATTGTAAGTGTGTTACGCAATTATTCCGCTGGTATATGATCCGTGGCTATATTGGATCCAGTTAAGTTCAATCCAAAGTCAAAACAATTATTTCAATAAGGCACTTATAAGGCACGTTTGAACGTCTAAACTTACAAGAAAATAGAATTGATTCTAGTAGCCCAAAAGGTAGTTTCGTACGAAGAAGAATGGACAAGAAACTCCACCGTTACTCTTTTAAAATATCTTACAATAGTTTGTATACATTAATTATATAATATTATGTGAAGACGATGCGATGCACCCATAATAAAATTACTATACCACAATGGGTATAAATCCATAGGAATGAAATCTCTTAGGTAACCTGAACCCTAATTGCGTAACACACGATAAATCAAAATCTAAATCATTTTGAAGGATATTGCTAATTCATTGCTTCATATGTTCGAAAAAATTGTCTGCTCAACAACGTAAATAACGCAATGAATTTTGTTGAACTGTCAAAATGAAACAGATTGTGATTGTAATTTCTGAAGGTGTCAACCAATCTCTTACTATAAAAAGAAAAAAGAGAGACAGTTTTTATATTATCAGTGAAAAAATGGGTAAACGGCCTTCAATTTTATATTGTTTAAGAAAACTGTAAGTTTCCCGAATATAATAAAATAATTACTTAATATAAAAAGAAAAGAAAATCAATCAATGAAACTTTTAATTCTTTTTACCTACTGTGGTATAGTAATTTTATTCCAGGTGCATCGTCTTCACATATAATTATTTAACTAACGTACGTGCTTATACAAACTAATGTAAAACATTTTAAAAGAGTAACGGTGGAGTTTCTTGCTCATTCTTCTCCATACGAAAACTACCTTTCGGAAGGGGCGACTAGAATCAATTATATTATTTTGTGAATTTTGACGATCAAAAGTGCCATACATGGGCCTATTTGAAATAAATGATTTGAGTTTGACTTTGACAAAGTGATAATCACTGCCAAGTGATAAATGAAAGTGATTGAACTTAAGTTTGGCACGAAGTGATATGGTGATTTATAGCTGATTAAATAACAGTAGCACATGTCCTTTGTATTATAATTAATTACCTATGTATTAAGTCCACGAGTTACACTTTTTTCAGCCGACTATCGATTTTATTTTTATATATAGAACAGCTTTTTTTAAAACCATCAGCTACAGGCTCCTGCAGACAGGCGCGACGCGACTCTGGTGGAACAATGTCTATGAAAACTTCATGGAAATAGATCTACCAGACAGCGGGGACTGCGTGAGGACTGCGGGGACTGCGTGAGGACTGCGGGGACTGCGGGAGGACTGCAGGAAATTTAACCCGTACCCTAATTGCGTAACTTATTTTCGTAAACGATTATTTTTGACTAGTTTGTTTCATTTTGACAGTTCAGAAATATTCAATGCGTTAAATACGTTGTTGAGCAGATTTTTTTTTCCTTACTATGAAGCAATGGCTTAGCAATCTGTTTCAAATTTGGCTTTGACTGTCTGGCTAAAGTTGCCACAAATGCTCCAAATCTCGTATTGCTTGTGCCGATTCGAGTAAAGGAAAAACAGAAATAAAACACAGTCTACATATTCAAGGACACAGATGTTTCCTCCCTCTGCAGTCTGTTCGAAAGACCACCTGGTGCGTCACACATTAATAATATTATTGAATTTGATCATTGTACTATTCTACTATACATTACTATTACGTGTGTAATTAACTTATTACATTCACAATGGTGTTGACATAGTTAATGTCATGGTTGGCCAAAACAGTAGCCTACCGCATAATTTTGCACCGTGGAAAAATACTCTAATATGTACTATCGCACTGAGTGATAAGAACAATAGATGAAGGCCGATTTTATTATTGAAGTGAAAACTTCTTTGTGCGCGTTGGGCATTTTTGAGATGGGACTAAACCATTGATTTCGTGACACCGTGATGACACCAGCTTTTGACCATTAAAAAGACATCAACGCGTTGATTACCGCGTTGCCGTTTTTTTTTCAAGTTTTCACTTTTGTCGGCACTCCCGGAGTGTCACTGTTTTATAGTTAATTAAATTTTCTAAACAATGCTTAGTTATTAAAGTAAGCTACTTTTGTAAAACTCTTGCAATTGCTATCATAATTGGTTTCAATTTGACAGTTCAACGAAGTTAATTTCGATGATTATGTGAACGCAATTAATTGTGTTCATCTGTGAAAATTTGAAGAAAAGCTAGCGAGTGAGGTGTGTTACGTAATTAGGGTGCAGTTTCCATCGGAGGATTCCATCCGTAATTTGGATGGCCGCAATACAGGGTTAGTCAGTAGGATGCTTTACCTTTTGTAAATGGAGATTTTTATGAGGATCAAATGAAAATGGAAAAGCTACACAGGATGTATTCACATATCAGTGATAAACATACATTTTGTCGAATCCCACTTACAATCGTGACACAATATTTATGTCTTGTCACTGTGGGTAATGCAAAGACCTGCATGATGACGACACTGCGCCGGTCAACGGCCAATGCCCGATACCAAGCATTTCCTCAACAAAAAATACTTCAAAGTATAAACAGACACACTTATTGATTATAGTATACACATAAATATCACTCTTGATAAGTGCTACGTATATATTTGTGTAAATAGTAACATTATGTTTGTAAGTGCGTCATTCGCAACACACCTCTTGAACAGAGGTGTGTGTATGTGTGTGTGTGGGTGAGGTGTGCCTGTTTGTGTAGTACTTGAATTTTCTACTGTGTCATTGTCTTAGGTAAAAAGTAGTGATGAGGGTTCGATTTAAACAATTTTTGATATTGAGTGGCGACCCTTAGTACGACAGAATAAAGTGCAGTTCAGGTCGCACAGCGCTAATTTACCTACAAGTTGCCTCTTTTTCTATCGCGTAACTCTTATACCTTCCGACTACGTTAGGGTTGTCATCTTTTAGAGAATAATTAATCTGTGCATTTTATTACCAGTTATGTGCCTATTACTCTACTTTTGTGAACAAATGACGTTTCAATTAAACCTAGACTCTGTACTTACTTAAATTCGTTTAGTCTCCATTATTTATTAATATGTGGTTACGTAAAGGCTCGTGCAAACTAACTACATAAAAACGGGTGACATAGATAAGAATAACAAACGTATACATTTGGTAGATAGGTAGGTACCTACTTAATTACTAACTACTTATAGGTACACGTGCATTTCTTTAGCTTTCGGTGTCCTTTGAAAGTGAGAAAAACGTGAGGTTCGGATCTTTATTATTATTTAACAGCCATTTTAGCCAGTCCTTTTAGTGAGGCGGCCGGCGGCGCGCGGCTGCCCTACTGAATAGGCACAACAGTGGGACAAGCCCGCCGCGTACTTGTAGCTTCATACCTAAACTGCGGAGTGACCCATCTGTAGCCTTTGGTAGAAAATCGGGCTATTTTTCTGTGAGAGAAATAAAGGACAACATGGTATTCGCCTTCAGTCTTCGTCACTTACAGGAACATCGATCTGTCTTCTACCACAGACCCATGTGTTCTGTGTGACAAAGATGAACGTGGAATTGGATGGACAGTAGCATAAATAATTCTATTTATCTTATTTAATTATTACAGCTAGTCAAAGTCAATATAAACTCTTATCTTCAGTGAATCTTCTATCAAAACAATCTCGCGTTTACTGTTGTTGTGATTGTTTCAACATAATGACATTATCAGATTTAATTAAGTAATTAGGCTTTTAGTGAACAAGGACTGGCTCCCCATTCCCAAGTTTAGAAGTACATTACAGGCTGACATGTCAATAACGTACCTACTCGTCTATTCCAGTTCTTTAGCATAGATACTCTATGTATATTAGGAATCTTATACGCCATAGAAGTATTGAGCACTAATACCATTGCGTAACGGTAGCAGCTGTGTTGTCCCAGGCGGAGCACAACCAACCAGCGGTTCCGAAAACCGACTGTAGAAATAAAAGTCACTGTTAAGGCTTGGGTACATAAGGTCACACGCAAGGCACATAGGTAATGAATGTGAAGTTACATAACGCTACGTATAGAAAATACTCCTAGCTAGGTTTGAATTAAAAAACCCTGATTGCGTTAACTCGGAATGACAATCCCTTTCATTTTGACATTACAACCAATAGGGATGATGACTTAATTGTTTTGCTGTCTGTCAGGTAGGTTATTAAAAAATATTGGACACATTTTTCCTTTTTTTACGTTAACAAAAGATTACGGCGATACAATGAGTTAAAATGTGCCATGACGTCACGAGTATGTAGATATAAAATCTACATACTCGTGACGTCATGGCACTTACTTGTGACGTAGTGACCCCCAGTCCCCAACTTTCATGCGTTTTATCTAAGTATTTTTTATTAATATAATAAAGCAAAAAATACGTGTCTAATATTTTTCTATTATCTGACTGACGGACTAAATAGAATTTCTTTTTTTTTTGACCCAGGCATCATACCTATTATTAATTTAGGGTTGTCATTGCGGTTATGTTACGCAATCAGGATGCTGGACTCTTTCCAAAATTGTCGGGCGTAATGCCGCTTTTGTATATTTGATCCTTTTATGCAGGAAATCAATGCAGGCGGCTGTGGCATTATTTACTATAGGTACTGTTTACATAAGAATGATTGACTCAGTGCCAAGTTCACCGGGTAAGACCGTATTGTGTTACATTTATGATCGAGTTTTGTATGCATGGGCTTTTCGACCCTTAGCACTCCAACCATAGAAATGGTCGTAATGGCTTATATCGTTTTGCGAAAACCTGCACCACATGTTTCTTTATGGGTGAGAGATTTACGTGCTTATAAAGCTTAAAATAAGAATGAATATAGCGTGTATATTTTCTGTTATTACCGATTGTATGACAAAATAGTTGCGTCGTCGTGTCGCAGTTATATTTCTAATTTAATTATATTTCTATTGTGATATCGACGCTCTGGTTACTCAGGTGAAAATAGAGCAGAATCCCTGTTTATTTTTAGTTCGCTGTAGCAGGAATTCTTCGAGCAGTTTCGCCGTTAGTGAAGAAATGGAGAAGTTAAGTAATCCTAGCATTCCTGGCCCTTGGAACTTGAAGGCCGGGAGGACGCTTAAAAGAAAATTCACTTGAAGTTAACTGAATGGAACAGGAAAATCAAAATCCATTTATTCAAACTAGGCTGAGAATCAGCAACTTTTGAGCGTCAAAAGTCCCCCAAAACGCCCGCCCTTCACCTCTTCCTAGGCTTTAGTTGCGAAGAAGTGTCGCAACCAACTCCCCAGCAGTATAGTAAATGATACTTTTCCGTTTTTGGACTATCCTTGGATCCTCTGTAGCATTAAGGCTTAAGTATCTATAATAACGCTTCTGTCGTTGGTCTTTATTTATTTATTTAACCATTTATGCACACACATATAAACAGACGAGAAGAAAGGAACAGAAAAATACGTACAAAGGCAATGCTTATTTCTAAAGAAATCTCTTCCAGCATACCTGCGACAGGAAATTATAAAAATTAAGATGTTGATGCCCTTCCATCAATTATTTTAAATCTATCTTAAAGCGAGTTGCTACGAATACCTAAAGTAATACTCAATAGTCAAATACTTACGAACGTGCGGCATTTTGCTATTCACCATGCATCGCATTTTACAAGGAAAGTTCGAAACTAAACGTGATGCCTACTAAGCAGATCGCAAGATATTACAAAATATTACGCAATAACAGGTATGCAAGAGCTGTGAACAAAAATATTTATTTTAGTAGCGCATTCTTTCATTTTCAAACTTTTGTTTATATATTTTGTTAGAAGGCAGAAACTGAAAGTCATGATGATATGGGCTATCAATGAATGTCATATCTCAAGGAAAACGTTTTTTCCGAGCATTGAGCGATTGACAGGTTTTTGCGCGTAATTTCGACTGGACCGGAGGAGATTTTGTTAACGAGACTGTTCAGGTAGTCAGCGGCTGCCAAGCTTAAATAGAACTGGCTGGTCACATCTGTCACATGCCGGAGGAGCTATGGACTAAAATAAGCACACAGTGGGTCCGTAGCAACAGCAAACGTCAACGCAGCAGGCCCAGGAGATGGCGGGATGACTCGACTTTTTCATTTCACAAACTGCAGAAGGTAAGGATAAGACATGCACGCGTTGCAGCTTACTGATAAAACCCTGGCAAAATGAAGATTCCTGGCAAGTGACAATGTGCACTGTCCCCTTATGCCTTTATATTTCGCGGAACGATAAATCATTACCAGGCATTTGTTTGTTTCGTATTAACTGCTCACAGATGTAATGGACTAGTTAATTAGATAGCCTATTAGCAGCACAGATCGGTAATTATATTCCCGAAGCGGCAGTGTGATTGCGAGGGTCGGTTTAGAATTAGATTATGTGTACGTTAGCACTGGAGATCTTACGAGGTATTTGATGTATGGCAAACGGTAAAGTTTTGGCAACGAAGTATCGTACGAGCAGACTGTTTGTAAATATTGACGCAATTGCAACGATCTTTGCTCTTTTATTCATTGAACTTATAGTTTTGCCACAAGACCATTTCAGACATTAACGTCTACGGGGTAATTCTTTTTTTTTTTTTTTAAACTTCGCCTCACACTAGGAATTTCTCCTGTATCGTGGGTGCGTTTCACAAACACTTAAACTCACATACACAAACAGCCAGACCCGGAACAACTACTTGTAGGTCATACAAATATGACCTACAAGTACACAATACACATGCAATAGCAATCGATGGCAATGCCCTTCATTTTGACAGTTCAGCCACGTTTATTGCTTTATTTGCGTGCAATGGATTAGGAATTTCCTTCAAAACCTTCGGTTCGTGATTGAAAGTGTGTTACGCAATTAGGGTGTACTGGACTTTTTAAAAGAGAACTGACCTCTGAGTTTTTTTGGTGTTGTTTCTTCCCAGAGTAGTCAGATCGGAAACACCAACATTATGTAGTATTTTAAATATTATTAACGTGTAAAAGTCTTGTATAAACCTACAGAATTTAATTTCATTTATCATTCGATTTTAAGGGTACCTACCCAAAGGTTGCTAATAGCGTTCTGACGCTATTACTAAGCCTAAGCCGCCGCCGTATGTCTATCCGGTTTCCAGTGCAAACCAGTAAAAATGGTCACCCGAACTTAACTATGTATGGCTTCGTTATCTAATCTCGAAGCATAAGAATAAAAAATAAAAATATAGTTAGCCGCTTAAGGCGAAGATAACAGACTTTTAATTATTTTATACTGAAGATGACGTCTAAACGAGTAATGTAAATGATTTGAAAAAAATATATGTTAAATTAGAGCATTTTTTAAATATTTTAATATAGCCATATTTTGGATTATGTATATATTACATAATGAAATTAATTTGTAAAGTTATGCCTAACGCGGATAAAAAACTGAGAATCACGCAAAATCTATCAAGCGTATTTTTAAGAAATCTTCACGATTTTAAAGATAATTTAATTATTGATCTTATAGTATACGTGTTTTATTAAAATACCTTTTGTTTAATGTATAATAAATTAATAATGCGTCTAATTTGGGACAGGGCTCCTTGATGGGCGAGTCCTATATTACTGGCTGGACGTACGACGCGTTGCGTGAGCTCAGTACAGAACACGCAAGCTAACCACTCAAGGTCACTGGCATATATCGGCGTCTTAAATACTGAAGTCGAGATAGCTAGACTGGAACATTCGATTGCGGCTGTGGATTGCGGTAATGTCTCACAAGGACCTCGCACGCATATTTATTTAGGCATGTAAGGTACGAACAAAGCTAAAGTATTTTATATTATACCATGAACTGTGTAGGTAGTAAGCACAATAATATAAAGGCTCTTTCAAACAGGCGCGACACGCGACGCGACACAAAGACACCGCCCGTCGCGCGACGGGCGGTGTCTTTGTGTCGCGTCGCGTGTCGCGCCTGTTTGAAAGAGCCTTAAATCGAAACGACACTGTATAGGTTCAATAGTTGGCCGTGACCTATCGGCTTAAATGTAGGCAGGTTTATGTAATACCTATTATTTATCGATTTAGTTATGTGCGATCATATTATATCACCGGACCCAAGTAAATCATAATAGTGGTAAGTACCAACAATATTTAATAGTAAAAAGTTAAAGTACTAAGGTTAGTACTTATTGAGAATAGTCAAGTACATAACCGTATATTATGTATATAGTCATATACTATTAAGATTGTCCAATTCTTGGTGATCACAATTGGACCCTTTAGTAATGAACAGCACACTAATTGCAATCACATTCGGAATCCCAATCGATTTCATTGAGCACCCCAATTGCGTAACACACTTTCTACCACAAAATCACAATCCGAAGGATTTTGAGGGAAATTCTTATTCATTGCTTGCTAATTACGTTTGAAAAATTCGTTTACTTAAGTTTATGCAGAAAGTGGGCAATGTCGCAAATAGCTGTCAAATATTACGCTGTTTTGATTAATTTGGCGATATTACTGTATGGAATTAGAAATAAGGCTAACTAGTGAACTAAAATATTGATTATAAAATGCAAAAAATTATATCGTTACACCGTACATTTAGTTATAGATGTAAAAAAAGTATTTGGAAACTTTTCGAATGCCTTTTTTTCCAATTATAAAGGTTACAACATCAACTTCAGTGTTATAATTGCAATTCATTATTAGTAGGTATTCTAGTTTACTAGTTAGCCATATTTCTTATTTCCATACAGTAATATTGCCAAATTAATAAGAACAGGTAAATATTTGACAGCTATTTGCGACGTTGCCAACTTTTTAGATGAACGCTCTTAACAACGTAAATAACGCAATGAATGTTGTTGAACTGTCAAAATGAAATGCATTGCCATTGTACTTAGTGTTAACGTAAATAAGTACCTACCCCGCTGAACTACCGTTAATACAAACTGAAGATCAAGAATCGATTGCTTATCCTTATCAGTTTTATGTTTAGAAAAAACTATATTGCGTAATTCGCCATGTTTTTTGCAGCCATAGCGAATGGATTTGATTTATTATTTTACCGATTTAAATTTTATATGTTATAAAAAATTCTGCTACGCTGATTTAGGAGTAACGGTAAAAAACTATGTTTAAATATCAATTATTGCTTATTATCTGGCTTAACATTGGAGGTCATACGCAAATTATGCATAGTTTATACCTATTCGTAAATTGTAATAAGTACCTACCTTTTTTATTTTTATTAGCCGGCTACAACTAGGTGCGGCCGGTAGCAGTTTGTTAAACTTGCCTAAAGGACTCTGGCACTTGCCGGCCGCTACCACGGCACCACTCGCTCGCTTCGCTCGCTCGGCTCGTGCGGTGTGTTAAGTACAGTGCGTGCCACTAAAGATGAGACTTGACGCACCACGTGGTTTGACTTGCGCAGTAGGCGATTTTTGGGTCTCTTTAGCGGTATGAGGTCTGCGCCGGGGCGTCATCGGGGCGGCGGAAGGAGCGGCAGGAGGCGCGGTCAAGTCTCATCTTTCGTGGCGCGTATTGTATGTATGTATGTGGTCACAGTTCTAAACTAACCTACCTTTCAGCCATTTTCATTAGCTACAACTAAATTTAACCAACTGCTACCGGCCGCACCTAGTTGTAGCCGGCAAAAACTAGGTATAGCCACACTTCAGGTTTTATCCGTGACGTATACAACAAGAAAAAGCGAATTGATTTCATCGCAAAAGGACTATAAGTAGGTATACCAGCCGATATATTCTGTAAAAATCTCACCGTGAAAACGTAGGTGAACTAGGTGAAGAGAGCTATATCTATCATTCCACCTAATGCTGGGGATTGACACTTGACAGCTCACTTCACTTAAGTTTTCACGGACTTTTACAGAATAGAGCGGCATTAATCACAAACAGCCAAAATAATAATTTATATTCTTCAGTAAAGAATAACAAATATTATCATTCAAATAATCTAGCGTCCTTGTAGTCTCCGTCTCGTCTGGAATCACATAAGTAGATAACATCTACAGTACAAGGCCGTTAAGAATGTTTATCCTAAATGTTGGCAACGTCGCAAATAGCTGTCAAATATTTAGCTGTTTTGATTAATTTGGCAATATTTGAACACAGTTATTAAAACTAGCGAACTAAAATATTGATTATGAAATGTAATAATTAATATCTTAACACCGAATATTTAGTTTCAGATGTAAAAAATGCATTTGGAAACTTATCAAATGCCTTTTTTACACCTAAAACGATTACAACATCAAATTTAGTGTTATAATTGCAATGCTAAGTCGCCAATACACATGCCTGTATCTTGCATAAAAGTATACCAGTGTGCCAAAACAACTTCTGATTGGTGAGTTTCACGAGTCCACGACAGCACGCAAGTCACTTGCACACTTTTGTGCAAGTTACAGGCATGTTTATTACGGGCCCAGTGCATACGTACGTAGCTACGTGTTTGTATAGCCAGTAGAGCGTCGTCCCTGTTCACTCATACCTGTGCGACAGTCTCTTTCTAAAGCTCGATGTTTCATTTATTCGGGATGACAATCCGAAAAGGCTCGTGTTATTTTGACGCAAACTCAAGCGTTTTATTTCAAATAATATAAATCAAGTTTTGAATTGTCAAGGAGTCGGTCAGTCAGAAAGATGAAGTTGTTCTCTAAACCTGCAATATCCATTGATTTATTCGTTGTATCATACATACAGGGTGACAGGGACATCGAAGCGTAAACTGTAACCATGGATTCAATACATAATTCTGAACCCCCCTGAATTGAAATTCATCGTCACTTTTTTTTTTTAATCAGCTATTCATTTTGACCGCGTAGATATTGCACTTTTCTAACAAACATGGGCATTCAGAACCATTTACTGAATTCATGGTAACAGTCTGCGCGTCGACGTCCCTGCCACCCTGTTTAGTACATATTCTACCTATTCCATGGGTCTGTCGAAATATTATATTTTTTGTAATTTCAAAATGAAAGCAATCTTCACAACAAGTGTGTTACGTAATTAGGGTTTTACGCACAACTCTTTCGTCTGGAAGTATCTCGAGTCGGTGCGACCGTGTGACACCGAGGCCGAGGAAACGAGGCCAATGATAGCGAAGCTATGGAAAATTTACATTCAAAACAGACTCGTAAATAAGGGGATTTTAGCTGAAGGGAATTACTTGTGCGGGGGATTTTGTAGAAGAAAACTAAAAGGTAAGTCTAAATACGTAGCTGCAAGAAAGAGGACACAAAGAGACAAACATACTTACATCCAAAACATACCCCTCCTACTGGAGCAGTCGGGTAAACATGTATATCTTTATAAATTACTATCTTCTGCCCGCGACTTCGTCCACGAGCCTATTACCTTCCTCAAGAATTGGGCTATCCAATGCGAAAATAATTTTTCAAATCTGACTGGTAGTTCCGGAGATTACCTCCTACATACAAACAAACAAATTTTACCTCTTTATAATATTAGTATAAATATAAATTTTGTGGTGAAAGTGGCGAGGAGTTTGAAAATGGGAAATTCATAGGGAAATCCGATTCGGAAAACATTCTTAGACGAAAATACAGCAAAAAGGAATGATTTAGCGTTGAAAGAAGACCATGAAAAGTAGGGTTAGTGTAGTTAGTGCAGTGGTCGGCAAACCGCGGCTCGCGAGCCGTCTTTGGCCAATAGAGTGCGGCTCTGTACAACTGTCGATGAGTGCGAGCGTAGACACGCGCGGGGCTCGGGGTTATGGTCACTAAGCAAGGTATCGTTTTGTTCAAAATTCAAATTATATTACTAAGATTTATTTCCAAAGTATTTTCACCAAAAATTAACAGGACATCGAAAATTAATCATTTACGTACCTTTCAAAGTTTTCCAAGGTTAACTGGTAATAAGTGAGATGCCTTCATCATATTATTATCAGCCGATATGATGATGATGATGAAGGCATCCTACTTCTTAGCAAGTTAATTTAGAAGCGTTGTGGAGTGAAACAGGATGAGAGTTTTGAGGATTAAGAAAAGTGTAGGTATTGAGACAGTTTGGACACACAGAAAGGATTGGCTCTCATAAGAAATCGTAGTTGTTATAGTAATGATATTTGGCTCTATTGGCTAATGAGTTTGCCGACCAGTGGGACGCAAGCGCAGCTAAATGATAAATGATTATATTTCGAAGAAGAAGTCTCGGTTCGATTCCCAGGTCGGACAAAGTATAATTGGGATTTTCCATCTGGAATTTCTTAGTAGCAGCCCGGAGTCTGGATTTGTGCCCAGTTGATGGCAATATGCTCGCCCCCTATTACATAGGACTTAAATATAACTGGTGAAATGTGCATTACAGGCGTGAAGATAAATTGACGAACCTACCTATCGTAAGCAAAATCGAATGTCGACTATTCCCCTTATCCATTTATCATTATCGTGATATCTTTGGCGATAAATCAAAAGGTTATTTGAGGGCTGTCAGTTTGAAAATGGAACGGAAAATGCCCTTAAGAATTAGAAGAATTTTGTTGACTGACATTATTTTAATCTTGTACTTATTTTGGCTAAGTAATAACAGCCGCATGGGTTGATCCATCAGCTTAAGCTATGCTTGTCGGGGTTGGTCCGTGGATGGGTGACCATCATTACATACCGAGACTCCTCCGTGCCTCGGAAAGCACGTTAAGCCGTTGGTCCCGGCTGTCATTCGTGGATCTTTGACAGTCGTTACGAATCGTCAGAAGCCCGAAAGTCTGACAATTAGTCTTATCAAGGAGTATCGTATTACCCAGTTAGTGGGTTGTGGAGTTCAGACAGGCAGTCGTTCCTTGTAAAATACTGGTATTCAGCTGCATCCGGTTAGACTGGAAGCCGACCCCAACATAGTTAGGAAAAAGCTAGGCAGATTTACTTCTTGTACTTCGTTTACGTTAATACATCAGTACCCTAATGACGTAATACACGATCAATCATAATCTGTTTTGTTTCGATTTAAAACAGATGGCTAATCCATTGCTTCGTAAGTTGTTTGAATGTTGTTGAACTGTCAAAATGAAACGAATTAGTCTTAATAATTACAAAAATAAGTTACGTAATTAGGGTACTGGTCATACACGCACGCCGGTCTCGAGTACTTCGCACCTGACCTTTCTGAAGAATATCACCAATAAAATCACTATTATGCCTTTCTACGGCGTGTCCTCACAGCGTTTATTAATCATTAATATTATCTAGGCACAGAATTAGTTCTTAAAGACTGAATTATGTTTAACAATTGTTATAATAATCATGATTTCGTGATACTTAATTGATTAATTTGGGGTTTGTTTGGTAAAGAATTGATGCTTGTTTCTTAGTGGGTATCGTAACTGCCAATGTTTTAACAGATTTTTATCAGAAGAAAAGACAGCTGTATAGTTTTTGCTTTAATTGCTATCATTAGTCAAAAATTGTAACATTCTTATTACAGGGCTACAAGGCCAGCACATTGTATCAAAGATAATTGTTTTACTAACTATCTCTAACAATAAGACATTACACAACCTATCCATTATGTTTTGACAACAATCTAGTAGAATATCATTGTTCAAGTTTACAATATGTGTTGACGTATGTACGTACATTGTAAATATAGTCATGTTTACATTTCATTCGATGGATTGATTTTGTTCTTAACAAACCTTTGTTCCATATTTAAAAAGTAACCAGCTGGAATGTTTAATTTTTTAATAGATAATGGCATGGGCAATTTTCTATTCTTTTTTTTTTATAATTGCAGAACCGAGGCTCTATAACTATGTAGGTTCCTCCAGTACCAAAAGTGCCTACTGTAATTCAAACTGTTACTTGAAATAAACTATAATTTGCATTACAAATACTTAGATGTACACAAAATATAATTTTCTAATTAGAAAGTGGTAGGCAGTGTAGACACAGAGACAATTTAATGACCTGAATATAAACCAAAGGCACATAAATACTTGAGAATAGTAAAACATGAGTTACATAACTATCTGCCATTAAATGTACTGGGTCACTACCTGGGTACTAGACAGCACAGTTAATAACCTAACAGCAATATATTTTATAACAAGTAATAAATTGTCTATGTAATAATTGAAGATAATATTCTTCATTTTGCCTAAAAGTAAGGTCATAGTAAAGTATGTTGTGTAGAGAGAAAAAAAGACAAAGATTCTAGAAAATATTGAAGATTCTGATTAGAATCTAATAATAATCTATTGTAATTAGTTTAACTTAGCACTTGATACGCTTTTATGAAAATCGATTCAATAATCTACTACAAATCATTACCATATTTACTTATCTCTAATCAATAGCCAAGAAAACTTGGTCAGTGGGTCGATAACTTAAATATTATTGACAAAAATCCTACTATATTACCTTAAAATTCTTTATTTAGGTCCTAAAGCTAGGACAAGTTAAAATGATACTAACTTGCTTATTTCTGACAGGCCAGTACTCCCAGTCTGTGGAAGCCACAAGGCGGTCAGTGACTCGTCTTAGGGGCGGAGGCCTATAGCTCAATTATTATGAAGAAAAGAGGTTGATTCACAAGAATTAGGTTGTATACTACAAATACTGGCCAGAAACACGCATCGCCTGCAGTGAAGGCGCAATGTATTCAGAGAAACGGGCACGTTTACCGGCTGTTCGGCCGCAGACAAATCATAACAAAACCGACGATAATTGTTTTCCGCGCAGCTAACATCCTATCGCATTACATAAAACACCTCCGTTATACAGTCTAGACACTCAAATAATCAGCCAACTTGAACTTGCTGATCGATAAAACACCACACCACAAACATAAATAAATCATTTGAATCATCACTTGTCCGTATTGATTATACCCGCTTAAATGCATAAATTAATCGATTTTCACCATTTAAGTACAAGTTTAAAACGTGAATATTTATCCTATTTCATAATTAGTACATTCAGTAATGCTAACGATACAGAAATAATGAATTACTTACCAAATAATGGTGCAGAGCTGCAATGGTGTCGGGAGTAATGCACTGAATGATTTATATTGCACTCTACGACTTACGTAATGATAATCTAATTTAAGTGGATAATTTTACGAATAACAGGTCAACGTTCTTAATTTGTGAATAGATAATTGCAAGATAAACTATTAAAACATGTAATAACCTTCTGCAAAGTGTTTCAGTTTCGCGATGGTTTTTGTACAGGAATGGTTTGGTTTTCTGACGCCAGAGGACGCTTCTGTAGCATATTCATTTGACATTTCAGTAAAGCTAACTAGTCTGTGGCCCATAGAATGCTGTGGCCACATTCCGAGTTAAGGCTCGTGCAGATCAGCGCGATATCGCGGGCGTGACAAGGGTCGCGCTGGCTGTAGCGCCCACGATTACGCGCCAGTTTTCACAAGCCTTTACGCCTTAAAGGGCTACACGGCTGCCAACCACGTCCACGACAGAGGTGACCTTGGTTGGTAACTGGCAGAGCTGTTTGAAATTTCCTCGTAAACCACCAACTCCACGGTTGTAAACCACCAAGGTCGCCTCTATTGGGACGCGGTTGGCAACCGTGTAACAAGCCCTTTAATCGCTCACAGCGCTCACATTGCGTACCGATTTATATAACACGATTATGACAGCTCAGAGATGTCAACAATTCGGAACGCTCGTGAACCATTGAGATAGTTAAAACACGGAGGCGCCGCGATATTCTATACATAAGTTTGCTTAAACAAATATGGGTGAAAAACGAACTAGAATGTGAAATATCGTGTTATTTCACTCTTTCTAATGTGGTAATCGTATTTGATAAAAGAGACAACAATATTTCAGTTGTTCCTCATAATGGCAACATTTTGTTGAGACGTAGTAACAGTTGTAGGTAAGTGCCATATCCGCCATAATATGCGACAAGTTCATGGTAGTTCTGCTGTCAAGTGGTTGTTTACTTTTTGTTTTATTGAGATTTGTGAGAAAATTACCTGGAGTTTTCCTTTAAAACTACATATATACGTTGGAAAACACCAATTCAACATGCCTGTGTGTTGTATTGTGAAGTGTGGTGCAAGAAAGAAGGAAAATCAACCTCAATTATCTTTGCACAGGATAGTAGCCGGTTTTCATGCAATAGTACATAAAGTGATAAACTTTCGATGAAAAAATTGCTAGGTGATCATTAAATACGGCTTAAATTTTAATATATGGGTTTATTTCCGTCCAACAGACCTTTTTATTATTTCATAATTTCATTCGTTTGTTTACAATGATATGTCATGGTGGAATAGTGTTGTACCGTTTCCGTAATAGTTTCTGATACTAGTTCCTTCGCTGCGCTGAAATGATATTGCTAGGTCCGGCCCGTGGTTTACAGCAAACTGTACTCTTTGGTTCATAGCACCGAGAGACCGTTCCGCAGAGTTTTATGTAGTGTATACGATTTTTTTGTTGAAGTTTTTAAGATGAACAATACTTTAGTACATACATTTTATGTAACTTTTATGATTTCCGTGGCTCACGCTAATAAAGATCCCAGTCCGCATGATTTTATCCGACATCTTCAACAATAATCGTCAAATTTCAGCCAATTTGCACAAAACTTTAATGAATTATACACTAAAACCGGAGTGATTCATGCGGAAGCATGAATCACTCCGTCCATTAGTGAAAATTGATTGAAAATCCGTTTAGTAGTTTTTGAATTTTTCGCGTTCAGACAGACATAAAAACAGACAGACGCGGCGGTGTACTTTGTTTTATAATATTGTTACGAGCTGGGTATGGGATAAATTAATTACTACCAATCAGACAATTAAATAACTTTATTAAACACAAAACACTTTATAACGCAATCACAAATACACTACTGATCACTACTGCATCGTGTGTCGGCGCTCCGGTTCTACACCGCCAATACTCACGAACATTCTGGCCAAGTGTAGAACGGCTCCAGAAAAACATCAACAAATAAACATTACCAGGAAATACAAAAGCAGTAGGTATAAAAACAATAACCCACCCGTACCGAACAAAAAAGTAGGCACCCTATGCCCCCGGCGCACGGTCGAAATCACAATGACGAGTCCCAACATTGTTTATAAGCAGCCACCCACTCAACTTCAAACCAATAACAATGGAATGCTTCCCGAAGCCTCCAGCGCAAACACACTGCAATCCGTGCCCCCCCGAAAGATCCCGCACGTACGACGCAACACTGCCCCCTCCTTAGACATGCTCGTCCCGAGCATCATTAGCCCCGTAGTATCGGGCCAATCGGTCTACATGAACAATCTTAGGCGCACCTCGTAGACCCTTCTGTATTCGGTAGGTGACATCGTTGATCCTAGTCACGACTCGGTATGGTCCATCCCAATTTGCTTGCAATTTCGGAGACTTCCCCTTGCTCCGCACTGGGTTATGTAACCACACCAGTGAACCCTCATCGAAACCCCTACTGTTTGCCTTGCGGTCATAACGGGTCTTCATCTTCTCAGACATCTGTTGGCCGGATTGTCGGATATGCTCATAAACGTCATTCAACTTGTTACGCAAATCATTTGCGTAATCTGTTACACTATGTGGAGCATCAGGGGGAGCTCCAGTGATTAAATCTGCAGGCAACCGTAATTCTCTTCCAAAGTTCGCGAAGGCTGGCGTCACAGTCGTACTTTCGTGGACTGCGCTGCGGTAGGACAGCAGAAACGGCTGTATGTGCTTGTCCCAATCCCTCTGCCTGCTTTCCACGACTTTTGCCAGATATCTCTCCAACGTTTGGTTGAATCGTTCCACCATTCCATCAGATTGTGGGTGGTAAGAGGTGGTTCTGGTTTTGTAGGTACCCATCAATCGACAAGTTTCCTGAAATACTTGCGATTCAAAATTCCTTCCTTGATCGCTGTGTATTTCTAAGGGTACTCCAAAACGACAGAAAACTTCCTGAACTAATTTATCTGCGACAGTTGTAGCTTCTTGGTTAGGAATGGCGAAGACTTCTGGCCACTTTGTGAAGTAATCCATGACCACCAGAAAGTACTTGTTTCCGTTCTCACTTTCTGGAAATGGTCCCGCAACGTCTAGTGCTATCCGTTCCCAAGGGGCTCCAACGTTGCACACTTTTAATGCACCTTGGCTGCGTGTGTGGGGTCCTTTCACGGCCGCACAACTGGTACATTTGCGACACCAGTCCTCCACATCATCTCGACAGTGGATCCAGTAAAAGCGTTCTCGAATTTTTAGTACAGTCCTTTTTACCCCCATATGTCCTCCTGAACATCCATCATGGTAGAGCCGTAGAACATCCGGTACCTTAGCTTTAGGGACAACCATTTGTAGATGACAGCTGTCCCCTCGAGTGTTTTCCCATTTACGGCACAAGACTCCATCCTGGATCACCAAGCTGTTCCATTGCGCCCAATAACTCTTCGTGATGGAACTCATCGCAGCCTCATCACTCCACTTAGGTTTAGGAGCACCAGCTTTGACCCACTCAAAGATCGGTTTGATGTCCGAGTCATTTTGCTGAGCCTGCTGTAGGTTTTCCTTCCATTCATCGCTGAGATCTGTTCTAAGCATCCTCACGGGCACTACTTCCTTAGTCTCTTGCCTGGCACAGTGCTTACAGTCTTCAGGACAAGGTCTTCTTGACAAGGCGTCTGCGTTACCGTGAGTTCTCCCACTGCGATGTTCAGTTATGAAGTCAAACTCTTGTAGTAGTTCAATCCATCTCGCCACTTGCCGTTCTGGATTCTTAAACTGTAATAGCCACTTCAATGCAGCATGGTCAGTTCGTAATTGGAATTTATGTCCCAGCAAATATTTACTGAAGTGCTGCAATGTCTTTACTACGGCGAGTAGCTCCCGTCTTGTAACGCAGTAATTTCTTTCTGGTTTGGATAAAGACTTGCTGAAGTAAGCTATCACAACCTCTTGGTCCCCTTTCCGTTGAGACAGCACGGAGCAGTAATACTGGAATTGGGGGCCCAATTCCAGTATTACTTGCATCGGTGTCAACTATGAAGTCATTTTCAGTGTCAGGATATCCCAAAATAGGTGTATTGCACAGACGTTTCTTTAATTCCTGAAATGCGACGTCGCAGTTCTCGTCCCAACAGAATTGTCGCTTTTCCTCAGTGAGTTTGTGCAGAGGTTTCGCAATGTCGGCAAAATTCTTGAAAAACCTTCGATAGTAGGAGCACAAACCCAGAAATGCTCTGACCTGTGTCTTGTCTTTCGGAACTGGCCAATCCTTGACGGCGATTACTTTTTCTGGGTCTGTTTGAACACCTTCCCCCGAAACTATGTGTCCTAAAAAGTTTACTTGTTGTCTGAAAAACGAGCACTTTTTCGGACTTAACTTGAGATTTGCTGTTTGGATTTTCGACAGCACTCGGTTGAGATTTTTAAGGTGATCTTCAAATGTACGGCCCACGATGATAATGTCGTCTAGATATAAAAGACATGCGTCTCCAGTCAATCCGGCGAGTACTTGCTCCATCAACCTTTCAAACGTCGCAGGAGCATTGCATAAACCGAATGGCATAACTTTAAACTGCCACAACCCTTTTCCTGTTGAAAATGCAGTTTTCTCCTTATCCTTGGGGTCTATTTCTACTTGCCAGTAGCCACTTTTCAGGTCAAGTGTGGTAAACCACTTCATACCAGACAGCGTATCCAGTGTGTCATCGATCCTAGGCAGCGGGTAGCTGTCCTTCTTCGTGACGTCGTTCAGTCTTCGATAATCCACACAGAAGCGCATACTGCCGTCCTTTTTCTTTACCAGGACCACAGGAGAACACCATGGACTCGATGAAGGTTCTATAACACCGTCCTTCACCATTCCCTCAATCATGGTTTCCACCTCTTTTTCTCTTGCAACTGGCAGTCTTCTTGGTCGCTGACGGATTGGTAACTCGTTGCCTGTATTAATCTTATGCTGAACAAGTCCAGTTCTCCCTATGTCAGCGTCGTTTGAAGAGAAAGTGTCGGCGTACTGAAGTAACATCTTCTTAGCCTTGTCCATTTCTCCTTTAGTTAAATCGCAGTTTTCCAAAAGCGTTGACACGTCAAATTTTGCACTACCAATTTTATTTCCGGTAGGCGGATCCTGCAATTGACGCATCCAAGCTACTTCCTCGCAAGTACCGATCAAGGTACCCTTCTTGATCACATGCTCCTTGTCACTTGGATTCAGTATGCGTACTGCTGAGACGTTGGTGGCCTTGACCAGAGTACGTGCCATCTTCCATGGGAAGTCATTGTTCACCCTTTCTATCAGAACACTTCGATCTTTGTGTCTAGAATTCTGTGGTAAACTAATTGGCACAATTGTTTCTGATCGGCGAGGAAGAACAATCTCTTTCAAGCAGTACACTTTTCCTGATGGTGCACCTTCCATGAAGACTTCATCTGAACCACATTTCAATACTCCTTGATCAACGTCGATCTCGCAACGATGTTTCCGCATGAAGTCCAAGCCCAAGATGCAATCGTCCACTATATCGGCCACGATGACATTGTGCTGGTAAGTTCTATCACCCAATTTCAACTCCACCTCCTTCTTGCCTCGGACGATTATGTGCTGACCGGTGGCTGTTAGTAATCGAATACGGTCGTGGTTATCGACGTAGTTCCCAAGAAACCGACTTACTAGGTGAGAATTGACGACCGTGTGAGAAGCTCCAGTATCCAACGTCAGTTTGCATGGTGTTCCGTTGACTTCGCCTTTGATGGTCAGGCTGTTCCCATCATGTGCTTGCGAGATCAAGATTCTCGGGGCTCTCTCAATACCAGCCAGCACCCGCCCCCCAGTCCTGGCATTTACTCGTTTCCCTGCTGTGGCTGGGCAGTCACTTCAGCCACCCTTCCCTGCTAGTCTTCTCTCGGGGTGCTGCGCTTAGGACAGCTTGACCGAAGATGACCCCTTTCTCCGCAAGTGTAGCACCTAGGACTGTACCCTTGCGGCCGGTCGCGTACAGGTGATGCTACAACCTCCCTGACGCGGTGCGTTTGGTGGTCCTGCCTCACTGCCTCTACTTCTAAGGCATGGGCCAAGGCGTCTTTCAGCGTCTCATGATGCCCAAGTCTCACAGCGGCTCTAACTTCTAGGTCGCGTATTCCATCAACGAACGCTTGTACCAGATTCCCATCGATAAGTGCAGGGGCAGACTGGTATGCTTTCCGAACCAGCTTTTCAACTTCGAGGGCCCACTGCTGTAGGTTCTCGGCACTACGTTGAACACGATCCTTCAACTTAGCACGAAATACGTGCTCCAGGTGCGCGTCGCCGTATCTGGACTCTAACGCCTCCAGCAGCTGCTCGTAGGTTACATTCTTGCCGAGCGCCTCAAGAATGTTTAGGGGCTGGTCTCGGAGGCCCAAGGTGAGCGCGGTCATGGCTTGCGGTTTTGTCCATCCATTCGCCTTCATAACGGCCTCAAATTGAATTTTATAAGCCGACCACGAAGATGTGCCATCGAATGGAGGCACCTTAAAGCCCCGCACTGAAGGTGCACCAACTACTGAAGCTGCAGTCACGTCTCCAGTCTTCAGTTCCCCCAAAGCCTTCTTCACCCCAGCGATCTGAACTTCGGCTTCTAAGAAGCGATTCTCGTGCTGCTGTACCTGATCCTTCATCACCTTTAGGTCTTTGCCAAAAGTTGCATGAAGATCCTTTATGAGGAGCATCTGCTCGTCTTGGCGGCGGATCTGCTCCTCTTTGTCTTTTTGCAACTGCTCTTCCAACCGGCGAGCCTGTTCCTCTTGGCAGCGGACTTGCTCCTCTTTGTCTCGCTGCAACTGCTCTTCCAACCGGCGAGCCTGCTCCTCTTGGCGGCGGACTTGCTCCTCTTTGTCTCGCTGCAACTGCTCTTCCAACCGGCGAGACTGCTCCTGTAGCAGCGCCATTAAAGCTGACAAGTCTGGCGCCATTGATGCTGTAGAAACTGCGGATGGGCCAGCGACTGGCACTGACGTAGGCTGGACACCACCCGGTGTCTGTGTTGGAGAATGTCCAAACCGCCTTTGGTCCATGTCCTGCTGTCGCTGACTCCTGGTACGGATACCGTCCGTGTCGTCCTTCGGTAGAATTGGCATAATTTATCCCTCACTTCTGACACCAAATTGTTACGAGCTGGGTATGGGATAAATTAATTACTACCAATCAGACAATTAAATAACTTTATTAAACACAAAACACTTTATAACGCAATCACAAATACACTACTGATCACTATTCGCTCAGATATCGCACTTCTAGTTCACTTCGATTCGCTTCGATGTATCGCCTAAATTAGACTGACTGCATCGTGTGTCGGCGCTCCGGTTCTACACCGCCAATACTCACGAACATTCTGGCCAAGTGTAGAACGGCTCCAGAAAAACATCAACAAATAAACATTACCAGGAAATACAAAAGCAGTAGGTATAAAAACAATAACCCACCCGTACCGAACAAAAAAGTAGGCACCGTATGCCCCCGGCGCACGGTCGAAATCACAATGACGAGTCCCAACATTGTTTATAAGCAGCCACCCACTCAACTTCAAACCAATAACAATGGAATGCTTCCCGAAGCCTCCAGCGCAAACTCACTGCAATCCGTGCCCCCCCGAAAGATCCCGCACGTACGACGCAACAATATGTAAGGATGTGTATTATTCCGAATGTTCATTTATGATAAAATTGTTAAAATTTTAATTCACTAATGCCCGTTTTCACCGACAGCTAAGTGACACTTAAATGAATACCTAAATAAAACTGCACTGTTTTTCAACTCTCAGCGCTGAGTCTACCGTTGAAAATCCAACAGTGAACTTTTATTAGGGATTCATTTAAGTGTCACTTAGTGAAGGTGAAAACAGGCATAAGACTTGCATGCTCACTCGATACTAAATATTTGGCTTTGTTTAAACGTTCACTTGCCAAACATTAGGTTTGCGTTACAAATATTTGTGAAAACTTTATTTGCTAAGTAATAATTCTATAAATGAAATTATAATTATGCGGAAAATTGTTTGAGAAGTGATAAATTGTCAATACTCGTTTTTTTCTGTTACAACGGATTCAACCGTGATATCTAGTAAGATTCGTTATACTATTACGTACTAGTATCGATACTCGAAATAGTAACACCATGTTCCCTGAATGACACAACCCTAGCATTGGCAGTCATTTTATGCGACATTTTGAGTTGTAGGTATGCACCTTTTTTTTGTAGGTATTTCCAGTCCATACTTATTAAATGTCTATGTCGTGAACGCGCTCACATTGCTCGCTCAACGTGAAAACTTATAATATAACTCCAAACCTAGCACAAGATGGTTGGATTACAGTAATTTCTTTTAGTATACACGAAAAATGTCTTCTGATTCTTTATTTAGGTGGCGATTGTAGTCAGAAGCACAATTTCGAAAATGCCACGTTATTTTAAAGATATGATGCAACTCAGTACAAAATAGCACAACTATCATTTATGACAGCGCTCACGGTGATATAATAATAATTTAGGGCATGATCGGCGTTTTCGCAACATGGGGCATGTTATGACGTCATGTATGACGATTCATGGCACATCATTATCGCGATCACGCTAATTCGGTACGGGTGTTAGCACGCTCAAATCGATTACAGCATAACTCGGAACACAGCCTGTGTTTCAGTAAAAGTTGCGTTCAAATGATTTTTTTAGTAACGAATAAGTTTTACAAGAGTTTTACATTGTTCTCTTTCTAAACTTGTAAATTATATAAATGAAAAATAGATTGGATTCTGTTGCATTTTGATTTGTTAAAATTATGTATCCTGTAATATTAAATAATCTTATTGAATTCGGAAAACGCGAACGCAAAAGAAAATATACTTCTAACGTAAAATTAATATTTTTGACATTGACATTGTTGTCAGTCGAAAACCGCGGTTACCGCAATCTTCAGTTATTAACCCAGTGTCTTATATAAAATATAATAGTAGTCTATGCCCAGTGTCTTGGTATTGTTTTACGAAGTTTAAAAATCGTTAAATTTCTAATTATGATACCCAGTGCTCGAACAGTGCGTTTAGCCAGAGAAGTGAAAAACTTTGAAACAAAACCTCCTTGGGGGATAGTTTGCCATCCAAGAGAAGAAGACATCTACGATGTTTTGAACTTCACTTTGCAAGGTCCTAAAGGATCACCGTATGAGAACGGATCGTTTAAATTGACCGTTACTATACCACAGAAGTATCCCTTTGAGCCACCACTCGTTAAGTTCTCTACGCCTGTTTATCACCCCAACATCGATAAAGGTAACAACAACAAGTGACAACAACACTGACATAGTTACATTGGTAGTTCTTGCCGCCACTTTGTATAGGTACTACGCTAAGAGAATTTTAAATGTCCTTACACTTATTTATTACTAAACCACAGAACATATTTATCATGATGCTGCGGCTACATTGTCGCGTTATCGCGAACTATACTTCGCGCGCTCTCTCGCTGAGCAACAGAGAGCGCACGAAGTAAAGTTCGCGATAACGGGACAATGTAGCCCCATGTAAAAGTAACAATAATACTCAAGCATTTTTTGAAATATTTTTATTTATTTTACTTTTATTTTAATCAATCTACTTAAGTAGAACATTGTTAGGAAATTATTCACCCAGTAGTTATTATATTATAGGATTTTGTGTTATGAAAGATTGCATTTTTAATCCTTTTAAGATTTTATTACAAACATAAGTATTTATAATATTTATTACATACATAAGTATTTATATATCATTTCACTTACTGTTACAGGTGGCAGAATATGTATGGACATGTTAAAAATGCCTCCCAAAGGTGCCTGGCTGCCCACCATCACACTGGAGACTCTTCTAGTGTCCCTCCAGACTCTGATGGCCAATCCTAACCCTGACGACCCGCTCATGATGGATGTAGCCAACGAATATAAGTACAACATAGACAAATATCTGGAAAATGCTAGAAAACATACTGAGAAATATGCCAAGGGATAAAATTTATTGGTTACTTTTCAAATTTTTGTATGATTAGATTATGTGAGTTACAGTTAGTATTTTTATCTCACAAAGCTGAGCGCTTTGTAGTATAAAAATACTGTACACTAATTATCTACTTGATAAAAATCTTAAATTCATGCAGTGACAGACAACGCACTAGCGCAAGAAGCATGAAACTAGAATGGGCAAAAGTGTTCCAAATCTCCACCACTAAGAAACCTATATAAATGAATACTCAATTATATAAGGAATAATTTTCATTAATTTTCACTGTCAATAAAAAGTTAAAGCTAAATGAAAATTAGTATATATTCAGTTATTTTAGCAAGCTACTCAATTGATTTTTTAAATGAGGTGTCATTGAATTTGACTTGACACCTTGAGTGACGCTGGCCTTATATATTTTGGTGTAAATTTGGACCACGTCCCATATTTTTTTGCCCTATATCCATTTGCACAAGACTTACCATAAATATTGAAAAAGAGCACAAAAGAAGGATTTTTTTAAATTCAAAGGGGGTTAAATAGGGGATGATGGTTTCATTATGGGAGACCTTCATTTTTGTCAGTAACTAACAAGACCTAATTACTTATTTAATCAAAAGAGGCCTTTCTTCAGTTTGTTTCCTTTCTTTAATTTTTTTTTTGTGTATTGTGTATGTCCAAGATTAAATTAGATTTAAGATTTTTACAGTTTTACATTATTTGTGGAAGGCCTAGGGGTTTTGACTTTGGACTTCTGTAACAGTGAATGATTTTTTTAAATTGAGGTGGGATTTTGTTTCTTCTATTATAAATTGCAATGTTTACCAAAATTTGTGCTTTTGATTTTTAGCATTGAAAATGCTTTTCGATCGCTCAGTACGGGTACCCATTTTCAAGAAAAATACGACCATGGGCTAGCGTCTAATTATTAAGATAGAGAAATGAAAATGGTATCAAAATATGCGTTACTGAAAAGTGCGACCGGGACTCGCACTTTTCTTGAAAACGGGTACCTAGGGTAGGTACCTGAACTGAAGCAATCGAAAAAGCACTTTCAATGCTATTCCTATCAAAACCAGAATGGTATCATTTTGAAGCCCTTCAAATTCTCCAGGATACTTTTATATTAATAATTTTCTTCTTTATTTAATTTTCCATAATTAACTTATTTTTACTGATTACTATCTCTATGTAAATAAATATGTTAAATTAATTTTAGTAAACAATAATATTCTACAGCCTAATATGTATTAAACTATGTGAACTGTTCCAAAAATCTTTACTTTAATTTTTTCAAATCTATATCACAATTTTTTAATAGGTAAACCTTTTTAGATATATTATTAGCTGAACATTTAGATTTTTTTAATTTCATTGACTGTAACAGAAATCAGAGGTCTCATGTTTTTACCGCTCCAGGTACTCCACTCTATGTTTAGCAACAAAAGACATGACAAAACACAATCATTTACATCATGTCAAATATGATGTTCATGTTTAGGGCATTTGTTGTAATTTAAGTAGGAGATTGTATAAAACTGTACAGAAAACAGCCTGTCAGTACTAAGTAACAAATGCGCTATGAAATTGAAAACCACCCAAAGCCGACGTACGCACGGACGTAATAAAATCGCGGCGGGATTTAACAGCGCACTAGATTTTCAACTCTCGGTGTTAAGCCGAGCGTTGAGAATCCAACGCGCTGGGACGTAGGTACTCTGGTCACAGCGCGTTGAAAAAAACACACTGTTGGTTTTTCAACTCTCGGTGGGTAAACAGAGCGTTGAAAATCAAGTGGCAACGAAAAAAATTGGCACTGGCACTCCGGGAGTGTCGACAGAAGTGAAAACTTGAACAATTAGGTTCATTTTTGGAATCATCAGGAAATATTTGCATACAACATTGATCCGTAACGTAATATAAATAAAGAGCATAAGGGCGTTTACAAAAATGAGGTGTCGTCAGTGTTGCGAAATCAATGGTTTAGTCCCATTTCAAGAATGCTCAACTCGCCTAAAAAAGTTTCCACATCAAAAATCGCCGCGATTTTATTACGTCCGTGCGAACGTGGACTTAGGCGCGACCTCCATGAGCGAGAGAATCGCGGCGATATTCTAGCTGTGCCATCAAATTCTCGCCGCGATTATATGGCCGTGTCGAGATTGCTCCAGTTTCTATTGTATTTGATGCCACGGGCGTGAGCGTGACTATCACCGCGATCATAGAAAAATTTATAGCCGCGATACTTTCGACCGTGTATATGGCGCCTTACTCCTTTGACAGAAGCCAATCAATGGATATGGATGTGAGGTTGATTGTACACATAAATAAAGAGACTGGAAAATACTATTTTTAATAAATATTTCTTTACTATTTATTGTTTTATTTACACGATTACAAACTGTAAATAAATATTGCTGATTATTACATTAAGTATTGTGATTTATAATTCCAATAAAGGCATTTATGAGAATTTATTTATTGTAACTATTATAATAATATAATGATGGAAGACTTGAAATTGTAGGTATATCATCCACTTCTAGACAGTGGTTTGTGGTGGAGAGTCATACATTACATATGGTGATTACATATGTATTTGGGACAGTTTGCCTAACTTTATTGCTAAATGAAGTAAACTCTTGCCGATCAGACGCTTCAGGCGAGTGAAGGTTCATTTTCGTTTCAATCCAAATTCATACGACACCGACAATATTATACAGGAATCCGTTCCATCCGCACCTTTCATGTAATGTTTCGATTATTGTGTAGGCGAGTGAATTAAATATCATTGGATCGGTTCACTAATGAATGCATTGAGTTCTGACTTCAGACGTTTCATTTCGAATGAAAGTCAACAAAAACTGGCCAAGTGCAAGTCGGACTGGCACACGAAGGGTTTCGTACCACAAAATTGAACCCTAGGTTACCGAAACAAGATAAAGGTTAAAAAAAAGAACTGGCACTCCGGGAGTGCCAACAGAAGCGAAAACTTGAAAAAAATCGGCACCGCGGTAATCACACTTCGGGAACCCTAAAAATGAAAGAAAGCGAAGCGTCTGATATCGGTCTAATGGTGCTACAAGCATAATAATTAATGGTAGACTAGGACAAGCGCGTATCATAGCCAAAAGATATACACTAATTAACTTCCCCTATGTCGATCCATAGACCAAAAGGCTATATAATTATTGAGTGAAATATGCAATAAAATATTCATACGAAACAAGCACATGTTTACAAATTGATTTCAAACATAATTAGTAATATTAAAGACATAATATCATTATTTAGTTAAATTAACTTAAAAATTATTATTTTGTGAGAAATTGAGTAGAACAAAGGCCTGTTCAGATATAAGAGCGATATCGCTGTCGCGCTCGGTTGCGATAATGCGTCAGGCGATATCCCCTACCGAGCGCTACAGCGATATTCGCGTACCAGTTCGGTATCGCAACCGAGCGCGACTGCGATATTACGTATATCTGAACAGATCTTTAGGCCTGAAACTGCGTTAAGCGGACGTCCGCGCGGTTCCATACAAAAGTGCTCCGTTGCGGGGACGCGCGGGCGTCCGTCGCGGGTAAGCGAGTCCCGCGCTCGCGCCACGTATCCCGCCTCCGTGTGACGGTCGCCTGCGCGGGGCACGCGCGGTTCCCGCCAGCAGTTTTGCAATGTAATCCTATCCTATCTACTATTAAACGAACAATATTTGTATATATATATTTGTAATCACGTTCTCGTAACCTGCTGTAACGATTTCGATGAAAGTTGCAATAATGGGGTTTACGGGGGCGAAGAATCGATCCAGCTAGGTCTCCTATCTAGGAAAATTTGTTTTTCTCCGTATTTTTACCCAAGAAGAGATCGGTTGCCCAAAGGTTAGAACAAGGTAATAAATAATGACATGGCAGCTTGGAATTAGTATATACTATACATGGGATTAGTATGAACTATCCTATACTATTAAATGAGCTTTCTCTATTTTCACCAGAACAGAGATCGGTCGCCCAGGTACTAACATATTAAGTTCTCCCTTGACACGACTGTGCATGCACACCGTTAAAATTGAACTAGCGATACTGCGTAAATAAAATAATCCGTTACCCGCGACGGGGGCCGTCGCGTTCCCACGGAGCCCATCCGCTTGTCCACGCGCGTAGACACGCGACGGGTGCCCGTCGCGGGCGCCCGCTTAACACAGTTTCAGGTCTTAGGGTTGGAACGAGGCGATAACTAGGCAATAAGCAAAACCTAGTGACTAGTAATACTACCTGCAATAATGGAATCAACTTAAGACAAAGGTTATTTTATTATTTCTGATTATGGGGATCGGCCTCCTTCATCCTACAGTTAAGTATACACATTTAGAAGCAATGTTTAGGAGTAATAGGTCTCGATCAACCTACTGTCTTGTAGGTTGGACTTCTATAGGTACCTTCAAGCATCATTTTCGACTGTCAAATTTTGTTTGACAGTTTTCACCGTTGCTGGGAAAAACCGCCTAGGCGCGCGTTATACGGTGTCTCACATTTGACGGAAGATTCGTCGGGCCTTACTTCGTTAACTTCCAGTTAATACGCTCGACGAACTAACGCATTATTGTTTGAGTGTGTAAGATTGAATGTTTTATTAACAGACTTCCAAAAAGGAGGTTCGTAGCGTAAGCTTGTTTGTTTTGTTTTTATGTATATCCACCGATTTCTTCGTCAATTATGGACCGATTTTGAAAATTCTATTTTTGTTTGAAAGGGTATGCTCCCAAGTTGGTCCCATATAAATTTTATTAACTTTGTTTGGATAGTTTTTGAGTTGGCTTCAATAATACGTATTTTTTTCCAACTTAGTATGTGGATGATATGTGTAGTTCATGTCACTGTTATTTACATAGCAGGTAGTGGTATTCGAATTTGTGTACCACAACGAAAAAGAGAAAAAGAAAAACTTTTTACAAAAAAAAAAAAAACAACCGACTTACAAAAAAACAAAACACTACAAAGCAAGAATAACTTTAATTTCGGAAGTCGGTGGCAAAAAAAGAAAATTCAAAATCAAAGATACCATTTTCCGAAATTAAAGTATAATATTTCTCGCTTTGTAGTGGTTTTTTTGGAAGTCGGTTGATTTTTTTTTGTAAAAAGTTTTTATTTTTCTCTTTAAAAGTTTTTTATCTACCTTGTCCGTTCTGGGGTTACGCGACGTATCTTCCGTCACTTGTGCGACCACCCATGTTACTATCGAAATACATAACATTAAGGTATAATTGACAATGTGATATAATTTATATTTATGCGCGGTTTCTAGAACAAAAATTATCAACGTGTTATAATTAAACGCAAGTTAAGCGATGCGATTGGCTGTTGATAAATCATTTAACCAATTTCAGCAGGATACGCGCGCTTTAAATTTTTTTTTTTTTCCAATTGTTTGTGATGGTTTTCATTCCAGAAACTGAGTATTAATCCAGTGATTAGGTGATTTTTGTATAAGCACTCTACTTCTTTATATGTTCTTTTCATGGCCAGAGCTTCTTTCTAATATATGCAGTAAGCAAGCTAAAAGAAAACATTACTGTTCTAATATTCAGCCTGTATCTGTGCTACTATCGTCACCAGAACTCGCACTCTCTGTTTCTGAAGAACTACTGTTCCTTTTAAGTTTTCTACCAGAGTTTTTTGAATTTTCCGCATTGGCAACACTAGGCTCTTTATTATTATTACTCTCATCACTAGTCAGATCTTTTTTCTTGGATTTCTTGCCAGTTTCACTAGTAGTAGGTTTTAGAGTTTCTGTGGAAACTGTGGCGACCATCTTAGACTCTGGTCGAGTGTCAGATGGTTTGAAGTCTTCGTCATCATCCTCTTCTGCTGGTCGCCTGTTTGCTATTGATGCTGCTACTGCCGTTTTGTATGCTTCTGGATACTGGGTGCTGAAATGAATAAAGAATTCATTAGCATATTTATTAGGATGATGCATCCATTATTATATTCGTAAAATTACTTTGGACCAACCAAAGCAGTTTTACTTTGCTGATATTTCCAATATACCTATTAATTCTTTTCAAAGGAAAGACTTTACGCCAAACATGTTGGTTTCAACAGTTTCAAGATAAAATGTGACATGCATTTCACACAGATTCCTAAATTAATTAGGTGTACTAGGAGTACCTTTATGTAGATATTGAGAAATTGAGCTTTGGACTTTTTTATTGTAGTTACTAACATTAGCCTCAGGATTTCTTTACTACCACAGATCTCTGTGGTCTGAAAACAAAAGGTAATTGATTTAAAACTAGCTGCAAACCTTAGTTTAGTCTTGATGGCCCTAATCTTCTTGAATATGAACTCTAGATCCTTTCTCATTTCCAGAAGCAGCTGCGTGTGTTTCTTGAACTCTGTGGAGGCAGCTCGGAGACGGCTGGCAGACAGCTGGTTGCAGTTTGTGAGCATCTCTGTTGTTTTCTCAAAACGTTGTAGCCTGGAATTTTAGTAAAGTTTGAGATTATGAAACTGGTTCCTTAATATTTTTCCTACACCATGAAACAAACTGGGGACCTTTGTAATTTCAATTTGAAGTGTGAGACAGGGAAATAATAAGCAGTATTATAATAGTAAGTATTGCTTAAATGCTCTTTTCATAAAGTCCGCCCAAGACCTCCCACTGACCAAGTCATCTGTACCTACTTCAGAGGTGGTTGGTATACAAAAAGGAGTCTTTTATTTTGACAATAATACAGTACCTACTGGGAGTTTTCATAATTGCGTCTTGTTGCTTAAATGTACCTACAGTTAAGTGGTGGTACCAAATAATGAGGCAGTAATAAAATCTCATTCTGTAGTGTGTTACATCCAAAAGATTTAAAGTAAAATAATCATAATAAACTTACATATTTTTCTGTGCCCTAATAACAGTTTCCACATCGTTTTGATTCACCATTCCCGCCAAACCTTGGACGAACACTTCAGGAGCGGAATAGTTTTGGAAGCATTCTATGGAAAAGTCACTCTCTGGTGTGTCGTTTGCCATTTTATCATGCTTTTATAATATAAAGGACGAAAAATAAATCAATAATAGTCGATCGTCACTAACGTCAAGTTATGAAACTTCAGCAGTTTAACATTGACATTTGTCAGCTGGGTGCGTTCAGTTCACTGTTCAATGAGTAGATCCTCCTGCCATTTTTCACGATAGATGGCGCATCGTCATTCAGGATTATTATATTTTCTCGAAATATGCCTGTGTGTGCTGTACCAGGATGTACTAACCCAGTGTTCATTTAATTTCCAAAGATACGCTACGCTAAAAAAAAGTGGGAAACTAAAAGAGTAAAACTAAAAGTAACTTTGTATATGTTGTTTGGTAATCTTCAGCTTTGTAGTGGAGCTATTAACGTTTTAGTAAAGTCCTACAGCAGGAACGTCAATTGCTTGGATTTCAGAAGCTAGGGAGCTTTGATTGCCTAAATTAAAACTTCAGTCATAGATAACCTAAAAAATAAAGAATACCATTAATAATTAAAGTAATATATAAGATTTATATTAATAATAATAAGACTATAAGACGGCCTATGACTCGGTGCCACATACATGGCTCATGAGGGTACTGGAGTTGTATAAAGTAGATACAACTCTGCGCACCTTCCTGATGTCGTGTATGGGGCAATGGAGGACGGTCCTTCGCTACCCAGGATGTCGACAGACCCAGGGGAATGACTAGCCTGTATGGATTAAACGGGGAATATTCCAGGGCGACAGTTTAAGTCCACTTTGGTTTTGCTTAGCTGTGAATCCTCTAAGCACACTGCTAGAGGATTCAGGTCTGGGATATAGGCTGAGGAGAGGTAGTCAGGTCATATCTCACCTCCTCTACATGGATGACTTGAAACTCTTTGCCCCCAACAAGTTGCGACTGATGGAGCTACTGAAGGTAACTGAAACATTCAGTGGCGCCATCAGGATGGAATTTGGTGTGGACAAATGTGCAGTCATGCATGTAAAGCGAGGGGAGATTATGGAATCCGAGGGAATCCAACTCTTGGACTCCATACACCTTAGATCCCTCTCCTCAGCCGAAAACTATAGGTATTTGGGTATGTCGGAATCGTTAGGCATCAACGTTGCTGACATGAAGCAATCGTTGAAGGAGCGCTTCTTTGGTCGCCTGAAGAAGGTATTAATTAGTTTTCTTTCAGGCGGAAACAAGGTGCACGCCATAACGGTTGGGTCATGCCGGTCTTGATGTACTCTTTCGGCATACTCAAATGGACTCAGACCGAACTTGACGCCCTGGATAGGAGGGTACGTACACTCCTGACCGCAAACCGGATGCATCACCCACGTTCATCAGTGATGAGACTGTACATCCCGCGGAAATGCGGAGGTCGAGGGTTTTTAAATGCAAAGACCCTCCACAACCGCGAGGTGTGCAGCCTCAGGGAATATTTAAGCCGATGTGGGTATGCACCGAGATGTGGTCACAGTGGACAACGGGCTCACCCCGGTCTCCATGGCTAAAGAGAACTGGCGCAAACCTGTAGTGCTTACTACAGATGACCGCAAGGAGGTATGGCAAAGCAAGGCGCTTCACGGGCGCTTCTATCGGGCTCTTCACGAGCCCGGTGTAGATTTCTTAGCGTCCGTATTCTGGCTACGTTTCGGTGACCTTTTCAGGGAAACCGAAGGTTTCATCTGTGCAATTATGGACGAATTTATCTTGACGAATAACTACCGGAGACATATTATGAAGGACGGTACGGTTGACGTGTGGCGGGCATGTCATCGTCCGGGTGAGTCCATCAGACATATTATCTCTGGTTGTTCGCGTCTAGCTAACGACGAGTACTTGCACAGACATAACCAAGTGGCCAGGATTATTCACCAGCAACTTGCTTTGAAATATAAACTTGTAGACTCTGAGATATCGTATTACAAGTATGTGCCCGACCCAGTTCTCGAAAATGACCATGCCACGTTGTACTGGGATCGGTCTATCATTACTGACAGGACTATTGTTGCCAATAAGCCTGATATAGTGGTGATAGACCGATTAGCGCGCCACGCAATGATAGTCGATGTTACCATTCCACATGACGAGAACCTCGTGAAAGCTGAGAAAGAGAAACAAATAAAATATCTCGACTTAGCACACGAGGTTGTTGACATGTGGAATGTGAGCTCAGCTATCATTGTGCCGATTGTCGTAACGGCTAATGGCCTAATGGCCAAAAGCCTCAATCAACATCTCTCGAGGCTCTCGTTAGGCGGTTGGATCAAACGCCTGATTCAGAAAGCAGTACTCCTCGATTCGGCCCGCATTGTGAGGAGGTTCCTGTCTCTGCAGCCCTAACCACCGGTAGCTTGGACCCTGCTCCCGACACCGGCGGAACTCTATTTTTTATATTTGTCGGAGTTGATTGTGAATAATAATTGTGGGTAGTCAACAATTTGGTATGATTTGTTTTTCTAATTATTAATTTAGGTGATTTTTACTTTATACTTTATTAATTTAGGTGATACACTTTTTAATTGGGTGGCTTGGCCACTATACGAACTGAGACCCTAAAAGTCTGTTCGATTGTTACTACCTATTCACCTACTTTATCTTGTTATTAATTACCATTTGTATTGTGTTTTGCCTTATATAATGTAACCAGTACCTACTATATTAAAAACCCTGTAATTGTTTATTCAGTATTGTTAATCCCATTGAAATGGGAACTCCAAACCCTGACGAAATACCTCTCGGCACTCCTGATCCTACATATTTTTAAATGTTTTTTTTTCAATACTTTTTATTTTAAGAAATATTTAAAAATGTAAATAAATAAGATATAAAATGAATAAACAAAAAGTAATATTCTCTTAATTTTCTTACTATGAGTCAAGTAACTATTAACACGTTATAACTAAAAAAATATCCAATTCTAGGCCTAGCACTGAGAAAAAATATTTTATTAGATAAAATTCTACCTCTAAATAAAATTTGATTTCTTTCCAGTAATCCTTGCTCCTCGTTTGTTTAGTTCGTCTTTACATTTTATAAGCTTCCAGGCACAATATATGTTAGCAATAACTATGGTGGATCGGATTCAACACAAAAAATTGACTAATAAGGCCCTTTCTTCATTGGTCGGTACGGTATCGCTTCGGTACCGATTCTGTACCGTTTCGGTACTGCTTATGTTTCCTCATTGGTCGGTAAGCACTTGTACCGAAACGGTACCACACGCGCGCATGGCTTTCATTTAGAATTCCAAATTCAAATTAATTCTATTGGTACAAGAGCCCATGACCAAATTTTTGCCTTATCGGTTTACGAATAAAATCGTATATAATCGATAGATTTGGTTATTCTGAAATTCAATAATCATGATTTTAAAAATTTTCCGCGCGCCGTCTGACCTGACCGCATTTTTAAATAGGTAAAAAAAAGCCTTACTGTTTTATTTAGAAACCGAAAACACAATTTTCAGAAACCAGTAGCGTTACACGTACCCAGGAGACCATACTTGAAAAAAATATAAATGAGGCAAAAAATAAAACCCATAGCAACCCGTCTGAAAATCTTATTTTCATGTGAACATGGGTTAGTTAATGCGAATAAATAATTTTTCAAAAGAAAATGTGAGCGTCTTATGTGTTGAAACCATTTTGAAAAACTTTAGCGATTGGTGACATATAGTATTCTGTCTGAAAAGTGTTGGACATAATGAAGAAGGTTGTGCAGATGTAGACAAAAATGATATCAGACAAATTTAATGTCTCACGTTATTAATCAGACAACTATTCGATGATTAGAAGTTATTAATAAATCATATTGCGTCGTTTTTACGTACGATTAATAAAGAGTTTAAGTACTCGGGTAAGCTACCATCGAACTGAAATGAAAATGTTTTTTTTTTTATAAATTGGACAAAAGGAAACTGGAATAACGTTTCCTGAGGCATAGGAGCGTAACAAGCACCGCGCATTTGTTGGGCGGCTCCTAAACGTTGTTTTGCGTTTTGGAATTATAGGTGACATTAAAAAACTCTGAAAACAGGTTTTAAGTAACCCCGGTAAATAAAAAAGATATTTAAAAAAAATACCAGGTTGCTATTAGACACATTGGTTAAACATTTTGACATTTTTGATCATGCGCTAGGGCCATATTTGATACTCAAAATGTCTTAAAACAAACTTTTTCGTAATAAATTACGAAAATTATGTACATTTTTAATATCAGACATATTGTGATGAAACCGTCTGCCTATTTTTTTGATTTACATAGCAGTAATGGGCTCCCATAAAACTGTGATGTTTCTGACGGGTACTGCCCACCGAGTCGGGTTCAGAATCATCAAAACTAACGATGTTATACGGTTTTGGCTGTAAAACGATGTGACATGGTTTTGGTCATGGGCTGTCGTACTATATAATTTACTGGCTTTTACGAGCGGCTTCGCCCGCGTGCCGTTTGAAAATTATCCCACGGGAACGTTCTATCAGGATAAAAAGTATCCTAGGTATGTATATTTATTTCATCCAAATCCGTTCAGCTGTTTTAGCATGAAAAACGAACAAAAAACAAACATACAAACTCACTTCGCATTTATAATTTTATATATATATAATGCGCTTGGTAAGCTTTCGGTACCGATGCAGTAAAACGCGTAACGTTACGCGGTACCGAAACAATGTCACACCGCAGACGTACCGACCAGTGAGGAAAGGGCCTAATGTAAACAAAGCGAAAATGATTTGACAGCGGTTACCCCGCCGCTGGCGTTATCTGCGCTGAGCTTTGCGTGTGGATCCCCATTATTAGCTCGACGACGAACGGAATATAGTGAAAATTGCTTGATTTGACGATAAATAAAAAGAAGTACAAATAGTTTTACCGATACTATGAAACCCTTGGGCCGGAAATATGTAGGGCGTACAACGCGGAATATTATAGAACTGCTTCGTTAACACCCCGCAGGGCCCTGCTGCACGCTGCAAGAAACATTCGTCAACGTGACCTTTACATTATTCTACTCTGAGTTGATGCTTCCCATTGACATTCGAAACTTACCCATTAAACGATTTAAACTCTGTATTAAAACCAAACTTTGTGAAAAAGGGTACTATAAAATTTCAGATTATTTAGAAGATAAAAAAGCTTGGGATTGAGCTGCTCGCTCTGCTAAGCCTTGTGTTAAAACCATAAAACTTGTCATTTTTATTATTATCATGTAAAATCATCAAAATATTTCAGTTTTATGTACACATTACCATTGTTGAAAATTATATTCAAAATGACATGATTACTTTGTAAAGTATTATATTATTTTAAATATTATGAATGTGAGGACTATGTAGATATAATTATTTATTTTATTTCTCTGCTAGTTTTAATGATGGTCCGGTAGTTTGAGTAGTTTATGCGGCCAAATGTCCTTTCTTTGGTATTGTTCGTCGAGTTGAGCTCCTTAATTCTGAGTTGAGCTCCACGATTACTGACAAATGCTTGCACTGACTGGACAGGTCCACTCAAATCTGTGTGGTTCTTTCCTCAAAAGACCATTTCAGACACTAATCTACATGGTCTTCACATGGCCTGGCCAAGATTATGTCTGGTTTTTAAAAGAGACTACGACCTCTGAGTTTGTTTCGGCCTTTCTTTCTTATATATTTTGTTTTAATATGACGTGTAAAAGTGATCCTATTTACAGAATAAACAATTTCATTTCATATCTTAGCCATCGGATAGTTCTACCTACCATAGCACTTGGCCTTATTAGTAACAACCTAAAGGCTCCATAAAGCTATAGTCGGACATAAAATT
Source organism: Omphaloscelis lunosa (assembly GCA_916610215.1). Lineage (NCBI taxonomy): Eukaryota > Metazoa > Arthropoda > Insecta > Lepidoptera > Noctuidae > Omphaloscelis > Omphaloscelis lunosa. Next base: position 1,722,044 of record OU744262.1, on the reverse strand, counting down.
ATCTGCAGTAAAATAACACTTTATAACTGTCATTTCGTCAATAACTTAGTACCATAGATATATTTCAATAATACTCTAAAATGGGTGATAGACGCGTACTTTAAAACCGCTGAGTAAGTTCGTTGGCGATCCAACAGGTTTGAAATTTTGCTCGCGGGCTACGAGCAAAATTGCCTTGGTTCATAGCTTCATACGTCTGTCATCGCCGCGAGTTGCGAGCCTCCATTTTGTTTCGGCATTTGTGTAATGTTTGTTTAGTTTGGTTCAGAAAATTCGACAACATCGCGATACAGTGTGAGCAAGCTTCACGTGTGTCAACGACGGCAAGCCGAGTAAGTTTACGAACTTAAAAACCACGTACTTTAAGTTCGCACGTCTCTCACCCACTTAATTTCCGACTGTAGTAGTACACGCAAAGTGTGAAAATTTCAACTGACTAACTGTTAAGGTTTTAAAAAGATACAGCCCAGTGAGACAGGGCGACAGGGAGGCTACAGACAGACAGACGGCGTAGGCTTAGTTACAGGATCCGCCAAGTCCCGTTGGCACCCTTTGGGTATGGAATCCTAACGGGTGAATAAAGCATAACGGAAAAACTATTGATCATGGGTATTACATAAGGCACTCTCAACAATTGGTCTCATTTAAACTGAAACCCCGAACATAGGCAACTAATAAAACAATTATAATCTTATAGTCAACATTTAATATAAATATTATCAAGGAATAACCTGACCTAACCCTTGAACCTCCAAGTGGAATGGAACACCTACATCTTGTTCAAAGTTACGGCGATAAATTCGAGGCGTGTTTTGTTTTTTCTTTGCTGCGTGCCTTTCCTTCTGCTTCCGTGAAAAAGGGAACAAAGATTTACGCTCTCTAACGGATTCCTTCTCTCTATAAGATCTTGCTAACACTTCATCAAGTAACCATTGTGGAAGGTGCACGTTATTATTGTTCTCTTTTTGCGGCAAAATATTGGAATTTGCTCTACCTGTACCGATTTGTTTTTCAAAATCGTAAACTCCTTGCTTTAAATGCTCTTCAACTAAGTTTCCATATTCGTCATACTCGTCATAGGAGTCCTCATTGTTTTGTGTAAGTAACCGTTTGATTTGTTTTGCTACAGCATCACCATTTTCTACTCCTGTTAAATCGAAAACTATGGCTTCTACGTTGCCTTTTTTACTAATACTGCCTTTGCTGTTGACAAGATTTTCTAAATCTACATTTTCGAGCAACTTTGCACCTCTAAGTTTATTTGTACGTGCCTGTTTCGGTACATTCAATTTTGTCAGTAAATTTTCAACATCAGAAAGCCCGAGGACAACAGCATCTAATTCATCGTTAAGTTTAACTTTCTGAGCTGAAAGCTTTGAGTTGTATTTTAAATCGTCACTGTCGTCATTTCTAGTTCTTGCACAATTCTTCCCTCGGCAGCGCAAACGATTGTTGTTGACATCGTTGACAGCTTTCTTTGTTCGTGCACAATTCTTTCCAATACAACGTAGATTATCTCTGTCACTGAAGCTATCAATGACAGAGACATAGTCAGGCTCATGATATCGAGTTTTATAACCAACTATATTTCCAAGCAATTTCATTATTTCAGCTTTTGGCTGAACCAGCACTGATTCAACTTGATCCGACACTTCTTGTTTATCATTTTCTCCAAGGAATAAATTATCATCCCTAGCCTTACCATAAACGTAGTCGTCTCTATTGTTTCTGTCGTCAGCTACATTTTTCGGTAGGTCGCCAAGAAAAGTTACAACCTCGTCGACATTATAGGTTTCATCGTTAGGCTTTAATAATTTAAACTTGTTATTACGGTTCAGTGATAGTAAATCTTCTAGTAAATTTTGCCCATTATCATATCTTGGCTTATCATCATTCTTTTCCAATAATTGGTTGATTATCTGTAAGCTGTTTATGCTCTGCTGATTTCCGTCTGCATTTTCGCGTGGTTTGTAATGTTGTGGAGAGTCAGCATTGTTATAATGATAATATGATTGACGTGGTTTGCCATCGTAACGTGATGAACCAGCTCTGTTTTCATCATAGGCGTTAGATCTGTCTTCTCGGTAATTTGATGCTACGTCGTACGTACCTTGGTTAGCTAGTGATTGCAATAACTTTTGAAGCTCATATTCGTTTCTCACGTAAGAAAAATGAGCATCTTCTGTGTCATGCCTTGCCGGTTTCGCTGTGATAATAGTTATAATTCCAAATATAATAAAGTATGAGATCTTGAACACCATATTTTAGAATTAATATCGTAGCATGCTAGTTTCCTACTGACTAATTACTATTAAAACTTTATGGTGGGTTTGGGTAATAGAATTGATTGAGAAAGTAGTTAAAGGTAACGGTATCGACGTGCAATCGAGCGTGAGATTGAAAAATTATGATTAGTTACGTCACAGTAATGTGTGCAATGAGTTGCACGCTGTTAATTACTGCTATGTGAGCATATAGCATATCTATACACCAGACATGCGTAACCCCGACACATGACAATTTTGAATGAAGCATGAAAGACCGAAGATTGGCTATCGTGTGTTTTCTTACCTTTGCTTTTATCTTAAAAAAAAAAACGGATCACTTATAGGATCACTTCGTTGTTCGTCTGTCTGTCAGTCTTTCAAGACCCTTTTTCTCAGGAACGCGTGGAGGTTTCAAGTTAAAATTAATATCAAATACGTAACGTCTACGGTAACTTGAAACCCTAAAAAAATTAAGCTTCTAAGTCAACGCAATAAAAAATAAAACGGCCATTTATCGGCACATTCTGATACTCGCAAATAAATCAAAACTTGCAGGGTACTTGCAGTTGAGCTAGAATCATGAAATTTGACAGGAAGCAAGGTCTCACAGCATAAGTAATGGAAAACGTCCGAATATCATTAATTTGTAGATGTATCACATTAAAAAAAAATCGGTTACATACTTAGTAGGTACATTTGCAGTTGGAAAATTAACCGTGACGTACGTATATGTTTTTCAACTACAAAGTTAAGTTTGTCTTTAGTATAAATTCATCCCAACCATGGAGCCCTTCACTGTGCGTGGTCCGACACGCACTCAGCCAGTTTTTTTTTTCAGTAAAGCGGCACCCTAATTGCGTAACCTATTTTCAATTACAATCCGAAGGATTTTGAAGGAAATTGCTTATTTATTGCTTCATAACTTTCAAAAATGCGTCTGCGCGATAACGTAAATGACGCAATAAATGTCGTTGAACTGTCAAAATGAAAGGCATTGATTGCCATTGTAGGTGTATTACGTTATTCTCTCTCCCAGCTTCATTTGGATTTGTGATGTATTATCATTTTTGGGTCCTGAGTCTGACTGTTCACCATTCGGTGTTTTACCATCGTTTTCCTATCGACATTATGCCCATGTCTTGCAGTTTTAAAGTCTATTGTATTGCGTTGTCATATTACTGCTAATTAATATAGTAATAGGCACATATTTAGTCACCTGAGTGATTAATACGGCCTAAAATAACCTTGCAAGGTATTCCATAATCGCTGTCACTAACTGTAAGATGGGATACGGTGACAAAACGTGGACACTGAAAGACGGGCTGGTCCACAAATTCAAGGCCGCTCAACGCGCTATGGAGCGTAAAAGAACCGGAGTTACCGACATAGCTTGTAGAGTTAGCAAGCTCAAGTGGCAGGGCTGGCTGACCTATGAGCTGGAGCAGATGAGTCCTGGAGATGAGACCGCGTATCGGTAAGCGTAGTGTGGGATGCCCCCCAGCTAGATGGACTCTAAGAAAGACTGGTGTTGTGGCGCAGCTTGGGAGAGGCCTATGTCCAGCAATGGACTGCGATAGGCTGAGTTGATGATAGAGACTCATGTTTAGTATGAAAGAAAAGAAAGAAAGAAAATATTTTATTTGGGACACACACAGGAAATACAAAACATAATGAAAAAAAAAAAGAAACAAACATTAAAAAAAAATAAAAAAGGAGCATGCTAGACTAACAAACAAAAATCATTACGACCTGTGCGAGGCCAAAAAGGCTCCTATCTCAGCATGATGCTGCGATATTTAAAAATAAATAAATACCGCAGCGCTGGTATTCTGATAGGGCCCGCTATGATGCCACGGACATACCTACGGACCTATAAATCTCACTAGGGGATTACAAAATAAATAAAACAATGAAAATAATAATATAAAACAAATACAAAAAAAAATTGTTTTTTAAATTTGTATGCTTAAAACAACCTTGCATAATGTAACCCAGAATTGCTGTCACTAATTGTAAGATTCACAAACCGGAGTTTGAATTATTAATTACTTTCATTTATTTATCATGGTTATGGTCTATCCATATGTAAAATTTCATCCAAATATGTTCAGCCATTTTAACGTGAAAGTGTTACAAACAAATCATTTAAAAAAAATCACTTTCGCATTTATAACGTTAGTTAGTATTATACAGCGTGGCAGGGACATCGACGCAAAAACTCTAACCATGAATTTAGTACATCAATCTGAAATTTAAAAATAAATTTCAAAGCATTGAAATTTGTATTGAATTGCGTTGAAATTTTCCCCCCATCTCGGAAAGAGTATTTTTGCTCTTCGAAATCTGAGTGCATAAGCCGTTTTTATCCGCTAGAGGATAAAGTAAATTGAATTTAGAACATCGTGTGCACTAAGTTTGTGAATTCAAAACATCATTAAACCTATTTACTTCTCCCTCCATGGTGCCGCATTTATCATACAACCGTTTTTAATTTGTTAAAAACTCAGACTCGGAACCTTCGTGGTGTACTTTTTTAAAATTTTCTTTGCGCACGCCATTTTCTTTTCACGTCATATTGTTAAAACCTTAGGTTAAAAACAAGAAACTTGAAAACAAGTGAAAAAACTAAAATGTGTGGTTCTAGCGACGAGGAAGTTTATTTGACGCCAACAGAATTTACTGAAACTGTTAATAGTGCACAAATGACCTTTCTCCCTCAATAATCACGCGAGAAATATTTGAAACAGTACGATATGTTTAACACGTGGCGACTAGCTAAAGGAGACAAAACTTTATCAGAAAACGTTTTGCCTGGCATATTTTATTGAATTATCCGAGACCAAGAAATCAAGCACTCTATGGAGTACGTATTCAATGATAAAATCAACAATAAAGATGAAAAAAGACACCAATCCTAAATTTGTGGCATTTTTAAAAAGAGCCTCATCTGGTCATCAATCAAAAAAATCGAAGGTTTTCACAGCATCTGAAAGTTTCTTAACGAAGCACCTGATTCGGTGTATTTGGCGACAAAAGTAAGTCAGTTGCACATTCAGTATCTACTTAAGTATATTAATCAACTACTTAACATAATCTAATACGTACTTAGTAGATGTTGATAGGCATAATTATGCATGCATATCAATTTTATTAATTTATCTACTACAATGCTCACGTTACAGGTTGTTCTTGTTATTGGTATAAACGGAGCATGTCGAACTAATGAACTAACACAACCTAGTATCAAAAGCATTGAAAAACATTCAGATGACTTACTATTAATTAATTTACCTAATACAAAGACAAAAAGAGACCACAACTTCGTCATTCGCAAGGAATACGTAACAATTGTTGAGAAATATCAAGCCTCACGCCCGCCTAACACTCCAATCAATCGATTTTTTCTACAATATTGCAACGGAAGGTGTGTTAGACAGCCTATGGGTTTTAATAAAATTGGCAGTATCCCACGAGAAATAGCAAAATTGTACCTGTTGTACACGGGTCATTGTTTCCGACGAACTTCAGCCACACTTTAGGCCGATTCAAGAGCTAATCTCCTATCCCTTAAGCGCCATGGAGGCTGGAAGTCCAATGCGGTTGTAGAGGGATACATAGATGATTCCATCCAAAATAAGTCTAAAATATGTAAAGGCATCGTAGGAGCCACTACACTGAAAGAGCCTCAGTCAGATCCTTAGATTGGCCCTTCTACATCAAAAATGAGCCGTTACGAAACACCTAACCATCGCCCTCTCTCGCAAACATTTACGCCAAGGGAATCCGATGAATCGGTACAACTATTAAGTATGACAGATAGTTTACCGGAAAACAGCACACAAGTCACTCACACAAACATTACAGTACCTAACAAAAATATTACACTCAACTTAAGTAACTGTAGCAACGTTACTTAATTTTTTTCTTAATTATGCCTAAGTATTATTTGTTATGATTTAAAGATTATTCTGTAATACTTACCTATCATAATGTAGTAGTTAATACCTAAACTGAAATAAAAGTATCTTGTGATTGTAAATGTTTTTTTTTTTTTGCATTTAGTCATTTCCTCGCTGAGGTGGAATGAATAGTTACGTGTTACACTCGAGTGCAAAGATTTTTCACCTCGTGCTCTTTTGATTCCCTCGCTAACGCTCAAGATTCTATTTTTTTTTAAATAAATTTTAGAATCCTTCGCTTGCTCGGTCATCAAAATTGAGCACGTGGTTAAAAAGCAACTTTGCACTCTTGTATAAAAAATAACTATCGTCGGTTATTAAAAAAAATCTGAAGCAGGGGCTGGGCGCTAGTATTTGTATAATAAGCGAATGTGAGCAAGCGTGTAATGCGAACAATATCTTGAGACGAAATATTTTTTATTATTTTATTACGAGATGTGTGCACGTGTTTCAGTGACAAATAAAGGCTTGTGCAGACCAGCGCGATATAGCAGGCGTTACAAGGGTCGCGCTGCTTGTAGCGCTCGCGATATTGCGCCAGTTTGCACGAGCCTTAAACTTATTTTTCTTTCTTTCTTTTTTTATTTCCCTACATACATATGTAAGCCCACGTTCGCACGGACGTAATAAAATTGCGGCAATTTTTTTTCGTGCACTTGATTTTCATTGGCTTACCGCTGAGAGTTGAAAATCCAAAAGTGTGTTTTTTCAACGCACTGGGACGAGAGTGCGTCCCAGCGCGTTGGATTCTCAACGCTTGGCTTAAAACCGAGAGTTGAAAAACCAGTGCGCGATAAAATCTCGCCGCGATTTTATTACGTCCGTGCGTACGTCGGTTAAAGGCAAAGACCGGTCTGTGAATCTAGCCCAAAGACTAGTAGATAAGGACCTTGCCGCAAGATTCATTAGGATAACTCTGGTGGACACTTAGCCCAGGTACGCACGGACAATATTTTTCCGCAGCGATTTTTTTACACACACTGGATTTTCAACACTGTGCTTAGTGCCAAGAGTTGAAAATTCTATAGTGTGTTTTTGTGACGCTCTGTGTTGCACTCTGTTGGGTTCTCAATGCTCGGCTCAACACACTGAGAGTTGAAAATCCAGTGCGCGATAAAATCCCGCCACGATATTTTTACGTCCGTGCGAACGTAGGCTTAGGGTAAAAACACAAAAGACAAATTGCATCAAATTGTTTTTAAATGAATGTCATTGCGATATGCCTGCGCCCCGTGACTTCGCTCGAGCGATAAAATATCAATGTAACATATTATTTTGTAAACCTTTGTCGAGGAGTACTAAAATTTAGCTTTTAGCTTTTAGCCAGCATTTAGCTTTTAAAGACTTGTAGTTAAGTTGTGTTAGTTGGGTGTATGGTAATATTACGACAACTTAACTAACTGATAGTATTATAATTTAAAACAATATAAAAGAAAAAGACGGCTTCGTTGGTTTAGTGGTCACAAGGGCTACTGCTGAGCATGAAGTCCCGGTTTCGATTCCCGAGTCGGGCAGAATGTATTTGTTCCATCTGGAATTTCTCAGTAGCAACCCGGAGTCTGGATTTGTGCCCGGTTGATGGCAATAGGCACCTCTCTATTACATGGGACTTAAATAAACCTAACTTTCGAAATGTGGGTGTACTATAGGTAGACTTCTGCCTAACTCTTCGGGGAAATACAGGGGTGATGTTATGTTATGGTATAATAGAAAAAATAGAATAAAAATACCAATTAAAAGGATACCTATATTAGAAAACATCCATTTAGAACGGCCTCATGCATGAAATTAAGCGAAATGTTTAAGTAATTTCTTTCTGATCTTAGAATGTATAAAATTCAAATTAATAATAATTTATTAGAGAATATGGGAAGTAGGTACTATTTACGGTTTACGGTTTTAAAATTCTATTAACATTGTACAGGGTGACTATTAATTCAACCTGTTCCTTCCAGGACATTTTAGTGTGACCCCTTTGCAACATTCAAGCAGCCCATAGCAGCCCATAGTCGAAAATCCATGCGATAGGAGCAAACCCACAGAACAGTACCTATATGACATTTTATTTGTATAAATGTATGGAATAATAATATAAAATGTCAAATAACTCCAAGAATGTTGATATTTGGTTTTAAATGACCTCTCCTACATCATCCCTATAATGGATTACCGACGTATAACCATTAACCCAGTAATATCAGGGTTATTGGGTACATTTTATTAATTATTTTGGGGTTTACGTATTGTAGCAAAAGAAAAGATGAGTTGCCACATTCATGTCGAATGACGCCGAGGAATTGAACCACGGACGCCGTAGGATAAAGAATGAAACCAAAAATCACCGTAAATTCATCTAAATAGGTATATATTTATCTTTTAAATACAGCAAATTCTGAAAGGTTTTAAAAATATAAAAATAACAAGTATTATAAAAAATGGTTTAGTTGTCGAGTCGTAGTCTTTGAGAGATTTTTTAAATTGTTAATTTGATTTTAATTTGGACTACATTATCAAAGATTAGGAAGCGCTAGGTCTGTCGACGTATGGAGTTTAAGTTTGTTTAAAAAACCATCCTGGGGAGTTCAGTAAGATTGCAATCGCTTCGCAAAGCCCGCGTCGATAATTACGTGTAAAACGATATATTGTACTCGGATGAACCCAGCCCGTCCCATCCTTAATGTCCTCCCTCCGGTTGACGCTCTAAGCCAAGGTTCGTACCCCACAGGGGGTGCCCTTAGTGAGCGTTCACCTAGTTTTAATTCACATACCTAGTTGAATAACCTCTAGCTGGAGGTTTTAAGTGTAGTAGCTTAAGGCACCCACAGGAAAGCCCGGTTAAGTAGTCATGATCTCAGAGGTCAACTAAGAGATGCCCTACCTAAAAAAAAAAAGTCGGATGAACCTACGTCGTCCTTTATAAATAAAACTAGAACATTGGGCTAACTACAATAAATTCTTAACAATATGCAGAAAAAACCGGTTCCGAGACGGCTGAACTCACCAAAATTTTACTTTAAGGTGGAACCTTCGACCATGCCCGCGAAATTCAAATTTTCTTATGTTTTTTTCATTTTGTAGGTCAGTCTCAGATCTCATGTTAATGATTGATTGATTGGCGGTCATAAAAGATGGCCTCCCTCCATTTCTTCCACATCTCACGGTTACCTAAATAACATATCAAATTATTTGCTGCTAAGAATGTCAATTTCGTGAATTTATGACATTATACACCATCACTGAGAATTGTATTTACGATTTTAATTATTAACATTCTGTAAATATATATTTATTATTTTTACGACCGCAAATCTATAAATCATTAACATGAGATCTGAGACTGATCTAAAAAATACAAAAAAACGTAAGAAAATTTGAATTTCGCGGGCAGGGTCGGCGCTTTCACCTTAATGTCACTAGATTGTGGGAAAAAATAAATTCATAAAAGTCACTAGAAGTCACTAAATTATTTAATCAATCTTAATCAACAAAATTACTGATTATAGTGCTAATTAAAAACAAATATGAAAAATTAATGAACAAAATACACCTTTCAATTTGAATTAATCAAAAACTCTGTTTAAAAATTAATTAGTTATTAGTTAGTTAAATCCTCATCTATTATCACTGTATCATCTTCGTCCGGCGTGGTGAAAGTGGAGTAATTGCTCTGTAGTTGCAGTGGAAGTCGAAACTTGCAGTTGTATTAAGGAAGTAGAAAGCATAGTTTGTTTATTTATTTTTTTAACAGTTTTTGTCATTAGGGACAAGTCTTCACTAGGTGGAAACATAAGTTTTGCAGGTTTCTTAATTTTTTTTTCTTATAGCTGGTTTTGCACCAACAAGTTAAATAATATATAACTGCTGTGTTGATCATGAAAAAGTCGCTAAAACGGCAACACTGCCTCGCTGCCTCTGGATCAGCCAGGGTTGGCATAAAACAAACAAGTTGTTTTTAAACACGTACTTTAAACACTGTTTAAAACAGTTTGAAATAAAACAATGTTTTTTATTAAGTGTTTAAAATCACAGTATAAAACGAGGTTAAAACAATGTTTTTTACATTAAGATAAAAAGCATAGTTTTAAATCGAGAATGAATAGAAATAAATGAAAAAAATTTAGTACCTGAAAAAGCTCGAAACTAAATTAAAAAGGTTAGATAGATTTTTACCCTTCATCGGCGGTCGAAAAAATTAATTCCCCGCAACTATTTTAGGGATTTCCCTTATTTGAATATAGTCCGTCCTACTTTTGTATATTTATACTTCGTCTATTGTCGAAAAGAGGTAATTCCCCGCAATAATTTTGGGGAAATAAGGGGTATTTAAATGTTTTAGGTAAGGTACATCTGAGAACGAAGATCGGAATTCGCAATTCTGAACGTACCGAGTGTGCTGGGTGACTCAGAATCCGAGTTACATACCTACTTTGATTGATTACAAAAAAAAAAATCCTATGTTCACAGATTGGATAGTTTATTAGTTAGTACCTTAGGTATCTACTAACTATAACTACATAGTATTACGTTGCTGTGATTATTATGTTATTCTGATCGTTTTTGTAAATGTTTCCTTTGATAAATTTTTAAATTGTCTAGAAATGAATTATATTAGGCCTGATCGATTTTTATTGATAATAAATTTGATAAATCGTTCAATGAAAAAAAAATCACACCGGGTCACCTGCATCGTCGTTGAGACGCCGGCCGGGACGCGGCACTCACGGAGGCGCAGTCAGTACCGGGGACGGCCTACAGTACGCAAAGCCTGAGGGGCTAGCTGTGGTTCAGGGGGTGAGGCCAAAATCGGCCTTTTCTATGTCTGAATCCAGGAAATACCGTGTATATGGAGATCAAACATCAAGGGCTCTGTATCCCTTGATCGCTCCTTAGGGAGAGGACATTATAGATCCTCTCGAAGTCGGTAAGAGGATTGATTGTTCACCTCGACATTATTAAAAAAGTCTGTTTTCCTTTAAATATCGTTCACCATATTTTTTTTATTTGCTCTATGTTGGGAGACGCCAGGACAATATCAAAAACGCATCCTATGTCATTTATCCTTCCACAAATTAAAAGGCTAAAGCCCATTCTTGGGCATGGTTTGTCCGGCAATGTGGTAAATACAAAAATATACCCATTTAGTAACTAAAATATTGCTTTTACATATTTGTAACGAAACCTCCGGAATAAAAAGCCTATTTAATCAGGACACTCAATCGTTTATTTTCTTATCTAACACTTCCGATTGTTAGTTAATCTTGTCAAAGTAGGGATGGCAACTTTTACTGAAAAAAATCGATACAATCAAAACCGGTTACAAAAATAGATTTTTGGAAAAGCGATTTTTTATTATGTAATTGTCACGTAGAACTCAGCCTATCGCAGTCCACTGCTGGACATAGGCCCCTCTCAGGCTGCGCCACAACACCCTCTCTTTCGCTTTCTGCATCCAGTCTGTCCCAGACAACTTTTTAAGACCGTTAGTCCATCTAGCTGAGGAGCGTCCCACACTACACTTACCGATACGCGGTCTTCACTCTAGGACTCGTCTACTCCACCGGCCATCAATCCTTCGACGAATATGACCAGCCCACTGTCACTTCAGCTTGCTTACTCTGCAGGCTATGTGGGTAACTCCAGTTCTTTTCCGGATAACTTCATTTCTGATCTTATCCTTCAAAGAAACTTCGAGCATAGCCCGCTCCATAGCGCGCTGAGCGACTTTGAATTTGTGGACTAGCCCGACTGTCAGTATCGACGTTTCGGCAACGAATTTTATAATGAGCAGGACGCACTGGTTGAAGACCTTAGTCTTCAAACACTGCCCAATTGGCGACGACAAGACTTGACAAAGTTTTCCAAACGCTGCCTAACCTAGCTGGATCCTTCTGTGGGCTTCATTCTCAAAGTTGTGCCTAGCGAACTGCATGACTTGCCCTAGGTAGACGTATTCCTTCACTACTTCGAGAACTGATCATTTGATGTGGATTGCATTTTGGCAAGACATGCGAATTGTACACATGACTTTCGTCTTGTCCAAATTCATGCCGAGGCCAACCAGCCAAGAGGCACCATTTAGGCTATGCAACATCTGGTCTAACTATCCCAGCGTCTCCTCAGCGTCAGTTGTTACGCTTTTGTTATTTTCTTTAGAAATAAAAATAATGTTTGTCCATTTTCGGGCTTCTAAATACGATCCATTGAACCGATTGCGTAGTTCCAGTTTGTTTTTTAATATAGATTTTTCGAGAAATCGCTGTCATATCGCACCCCTACGTCAATATTAATCGTAACAGAATAGAATATTTTTATTTCAGACGGAGTCCATAGGGTTAGTAACAATTTTACTTAACATCTAGTGTTAGTAATTGACAACTGATTGACATATATTCACATTTTGTTTGGTGCTGTTTTTTCGACTGCGTTTTTCTATTTGATTTTCCGACGACTTTGATTACGATTATCGACCCTGTAACCGCTCCCGATGATGACCTTGGCACTTTACATTGGATTCTTTACCCGCCTTCCACGACAAAACCAGTTTCCTAATGGATACCGTACCTGTTTCTCGTCAAGGTCCTGACACGAACATGGAACCTGGATTACACAAACTTACCAGCTTACCACGGAGCCATCTCTGTGTCTGTGGCGTGGATACACGAAGACTTAAGAGATTTACCTTAAGCAATGTGGAAGTTCGGTTTATATTTCAGCAATGGATTGCACCACAACAAGTTACTTTATGAACATACAAGGTACATACTCAGCAACTTTTACTGCAAAGCTACGTTACGCTAAGTTTGAATTAAATAATTCGGTTGGATCGTGTCACGGAAACCATAGAAATAAATAATTGAAACCATTGCGACACATTTTATGTGACAAAAGTAATGAATTATATGATCATCAAAAATGGTATCACGAGACCGGTGTTAGTCAATGTATTTATATATAAAGACCTTTTGATGCTACAGCATGTTAATAGGTATACATTATTTTTATGACAGTATGCAATTATGTTTCAGATAATAGTCTGATGTGTGACCAATGTTGGATGTTGGCAAGGAATGCACAACAGCCTTCTGCACCACAAGCACGAAATGTTAGGCATAGAAAAATATGATTGGGTAAACTGTGGTTAATCTGTATTAAGAAAGCACTTTCATCCAGGCTATACTAAAGCAAAACAGGCACAAGAGACATAAAAATAACAACTATAATTGCAGAATGGATTGTACCAAAACTATAAATATGTTTTATTATTAACCTTTAATTTATAAAAGTCCAACCGAGTTCTATGTAAAAAATAGTAGTTGTTTCTTTATCTATGATGTCAATCCTAATGCCTATAATTTGTTTCTTTCATGGGCGTCACTTGGCCAAAACCTCTTTATCAAATGATTTGAAATAATTCAAAAGAATAAAACATACTTGACCGTTTTAATTGGCAGGGGAAACACTGTATAATAAGAACTATCCTTGCTCTAAAATGACTAATTTAATTCCGAATATAATTATTTAACCTCAAAATAGGTACTAATCCCCAAATGAATCTTGAAGTCGTTACCGTATCGTAGTCGTTACGTATCATAATCTAAAACTGTTTAATAAAACTACATATTTACAATATTTTAGGGAAAAGGAAAATAATATGAAACACCAAGATATTTTGTCATTCATTTATATTTCTTTGCCAACATCTAATTCAAAATTGTACACCATACCATCACATCTCCTATTCCCCACATAATATCACTATTTAATCAGTATTCTAATATTTACCATAAAAGGAATAGGTTACCCTAATTTACAGTAGATCTCCAACCAATACTATGCCAATCTATCTTTTTGCCGGCACAGCCACTAAGCACGTCTTACCGTCACGAGCGCCCGACCCAGAAGAGGCCGTTGTTCTACCATTGTAACATATCGAATCTTTCGGTGCTGCTAGTACAATATCCAACAATTATGTATTAATAAATTGAAACTTAACAACTGTAGTATGTTTAATTATATTTAAAGTAGGTACTCAAAATAAAATAGGGCTCACCCTAAGGTAATTTTGAATTTTGTCTAAGAATCAATAAGTAGGTAAGCAGTTGTGAAGTAAAGCACTAAACTTTATTCTTGACATGTTTATGGGTCCTTAACAATGTTTCGATGAATTCAAGTGGGTAGCCAGAAAAAGTGTGAAGTGCTTAAAAATCACTCGTTGCACAAATTCTGTGAGTTGTGTTCTCAGTCCGATTCTAAGCGTTGACGTTTCCCGTCACTTTCTGTCACAGCTTTTTTCTATTTCGGTGTTAATCATGATTACTATGCCTGGTTTTCATCATCATATGGACATGGCATAGAAAGAGCAGCGAGAGCTATTGCTATGCTTCAGCAGGGACGCTCTAGAGATCGATAGAAATTCTTCTCGGAAGTCGCCACAAGCTATTCGAAATGTGTGGGAACGCTACCAGGAAATCGGGAGTGTAACTAGGAGGCCTGGATTAGGAAGAACTTAAGCCACAACTTCCTAGAAAGACCGGTATATCAGGTTAACTGCACGACGAGATCGTACTGTAACCACCCGGGCAGTATAAAACCAGTTGCGGCAATCTACTGGTTGCTAGAGTAAGTGATCCAACCATTCGTAATCATCTCCACGAAGATGGTCAAGATTCCCGAGTACGTGCTGTTCGATCGAGCAGCGCGATAAAGATAAGCTCGCGAGCATTTGAACTGGGCAATAGATAACTGGAATACTGTCCTTTAGAGATGAATGTAAGGTCAACTTTTCCAGTGTGTGTCAAAGATTATCTGTGGTCAAAGAGAAAACGTGTGCAAAAATAAAAGTGAAAGTTTTACAGACCGTTTTGGGGACCCAAATGTTATGGTATGAGCGGAAACAAGCTTTGTAGGCAAAACAGAGCTAGTAATTCTGGATGAGGGTATTGTAGCCGCTGCTAGTTACGTTGAGCAGGTAATCCAACCTCATATCAGTCTATTTTCACAAAGAGTGGTCGCTGACTTTCCGAAAGGGTAAAACGGGACTCTATTACTAAGATTCCGCTGTCTGTCCGTCTGTCTATCTGTCCATCGGTCACCAGGCTGTATCTCATGAACCGTGATAGTTAGACAGTTAAAATTTTCACAGATGATGTATCTCTGTTGCCGCTATAACAACAAATACTAAACACAGAATAAAAAAAAATAAGGGAGCATCAAACGTACATAATATACGTCAAACGTGATTTTTTTTGCTCGTTTTTTATAGATAATGGTACGGAACCCTCCGTGCGCCAGTCCGACTCGCTCTTGGCCGGGTTTTTTAATTATGCATGTAAATGCTCGCGCACATACGGCCCGTGCCACTCAAAGAGCAAAGTCCAAGTCAAAATCAAATCATTTATTTCAAATAGGCCCATGTATGGCACTTTTGAACGTCAAATTTTACAAAATAATAGAATTAAAGAAAACATGCTAACAGTCAACAGGAGCTCATTAACGCACTAAAACTCGGCTGGGAACGAATTCCGGAACAAAATGTTATCCATCTTATTGAAGCGTATCAGATTGGCTCAGAGAGAGCATACAGAGCAGAGGAGGCCCCCCTCGCTATAACATTTTTCATCAAATGGTTACAGGAAATGAGCAACAGAACAAGTTTATTTTTCAAGTAAATTTTCGTTTATTTCCCAAAAAACTGATTTGTTTGTGTAAATCGATCAAAATAAATGAATAGGTTTAAACAATTTTTAAATCCCTACTCCAAACACATCTATCCATAAAAACCACTTAACCATCAATAGTTTTAAATCACAACAAAAAAACTTAGTGGGCCCTATTTTCTTTTGAGTAGTTTATATAGGTAACCAATACCACCAGCCGCCATGGCCCACGTACAATGGTCCACCTTACGGACTAAGTGCGGAAACCAAACCCTATAACATAGAACATAGGTAACCAATATATTTTTAGAAAGAAATCTTTGAGATCTTTTAAAAAAAAAACAGAGACCCCACTTATTTTGATGTCCTGCTGTTTGTATTGCTGCTGATTCTACGCTATATGTCTATGTCTAATCCTGTTGCATATTGTAATGTGTGTAGATTTGTCAGCGCTGTTGCTATTTTGTCTATGGTTTAGTCGTATTTGCGACGTAGATTATTAATTCATTAATAACTTCTTCTGACGTTGGCATCATCATCATCATCTCTAATTCCGCCACATCTGTCACCTGTACAACCTAGGTATTCTCGTTCTCCTTCTGTGTTGTCTCTTTCTTCTACATACCGGTCTCTATTACTTCTGTATCCACACATGTCACCCATACAACCCAAGAAAATGTTGTATTTACCTTTTTTTGCCAACAGTTTCTCGAGATCGTTTAGTAATTTAGCAGTTTCATCTCCAGTGAAGTGTTTTTCGTTATTACCAGCTCTGTAATAACGCTTCTTTTCCTTTTTCTTTTTATTATTAGAATCACATTCGTCTTCATTTTTCTTCTCCTCCTCCTCTGACTTGCACTTACCGTTATTACATTTTAACTTTTTCGGTATTTTTCTACAAATTCTAAGACTTTTCATTCGTGTTAATTGATCTTTGTCATTAATTGGTGCTGGTTTAAGTTTATTCATCTCTACCAAAATATTAAACTGCTCTATATTATTATTTATTTCGAGTGGATTATCATACTGCTTGTATTGTGGGTCGCCAGGTTCAATGTATCGTGTGTTCGGATGGGATGCTTTGTAGTTTTTCAGCAAACTTTTGGTTCCTTCAATATTCAAAAAGTTTAGACCATGCTTTGCTTTTAGGCTTGACAGTTCTTGCATCAAGCCCTCAGCTCCTTCGTTATAGGAATTATGCGCTCCATTTGTTAGTATTACTATTCCAAATAGAAGGAAACACGAGAGTGTAGTAATCATACCTTAATAATTCTTGCCTTGTAGATCTCATAGAAAACTTACGTATAATCACATTGACTTGGTTGTAACTTTATTATTGAGAAATATAATTGGTTGCGCACATAGTAAAGTGTTTTTGATGTATTTGATTGCGAAGTTGAATAAGCGTGTTAAAAATCAAACAACTTAAAGCTAAAATGTAACGTGTGTACGGAGAATATGCGTTTTTAATTAGACGGACGGCGGCGACACGGTAAGATGGAAGTTAAAGTGTGGTTGTAGCCGTCACTAAGTGAAAAAACGTTAATATTCAACTCTATCTTTCCCGTAGTGTCGAGTTCCGGAAAGGGGGTCAACACTCTTAGCGAAATCCGTAGTAACGGGTTTTGTGTTTGTGTTTTACAATAGTTTGTATAAGTACGTACATTAGTTAAATAATTGTATGTGAAGACGATGCACCTAGAATAAAATTACTATACCACAATAGGTAAAAAGAATTTAAAATGAAGCAACGACAGATAATTTAATTATGTGATAGATACATGGTGCTCACATATTTACAAACATTGTAAAAGTAGACGATTTTCCTAATGTTTTTAAAATTAATAAGTCAGTGTGTGAGGAAGTAATCACAGAATGTAAAATCAATGTCATATAACACAAAATTATAAATTTTACAATTAAATTAGCAACCTGTTTGATTTTGTCTTGATTTTAAATTGTTCTATGAAGCAGGACCAGCATGTTTCCAAGCACTCTTATCTTGTATATAATCCTCTAATTTGTAATATGCTTGTTTACAAAGTGTATTTTTAATATGAGTTTTAAATTTTCTTTCATTTAATTGCAATATGTCACAAGGTATTTTGTTGTAACATTTAACACAGTACCACATAAAAGATGTATGTACATTAGATAATCTGAAAAATGGTTGATCTAGTTTATCTTTATTTCTAGTATTAAATTATGTCTATCACTTATTTTATTAAAAAGATGTGGATTTTTCCTTACGTACATAATATTTTCATAAATGAATTGGCAAGGTACCGTCATAATATTAATCCTTTTAAATAGTTTCCTGAGAGATTCGCGGCGACGTAGATTATAAATGGCTCTGACAGCTCTCTTTTGTAAAATAAAGATGGATTCAATGTCAGCAGCCCGACCCCACAGTAAAATGCCATACGACATAATGCTGTGGAAGTAGCTAAAATAGACCAATCGCGCGGTTTCTACATCTGTTAACTGTCTTATCTTTCTAACAGCATAAGCGGCCGAGCTTAGCCGCCCCGCAAGAGATGTTATATGAGGTCCCCATTGTAATTTCTTGTCTAGCGTAATTCCTAGGAAAACTGTTTGATTAATAAATCCCAAAAAAAAAAAAAAAATATGATGTGGATATATTTAGTAACCTTTTCCGCTTAGCTATTTCTAAAGAGTCTTGAAAAGACCCTGGAAGAAATCGACACGTGTTTCACCTCTCAACGAGGCATCCTCAGGATGACGATTAACTTATCGTGAACTCGAACACGGTGTGTTGCCACACCAAGCACGGTCTGCGCTCGGTGCAAGCGGAAAAGGTTACTAAATATATCCACATCATCATTTTATTATGGATTTCCGCAAGGTCACGCCTGAATGAATTAACTATAATAAATCCCAGTTTTTCCCCATTCAATATGATGTCACATTCGCTACTTCTAACATTAGGTAATTTAAATCTAATGCATTTGGTTTTTCTTTTATTTAGTGCCAAATTGTTTACCGTAAACCAATCTTGGACTTGCAGAATAGAGCTATTCACGTCTTCAAGATTTTGTGACCGACCGTTTATTTTAAAGATTAATGATGTGTCATCTGCAAATAACACCATCTTCGGTTGATTTTGAAGTAATTGGGGTAAATCATGAATGTAAACTAAAAAGAAGAATGGACCCAATATCGAACATTGAGGAACGCCCATTGCCATTTCAGACCCTAATGAGCTTACGCCGTTTACCTGAACTTTAACCTTTCTATCTTTCAGGTACGATCTAAGTAAATCAAGAGCTGTATTCCTAATCCCATAGTGCTCTAGTTTCAGCAGAAGTGTCTCATGGTCTACACAATCGACCGCCTTCGAGAGGTCGCAAAAGATTCCAATGGCATCTTGTGCTTCTTCCCAGGCATTAAAAATGTTCTTTATTAGGGTGACACCGGCGTCAGTGGTACAACGCCCTTTGGTGAAACCGTACTGTTGTTCATGAAAGATGGAATTTTTATTAAAGTGAGGTAACATTTGATTGAGCATCAACTTTTCAAACACCTTACTGAGCACTGGTAGAATTGACACAGGCCTATAATTGTTGGGTTCTTTACTATCACCAGATTTGAACAGTGGAACTACTTTACTGTGTTTCATGAGATCCGGAAAGACTCCTTGGTCTATACTGGTTTTAAATATGTAAACTTCGATCGAAACTTCGATCGATTTCGTTTAGGCAGTAGACCCTCAGGGCTGGGCCTACCATAGAAAAACACCTATGCCCTTATTTCTAAGGTACGGTGTCCTCGTTGTGTGACACATACTTGCACTTGTCCGCTTTTTTGTTACTTTGACAAAATCAAACAGGTTGCTAATGTAATTGTAAAAAAATATAATTTTCTGTTAAATGACATTGATTTTACATTCTGCGATTACTTCCACACACACTCACTTATTAATTAAAAAAAAATAATGAGGAAAATCGTAAACTTTTACAATGTTTGTAAATTTTGACGTTCAAAAGTGCCATACAGTGCAACATGGGCCTATTTGAAATAAATGATTTGACTTTGACTTTGATGCTGTTTGACAAATGCGATGGTCGATGATCGCTCGTTGCAGCGTTTACGATCTGAATAGTCAGGGCAGTGATGGGCATGCCCCTTACCGCCAGGTAATTTCCCAATTTCGAAAATAACTCAAAATAAAATACTTGGAAATTTCGGATAACAAAACTACCTTTATGATATTTTAAAACTTTTATTGGGTAATGAGAGCAATAGTGTACATTAAAATTTACATTTTAAGTCGCCTTTGTAATTCCACAGTGTAAGTATTAGATAATTTTAGAACGGTTCGTCTAAACTTCCAAGTTCGTTTACGTCTAACTTCTCAGCAAAAGTTACAGGTTCACCGGTCTGGCTGAGGGTGGTTTCAGCCCAACAACACCATGAACTACACTAATTAGTCCATTTTTTAGTCTAGCCAGTAATGTTTTAACTTGTTTCATGACACTTGTTTTGTCTGAATCTTGAAATAAAGAATAATCATTTCCCCTTAAATTAGCGTAATTTGATAGGAGGTTATCCACAACCGCTTCCAATTCATCGTCATCTTGATATTCATGGTTTGGGCCCTGATTTGTATTATCATTTCTACTTCTACCGCATCTATTTCCAATACAGCGCAAATTGTCTCTGTCATCATCATCATCATCATCTCTATTTCTGCTGCATCTGTCGCCAACGCAACGCAAATTATCTCCGTCGTCCCTGTCATCATTTCTGTCTCTACTGCATCTGTCTCCTATGCAACGCAAGGTATCTATGCCATAATCATCATTTCTGTTTCTATTGCAGCTTTTACCATTACAACGTAAAATATCTAGGTCGTCATCATCATCATCATCTCTGTTTATAGTACAAAGGTCTCCAACACAACGCAAAGAATCTATACCATCTCTGTTAATGCCGCATCTATCTCCAATACAACGGAAAGAATCTATACTATCTCTGTCATCATCATCAGCTCTGTTAATCCCGCATCTGTCTCCAACACAACGCAATGTATATATACCTTCTCTGTCGTTATCATCATCATCATCATCATCATCATCTCTGTTAATGCCGCATCTGTCTCCAACACAACGTAATGTATATATACCTTCTCTGTCGTTATTATCATCATCATCTCTTTTGATGCCGCATGTGTCTCCAGAACAACGTAAAATATTTAAAATATCTCTGTAATTACTAACTCTACCGTTCCTGTCATCCCTGTCATTGTCATCTCTATCACTTGCACTTCTACTGCATCTGTTTCCATGACATCGCAGATTATTTCTACCATTCCTATCGTTATTTATGGCTTTGCTGCATCTTTTACCATTACAGCGCAAATTTTTTTCATTGTAGTTTATAATGTTTTGATTTTCATCTCTGTCACTGTTGCCACTTTCATCTCTGCTTTCACCACATCTGTTACCAGAGCAACGCAGTTCCAAGTTGTTACCTCCGTTTACTTTTAAAGTGTTATCAAGATCATTAAGGAATGTCAGAACGTCATCAGCCTTTTCGTTTGTTTTACCATTATTATTTTCTTCCACGGTCCTGAGTTTCTTTCTCAGGAATAAATTCAAATTTTGTATACTTGGTAGACTGTCGTAATTTAAGATTTTTGCACTTGAACCTTGGTACGACTCTGCATTACGGTATTTATCATTGTAATCGCGCGAATTAGTTTTTCCTTCATTATAAGTTAGTTGAGTTATATCCTCATGATGAGTCCCCGGGCGATCTTCGTGGTGATTTAACATTACATTGTATTTACCTTGTTTTACAATCTCTCCCAACAACTGCTTGAGGCCATATTGAGGTTCACCATGATCAGAATCTTGTCTGTAAGCAGGGTTCCCATTTGTAAAGACTATTATTCCGAAAATAACAAAATATGAGATCTTAGATACCATTTTTTTAAAAGCTTGGTACCATACTGTTATCTACTCAAAATAATAATGACAGTTGCTTCATTGTGTCGTTTGGTTATAGGGCAGAATAATCAATTGTGAAATTAGTTAGAAGATGGAAATATGCACTACATAACTAAGCGTGAGATTGGAAATTAAAAAGAACATGTCCTGTGCGTGTCATCTGATAATTATTTATCTGTAAGCAACATTGACATATTCGCATTGAATTGACGACGGGCGGATGGACAAAAACGTGATCCAAGGGTTCCGTTATTCCTTTCGAGGTACAGAACTCTAAAGATATGAGTTCAGGCACCATTTCTTACGATTTAAAGCCTATTCATATATAAGCGATATCGCTATCGCACTCGGTAGCGATACTTGTCACTATGCTGTTTTCTACTCATACCGTTCAATAAAAGTAACTTTTTTAAACCTAATAAGGAAGAAAAGTATAATTCGAATGACCACTGCTACGTAAGATATGCACGGCGAGGTTTATCACGTTTGCTTCGCGGGTCGTTTTAGTCTCGCATTCGTGCGTAGCGTGGCCGTGGGTCGCAGTGGACGATCTCTCATATATTTTTATACAAAGCGAAGCTTAGCACACAACCATGAGTAGCTTAGCCGTATGCTGCTGTGGAGCGGCGTCTTAATTGATTGGGAAACTTGTTACAAAGATGAAACTGTCGACATCATGTATCTAATCTAGCGTGAGATTGGTTTAAGATATGACATGTTAAGTTTAGGATCGATTGTTATTTTAATTCGATCTCAGATTGTATTGACCGTCTTTGCTTTCGAGAAGTCGGATGTGCATGGAGAGTTTTGCTACGTTAGCTACGCGGTTCATTTGCCAGCCACGCATTTCGCGTGGCCGAGGGTCGCAGTGGACAATCTCGCCTACATATTCATATAAAACGAAGCACACGCAGTACACGTGCGTTGCTCAGCCGTGGGCGGCTATGGAGCAGTGCCTTAATTGATTGGGAAACTTGTTATAAAGATGAAACTATCAACATAATGTATCTAATCTAGCGTGAGATTGGTTTAAGACATGACATGTTATGTCACTGCGAGGCGTCTATGATGAGTTTGGCAGAGTTGATTAGTTATCAGGAGTTAATACACGATTAGAATCTTCTCGTTTTATGTTTTCATTGTATTTTCTGAGCCACGTGTATCTTATGAAATCAAATAATAAAAAAAGATAAAATTAGATATATAAAAAAAATGTAACGGATTTTTATTTTTTATTTCATACACTGATTTGAAATCAATTTGTATTAAATACTACTTTTTTGCCTTGCTTGGCATAAAGCAAAGTTATTTCTTGCGGGGCCCTCAAATAACCATCAACTTTCAGTTCAATAGGAACAACGTTTTGCATAAGGATTTCATCTTCATACTTCTGATCGCCATCAGGCGCATTCCTTCTGCTAGGTTTAGGAATATTCATTTTAAAAAGGTTCAAATTTTCCTGAAACTCTAAGTCTTGCATCTCATCGTTTCCAGCTCGTCCGATCGTCGGAAGATTATCAGGGTCATATGCGAAATCAGGTTCTTCTCTCCGTGTCAGAAAGGCTTGAGCGGGATGTTTCAACTTGAATGCATCCATAAGTATCCCTGTGTTTTCATTTTGGAGTTTTCGTCTGTAGTCAGCATCGGATGCCAAGCCCTCGTCCTCGTCATCGTCTACTAGAGGAGTATCGCGGAACATCTTGTTCTGTGCGCTCACCATTCCCGACAAGTCGAACCTATCGTTATTGTCCGTAAAACTTATGTCTGGTCTGACGGAATCCATTTGCGCTAGTGCAGCTTGAGTCAGTAGGATGAAGCCAAGAATTTTCTGGAACTGGAAGATAAAACATGGTTTACGTTGGTATTTCGTTATTTTGGCTATCATTGTGCCGGTTATGATCAATCAACGGCCTAATGGCCAAAAACTTTCTCGGGCTCGACGCTCGTTTACCGAAGGCTTGATTTTAAAGGTTTTATTTATGTCAATTCTATATCATATTTCCTACAACGTTTCCTCCACTACTTAGCGCCAAGAGCTATAGTTATTTGAGCTTCAATTTTATGGTTTTGGTTTCAATTAATTTTGATATAACTTATAAGGCACTTTATTATTTACTGGTTCTTTAGTTTTTCATGTTTCTTACTATACGAATTGTAGCGGGAGTAGAGATCACAGTTTGCTTTACTGCATTGACTAAAAGAGTAAGCGGGGAGTCTATTTACATAATTTTCTACTCTATTAATGTTTCTTAAATTATGTCAAAATTAATAGAAACTATAACCATGAAATTGAAATGACAAAATCATCTCCTTCCGAAAAAAAAAAAAAAATTGACATAAACAAAATGGTAAGTTATGATTTTTATTGTGTATTATGTATAAAAGTAAAATATATCTATATGAGTGAATAATATACAAGACACCTCTCACATACCCCTCTCTCATCTCCTTTTACTCTTACCTCTTTCTTAGGATAGGTACTCTTTTTCTTTTTTTAATGAGGCGATCTCTTGCAGATAGGTAAGCGTTGGATGACCCTAAAGATAGGAAATAGATAATATGAGGTTGCGAACACGAGTCATCGCTCGAAAAGGATACAGACTGGACATAGAAGGTGCAAAATGGGGCCGTGTAACAGCGTTTGCTCACTGCATCCGATCATTCCGATCCGATGCCGAGAAATAACGGTCTGAAGTAGCCTTTGGTGTTTGTGTCAATTGCTAATTTCTTTAAAAAAATCTTCTTTCTTACCGAATTTCTACACATATAGATATATATTGATACAATATTATATTAACACTTTCGACTCCTAACCAACCATCGCTTAGCTAACCATCGCGGACGGTCAACGGAATAAGGTTTAAAACCGTGTTAAAAAACACTGTAAAACGAAGTAAAATTGTGTTTTCAGGGGGTCTTGTCGCTATTTTTTTTTATTACGGACGCTTTTATCGTTTTGCATCGTTCTCACATTTATATCTTTAACATGAATGATGTAACCAATATTTTGTAAACATATTGTGATTTAAAAGAGTGTCCATGGAGTTTCTTGCCCGTTCTTCTCCATAGGTACCTACTACGCTTTGGAATGGGCAACTAGCTTAATCTTTCTGACTGACCGACCCTTTGACAATTCAAAAGTGCCTGTAATTGGTTTATTTGAAATAAATGCTTTGAGTTTTGAGTTTTTGAGTTTTAATACGTAATTTCCAACCTTTTAATTTTTTTGTGAATATTTGTAACCATGAACAAAACAAAATAAAAAATAATATGTTTTGATTTTAAAACCAACACATATACTAATAAATCTTGTTAAAATATACATCAGATTTTATTTTCACGGTTTATTATCATTACTTTTTACGTCTTTTACATAACTCGGGACTCTGGGGTCCCGGAACTTTGGACACTTTTTAAAATGAAATGAGGCATCAACCAACAATTATCCCTGTTCGCACTATGCTAGTACTCCCAAGGACAACCCCCGGTTGGTGCAGTACTATTGCAGGGTATGGAAACAAAGATATTGGATTATGGGTTTCGGTGGCTAAGTGAACAGATTATCTAGAACTATGGGAAGACTATGGCCCCTGCCTGACCAATATTTTATATAAAATACACAGGAAAATGGCAGGGGGTGACTTGCACACTCAATAATGGGCCCCCGAAAATGGTCGCTCGCACAAAGTGTAGTAGCGACATGTCCTGAGGTGCTTATGAGGAGTGAAGAAGTATTCCACGGCTATCAGGACAATCCCAGAAGTACGGTCAAGATCCCTCTTTTGAATCTCTACTCAAGCCAGCCAATAAAGGCAAGAATGAGGTGGGAGCACTGTCCCTCGTCAGTGTTCACTCCAGCCGGCCAATAAAGGCAAGCCAGAGGTGAGGAACAAGACTTCTCCCGGTAAATAGGGTCCGTGGGGTTGCTACTGCCCAACAGCTCGCCACATGCTGCCCTGCGGGTTTTTGTATCTCTCTTGGTCTGGCTCCTCATCTCAGACATATTCCGGCAAAGTAAACTCTACCGGCACAGACCTAGAGTTCGAAGCGCACAAGCCCCACTACGACGTCAACGTAGAGATACGGCGGTGGGGTTATTATTACTATTATTTAACCATTTATGTACACACATAATATATAAACAGACAAGAACAAAAGAACAGAAAAATATGTACAAAGGCGTATAATGCTGTATGCGCTAAGAAAAATCTATATTTAAAATGAGCCCTCCGCGAGGGCTCGCGGCATCCGAGATGCAACTAGGTGAGCCTTCAAAGTGGGCTCCTCGCACTGAACGTGTTAATGAGTTTCTCTTCAACAATGTTTTTGTTCCAGATTCAGAAAATCTTCGGCCTTATCCTACTGACTCCCGCTGCACTAGCACAAATGGTTTCCGTCAAACCAGACGTGAGTTATACGGGCAACAACAACAGGTTCGACTTGTCGGGAATGGTGAGCGCACAGAACAAGATGTTCCGCAATACTCCTCTGGTAGACGATGACGCGGACGAGGGCGTGGTATTCGATGCTGACTACAGACGACAGCTGCACAATAAAAATGTAGGGATACTCTTAGATGCACTCATGAGGAAAAATCCAACTCATGCCATTCTGACACGGAGAGATGGCGATAAATTCGTAGATGAGGATAAATTCGCAGAAGATGATAGAATGAACAGTTTTGAAGGTGGAACCATGTCGGACTTTGAGAATAATTTGAAACATTTTGAACAGAATAATATAAAGCCTCCTAGCAGAAGGAAACTGCATGATGATGAACTCGCTGAATATGAAATCCTTCTGCAGAATGTTGTTCCTATTGTAATGAAAGTTGACGGCTATTTGAAGCCCCAGTTGCAATAATTAATGTAATTTTGATTTCAAAATGTTTGCATAATCTATTAAGCAGCTAATTACAATATTTTATTTGCTAATTTACAACGACATGTCAACAAACAATTTAATCCCTAATCGTAAACATTTTACGTAAGTATTTGAATAATAAAATTCGTATGTACGAACATACAACGCTTAACACTAACGCACCCCGCAAACGCGCGGTTGGCGGGAAAAAAATGCAAATGGCCGCGCTTCGTGACGTCACGTACGTAGGTGCCGGCTGGCGCGCGCGTGTGCCCGCTTGATGGCGTTTTAATTACACGACATTGGTGTTTTATTGGCGAGCTGTGCTGATTTCCATGTTGATCACAAAGAGAGGAAAATGTGAAGTGAAACTAGCACTTGCAAGGCACGTTCGCGTCATAGCTCCCTAAAGTTACTGTCTATGTTGACAATTGAAAAAAACTTAAATACTGATCCAAATACACCGACTTCCGAAATTAAAGTTATTTTTCACTTTGTAGTTTGGAAGACGGTTTTATTTTTGGTAAAAAAGAACAAAAAAAGAATCACTTTTTAGTGGGCTTGGTTAGTAATTCATCAGTTCCACTTTACCAAATGGTGCTTTTGGAGAGCAAATGCATGAGTCACCTCAAAAGCTATAAAAGATTACAAAATCGCTATAGGTGCGCCTAAAATACTTGAAGAGTTCCCTCGATTTCTCCAAGATCCTATTATCAGATCGTGACCAAATGACACTGGGACCAACTTGGAAGTATACCCTTTCAAACAACAAAATAATTTTTCAAATTGAGTAATCGGGGAACATACATAATAAAATAAAAATATTCCGACGAACTGAGAACCTCCTCCTTTTTTTGAAGTCAGTTAAAAATGTACCGTTATGTAGTTTAGAACTTTTAGGCCCCATCAGTCATCCTTTCTGCGGGTAACTTGGTGCCCTGCTCGTTCAGGCACTGCCAATTAAGTTTAGCGATTTTTCAGGCTACGTTGGTTACCTTAGTTCTCTTGCGGATCTCCTCATTTTTTATTCGATCACGCAGGAAAACTCCGAGCATAGTCCTCTCCATTGCCTTTTGGGTGTTTTAGGATACATAATCAACACTTTTTTTGTGTTTGAACTTTTGTAGTATTGTATATCTACTCAATCCGGATAAATCATCATTTGCCTAGCCTTTTCCCAACTATGTGGGGTTCGGCTTACAGTCTAATCGGCTGAATACCAGTACATGGAGCGACTGCCTATCTGACCTCCACAACCCAGTTATTTACTACGACAGAACACAGAAAATGCTGTCTTATTAACCCATTTTTCGTTACAATGTCAACCTGAAATATAACTTGAACCAACAAATCGAGCAAGCTTTTAAAGCAGTAATAACACATTATCGATGTAAATTACGGACCAAAGAACTTCAGTAAATATTTGATGGCGACATAAAAAAGGTGGAAACCATAGACAATTGTAAACAGTGCTTGTAGAGTTAATAGTTTATGAGCACCGATGAGTGATTTCTATCAGCCAGGGAGGGACACACCCCTTCTAGGTTTTCGTTTAAAAAATGTAGATAATACTTTTAAATTGCTATTGACGAAAGTGAAACATGAATCATCCAGGTGACATAGTGTCCTACTGTCTGTATCAAAGATTTAGGTTGAAATGTAATCTTATTTTACAAACTGGCAGTATATTTTCAGGCTAAGTATAGCAGGGCCAGATTAGCCAGGCCTCGTACATTGGGGGGCCCACCGCCCTTTTTTTTTTTTGGGTGGGAAATTATCGAATAAATTCTCCCGCTCTGGGCGGAGCGGGAGGGCGTGTCAGACTCTTATTGACTAAAACCCACCCGTGTTCCTTCGGTTGCCCTGTTGCCGGGGGCCACGATCACCCTCTCGGGTTTTCTCGCACTCCCGGCAGGCATCGGCCCTAGCGGACCCCGTCAATACTGCTGTCATCTCTTTAAGGCGCGCGTGGAACACAACGCGCCGTCGACCTGGCCTGGTCCTTATCGGACGGTGAGCTACCCATTGCTCACCGTCCGCAAGCCCGCGCCTACGGTGGCTGCAAATCGGCCTGCGATTCCCGACACCCAGGGCGTCTCCTCCTGCGGCGGTTAGGGGCGTGAGGGCGCCAAATTTGCCTCTCCCTCACGCGTTCCGCTTCCTTCTTCGCGAGCATTACCGTTTCGCAGAAGGATGTGACGGCCTCCCATTTCCTCTCGCTCCGTACCATGGCCTGAACCAGGGCTGGACGCGAGAGATCACCGCTGCCGATCGCCTCCACGAGGACACGGCGATGCTCCGCCTAAGCCGGGCAGACCTCCACCGTATGCTCCACCGTGTCCTCCGGGCGATCCACACAATGGTGACACCCGCTCCTCATCCTGAACAGGAACCTCCCGAAACAGACCATGTGTCAGGCGGAAGGTAAAGACGCCGTGGCGCATCTCTAGCCACTCCTCAAAGGGGCTCCCCGCCCTTGGATGTACAAAAAAACATTTGTCTTGTTACCTATACTAAGGTAGATCTAAAGGACTAAAACGTATGTAAGGCCAAAAGAAACCTAATCTTTCCGAGGCGGGTTGCCTGTATGTAGCTTCTCTGAGGCAGGGTGCAAAAAATTTTGAGCTCGCTGCGCTTGCTGTTGCATCTTAGTTTCCCTTAAATTTTTAACTTTTCTGCATGGGTTGACAAACTAACTCCTATTTCAGTATGAAAGGTCACATGAAAACCTAACTCTAACTAATACGAGGTGCTGAAATTATTGAACTTGCTTCGCTTGTTCTTGCATCCAAGCTTCTTTCAGAAAAATCAGCTTTGAACCACTGCCGGCAACAGCTATTGGAAAAATCAATCATGTAGGTAACTTGGTTCAAGTAGGAAAATAACCTGTTTGTTTAGACATGTTGATTTGACTATTTTGTAAAAGTACTGTCTTATTTTATCTCCTAATTCTTAGGCCTTGGTAGAATTTGCTACAGGCCAAGCTGGCTTAGCCTGCTTTTCCACCAGATATATGCTTTTCCACCAGAGATATGCAGCTATGCTGCGAGGATGTGAAAGCTAAGCTACGAAATTATGTGACCGTTTCGACTAATGCTAAGCTGTGTAGCGGAGTGAGTAAGATGTGTTATGAAGATGCGCCGCCGCGAGGTAGCTGTGCGAGGAAGATGCGCAGCTCGAGCTATGAGATGCATCGACTGTAGGGATGGCACGAGGAGCCTATGTAAGTATGATTGGTGGTAGCGCATGCATAGCTACCTAGCATAGCACATCTCTGGTGGATAGGCATCCTTAATCCGGCAGATCGGAGCGGGCAGCACGCAAAATCTTCATTCATCATTTCTACATTTTCTATGAACCAACGCACAATACAGGCGGGCTGCTCCGCACTTTTTTGTATAGAAATGCGTTGCGCTGCAACCCGTTAATACGGCTGTCATGTGCGTTTGGCTTATTCCTGCAACAAGATACACCACCCTACCATGAAAGATTTAGCTATCGCAACATTCAGACTCATCTAGTAAAGATAAAAAAATGGTACTCTGAGTTTTAAGATGTCTAAAATAACAGCAACAAAACGTTACCTACTTGAAAAGACTAATGATACTTTGTTAACGTTTTAACTCCCAGACAAGGTAAACAAAAAACCACAAACAGATCCTCATAAAAGTATGTATGGAAAATAATATTATATAACTAGTAACTCTTGTTGCCAACTGTGAAAACAGCGGAGCACAGCGTTGGCACGCGCGCCCCACCCGACGCCCGTAGCGCAACTGATCAAATATAATTTGAAATAACGTTCGATTTGCAACGGAACAGGTGGACAGTCACTAAGCTGGTGTCTGTGGTCTGAGCTTATTGTTATGCTGATATGGTAAAGGCAAATATATTGTTGTGTAAAAGAGTCGAAAATAATATAACATAACATAACATCACGCTTGTATTCCTGGAAGGGTTAGGCAGAGAGTCGAAAATATGGCCAGAAAATCGTTGTTGAGACACTCAAGCGTATTTTTGTGAAAAATAAATACTGATGATTCGCAGGCTGTGACTTGCAGATGGAAGTTCTAGTCAATGTCTGTAGGGCAATCAAATATATATTAGTTTCTTGAATCAGATCCGTGAGCCGAAGACATATGCTTAAAGTCTCGTGCAGACCGGCGCGACAGGACCCCGGCAATTATTCTATCGTGAAGTTTTCTTAGAAATTGTTATGTTAGAGTCGCGTCGCGCCAGTCTGCACGACGCTTGAAACTCTCTTCCGCTGCGCTTAATGTCCCACTTCTGTAGGTACAGAGATCTCCCTAGAACTTTTCTAGGTCTCTTTAAGTACCTATCTGATCCCTTTTCTGGCCAATCAGTTCAGAACGTTACTCAGGTCTGCCTCGGTGAAGAAACTCACCCCGGCCTATCTGTCTTCTTGATGCATCATATAAGTACTTATGACCCGCCCAGTTCCGCTCAGCCACTCTATTCTGTAAACATCTTATCGTAAATACTTAGGCGAAGTGAGCTGTCATTTCACCTGATGCTGGGGATTGACACTAATGACAGTTCACTTCATTTAACGCCCTTTTCTGATTTATCGGCGCAGCAGTGGTACGACATCAGCATACTCGGTATACGCAGTGCCGAAAGTTTACCGAGTGCCTATATTTCAAATGAGCGTTCCTGATTAGCTCGTATGTGCGGGAGTGGGGCGATACAGATTCGACATACCGCGTCTCGACATGCATGTCCAGTGGCCGCTCTGCATACTGCGGAGTAGGTTAGGTTTAGAGCCTCCTCGTTAAAAAGAATGCGTTAAAGTATTGAATACGGGAGATTTTTACCGAATAGACCGAATTGCTTTGCAGACTTATCGCCAACATAACAGTAATTCGGTGAGTAAACTTTAAAGTAATCTCTCAGCACAGCTTACGTGACAGACTCATAAAATGCAACGATCGAACTTAAAGCATCATAAACTAAGGTTTAGGCACATCGCTGAGGCAAGCTGTTAAATGCTATTTGCAAGCTAATACAACACCTGCTCCGGAACGATACAACAATCGCCTAAAAATGACTACTTATTGATATAGCTTTTAGAGCTTTAGTATTTCTCAGGCACATAAGAATTTAGTTTACGCAATATAAAATTACGCCTGTATTCCCCACAGGGTTAGCAGAAGTGTAATTAGGTAGTGTAATAGGGGGTTAGCCTATTGTTAACTGGGCACAAATCCAGACTCCGGGCTGCTACTGACAAATTCCTAAAAGATAAACCTATATCCTAACACTCTATTGCTATAATAAACCATTTTCCACCTCTAATGACAATAAATAGTAGGTATACAGGGCGGCAGGGATATCGACGCGAAAATTTTTCGTCGGTTATTTTAAAAAAGAAATCTGCTGTTCCATACATTTTGACCGCGTAGGTATTGCACTTTTCTATGAAACAACAGATTGTTTTTAAATAACCGACGAAAAATTTCAACGCAGTGGCGTTCAGAATCATGTACTGAATCCATGGTAACAGTTTTCGCGTCGATGCCACCTTGTATTGACAATATTTGGATACAAAAACGTCAACTTCCTATAGGTGGTAGAAGGGGGAGGCAAGAAAAATTCTAGGTCATGTCATCGTAAAGGGTGGCAGCAAAAGTTTGTTCAGTTTATTTTTATTACGTAGATAGGTACTATTTGTTTAGTGAATATCTAATGTGCAGAAAACACGCAATGGTAAAACCCGTTGTATGTTGAACATAGAAATTTAGAAAAGAGAATAACATTAATTGTCATGACTACTTCAAACAACAAATATTATCATGTTTCTGAAATTAATTAGGCACTTACTAAGGCTTTTTCAGTTTTAGCCTTATTCACAGAATTTCAGAATTGAAAATTTGAACGATTGAATGATTGAAAATAGTAAGTTAGGTACTTACCGTTGGTGTTTTAATATTTTACCTAAGTCATTTGATAGAAACGGGAAAATTTAATGATTTGTTTTCCTACCACGTTTGATTTTCCTGTTTTTATTTCCTTTAAACGACTTTCTGTAAGCTTTGTGTGGTACAATTGAGTAAAATACGTGTGCAGGTAGTATCACTCGTGAAAACGTATGGCTTGCTTTATGATGGAACACTGCACCTAAACTTTTTACCCGATGTTTTTCGATCTTAATTATGGGAGTAACATAGGCTATTTAATATTTATAAATTGCATCTGCAAATACAAAAAAAGGGGAGGGGAAGGTTTAAAAAAAAATTCAACCGTATTGGTATCAAATGCTAGTAATGAGTCAATTCAAAATATACGTATATATTAAAACTAAAAAGCTTGAAATAAAGAAAATTGTTAAAGAAAAAAACAAAAATCCCTACCGCAAAAATATGACTGAGAAAATAAGCATATACAGAATTTTGGTATCACAAACTAATACCCTGGTATAAATTTTGTATCCCCCACCTGTGATACCAAAATTCTGTGCATTACTTATAATCCTTGTTTATCTTTTTTCAGTTGTTTTTTTTTAAATTATGTTTTTGGTGTACCTGAATCCTTAGATATTATCATCATAATAATCTATTTAGTCACTTTTGTATTCATAAAACTTCAAACTATGTGTTAGGTATTATTTGCATGTAACGCAATACTTGTATTAGTTTAAATAAAAGCATTTTTGTGTTTTATTTAACGTTGAATACGTTAAATAAAACACAAAGATGCAATTAATACTGAAAACAGAAGCAGCAAGAACCGCAATACAAAATATCCACTTTTCGATATAACCGAACGCCCAGCGAATTAGCAATACCCACTTTGAATGTGAAAAACAGGCGCTGAATGTTTGGTGCCCCAACAGCTGAACAGTTTTCATGAAAAAAAAAAAAAGATTTCCAAGCGAATGGCGCTTGGACGCAGGCGTTCCCGCCCTCAGTGCTTATCGGAGCTCGGACTGAAGCACACGCATAATTTCCCCGCGCTCAACACGCTCACAGATCGCGGCGGAAAAATCAGAAAAAATTTCATCCTTAAAGTTTATTTCACCCTAATATTTTATCTATTTAGTTTCAATCTGTTTATTTCGTGAACATTTCGTCTGAATGTACAGTGATTTATTACAATAGTGCGTGTTACTGTGGAAGACTGAAATAAAAAGCGAGGGAAAGCTGTTTGCTGTCAGCTGTCAAAAAGGTTGAGGTGAGCGATGAAATTAATTTATTTTCGAGTTATAAATTATACTAATAACGTACGATATTTCTTTTCGTGTAAACTTGATGTTACATTTATTGCTATAGGATATAGAATATAAAATAAAAACAGCATGTATGATGTTTTCCGGTGTAAAATTAATTATTATTTATGTGAAAGTTTAAGAGATAAAAATATGGAAGTCGTATTAACAATTTCGCAAAAAGCTCTGCGTTGAGCTTTCGGAAACTGCAATAAATAAAATAGCACTCGATTTTAGTATTGTTTATTTAGATATAAGGAACGATTGTATAAATACAATTTATGATAATGC
Organism: Omphaloscelis lunosa; assembly: GCA_916610215.1. Taxonomy (NCBI): domain Eukaryota; kingdom Metazoa; phylum Arthropoda; class Insecta; order Lepidoptera; family Noctuidae; genus Omphaloscelis; species Omphaloscelis lunosa. The sequence continues at coordinate 1,687,811 of OU744262.1, read as the reverse complement.
AGAGTTTTGCATCAAAACTATTGCACTTAACTAGCAACGATAACACCGTTGTGAGTTGTGATCTTAGTAGCTTCATACTTCTATTGGTCAGTTTTGATCTAGCCAAGTATCATCGAAAGATTACGTACTAATCCGAAGAGAATGAACTTTGTATCTATGTCATGTGGACTGATACAAAGATCGTGCATTATAGAGATCTACTAAAATTAAAAGGTATCAAAACAGTTTAGCAATGGCCTAAATCTCTCTCTTGTCCCCCTGCCCCTATTATATGGGAAGTAAACATAACAGGGGATTTACTAACACCTGTATCTACTCCTATGGGGCCAGGTGGGAATATAAGTTATCTCAAAACCCACATTTTGCATATAACAAAATAAGAATTCGTAAAACAATTAGCAATTTCCTACTGCATATTCATTTGATACACAATGCCTACCCTGCATAATCTATTATATGGATATGTGAATAGGCTAGTTGTACTGGTATATTGAATCTTATACACAAAGGCTTTTCAATATTTTTTAGAAGCCCAGAAATGAAAACTACCAAAACCTCGAAATCGTTAGGAATAGGTTCGCAAAGTTAGGAGGTTCTCAACGCTCAGTTATAGTCTTGTCTTGGTGACATGAAAAGCCATGGGTATCATTTGTTTTCTACATTCTTGACTTCTTGTCTACAATTTGTATTTACCATGTATTGACAGTTGCCCACAGAACCTGGATGAAGTAGTTGCACGTTTTTAAAGGCACAAAAAATCGCTCAATTCCACCAAAACCGTTCGATTAACTTGGCAAACACAATGGTCCACATAAAAGTCTACCATAACTCATAGCGCACGTCGCAGGGAATATATAAAATGTTATTAGTTTTTATAAAGAGATGGGGCACCTGTGCTCTGCATCAGCTGGTCCTCCCAATATAGCGATCATTAAGTGTGGCGCGGCTGTGAGGACCTTACACGTTGAGGCTGGGCTACTGTATTGAAAGAAAAAACTGATTTTAGCTCTTCTAAATTGATAGTTCCTTGGGACCAGAAACTGACTGAGAGGAGTGCTACTTTAACACTTTTCTCAATTTGGGTTGAATATTTTGCCGAATTTTGATAGAAATTAGTTCAAGTTCAACCCTACTTACATTCGGTTTCACTAGGTTTCAACAATTTTCGTGCTACTTAGCTAATTCTTAATTTTTCTTCACTTAGAGTTTTTCTCAGAAAACGGATTCTTGTCTTGAGCAAAACTTTCTTAGGACCAAAAACAGAATGAGAAAATAGCTGCTTTATCAACTCATTTCTTGTCATTTGGGTTCTGGATACTTCGACTAAGGGATCTTCCATCTAGAGACAGTTTCTTAAGACAGAGTGGGAGAATATCAAATTTTCCAACGCATTTCTCGCTATCTCAAACTCAAAGCATAAATTCAAATGAAACACTTACAGGCACTTTTGAATTGTCAAGGGGTCGGTCGGTTAGAAAGATGAAGCTAGTTGCACATTCCAAAGCGTAAGTACTTACTACTTACCTATTGAGAAGAACAGGCAAGAAAGTCCACGGACTCTCTTAAATCAAAATATGGTTACATCATTCTTGTTGAAGTTATACATGTGAGAACGACGCAGAACGTTAAAAGCGTCTGTAATAAAAGATAAAACAAATAAAACAATTCAAAAATTAAATTAAAATAAGCCGTGGCAGCTAAGAGATGCCCAGTCCCTACTGAAAGCGCCCGTTCAGGAACATGACGCATGGATAAGCACCATTCAGCTCAATCTGGATTGATAACGACTAACAATATTCAAAACTCGTAAGTAATAGATATAGCAAGTCTTTTGCTATTGTAACTAAAACCAGAGGTTTTTACTAGTGTTGTGCATCAGCTGGTCCTTCCAATATAGCTATCATTAAATGTGGCGCGGCGCTGCGTGCCATGTGCGTTCCTGAGGGCTATGGACGTTGTGGTACGCATAACTGGCTTAGATAGGAAAATATAGATTTCACAGTTTCGTCAGTCTTTAGGTTTTAGTTCCACTGTTTTCGCCAGAAATTAAGCATATTATCTTTTACAAAGGCAAGATAAAACTGGAACTCGTCTACGGAATTTAGGTATGCAAAAAACACAGCATATGCAAACAATCAATCTGCCTAGCCTTTTCCCAACTATGTTGGGGTCGGCTTCCAGTCTAACCGCATGCAGCTGAATGAAAGCTGTATTTTATATGGAGCAACTGCCTATCTGACCTACACAAAACAGTTACTGGATAACACGATACCCCTTTGCTAAGATTAGTTTTAAGAATTTCGGGTTTCTGACTATCCGTAACGACTGTTATAAAACGAATGACAACCGGGACCAAAGACTTAACGTGCTTTTCGAGGTACAGATATCCAAAGAATAAAACTAACTATTGCTGCATAAATTTGTTAAATAAGCACACATATTGATTCCCTTGAACACTATTTGGTAATGAACTGCATCCATTTCTCCCGTCTATTAATATCTCAAATTACACAAGGAATTTATTTTTAATCACAAAAGTTTACTTAACGCTGTGCACCAGTATCCTTGCTTCCTGTTTTAGAAAAAAAAAACAACAGCATTTTTTTATGGCAGATTTTGTTGTTGTTTATGGCAACTTTTGTAAAAACGAATTCTAAGCTTAAATATTTTCCGAAGATGGCTATTTGGTTTCGTGTTTCCCGCCTGGAATCGACTCAAAAGAACAATATTCGTTTTACGTAGATCGAAAAAGCGGTGTTGAAGGAATTTTGTTTTCTTACCAAGCGTTTGTAGCAGATATTAATTAATATTCTTTGAAGGCAGGCTTTAAATTAATGAAATAAACACATGGTGGTGAGTTTCCTAACATTTGAAGTAGGTATTTTTGAATAAACGGAGTGAAGGAAGTTGGTGTGGAACGTGGTTTCAGGTTCTCGTAATAATTGCTCATCGACTATAAGGTTATTTAACGGAAATTTTAATGAAATAGGTACTCTTATGTACTTAATTTGTTTACGGAAACATTTTTAGGAATCCATACCCGAAGGGTGCCAAACGGAACTCTATTACTAAGCCTCCGCTGTTCGTCCGTCTGTCTGTCAGCGGGTTGTATTTCATGAACCGTAATAGGTGGACAGTTGAAATTTTCACAGAAAAAAATATAACTATTATTTTAATTTATTTTTTCCGTACAAGAAATGTGTTTTTATCGGTGTTTTTTGCTCAATCTTAATATGGTACGGAACCCTTAGTGTCCGGTTTTTTTACTTATAAAGAAAAGCAGATAGTGTTGCGGTTTAAATGTTTTTTTTTATGAAAATGCATTTTGGTAAAGTGATGTCAGCCTGTAACCGCTTTTTAAGGACCAGCATAAGTATTAAGTTACTACAAAGTTATGGTAGCTAATGCTAAAATATCGTCGAAGACACAGCAATATTTTACTATCCAGCTACAGAAGATAATCTAATCTAATAAATATACAGAAGATAACCTAAGCCTTGCCCGTGATATCAAAGTGAGGGAAATTCTTAGTAAGAAACGTTGATAAATAATTACTGCCATGTCACCTCGACCACAACCCACTTTCGCCCGACCACCATACACACACACACACACACACAGTCGTGTATCTCTTGAATCATTGCCCGTATGCAACAGTCTCAATGCTGAGCCCTTATTGGGGTCACCTTAGACCCGCATCGCTGTCTACCCTGTTTACTTGCTCATTCAATTAAAGTATACTGTTGTAAATCAAGTACTTATTATATCAGGGTTTGTTGTAGCTACAGTAGGATCTTATCAACTGCGGGTTTCGGGAAGTGGGTCGATTCAGATTGATGTAGTAGCAGTAGGGTTTGTTAAAAGGCTGGTTCGAAAAATGTATGCCACTAAACCCGATCAGCGCAATTATGCGATTGTGTCTTAGTGTAGTTTACCACCGAAAAAACTGTGACCAATGTAACTTGGAGAGCTTAGCAAGCTATAGTATCGTGTCGTTGGTCCCGCGGTGGGCCATGTGTGATGAAAGACCGATGCAGGTACCGAAACCGGTATGACCAACAATAAAAATTACCTCTATCTTACGCGTGCCGTCGCGTCGGCATTAATCAAAGGGCGCGCATCGCCTAGTATGTGTGTCAAAGAGTCAACCCGCACGCCTCGGCGAACGCCAACCAATCACGGCCCTATATTCTAATGCCAACAAATTGTCGTCATTGTAATATTCTGTTTCTTTCTTATAATCAAAGTATTTTTAGGTAACCGGTATTAAAACGGTAACCTAAATAGAGGTAACATGTTTCTTTTCTTGGTAACACAGATAGCGGTAACCTTAGTCGTAAAAGTAACCAACATTCTTCGATACCTGCACCGTAATTTATAAAGGTTTTTGGTCCTGTCGTTGGAGCAGAGGAATTCTCGAGTGAAGACCGCAACTCGGCCAGTGTTGCGTGTGACGCCCTCCCTACATCTAGAATTTTAGATGGACTAACGATCATTTAAATGCTGCTGGAACAGACTACATTTGAGAGGCGGAGAACCGGGTGTTGTGGTGTAATTTGGGCGAGACCTATATCCAGCAATGAAATGCTAATGACCAGTCAGTCACTGACTAGGTGCAAGTAACTTTGTACATGGGATAAAATATCTGCCAAAATCTTTTACATAAGTCTGACGCAAATTGCAAATAGTGCCGATAATGTAGATATTGGAGCATCAAGAGGCAACGATGATGGAGTCTACGTTAGTGTTAGATCACACGCTAACGTTCGTGTTTCTAGGCTAAACAAGTTTAAACATACAACAGCTTTTAGCCGAACGAAAAAATACGAGTACATTTTCTTCGGATATCGTGTAGTCATAAAAAAACCTTTTTCTTTTAAACAGACTTAAAAAAAAACTATACAAAGTGAAAAATAACTTTAATTTCGGAAGTGTCTTCGGATCTTCATTTTAGCTTTAGTTTTTTGCCACCGACTTCCAGCAGTCATACCTTTCCTAATTATTTTTAACCGACTGCGGTGAAGCCAAAAAAGGAGGGTTATGTGTTTGACTTGTATGTATGTATGTCCGTCTCTATGTTCCCTCGTAACTACTAAACTACTGAGCCGATTTAAATGAATAATATGTCGTTAGATTTGTTATTAATGCGCGAGTGTCACGCGGTATATTAAAATTTAAAAAATCAAAATGCCGTATTTCTGGCGCTAAAATGTATCCAAAATATCCAAAATGTTTTCTCTTTTCAGTTAAATATGTGTTGTTGCAGTCAGGTTTTTTAGTTTTAAATTAGTTTTTTTAAAGCAATGTTGTGTGTGTATGCTGTTGGTGTTCTTTAATAAATAAATAAGCTCCTCCTTTTTTAAGTCGATTAAAAATAACAGGCACTGACAACATGAAATTTTTAATTACGGACTTTATCTTGATTAGATTGTCTATCTATACATATATAATTATCTATATATAGGTACTTTTTTCACAACCTCGCTTTTCATGTTTGTCTGTAACCGATTAGATCTTCTGAAGTAAAAGTTTTTTATGCGGTTTTCACTATCATTAAGAGTATTTATTTACTCATTCTGAAAGGTTTAAGTGTATAATACATTAGTATTTAAGTTGGATGTAACACCGTTGTCTCGTAATTTTGAGATGCACCCGTGCGAATTTGTTATCAGGCCTACACTATCCTCCCATACCTATCAACACTGGATTTGAAAACATTTTTCAAAAGCCAAGTAATTACCTATTGGAACAAAGTTCTTTACGCGGTTTGTAAACTTTCACAAATCGTCACGCTAAAAAGTGTTAATACTTGCGACTGTCTTCTTCTAATTCAAAGAGAAAGAGAGAGATAACGCCGGCAGAAAAAAAACAAAAGAAAAGGGTACAGTGATTGCAGTGTCGTGGGATAAAATTTTACACATGGGCCCAAGTACACTGGCATGCCTGAGAGAGAGAGAGAGAGAGAGAGAGAGAGAGAGAGAGAAAGTGTGAATTTCGTCAGCATGTAAATCCAAGATGGCGGCTCTGATTAAAATTTTTCATTATGAGTATCGTTTTCATGGTTTTCAAGGGTGCAAAAGCCATTATGCAGTAAAAATCTAAATGCAAGATGGCAAGATGATTGGAACCGTGCACCGAGCTTCTGACGTTTCATAAGTGCCCTTGTCGGTTTATTTGAAACAAAATATTTACATTTTCTGAGTTTGAAGCAGGGTTGGGTCGCTAGTAGGTACTACTAATAAAACATAAACTCCTACCCGACTAACCTATTTCCGACTGATCATCAATAAACTTCGATATAATCTCCCAAACTGCTAAGTGGATTTTGGTGCAGTTTTCACCACCACTCAGGAGTTTTTCGAGCGATGTTCGGGCTCTGGCATTAATTCTAGGTGCGGGGCCGCCATTGAAAGATAAACATCACATCAGCTGTGTCGGTTCCCGCGCTAAAACTGACGGGAGTTTGGCTATAACTCGTTTGACGTATCGTAGGAAAGAGACAGAAGATCCTCTCTTAATGACAAGTGAAAAAGACGCCTAACAATTTAACCTGAGTATTTAGGTGGAAATTCTTGTTGGTTTAATATTCTGCAACAGAAATTGCAATGTCGGTAGCAGTCAATATTTTCCGTTCGTATTCATGGTGACGTTTTTCCATAATATGACACAATATGCCAAATTCTTATTCTGAGCTGGTAAGGAGCTGGTATAGTTAATATTGGAAGTCTGTTATTCGATTATACATATATTGTTTTCCATAGACAATTATTTACTCATCGATATCTTATAAGGGTGGCAGGGTCATCGACGCACAACCTGCTACCATGGATTCAGTACCTACATGATTCTGGGGATTCCCCTCTGCGTAGAAACATTTGGTCGGTTATTAAAAAAAAAATCTGCTGTTTCCTACAAAAGCGCAGTACCTAAACGGAAAAAAATGTATAGAACAACTATTTTTGTTATAATAATCTACGAAAAATTTCAACGCGTTCAGAATCTTGTATTGAATCCCTGATAACAGGTTGCGCGTCAACGTCCCTGCCACCCTGTACACCCTGTTTGCAGTGCTACTTCTTCGTGAAGTTATCTTTGGTATGATAAACTCGTTGCTATGGTTACTTCCGATAGGATACCAACTTGTGACGTAATAGAATGAAATATTGTTCTAATGCGTGACTGAATTACCGATTACGATTCCATTCAGTATAGTTTTAGGCATTTCAAAAGTAAGGTTTGATTTTTTGATTAATTGTTGAAATGGGTGTAGGTTACTGTCTGAAAGCCAAACGTTCAAATCTTCGATTATTTATATGTTTAGATAGAGTTTCGAGCTGCAAAAGCACTAAAATAAACAGGCCGACTTTGTTGTGCTGGTGTGAGTGACAGCTACGTCTTACACTCGCGACACGTCATTATGCTGTCATTGTGCTTTTGTATTGTGCGTGCATTTAGCGGCTAACTGTTGAACCCTATTTTTATCGACGAGTTCACAGCTTTAACTGTATCTAGACACATTTATATCTTCTCACCGACAATAATTTATTTTAAAAACTTGTTAAAATATAGACAAATAAGAGGTTTGTTTGACAGATTAGAATGCGAACATTTTTTTAAATACTATTATAATATATAATATAATTATATTGCCTCTCTGTTGCATACGTGATTTTGTAAATTTATTATCAAGAAATTGTACAAAAATATTTTGTAATTATTTTGGGAATAGCAAAAATTCTTAACTCCTTTTTTAGTCTTCTGCTCTAACTCTAAAGGCGCGCGTGAAAATCAGGATAGATGATATGTAGGAAAAACTAAGATCCACATATTTTACAGCTTGGTTGACGTTTTGAATAAGTACGCTTGCCATTGATCTGTAATTTCGAAGTTTAATCTAAATTCTAAAAGAATCAAATCTTATCATTATCACTACATATTATAAAACAAAGTCCCCCGGGCGGTGTGGCGGCACCGCGTCTGTTTGTCTGAACGCGATAAACTCAAAACTCCCGAACGGATTTTCAAACGGTTTTCACGAAAGGACGGGGTGGTTCATGAGGAAGGTTTAGGTGCATAATCCATAAAGGTTCTATCTAAATTGGCTTAAATATGACGATGTAAAATACTCAAAGTAGAATGAACACAGTTACATTTTAATCTAACCCTCATGCTCGACGCAACAGGCTGATATGACACTGAGACAGAACAAAACATGTCGGCATAATGCTCTGCTACCCGTGCGAAGAGGCGGTAATTATATGTAATTATTAGTAATTATGTATTTTTAAAACTAAAGCCTCCAACACAGAATTAAAAATGGAATTCAGAACTAAGCTCTGGCCGATCCAGTAGTGCACATCTGCGTCAACAATAAGGCGGCATCTGCGCGCCGCAGGTGTGTACTTCGCTTTACGTATAAATTGTAACAGGGAAATTCCAATAACGGAGGGTTCCTTTGAGATTTAGTGGGTACGACACGGTGGCGTGATGGATCGGGACTGTGACTGTGTTACCTTGTGGAGGTTTAATGGAGAAATTGGTGTTGTAATTGAAATTCTCAGTAGCAGCCTGTGTGCTCTGGATTTGGCAGTAAGTATGTTTGTTTTTGTGAACTAACATCTCTGCCTATACTTCTTCGGGAAACAGGTACAGGTGTGATGTTATTGTGGCGGCATCTACATCGCCACATGCGAGCTACGTATCAAAGACCTGACGCCACACAAATCCTACATCGCGCAGTTAAAGTATACCGCGCGAACGACATATTATGACAATCCGACATCAATCGTCGGGCAGTTGCCCATCAGACACAACCCCTGTCTGAGGATCCTCCCTTTTCTATAGAGGATGTGTTAATTTTACACCCTGTTCCTCATACCACCAAATTATCGTAAGTGGTAATATGTTGTGATTTTGGTAAGCTTGTGGGTAAATGGCTATGGTTATTCTTAGCTGGCTAAGCGATGGACATCTACGGTGAAGTATTTATCCCTATGATTCAAGAAAGCCTTGCTCTTTCGGTCCTGGATGTCATACATTTGTAAGACCAATTAAAGATTTATGTTCTCTTCTTTAACAACACGTAGACCGCGGATACTTCTTAACTTCTGTAGAACATGCTATGTTACATGTTTAGATGTTTACGTTATACCCAGAATAGACTAGTTACAGTAGCCCAATAGGCCAGTAAATCGCTGTAAAGATAGGATATAAATGTTAAAAACATGAACACAGAGGAGACTCGCGATGTGAATAAATAGTTTTAATAATTAATACTTAATTAATTGAATTGTCTGCAATTTTAATGTATTTTAAGTAAATATGCATCGGGACGTAGCAAAGCTGGCGAAAATATCAAGCAAATATTTAGCACGTCATCGCTGGCAAAATGCATGTATTAAAGTAAATCATACGGCTTTTATTTGAGTAAATGATAATTAAATTAATTTATAAAGTCAGAAAATATGTAACAGTAACGTTTTATAATTGAATAATCAGTTTCTTATTATCAACCAAGTGTAAACAATATCTAATTAAACAGCAGTTTCATATCTGTAACATTAGTTGAAATAAAATTTCTCAAAAAAAAAAAAAGATTTTTAATATTTTTTGGTCCTTTCATCTGCAGGGTTCACGCCTTCGGGGGGAAACTGAATATAGAAGCACAGAATAAATAATGGTATTGCGGTAATTAAAAGCAAAGTATGTTCCGTGTATTCTAACGCAACATGGTAAATGCCTATGGCAAAGCATTTCACCTTGGAAAATGTTTTTAATAGTTTGGTTTCTTTTAGTCATAAATTATAATTATTGACTTGTTTTACTTTCGTACAGGAAAATCAAGTTCAAAAAAATATTTCAGACAGAAATCAAGAAATAGTAATAGTAAGATTTCGAAAGGATGTGAGCAAAGCATTGGCAAGTGAAAATAAAAAATAAAATGAGATCACAAAGGGTGGTGGACTAACAACATTATTATGCGTTTACATACAGCCCGCTGTGAGACAGACGGACGGACAGCGGAGGCTTAGTAATAGGGTTCCGTTTAGCACCCGTCGGGTACGGAACCCTAAAAAATAATGAAGAAATGCGCAATGTCATGTCAGAAGGGGTACAAATAGTCAGAATATGATAGAAAAAAATATGTCTCATGCAGTTTTAAGGTAGGTTATTTTTCATCCATTTCTATCAAGTTTCTCAAGTCGTGTGTGTCGTGTCGCAGTCGTGCCGGACAGCTAAACAGCTCTCAATAACATAAAGGGTTAGATTTTGTGAATAGACTGCCGAGTTATTAGATTTTTTCCTACAGAAGTTACGGCGATCGTATTTTCTTCACTTCAATTATATTGATGTAGGTCTATCGAATTGTCCCTTCACCTGATTTAATATTTCTTCTCTATTTCCACCCCGATTGCTTCTAGGATCTTATTTATCACCCGAAATTACTGACAAAATGCCTGATATTGCTAGAAATTTGGACAAAAATAATACATGTTACTTTTTATAAGCAACTTGCTAATCGTTGGCATTATATTTCTGTTAATAGAATGATGAATTTTAAATTAGTCTTTTAGATCTATCTTCTTTCTAAAAACGCTGATCGTGGTCGTCATTGACTGCGAAAATGAACGCTTAAACGCATTATAATGTTATTAGTCCACCACCCTTTGTGATGTCAATTTTATTTGTTTTCACTTGCCAAGGCTTTGCTCACATCCTTTGAAATACGGACGGCACGGTTGGCGCAGTGGTTAAGCGATTGACTGCTGCGCTGCGTGTCGCGGGTTCGATTCTCGCACGGAACAAATATTTGTATGACCTACAAGTATTTGTTCCGGGTCTGGCTGTATGTGTATGTGAGTTTAAATGTTTGTAAACGCACCCACAATACAGGAGAAATTCTTAGTGTGGGGCAACGTTCTATTAAAAAAAAAAAACTTTTTTTTAACTTTTATTATAATAACAGTCTTTCATTTTTACAATACCTTTCTAATGGCAAAAAGATTACCAAAATGTTGAAAACTCAATCCCTCGATCCTCAGCTCCTATAAATAGTTGACAAAGGACCCAGCAACAGTGTGACCAGCATCATTCGAGTGTGACGTCGCCGCGTTCGGTTACATTGTTTTTGGCAACACCTGTGTCAATCGCGGCGCGTGCGACTCCGGCGCCGGCGCAGGGGCCCGGGTGTACGGCTGACGATCTTTAAATGTTTTATGTGTATTTTTGTGGCTTTTGATGTTGGTTTGAAAAGTGAGGGTGATAAGGTTGTGTTATAAAATTTGTAAGGAGGGATATAAGACGTTGCAAACACTTGACGCGGGCGGCTGCTACATCTCAGCACTCTCCCTTCAAAAGTTATAAAAGAAAAAACTGCTAGCAATCTTCGTAAGAGATTTAGTTATCTTGTAAATAATCAAACTAATAAACCTGAGAGAAATGATACAATCATCATCAGAAAATTGAGAAACCCACATATACTCGCTTACCAATTGCAATAATTGGTTAGCGGTCGAGACTGTACCCGTTTTTTTAGAAACCTAGATAAATCATTCAGCTTTTCTAACTTTTAGCTGGTCTACCTTAGCTACAGCTGCATCATCCATCAGTATGGAAAAGCTGGTCGTTAGGTCACCACCAAAGTTTCCAAAGACGGTTTAATGGCTGAGTAAAGGAATAATCAAGGTCCTCTTGTCTCCAAAAAGGCCCATTTGCGAGAACCGGGAACCGTCTTAGAATGATCCTGACAACAGTTTGGTTTGAATATTGTTGTTGGCGGAAACAACTGTGCAAACACTGGGCGCCTGCGGCTGCTGCGTCTGAGCAGTGTCGCAAATTTTTGATGATTTCTCTTATTTACTCTTGTTGTATGTTAATTTTGCTCTTGTAGTATGTTAATTTTGGAGTTGACATGACAAAAATAATGTATTATTCAATTATTTTGCCACTATACTGGTAGGTATATAGTACCTTTATATATACTTAAACGTTCATTAAAGTTAAGAGACGATTAAACGTCAAAAATGTATCGTTAGTCAGTCGCTATTCATTACTTAACTTTAAGCAACGCTTATAACCCCTAGTGTTTTGTTTTTTTTTTTTGGTATTATCCAGATGACGGTATTGTGGAAGGTCACAGATGAGATGGACCGACCAAATAAAATCCGCGGCTAACCGCAACCTCAACCTAATGAGGTTATCATCTGCAAGACGGTCATCTAACAGAACCAGATGGAGAGAGATCGTGAGACGGGCAATGACTAAACCTGTGATTGATACAGTTCATGGTGACCACGACCGCTCTGTCAAGAGCGTAACGAAGAAGAAGTAGATTGCGGGCAATTTTTTTTCCTAGTCCATTTACAAAAAAGTTCTTCAAAATGCTGTTGTAGAACACACAGCAATTGGCTCCGCAAGGGCAAATAATCAATTACTTTTACAAACACAAAATATTACAAACCATTTACAGGCATTTTTGAACAGGCAAAGTTAAACTTAGTTGCCCGTTCCTGCCTTCCTCAGATAACTCTTGCAAGGCAAACGCTTAAATCATAGTATAATTAGTGTGTCCACAGGTGCTGTGCTCAGCTGTGAGCTCCTAATCGCACCATTACGCGCACCATAACGACAGCACCTAATGATACTGATGCGGATCACTGGTACAAAAACAGTACAAAAAAAAAACATAATTAAAATTATTTTATTTCACATAAACCTAAGGGCACTTATGAAACGTCAGAAGCTAGGTGCACGGTTCCAATTAGTCGTTTCCTATGGAGAAGAGCTGGCAAGAAACTCCACGGTTACTCTTTTAAAAATAAATGGTTGCGAAAACGAAGCAGGGACGGGTCGATAAAATCCTAGTGAATTTCAATTGTTTCCTCGACATTATGTCATTTAGACGTATAGTTTAGGAGCTTGCGCATGTTGAAAATTACGGGAAATTCAGTAGATATTTACGGCAGACGACCGTTCTAAAGACCTAAATAGTGTTAGAGAAAACGGGCTCAGTTTGGTTCGGATGAAGACGTGAGCTTATGTATGTATGTGTATCGATAGTTCACATACTACGTTTCTATTTCTTTATATTCTACTAGCTTCCGCCAGCGGATCCGCTCGCGTGATATCTTTATAAATTACTAGCTTTTGCCCGCGGCTTCACCCGCGTGGAGGTCGGAAATTATCCCACAGGAACGTACTACTAGGATAAAAAGGATTATATATCCTCACCCCGGTCATGGTCTACCTATGTGCCAAATTTTATCCAAATCCGTTCAGTCGTTATAGGGTGAACGCGTAACAAACAAACAAACCCACTTTGGCATTTATAGCTGCTGCCCGTGGCTTCGCCCCCGTGGACCCTAATTCTTTTTCTTTTTCTAAAATAAAAGTAGCCTCAGTTACTCCTTATAACATCAGCAATCTTCCAGTGAAAGTCCCGTCAAAATCGGACTAGCCATTTCGGAAATTAGCCGGAACAAACAGACAGACAAAATTAAGAAAAAAAAATGTGCTTTCGTTGTATATACCGTATATACTTCATATGCATTTAGTAAAAAGCTGTTATTTTGACATTATAAACAGACACTTCAATTCTATTTATTTGTATAGTTTTTTTTTTTACATTACACGGTATCTTCATTTATTATAATATAATAAGTATGGATAATAATATTAGTTAGGATTATTGTAGCTTTTAAATCACCTCTTTCAGTAATTATTATTTAGTTACTAGTGATCGTATCTTACCTACCTATACATCTACGTGACCTCACAGTAACACACCTTCGACAATATAATAACATTCGAAAATAAATAACAGATTTCAATTCTTTATTATACACTAAACATAATATGTTACACAGTGATAGAACATGTCCAGTCCACAGTCCATGCACAAAGGTGAGCTTAGCCCATACCTAGTTGAATGTTCTTCCACCAAACATTTTACTGATATAGCATGATCATAATAGATGGCTTATTAATGATCCTCTTCACAATTATTATCAATACCATTACAATTACCGATGAAATTCGAACCAGGGCCCACGTTCTCCATATCTTTTTCATCACCAGGCACACTCACTTCTTGTTCTGGAAAGTTGAATTGAACATCATTTTCTTCCTCTTTTTTTTCTTCAAAATCTAGCTTTTTCACTTCAGTAACATTTCTTTTCACTGTCTGTTTGGCTTCCATTACTTCAATATTATTATCATTATCAACGAATTCACAGATCCAATCATCATAGCTTAGAGCACTTGGATAAACAAAGTTTGACGTTATCGTCAACATATTTAGTGAAAATATTATAAAACAAAATAAATAGAGCTTCATGACTGTTTCACTAAAGATTGTCTCCTCCAATGACTGAAATTCTATCCCCGCTCAAGCGACACGTGACTTGCGACAGAGAGTGCGGAAAAAACAAATGAAAGTAGTTGTTTGGAGCGTGCCACAAGTCACTGCAGAGGGGCTCGCGGAGCGACGGATGGAAAACGAGCAACTAAATAGATGATGTGACTTTTATAGTTTAAGTATTGTTATTTACATAATATTCTATATTTGCATGTTACGTAGGTCACTTTAAATGCAGACTGAGTTCCGTATTTTTAATGTAGAAATATAGTCAGTTATAAAATTCGAGCTGGAGTTAGATTTGAGTTGACTGAGTGTTTTTCTATAATACTATTGTTGTTCTTTATGATCTGTTACATTAAATAGCAAGGGTAGGTTTTTAATATTTTGGTTTGATCGCTTACGTATGTCGTTGCTAAAAGGTTCAAGCATGCACCCTGTAAAGAAACTGCAAAACAAAATAATTAACATCACAGTACAATACATAGGTAACATATTATTATCGTAATAGGATCGCGCACAGAGATACGAATGTAATTTCTAGTCTCTTCTTTAATCTGTGGTCAAATTCCAAACTAGTTGAACTTCGGTATTTGTTATGCAAATCTATCATTGGAAGTAATAATCATTATGGAAATAAAAACACTTTTGTTAACATAGATTTTAAGTGGTCAACCTTGGAGACGAGTCTAAAAGGGCAAGTAATATCAACAGTGATCGCAGTATTTCGACTAATAAAATGCATGAGGAATCCATTATCTTTTGTTAAAACACTGGTATGCTTAAATTAAAACTCAATATTGCATTTAATGTTCTATTGTTTTAGAATGTATTTGTATTGAAAGTTAGTAAGTCATTAAATTTAGTACCTAGTGTAAATAATTAGTTGCATAATAATTTTCATAACATTACGCCTTTAATTCCCAAAGGGTTAGGCAGAGGTGTACCAGTAGTACACCCACAATTCGCCAGTTATGTTTAAGTCGAGTAGACAAGCCTGGAAATTCCTGATGGAAAACCGAATGAGATTTTGCCTGACCTTTCTTTGGGAATGGATCCAGGACCTCATGCTGAGCAGTACCACTTGCGAACAGCAGATCAACGACGCAGCTAATGAGTAATAATTTACATTTCCTATAAGCATTACTTGTTAATAAATAAAAAAACTATAATGAATTGCATCCCTTTTATTAATATTCTAGACAACTACGTCTTATACCATCTCAATTTGCACGAAGAGACGCGTAAAAAAATAATTTTCTTGTCGCGTCGTAATCAGCTATAGACACAGTCGGTTTATGCTTCGGTACTTTGACACGAGGATCAATTCTAACCTATGTATCGTCCGTTGGTAAATTGACTTTGAGGGCACTATTTTTGTCTTTATCACTTTTCATAATGTTTTTAATATTATTTTCTTTCATTGTATCTTCAATGTTATAGTTATCTTCAACACTGTCACTGTCGTATTCACACTCCATCTCTTCGTCTCCTGGATATATGAAACTGGACGTTGTCGTCATTGTTTTTACAGATAATACTAGACCACACACCAAAAATAGCTGCATGACTGTTCACAACGTGAATCTATCGACGTATGAATAATTTGACCTGATGAATATTTTAATTTCAAAATGGTTACCTTATTGTTGGAACCCTAGTTTTGCGAGCCCGATTCGCTCTTGACCGGTTTTTTATTCATTTATGGATATTATTGGCGCCCAACGTGGGCCATGAACTTTACCCCTTATTCATTGAAACTTGACATTTAAAACCCAATTATTCATTTAATTCAGTATCGCTGCATTTTTATAAATGAAAGAGCAAACGACAGAATTTGGCGTTAAATAACCACAAATGTAACTAAACAATGATACTTATTACATTTCGTATGAACTCAAACTCAAAGCATTTATTTCAATTAAAAACCAGTCAAGGAGTCGATCAGCCAGAAAGATGAAGACAGTTACCCATTCCAAAGCGTAGTAGGTACACACTACGGTATAACACATCAAGGTACAAATTTCCAGTTTATGCTGATCTCGCGTTGTTTACGTACAATGTGAGGTCAGCTTGTACTGGAAATGCATAGCTTGATGTGTAGCCGTGTGTACTTATGGAGAAGAACGGGCAAGAAACTCCATCGACATTTTTTTTTAAGTCTTCTCTTTGAAATTTTTGTTTCTCGTGTGTACAACCACTAACAGTGTATATTATACCCACATCAGAACCCATTACATTTACCATCGGTGGTAACAAGCACAATCCGCCATTGTATAAATAACGCTAAGAGGCCAGCTGCGCGCAGCCGTGTTGACGACGCGGCTAAATGCATCTCTTTCGCGCCACTTTCAACGACCACCGGGTTTTAAATAAAGAACCAGGTGTAGTTCTCATAGGTAACAGATAACAATAAGCGTGGGAGATGAGTGGGTAGGGAGAAAGATTGCGAGGGCATGTGCTTTCTTTTGCCTCTCTCTGGTTATTTGCGATTACTGATGATGGAAATTTATCTGTGATAACTGATATTTTGGATAAAACAGGTCCTTTTTAGGGTTCCGTAATTTTCCATGATCTTGAATACTTTCGGTACTGATAATGGTAATGTAACTATTATGAGAACTTAATGTTGGAATGGCCACGGCTGGGTATAATAAAAGCTGTATACACTGTACATACTACTAAATAATACTAATACTATACGCTGTACATACATACATGCAGGCAGATACAGATCGACGGAGGAAATTTCAAATGTTGTAAGGGTCATTGTATTCCCTGTCCCATACGACATTGGAAATTTCCGCCATCGATATACTTACACGGCATAAAGTGTGGCAGTAGCCATGTTTAAGGAAACACATCATTTTCACTCGTTTACGCTGAATCTGAAACGTCACTCGGTACTTATTACAAAGAATATCGCTAGATGCAATCGCGCAAGCGGTGGTCACAAGTAGAGCTCCCAACTTAAAAAAATGCTAGAGATTTGAGGAAAATAGTTAAAAAAAAACCAGTAATTTCACAATCCAAACACAGACCAAATACAAAACCAAGACATAGCGCTGTGAACAATACAGTGAAGCATAGCAAAACTACACCTCCGCTTTATTCATACACGCTCACACGCACTCATTTACAACCATTTACAATGAAAATACACCACACTAAGTGCACACATGTTTATGAAACCGGCTTCATGTCAGTTCTGTTGTGTCTGTGTCTGTTGACAGCGCTAAGTATTGGTTTTTTTTTTGGTCTGAGGGTAGATACTACACAGAACCAGTAGGTCCAGCCTGTTTTTCAAATATTTATTTTAAGGGCTTTCGCTGAGCGATAACGTCGCCCTGTAACATCAGCAAAATAACTAAACCTTAAAACACTTTTTAATTCTAACATTACTGTTATTATTACCTACTCATTTTATAATAAAAAATGCCAACTTGTACATTGTCCTAGCTGGTTCCGACGAAGGAAAAGCCAGGACAGCGCTACAGTCTTCAATGTCGTACTTGTTTGTTGGACCAAGTAAATTAAATCGCAAAGCCTCATTCCGTACACACTCCATCAAAACACGCTGCACATCGTCGACTACTCCACATTCTTCACAGTTGGGTGACGTATTCTTTTTCATCAGAAAAGCAAACTTTCTTGACGGAATGTGACCAGAACGAAGTCTTAATGCCATAACTAAATCACTTCTGCTAAGTACATTTTGATCGATCCAATTATACACTGGAAGCTGCGGTTGAATGGGCTTGTACCAAATTCCCTTTTCTGATGACCTCTGGTTAAAATATTCACTCCACACACCTGTACACCGCTGTTTTATTATTTTTATATAATCTGTATATAAAGGACGAACATTTACAGAAATTCCATCTGTCACGGCTTGGTTGGCCAAAAGATCCACTCTTTCATTGTCCTGAATCTGTACATGAGATGGGATCCACTGTAAAACTATCGAGATTGACCTTTGATCTAATTTAAATATAGGCTCGAAAATCCTGTAGGCTATCGTTACTCCTCGCACGGGCGAAGTGCACCGAGCCAAGTGTTGCAGCGAACTCTTCGAGTCTGTTAGAATGACAAATTTATCACGATAAATTGAGTTAATATAAGAAAGAGCTTCTGCTATTGCAATTAACTCGACGTGCATAATGGAGATATCACAGCAAGTTATAGAGAAAAGAAAGTTATGGATTAATAACTATGGAATTAAATGTATTTAAAGCAGCCTGCACCTCTGAGACCACAGCATTGACATTAGTACCTGATTGAAATAAAACAAAATCATCAGCATACTGAGATATATCAACGTTCGTAATAGCCTTGCAGATATTGTGAGTCGCAACGTTAAATAAAAGAGGGAAAAGTGGGTCTCCTTGAGCCAACCCTCGTCCCGTAGACCGCAGACCATATTCTTTATTATTCATTGAAATTTTAAGTATTCTCTCATTTAAGAATCTCCACAAATATGAACACAACTTACGACCTAATGAAAGTTTATCGAGAATGTACAATGAACTAGTGATATCGACATTCTTATAGGCGTTATTGATGTCAATAAAACAGCCAACAGTGACGAGATTTGAAGTAAAACCAAGTTGAATCTTTGTCGTTAAAGTAACAAGACTATCTAAACATGATTTAGATTTACGAAAGGCTACAGTATTGTCAGAGAATATGCATCTATTCTCGAGAAACCATTCCAACCGTTTGTTCAAAATTGAGTGAAAATTTTTGCAAAGACATCAGAGATTAGGTCGAAGAGAAGATGACAGTCCCGAAACTCGGCCTGGTTTAGGAATAGGAATTATTTGAATATCGCCACTGTCTTGGAACACAACCAGAATCGTAAAATTGATTGTACAGGGAAAGTAATAATAGTTTACCGATGGCTGGAGATTCTTTACCATGAAAAAGGAAATTTCGTCACCACCAGGTGCCGTGTCTTTTGATTTTATGGAATTTTCTAATTCATGAATAAAGATAAGAGTTTCTAATTTATTATTGCAGGACTGGAAGCAGGGTTCAGGGGCAGAAACGTAATCAAGCGTTAGATCATTAAGAAAGCTTTCTGCTGAAGTTGAATCAACGGGTTGATATTTCGATTTACGGCCTTTTACCCATCATATTTGGCGCCACATATCACTAGCAGAACTTGTTGCATCAATACTTGAACAAATACTTCTAAAGGATGCAGTTTTGCCTTACGCGTCTGTCTCTGCGATTCCTGGATGGTTTCCTGCAAAAGTGCGTAATTTTGAGGCGAAGGATTACCTCTAAATTTTGCTAACGCTAAACGTCGTGATGCCACCGATCTAGATAGCTCAGGGCTCCAATACGGTTTTGGTTTAAATTTCGAGCTGATATGCTGAGGAATCACAATTTGAGGTATGTGGGAATCTGCTGCTTTCTGTAAAGTGTTTTCAAAGAAGTCATAACACAACTGTGGATCTATCGGGGCGGTTGAATCACGGAGAATGCTTTCTACGGACGAAGCATTCTTCTCCCAGTTAGATTAAAAAAGAAATCTTTTACGAATGTTTTGTTTAGTAAAATTGATATTGGTGTGGATAATTTAATAATTAGGTGATCACTCCCTAACGATTCATTTGTAACTTTCCAAATAAAATTTAAACACAAATCCAAAGAGATAAAAGAAATGTCAGGAGAGGATTGTTGCACCATATTATTCACCAATTTGATACGAGTCGGACTACCCGCATTAACTGATATAAAGTCATGACCTATCATAGAATCGAATATCTGAGATCCACGCTGATCGGTTTTATATGACCAGTTGAAATGGTGACCGTTAAAGTCACCACTAAAATTAAAGTTTTGTTATTTGCAATCGAAAATATATTATCCCAATCCCTTGTACGGACAGTTGAAGGGCAGTATATAGCAACGATATTCTTAATATACTGACAATTTAACAATTCAATGCACAAGAGTTCAATACCTGGATTATAATTAATTACAATACGCAATAACGCTTTAATCGATTTTCGAACGATAACAGCTACCCCTCCATACCCGTCATAAAGGTCTAATCTAAAAAGGTTATACTCATTCAAATAAAAGTGGCTGTCTGGTTCAAACCACGTTTCACTGATAACGGCAATATAAATCTTATCTTTAAATGAAAGCTGTTCGAACAATGCTGTTTTTGGCTGCAGACTTTGTGCATTCCATTGTACAATATTAAATGCGATAGAATTATTACGACAATCCACTAATAAGTTTACTTAGTGAATTTTCAGGTAAATTATTAACCACAATTATTACCAACCATTCTACGATTATCTTAACCACGCTGTTTATTTTATTCTTAAATGAAACTTTCTTCAGAAGTATATTTGTAATGTTACTTATTAAATTACCAGCCGTATCTTTTCGATTACGATCGCTTGATTTCATTCTATGATGATCATTTGACTTCTTTGGAATATCGGTTTGTGTCGATGTTTTTAGTCCTTCACTCATAGAAGAAGTAGATGATACCTCCGAATCTCAATCCATAACACTAGTGTCCGCGGCCGCAGATGGACGAGACTGCCACCGTTTTTTTATGTTGTGTTGTTTTCTGCTTCGATTTTCGGTTCGAATGCGAACTAGTAGCCTGCTGTTGCTCAGGTATTATGACAGTTGTTTTATCTGCGAATCTTGTCTGTTCCTCATATGATTGAACTGATTTAATATTTTCTAATGTACTTGTTTGAATATTTTCCTTTGTCACATCAATATTTGTAACCGGACAGATAAGGGGCGGAGATGCAGGTACATATAATATAATAACAGTGCTTTACGGTATGTACAATTAAACTCATTCATTAACTCTCGTAGCCTTTTTTCTTTCAAATAAGTAGGGCATTTCTTATTTATTGATAAAAAATAAGATAAGAATAAAAAAAAATGGTTACCCTTACAATTTACACATATGAATGTTTTATCGCAATTGTCATGACTACCTCCACATTTAGGACATTTAACTTTACTAGACGTACATATCTTTCCAATATGTCCATATCTCCAACATTTGGAGCATTGAGTTACGAACTTTGGCTCTCATACCATATATCTTTACATAGGAGGGTACATGTGCACCTTGAAAACAAATGCATAAGACTCGCTTGCAATCCATCGATTAGAGTTATCTCTATTATCGTCAGTGTCTTTACTTCTACGGTTGAGAAGTAATGCTGACAAGATTTTAACATCACACGAGACATTACCAACAAATTCCTCAATTGAAAGATCCAAATCTATATCTCTAATAATCCCGTATGACACTGCGACTTCCCATGATTTTTGTGAACTCTAACCCATTTCGTTAAATACTTTACAATTCATCATTTTTTCGGCATGATATTCATTGTCAAACGTGATTATTAATTTGAAAGGATTAATATATTTCACGCGTGATATACCGATTATCTCATTAGTTTTAAATAGTCTAGCTAACGCAAATTGTTTCGGAAACTTTTCTTTATTGTATATTCATATCTGCTTCTTCTACATTATTACAGCTTATCTCCTGAACTGGAGTTGATCTTCTTGCGATTCTCTTCTCTAGTCTATTTACCGTAGTAAATCTTCCGGATGAGTCATCCTCCCTATCTCTTTTTCTCCCTAAATTATCGTCATTATCACCTTCTAAACTTCCCTTCTTTAGTTGTGTAGGAACCTCTATATCCAAGTGTGTTATGTCCTCTGAATATTCCCTTTGTTTATCACTACATTCATCTATGAATACGTCATTGGGCAAGTTACTCATATCTTATTAGACCGAACGGCCGCGCGCGGCACCTCGGCTACGATCGAAGAAGATCTTATCGCAAAACCGGTAATTAGCGTATACTCGTAGACACGACTGATTTGCCCAAGGCGCAAATCGACACTGAGCCTGATTCTTAAAGTCATATTTTTTCGTGGACTGTGATTTTTTGTGCAATTTTCTTGTACACGTATTTTTTAAATTTATAAAAAAAACATGACAATGACACGTGATATTATAATTTATTTTTACTATTAACTCCGACTTGACCATATCGACTGATAAACAGTTTCGCTCATCTGTCTATCAGTTACCCATCAGGGCAAAAACGCGTTCCACAAAAGCGTTAGGTACTAATGAGGATAGAGAAAATTCTTCTAAAGATTTTCGGTATTTCAGTTAGATTTGCAGTCTTCAATAACCGAACCCACATTAAATCCACCGACACTAATTAAAATATATGGAGTAAATATAATGAGCATACGCGTCCACCCCGAGATACATACCATGTCACTTCGTAGCCCGGAGATGCATCATTCAATTCCGGAGTCTCCCGGTGAAACCCGAAGGGTGGGCAGCCCAGTCAAAGTCAAAAGTCAAAATAATTAATTTATTTGGGTTCATACATTTAAGAGAGACGTCTACATGCTTCACCAAGCCTTTGCTTTTTGAAGATACGGCTTCCTTTGTCTTTCAGTGCCACAGGCATATAAAACTTATAGCCGGATTTTAATCCTTATCGTTAACAGAGCGTGAACATTGTTCATCAGAACCCACGTGTAGGTAAATTTCACACTGACACACCTTATCTCTCATTATTTCTGTACACAATCAACCTGCACCCCTGTACCCTGTACCCTGAACCCTGAGCCCTGTCCCACAGCATGCCGATCAATTAAATGTAGATTAGTGTAAACAGTCTCGGCTGCGAGATAAAACTGTCCCCCATGATCGAGAGTTGTGCGCCTATCACAGACATGCGGGCCGCAGGAGCGTCGGCATACAAAGTGGAGAGGAGTATTGTTAATTTGAATTGTTATTTTTTTGATAAAAGTATTTATAATAATTCCTATTTCAGGTGCTTTTTAAGTAAAAACCGCTTTGTTCTTGGGTTATTTAGGTTTTGTTTATTTATTGTTTCCCATAAAATTACACAAAATACAGTAATTAGTATTTGCCAAACTGCAAAGCAGTTTGTCGGCAACGGCATTGCTAAGTATCATAAATAAGAGAAAAAAAAATCTGTTGTGCAGAACATAACCATCACCTCATAGAACGCTTTAAAGTTTAATCCTAAAGCTAAGTCCACATGAAGCGCGCGTTAACGCGCGATCAAATTTGAAGAGAGTTCAGATGACGAGCGCTAAACCGCGTTACAAGAGTACTCGTTGCTACTTGTCAGTCTGGTTTCAAGGCGTCAACGCGCGATCGTCCGCGTCTAGAGACTTTTTCTCTCTCGCTTTAACGCGCACGCATGCGATCGGTTGTTAGGTTTATCAGGATGTCTAGACGCACGATTTGAACGTGCATCAATATTTTTCCGTTTAAACATAGCCTTAATTACTTTTGTTATTTAATCGGAAGTCGGGAAGCTATAAGTAACGTGTCAAATTATCTATGTTAAATGTGTTGCCAAGATTCTGATTGATCGTGTATTACGCAATTCGCAATTAGGGTACAGGTCGACTCTGAGTGACATAGTTCTTTGCTAGCGAGAATCTGTCCGACTTTTCTTGTTCGTCCATAGGTACCCATATACATAAAGTACGTAAAAGCTAAAGTATATTATAAATAATTTCCATGTTGTCAAAAATAGCCGTATACGCACCTAGATTGGTAAAAATACAAATACACATCTCCGGAGCCAAGCGCTACGTCCGTACAGTACCTAATATAACAATGCAGTACTAAACAAACGTAGGTATCCAGCCCGTCCCATCTTTGATGTCCTCCCTCCGGTGACGCCCTAAGCCGAGGCTCGTACCCCACAGGGGGTGCCCTTAGCGAGCGTTCACCTAGCTTTTTAGCTTAGTTTTGTATGCCCCTGGCTGGAGGCTTTGAGTGTAGCAGCTTAAGGCAACCACAGGATTGACCGGTTAAGAAGTCATGACCTCAGAGGTCAGCTACGAGATGCCCAACAGAAAAAAAAAAAAAAAAAAACGTAGGTATGTACCTGCATGCAGAGAAATTTACAAAACTATGGTTTATTGCGCGCGAGAGGCCATAGTAGCGCGAGGCGCGCGGCATGAATGAATCCACCGCCGCCCTCGCGCATCGGCCACCCGCGAGTGAGCGGCGGAAGTTACCGAATGCCAACCGAGCGTTCAGGCGCTATCTCTCTCTTTTCGCTTTGCCTCTTTTTCAAACATTGCGCTTGAAACAACAAGATTTTCGACCGTGCTCGCGTTGACGATAGACGGACCGGGAGGGGCCCTCTTAACGCGCAACGTTAGTAAAGGAGTATCCTGTCTCCATGAACAAAGACATCTACGGAAAAATAAGGAAGAATTCTCATCCTTTACAGAAAAATAGTACTTAACAATTAGTATTATTTTTCTGTTCCTTTCTTCTTGTCTGTTTATATGTGTGTGCATAAATGGTTAAATAAATAAATAAATAAATAAAAACCGAGAACTATAATCCTCTGATCCGTAATTTAGACTGAATATTTTAAAATGATAATGACAATGACTAAATTGCTTTTTTTAAAACTCAACATTTTCTTGAACATTTTCTACCGTTGCTTGTAAAAAATATTCATCCAAACTATTCCATCTAATTTGCTATCGCTACCATCTACGTCTCGCATACGGGCTCGATTTGAGTCCGTTTGCACTGGCGGGCTCGGCGCGAGCGTGATAAATTGTCACCAGCGCGGCCGTGAGGACCAGCAGATAAGTAATGATGACTTGTAGTCTTATGACCCTTACCGTTTAGCATCATTGCTTTGCAGAGCGCAGTGTCTTACTAGTTCGCGTGCTCAAATAGAGCGTAATGTCAATGTCACCAGAGTGACTGTGAGGATCAGCAGATAAGTGATGATGACTTGTAGTTTTATGAACCTTGGTGTTTAGCGTCATTGCCTTGCAGCGTGCAGTTGCCTACTATAGTTGGTATGCTGAAATAGAGCGTGATGAATTGTCACCAGCGCTGGTGTGAGGACCAGCATTTATCAGCCACTTGCCACTGACTTGCAGCGTGCGAGGAGGCTGTAGTGTGTGCTTTTAATGCAAAAGAGAATAGGCACATAGCACAACTACATAATTAGAAAAATCTCCTCCTCCTCACCTCTCTGTACCTCTCGGAATCAAAAGAAGCTCTACAGTCTACAGCAACTTTCTTACTTAAAATGAGTGCGTTTTTTTTTAAGTTTATTAACTAAACTAAAAGAGTGTCAATCGAGAACTGGGGGAGGTATAATAACCTGTTTGTCATACTGGTGTGACTACGAGTCGGGAGTGATTAAAACTACTGACCCACTTGATACACATACATTACATCCTGCCATCTTACTTATTTTGATGCAAAATGCATGTAACACAAAACGCAGCAAAGAAGGCTGCAACAACACAATGGCGATGGGAACAACCACGCCAACTGACAAGCGAGATGACGAAAAGTTCTAATTGATAACATTTCATATTTTCAAGATGCTCACAAATACATATTATTAAGTAAACCTATGACATTCCGATGACATTTGGAGGTACCTATATAGCTTTATTAGTAAAAAATCTGAATTTATAAGCGTTTGAGTGACGTCATCCCACGGTTTTCAGCTTTTATCATTTTACTCCGTAACAAAACAAAATACAACAAATATATTCGAACTCAGGGCAGAAAAATTAAAAAATAGTTTTTTTTTTGTTTTAGAAATAATATATAAAAGGTGTAATTAAACTCTTAGTGTGACAAACAAGAAATAAAAACCTGTTTGTCATACTGGTGTGATGACTGGTGGGACTACACGAGTCGGGAGTGGTTTCAATCCCCGTTTTATAAGTTAGTAAGTATTTTTATTTGGAAATTTCATAATAGATCTCAATGGAAAATTACCAAGCGTGCTACATACTTACATAGCTATACATGTGGGTATACCCGCAGCATTGAGTCTGATAAACGAATAGTATATTATGTAATACACATTCCATATCACTATTTAATTTATTTCTATCCAAACAAAACATGAATCGCTAATTAAATACATGAACTTAATCATAACTGTCGAAATGAGGGTGTACTTTAGTACACCTCTGCCTAAACCTTCGGGGATTAGAGGCGTGATGTAATGTTATGTCAAATCATGAATTTAAAACATTCTGAATTCCTTGCCGAGTGGCTAATTTCTGGTTATGTACCTAGACTCTTTTCAAAGGGGAGCAATTATGTGTACTATTATGTGAACGTTCTCGATCACTGTGCGAACCACAGGATTGTCTTTTAATCATGACAATAATTAATTAACATGGATCATTAGGCAAAGTTCACATGCTTCGTGTACCATATAATCTTAATATACTGTTTTCTGATAATGTATTTTTATTGGCGACCAAAGTTTGATACTTTACAAATAAACTACTTACCAGATTGTTTTAAAACTCTAAACTTTAGGACATTTAAATGTAAATTGATCTCACATGTACTTAAATGCATTACTCGACTAATGATTAGTTGACTTAAATATTAGGAATTCCTAAATATTGTCTTTGACTTAATTAAATCTTTTTGACATTTCTATTAGGTACTAATATATGACGAATGTGCAATGTTATCCTAATTTATTTAATTCAATGTGTTATCTAACAAAGTAACTAAAACCCTGGAATTGTAGGTATTTGTACGTCGGAAACGGTAGAATATTATGAACTTTAAAAATTATGTAACATCTCTGTAACAATATTTTGACAAAGAAATGGACAAGTACTGAGTATAACTTAGAGCTCATTATCATCTGCCTAGTTATTTCCCAACAGTATTGAGGTCGGCTTCCAGTCTAATCGGGTGCAGTTGAATACTAAAATATATATTATTAAGCGTGACTACTCCTGCTGTTACTAACCAGCATGCGGGTTATCGACACACGCCATTGCGTCATATCACGACGAACAAAAGTCGTTCCGAAACGACCTTCCATTCAGTATCGACCAATAGGAACCGCAGCACTCCGCAGGCGTCTCCCCGCAGTCGCCAGTCACCCCAGCTAGTTACTGCGCAGTCCGCGTACAACCCGCACGCAACTGCCGTGCCATGAAGAGACAAAAAGCATCGGAACGACTGTCCGAATCACAAGTGTTGAAATTAGTTAAAATATACAAACAATATGACTGTTTATGGGATGTTTCAAATGTGAATTATAAGAACAGAGACGTAAGGGACAATGCGTATAAGGAGATACTACAGAAACTGAACATTCCCGGGTTAAAAGTCACACACATTCCGCAGAAAATTAAGAATCTAAGATCGTCTTATTATACGGAGTTGAGAAAGATGGAAAATAGTACTAAAGGAGGCGGGAAGCCGTATAAACCTAAGGTAGCATGGTTCTCGATCGCTGACGAAATGTTAAGGACTAGGAACTATGTTGTGTGGAGCCAAAATTTTGAAACAACAGAAATTGTGAGTAGAACTAATCGATTTAATATTATAATCAAAATATCTTTTGTATGTAAGGGCCCATTCACACGTACCCCAACCACACCACATCGCAGCGACAAAATTTGGGATTGGTCATGCTGTGATTACGTGAGAATTTTCATACAAATTAGTGCCCAACCACATCTTGTGATTGTGGTACGTGTGAAACAAGCCTAAGGGCCCGATCACACGTATCACAACCACACCACAACCATATCACAACGACACCACCTGGACGGGCGCAAATTTTAATGAAAATAATTAGTCTATTCACTCAACTGTCAGATCATTTAAAGGTCACCTTTATAATATGTAGGTAACAACAACTCAATGAAATAGTAAACTGTTGACCAATTAGTGTCTGTAATCAATTTATTTATTTCTCCATTTTAGGAATCGGAAGCAGAATCAAGCGATGCGAAAACAAAAAAGTACGATACACTACAAACGACCACTAATTTAGATAAAAGAACCAATAAGGCAAAAGTTTCACAGATTACATCTACACAAAGAAGCACAGAGACAAGAAGTGAACCACAGACTAAACAAGAAGAAGACGAATTTGACGTTTACGGTAAATACATAGCGATGAGTCTACGATCTATGCCTAGATATATGTCAATTATAGCAAGAATGGAGCTACAAAAAACTGTGGCTGATATGCAATTAAGGGCTTTAAGGCGAGAAAAACCGGTTATTACGTCAGTAAAATATGGTCCTTCCACTTCTAAAATAGAAGAGAATCCTTTAGAAGACCCGCCAAATAATAGAGTAGAGTTGGAGGAAGATTTTTACTTATCAACTGTCAAAATAGAAGAAGAAGGAGAAGATAATGTAGGAAGATAAAAAAAAAAAAAATGTGTTTATTATCTTAAATCTAGATACAATTAAGTTGCCGGGGCTTCCCAGAAAGTAATCCTAAGATACTTGTGATGGGATAAACCTCGCTTTTCCTCGATTAGCTCAATTGTTTCGTTGTGCCAATTAGGTATAAGTTACAGATTTTTATAAAACCAATAAAAATTAAAAACTAATAAAAACAAACCATTAAGAAAAAAGAAAACAAAAATGAAAATGAATTAAATCGTGCTTATGGCAGAAAGGTGTAAATGTGTGTTTATGTGCGTGTGAAAGTATATTTTTTGTGTATGTGTGTGTGCTTGAGTGGGTGTGTGTGTGTGAGTTAGTGTGTATGTGAGTGTGTGAGTGAGTGAGATGGTGTGTGTGTGAGTGTGTGTGTATGCATGACGTTCAACCCTGTGTAACCAAAATGTCTTCAACGGCATCATAATTAAGTGTGAAGAGCCATTCCTTCAGTATCTTCTTACACTCGTACAGCTGCACAGGGTAAATGTTGAGTATGCGATTTACTTTATTGTAAACGCGTGGGGCTTGAGCTACATTTTGGCGACTAGTAAAAATTGAGCGTGCTGAGTATGTAGGGGCTACTATACCACAGCGTCTTTTTTTAAGTTTGGCATGGCTAAAGGGTAGAATTTTATGGAATCTGAGTACAAGGTATAGGATGTAGAGTTTCCTGACTGAGAGCAGCTTAGAGCTTGTGTATAGAGATTCAGTAGGAAACCTGTAGGGCTTACAGTACATGACTTTAATCAAGGATCTCTGTGCCCTCTCTAGATCTAAAAAATACGTCTTAGCTGCTCCACCCCATACCGAGACACAATAAATAATTACAGACTGGGCCAGTGCGATGTAAATTTTATTCTGTAATTCTTTACTCATAACATGTCTAAGACATTTAAAAACCCATATGAGTTTTCTTACCCTCCCTATAGTTAGTTCGAGGTGTGGGTACCAACTTAATCTTTGGTCTACTACAATACCTAGGTACTTGATGGAATTTACCTTCTGAATAATAGGGCAACTACAGGTAGATTGGGTTGGGGTAGGACAAGAATGTATTCTAATATTAAAGTCAGGCGCTGGCTGAGAGTTTGTGTATTTAGTGAAGCGGACGTAGTTTGTTTTTTGGGTATTAAGCGTAAGTAGATTTTCATTAAGCCAATTACTAACTCTAGCTAATCCCCTCTCAGCCTCAAGCCTAACTTTGTCCCATGTCTTGGCGGAGAAGATAATAGTGGTATCATCCGCGTAGGACAGTATCCTCGCACCGTCGATAATAAGGTTGCAAAGCTCATTAATATAAATCAAAAAGAGCGTCGGGCCGAGGACACTGCCCTGCGGGACGCCATACGTCACGTTCTCTTCGTCACTAACTTGGTTTTCAATTTTTACCCCCTGTTTTCTATTTCGAAGGTAACTGCTGAGAAGGGAGAGAGCAGAACCTCGAAATCCTAAGTTCTCCAGCCTGTGTATAAGCTTAGAAATAGAGACGGTATCAAAGGCTTTCTTGAGGTCAAGAAAGACCACTAGGCATTTGTTCCCCTTATCCACTTCCTTAGTTATTATAGTTGCAAGCTCCTCAGTAGCATCCTGGGTCGACATTCCCCTCCTAAAACCATACTGAGAGGAAGATAGGATCTTATACTTAGTCAGGTAGCTAACTATTCTAGAGTTCAGAAAGTTCTAGAGTTAAAGATTACTAGACTCAATGATTTTAGAAATGGAAGTCAACACAGAAATTGGCCGATAGTTGTTAACGTCGTCTCTATCTCCACTCTTATACACCGGGGTAACAACGGACCGCTTAAGAAGGTAGGGAAAGATACCAGTGTTAAAACATAGGTTGGCCAGGTCGCAGATCAGCGGGACTAAAATCTCCTTGGCCTGTTTCAGGAAAAGGGTAGGAATTCCATCCCAACCTGGTGCACTCCCAGAGTCTAGGGACATCAGGATACTTTCAACTTCCTCCTGCGTGGTGTCTAGGAGAACAAAAGAGGCCAAATTGGGGCGTTCTGCGTTATAAGATGTTTGGGGTACGTAACTACTTAGGATGTACTGCGCTAGAGTTTGTCCTATGTTAATAAAATAATTATTAACATAATTGACTGAGTCTTGGGGGCATGATTTTATCTTAAGTAGGTCGCCATTGGAGCTCCTGGGTGGTTTATAATTTGTGATGTCATTTATGGTTGACCACAATGCCCGAGGGTTTTTTGCAGATGCTTTGATTTTATCTCTGTTATATTTATTTTTTAGTTTCTATAAAAAGTTTCCACAGAAGGTCCGATATCGTCTATATGTTATCACTAGAATCTGATTATGTGGGTTCGATTTAAGTTTAAGATAAATTGAATTCCTTAGTCTAATACACCGTAGGGCACCTGCTGTAATCCAGGGTTTAATAGATCTTTTACTATTCGTGATAGTTACAGTTTTAGAATTCGAAAGTATAGCTGTCTTGACCATGTGTATAAGCACAAAGGCGTAAGTATCAGGGTCTTTGAAGATGTTAAAAAAGGAGGTATCAATAATTATTAGACTATTATAAGCATTTTCGTAGTTAACTATTGTTTTGTGCTTATTAGGAATATTATGGCTATATTTAGTCTCGAGAGATAACAAAATCAGACAGTGATCTGTTACGGTTGTATTTAAAACCGCTGTAAAAGCTGAGTTTTTTTGTTTATCAAGACTCAGGAAGACGTGATCTAGGCACCCATCCCCCCTTGTGGGAAGGTTGTGAGAGATGGTAAAAGTCCATGTGTTGATAGCATATTTAAGTAGGTTAGTCTATTATTTCTTTCAATATTTGTTTCAGTAGGGGAAATAATTAGGTCAATATTAATATCCCCTAAGATTAGAACGTTTTTACTAGGAGTTATATTTTCAAGATGATTGTTAAGGGATGTAATGAAGTTGCCTGCGTGTAGAAATGATGGGGAGCGGTAGATACCCAGTATAGTGTAATTTGATATATTTAACTCGAGTCCAGTGGTATTTACAAGGTTAAGTTCTTTAAATTTTACTGACAATTTATTTTTGATGTAAACAACTACCCCGTCACTCTGGTTAATATGGTGTTTTGTTTGGAAAGATGTGAAGTTCACTAATTGTGGTATGTTTTTTTTAGGGTTTAGCCAACATACTGTGAGAATCAGAATATCTATTTCGTATTGTAATTGCGATAGGGTGAGTTGCAAGTCATCAAAATTTTTGTATACTTCTAACGTTTTGTGTTAAAATAATTAAATTGTGTGAAGAATTACCCGTGTTTAATTTTAGTTCCTGTATGTTACAAAAGTTACACTTTATGGAGTCTGATGGTTTAATCTGATCAATTTCCTTTAGTGTATCGAAATTATCCATTTAAACATGTCAAGTTAGTACTCTCGGGGTTGCCACTAGGGTAGTTAGATGGTATAAATAATAGCAGATCAGGTTCTAGAAAGTGTAAGTATACACGAATGAATTCAACATTTTGTTTATGGGAAAACAGGGGATAACAAATTATATATTTGACATCTAGGTTATATAGGATTTCTACTAATATAGGTTTAGAACTATTGTGTCTGGG
This sequence comes from Omphaloscelis lunosa, assembly GCA_916610215.1. Taxonomy (NCBI): domain Eukaryota; kingdom Metazoa; phylum Arthropoda; class Insecta; order Lepidoptera; family Noctuidae; genus Omphaloscelis; species Omphaloscelis lunosa. Next base: position 1,655,597 of record OU744262.1, on the reverse strand, counting down.
GTTGTAGACGGCGTGTAAGTATGTTGATATGTTTGTATTTTGAACGTGTTTATGTTTTTTGTCAGAGGTCAAGTGATGTGTATGTGGGATATAAGGGACGAAGAGCAGGCCTATTGGTGTGATATAATTACAGATCGCTTCTGGCTTTATAAATGTTCATCTGTAGATGATCGGTTATTTTTTCGGACGCACAAGTCATTTTAACAGTTGATCAAAAGTGATTTTGGATTTATTGACGTTCATAAAAAGTGTTTAATAATATTTTAAATTATTTTTTTAAATTATTAGAGTTTCGATTATATGCATACCTATTTGAATGTGGCGTTAACGGTCTAATTCTTAAACAAAACACATTTTCAAATGGCCGTTAATTCCCATGCTCTTATAAATACATCTTGTGTTGATTATTGAACAGTGAATTGTGTGCAAATTATGCTTTAAGCTAAAAAAATGGATATCTTCATTCATACACATCTATTATTTTATTACCCATTTTATTTCCCGTGAATATAATATTATAGGTACACTTCTTCCTAATAACCCTTCTGGGAAAACTGACGTGATGTTCTGTATGTATAATATTATGAATGAATGAAAATAGCAACTGGCTTGAGCGATTGTTTTCCAGCGCTACAGTTCATGACTTTGATGCCGAGTAAAAAAATCAGGTCATGATATGCTAATAAGATTTACGCCTGTGATACAAACGTGACATAAGAGAGCCAACTCCCGTAATTTTCAAAATCTAGCAATTTCATCTCAGCGACAGTAAATGACAAAAAACATTTATATATTGTAGCTATTTTTGACAGATTAGAATGCGAACGTTATAAAGTGTCCAGGTCGATATAAAGAAAGAAAAAGTCAGCCTACGTCGATCCCTACCTGCCCTTCAAACGACACAGTCGTGAAGCCCCTGAGGTGTATCAGTATTGTCATTGAATTAGTGAGTACATACGGGGCCCGCATCTCGTCGCCGGCCGCCATTGCAGTGTGTCACAGATAAACTTGCTGCGAGGACATGAGGGTGCTGTGCCCTGTGCGGTTGCAGTACTGTATTTCTAACCTTGATGTGGGTAGAGGATGAAAGGGCTTTTTTTACGTTGAAACCGATTTTTTTATGTTGCGTGTAATATTGGGAATGCATGTCATTCTGAGAGCAATCAAACTCGTGTACGAACAAAGATGTACTATTTAGATTTATGTGAACGGTGTATGAAATTAAATGCATTTTTGGTGACCATTAATGAAATTTAAAAAAATTGGTTCAGCGTGTAAATAGAACTTGGCGCAGTATAACAAAGGAACCAATGCAAACCACCGTCAAATGAACTACACATATACAATAAGAACAATACCTGGCTCAGTAATTTACCCGACTACGATAGGTTATGTATGTATGTGTGTGTGTGTGTTCACCGTGTCGTTCGCTCATAACTCCTTAACTTTCTACTCGTCGTATTTCGACAAACGACATCGTCCTCCTGTTTAAATATACCTTTTATTTGGTGTTTTTGTCGTAACTGAGTTTTAGTTTTTAACTACTGCGTTTTAACTATATATATTCACCATGACAATGCGAAACTAACCCAATTAATCACTGAACACAGAACCCCATGAATGATGAACATCGCTCAAGAAACATCTAAACATGGAAATAAACATGTTTGTCAATATCGAGGGTAGGTAATCCGCGCTGAGTGGGCGCGCGGTGGTGGGGGTACAATTAATCGCTGACAGACATTAATCATGCGGTGCACCTGACGAACGGACGTCTAAGTGTGAATGAGAAAAATTGCATTCAGACTGAATTAGGTCATTGTAAGATTGTTGCGTACATTGTAATAGTATTATTAGATGTACTGTTTAGAAAATAATGGCAGATTTCTAGTTTCGACTTCATTCTTAGAATGTATATTCATTATGTCAAGGGGGTTGGAAATACTGAGAAATGTCGGAACTGTGGGTTTACCCACAGTGAAAATATGCACGAGCAATATTGCAAATAAATATAAAGGAATACCCAAGTTTTCATTCACTCTGTCACAAACTGGGTAGCAAAAGAAAACTATAGGCCAATATGGGTAAAAGGTGTCCTCCTGTAACATAAAACTGAATGAACAAAAAAACCATTCAGGAATTTCAGGTAATATTTCATTTTGCGGGTTTGTCCGAAAGGGATACCGTAGCCCCTGGCAACATGGCAACTGAAGGAACACGGGTGGGTTTTAATCAGTAAGAGTTTGACACGCCCTCCCGCTCCGCCCAGAGCGGGAGAAGTTAATTGATAATTTCCCACCAAATTTTTAATTTATCCATTCCATAAAACAATCACTATGACTCTCATGTTAGCCAGTTGACGTCAACACTAAAAATAACCTCTATTTTGTTGCCATTCACAAAAATAACTTGCCAACAAACTCCTTCATAAATTGCCAATTACTAAACTCCCAAAAATAAAAAAAAAACAAAACACGTCTACGACACTTTAACCACAACAAACCAGTTTCGAAATTTGGAAATCAAAACACCTGAGTTTGTTATCTAGCCTCCGCTTAGCTGATTGGTTCAGTTTTAATCAAACTTTTGCGCGCGCTCGGCTGCCGGTGACAGCTCGATTATGGCGGGGTTGTGCTTAACATACTCGATTATGAGCAAAAACTGTGTCGGTCGTGTCACTTGCATGCTGTCTTTGTTCTCTGTGGTTTGTTTTTTATTATTTTTCGTGTGGGTTAAATGTCGTTGAGTTTCTTTGTAGCGTCTTTCGTTTTTTATTTTTGAAAGGGGCTCGTGACTAAATGATAACAAGTTAACAGCCGCACGGGTCGATCGAAGGTAAAGCTATGCTCGCCGCGGTCGGTTCGTGGTTGGGTGACCATCCATTACGTATCGAGACCCCTCCGTGCCCCGGAAAGCACGTTCAAGCTGTTGGTCTCTGCTGTCTTTCGGAGATCTTTGGCAGTCGTTACGAGCAGTCAGAAGCCCGAAAGTCTGACAATCAGTCTTACCAAAGGGTATTGTGTTACCCAGTGACTAGACGGTGGAAGTCAGATAGGCAGTCATGTAAAATACTAGTCAGCTACATCCGGTTAGACTGGAAGCCGACCCCAACATCGTTGATAAAAGGCTACAGTTCGTTTTTCAATCCCAGAGACTAATTTGACAGGTGCAAATGTCAAACTCCAAATTAAAAAAAAACAAACGACAATCACTTAAGGTGCCTTGGGGTAATATCGGACGGATTTTCGAATAGTTGCAAGGATGTTGCAAAAACTTGTTTTTCTCAATTTTGGTATACAGCACATTAATGAAAAATAGTGGAAATTAATAATGATTCAACACAGTGTAATTTTAAATTTAATTTATTTATAAACACTCAATAATTTTTGCTTTGTAAGCCTGTAAAATCAGGACACAATTTTTGTGAATATAATGACGATTTCGCTATCAAGGGGTAAGTTCGGACAACAATTTAGAACTATTCCTATTGCTAGGAGCACAAGGTGTATGAAAAGAATGTATCCGATCTTTCCTGTTCTTTAACATGACATCAAAAAAATCTACCTAATACTACAAACATAAATGTACCAAATTATTCTTTTTTTTTTCGTTTAATCTGTCCGATCTTACCCCACATGCCAAATTTAGAAGATATTAAGATTCTCAAAGTTTGGTTTTATCCACAAGCATACTACCAAATAAAGCAATCGTATGTTAAAGCGTTATATAAAATTGAAATACTGTAAAAAATGAAGGGAATCGGAATATTCAAATAATGAAACGAATTCATAGCAGTATAAAATATTATATTATAATAATAATAATATAAAGTATAGAAACCACTAACACGGAATGAAAAAAATTATAATGCTATATGAAATTAACATTCGTCAATTTAAAAAAAGGAATACAAACAATTATATCAAAGAATTGACAGTTCTCGTAGAAATTTCAGTTTAATTGGGATAAAAATATGCCAATTAAACTGAAACGTCTATGACAAGGCTCTAGAAAATAAAAATCAAAACATAATTATCAATAACAAAATCCACATTTTCACTTTTTAGGAACATTTTACCGCCTTAAAATATAGAAATCACAAACAAGGAATGAATACTATATGAAATTAACATTTTTCAATGTGAAAGAAATGAGCATAAACAATTATATCAAAGAATTGACAGTTGTCATGGACATTTCAGTTCAATAATAACAAAAACAAATTGCACTTTTTAAGAATATTTTACCATCTTAAAGTATAAAAAATCACAAACACGGAATAAAATAATAAAATCATATATGAAAATAAACATGACCGTTAACATTATTCAATTTAAAAGAAATTTTCATCATCGTCATTCATAAGGGTATACTCAACAGGATCTTCATTTATCTGTAGTAGTTCTATCACCTTAACTATATTAGAATCAGGTACGCAGTCTTGATCTTTGCGCTTAGGAATAACAAATTTTATGTTGTTTTTCTTGCCAACATTTCTATAGAATGTTATTTTGTACATACTTGGGTTTGAATTGATATCAATATTTTCAATGATACCGACGTAATATGTCCAAGTTCGTTTGAAATATCTAACAAGAACTGTATCCCCAATACTGTATTTCTTCGAATCATCAATATAATTTTTGGTCTCACCATCATCATCGTTATCAATGTTGATATAAAAGTTTCCACTTAAATCCTTTTGATCTTTTGTCGTTATCTTTGTAGGGCAATTAACTTTCTTTGTTTTTTTCTTTGGTATATTAGATACGCTTGTACTATGTGCCAGTTTTCGCTTTTGGTTTGTAAACAAATCTAAATCTTTATCAATTGGCTTTAGTTGTAAACTTCTGGGTAAAATTTTATAGAAAGCTTGGTTTTCTGGTGTGATTTTTACAGACGATAAGATAGTCACTTTATTATTATCATTTGCCTTAACGTTTGTCTCTTTCGTATGAATTTCTGGAATTATGTCACATCTCTCTTCGCAGGTATCATCCCTTTGGCTTGCTTTTTTCTCTTGATTATTATCCATGTCCTGCATTTCTTTAATTATTTGTTCAATTTGTTGTTCCCTAGATGCTAATTCCAAGTCAGTCTTGTTTTCCTCATACATATTAAAGTCAGTCAATTTATCGCAGTCAGATAATATGTCACTAAAAGAATCTAATAAGTCAGAATCACTATGTAAGCTCATCTGAACACTTTCAATTGTCGTTACACTGCTATTAGATCTTTTACGCTTTTTCATAGCTTTCTTTGTAGTTTTCTTTTGGCCTGATTTATTTAATACACTTTTCTTCTTGTGTTCATCATACTTGTCCACTTTTAAATCATTTTCTTTGTCAGTTCTAGTTTTTTTTCCTACTCCTTTGCCTTTTTTAGAAATACACACGTCAGTGTTGTTCTTATTAGTCAAAATCGACACATTCATTACAGTTGCTTCTGTTCTTAAGTTTTTATCTTGAATTCCAGATGGTCCTGGTATAGGATCAAATGCATCATTTTTAGATTGAAGTTTTTGTTTCCGTTTTGTTGTCTTCCGTATTTCTTTTTCCTTTGTTAATTCTATCTCTTGCTGTTTTTCTAGAAAAGACTTTGTAATCACTTCTGCACCTTTCGCGACTCGTTTTAACTTAACGGCTATATTGTTCTTAGAGTTTTGAGGGTGTTGTGAAACTTTTTCTAGAAGCATTTGTTCGAAACTGGCGAGCGGTTGTAGCAGACTGTTTCTATGTTCTAAAGTCGGTGAGTCTAAAATTTTAGAGTTATAAATATTATTATTTGTAGAAGGAGAGCCGTTATAACACATGATCTTACTAATTTCATTTATACATATCTGTGTTAGAGTTTTCGGTTGTTTTAAAGTCACCGGAGCCATGTGTTTTTGCCATCGTGCATAAGCTGCTGGATCATATTTGTTCTTTGGTATAATCGCAGGATTAAAAGGGTAAATTCCACCTTTTTTAAAGCCATTTCGTATTACTTGTGGTTTGGTTTCCTGCCACGCTTCAGCAAACATTTGAGCAAAACTTTGCTTTCTCAATTTTATTCCAACGTTTTGTCTTTGCCATTTTACGAGGTTTTTATCCCAAATTGTTTTAAAAGATTTGAACACAGCCAAGTCTAGCGGTTGCAATAGATGTGATGTGTGTGCAGGAAGCTTCAATATAGTGATGTTGTTCGCTACTGCTAAAGCTACCACTTTGTCATCGACATGACTGACATGTCCATCATACAACAATAATACGGGCCTGTCTTCACCCAAATTAGGTATAAATACTTTTAATATGTAATCATAAAAAATATTCGTTTCCATCCAGCCTCGTTTGCTGGCTGCATACGCAAGATTGAAATCGTATTTTTCAGGATTCTGTAACATCCACTGTTCGTACATGTGTTTGCCCTTAAAAACGATCAGGGGGTCCAATTTCTGTCCAGCTGCATTTACAGTAGTCAAAACTGTGATATTTTCTTTAGCGCTTCCACATGTTGTTCGTGTACAAGGCTCCCCTCTGGCACCTACAACTTTAGTTTTCGTAGGATCGAGACAAACTGAAGTTTCATCGAGGTTCCAGATTTGCTTGGGATCCGAAATATTTAACCCCTGGAGCGTCTTTTCGAGAAGAGTAAAATATTCGTGAATGATAAACGGATCTGTCATTTTTTTTCTGAGGTATTCTACAGGTTGCGGCTTTTTTATTGACAAATTGTGGCGTTGACGAAAAGAAATAAACCAGTCCGGTCCCGGTCTGCCATCATTGAAGGGGGTTTTTATTTTATTTGTTTTTATAAAATCTTGAGTTACATCGAGTACCTCTTCTCTTGATAACCCCCAACCCCACTTTTCCAGTGTTCGTAGGCAATTTGCCAGTTCAGATTCTAATGCCACTGGGATAGCTGTCGGCCTGCCAAGGGTATTACTTACTATCGCTGTTTTCTTCAGGATTCTATCACTGAGTGTGGATGTAGGTATGCCATACATTTTTGAAGCGGCTGCATAGGTGAGCTCCTTATTATTTATTTTCTGCATGGCTAATTGCAGCGCTTCTTTTGTATAAGAAGTGGCCCGCGAAGAGGTTCGGGAGTATTTACGTGGCATCTGCAATTAAATTGTTGATATAAGTGTCTAATATGACCCCAGACGCAAACCCTGTATGAACAGTTACGCAAGTTAGTTTAATTAAAATAATATCTTCTACATAATAGCTTAAGATCCCACTGCTCGATTCTGCAGCTATCTGATTTTTTGATGAAATTAATTTTAAATGGAAGTTGAGGTAGTATTCAAAAGATTTAATCTATAATTATATGATATTAATTTGGGAAGATTAGGCAACCATTTTTTTTCTATTCTTTACATCATTTTCTTTAAAATGACGTAAAATTGATCAAAAAAAGATATAGCTGCAAATTATATTACCAAATTAATTATAAAAAAAATAATTACAGGTAATTGCGGCAAGTTTTTTATAGGCAACTTATTGCTAATCCTTTGAATACTACCTCAAATTTCATTTAAAATTAATGTCATCAAAAAAACAGATAGCTGCAGAATCGAGCAGTGAGATCCTGGGTTATAAGCGCCATTTCGAAACGATTACGAACACATTAAGTATTTAAAATTAAATTAAAATCATGTGTAATAAAAGTTTGACAATCGCTGCCAATTTCGAAACTGGTTAAGACCGGATATTTTTGTCCGATCTTTACTCGAGATGGGTAACACCGGATTTCAGCCTACAGAGGTAGTAGACATATCTGGATTAGTTTTATCATGTTATTACTGCTTAAAACTTAGTATTTAGGCAAAACAATACCAAAATAAGCTATACTTTTGCTAAAAAATGCAAATACGAATGAAGGTGAAAGACCGGATAAACAAATATTTTATAAAACTTACCTTGTTTTCTCTAACGGCGCGTGGTACACGTCCGAGTTGCCGGAGCGACTGGCGGTCACTGCGGGGCGGAGCGGAACATAATGACGTGGCGCGCAATGTGGCTAGCATTAAAAAATATAGCCAAATAAGTGGGATATTTGATTACTACGTTCTTACCCCTGCGCCGATCTTACCCCAACGCACCTTAAAATGTCAAATAAATTTCAAATGAGATAAAATTCAGATTTTTGTAGTTTTATAGACTTATCACCAGCCTTTGTCTACATAGATTTCTGTATATCTACCTAACACACGGTTTCAGGAAAGCTTGATCTAGTCACAGGTGAAGACCTGGAAGTATATGTTTTATGCTGGCTCATGTGATTGCCCAAACAACACACAATTTTGATCGATCATGACATTGAAAACAGATTTTAAACACTGAGGGTGTCTTTTTAGGGTTCTATACCTCAAAACTAATAAACGGAACAATAAGATACTTTATTGGCTGTCCGTCCGTCTGTCTGTCAAGAAACTTTTTCCCAGGAATGCGTAGAGGTATCAAGTTGAAAATAAAATCAATTACGTAGGTCTACGGTGCCTTAGAGCTCTAAATAAAATCAAGCTTCTAAGTCAACGCAATCAAAAAGTACGGCTATTTATCCGACATATTTTGATACTCGCAAATAAAACAGGGTACTTCCCGTTGACGTAGAATCATGAAATTTTGCAAGAAGCAAGGTCTCGCAGCACAAGTAAAGGAAAATGTCCAAAAACAGTTCATTTGTACCTTTATCACATAAAAAAGAATATTTTGCGATTACAAACTTTCATTTGTAGTTGGTGACGGTGACGTAATATAAGAAAACATAAGCATAAGAAAACATTTTTTAACTACAAAGTTAAGTTTGTACTTGGGATAAAATTAATCCCAACTAAGGAACCGACCAGGTGCGTGGTCCGATACGCAGTTGGTCGGTTTTTTGAATATAGCAGGTAGTTACGTAGTAAGTTTGCACCAATGATCAAATGTTTTCAAGGTTCTTTGTGCAAGTTTACTTTGATATTCAAATTACGGAAAGCGCGCTTCAGACTTCGGAAAGCGATGTTAGGTACGTACCTAATTTGACGTAAGTTCAAAACTAGATATCATAATAGATTAATTTAAGAATTCCTTCTATACTACTATAAAAGAATCCCTTCAGTTAATATTAAAATGATGTAATTGTGTACCAGAAATTTGTATGCCCTTATGTTGTGCTTAAATATGTTAAACTACTATCATACTACCATTGTAAGAACTATTGTAACTATATTCATCTACAAATAAATCTTTGACTTTGACAACTTAAAAATATGTGTCAAGAACCATATAGGGCCACATTTCGCCTGAGGCAATTTTTCGAGCTAGTAAGCAATAACTATTAAGATTTGTCAAAGAGCTTGGTAAGACAAATAAATACTTTGCCTTTGAAAGACCCCAGCAAAATAGTCTTGGTTTCCTTAGAAATCATAAAATGGCAGTTTGACAGATTTCCTTCACTAAAACTGTCAAGCCGCCATATTTATTTCTCGTCTGTTAAGGAGTTAAAAGAGTGTCCCTGGAGTTTCTTGCCCGTTCTTCTTCATAGGTACCCCTGGACCCCTTGATAGTTCAAAAGTGCCTGTAATTGGTTTATTTGACATAAGTGCTTTGAGTTTGATGGTAAAAATACCCTAAATTAAAGTAAAAGTAGCACATCCAGTGCCTGCTTTTACAAAATTAACATTTTTATTCTGCGTAGTTAATTAACATAACATATCTGGTGGATGTTGATTTGAAAATGGAAGAATAACAGACAGCTGGCGATTTTCCCGCGTTTCGGAGCCGTTGCTATGGCAACGTTAAACAGTTCGTTATTGTTGGAGTTACTTTTTGTGATGATCTAGTTTTCTGCGTTGATAAAATATTCCAACTTAAACTAAGATTAAACCTGGTTTTTGTAGGTAGGCAGTACCTAACTATGTTACTGACGGACGGCAAAACTATAATTGATTTGGTGATAATTATATATTCGTCGCTTCATTCTTCAGATATAATATATACTAAGTAGTCCCTTGATCCTACAGGCAACATCGCACGATTTCAGAGGGTAATTCCATTTATTTATTTTTTTTTTCTACCTACAGTGCGTTTCTTCCATCTAGTTTGTTTGACGTTGTTCATTCCTTTTTCGTGCGAGGCAACGAGCGCACACGCCTAATAAAAATGCCGAAACGTAGTGCACAGGAGAAATTGGAAAGATACAAGCACAAGATTAAAAAGTTAGAGAAAAAAGAGAAGGAATATCGGCGTCGAATACGCCGACCGTTCGATTCATCGGAGGACGAAAACATTGCAGGTTAGTTGAATACATAATTGTATTACTAAGTGACATGTGTTTACATCAAATCGGGATTGACTGCGAGTCAATTGCGATAACATAATTAGCTGCGAGCTAATTATGAGTCATGTTCGTATGACCAAATAATAGAAAATATGTGTAATCTTGAATAGATATGCACATTAATGAATTATTGTCCGCGAGACAATACTAACGCATAACGCGTTACATACCTACCTCCTTATTCGTCCGCTAAATCGTAGTAATGTTTTATAGATACCAACGACGCAGGGCCCTGCGAACTACAAGATGGTTCGCCAACCCATTCATGCGAAGAAGGGCAACCGGGGCAAAACCCTGCCTTGAAGGATATACCAGACCTCGTGGAGGATCCGGCTGCCCTGCCAGCTGAGACAACCCCAGAAGTTTTGGATCCGGAGTTATTGTCTGCGCTGGGGTCTTCTACGTCTTGTACACCAGACTTTGGGGAAGATGTCCATGATAGCTTAGCCAGTTTATGGACTCCCCTCTTGAAGAAAGGGTTAGCCAAAGAGGATAAAGATAGGCTCATGAAGGAGCATCTTATACCCGCCAATTGCAAATTATTGCAAGCTCCGAAGTTGAACGCGGAGATTTCAGCCGCCGTATCAGACATAGTCAGAGGTCGAGACAAAAAATTGGTCGGTTTTCAACAACAGCTAGGAATTGGTACCGCAGCAATAAACAAAGCAATGGATACTTTGCTCAAAACAAATAACAAAGCCCTGGCCTTGAAACATTTAAGCGATGGTTGTCGTTTGCTAACTGATTTGCACCATTTTTTGACTAAAGACAGAATAAAATTAATTACTCCGAGTCTGGAGAAAAACTTTCTGCACGTCATTCAAGACTCAGAACGTGATGATACCCTGTATGGTAACTCGCTGTCTGAAAAAATAAAAGCCAGTAAGGCCATTGAAAAACAAGGCACTCAAATAAGGAAAACAATGGCAAACCAGAAAAATATTATTCCTCAACCGCCGGTCACTCATCCTATCACCCAGGGAAACTGGTCAGGACCTCCTCGGTACCCGCCGAACAGGGGGGGGCGGGGAGGACAGAGGAGACTACCAGTGACGCCACATCGGTCATATCAATCGCAGTCTCAAGCGCAAGCGAAGAACTCCTACGCATCCAAGACCCGTGCGCCACAACAGAAATAACCAAGGTACATGCAGGCAGAATACGATTCTTCCTCAGTTGTTGGTCTCACATAACTAGTAACGCAGTTGTGTTATCATGGCTAGAACATGGTTTCACAATTCCCTTTTGTTCTCCTGTGACTCAGCCTATCGTACCTGTTTGTAAATTTACTTCGGACGAGGCTCGAGATATGCATGTAGCAATTAAAAAATTATTAGAACTAGGGGCTATAACACGTTGTATCCCAACTCATGACCAGTACATATCAAAAATATTCTTAGCACCTAAACCTAATGGAGATAAGCGATTTATTCTAAATTTAAAATCATTAAATAAATTTATTACAAATACACATTTTAAAATGGAGGATTATAGGACCGCAGCTAAATTAATACCTCAAGACGGATATTTAGCAACAATTGACCTCAAAGAGGCCTACTTATTAGTTCCTATATCCGAATCCGATCGAAGATACTTACGATTTAATTTTCAGGCCCCTACTTCTAAGAATGTATGTACTTACGAGTTCACCGCTTTGCCATACGGCTTATCAGTGGCACCAAGAGTGTTCACAAAAATCATGAAGGACGTTATAGCCCACCTTAGAAAACAGGGACACAAATCAGTAATATATTTAGATGATATATTATGTATAGGTAATAGTTACGAGGAATGTATCATTAATGTACGTGAAACTCTAAAACTTCTAGAATGTTTAGGTTTCGTAGTTAATTATGATAAAAGTTCATTAAAACCTTCTAAAATATGTAAATTTCTAGGATTCGTGTATAATACACATGAAATGTCGTTATCGTTACCTAATGAAAAACGCAATAACATTAATCAGTTAGTTAAAAAGTTCTCGAGGTTGCCAAAATGTACAATTCGAGAGTTTGCGCAATTAATAGGTGTTCTGGTCGCAGCCTGTCCTGCAGTTCGATATGGGTTTCTGTATACTAAATTGTTGGAACGTCAAAAATTTCTGGCATTACAGCAACATTACAATAATTATGAACATATGATTAATATTCCCAACACGGTTCTAGAAGACCTTCAATGGTGGCGTAATCATATCTTCACAGCCATGTGTCCTATTAGAAATCAAAGTTATAAAAAAGAAATATATACAGATGCTTCTAGAACGGGTTGGGGTGCCGTCTGTAGTGGTGCTAAAGCCCACGGCAAATGGAAAACCATAGAAGCGAGCCACCATATAAATTACCTAGAACTTCTGGCCGTACTCCTAGGATTAAAAAGTTTTGCCAGTAATGACTGTAATTGTGCAATATTGTTGAGGGTAGACAATACTACAGCAATAAGTTACATTAATCGTCTAGGTGGAATTCAGTTTCCGCATCTAAATGATCTGACAAGACACATTTGGCAATGGTGCGAGGAGCGAAATATTTGGTTGTTTGCATCTTACGTGAACACGAAAGAAAACTATGCTGACGAAGAATCCAGAAAGATTAATCCTGATACAGAGTGGGAGTTATCAGATCACGCTTATAAAACTATTAAAAGACACTTTGGTTGTCCTGATATTGACCTCTTCGCTTCTCGCAACAATGCCAAATGTGAATTGTTTGTTTCTTGGAAACAAGAACCAGATGCATACGCCGTAGACGCTTTTACTCTGAACTGGCAATCCAAATACTTTTACGCTTTTCCGCCTTTTTCTTTAATTTTAAAATGTTTACGCAAGGTTATTGAAGATGATGCCAAGGGAATTTTAGTTTTTCCCCATTGGCCTTCGCAGCCATGGTACCCACTTCTAAAAAGTTTACTTGACTCCCATATACTTTATCTGAACCCTAACAAATTTCTTCTTCAATCTCATTTCAGAGAGTACCATCCGCTGCACAGCAAGCTTACCCTGGGTGTCGCGAGACTTTGCGGACAGCATTTGTCCGCCGCGGGACCCCGCACAACTCATTAAATCTAATGATGGCTTCGCTAGCCGACAATACCATCAAACAGTATAATGTCACATTAAAACTTTGGTGGCAGTATTGTTCCTTGCATAACATTGACTTTTTCACTGGTACAAAAACATCTGTTCTTTCCTTTTTAACGGAGCAATTTAATAAGGGTTGTTCATATGGCTCTCTTAATAGCCATCGGTCCGCGTTGTCGTTGATTCTTAACTTTAACATAGGTTCCGATAATTGTATAAAACGACTATTAAAAGGAGCTTACAAACTTAAGCCCAACAAGCCCAAGTATACGTTTACTTGGGACCCACAACTGGTGCTCAATCACGTGTCCAATTGGTACCCTAATTTAGAATTAAGTATCGAAAAAATCACTAAAAAGTTAGTTATTTTACTAGCACTCTGCACAGCCCATAGGGTGCAAACTTTCTCCCTTATTAAATTAGAAAATATAACAATAACCCTAAGCGGAGTTAAGATAGCCATAACAGATATTATTAAGACCTCTGCTCCCGGACGAGACCAACCGGTATTGTTTCTACCATTCTTTCGAGAAAATATTAATATGCTTCAGTCCTCAAAGATTATATTTTTGTAACAAAAAATATGAGGACAACGAATGTAGGAAATCTCTTATTAACTTATAAGAAACCACACAAAGCCGCCACAGCTCAATCTATCAGCCGATGGATTAAGCACGTGATGTCAGAAAGCGGCGTGGACGTGAGTACATTCAGTGCACACAGCACGCGACATGCCGCGACGTAGGCCGCTCGCATCGCCGGACTCAGTGTCGACAAGATTAGAAAGACAGCTGGATGGACCAGCACGTCTTTGGCTTTTGCCCGATTTTATGACCGACCAGTCTCAAGCGATGATGATTTCGCAAACGCGGTTGTATTTCCTATAAGTAATTAACTGATTACATTAAGCAATTATTGGTGATTGTTACAATAATTAAGAGTTAAGTTCAGCTGTGATTCACTATACGTTTTTTTTTTAGTTTCATTAATAAAAAGATGCACTACCGGAACAAAACTTGTTTCTCTGAAAATCTACTTAGTATATATTATATCTGAAGAATGAAGCGACGAATATATAATAGATGATCAAACGAACTTCCTGAAGTGAAGTTCGATCATTATTATATGAGTCGCTTCATTCGAAGATATAAGAACCCTCCTCTCCCATTATTAAATCACATTCCATAAAACTACAGTAATTTTAACCCTGAAAGTTTTGTTCATGACGAATCTCTAAAAAGAATGAACAACGTCAAACAAACTAGATGGAAGAAACGCACTGTAGGTAGAAAAAAAAAAAAAAAAAAAATGGAATTACCCTCTGAAATCGTGCGATGTTGCCTGTAGGATCAAGGGACTACTTAGTATATATTATATCTTCGAATGAAGCGACTCATATAATAATGATCGAACTTCACTTCAGGAAGTTCGTTTGATCATCTATTAATTTTATTTTTAATATTTCCTTAAGCGCTATAGTAATCGATTGGGTCATTGCTCGGCAGCGTAGCCAAGCAATGATCAAATCTCATAAAGTAATGAATCACTTCTACAGTTTAGGAAGGTAAACTCGGGGAGATTTTAGAAACTATCAACCAACTTTAATAATTGTCCATAGATTCAAATAACTGCCATGTTTTGACAGTTGTACATGAATAAAATTGGTATTTATCACGGCAAATTGACGCAGTGTGTCAAGTTGATATGCAATTGATTTCCCTGACTGTCCTTACAATAAAAACAAAACCCATAGATACACCACACCTTTTCTCACAAAAAGTATCGCAACGACAACTTTTCATACAGCCATTCCCACTTTTAACAAGGAGGTTATAGTACGAAACAGGTACGATGTATAAGCTATAATCCTTGCTTAGGCCGCTCCAAGTGTTGAGCCGATGGTCTGCCAGTGACAGCTCGATTACGCCACCCCGCCCTCACCCCGCACAGCCGCCCGCAACCGCACCACTCCGCAACTTCAGGCTGAATGTTTGCATTCCGTGTTTTGGGTTGAAAAAAAAAAAAAAACTAAAATATGGGATGGAATGGAATAGGTCAGGAAGCAGTGAAGGGTGTGTGGTTTTGGGATAATAGGTAAAATGATAGATTGTTTTATTGATCTCAATATTATAAAAAAGGTAAAATTTGTGAGTTTGTATGTAGGGAAAGTGTAATTTTTGGAACTTTTAATAAAATTCCGAAAATTCTTTCACTAATGGGGAAGCTTTTGTCGGGTGTCATAGGATATAATTATTTTATGTTAAAATAATAAAAATAAACAATGTTTCTAGTGTTTAGTAAACACTAAATATAAAGGCTTTGGTTTCACACCTGCATAGAACCAAAAAATGAAGTTTAATACGAAAAAAATTTAAAATGATATTTTTAGCAGATGGCAAAACATAATCTACATTTCAATCATTTCCCACGGGTGATATTTGAAGTGAATAAATAACGATATGAACTAAGCTTTCATCACTGTGCCAATAATGATTGTAGTTTGATTTATTAGCAGTAAATTGGATGCTGCTACCTGATATTAGAACCTACATACCTAGAACGGTTTGTTATAGCGTTCAGTATCAATAACAGAACAACTAAAGTACACTATGATTGTATTCCCACTTATTCATTTTTTTTTAAATATATTTTTATAAAAAAAAAAATTAAAAAAAAAACAATTAAAAAAAAAATTACTCCTTTTTAAAATGCGTTATAGTCATTGGGGGTGAAAATTTCACGTGGTAAATTCACACCACGCCGTGCGTTTTTTTACCGATGATCTGTAAAGCATGGAATGTCATAGAAGTGCGCGCATTGCGATGAAAAAAACGCATGCGGTTTATTAACAGTGGGCCGTCCGCTACAGCGGTGCGTCATACCGCACGTTTTTTTTGTATCGCATAAAGATATATGAAGTACCGCGCACTGCAGTAAAAAAAAAAACGCACCGGGACACCGACCAAGTATTTTTTTTTTTATACACTCGTAAATCTATATCTTACGAAAAAGAAGAACTTGTTAGGCTTTAAGGCCATCAAGTAATGTACTCAAAACCGTTTGGGGACTGTTTTTTTATGCAACAATGAATATGTAGATAGTTATTGTGTATTATTTTCTCCGCCAGTGCGCGAGCCTGTGCCGTGATTGCGTTTGTTAACGCACGTGCGCACGGACGTAAAAAATATCGCGGCGGTAGTTTATCGAGCACAGGATTTTTAATTGTCGGTGTTGAGCCGAGCGTTGAGAATCCAACAGAGTGCATCCCAGCGCGTCGAAAAGACGGCAAACGTTGCGTTGAAAATCCAGCGTGCGAAAAAAAATCGCTAGTGCCTACCTTATTGTAAAAAGCGAAAAGTACTTTATCCAACAAATCATAAAGATATTGGAACATTATATTTAATTTGGCTTATACCGTACGGCAGAAATAACACACCGCATTCCACCGCACTGCAGTGCGCGTTTTCTAACCCTTAAAGCACCAACCTTGTCTCTCTTACTGTGAGTCTTTTGGGCATACTTACTACCAGTAGACAGCGATGCGTAGGAATATTTCGATGCCTTCTTTTAGTTTGTGGTTACTTATAAATTGGTGGAATATTTTACTGTTTTATATGTGTTTTCATATAATAATGTCAAGTACTAAACAGCAAGCAGATAGTTCTGTAAGATTCTCCCAATCACAACAGCTCTACATTCGTAAATTTTCGTTCATTCTCCATACCGTACGATTAAAAGCCATGGAAACTGACAAGAACCCTCATCATTTGCAATTCCAACCATCAAAAACAATGGCGACACCTGAATCTTCGACTGTAGTTAATCAAACGTGTTGTAGGGGGCGCAAATTAGGCGGTACGAGGGGGTGAAAGGGGGTGATACGTCAGCTGTCGCCGTCAGCGGCACCCGGTACCGCACTCTTAAACTTTTACATACACCCGCGATGCTGTGTTTCATATCTTGGGAGATTTAATGATGTTGAAGAAATTGTTGACTTAGCAGCAACAAACTTTCTGCAATTATCGTCTGAGGCGTTACGAGATCTTCTACGATCGAAGCTCTAGGCTATTAACAAGATCGGTAGGTACTTATAACATTATTTAAAATACCTACGTGATTTTCTGTACATTTTTTTGTGGTTTTATAAGGCTATATGAAAATCATACGTTTCCTATCTTGATATCTATTAGTTTTTAGAATTTTTTATTTTCTTAAATGCAAAATTGCACCCATTTAAAATCGTTTACAATATCACTCATATTATATACAAAATTTCATTTTAAATCGTCTTCCATCTCAGCAACTATCAATACCAAGCTGTAAGTAATTTTAAATGAATATATCACCTTGGCATAACAAACTATACAAAAAAAAAAAAACCATTGCAATTGAAATATTTTATAGAAAAAAGAAAATCCTTTATCCTCGAGACTTTGAAAGTCAATCGCACGCTTCAGTCCATTACAAGCGAACAGTTACAGTCTATGCTCTGTGCTATAACTTCAACTTATTTTAATAACAGACCCAGCTGTTACGGCCTTCCCCTTAGTTTGCATGGAGCCATAAATCATTGTTTACATTGACTTACGAATTATTGGTAACTAGTAAAAAATCTTGGCGACTGCAGCTGATTGAATTATGTTCACTTGAATTATTGTCATTGTCTTTAGACATGAAATACTTATGAAAAAGTCCTCCAGTTATATTTGTATTCATGCAACTTTGCATTACTCTACTTGCTTATTTACCAAATTTTAGGTAAATAAGCAAGTAGAACGTAAAAAACAATTTTCCTAATACGGTAAAATTACACTTCATCAAGACTTCAGCTTGGTGTCCTGAACTCACATTGTATTATTTATCATTGCACCCGCATTAAGCTGATCAACCAAACACAAAAGATATTAAAATAATATCAAAAACTCGCCCCCATTTTTTCCGTAACATCGATAATTGTAATCCTTTCCCCCGGGGCGGGTGGGGGTGGATGGTGGGGGGTGGCAACATCTGTGCCGCCATCCCTCGCAGGCGGCTGTCAACCGCAGCGGGGCCAAACCGTTTATTTATTTGAAGACCCCTAAATTGATTCGTTGATACGAGTATGTTCTGCTCAAAATACTGGAGTTTGGGATGCTGTTCTGGTCGTCACAGCAGTTATTGATAAAGGAATCTTACGATGGTACGAAATCTGAATTCTATATTGCATACCAATATTATTGTGTTAATTCTTTTAATTAACATAATCTGGAGATAAAGGGAGCATTTTATGGGAATTCGAACGTCTAAAAGAATTAAACAAACACATAATGCATTGGGTATTTAACCGATGTGAATCTATTATCTTGTTCAGTTACCTATAATAATTTCATACGCAACAATACACATTAATTTCTCATGGATCGTAAGTTTTCAAACACGGAATCTTGCAAACGCAAAAATATTTTATTTAGACTAATTTTATTCACCCACTTCCTACAAAGACCAATAGGAACCTTAAATAAACCTTCGATCGCCATCTTTCAACCCCCTTCGCCCCCAAGAATTCTCCTCTAAACTGATTCTCAATAAGCCAGCAACATGTCGCAGTGGGCAGCGACATATTTTAAAGTTGCGCATAAAAATTCGCATTAGCGTTAAGCCTGACGATGTTATACGTTTTCCTAAATGAAATCCCGTATAACACGCCACTCGGAGGCACATGGCGACCTACACGGATGTACGGCGCTGCTGGATGGGTTCGGAGCGTGGTATTATGTGTGAGATCAGAGGATTGTCTGCTGTGTTGAGACACAAGCCCATAAGGAAACAAGATTTTTCAATGAGTGTTAATTCATCAAATCACTTCACTTGTCTTCTTTATCTTCTTCGCGCAGGTTTGTAATTATTTTTATTAGTTTGGGTCCCATTTCAATCTAGAATTAACACTTATTTCTAGACGTATTGTAGAGCAGCATTAACATGCACTTAATTCATTTTGGTTTTGTATAAAATAACGCCTATTAAATAGTTCAAAATCAAAATCCAAAAGGCGTTTATTCTCATTAGGCTCAGAATCTGCACATTTTGAACGTTAAATTTACATAAAACAGTCCCAGAAACCTCGCCCTTCATCACTTCCTAGTAGTGTCCAGTACCCTTATTGCGTAATGCACGATCAATTACAATTTGTTTCGATTTGAAACGGATTGCTAATCCATTGCTTCATATGTGGGAAAAAAAATTGCTCAACAACGTAAATAACGCAATGAATGTTGTTGACCCGGTAAAATGAAACAAATTTGTCATAATCGTTTACGAATATAAGTTACGCAATTAGGGTACAGGTCTACACAAGTGCACTTAAAAACTATAACATACCCATCACATAAACAAAGCCAATCCAGCATCACAAATTCAACGTCGACATTCATTAAAATTTACCAAACCCGCGCCGCCGCCGCCGCCGCGCCGTCGGCCGCACCTGACGTAGCCGACCCGCACCGCTCTGCTGATGCCATTTACATCGCCGCTTTTGCTTACACCAGCCAACGATGCAGTGTGCCAGCCAGCGATGTATGGCGTGCACCAATATGGTTTGCAACGTAAATATCAGTAGCGATAAGAAGGCGGAATTTTCGATAAATTTCCATTGTTTTTTTTTAGTTATGGCTATGGTCTTGGTGGAGGTTGCAAGTTATTTGGAAACTGAAGGTGGGACATTATGGAGAGGTGCTGATTGCTCCATTTTGATCGGGTACATCGATAAATCTAGTTGACCATGTTCTTTTTTAGGAGACGGGAAAGGTACAGCACTGAATGTTTCCCATTTCTAACCGACATTAGGTGCAATTCTCCCCTCTCGGAGGTAGGCGCTAATGGCTGCAACACAGTTTAAAAAAAAAAAAACTAATGTAGCTGTTTACAAGCACAAAAAATTGTAAATCTGTTTATGTTCCAATAAAATATTTGTATTTGTAATTAAGTCTCTTTTCGTTATAAATTGTAATAATAAAGCCTCTTTATTAACATCGCCTTGGATGTTTCTGTAAAGGTGTTAAAATTGAGATTTAAATAAATAAATAATAAATTATTTTAAAAATAAACAAAGAAAATATTTAAAAAAGTTAGTGGGAATTAATTAAGTATATTTATCTTTTCATCTTACAGGCATTCAGCTGCATCCGGTTAGACTGGAAGCCGACACCAATATAGTTGGCAAAAGACTCGGCAGATTGTTTTATCCTTTCATCTTAACCATTTCTAAAATAAATAGGTAATGTTTATAAAATTGTAGGTAGATATTGCCTGACCCAGGGATTTCTGGAATCTGGAACCCACACTCAGCATTCATGCAACCACTACACCAATGATACAGTTCATAAACAATTAATAAGCTTCATGTAGGGTACCAAGACTCCAGTCTATTTTGGAAACATTCCCAAGAACTGCTGGTTCGTTAGGGTTCGGTGGCGCGGGAACCACCAGCTGACTGTCCGTGTTGATGTTACTAGGAACCGCGTTAATTATGATGTCCACATCATAATTAACGCGGTTCCTTACATAGGTATGTCTGGTAATTTTTTACATCGCACTTTCACTGGCAGATAGCTGATGTTACAAGGAGTGACTTACTTTCATTTTAGGAAAAGAATTAGGGTCCACGCGGGCGAAGCTGTGGGCATCAGCTAGTTATATATATCTATACTTCTATATCTATACTAATAATAATAATAAATAAAATATTATAAAGAGGAAAAATTTGTATGTTTGTAAGTTTGTATGTAGTAGGTAATCTCCGGAACTGCCAGTCAGATTTGAAAAATTCTTTCTGCTTTGGATAGCCCAGTTCTTGAGAAAGGTCATAGGCAATGAAACATCACGCTACGACTCTTACGAGCCGAGCTAAACTTCGTCACGCGGAAGAAGTCGCGAACAGAAGCTAGTATTATTATATCATATTAGATATCAAAATAACTGGGAAACATAAGACTTGAACATAATTGATGAAAAGTGGGTGTACTGTAGGTACACCCCCTGCCTAAACCTTCGGGAAAACATGATTATATGAATTAGATGTCCAGTCGCTGACTTTGTAAACGTAGTACCTACTACAAATCAACCCCTGACTATTTCTTCACTATCCTGTAGCATTCGCTACTTCTCACGATGAAGACATTTCTCACAAACTCCAATCTAACTTCACACACTACTATTCGTAATAACCCCTACACGTATATTATAAACACAATGCGTGCGTGTGACGGAACCAGATGAGCTGTATTTTTCATCCCCTTTCACCCCCCTCACCCCCTTGTACAGCATCCCTCTCTCAGCCCCTTTATCAATCTGAAAACACAATATTTTAGAATGGGCTGACCAGAACGTGTTGTAATGGTCAATTGTTTGTGCTTTCAAATGTTATGTAAGTTCTTGATGGAAACTAGAAATGTTTGATATTTACGATGGTTACAGGTTGACAAAGAGGCAGGTCTCGTGGCTAAAAAATAACAGCCGTACGGGTCGATCTTCCAGGTTAAGCAACGCTTGCCGAGGTCAGTCCGTGGATGGGTAGCCAGTCATTACATATCGAGATCCCGCCGTGCCTCGGAAAGCACGTTAAGCCGTTAGTCCCGGCTGTCATTTGTAGATCTTTGACAGTCGTTACGGGTAGTTAGAAGCCCGAAAGTCTGACAACCAGTCTTACCAAGGGGTAACGTGTTACCCAGTACTGGCCTGTGGAAGTCAGATAGGCAATCGCTCCATGTGAAATACTAATATTCAGCTGCATGCGGTTAGACTGGAAGCCGACCCCAACATAGTTGGGAAAAGGTTCGGCAGCTGAATAAAGGTTGACAAAGAGGCCAGTGATTAACCTGCTGGGAAGTGGTTACCACCGCCTAAACCTGCAATATCAATGATAGTGCCAATACATTGTTAACTTTAGGGACGATTTTTCACTTTCAGAATTTAAATTGAAACTTAGTTTGAAATGCTATTTAATAATCCTTTTGTGCTTCTATGACCTTGGAACAACGGCTGTGTCTATAATTTCAATTATTTTGATGTTTTTTTCTATCGTACAATTAGCGAAAGTGGCCGTGTTAAAAATAACCTTTTGGCCAGTTAGCAAGGTGGCGGCAGAGCTGACTGCTCAAGGTGCCCTGGACATACCTTTGATTAATTACAAATCAAGATAGAGTGTCGCGCTCCAAAAGAACAGGCCAACTATTTGTGCTGATGTGCAGACAGCTATGTCTAAAGGAAATAACACACATATCAATTCGGAAAGGGATCGTCACCGTATCAACTCGAGCCTTTCAGACCTCAGTAGTAATAAGACTCGCCCATTAAGGAGCGCTGGCCCAAATTAGACGCATGATTAATTTATTATACATAAAACAAAAGGTATTTTAATAAAATAAAAAAACGTTACTAAAATATCAATAAATAAATTATCTTTAAAATGATAAAGGTTTCAGAAAAATACCCTTGGTAGATTTTGCATGGTTCTCAGTTTTTATCCGCGTGTGGGTCGGCCTGACCAAGATTATGTCTGGACTTTAAAAGAGACTGTGACCTCTGAGTTTGTTTCGGCCTTTCTTCTCAGAGTAGTCAGATAGGAAACGCCGAACTCAACTAGCTTATTTTTATTTTTTTTAATATGACGTGTAAAAGTGATTCTGATATCCTATTTACAGAATAAACAATTTCATTTCATTTCATTTCATTTCATTTCATTTCAATTTCATTTCATTTCATTTCATTTCCATCTCCGCAACCACTGAGCCGAAAATTTTGAAAAAATTACAGATTATGGTTCTTTCCTCATAGATTATAGGAAAACCTATAAGAAGTATATGTTCTTAAAATAACATGTTAAATCTCTTAATATTGTGCGTAAAAACTTTCATTTGCAGTTGGAATATATGGGAGAACGTGTATTTCAACTACAATGTTAAGTTTGTATTTGGGATAAATTCATCCCAACTACAGAACCCTTCATTGTGCGTAGTCCGACACGCACTTGGCCAGTTTTTATTTTATTAATAAATATTAGAGACCCGCCCCCGCTTCGCTCGTTTTTTACGACTTGACAAAACATTTAGATTTCTTTATAATCTAATCTTAATATAAGTTTAATATTCATATAATATAAAAATAAATCTTCCGGAGTAAATTCTCTATATGATGGTAAAACCGCATCAAAATCCGTTGCGCAGTTTAGGAGAACAACGCGTTCACACAGACACACGAAAAGCGACTACAGATAAAGATGTCCATTTTAAACAATTTTTTTTTTTGCTTTCCTATGTATTCTCACTGCTGGGCAAAGGTTTCCCCCATACTTTTCCAGTTTTCTTTATGTTGTGCCTTCTCCGGCCAATCGGTCAGGAACGTGTCCAAATCGTCATGTCAGTGCTTTTTCGGCCAACCCGTTATCAGGCAACCACTGTGTGGCGATCCTGGCCCATCTGTTTTGATGCATCCTATAGGCATGACCCGCCCAGTCACATTGCAGCCTCGCAGACTTATCACCAACATCGACGACGTCTGTCTTGGAGCGTATTATGGTGTTTTGAATTTTGTCGATGAGTTTGATTTTTAAAATGCTACGCTCCATTGCTCTTTGATAAACCTTGAGTTTGGACTTCTGAGCCTCGGTCGAGACCAAGTCTGAGCGCCATAGTTTAGGATAGGCAGGATGTACATGTCGTCGAGCTTGCGCTTTAATGAGATTAGAAAGTCACCGTCATTAGCTCCTCCAGGCATTTTCGATTCAACGGTCGATCTCTTTGTCCTGTGAAAAATAATCATACATTAAAAAAAAAAAAAACTAAAATCGGCTCAGTATTCCATTTCTCATGAACTAAATTCTTCTAATTCTCTTACCCGTACATGTATATTCAATCCCCAATATTAGAGGGTCTGGCAGATGCCCAGCTGCCGGTTCCCATGCCGCATGCTAATGGGTCCGCTCTAAGTGGCTGCCCTTAGGCTGTTGTCTTAGGACCAAGGGTAGGGCACAACATGGAGATTACAAGGGCGTCTGTGTAGTTACATTTGTGATTAGTTTGAGAAAAATAAACTATGGTAAATGAATGTTGAACTCATTGGTAATATTGTAAATTCGAGAATTTGTTTGTTTGTTACTTACGTCCAAACTACTGGACTTATTTAAACGAAACACGATTTGGGGCAAAGATATAGGATACCTACTCTTTATTCCGAAAAATGTTTGAGTTTTCCATGGAGAGCTATTAATGTTGAGAAAACGGTCAAAGCGGGCAAAGTCTGCGGTGACCGCTCGTTTTATAATAATTGAAAACATCATTCAGAAAAGGTTTTCCTTTGGCTCAAGTAGTAAAAAGTAACAAACGAATTAATGATATCAAAATAATGAGCAGTAACATTTTTAAAAACATCCTTCGATCCATCATCCAAAAGTCACCACTTGTTTTTTTGTATTTCTGTCACGAAATGTTCTGTCAACGTAAACATAACGGTCTTTGTTTATAATATTGCTAAATGGTGCTCATAAATAAAAAACAAAACAATAATATTAAAATATTAATAAGTTACGAGATTCGTAGCACATGCGTGGCGGTGTAGCCTGCAACATTCGTAGCATATTTCTACGCCACTGCTACGCGCGTAGGCCTATGGGCTACGGCTACGCAATAGCTTTTTTGGGAATGGTTTTTGAATGTATTATTTACAAATAAAGAGAGATATTCAATAAATTATGTTCTATGTGTGTGTTGTCTTGTTGTTATGTTATGTTAATTGTGACTGTCTCGTCGGTCTAGTGGTCGCAAGCGCTACTGCTGAGCATGAGGTCCGGGGTTCGATTCCCGGGTCGGGCAATAGTGTTATTAGGTTTTTTTATCTGGAATTCCTCATTAGCAGTCCGGAGTATGGCTTTGTGCCCAGTTGATGGCAATCAGGCTCGCCCCCTTTTGCAAGGGACTTAAACATAACTGGCGAAATGTGGGTGTACCTACTACAGCCACACCTCTGCCCAACCCTTCGGGGAAACAAGGCGTGATGTTATGTTGTGTGTTATGTTCACACATTTTGTGATAGGTGATAAAAGTGTTAATAGTCAGCTATTATAGTGTTCATTTAGGTTATGATTCATAAGAAATCTCGTGCGTAATATGTAGCTAAAAATCTAACCTTCCTGACCACTGCTACTGAGAAATTCCAGATGGAAAACCCAATAAGACTATGCCCGACCCGGGAGCCGAACCCAGGACGTCATGCTCATCAGAAGCGCTTGCAACCACTAGCCCGTTGCAGGGTAAAATAACGTCTGTATTTAAAAGTATGAAACTTTTACAAAACAATCTGTGTTTATACTGCCGTTACCACATCGAAAACCAACCTGTTTTTGAACGCATTAACGTTATTAGGTTTAAAACCTAACTACAATCCCACACATATCTAAACCCAGCATAGATCACCTAAATCCGTACAAACGTTAGCGCTGCAGTGAAAATCCAAAATGATCCTGACACATACATATATAAATGTTTGTTTGTCCGTCCGTATGTTTGGACAGCGGGCGGCGAGCGAGGCGCGCAGATGGTGCGCGAAATTTATATGTTTGTACTTTTCAATCCTATGTTGTGGGGCTGTTAAAGAGCTGCGTATTAGGGGGCTAGTGGCTAAATGGTTCTGATCGAGAAAATGTGGCTACAGAACCAAGCGGACCTGTTTCAGTTGGTTCTAAGCTGGGTTTGTACCAAACCTACGTGTGTTTTTCGATGTCCTTTATGAATATTTACTTTTAGTGTTCCCTACCCGATGAGTGTCAAACGGAACCGTATTACTAAGCCTCCGCTGTCCGTCCGTACGTTCGTTTGTCAGCGGGCTGTATCTCATGAACCGTTATAGGTAGACAGTTGACAAAAAAATTTATAAAGTTAATAATTTAAAGGGAGTCTGCAAGAAACGTTTGTTTCGGAGTTTTTTGCTCGATCTTAATACGGTACAGAACCCTTCGTGTGCGAGTTCGACTCGCACTTAACCGATTTTTTCAAGTGAGTGACGCTCGAAACTGACATTCAGTGATGGAAAGTATTGTAGCGATCATTCCAACACACCTAATTCCTCTAGTTAGTTAGCTAGTTCCTCTGCCTTTATTGAACCTAGAAATATAACCTGAGTTGAGCTGCACGATTACTGACAAATGTGTGAACTAACTGGACAGGCCCTCTCAATCTGTTTGATGCTTTCCTCAGAAGACCACTTCAGACACCAATCTACATGGTTTTCAACTTTTCACATGATCTGACCAAGATTATGTTTGGACTTTAAAAGAGACTGTGACCTCTGAGTTTCTTTCGGCCTTTCTTCTCAGAGTAGTCAGATAGGAAACGCCGACCTCATCTAGTTTTTAAAATATAATTGACGTGTAAAAGTGTTTGTACAAACCTATTAACAGAAATAAAATCATTTATCATTCATTTATCATTTATCATTTATCTGGCCAAGATTATGTTTGGACTTTCAAAGGGACTGTGACCTCTGAGTTTGTTTTGGAAATACAGACCTCCTCTAGTTTTTAAACTATGTAAGAAGTGTACTATATTAGTTAGAAGCCCGAAAGTCTGACAACCGTTCTTACCGAGGGGTATTGTGCTACCCTAAGCTGTAACTGAGTTGTGGAGGTCAGATTGGCAGTCGCTCCATGTAAAATACTGGTATTCACCTGCATCTGGTTAGACTGGAAGCCGACCCCAACATTATTTGAGATGATGATGATACGTTTTGTCAGTACCTAATTTTAATTATAATACCAGCCTATTGTTATCCCACTGCTGGGCAAAAGCATCTTCTCATACAGAGAAGGCACGAGCATTGATCACCACGCGCGCTCGAGACGAGTTGGCGATTTCAAACTTATATTAACTATAACTCCAGGTTTTCTCAGTAATTTTAAGTTCGAGGAATTCAATGATAAATAAGTAGGAATGTATCAAAACAGCAGCTACCACTAACACTCCTACCCTCCGGTTCAAACATGGCGGATTACCGTACAAATTGAAAGCAGTGCTGCCATCTGGCGGCGCTGAATCTTTTTTATATTAATGTCGGCGGCAGCTGTCCTCCGCGCATATTGTGTTGGACGATAATTGTTAACTTAGGAGACAAATGGATGTCTGATTGTAGACGGAATAGTTTGATTGTTTTATGTGGTCATTAGCGAACATTAAAACTGTTGTTTTAGGACACCAACTCAAATTCAAAGCATTTATTTCAATTAAACCAATTACAGGCACTTTTGAATGGTCAAGTAGTCGGTCAGTCAGAAAGATGAAGATAGTTGCCCATTCCAAAGCGTAGTAGGTACCTATGGAGAAGAACGGAAAATAAACTCCAGGGACACTCTTTTAAATAAAAATATGGCCGTTACCTACTATGTACCTTGCTGAGAATCTCGAAAAAAATAATCAGTAACACTACCCGACCTGAAAATCGAACTCAAAACCTCATCCTCGGCAGTCGCAAGCGCGACCACTAGACCAATGAGGCATTCCACTTCAATAATTAAGTCACAGATATATGCCAGTGACCTTGAGTAGTTAGCTTGCGTGTTCTGTACTGAGCTCACGCAACGCGTCGTACGTCCAGTCAGTAATAGGACGCCCAAATTATTAATTTATTATATGATAAAACGCGTATACTAAAAGATCAATAATTAAATTATCTTTAAAATTGTGAAGGTTTCAGAAAAATACGCTTGATAGATTTTGCGTGATTCTCAGTTTTTTATCCACGTTAGACATAATTTTACAAATTAATTTCATTATGTAATATAAACATAATCTAAAATATTTATACGTTAAGTTATTAAAAAAATGCTCTAATTTAACTTATATTTTTTCCAAATCATTAACACTACTCGTTTAGACGTGATCTTCAGTATAAAATCATTAAAAGTCGGTTAATGTCGCCCTAAGTGTCTAGTTCAATAATAGTTCATCGTTATCACCATCTACAACCCGACTTCCAAAAGGCCTGTCTCGACTTATGCCAATCCCCCACGCTACCACACCAGTCACATCCAGGTCCTACCCAAGATTCATACAGCCAACATTTTATCTTTTAACAATCAAGAGAAATAGCATGGATAGTGACAGTAAAACCATTCATCAAATGCATCTGTGACTCGCGGAAATTGCTCAAATGTTCGCGAGCAATCCGAATCTAGACACAAGACTATGTAAGAAGAAATATCTGGACAACTAAGTATGTGGTACAGCTGCTAACAGGCTATACAGGGCATACAAAACCCATCACAGAGTCCTATCAAACTAAGTAATAATGAGCGGACATTATTGCTAGAGAACGACTTTTGTTTGAAAAATAGCTGTTTTCGGCAGAACGCAATGTAACGCACGCGTTTTGGGGCAAGCAACAGTACAGGAGTTGTGGGGGTTTAAAATTAGTTACAACATTAAAATCTTGCTTTCGTGAAAAAGAGTTAAAAAAATGTTGGAACTTTGACGTTCAATATCTTCGTAACCAGAACGTTCCCAGGTATGGTCCAGTACAAAACAGACAGACTCACGAGTGATTCTGTAAGTTCATTCGTTTTGTACTACCTATTTGTAGATAAACTGAAGACGGTTTGGTTCTAGTCCGGAATAGAAATTGGGTATAAATTATAGAAACCGATGCTGAAAAATACAGCCTAACACGGCCACACACAACTAACTCTATCATAGGCTGTCCAAAAATTGATTTAATATTTTGACCAACGCAAAGTATTTAAAACATAATTTTACAATAAAAATCATGTTTACTAAAAAAGACACAATTCTTAAAGATAAATAAAGATCGTCTGTTCAATCGATACTAATAACATAATCTTCATCTCACTCATCACATTCAATTAGATCAATGCCACTGACCTTTCTTCCTCGGGGCCACTCTAAACCAGTGGCATGGTTTCACGCGTGCACACAGTGGCGCGCGCCGGCCGCACATCCGTCCAGCTGTGTGTTACGTCACAGCCATCTGGTAGTGCAAGCACCGCTCGAAGGAAACACCACACTAGTTTTAGTAGATCGCAAGGAGCATGAAAATGTTTAGAATACCTGTATTTCAAGTATGTATAACGCGATAACGCTCCCACTGCTGGGACACACGCCTCCTCTCTGTGAGAGAGATCGTGTTAACACATTATATAATTAATATGAACAAAATATAGTAAAAACATTTTTAAAAGAGTAACTAACTAGAGTGGGCCATAATCCCCCACGCGGCCCCAGGGCGGGATGGTTCCAAGTATGTCATCATCATCATCCCACAGCAGTCCACAGCTGGACATAAGCCTCTAAAAGTATGTAATCACTGCAATTTAAACCTTATGTCAATGGTATAAAAGACACATTACGCACGTGAATTGCGACTACTATAGTATTATCTGTGATAGTACTGTGAGCTCTTTGTAAAGGAATTTGTCTATGGAAGCGCTTTCTGCCGCAAGCAGCGTTGCTATACTGGTGTACAGGTAAGAGGCACATGAGAAATTTCAGCTTCGTCTCTGGATAACATAACGCACCTACCATGTTTGGTAATCCAGGTGTTCATAGGTTGTTTCGGGAGGTTCCTGCACAGGATAAGGCGGGAGGAAACGCCCGGGTGTCACCATTGTGTGGATCGCCCGGAGGACACGGTGGAGCATACGGTGGAGGTCTGCCCAGCTTGGGCGGAGCATCGCCGTGTCCTCGTGGAGGCGATCGGCGGCGGTGATCTCTCGCGTCCGGCCCTGGTTCAGGCCATGGTACGGAGCGAGAGGAAATGGGAGGCCGTCACCTCCTTCTGCGAAGCGGTAATGCTCGCGAAGGAGGAGGCGGAACGCGTGAGGGAGAGGCAAGTCTCGCGCCCTCACGCCCCTTACCGCCGCAGGAGGAGACGCCCAGGGCGTCGGGAATCGCGAGGCGATTTCCGGCCACCGTAGGCGCGGGCTTGCGGGCGGTGAGCAATGGGTGGCTCACCGTACGATAAGGACCAGGCCCGGGTCGACGGCGCGTTGTGTTCCACGCGCGCCTCAAAGAGATGTCAGCATAATTGAAGGGGTCCACTAGGACCGATACCTGCCGGGGTTGCGAAGAAAACCGAAAGGGAGATCGTGGCCCCCGGCGACAGGGCAACCGAAGGAACACGGGTGGGTTTTAGTCAGTAAGAGTCTGACACGCCCTCCCGCTCCGCCCAGAGCGG
This sequence comes from Omphaloscelis lunosa, assembly GCA_916610215.1. Classification (NCBI taxonomy): domain Eukaryota; kingdom Metazoa; phylum Arthropoda; class Insecta; order Lepidoptera; family Noctuidae; genus Omphaloscelis; species Omphaloscelis lunosa. The sequence goes on along the minus strand of OU744262.1, from coordinate 1,625,002 downwards.
GAGAAGTTATTTGATGATTTCCCACATTCAAAAAAAAAAAAAAAAAAGGTGTTCATAGGTGACAGTGACAGTCCTTCAATATGCTGATCATGCCATCACCATGGCTGATTTTTCACTACAATGTTACAATTAATAGTCTTCATTGCTTTTTATCGAAAACTCGTAATAATTATTAATTTCCTCACTTTATAATTATTTTACAATTTTAAAAGTCAGATTTTTGTAAAGATTATTTTTCGCGTACTCTATTTGAATTGTATTTTCGTAGCTCGGTGTTGTTCACAGATGTTTGTGACGCAACCATCTCACTCTTATCTCTATAACGAGTTCACTTCCAGAGTTTCGCAGAGAAAAATTAGCACCTGTACCTATTTCTGTATACATAGTAATAACATTAGCATGTAATGTCACTGTGTAACTATTAGGAATATGAACATCTACTAAGATATTATGTAAACCTCAAAATTGAACGTGTTATAGCTAGACAACTATCAAACAATGAAAGTAGCTTTTGGCTAATTTGTAAATATGTGTTTTTTTGTAATGTGCGTTTAGCTTGTGCAGAATAAACAATTTTTCTTTCTTTTTTCTTTTTAAAGTTGTAGTTTGAATAAGGACAAAAGTAAGATTACAGCCGCTTTAGGAATAGTGCTGCAGAAATGAGGTTGATAGTTTTTTTTTTTTTTGGTAATGCCGCACACTCTCACATGTTTTCAGTTATCTAGTAAAGCAAAATAAACACAAGTGACAAGAGTATCTTTAAATTAACAATAATTGAGTGTGCATTACAGGATAATGTATATTAAATAGTTGTATTATTGAAAAAGATAATTGTACTGTACATCGTTGGTAATCCTTAAATAAATAAATAAACATATATGGCCAACCTCTCATGCACTATCGCTCTGTGAACCTGGCGCCTCAGACGTCCTCGGCAACTATTTTACCACCTCAAATATTCGTAACTCATGACTTACAGATGGTCGTGACGCGCTCCTGTAAACAAGGGGCACGTGCGCGGCATACGGCAGCATATGTTCCGGGGGCGTGCGCGCTATTCCTGCGCTGTGTCGACACAGAGGAATGTATGGTACAGAAGCTGAGGTTCATACGATCGCAATGCGCTAGGAATACAAATAAGTAAATCGAGCTTGATTATTTAAAATTTTCTGTATGGTAAACTAACCTAATGTAACAAAAACTTTCTTAAACTTAGCCAGACAACATAAGTCTATGCACCATCGAATAAACGCATATCTATCCACCGTAAGGACTATTTCTGCTTGCAGCGCTCGGCCGATATAGTAAGGCTTACCTACGAAAAAAAAATTGTCGTGTGCACGGGATTTTGTTTTCAAAATGTTTAGATATGCGTTTCTTCGATAGTGCCTATTAATATAAATGCTATAAACCAGATATGTGAATTTGGAGTTATAAGCGTACTAACAGAAAGATAGGAAAACGATGCGCTAAATAAATGTCAGTTACTAAATAAATGTAATTTTGTGGCCCTTCAGTTTTAGGCAATTACAAATAAGGTCCGCTTTTTATTCAGCGCGCGAACCTTGATATGACACAGTTATGTGTGACGTAAACGTCATTCATATACCAGTCGCAATACAAAAGTATAAAGCGAGGTCTCTGTTGCATTATCTACTCCCGCACTAGCTGCGCACCGCGGCGCCGCCTGCGTTATGCAGCCATTACACTGGACAGCCTGTAATAACAGTTTGTGTTACCATCAATCTAGTTTATGTGGCCTTAATACTGCGCCTGAGTTTTCGCATTTGGAGGTAAGGTTTCACGAATCGGTCAGTTTCCAATAACACTTAAAACCACTTGTAAATATCGGCAAAACGAATGAAATTGTCGACGTAGTACCGACCTTTGGGACAATAGAAATGGTCACGAGAACGACACTTTTATGGAGCTGTCTGAATGTCTATAAACCGCTGTTTTCGGAAAGTATAAGATCATAAATCATACAACAATCGCTTTATAAGTATTTTGCGATTCTATATCATAAACAGTCTCATCTCATTCTCCTTCATTTCTCCAAATTGTTGTTACTAAGGCTCTTCTACTCTCATTTGTTTATTTCATTGTTACTTTGTCATTGTTTTGTTACATTACCGTCCTGTCTCTGCAAGACCAGTGGCAGTGACGTACCACAGCACCAGGCTGATGACACGAGTCGTTGGCGATGGACAGGATCCCGTGTCTTTATCGAATCCCGCACGGTATTGTGGCACCAGACTGTTGTGGCTTTGTAGGTGGAGTTGTTACAAAGCGGGTCACTTACATATTTATGCACAAATTCCTATGCAACTCCACAAGAGCAGTATTTGCAAGTGCAAAACTGGATTTAGGATATGCCAAGTAATGTATATTTGTCAGTGCGCTTAAAAGCATGCGGATTAAAAATGTCTGCATAGTCTCTCACATATTTAGTTACAGTTGCAATGGTACTACTTACATGGAAATGTGTAGAAAGGTAGGCACTTTGATGCCCATCAAAACATTATAACACCATTTCTATCAGCTGGCCTCAGTTCTGTATTTAGGAAGTTTTTGTTGGTATATTGGCGTGTGCTAGCTGACATATTACGACACACATTATTTAATGTTTTTTGTTTCGTAATCTATAGAATACTTTGCATATAGTATGCAAAGTATTCTATAGAATCAAGTTGTTCTATAACTGAACAAACATTTGTGCTGCCGAGGAGTTAGTTGCGCCACTTTTTCCCAGCTAAAGCAGGAAGTGGTGAAGAACGGGCGTTTAAGGGGACTGTCGCAAACATTCTTGACGTTCAAAAAGTGCTGGTCAGTACTTTGAATAATGACTTTTAATTTTGTTTTTGATTTTGAAATATAATTCAAACACGTATGATTGTGTTAGTATTGATGATTCTTCCTACAGGACCAAAGCTCTCTCATACAGAGAAGGAACGAGCTTTAATCTATTCACTGCGTGTTAGTAACGTAAATCTCAGAATGGGAACATGCCTGGCACAGCCTGGTACAAAAGAAGCGAGTTCTTCATCTTTCACTCGAAAACTACATTAAACATACAGACCGACCTTTCAACTAGTTAATAATAAATATTTACCACGAAACAGACGCGTCTGGGCATACCGCCGGCATGATTGCAGTCTACATTCTTACCTGTAAATCTAGAATTTCTTTATGAACAAGGGGAAACAGACAAAACATTCGATAAACTCATCCTAGTTTGTTTTAAAATGTATAAATATTAGTATATTTTGAACTGCACGGATTATTTCTAATCCGGCTATGTAGACAGCATTGCAATGACTGACTCATACACTAACTTTTATCTAGTCTAGATTTTTTTATTTTACGTAGCTAATAATGTTAAAGGCGATATTGGCATATACCTACTTAATAAAACAACATAATATCACGCCTGTATTACTCGAAAGGTTAGGCAGAGGTGCACCTAATGTGGGTGCACTGGGTGTACTATCCAGTGCACCCACATTTCGCCAGTTATGTCTAAGTTCCATGTGACAGGGGTTAGCTACTTATTAAAAGTATACTTAAGCCCAAGAAGAAAGACAAGAAAGAAGTTCCCTCAAGAATATCGAAAGGCAAGAAAAATGGCTTGTTCGAGTACTGGATATTATAGCTTCAATGAAATGACGCGCCCCACTACCACATTTCCAAACACGACCGGCGTCATTTTCCATTTCAAAAACTTACGTCTTTGACTAATGGTAAACCAAAAAAATCAATTAAATAAATAAATCGGACACCTTACGTGACCAGTTCAGAAACTTAATTGATCACACTAGTTTCAAACCCAATCCGATATCCAAACTATGTTGGAATCGTTTCGCAGCCTCACCAGATGCGACCGAACGGTATAAAAAATATTGTTGTACTGGGTAAAGTGTCGGCAATCAATAATTTAATAAATACTTGTGTAAATCACTTCTGTAAGCCGCTGGTGTGCTCAACAGTTGTAAGGGGGAGGAATATGATATTTTTCAACGCCACGCACCTGAGTGACGTCCCCTACCTCTGTAGAATGAAGAGACAAGTGAGTTTCAAATTTTCGATATACGCGTACAACGAAACGGGGAATAGGTTTCTTTGCTGACAAATGTCAAATTAAAACTGTTTATTTCATGTTTTTATTTCATGTTTGTTGGTGGTAGTGTTTTTGGGTGACGTCTCTGAGTGAAGAAATTGTGACTACATTGTTGTAGTGGGTTCCCACCCCTAAAAACAAATGTAAGTGGTAATAGTAAGTAAATAATAGTAATAAAATAAAAATACAAATCTAGTATAATATAACAAGTATTCATCTAGATGTAAAGTCAGGGTGATTAATTGTTAAGCCAATTGCCTACCAACTTTATATGTCGGTATATTCAAGTCACAACTGTCATTCTTACAGTTGACAGTTGTATGAAATGACTATAACACGGGAAATTGAAGTAGGATGTCAATTTGCTTATCAATTAATTTCCCTGGTTGTACCTAAATGATTTAGTCTGGGTGAATCTTGTCTAGCCTATTTAGCTAGAAATAGATACGTACACACCGCTACACATCAAGCTATACATTTCCAGTATAAGCTGATCTCGCATTGTATAGGATTGCCGTACAATCAGCTTCTTCTGGAAATGCATAGCTTGATGTGTAGCAGTGTGTACCTACTATTCTTAGGCCCTTTGTCCACGGCACAGTTTCTTTACGGTACGACGTAAAAAAAAAACGTGTTTGTCAACAAGCTTCCATAGTGATGCATACAACACTGACGACCTTCACACGGCGAATAAATCGTAGTTTTTCACGGCAAGAAAAACTTGTGTGTACAAAGGGGCTAAGGGTATTTCATTCCAACACAGCCATGATGGATTGGGTTAAATTAAATCTATCGATCGGTTGCCCTCCAATATGAAAATTTGTTTTTATTGAGCAGGTAACTTATACATAATCTTTTTTCTAACCCGACGAAACACAAGCAAAACTTATTAATATTTGCAAACTTCAGCATTCCCCTTCAAAAAACGTAGTCGTATAAATCCTCCTATTTCGAACTCATAGTAAGTCCCGGGGGGTGGGTAACACGGGCACCCCTGCCTCCCTTGCACAGGTGCGCTGCTAGCGCAGGTGTCGCCAAATCCAATACAATATTTACTTTCGCACATAATTGGAATACTACTACTTTACTGTTTTACTTGGAAGGTTGAGGAGATGGTGTGGTCATGAGAGTGACGAAAAGTCAGTTCAGTTCATGGTTTTTGAGGCGAGCTCTAAATGTACCACCCATCAAACTACGCCTGGACGGGGTTCCCAGCAGCGTGGATGACGATAGCGGACAGGCTCGACTGTCCTTACAAAAGACGCTGCAGTGACTTGCACGTCACTTACATTTGTCGGCTATTACGTGTCGTCGGCTATTGAAGCCAGTTAGTGGGCCACTATACTCTTGAAATGTTGACACTTGATATTGTAGTTGACTGCTAAGTTCATGTGTTCTGTGTGTAGTTCAGCCAGGTTACTTTTGAGGAAGGGCTTTTTTGGCGATAATGTTCTCCACTACCATTTCACTGTTTTCCCTTTCCTGGAGCAGTTGTTTGCATTCAGCTTGAGAAGCTTCGAGATCCTTCAAGGTAGCTTTCAGTTTTGCTTCCATCTTCGTAGTGTAAGAAATACTGTGGTTTTTGTATATCATTTTTGTTTGTATCTATAATTTTACTATTAAATTAGTTTTTACATTGCCATTACAATAGAACTTGAAACTAAACAAACAACCCATCAGCCTCATAACACATAAAATTTGTTTTACAAATCCTAGGCATTTTTGACCCAAACATAAGAATGGAAGCGCCGTCTTTTTTTTTTTTTCAATTCAAAATATTTTACTTCACATAAATCTACATGGGCACTTATGAAACGTCAGAAGCTAGGTGCACGGTTCCAATTGGTCGTTTCCTATGGAGAAGAGCCGGCAAAAAACTCCACGGTTACTCTTTTAAAAATAATTGGCTTTTACAATTCTTTCAAATAACAGTGTGACTAGGTATGGGAGGACAGTGTAGGTCTTTCAATAAGTACCAGGTACTTAAGAAAATAGAAAATGGTCAACAAATCTACAGTCCGATAAGCCTATAGCGTTCTCACATACACAAAATAGAAAATAATCTATGCAAAAGATATATAAATTAATAAAAATAAAAACCTGTTTTATTTAAACGTCTATAGTCCATATCAATGAGCCACCGATACAACACACACTCACACACATCAGTGGTTCTAACAGTCATTCTGCAGCAGTGGCGCACGGACGCGTCATCATCGGCTCTATGTAGAAAAAGAAGGAAGCTATTGAAGTAGGTCCACTCAGTTCAGCACACGATAAAGTTCCTAATTAGTAAGAAAGATACTTAGAAAATTTATGAGATATTTGAGCACGAAATAATAAGGAGGTGCTGAACCCTAATTAGGTACAGTAAATAAGTTGTATGATTTTCTTGTTTTAATTAAAGATTCATTTCGGTGATAAATAGAATTCTACATCTTAACGTGGACGGTGAAATACCGCTTGAATAAAAGCTCCATATCAGGTGATTACTACTGCTATAAATGGCGATACTGCTGCCTTGTTTTAAGATTGACATGAGAATCAATCGCAACCTTTTAAAAGAGACACAAAATCGGTTTTTATGCTATCAGAGTCAGTGCGCGATCTTAGTTTTGAAGAGTGATTCTTCTGCAGCCCATCTCTTTAATATCAGTACAGCCTAAGTCCGCTAGATGGTGCTACACTACATTTTTCAAGCGGATGTTGTGAGTATGGATGACGCGGGAACATTGTGCAGACCGACAGACGCGGGGTTGAAGAGCGTGCACACTGGTCGACTGGACTAAAATGTCATAATAGTGGTTGTTGCTGGACAACTACAACTATCTCACAGAAAGGCTCGGTCTTCTACTCGTGCAGAAAAGGAAGTAGCCATGATTATCAAACTTGTTTACAATATTGCACTTTTTCTCAATCGAATCTGTTAAGTCTAGGCTACATCACTGAACGTAAATTAGAAGTTAATTTAGGAACTTGCTGAGTTTCAAACCCCAACCGGCCTATTTTGTTAAAATCTGAACGTGAAAACCTAGGAGAAATGAGCTGTCATTCCTCCTAATGAAAGAAACTGACACTGACAACTCACTTCACCTAAGTTTTCAAGGTGATCGGCAGTTTTCTAAGGTTGTAAAGCCTTCCTTATACTCACGACCTTGTACGTTTGCGTCTTTTATCGTTGAGTTATTTTAGGTAAAATTTTTCAGAGCCCGAGTTACTACCCAGAGGCAGTGTACACGTTCCTTAACCAACAGTAAGCAGGTGTAGCATTGGAATCCAGCTGGGCTGCGTCAGTGAGACACGAACCAGGCGCTCGAGTGCGACACCGGGTTTATATACAACAACCAACTATTATACCGCGCAGGAGTTTGATAGTCTAGAATTCTAGACCTATATACTTAGATATTGATGATTTTATTGCTACTGCAATGGAATATTCGGTGTTCTATTTACAATTGAAACGTAATAATGTACCTACCGACCATAGAAGTTTGTTGAGCGATGGCTGTTTTCACAGCCAATTAATGACGCATATTTTCACAATTATTTAGAAGTATGCTTATGGAAAATACAAAATAAAGGATTTTTAACTTTTTACCACGGAGTATGAATTTAAGTCTTGTGTTGGCATGACTTTTTAACTGTTTGTCCACCGCACACCGTCAACGGGACGTCAACAAGAAACGAGATGATTCGAACCGAGCCACAGTGGAACGAATGTATGGAAGCGGTTGGACGTAGACATGTCCGAAAAATAAGAGTAAAATTATGACAAACTAATGATGCCATCTTATTCGATTACTTAATGCCTTCATAAATTGTGGTGATGAATTTCTTCATAACTCCCATATTTCGGGAGTAATTTGAGAAAATGTGAAATTTTACTATGAAAATGAGTGTATTGAGCTCTCTCCCTCCTGATTCCGGGCTTGTTTCAAGTAGCGGTCTCTAATATCGTAATGCTATTACTAAGAGCTATATTTAATACTAAGACACATAGTGCGCCAAATGTGCACTTTCTGGGATAAAAGGAAATGAAAATTTAAAAAAAAAAACGTTTTTTCCCCATTTGTATTTACTTTAAACCGCAGACAGACTTATTAAGAGGTCTATAAATATATTATATATATACAGAAATATATATTAACAAAAATATTCACAAGAACTGATGAGAGTATGACTTTTAAGTAAGTTGATAATAAATTACCTAGTTTCATTAAAAGTACAATAAATAATTAAGACGTAAGCTCTAATTTACTAAGTTACACATTTTAAAACAATAACATCATTTAATTATCTTCGTCATCATCATCATCATCAATTAATTCAAATTCAGAATCGATGTCCGCTAAATCATTTATGTTAACAAATTCGATATCACTTTTCTCAGAATCCGTAAGCTCATAAAATTCCTTAAAAGAAGATTTTTTTACAAACTTATTTCCTTTTGGACGGATACTTGTAACAAGTGGATCAGAAGACAGTAAAAGATTGTGCATAATATCTTCATTGCATGAGATACTGCTATGCTTTCGAGAATGCCCCTCTCTATATTTTCTAAAATCTTTATTTCTAGCCTCAGATGCCTCTTCGGATAGAAAACCAATGGGCACAATTGACATGTTCTGAACTATGTCTGGCCCATGCATTAAAATTTTATGAAGTGAAGAAGGCATATAATACCATGGGTATAACTCCACGTAAAGCTTAGCAGTATCAAAGCAGAACTCTCGGAATTTAGTTACGTTGATCTTCTCTCCTGATGAAATACACTGCAAGATCACACAGATTTTTCTTAAAAGCATAGCATCTATTCCGGTCAGTTCAGCAGATTTAGTGTAGTTTTCAAAAAATCTCCTTGCCGAGTTGCCATTGTTGGTGGATCCACTGCCTTGTTTCACAACATCGAGAAGTAAGCCCGTTTCTCTTCTTACAGCCTCTTGAACTCTTTTCTTCCTGTCATCAACTTGCCTTTTTGCTATATCACCCCTTACTTGCCATGATTTTATGTCTAATTTGTAGGAAATGTGTAATAAGCATTCCATTGAGCGAATCCAAGCGTGAAGGGTGCTTAAGCTATATTTATACATGTCCTCGTTTGCGTGTTTATCTTTGATTAACTCTAAATTATTCATTTCTTTAGGACAAGCCTTGCATATGTCACACACTGAAGCTGCTGTATTGGATATAATGGAATGAATTTTACCATCAATCATTGTCAACAGCAGTTGGTGTTTGACACTAATTCCATCAGTGATGGTGGATGGAGTTAAGGCTTCAATCTCTGCTTCGATTTCAGCCATCTCTCTCTGCACATTTTCTTTGGTTTCCTTTATAAACTTAAACAATATTGGCCGGCAAAATGAAGTGGAAGATGGTCGCTCGTTTTCCCAAATTGTTACACCTTTTGAGACGAGCCGCAGTGGTACAAGACTAATCATAAAATTACTAGCAAGATCGATTTGCTCATCTTCACTCGTCCTTTGATGATAAATGCTTTGGCTAGATGATCCGTCAAAACCCCATTTGCTGGTCAATACGAGCTGTTGATTGGGATCAACAGGGGTTTCTAACGACCTAATAAGTCTTCTTGAGGTTAAATCCATCAAGGCTTGTAATTTGATTTTTGCAGAGCTCTCTGTAACTGTGAGATCTTCTTTGGCCGGATAGCACTTAATTTTTTCTTTAACCAACATGTAGTAACTCGGGTATTGAAGAGCTCCTTCTTGAGTGTTGAAATCCCGAAGAGTGTTATAGCGCCATTTCGATAAGTTCATCGATACATAAAGAGCCAATGCCTTCAAAGGGGATATTTCCCGTACCTGAATTGATTTACCTTCAATGAAGGCTTTGATTTTTGAGGCCTCTTCTGGATTCTCCGTCAAGTATTTCATAACATAAGCTGTATCGCTTTGTCCTGCCTTTTGAAGCGCCCTTTCGGCCGAAAACATAATTTCAGCGCTGCTACTGCTGCATGAAAGACTATCTTCAGTGGTGCGTCTTCTTTTTTGCCGGTTACTAAGGTCCTCAAAAGATTTACGAGGACTAGGATGTGTACAAGTTGAAGCATCAGATTTAGCAGGAGAAATTATGGGCTCGATGACGTCACTTATATTTTCTGTAGAAGGTTCCATATTTTCATTCTGTAATTCCGGCCATTGAATTGCAGCCTGTAGCCAAATCTCATGTTTCTTCCGAAACTTATCTGTGCTTCTTCCAGACTGTGTCCATTTTGCATAAATGCGGTAGCAAAATCGACGACACCAGTCTTTTAAACTTGTTTCAGCACTTTCACATAACTGAACACAACTGTTATCTTTTAAAACACTGAACAAATAGTTAAAGTCGCGTAAATCTTTATGTGCGCGTGCGCATAAAGCAACGTGAATATCAAGATTTGTATTAAAATTTGGAAAATACATTGCGAGATTAGCTTGGATACAACGAGGTGTAAATCAACACTGATTTTAAAGTTACTAATAGTGACCTATTTATATAAAATCCAGGTATCCCAGGTATCCTTTGTTAAATATTGCAAGGTAATTAGTTATTGTGATAATTAGTAAATGATGCATGCTAAATTAGTGTATTAAGAGCCATTTAGTAATTAAATAATAGCAATGTTCTTATCAGTAATCATTAGTGCATCAGTTTTATATGTAAACCTTAAGTCCCTAATTATATATCCTAATTAGCTTATATCTTCTCTAATTGGCTGATCAGAAATGTTATTGTAATAAGGTAAACCTTTAGAAAAACGGTTTTAATCAACAAAATAAACAAAAAATTAAAAAATTGTGTTATAAAATAAACATCACTCTTTATCCCAGAAAGTGCACATTTGGCGCACTATGTGTCTTAGTATTAAATATAGCTCTTAGTATTAGCATTATGATATTAGAGACCGCTACTTGAAACAAGCCCGGAATCAGGAGGGAGAGAGCTCGATACACTCATTTTCATAGTAAAATTTCACATTTTCTCAAATTACTCCCGAAATATGGGAGTTATGAAGAAATTCATCACCACAAGTTATGAAGGCATTAAGTAATCGAATAAGATGGCATCATTAGTTTGGCATAATTTTACTCTTTTTTTTCGGACATGTCTACGTCCAACCGCTCCCATACATTCGTTCCACTGTGCGAGCGTGGCGTCCCGGTTACGGTGTGCGGTGGACACACGGCCTTAGGCTGGTTTCACAGCTGTCCGGGAGACCCGCACAGGCCACTCGCACACGGGAGACCGGTACGGGTAGCACCCGCAGTACTCTGAAACGAGGGAGTTAGAACGATACGGTTGCTAGCGTTGTACGGATTCTACCCGGAGCGGGTCACGTACGGACCAATTCGTGTGGCTGTGGAACAATGTTCTAGCGCCTCACGTGTGTCTCCGTTCCGCGAGCCCGCACGGGTCTCCCGAGCAGCTGTGAAACCAGCCATAGTAAATATATGTACCTATTGCTACTTCAGCGTTGTTATCTCGTTGACATCTCGTTGACTTGGCGGTGGACAAACGGCCTATGTAGCTCATCACGTAAAAGATTAGTCATTCGGCTAAGTTGTAGCGGTGCTGACTACCCAAGGTAGTACGAGCATTAAGGTATTAAGTTATCGCAAAGAACAGAATATCTTCATCATCATTATCGAATAGATGCATCACGCCTGTTTTCCCCAAAGCGTTAGGCAGAGGTGTAGATATACAGTAATAATAATTACAGCAATTGATAAGATATTTCTGTATTGTTACAGATGGAGGCAAAAGTGAAGGAGGAGGTGCCCGACAAAGACTACACTCAACCGACCAGTACGGAGAGGAGGAAATGTAAGTCAAGAGTTCAAGAACTAGTTGTTTAAATAACTTTAAGCTGTGCTCGTGTTCAGCTCATTCTTTCCGTAGGGCCGCACCTGCGTCTATTGTGACAAAGCAATGCGTGCCGAAGCATCGTTTGTTTTACTTGCTAAAAAGTTATCGCGCTAATGCGGTGGTCACAGTAGCGGCTTCATAATTTTAATGAATTATCGTGCAATAATCCAAGATAGCGCTCCATTATGTCGGCAGAGCGTCTACGCAGTCCGGAAACAACAGTCGAAATGACCAACGCTAGTCCGACCACTCACCTATTATGTACCGCCACCCGGGCGATAAGTGCTACGCAGCCCGAACTATCGCGACGATAACCGATAATGGTTGGTCACATCTGCGTGTATCATATCACTGTGCGAAGCTTCTTCACGATAAATGCAGATGCGGCCCCAGCGTTAGCTTTATCGGTTTACTGGTTCGATTATTGCAGTTGCAGGGACCTTAAATCGTAATTTTTCTAAAATCTATTTCCTTAATCTATTTATTGTCATTTGACAAATTTATTGAATATTCATGAAATGTTAATATTAGGCATTTTCATAGTTTCATCATAATAAAGTACAGTATTTCTATTTTCTTAGTCCCTCGGGTATCATCGGATTTCCGAATACAAACGAATGCTAATTTCCATATCATTAATTCCATGTCATGTCATTTTACAACTACTAGTGTTATATAGATTCTCCTTAATTACATATCATAACACCACGCCTTGTTTATTCGAAGGGTTATGCAGAGATGAAATACCAGTATTTTATATTGAGCAACTGCAACTGCCCATTTTACCTCCACAACCTAGTTACTGGGTGTAATACCCATTGGTAAGACTGGTTGTCAGACTTTCGGGCATCTGACTACCCGTCACAACTGCCAAAGATCTACAAATCGACTTCTATATTCTGATTCAATACCATGAACAACGTTAGCCTACAAATAACACTAAAGCTGTACTACCCATTTACAGTAATATAGGTCCAATATACAACAAAAACGCATTATTCTATCAGCACGTGGTGTGGGAGCGCGCAACTGTTCCCGATCATAATCTAGCGACTGTGGCGCGAAGCACGGACCGAATACAGTATACTCGTACAATGATGTGTGGGGGCTAGATGTGGCAGGAACTGATAAACGTACTTATTTAGGACGGGGCGATCTTACTTGCAAAGATCGAGGGGGCAGGAGATAAACGACTAGCGAGAAAAACTATCTAGATCAAGTAGTGGTAAAATGATTAGCCGGTAAGCAAGTTTTACTGCGGGACTTCCTGCCTGGCGAAGCTCTTGGGATTTACCCTTAACTAAAAATTAATAGATATGAATTATGGCCACACTCAATTGAGAGATATTATAGGTAGTCGTAAAAAGGGGTTTGTTGGCGACAGTCGCCCTGCTCCTGTAACAGCTTTTAGAACTTTTGCGAAATTATGCCTCAGCACGTGGAGAGGTGTTAGTCCCTGTTCAACTTCGTCTATGATATGAGAATAATTTTATTGGTCCATTGTTACAAAATAAACTTCAAAACAAATAATATTATATGCTTACTGTAACAAGAATAATTAACATAGTTATTAAAACAGTGGTCCCCAAACTAGGCAGCGCCTGTATCTTAGGTTGCGTTATCTTAATTTATTTAGGTAAATATGTTAAAGAAAAGTGAGAGCTAGACTAACTTACATATATTTTCGCATGCTTTTTAAATCGCATAGAAATTACACAATAATAAGCTTTCAAATACTTTAAATACTTTCAATAATGTTATTATGCCTGTAAAATTTCAAACAATAATCACGGAACACTGCGTGGCAACAAATGAGAGTAGTTCATGTACCGTGGGAGAGTGGCCACCTGCGCAATGATCATAATCTAGCGATGGAAACTCGCGGCACGAACCGAATTCACTGATGGATGCAAGGATGTAAGGAAACAAGATAGAGCATATTTCTTCAAACTAAGTTCATTGTGGATTCTTATTTACTGAGGTGATCGTGCAGGTATCTATATCCACTCACTAAATTTTCATTCCTCCAGGTAGCAGACAAAACAGTGGCACAGGAATTAACAGAAATAGCACTGCCATATTGGGCGTGAACATATATCTAATTTACTTAACCTGTTCTCGTCATTTTAATTTCATTTGTACACCTATTTGAAATGTTTTAGTTGAAGATTGCTGCTTCAATCAAACTATCAACTGCTATAAAATATGTATGTCTCAATAAATTAAAATAAATACACGTTTAAAGACGACCATCTTTAATGCGTACTATTTCTTTGTAGCCAGTTCCAGTATATCTCTACATCATTGTCAGTAACGGCTGGTATAAAAGCATTGTATTTGCCGAGTCCTAACGTTTAAATTCGAACATTTGCACCGCCGCTTGTGATTCCTAAGTATTTTTCATGGAACTGTTTACTGTTTACCCTGTTCTGTTCAGTTGTTTGTGATTTTAAAACCGCTTCCTAAAGAGATTGATAAAAAAAAATCTATTGAAAAGGGATCGGTTTTTTTTTTTTAAAAACAGTCTTTTGCAGATATAGTTAGGGTTTGTCCTTTAATAAACAAGTTCTGCAGGTAAGCAGCATTGATGTATTTGAATGTTTGTGGGTGCTGGATAACTTAAAAGCACACTGTACAGAGAAATGTACAACTTTGTCTCTAAAGTTGTCAATGTCAATGGCGATGCTTCATTTTCTGTTGGCGGACCAGTACCTAACTGTAGCCTCTATAACTTTATCAAACATTGATGTTAAAAAAGAAGGAAATAGTAACTTGACAGACTGGCTGGAAAAGGCTGCAACCAAAAGCGAATGAAAAAGTGCGGGGGAGGACATTTTACCAGTACGTACCCTAAAAAGCTGCTAGTACTTGTCATCTTGTTGTCTATGGCTACTACTTTTACCACGTCATGACCTAATTCCATTATTTTTCGATAGAATAAAAGAAGAATCCTACCAGAGCTAGTATCATGTATTTGACCCTGGTTACTACATATTTTACCAAAAAAATAGCTTCCGTTTCAAAAGAATCAAAGAACAATATCTTGACATAGAATAGGTCAACCCACTTCCACAAAACCGGTGCAGGCACTTAGTTAAAACATTTCACTAAAACGCCACCGATTCCCCACGACAGTCGCCCGCGCACCTGCTGGCTCCCACATCACTCATTCATGGTGTTTACCGAGCCGCCCACTCCTGGTCATCGGTTACCTCCAACTGATTGTCCTAGTATTATGGGGGCAGGAACGGACTGCCTTACAAGTGGGTAAATGATAAAGCGAACGAACTGAAATGTGGGTGTACCTAAATCTACTATATGTAGGTACATCTCTGCCGACCTCTTCGGGGATTATCAAAATCATATAATCAAACTAGGCTGAGAACTAGCACTTTTTTAACGTCTAAATTATATAAGAGAATCTTCCAAATCGCCCGTCCTTCATCACTTCCTAGTAATTTGGCCGGAAAGAAGAAGTAGCGCAACAAACTCCTGAGGAATTGTGATGATATGTTTTGCCATCTACCTACGAGTTTCCACTGGGTTGTGGAGGTCAGATATGCAGTCGCTCTATGTTACAGCACATTGATATCAACTGCATCCAATAAGAGTAGAAGAAGCCTTAACATAGTTGGTAAAAGTTTGGCAGATGATGTATTTTTCCGTCTTGAATTTTTTTTTCAATGTAATATAATCAACATGGAAATGATACATCTTCAATAACTTTTCATTGCTGTTTGCCGTTTGCCTGTAGTATTTTGACTAAAAAACGTTATTAATTAGTTTTTTTTTTAACTTCATCTCTTGACTTTGTTGAAAAGACACCACAATTTTCTTTTAAATGTTGTATAATAACAATACAAGATTTTATACGTCTTTTTGAGTAGTAAGTATTTATTTAAAATCGAGAATCTTCATGTTTTATAGTCACTATATTTTTTTTTAAACTTTAACATACATGACATCACTTCTGTTATCACCGAGGGCGGCTTTATAGCTCTGACACTAAGTTAGTCTCTAACCACACGAAAAGAAGTAGAAGACCTAGGGGTAATGCGGAAGGGACAAATACAACCACATTTCACCGATGCAATCAAATCCAGACTTCGGGCTGCTACTAAGAAGTTCCTGATGGAAAAACTCAGTAACACTTGCGATCACTAAACCAAAGATGCAGTATTGTATAGTTTTTCAATTTAAATATCAGCTTTAAAGTATACAGTCAAGTCCCGTCACCATTGTCAATCGGTGCCAGTAATAAATGATGAAGAGGCCGTCCTACCCCGCCCCTCACCCTCCTACTGACTAGGAGTGAAGTAGGCTTCACGGCTGCGTCTATTATTATCGCCAACAAGGCTCAGTCACTGTCATTTTTTTTTTACATTTTTCATAACTTTTAGCTTTGTTTGAGCAGTTATTTTATAAACGATATCTAAAGTATTGTGTTTATCGTCTACCATAATATTGTATTATTTTTGGGTTAAAACTCGAATCTTTCAGATGAAGCTAGAAAAAACACATCCAAACTATATTATTTCTGTTATCGCAACAGTTTAGTTACTCTTCTTCAACAAGCTATTATTCAATCAACATCCTAGATTACAATGCTTTTGTTTCAAAAATTGTCTTTGATATCGTCATTCATTTGTGTCTTTTATCTTTATTGTCGTTGGTCTAGTGGTCGCAAACCGCTACTGCTGAGTATGAGGTCCTGGGTTCGAATCCCGGGTCGGGCAAGGTGTTATTGGGTTTTTCCATCTGGAATTTCTCAGTAGCAGCCCGGAGTCTGGATTTGTGCCCGGTTGATGGCAATAGGCTCGCCCCCTATTACATGGGACTTAAACATAACTGGCGAAATGTGGGTGTACTATAGGTACACCTCTGCCTAACCCTTCGGGGATTACAGGCGTGATGTTATGTTATGTTATCTTTATTGTTGCGCTGCTCGCATAGCTTTCCACTCTTCCTCGTGTGCTGCCTTTTCTGGACCATCTCCCATGAACTTTCCGAAGAAATCATCACTATACTTAAGCCTGCTTCTTCTATGACGTGAGTCCCGTCTTCGGATAGATTTATAGTCTTAATTTGTGTTACAACATCTGTTTAAAAAATTACGTAACACAGCGGAATTCTTCAGTCTTTTATGTCAAGTTCATACACAACTATAATATACCCCCGTGTAGGCAAATCATCCCAATAGCCAGTGACAGCATGATAGGTGGCCCTTGGCGCCGAGTCGAGGGCTCTTTGCTCGAGTGACGTGCTGTGGAGCCCTATCAATGATTTGTGGACTGTGGATTTATTGGGGTCATGTGATACGTACCTTGCTTATATGTGTGGGTACTAAGGACTTGGTAGCAAGGCTAATTGCTAGGATTCAAATCATAATTGTGGCGAAATAACTGATGTTAAGTGGTAAATCTTGCCGACGAGAACCACAATTCCTCATAGGACACGTCAATCTATCTAGCTAGTACAAGAATCTTATGGCGTGTGGCTTAAATTAGAATTAATGCCGCCATCTTGGTTTTTATAACCGAAGGGTTCCAAACGGAACCCTATAACTAAGCCTCCGTAACCGCTAGACAGTTGAAATTTTCACAGTTTGTACATTTCTGTTCGTGTGCGAGTTTAAGTCGCACTTGGCCGGTTTTCAATAAAATTTCACAAAACAATTCCACAAAGGTACAAATGTAGACCAACAACACTGTCAATGTCACTCAAGCGCCAGAACATCCATGCAGCACTTAACGTGTCATTGCATTGTGCCCTATTAAAATATGAAGGTGAAAAGGTCATGTTACTTCACCCACACTCTGGCCCACACAGTCGTGCTGCTTGACGTAAAAAACCGGCCAAATGCGAGTCGGACTCATACACGAAGGGTACGTACCGTTATAAGATCGAGCATAAAATCACCAAAAAAAAAACGTTTATTTTATGGAAACCCCTTTTAATTATTTATTTTTTTGTAAAAGCGGCAATAGAAATACACAATCTGTGAAAATTTCATTTGTCTATTTCTTACGGTTCATGAGAAACAACCCGCTGACAGACAGACGGACGGACAGCGGAGGCTTAGTAATAGGGTTCCGTTTAGCACCCCTCGTGTACAGAACTCTAAAAACGGTTTGGCTTCCTGAGTAAGTAGTATACCTAGTAAATAACTCCCTGCATTCTGTAGTAGTCATTTTCATCGTCATTGTCATTATCTACACGAAAAAAAGTTTTTTTTTGTTGTATTGAACAAACTCAAAAACTACTGAACCGATTTTAAAAATTCTTTCACCAGTAGAATGCTATATTATCACTGAGTAAAATAACTATAATTTATAAAGATATCACGAGGGTGAAGCCTGCTGGCGGAGGATAGTTCGGTATATCTGCAGTATAAGCCTTTCATTAATTAGAATTCATTCTGTTGTAGGGATGAGTTATCCCTGCCATCTGGGGTAGGTCTCAGGTGTAAAGCTCACTCCATCTATAATGTTGAACACACACATTACGGCTTACTGGCGAATAATAATAAATTAGGAACTATAAAGCATATAGGTTACTGCTTACTGCCTCGTTGGTATTGTGGTCGTTACTGCTAAGCATGAGGTCCTGGGTTCTATTCCCAGATCTTTGTCTAAGTGATAGGATTGGGGGATTCAAGGGAATGTCACACGAAAGGCTAATGAATAATTAGGTAGTCAGTCAGTGATTCACGTTATGAAATGCGTTGCGCCTTATTGGTCATTTTTTCTCTTGTCACTAAGTTATTGTACGTCGAACTAATATAATTATACCGACATCCTATAGACCCTATAATACTAATTAATATGATACTCAGAAAAGAGCTGAGCTACAACTATCTAGTTGGCGCCCAACATGGGCTCACCCGTTGCACATGTTGGGCGCCAACATATTCTTTATATTCAATTATTATTAAGGGGCGCGCTACGGTCCAGGGTTCGATTCCCAGGTCGGGCAAAGTGTTATTGGGATTTTCTATGAGGAATCCTCACTAACAGCCCGGAGCCTGGATTTGTGAAAGTTGATGGCAATAGGCTCGCCCCCTAATGGGACTTAAACATATAACCGGCGAACCTTTGCGGAGAACACGCATGATGTAATCAAGTGTATTTTCATATATACTAGCTTCTGCCTGCGACTTCGTCCGCGTGAAACTTCTCGTTCCCCGACGCATCACGTCGCATTGCATCGCCCGCTTGCGCTATCACTTCGTTTTCGCTTAACATTATTTCTGACTGTTTTTCTTTTTGCTCAGCTCCTACGGGTCCTAGCATGATGTCCTTATAGCCTTTCTCAATAATTGAGCTATCAAGTGCAAATTTTTTTTTTTCTAGTCCGACTAGGAGTTCCAGAGATTAGCGCGTTCAAACAAACAAACTCTTCAGCTTAATTAGTTCAAATTCAATTCAAATTCAAAATATTTTTATTACACATAAACCTACATGGGCACTTATCACGTCAGAAGCTAGGTGCACGGTTCCAATTGGTCGCTACCTATGGAGAAGGGCCGGCAAGAAACTCCACGGTTACTCTTTTAAAAATAATTGGCGTTTACAATTCTTTCAAATAACATTGTGACTAGGTATGGGAGGACAGTAGTATGGAGTAGTATGGACTATACGTATAGATCGATTACATGACGTTATGTTTATAACCAGGGGAAGCCACTCTCCTCTTTTAAGGCCCCAATAAGTGTCTAGAAGCAGTTTCGAAAAAAATGATTTCTGGTTTCAATCATTTATCTGACCTGGACCGGAGACTGGGAAACAGGCCCCAAATTTTTAGATATTCTTAGCAAAAATATACTACCTAGTTTTACTTATCCCTTTTCTACCCAGTCCCAGGCTCACAGAACATTTTAAAACGGCCACATTTTCCCAATAATTTCCAAAAAAAATCTAAGTACAAAATAACGAGTTAGTTGTTAGTGGCACAGTCGGCACACAATGTTGTAATAGTAGTAATGTCGCATCTGATATTAACCGTAATTGCGTGGCAGCGGCGAGATGAAAGCCGCGCCCCGGGCGAGGTGTCGCCTGTCACTACCAACAAAGCTGCTAGGGATGGGGCGGTGTCGATTAGAAAAGGTTTTGAAATATCGACATTTCAAAACCTCAAATTTCGATATTTCAAAAAAGTTCAAACTTAGAGACTTGTAGCAAGCTGTTCTTATTACTAAGAGAGTTGCTCCTGATGGGAAGAAACTTTTCCCTGTCAGCGCTTCTTAAAACTCATCTGCTCATAGTTTAAAAAACGGATTGCAAGATAAGCGAATAAGAAAAAATATCGACATTTTCTTTTAGTAGAGAGACATTTTTTATGTAGGAAAAGAAAATGAATAACATTTCCTTTTATTTTAATCAGAATAATATAGCAACAGTGGCAAGTGGGAAAATTAAAGACAGGTTTCTATCAGCACAAGGCAAATGAAGGTGTGTGCACGGCTACAAACTTCACAGTCACTATGCAATTATGGCATGACACAATTACCATGTTCCAATGAATCAAATCAAAATAAAAAATTATTCAAATGATGCAATTTTCGTCATAATTACATAAGACAGTCCCCCAAAACGCCCGCCCTTCACCACGACTTAGTGTTTTAGCTGATAAGAAGAAGTAGTTCAATAAACTCTCCAACAACACATAGGTCTATTAACACGTTCAGTGCCGGGAGCCCTCCTGGAGGGTTCACTTAGTCGCATATGGGATGCCGGGAGCCCTCACGGAGGGTTCATTTTGAATATAGTAAATGTAATGTATCTTAGCGAATACAGCATTATAAACCGTGAAAATAAAATCTGATGTATAACTTTTTTTTTTAATTTTTTGTTCACGGTTATAAACATTCCCAAAAAAAAAAGGTTGGAAACTACGTATAGCGACAAGACCCCCTTAAAATACAATTTTACTTCGTTTTACAGTGTCTGATAACACGGTTTTAAACCCAATGCCGTTGACCGTCCGCGATGGTCAACTTTAGCGTAAGCGTAAAGCCGTTAACCCTCCCGGAGGGTTCACTTCCAATATGTATGGTGGCATAGCGTATGAGTTCTATGAAAAGTGGGTTGAGTCGAAAGTGTTAAAGTAGAAGAACTTGATTCTATACAATAGTATGCGAAGTTTTTATCATAAAATTTTAAATTATTTACCAAGTGTCAGCATTGACAACTAAACTCAAGCATACAAAAAACGTAAACGAATCTGAATAAGAAAAAGCCTCTAGGAAAAAGGGCGTACATACTTACATGTGCATTGCAAAACAGGGTACCACACCACTGAAGTTGCTTTACTGAAACCTCGAAGAATCAGCGTGGGATTAAAGATAAATAATTCAAGAATCGACATCTCATCAGCAGTGTCCCTCCCTAGGCGTGCACTGAGGGCGCGTGTCCGTGGCACGCGGGCCGCACTTGGCACACCACTAGCTTTTCACTAAACTTTTATTTATTCTGTCAGCCGCACACAACCGCCATTTTTATATTTCTATATTACTTACGGGTTCGTTTATATTTATAATAACGACGTATTTTGATATTCTTTGTAATTATAGTGTGTTTTGTACGCCCAAAAAACAGCTTCTTACATCAATACCTACTTGAATATCTACGTACGATTATACCTACATTTAGAATTCTATTAAGTAGTGAAAATGTACGTATTTTAATATCTACATCCACTATTGACAATTGACAAATCATCATTCATCGATGATTAGTATTATTATACAGTATACAGTTATTTTTCCGTTTGTTACGGTAACTTTTTCAGGCGAGGAGCTTGTGGCTAAGCAAAAACAGCCGCACGGGTCGATACATCAGGTTAAGCTACGCTTGCCGGGGTTGATCTGTGGATGGGTGGCCATCTTAACATACCGAGACTCCCCCGTATCTCGGAAAGCACGTTAAGCCGTTGGCCCTGGCTGTCATTCGTGGATCTTTGACAGTCGTTACAGGTCGTCAGAAGCCCGAAAGTTTGACAACCAGTCTTACCAACGGGTATCGTATTATTCAGTTACTGTTCTGTGGAGGGCAGAAAAGCAGTCGCTAAATGTAAAATACTGGTATTCAACTGCATCCGACCTCAACATAGTTGGGCTAGGCCGGTTTATGGTAACTTAATCGGTCTCCTGATAGTAGTGTAGTGTAGCAAGCTTGATAGCCCAATGGTCATTTGTAAATCTTAGAGAATTTCATGGCATATTTTACTCTCCTTCTATGGCAGCGGGGTATAAAGAAAACAAACATTAAAGCATTTTTATTATTTGTTTATTAGAACAAACAAATTAATGGCATTATCTACCACCATAAGTAAGGCCTCCATCACTTTCAACTAGTTGAAAACGCACGTGGCTAATAGGCTGCATGCTGCGCCATATTTAAAAGATCGACAACTTTGGGCCGTTAAAACTGAGCTTTTATGACTTGCACTAACCTGAGGTACTAAATTTTATACCTACTCATGAAATCAGTATGGAATGTGAAAGCAGCTTGCGTGCTAAGCAGAATATAATGCAAAAATACCTACCTAATTCTGACAAAAGTTTTAGGACCAAAAAGGTACCTTTAAAAATTGCTTCGTACACAGTTTTAACAGATTTTCTTCAAATTCAAGATTTCGCTTAAATTATAGTTCTACTTATTTTAGATATTATATTATCATGAACAGTACCCCCGGAACAGAAATGTTTTGTTTAAAAAAGAAAAGGAATAATTAGGTAGCCACCATATTGTATTTACAAAGACCATCTATAATTTAACAAAATCAAGAGAATATAAATCTTAAATGATGTAAAATATGACAGAGCAATCATGGCCTGCAACAATTTTCGATCACGAAAAATATCGCACACACAACATTTTCGCGCCACAATTTTGGCGCGCACCGCCATGTTGATGGCCGCGCGCTTACCATAGAGTATTGGTGCTTGTGTAAACTCTGTGATGAGCTACGTGCGCGGGCATAGAGCAGCGCTGTTTATTCCGATATTGGATGTAAAATTGAATAAGGTTAGTGGGCTTAAACACCTGGTTTATTTTGTAAATATTTTGAATTTCAGTTATCGATAATTAGTTAGAAAGTCGGTGGGATTAAAAAGTGTATTAGGGCTGTACATATGTACAAAAGCTCTCATGGTCTATGGTCATGAGTTAGCTTAGATCATAGAAAAATCTGTGGTCATAAGCATTTTGTTCTTTGGGTTAGTCATACATGCCAACTTGCCCTCCAAAAATTAAGACCGGCCTAGGTGTAAGATTGTATCGCTATCACAACATAAATTATTATGATTATTCATTTATTCATACGATTCCTTATCTTAACGTTGACGTCGTAGTGGGGCTTGCGCACTCCGAACTCTGGGTCTGTGCCGGTAGTTTACTTTGCCGGAACAGGTCTAGGATGAGGAGCCAGACCAAGAGAGATACAGAAACCCGCAGGGCAGCATGTGGCGAGCTGTTGGGTAGTATTACAAACAGTGAGGTGAGGTGAAATACAAGAGTGGGCAATCAAGGAATAAGGAGAAGAAGGAGGTTTCTCAGCGGCGATAAAGAAAAGGTTAGGTAACTCGTTTTGTCAGCATTTAAAGTAAGCAAGTTTTGAGCCAACCAGTCGGTGACAAGGTTGAGCCCGGATTGTGCATGCCAATAACGATGACTCATACACAATATAAAAAATGTAATACATCACACATTCCTTCATCAAACAAAACATTAACATTACAATAAAATACAAAACAAAAACCATCTTACAATAACCACCTTACATTAAAATTTGTAACTATTTACAGTCAAAGACGTCGAAAATTACTTTAATAGACTTATGTGATAACTCTAAATTCAACTTAACACTCAGGCAGAAACTTTGCTCTAAGGTTTCTACTAGCTTGAAACTTAAGAGCGAGTAGAACTCTGAAAAACTATAATTTGGCAATATTATTATGAAATATTAAAATATTGATTATGAATTGCAATAATTCATATCGTAACACTAACTCCGATTATTTAGTTTTGGATGTAAAAAAAGTGTTTGGAAACATTCCAATGCCTTTTTTACATCTAAAACGGTTGCAATATCAAATTCAGTGTTATAATTGCAATTCGTTATTAACATATTATTTATTTCTTTAATATTGCCAAATTAATCAAAACAGGTAAATATTTGACAGCTATTTGCGACGTTGCCAACTTTTAGAATGAACGCTCTTAATTGGAAGTCCTGTTGCTGTTGCCTCGTCGCGGCTATTCTATCAACTTGCAATGCCCGTCGTTGCCCGATCAGCTATAAAGTGGATAACTGTTCAAACTGCGACCGGCCCCGGCGTGACGACGCATACCATTATGTCCACGTCATGCACTGTCTGTGGTTGTGTGCAGGCAGAAACGATTGGGCTTTTTTGTTTATGTAAAAATGATAGGCTATTATTTCACCAAATAGTAGGTAACACTTTAAAAGCGTTTGGTCACAAAGAAAGTTCGCCAGTAAAAAAAAATTGTTTATAATTATACGTCATTTTGGTCAGATGATTGAACTAAGATAATAATTACCAAAGCGTACATTTATGTGAAAAAGTAAGAATTAGAAATGAAAAAAATTGTATCTAAACAGGAAAATCTTAGACTATGGCTGTGCAACTGGCCCACAGTAGGTACTTACATAGTTAGGTCGTTTGGTACAGTGTACTTAATAAACGTAATTTTTCTCTTGTTACAGCTACCACAACCGCCAAAGAACACAGATCTCCCGAGCAGGAGGAGCAGCGCTCGTCTCCCACTCCTGGACCACCCAGCCCGCTGAACAACGGCACTGCTGGTAGGTAACTGTACCCACTCTGTTAATGTATGAAGCTGAATAGGCAAGTCCTTAAAATAGATTATAAATTACTAAGAAATTCTTATATTCTTAGTGTCACTGGAGTAGCTATATGAGTCACGAGTATACCTTATAAAACACAATTTCGCAGTTTTTCGAGCACCATGGGAGTATCACAAGGTTGTCAGGGTTGCAAACTTGGGTAGGGACCAAACAACATATTAAAAAATCGTAGTTATATGCGTGTTTGGGTTTAGTTCTATCTGAATGTTGATTTATATGTTTACATTTCGAACTGTATTTTATTTTATTTTACCAACAAGTTATACCATGTAATTATGTGTCCACCAAATGTACATAAATTATGAAAACGACCCATAGCTGTTGAATTTTGTAATATATTTTTACTTCTGTAAAGATTTCAAAACGATTAGGTATTCATACGAACCGTTTATTTTTGCATTTATATTTTAAGATTTCCAAAGTTACTGCCAAGGCAGAGATAATAGCGCCTTTAATTAGAGCGCTTCAAGGGCTTGTCTGTGAAAGCCCCATAGAAATATCTTTTACTTTTTCCACAATACACTAGTATTTTAAAATTAAACTTATTTTAAAAACAGTAACTTTTGAAAAATATATTTTGATTTAATAAATAATCAAGTTGATTACACTACAAAGATACTGTGTTTCCATTTTTCGATGTGGTGTACCTAACAATGGTTTAAGACAGGATGCCGAGATAGGAATTTTTCGTGGGCATGATAAATAAATTCATAGGTGCCGAGATGGGACTACACCCGCGTTTGCATTTCTTTGTTTCGATATTGACTGTAACGATTGAAACATTGTGAAAAAACCTATTTCATAAAAGTATTTTTTTTTAGTTAACCGTTTTTGTCCCACTGCTGGGCAAAGGTCTCTCTCGTATTTTTCCAATTTTCTTTATGATGTACCTTCTCCGGTCATAAAACTATGTATGCATAAAATCTAGCTAGCTGTATGGTGTTCCAAACCTAGGATGTTGGAGACTTAAACGCTATATTTTTCTCAATCCAGCAGCGTTATCATCAACGGAGTCACTGTCCCCGCCTCTAGCTGAAGGTTCCCGCTCCGCACCAGCGCTGCAGCGCTTACGAAAGTTTCTGTCAGCGTTGCAGCAGTTCGCTACCGATGTGGGAGCTGATACTGGAGACAGGGTGCGGCAACTGATTCACAACCTTGTTGTAAGTCACTTACGGTCTTATTACCAAACAAGATTTTATCTTTAGACCATGGAGCCATTTTTAAATTTACATTTTTCTATTTTTTAGGGTTCCGTACCTCAAAAGGTAAAAAAGGAACTCTTATAAGATCACTCTTTTGTCCGTCTGTCCATGTGTCACCACCATTTTTCAGGTCAGGAACAGGACCTAGCAAGTTGAAATTTATACTAGATACTGAGGTCTATAGTCTCTATTAGGTGTATTATGCTGTACTTGTGCTGTAAGACCTTGCTTTTAACCAAAATTGACAATTTTAGGTCAACCGTAAGTACCCTATAGGTTTTGGGTCGAAAACCTATATGGTAGTTCCCGTTGACCTAACGAAATTTGGCATAATGCAAGGTCTTCAGCATAAATAAAGGGAAAATTCCGAAAAATAAAAAAGTTGAAATTTAATGTAAATTTTGGTACTTACAAGTTTTCGCAAAAATCTAAATTCGCCCATTTCTTTTTATCAATAAAAATATACCAATTTTATTATGGCGGTATAATAGGTACGTACGGAACCCTCGGTGCGCGAGTCCGACTTGCTCTTGACCGGTTTTTTTTACTTTATTCCAACTATTTACATACAACTTAGTAATGGACTAAGATGTCAGTTTGTATGAAGAACTGTATTTCAGTGTTACGTTCTTAATGTTATAAACTGTTTCGATGGTTTAAACCTAAACCACGATAATTAAACACAAAAGAAAAACCTTGTTTTGTAATAGGTTAACTATAGTTTAAAATACACTTTTTACAAGGTATCGTTTATGTCTAGTTTCTCTGGTACTTTAGAAAATAATTCACTGTTGTCTAACGTCTGACCTATTCTTTCTCCCCTACAGTCTGGCACACTGAACATCGAAGAGTTCCAGGCTGGGGTACAGGAGTGCACCAACTATCCCCTGCGTGCCTCCGTGCCAGGGTTCCTGAGGGCTCTGCTGCCGCTTGCTCAGAGGGACCTGCATGCTAGGGCTAGGAGAGCTAAACAGGTAAACATCAATTAGAATATAACAGATCTAAATTCCACTTCCATGTTAAATTTTACTTAGATATTTCAATATTATGCTTTAGCGAGTATTGTGAAGAGACCCGAGTCTATCATTTCAATAACTTAGTTTTTATTTCAAAATGAAGGAGGTGACCTATTTGAGACAATAATTAATGGTTGACATTTACCTAGTCCGTATAGTCAGGTCATTTCACTTCGGCGGCGGTGATCTCTCGCGTCCGGCCCTGGTTCAGGCCATGGTACGGAGCGAGAGGAAATGGGAGGCCGTCACCTCCTTCTGTGAAGCGGTAATGCTCGCGAAGGAGGAGGCGGAACGCGTGAGGGAGAGGCAAATTTCGCGCCCTCACGCCCCTAACCGCCGCAGGAGGAGACGCCCAGGGCGTCGGGAGTCGCAAGCCGATTTCCGGCCACCGTAGGCGCGGGCTTGCGGACTGTGAGCAATGGGTAGCTCACCGTCCGATAAGGACCAGGCCCGGGTCGACGGCGCGTTGTGTTCCACGCGCGCCTCAAAGAGATGTCAGCAGAATTGACGGGGTCCGCTAGGGCCGATGCCTGCCGGGGTTGCGAAGAAAACCGAAAGGGAGATCGTGGCCCCCGGCAACAGGGCAACCGAAGGAACACGGGTGGGTTTTAGTCAGTAAGAGTCTGACACGCCCTCCCGCTCCGCCCAGAGCGGGAGAAGTTATTTGATGATTTCCCACCCAAAAAAAAAAAAAAAAAAAAAGGCCATTTCACTTGGCACCTTTCAACATGGCAGTAACTTACGCTGCTTCTGCTGCCTTCACTCAAATCGCTTTTTTGAAACAGGTCAGAAATAAAGAAAATGCTTCAGCTACTGAAGACCAAAAATTTTACACCAAGTTTTTCTCTCACAGACACCACTACAGTACATCAGGTCACACGAACACTTAATCCTGGAGTCAGGAGGCGACAGCAGCGATATCTTCGCGCCTCATCCACCCGGAGTTGCGGCAGAGACTGGCGTCAAACGACGGGCCAGTGACCCGTAAGTGATATATCAAATCAAATCTTTTTACTGTCGGCATAGGTTATACAGGCAGATGTCAACTAAGTTGGTAGCGAGGCTTACTTCCTAGGTCACGCCCACATACTTACATCCTTAAGGTTTGGTTTAAGGTACTCTTTGCTTCTTTTATGGAGTACTGGTAAATGTAGCCAACAGCAAACAGTTAAATGAATATTTTATCAGAACATCCCACATAGCATCAGTAAACAAATATTAATCTAACATCACCTGTCATCCGTCATCGACAACTATCAACAATTAATTACTAACAAAATGTATTCCACCATTCTGACCAAAAATTGATTAACTAGTGAAAACCGAAACAATATGAATGGTACTATCAATAATGTCCGTCACATCCAGGTGAATGGTCCGGACAGGTAATTTGTACCCCCTCCTCCCCCCATTCCGGTGTGCAGGGCTGCTACACTTGCTGCTTGATAGTGTTGCTATGTGTAAATTGTGGGAATGTGGGATGTAAGGCTGTGTGATTTTTGGTGAACGATTTTTATGGCTGTGTGAAAAATAGGGTTGTTGTTGGACTTTTTTACTCGACTGCGACAGAAACCAAAAAGCGTACTGTTTTAACTTATTTATTAAATATTTTGTAGACTTAATAGGTAAACCCAAGGCGTCTAAAAACAAGTTACATTTACGTAGAATACGCGTACAGTTACAATTTGTGCTTAACATATTATTAGTATTGGATACTAATGCTTAACCATTTAACTTATAATGAATCCATCTTAGTCTAGTTTCGTCGATGAATTAGCTTGTATGACAGTTAATAGTTTCTTGAGATTTTTTAATTGAATAAATGGTTCTGACATCGTCCGTATCACTCGAAAAGTTGCTTAGTTCAACTGATAAAATGTTTCGCATTGTTTCGAATAGGTAGTATTTTGTCAATTTCGGCCTGCCGCGATCTTACCTACCTATATACAATTGCCTAGCTAAAGAATATGGCAAGTAAACAGTTAAGAGGTACAGCTTACTCTTGGCTTCCTCCTTTATAATTGCAGTGATGACTTCTACATCGTCATTCTTTTTATCGGCATACATTTGAAAAAAAAAACAGAAAACCTGCCACGTCTAACCACCACGGTTGCCATGGTTACGTTGAATTATTATTATTGCACAATTTGGCAGGCTGCTGCGACCGCCAGCTTTAAATACTGCCTACCCCAATTCGTTAGAGCCACGTATGAGCTTTATTTATCGCAACAGGCCGCGCCTCGTGCGTTTGCCAAGTTATAAAGTAAATTTTTAGCATATGGCATTGTTTATGAAGCGTGTAGCTTAGGCTGTGGCGCTGGCACTACTTAGGAGGCAAATAACAGCACTGGAGTGTAATTTTAAGCTAGAAAGCTTAACAAGCTGTTAACGTTAGTTATATTTGTAGCTGTTAGCAAAATGTTTAGCTATTGCGTTGAGCTTTACAATACACAGACAAATACTAATCCAATTAGTGTCAAAAACGTACATTTAAAGCATGAATTTCGGGAATAGAGTTCAAATAATCTAATTCCCTTTTTCAAACCAACGATATCACGTAAAAATCATAATTACATTAACGAGGTAAAACGCCTGCCAGATTAGTGTTAGCAATTTGTGTGATTAGGAGTTTGCTATTACGTTACCAGCAGGCGCCTGACGGTTAATAGCGCGCACAGATGTCTCTGATCGGCTGTTTCATTATCACAGGTTGTGTGTTATGGAACGGTATTGCTAACGAGGTTTAAGAAGTTTGGTGAAGGGGTAAGCAGAAGTGTTGCGAAAGTTTTCCTGAGTAAAATGCAAAGTAACTTACGTCGTGTAGGTAGTATTAAGTTACTTACAAATCATGGTATAAGAAATAGTTACTAGTTTCAATGGGTAAAACAATCGGCGGTGAGTTCTTATTTATTTCATAGAATTAAAAGATCGGAGACCAAATTAATCAGTCTTATTAAAAACATAACTTCCTGTAAACAGAAATAAACTATTGCAATATTAATTTGGAAGCAACAATATTACGGCAATCCGAAAAAAACTTAGAAGCACCAATCCATTTAATTATTTTCACAACTGTGCACCAGCGACAAAGCACAGCTAACAATAAAATCAGCACAGCTAACAAAAAAAAAAATTACTTTAACTACTCTAAACTTCTTAAAAAATGCATCTTCAACTCTAAAAAGAATGCAAACATCAATTTTATTGCTAAAAACGATAACAAATGTAAAGCCACCTGGAAGGTTATAAAAGATGAGCTTAATAATACAAACCCTAAAAGTAATATTGAGAATATCAAAATTAACAACACACTAATTTCCAACCCAATTGAAATAGCATCCGCTTTTAATAACCACTACATCAATTCAACTAATAAATTAATAGATACAAACATTAAAAGTAACTGTGGGAAAAATATAACTGTCAATTCAATGTTCCTTAAGACCATGACACTAAATGAAGTTAGACAGGAAATAACGCTTTTAAATAATACCAGTTCCGAAGGCTACGATGAAATTAGCACAAAAATCATTAAAATATGTGCTAACGAAATCATTGACCTATTAACATACTTAATTAATTTGTCATTTGGCTGTGGAATTTTTCCAGAAGCGGTGAACTTTTCCATTGTTAAGCCTCTGTACAAAAAAGGAGAAAGACATGACATGAATAATTATCACCCTATTACATTAATACCCATTTTATCTAAAATATATGAAAAATGCATGTACAAAAGACTCGTGCATTATTGTAATAAATTTAATATAATAGAAAATGAACAGTATGGGTTCCAACAAGATAAATCTACAACATTAGCCATCTATGCCCTCATGAAAGCTGTATTACCTAGTATCAATGATAATAATCTAACCACAGGTCTGTGGCCTTCGATCTAGTTTCCCACGATTTACTAATACAAAAACTAGAATCACTTGGAATCAGAGGGCCCCCCTTACAGTGAATAAAGTCATACCTTCATAACAGACAACAATGTGTTACTATACCAAATATTATGATGATAAGGCCCTAACACTATACGCATCTGAATATATTTGTAACAGATTCGGTGTTCCTCAAGGAAGCATACTCGGGCCAATCTTATTCTTATTGTACATAAATGACATCACTTAAATAACTAACCATAAATGCATCTTATTTGCTGATGACATTTCTGTTATTGTGACATCTAATAAAAAATATAATACAATTTATGACCATGAAGTTGACATTAACAACACAATTGACATCTTAATTAATTGGCTTCGTATTCAAAATTTGAAAATAAATCTTGACAAATCAGTATATATACAATTTAATAAATGTAATAACAATAAATCTAATTTCAGTCTTCACATACCCAAACTCAAATCTGTTACCCAGACTAATTTTCTGGGTGTAACTATTGATGAACATTTAAATTGGAAAATGCATGTAGACAATGTCTCTAGTAAAATAAATAGATTTGTGTATACGCTGAGACAAATAAGGAAAGTTACCCATTTAAAAACAGCCATATTAGTTTACCACGCATACGTAGAATCTATACTGCGCTATGGACTTATAATGTGGGGCAACAGTACTGACCAACATAGAACATTTGTTGCACAAAAAAAGTGCATTAGAGCTCTATATGGACTCCAACCTGACGAATCATGTAAACCAGTATTAAAAAACTTGGTTTGTCGCCGCTGCCTTGTCTATACATCTACGAAATATGCATGTTTGTGTGGAAACATAAAAAGTTATTTAAAACAGCGAACGATATAATGTCCTCGAAACAGACGAGACCTATATAGGCTCGTAGTAAGCAATGCTCCTAGGCTTGCAAAATATAGCAAAAGCTGCTTAGCTATGTGTATACGGATTTATGATAAATTACCCGGTGATTTTAAATAGTTAAATACAAGATACTGTTTTAAGCGGAAATTGAGTGCATGGCTAAGACAAAATAACTTTTATAGTCTGAAACAATTTTTTGACAAAAATGTTAGTTAAGTAAGTACTTACTTTTTATTCTCAAATTTGCATGCTGAGTCTAAACCCGGCAAAACATGTTTGTACTATTTTAAACTGTAAGACCTGTTATACCATGTTTTGAGCAAATAAATATATTTTTATTATTATTAAATAATAACTTGCAAGAAAAAGTATTAAATTTATCCCATATTTATTAATAACTTGAATAAACAGAAAGTTTTCAAGTTCAAGCTGGCGCTTGCCATAGTGGCGTTAGCAGCAGCTGGCATAAGTTTGATTGTCGACTAATTGCTAGCAGTAAACAGTCAGGCGTTAGTTCGAGCCGCGGGAACACATGTTGCGTACAAAATTACTGTTTGCTGAACTTTTGATATATGGCTAGCTGGTAATTGTAGTTTGGAAAGATGTGCTAGGTGGGTTAGTCGGTTGATTTGATTGGGGTAATTGTCAAATAATGGGTTTCTTCGGAATCATTTTCGCACTTTCAAGTCGTATTTTTCTGAAAATAAATGCGACTTCAAAGTTTATTTCCGTCAAATAGTTATAATATATATGTTACATAGGTCTGCCATTTTAAGTTGTTACTAAGAGACGCCAGAAGTATTAACGCAAAATACAAATATAAATCTCAAATGAAAAACTAAACCTTCAAAGTTCAATTTCTATTCTACTGCTGTCTTCCATACACATATATTATTATTACCGAAACAATTCACCCTCCTATTTTAATTAGCTCCTGCCACTTCCGCATAATTAATATTGCTTATCAGTGCAATGAATAAAGCCAAAAACTGGTAGGCGTGGGGTATAGATCACTAGTAGTGTGCAGGCGACAGTGCTGCGACACGGCCGGGTGAATCAAACGCTGGTGCGACGCTAGCGGGGATGTCAGGTGTAAGCGATGGCGGGCTCATATGGCGATGAAATTTATTTGCAAAAAAAAAATCGGATCATCCATTTAATGTATTAGGTTAATAAACAAGTAACTTTGTAGGTATTACTTGTTAGTCTCTAGTTCTTTATAAAAAATAAGAATTATGAAATGGCTATGACTTTTTGTAACGCCAATTTTAACTGATCAAGCATTGACTAATAAAACACAATTAATTGTTTCGCGGCACCCTGCAATACCTTTGTTTATTAATTGTGTAAATGTGTTTAGCAAGATGAATGAACAATCCACTTAAAACGAAGAAAAAATCAAGAAGTCGTCTTCTTCTTCCTTATATAATAATATTCTTTGTGAAAGTAGGTACAGTCGAGAAAATGAACTGTAAAGCAAATTGACACCCTACGTCAATTTGCTGTGCTAAAGTCATTTTATACAACTGTCAAGAACTTTGATTTGAATACACGGATAAATTAAGTTGGCAGTCAATTTGCTCAACAATTTATTTCTCTAACTTCAAGGTAGGTATCTTCAACTTCGAATAATTTCCAAAGAAGAAAGCCTACGTAAGCAGTAACTTAGAACTCAAACTTCACGAACTCGCTCCCGCTTCCTACCCTTCCACACAACACAGGGTGTTAGGCAGGCGGGGCTTCTCTTGTTCCGATTATTATTTATTGCATCGATTGCATTGCGCGCCTAGTTTGCTTGTTTGCCGTCCGGAACACGCGCGACCCAAGTTATGGAGCAATGGTGTGAGGATATTGGGAAATATTAAACGAATTGGTGTTTAATTATTGAAATTGAATATGCATCTTCTCTCATTATTCTCTCATTAAAATGTTTATCTATTCGTGACAAACAGGTATAATTATAATATAATTATAATATCGCTAATATATTATATTATCAAATAGACATTCTCCTGCCTGAGAAAATTATGAAATTAACTTGATGATTTTTTTTTGTGGTGTCATCGACCATACTTAGTAGTTAGGTATTTTAAAAATGTAATCTTTACTTTTTTTGTAAATGTAATTGACGTGATGGGTATCGATTCCTAAACACGGTAACAAAAGAAAACAGATTTTCTCAACTCATACTCCAAGTACCTAACAACGCTACCAGGCAACGGTCGTTGACCCCAAAAAATAGCTTCAAATATCTTTTATTTTAATTTTATCTTTATTTAGTTAAGATATCCATCACGTCTGCAGAGTTTCGTTGGCTTATTTAATTTGATCCTGTATTTGCATGAGCCACGTAAAGTTCCCAACTTCAAAACTTTGTTAATCACGTCCGCTTATAACTCGCGCCGCCAACTAATTTATGAAAGGCCACTCGTTTGTTCCAAGTTTTGTATTGTCTTTATTTTCTAGTTCATTCGCTCGCATTATTAATAATAGTCGGCGATCATGGTATTGTTCGTTTTCTGGCTCATAGCGGCTCCAATACCAACAGTTTTTTTTTACTTTTATAATTAATTTGGTTAAAACAAAAGGCTTCTTGTTCGATTACCTGGAAGTGGATTTCAATTAATGCGACATAACCATAACTAAGTTAGCTTTTTAAACCAGTTCCAAGATTTATTTCTCAAAACAGCTTTCAGTAGTTATATTATAGATACATGGTCATATCTCACATTGACGAAGTGCAAAATCAAAAGACATTTATTCTAATTAGGCTGAGAATCAGCACTTTTCGAATACCAAAATTTCATAGATAGTCTCCCAAAACGCCAACCCTTCACCACTTCCCAGTGCTGGGAAGAAGAAAAGACATAGGTACTATGTATTTTTTTTTTTTCAAAATGTTAGGTCTAGTAGTTTCGGAGATAAGGGGGGAAATGTTCACTTTTCATCGAATTTCTTAAATAAACATATTTATTTTAAAATCATATAAAAAATATGTTTAAGGTCTTCGCAACAAGTTTTTTCATTTGATATGTCACACGGTACTGTTAGCAAAACTTATTTTTTTTAATTTTCTTGTTTGCCCCCCAAAAGTGACCCCTATATTCAAAATTCATTTATTTACGTTACACTTTCGTGTTTGGTCTACAGAAATAGAAATGTGTACCAAATTTCAACCAAATCGGTCCATTACATTCGCAGCAAATTAGCTGTGACAGACGGACAGACAGACACGAGTGATACTATAAGGGCTCCGTTTTTTCCTTTTGAGGTACGGAACCCTAAAAAGGAAACAGACATTTTCTATATATACAAGAAACCATAGATACAGCAATTAGGGCTTTAAAATTGCCTCCACGATTGGTACACGTACGATACATTCCAGATTATTGAGAATTTGAGACATCACTCTCCAGCCCATATATCCCAATTTGTTTTGTTTTCCGCACAACTGTCTTTTACTTCCACACATCTCTATTAATCGCCATCTCGGTAGTCACCCCCTTTCCAGCCATATCATCTTTCACACAGTCACCGATCACCTTTCACACAGCCACAGTCAACCCATCGTTTCTTTGGTCTTCTCCTACTCTTATAGCCATCCACATTCATACTCAAAACTTTCCTCACGACATTTTCCTCATTCCTCTGCACCACATGATAAATTATAATGACAACCGATTTCCGCACAACGTTTTAGCCACCAGCGCCACTCTCAGACTCCCTCTTATGTATTCATTTCTTATTCCATCCATTCGCGTAACACCACACATCCCTCTTAGTATTCTCATCTCAGCTGCATGAAAATTGCCTTTTTTCATCACTTTTGTGACCCAGCATTCTGATCCATACAAGACAGACCCTTACTTACCATTAAGATATAGACATACCCTTATGTAAATCAATGCTCTGAGCAGTCAGCCACGTTACTGCCTCGTTAAACGACACCACAGCAAGATCCAGCAGATACCATAGAAGATCAACTCTGCTAAACTTATAGATTGACAAACAAAATATAAATAAAATAATCAACTAATCGAAGCTTATCGATTTGTTGATCATTTCATTTTGTTATGTACCTGGTACTTGTTGACAGGCCTACACTGTCGTCCCATATCTGTTAACAGTGTAATTTGAAAGCATTGTAAAAGCCAATTATTTTTAAAAGAGCAACCATGGATTTTCTTGCCGGCTCTTCTCCCTAGGAATCGACCAGTTGGAACCGTGCACCTGGCTTCTGACATTTCATAAGTGCCCATGCAAATTATTGTGAAATAAAATATATTGAATTCGAATTTAAACCCCCTTTTTCCCCAGGTTCTACGACCCTCCTCAAACGAACGGGTCGCACGAGGATTACCCCCCGCAGGCCAAGCGGGTAGCCTCCAGCCTGTTCCTGAACCCTTCGCCGTTCCTGTACCCGTTGCCTAGCAACGCCAGTCTGTTTGATTATGGACACCCGTATCATGCCTTCCATGGGAACCAGGAGGGAGGTTATGAGAGGAGAGATGGTGAGTCTTACTTGGATTTTTTTTCTTTCAACGTTGCGGCTTGGCTTTCATGATTTTGCCTGTATCTTAATTACGAGATGGACATCATAAAACGCAGAATAACTCAGATACGGAACAACTATCGAATTGACTTATTTTTGCTATAATTCCATTGCTTTTTATTTTTTGTTGAAAACTATGTAAGTCACAAGCTGGGCGTAGAAACTAATTTTCTGGTTACCCAAACCAGATATAAATCACTAGAGCAGTAGGTATAATCGACGCTCAAGATTTTTGCATAAGAATTGTACTTTTCTGCAGAGGAATCGAACCCTGTGTAGGTACTGTGTAGTGCCTTCTCTTTTCACCATAGGTTTTCTAAAACCATCTTTCTCAAACAGGTGGTATAACAGTGCGCGACGTGTCCTCAATGAACGCGCCATTCTCGGAGCCCCGCGGCCTGGGGGCTGCGCCCTCCGGCCTGCTGAAGACGGACGACGAGTGGAAGAACATCAACACCATGCTGAATTGCATCCTCAGCATGGTGGAGAAGACGAAGAGGGCGCTGGCGATATTGCAACAGAGAGGTAAGGAAAGAAAGAATGTTCAAATTGTTGAAGAATTGTGAGATGCACGGTAGTGTGTTCAGACAAGTTCAAGCAAGCGCGTTTGCCCAGCTTAAGATAAAACCCGTTCTGTAGTCAGTTTTTTTGGTACTAAGTGGAATTTTAATCACATCACACACAGTGGATTACTCACTTACCTAAAGTTATGTTATATTTGGATTTTTTGTAAAGAGAGTTGCTTAGAGTTTAAATTAATAAAAATAATAAGGCGGGACGAACTCGACTCTTTCCTTAAAAAGATTGATATAGTGGGAGGACAGAAAGGAGGCATTTGCTCTGCAGTGGGACACAACCGGCTGACAGTAATAATAATCACTGTTCTGTTGTTGTTGTTGTTATTGAAGTTACCGTGTTTATATAAAAAAAACTTTATTTGACATAATGTTCACATTATAACACATAGATATCTCGTTTTATTATTATAGTAAATAAGTCTCCTTCACTCATTAAACATTTTCTTTTCTTCGTGATCATAAATTCACAAGTGCTTTATTGTTCTAGGTGTAGAACCAACAGAAAGTAATGACATAAAGCGTGCTGCGAGCGAGATCATGGCGACCGCAGTCAGACAGACTGAAGAGCGAGTGGCCGAGGTGAGGAGACGGGCTGAGGATGCTGTCAACCAGGTAAACAATCAGTTTAGATTTTCCTTTTCAGACCATTGGAGTTCTTAGATGAGGGACAGGGACGATTACAAGAGATTATAGTATTTTCCAAAGCTACTTATCGCCACTGACTAATCAGACATTTTCGGACTGGTGGACAAACAATATAGGCACCTAGTTTTCCATCGCCTGTCTCTTGTCATTCAATCTTGTTGTTCTTAATTCCTTAAATTTAGCTACAACTCATTTGAATATTGTAACATTATTAATAAAAAATACTATAAAAATCAAAAGTCTTTTATTCAAATTAGGCTAAGAATCAACTCTTTTCGAACGTCAAAATTACATGAGACAGTTCCCCAAAAATGCCCACCCCACACCACTTCCTAGAGCTTTAGCTGGGAATAAGAAGTAACGCAACAAACTCTCCAGCAGCATAGCTGTCTGTTCTTATACAGCTGTCTTTTCCTATACCTAGATACTTACTCAGTTTGACCTCTTTAATCACATGCAGATTCTTTTGCTTTTAATTGACCTCACGCGAATTAATTTTTTTGCCAGCTCAATAAATGAACCTTAAGTCGAAGAAGTCTGATAAAGAAGAAGAAGAAATCTGAGAAGTGTCGACTTCACAAGACTGAAATAATGTGTTTTTAATTTTATACGGGCGTTGATAGCTGCAATACTGTTAATAACTTTGATAGCTATCTTCTATTTTACTTTTATTTCCCAGGTGAAACGCCAAGCCCTACTCGAGCTGCAGCGCGCAGTAGGCGCGGCGGAGTCCAAGGCGCTGGAGCTGGTGGCGGCGGAGCGCGGCAAGGCGGAGCGCCGACACTCGCCGCCGCCGGGCCGGGAGCTCAGCCCTAACGCTAGCACGCAGCAGAATGTGAGTTTACTTTACGGAAGCATTTCCTTTTAGACAGGTTTAATAGGGAAGATTCCGAAAAAGTTTGTGTGCAATGCAGTCCAGCAGCGCGGTGTTAATAATTTTCGCAAGAGGGAAGCTGAAGCAAAAATGTTCAGTGGGCATAGTACGAACGCGCGGAGTAAACATTACTTAAATTTGAACGAAAGTACTCGTTTCGCACACAGCATTTGTTTAATTTTAAGACTTTATTCATATCCATAGGTAATACTAATGATGCTTTACTGTAATTGTATGGTCGATTCAAAAATCGTTCAAATTAACGTAACGTTTACTTCTCGCATTAGTGATAGGGCCTCAGTTCTATACATAATTATATAACATCAATAACTCAAAAATAAAAGCCTTTACTTTATTTAACACCACCTACCGTCAAGTAGGAGAACCAAAGGGAAACAGTATTTTATTGGTTCGATCCCTAGGTCGAGCAAAGAATAATTCAATTTTTCCATTACGAATTTTCTAATAGCGGCCTGGAATCTGAACTGGTGCCCTTTGATATCACATCTAAAACACAATTACATTAGTACTAACCAAAACCCATGGAAAGAGGCAAAGAGTAAACCAGGCATCAAATGGCAGAATCTCTAAGTCGCCAACTATGATATCCTCCTTCCTCTCAGTTCAACGCGGCGATGTGACTGTACCGTTGTATGCGCAGTGTTGCTGGAACTGCGGGCGCAAGGCGCAGGAGACTTGCTCCGGCTGTAACGCGGCACGGTACTGTGGCGCCTTCTGTCAGCATAAGGACTGGGAGAACCATCATCAGGTAACGTCTTACCGCAAAGGAAAAAATAGAATAATGGTATTAATTTGCTAAGGACGTAGGTATTTACAATAAGATGGAGACAAAATAGAGATGATATTTATGTATCACTGTAGTAGTAGGAGGGGCAGGAATTATTCATGAGTTTTATTGGTCTGTTTTCAGAAATTTTTCATAGTTCTGGTTTACTTTTAAACATGACGCTGCGTAAGAAGCCTGCTCAAAGTTTCTTGTGACAGTTTTTATTTATAAATCAATTTAGATATCTAACAAGATTAGCCTAGAAGAAGGCTTGCAGTTAGACTTGAGGTTAACACAAAATAAATATCGGATATTTAACACCGACATACTTTTTTGGAAAATTAATATGACTATAATGGACTTCTGCTCTCTACTATTTTTTTTTTTTAAGCTTCTAAAAAACAAGACTGGGCAAACTAGCTATCGAGTCCTCACAAAATCTTACTTCCACACCACTAACCTTCTCTTCTCTTACAGGTCTGCAGCGGCCGCGACCAAAAACCGGCCTCCCTCCGAACCTCCCCCCCCGCGGCCCAGCCCTCCCTCCCCAAGCCCCTCGCGCGGGCCACCACCCCCATAGCGTGTACAGCCCCCGCCCCCTCCGCCCCGCAGCCCCTCCCCGACACTCGCCTGTCCCTCACGACGCTCAACTCTGCTGAAAGGCTACTCAACCCTGCTGAGCGGTTACTCAATCCTGACAGGACGGAGAGGATAACCCTTGCATCGCTGTCGACGGCGCAGGGGATGATCGGCATCGGGAAGAAATGACGCCTGAGCAAGGAACCCTTTGGTGGCAGTGTGAGGTTCCCTAGGAAAGTTCGACGGTAAACTGCTGGTTCCAATCCAACGATGATTTCCAATTGGTTCTAGTTATGGCAAAACAAAAACTATGCCACAATCTTTTAATAATAATGTTTCGAAGAAAGATTTTTTGACATAACTGCGTCCAATTGATGTTTCTGTAAACTATTTAATGTCAAACTTTTTATACGGACTTGGCTGTGCTCTGCCGTGCCTGTAAATAATTTTCTGTATTAAAAAAATGGTTTTTTGGTTACTACTTCGTTACTCGTTATGATATTATAATTTTATTGGAATAGTTTTTTTTAAATATTAATTTAGTATTTATTTATTTGAATAAAATACCAAAGAATAATAATAAGGATGTACATAAATGTAGAAATGTAATTTTTTCACTCTATATCCTGACTAGCACTTTTCATATGAAAAACTTTCTTGAAAATAAATCTGTTTTTTATTCAATTCAATTTATTTAGGAACAATTCACATTGTATTTGAAATCATAAATAAATAATAAATAAAAACACAGTCATTAAAACTATAAAACTAACACATTCATAATACAATAAATTATAGAAAATAACAAAAAAATTAAAAACAATTAATAACATTACAAATTAAACATTCAATACAATAAAAATAAAAATAAAAATAAAACATTACAAGCTATTAGGGATGGGGGGCATTAATTTATTAATTACGAAATAAAACAATACGATTAATGGTAAGGTTTTAAATGTGTATCACTTTTCTAGCTAATTGTGAGAAGTTTTTTTAATGGTACTTTATTGAATGACCCATCCCATATTAAATAATGTCAATGCTTATAATAAAATACAAAATAGTGTCTAATGGAAAA
Source organism: Omphaloscelis lunosa (assembly GCA_916610215.1). Taxonomy (NCBI): domain Eukaryota; kingdom Metazoa; phylum Arthropoda; class Insecta; order Lepidoptera; family Noctuidae; genus Omphaloscelis; species Omphaloscelis lunosa. The sequence goes on along the minus strand of OU744262.1, from coordinate 1,584,035 downwards.
GTAAAAAATATTAATTAAACATTTGTTATTACATTAATTCGATATTTTTTATAAATGCAAACTGTATTTTTTTTTATTCTGTAAATATTTTATTTGTACCTAATTGCAATACGAGATTAATAAAATCACTGTAATTAAATGCAATTTAATTTTAAATTTAAGAGAGTTGTGAACTTTTTGTATTATTATTTTATTTTGATTGTAATACTTTTTGTAAATATGTATTTTGTAATTATTTATTTATTTTTGTCAACAATTTCTATTTTTGTAATTAAAATTTTCAGTGAGACACAATAATAATCGACTGTTAAAGTACAGTCAGCGTAATAAATACATGGCCACTTATTAATTTATTAATAAATTGTTAAATATTCAAATCTAAATGTAAAATAAAATAATGATAATATTAAGTAAAAGTTAAGTATACGATGAATTGTGATCATGTATTTTTTATGTTGATGGAAAAAAAAAATGTATTTAGTTAGACGCTTTTCAAAAATATTTTAATAGATAAGTAATAACTGCTTGAATAAACGTCTGTTCACGTTGAACTTTGTAAATGTGTAGAAAGTAATTTATAAATCAGCACTTATCAACATTTCAGCACAAGTGTGGTAAATTGCTTGACTGTCACAGTTATGTCCCCTGCACCCTAATTGTGTAACAGAGTTTCAATCCCAACCTGAGGGTTTTGAAGGAAATTCCTAATCCACTGCTTCATAAATGAAATTAAAAGTCATTTATTCAAACTAGGCTGAGAATCAGCACTTTTTGAACGTCAAAATTATGAAATACTTTAGCTGGGAAGAAGAAGTGGCGCAACAAACTCCCCTCATTGGTTTGAAAAATGCGTCTGCTCAATAAAGTAAATAACGCAATGAACGTGGCTGAGCTATCATAATGAAAAGCTAAATTGCAATTTTATGTCGGTTACGCAATTACCCCGTTGATGGCACATTTTCCACATACGTAGTACAAGTCTGTTTTTCTCATACATCATTAAAGATACTTCAGGTAAATATTCGTAGCCCATACCTACCCCATGAAGACGTATATAATTACCTAATGTTAATAGTAATAACATAATAACTTTTATTTCCTTGTGTAATAAAGTGCAATATTAATAATAATCGGTGTATAAAATTTCGAATTTAATAATGGTTAAGATTTAGCAAAATAATGTTTTAGTTCTGAATAAATAACTGCGTATTTGCGTCGAATTGATGAAATAAAAAAGTGTTAGAAATATTTTATGGCGTTTCCATTATAACTACATTAACTACCCTTTTTTTGTTTTTTTTTTTTCATTGATTCTATGTTACATAGTTTACCTTTTCGAAAAGGATATGGTTCCGTAAAACCGTACGGTTTAGCAAAAATCGCCGAAAAAACACGTCATGTATTGGGCGTCCTTTAATTTTTAACTTTATTTTATTTTTATTATTTTTTGTTACAACGGCAATAGTAATACACAATCTGTGAAAATTTCAACTGTCTACCTATTACGGTTCATGAGATAAAACCCGCTGACAGACAGACGGATGGCCGGACGGACAGCAGAAGCTTAGTAGGTTCCGTTTGCCACCCTTCGGGTACGGAACCCTTAAAACGAATATTAGAACAGGGGGTCTAAAACGACTGCTTTGGCACAATCATAATTTATGATAATATTATAAATCACACAAACTGACAATTCATAATATTATCTGCGTTCAATTCATATTACGCAATTCATCTGTTTGACAGTTTTGTAATATAATGAAATAACATTTAAACTGTAGAAATAAAAAAAAAAAACATACCATTTGATTAATAAAAACTGTAAAGAAAAAATATCCGGTAAAATTACAGTCTTCATTTTTTCATGCAGCAATTTTTACACCAAATACCTTAAAGCTAGTGTTAGTAGTATATTATTGTTAGTATTGAGTGTGAGATTAAAATACATTTTGCACAGAAGATGACCAAGTAAGGCACAAATTTCTCACTTGGCCATCCTCTCCACAAAATGCCTCAAAATAGGAGAATAAAAGCTCTCAGGCACTGTTTTCAGAATGCCGTTGCTACCGGCCCGTGTTCTAGTGATGCGACTTTTTTTCGAATGCTTGCATGAAAGCCGTCAGTTCGATTCTGTGCAAAAATTTCCGACGCACTACAGAAAAGGGACAAACTCAAAACAGTAACCTACATTAATTACCTAAATACTCCACAAAATCTGTGAAATACTCACTACTTACGTTAAATGCCGTGGGTTCGATTCCTGCATCAAACATTGAACGTACAGTCAGGGAAATTTATTGTTAAGTAAATTGACATCCTACGTCAATTTACCGTGATAGAGCCATTTCATACAACTTTAAATTAAAGTCAAAGAAGACAGTTGTGATGTTAGGTCTTTACCTGTGAAATTGCGGTTTTTCATGAAATAAGTTAACGCCCTTGTTTCTCTATATATTTTTTTTTTTTAACCAAAGTAATATACCCATGCAATCAATGCATTTTTGCCAACGTAGTGGTAGCTTATTGATGCCCTTTTTGAAAAAGCCTGCTGGACGGGAGGCAACAAATTCTTCAAAAGCATTGTGAACTGCCTCTCGATTATTGAATTTTTTCCCCGCCAAGAAGTTATCCAAATTCTGGAAAAAGAAGAAGTCTGTAGGGGCAAGGTCTGGTGAGTACGGTGGATGACGGAGAACTTCCAACCCTAGTATTGGAACATGGAGACCGTCTGCTGTGCAGTATGAGGTTGCGCGTTGATTGACCAAAGCCAAGTTGGAGATGGGCGAGCTTCTCCATCATTATGTTCAGTTTTTCACAGTACACATCTGCAGTAATGCTCATCCCGTTTGGTAAGAAGCTGTGATGGATGACACCGGCGCTAGAGCACCAAACAGTGACAGCCACTTTTTAGGGGTCAGTTTTCGTTTGGGGAATTGTTTAGGTGCTAAACCAGGATCTAACCAACTTGCTGAGCGCTTGCGATTGTCGAACAGAATCCATTTTTCATCGTAAGTAACAATGCAATTCAATATGCCTTCGTTTGTGTGCCTGTTGAGCAGTGAAAGGCTCAACTCAACGCGTGCTTCCCGCTGGCGATCATTCAATTCGTGGGGCACCCATTTGTCAAGCTTTTTACCTTGCCAATTCGACGCAAATTGACCAATATTTTTTTGATGCTAATATCGAAAGCTGCTGCTAATTCAGCTGTAGATTGAGAATCATCAGCTTCCACAATCGCCTTTAATTCGTCATTGTCGACTAAAGTTTTCGGTCGACCATGGGGTTCATTTCTTAGGTCGAAATTTCAAGAACGGAAGCGGGCAAACCAATAACGGGTGGTGCGATCATTAGTAGTGTTCGCTCCGTATACGTCGTTGATGTTGCGTGCCGTTTCTGCCGCTTTGCTGCCACGACGGTGCTCACACTCCATAATCACTCGAATTTTTAACGTATCCATGATGACGAAAAACGTACAAATGCGATGAAAACAGAACGCTACCCATTAAAAATTACTAATTTTCAAAAAAGAATTCCATATTTTAAAAATAAAAATAAATTGAACTTAGAATTCTTAACGAAAAAAGAAAAAAAATGGACTTGAAATAGCCATTACGGCAGAACGGCAATTTCATAGGTAAAACCTATTATAATTTTCCCGTATGCAAATTATATTAGTGGACAATTTGCTTACCAATTAAGTAATATCCCTGACTTTAAATTGTACAACCAATGTTGTGAACTCGACAGCGGCAGAACTAATAGAATAAAATACCTTCGTAAAAAAGTGAAACTGCGCCCTAATTGCGTAACACACTTTCGATTGCAATCTCAATTATTTTGCAAATACCAATGCATTGTTTCGTAAGTTCGAAAAATTTGTCTGCTCAACAATGTAAATAACGCAAACAATGTTGTTGAACTGTCAAAATTAAAGCCATTGCCACTATTAGTGTGTTATGCAATTATCCCGCTGGGCGTTCCATCATACGGCCAGATACAGTAACAGTTATTAAAAGAACGAAAAATATCTACCCAGTGGCAACAAGAGGCGTCACGGTACCTAAAATCTTTCTATTGCTATTATAATCAGCATAAAATGTTCCCACTGCTGGGACACAGGCCTCCTCTTTGTGAGAGGGAGTGGGTCGTAATCTACCACGCGTGTCCCAATTTTTTTTTTTTTTTACAACTGTCTTGGTTTCCTCACAATGTTTTCCTTTACTATTTTGAGAGCAATAGTGATGAAATAATTTACACAAAGTAAAGCGCCGATCTGGGTTCGAACAGACGACTTACAAGTAACGGCCGCTACCACTGAGTCACCGCTATTGCTATTATTACTACCAAAAGGCTTTGCAGTGAGGTTGATGGACTTGAACAAAGGACTTATTTCTCAGAAAACCTTATTAAGTAAGTAGGTATACCTACTGCTAGAACCGGGAACAAGGTCAACTGACAATTAAACTACAAACAAAAGTACCTAAGTAATTCAAAAGTCCACGAAACAAAACCACAAAAACATATTATCCATGTAATAATATTACTTAAGAAACAAAGTCCCGCCGCGCTGCGTCTGTCTGTCTGAATGCGATAAACTCAAAAACTACTGAATGGGTTTTCATACGGTTTGCACCAATGGACAGATTGATTCATAAGGAAGGTGACCGTGTATATTCATTAAAGGTTTGTTATAATTCTCTGACGCTGATTGTTGAAGAGGTCGGAAAAAATCAAGTCGATTGAGAGCTTGACTGGCGTAGTGCGTGTTAGAGTAGTACGTTTCCGTGGGATCATTTCCGACCTACACGCGGGAGAAATCGCGGGCAAAAACTAGTATAATCAGCGCGATAAGGCTCAATCTACGCTCAGCGTTTGGTGTGGCAACACGCCGTGTTGGAGTTCGCGACAAGTCAATCGTCATCCTGAGGATGCCTCGTCGAGAGGTGAAACAAGTGTCAATTTCTTTCAGGGTTTTTTTAAGACTCTTCAGGTTACTAAATACATCCACTTCTATTGTATTTTTTAATCAATATTTATCTACTAACTGAGGATCAGTTAGTAAATATTTATTGAACTTCTAATAATGGTCATTTAAAAAAATAAAGGAAGCTCTAAAAACCTTTTTGGCTTCTACTGATGACACTTTTTTAAAATAATTGAGGCTCTTTTTAACTTTCTGGCCTTTTATCACAGTTGGTCGCAGTTACTTGGCTATTTAGTATTTTTAAGAACTTTAGGAATTATTTCAGCTATCTAATTGCGGAACACATTTTCGTAAATGATTAAGACTAACCGGTTTCATTTTGACAGTTAAACAACATTCATTGCGTTATTTGCTTTGTTGAGCAGATTTTTTTCGAACCTATGAAGCAATCTATTTCAAAACAATTCAGATTGTGATTGATCGAGTATTACGCAATTAGGGTGCAGGTTCACAAAAAAAGGCGCAATCATTATATTAGAGTGAACAATAATAGAACTATTAGAGATTCGATAAATACATACGTACATACCAACTAACTAAAACTATGACTACATCTATGTACTTAAATGATTACTCAGAGATCCCCTTCAAATTAATTGACACATTTCTCATACATTTTATAAATACGACATGAACTAATACATTAATGCGAATTATTGTTTGTTGCTTCAAAATGGTAGTTAGCAGCGTTCGTGCATATCATTTAAGCAATAATTGCATCCATTAGATTCCCCGTAACAAACCTATAATATCAGTTAATGGCTCAGCAGGTAGAACCTCTATAATTTGTTCGTCAGTATAACTGGTAGTATTAGAACTAGTAATTCCACAACACTATGCGTTTATAAACCTAGATATTGCTGGACATAGGGCTCTCCAAACTTCCAAAGCATCACTACATCGAACGATCCTCAAATCCAATGGATTACTGCGCTCTTCGCCTGGTCTCCTCTGCCTAGCCTTTTCCCAACTATGTTGGGATCGGCTTCCAATCTAAACCGATGCAGCTGAATACCAGTATTTTACATGGAGTGACTGCCTATCTGACCCCCAAAACCCTGTAACTGGGTAATACGCCTTGGTAAGCTGGTTATCATGTAACGACTGTCAAAAATCCACGTTTGATAGCCAGGACCAACGGTTTAACGTGCTTTCCGAGGCAAGGAGGAGTCTTGGGATGTAAGGATGGTCACCCATCCACGGACCAACCCCGACAAGCACAGCTTAACCTGATGGATCGACTCGTGCGGCTGTTATTACTTAGCCACGAGCTCCTTCTATCTTCATCTGGTTGCAACTTATTTTTTTTTTAAATTCGAAGGTATCAGACAAAGAAGATATTTATAATTATAATAAATACCTACTTAATCTGAACTGCCTCGTTGGTCTTTTCCCATCAGGAATTTCTCAGTAGCAGCCCGGAGTCTGGATTTGTGCCCGGCTGGTGGCAATAAGCTTGTCCCCTATTTCATGGGACTTAAACATAACGGGCGAAATGTGGACATACACACGGCTTCATATCAAGCTATACATTTCCAGTATAAGCTGACCTCTCATTGAACGGAAATCCTACACAATGCGCGATCAGCTTCTACTGGAAATGTATAGTTTGATGTAGCCGTGTGTACTAGTACTACTAACACCTCTGCCTAACCCTTCGGTAATTATAGACGTGAATTTATGTTGATGTTATAATCATAATAATAGGTAATACCAAATTACTCTTCTCCAAAATCAGGATGAAAGGCATTGTAAGTTAACACCTACAGGCCCTAAGGCACCCTCCACCAAAGAAACATCATAACTTAAATATTCCTGAAAACTGACAACTCTTTGATATAACATTACAAAGCTTGCCTTCGCTATTATGACATTTGACGCATCTTTGTTGTATTTACAAAGCGATGGCCAGAAGCAATTTAAGCTCTTGCAGAGACGTCCGCTCATCACGGCGGCTGACAACGTTGTGGTAGTTTTGTTTGCAATTTGAAATACGTCGCTCGCCTGCGGCCAATCAGCTTTGAGAACGTTATGACTGTTTCTGTGGTTTTCTTTGGAAATGTTGTATTGTTTCTTTGTGAAGATAAATCAAAGTCATTTTCCTGCGGATATTCACCAACCCGTATTGGGCTCGCGTGGTGGATTATGGTCCCTTAAATCTATGCTTCAGTTCCTCACAGAGAGGCCTATTATGTCCAAGCTGTGGGTACGTTATAGGCTGATTGTAGGTACTTATGCTACGGATATAAAGACAGTACTTAGAAGGGCTGCATGTACTAGAAATGATGTGTTTTTCTTCTGATACAAAAGCTTGTAACTTTTGCAAGCATGTTCAGGATACCTAATTCTATTTCCTTTTTTATGAAGGCTGGTTTGAGGTGGCGCGAAAAAAGAGTTCCTGGAAGGACTTGGGAGGCCTTGCTCAACAGTGGAATACAATAGGCTAAGTGAATCAACAAAAATGCTTTCAGTCCGGGTGTTCTACCGGCGCTTCGCAGTGACAAAACGCTTGGTTAAAATGCCGAGCTCTGTGTTTTTGCCGGATCCGGCATAATGAGAACAGCTTCATTTAAATTATTTAGCCCGCTCTGCCGGCAGTTTTGCCATGCCGATAAATCTACCGGTAGTGGGCGAAAAATCGATCTTGGTAGGTCTCATATCTGGGAAAATTCGTTTTGTCCGTATTTTCATCCGAATAGAGCTCGTACACCCAAAGTTTAAAACAAGATAATGAATAATAAACACAATAATGACATTAAAATAATGGCATGGAATTAGTAAGTACATACTATCATGGTCGCATAGAATAAGTAGGTACTATGCATGAATTACTATGAACTATCCTATACTATTTAATAAGCATTCTCTATTTTCACCAGAGCAGAGCTCAGCCGCCCAGGTACTGATGTTTTATATGTTTAGCATTAAATGCATTTAGTAATTTATGATGCCGATGGGCCCAAATGCCCAATTTTTGCCGAAAAACACACAAAATAAAAGAGTTCCCGTATGGGCTTTGCATCTAGACACAGCTTTGCTGCTGTCCTCATCGTCCATCAATTTGATGAACTGGAACCGCGGTAATTAAAGGTTGTCATGGCAACGCGTCCGTCTGTCATGCAACAAGCACCATCGCAAAGCTATGGAGTTCCATTTACGAGCTGTGGTGCCAAGGCTTACGGTAAATTATAGGACTTTTATTTAAGACGCAGTTATATGACAGTGACCTTGAGTGGTTAACTTGCGTGTTCTGTACTGAGCTCACGCAACGCGTCGTACGTCCAGTCAGTAATAAGACTCGCCCATCAAGGAGCGCTGTCCCAAATTAAACGCACTATTAATTTATTATACATAAAACAAAAGGTATTTTAATAAGACTCCTATATTAAATGATCAATAATTAAATTATCTTTAAAATGGTGAAGGATTAAGAAAAATACGCTCAATAGTTTTTGCGCGATTCTCAGTTTTTTATCCTCGTTAGACCTAACTTACAAATTAATTTCACTATGTAATATAAACAAAATGCAAAATATGCCTTAATTATAATTTAAAAAATGCTTTAATTTAATATATATTTTTTCCAAATCGTTAACACTACTCGTTTAGAAGGCATCTTCAGTATAAAATCATTAAAAGTCGGTTATCGTCGCCTTAATTTCCTTTATAGTACCCATAGTAAGGTCTACGTCTTCCTTAACCACGGCTTTACCTTTACCATTTTTGTACCCATGTCTTGATTTCTGTCTGAAATATTTTCACGTTCATACTTTTCAGAGCGTGATGTTTCAGTCGGGTTTTAGTTTTTGAACTTACTTTTTATTTAAATTATTTTGGGGTTATTTTTTTTTTATTGTTGGCGTTTTAGATAGATAGATAGAATATTCTTTATTATGTACACCATAAAAATTACGGACAATATGATATATATACATATTTGTAATGTACTCGTCGAGCCGTTCAATTGATACCCAAAATGGTCCATTTTTTTTTTGTTCATGAATTTGTGTTCTCTAGAGGGCGCCATATTGCATTCAATGTGACGTCACATAGCCTATAACCAGCCGACGATCAAGATGCTTCCACATACATACATACCGGTCAAAATCATAACCCTCCTTTTTGCTTCGCCGTAGTTGGGTAAAAAGCGCAGATATTCTGGCAAAAAAACATGTGAACCACACGGTAAGGAGGACCTTTGTAATGTATACGGCACAATTTCTTTACGATACGGCGTATAAGCAGCGCCGTAGAAAAAACGTGTCTGTTAAATCAACAAACTTCCATAGTGATTCATGGATACAACACTGACGACCGTGCCTACACACGGCGAATTAACCGTGGTTTTTCACGGCAACAAAAACGTGCGTGTACTAAGGGCCGATTTCCCTTTCATCTTTACATCTGTAATACCAGAGGTTCAGCTTTTCTGTGACCAGATGCATTGCGTACGTGACATTCAAGATAAAAAGTTAAATTCAAATTCAAAATTTATTCATTATCAGGTTGTACAAGAACAAATTGGAAGGTGATCCCCAAACTAAACATTACCTGTGTCTTGGGGGTCGAAATGAAATGAAATGATGTTTCTTTTTGTAAGTAGCTCTTTTACACGTAAATGTTTTGGTCAATATTTTAAAACTAGATGATGCCGACATTTCCTCGCTAACTGATCCCTGAGAAAAAAATTCGCATCAAACTCAGAGGTCATGGTCTCTTTTAAAATCTATAAGCCTGAAAATGAAATGTCTCATAAGCTTATAATTTCCGCTTAAATTAGTTACTTCATCATTGTCCCCGTAATCCTCTTCTCACAGTCACCCCACTTGTCCGTCGTGTCCACACATGGGCCAACAAAAGTACTCGATGTAAAGCGGCCCACTTACGGCCGGATTTAATCATCGCACGTCATTCCACAAGCCCACAGCGTGCGCACGATATGTCGACGATTTGTCGCTTGTCATACGGAAAAGAGTCGTCAATTGATGTCAGTCGCAGTTGATTAGAGAATGTGTTCGACTGCAATGTTCGGTGTCTGCAGGGCTTCAGTTTTTATTGTATTTTCTTTATTTATTTTATTAAGGTCAACCAACAATTGTTTACTCCAGTACATTAGCAGTGTATTACGTATAATAGGATACAATTGCGGGTGCAACAATTAATCATAGGTTAACACCGCTAACACAAAAAACAGTGGTAAAACCATTAATTACTAAATTACTAAGTTATTAAATTTAAATTACGACAAATTCAAAAAAGTGTGAAAATTAAATTAATAAATTAGATCATAAACGAGTAAACAAGATACAAATTGAATGAAGATGGTTTATTAAGATGGTTTCCTTGTTTTGTATCAAACCAATATCTACACCGTATTCGGCGTAGATATTGGTTTGATATGGCGAATCATTGGCATGTAGCTACCTATCGAACCTCAAATAATTCCCATTTCGCTTTTCTCAAACTGTTATTGAACACTCTAATATAATGATTGCGCCTCTTTTTGTGAACCTCAAATAATTCCTATTTTGGGGTCCTATAAATGCTAAATAGCCAAGTCATCATCATGGACATAGGCCTCTCCAATTGCACGCCATTCAGCTCGATTCTCGGCAACTCTCACCCAACTGCTACCAGCGACCCTGCGAAGATCGTCACTCCACCTAGCCTGAGAGCGTCCCACCTTACGTTTGCCAAGTAACTGCGGCCAACTTATGATGATGTAGCGCTTGCTCGGCTCGCGCGTCTCATTTCTATGGTCGGGGTGCCCAAGCTTAGTTACTGCGACCAACTGTGAGGAAAGGCCGGAAATTTAAAAACAAACCTCATTACCTCAACAACAGAATCATCGGTGATTATTATGACGTAGGTGATTCCCTACTGCGCAAAAAGTACAGGAAAGTGTGCGAGTCTGTGCTCCAATTAGGTATTCACTGGGAACTCATAGATGTAGAAATACTTTTAATTACTTATATCTTTTAGTTTTACCTTGCCGTAGTAGTACAATGGTTGAAACCACAGCTGCCAAGGTCCTAGGTTCAATGCCAAAGAATATAAATCCTTAAGGTAACATTTTTATGAAAATTATGGAGATCAGCGTTGTGAGTCATAAAATTAAACGAAGTGCCTGCTAAAGCAATAATGCTGTAAGTATACAATTATACTTAATTGGTGTTTTTTTTAAAAAAAATCCCGAGTGCAATGGGTTCTCAGCTCTAAAATCAGAATACTTACATAATGCAGTTTCAGAATTTTGTCGCTGTGTTTGGGTAAATTCCTGTATAGAGCATAGGTTCGTTAGTCACCGGACGGTGAGCAATGGGTAGCTCGCCGTCCGATAAGGACCAGGCCTGGGTAGGCGCGTTGTGTTCCGCGCGCGCTTCAAAGAGATGTCAGCAGAATTAGAGCCGATTCCTGCCGGGCGTGCGAAGAAAACCGAAAGGGAGATCGTGGCCCCCGGCAACAGGGCAACCGAAGGAACACGGGTGGGTTTTAGTCAGTAAGAGTCTGACACGCCCTCCCGCTCCGCCCAGAGCGGGAGAAGTTATTTGATAATATCCCACCCAAAAAAAAATGCCTTCCATTTTGACAAGTCAACAACAATAGTGTGTGATTTACGATGGCGAGCAGACGAATTTTGCAAAAATATTTATTTATCTCTCCCTTATAACTATAATTACAGGTTCATCACCTAATGCGATAGCGCCGTCTCTTATAATTATCCTGTGTTTATGTAATAAAAATCATTTACTTTTTAAAATTACTAGGATCTTTAAGTTCTATAACATATTATAGGTACAGGAACGTAACTTTGATAAAATAAAATAAAAAATATATGAGAAACTTTCAGCAACTATCTAATCAGCAGCGCAGCGTTTCATTCAGTAACTATCTAATAAAATTAATCCCTATTTCCCTTGGTCACGGCATCACGCTAAAACGGTTGAACGGATTTGGATGAAATTTTGGATATGGATAGACCTTGACCCGGAGAAGGACATAGGATATTTTTATCCCGATATTCCCACGGGATCGAGACTTATGCGGGTGAAACCGCGGGGCGCAGCTAGTATACAATAAAAATAAAGCAATGGATTAGTGATTTCCTTCAAAATCTTTAGGATTGTGTTGTGATATTGAAAGTGTGTTACGCAATTGTGGTGTAGATAGGAATCAATAAAAATCTTAAGAATGTGTGAATACTGTATCAACAATGGTAACCCAATCACACAAGTCATTCTCAATATAAGTACCGAGATAAAACATTAATGATGAAGTAATTGTTTATTTTACAAAATATATGAATAATAATGTAAATAAAACTTATTAATAGTTGATGTCATCGACAAAATCACGGACGGGACGGTTTACATCATTAAGTGACTAAGAATTTCCAGTCTTCCTGACAAAGAACAGGATCACTTCTGGGGTGTCATGTAAAGTTAAGGGCCAAACCAGACACACACGGGCTTACAGAGCCTTTGTAAATATATCAACAAAAAAAAACATGTTTAATGATGCTTGCTAAAATGCGTCATGTCGATATGTGTCTCTACTCTCTACCTGCCCAGTGGTATTATGAAGAAGATGTTCACATAAACCTACAAGGGAACTTATTTGGTGGCTTCCTATGGAAAAGAGTCGGCAAGAAACTCCACGGTTACTCTTTTAAAAATGAATGGTTTCTACAATGTTTTCAAATTACAGTGTTAATAGGTATGAGAGGACAGTGTAGGCCTATCAACAAGTACCAGGTACTTAGTAAAATAGAAAATGGTCCACAAGTCTACAGCCTACAACGTTCTCAAATTCACAAAATCTAAAAGAAAAGAATCTATACGAAAGATTAACAAAATAATAAAAATAAGGGCTTAAGAGAGAAGCACACACACAGGGGAGGGCTCTTATTTATGGTGATTTGGTGATCAAGGCATTTTTATACTGTATAACAAAAAAGCAAACGACGTTGTTTATGTATTTTTTTCTTTTCTTAACTATTGCAACTGCCTCGTTGGTCTAGTGGTCGTAAGCGCTACTGCTAAGTATGAGGTCCTGGGTTCGATTCCCGGGTCGAGCAAAATGTTATTGGGTTTTTCTATCTGAAATTTCTCAGTAGCAGCTCGGAGTCTGGATTTGTGCCCGGTTGATGGCAATAGGCTCGTCCCCTATTACATGGGACTTAAACATAACTGGCGAAATGTGGGTGTGCCTGCTACAGGGACACCTCTGCCCAACCCTTCGGGGAAACAAGGCGTGATGTTATGTTATGTTATGCAACTCGCAATTTTGACCACTAAGGCCTTGGCTGCTTCACCGGACTTTCCTGTGGCTACTAAGCTCCTACACTTAGAGCATCCAGCCAGGAGCAAGTAAACCATTCTAAATTAAAATTAAGCGAACGCTCGCTAAGGGCGTACCCTGTGGGGTACGAACCTCGGCATAGGGCGTCGCTGGGGGGAGGACAGCAAGAGGGGATAGGCTGGATCAAAATTTGATTATCATCATGATTATTAGGCGGGGTATTTAAAGCTACGTGCTCAGCTGCAACAACTGCTGGCTCCTCGTTTTCGAACAAGGGTCGGGGAGGAGTATCATTTACTCGGGGGCGCGGTCGCGATCGCAAATTACCTCGGCGGCGAGGTCGGAATGACGGGAGGCGTCTGTGTTTGTGCACTGTACTGGTGGCCCTATTCTTCTCCTGGAGAAGTGTAACGGGGTCATTTAGGTCGGAAAGGGCAAACGACGTTTTCAACTCGATGAGTCTTTTATACGCGCCCACCATGGTTCCAACCTAGAGAATATATTTAAGTCAGAACACAGATAGACAACATTCCTGCTCATCCTGCACCAGTTAAACCGCGCAATGATATAATGTGTCAGTGGATATGTGTCTGTGTGTTACTGTGTGGTTGTGTTTGGAGTGGATCAACAGACAGACGGCGTGTCATTACATATGCAGTGATTCATGCTCAAATTAAAGTGAGTCAGGATCTTTACTTCCTTCCCCTCTGGCTGGACATAGAGTAGAAATATACAGTAGCATCTTATTATAAAGAGCATTTTACTGTTACAGCTTTAGGAATGTAGCCATCGAATAATCAGAAGTTAACAATGGAAGTCTATTCAATCAAAATAATTAAGTTTCAACATTGAAAAGTATTATAAGTGAACAGATAGGGAATAGTGCGCTTCGCCGGTTGTGGGTATGAGCCGGTGATTTTATTTTTTGGCTTCTCGTAGTTGACCTTTGAGGTCGTGACTACTTAACCGGGATATGAGCTGGTGGTCACGCTACGCGTCGTCTTATATGGACTTGATGACATGCTCATGCCATGATGAGGAGCATAGGTTGGGGAAGCAGCTAATATACGGTATGGCAGAATATGGCATTTGCTAACGCAGATATTAGGTACACGTATACAGGTAACACGGCATGCACCGAAAAATAAAAGGTGGGCCATGGTCAGCGACGAAACGCCGCATAAACATTGAGGATCGGAACCATCCGACAAACCCCTTTTGCTTTTTGGTGAGGTAGTAAGAGGTTTCTTTTTTGTCTGAAAATCCTTAGGTAGATCTCATGGGTGCTGAAGATGTCTTTAGAGGATGTGCAGGAATTCGTTAAGCAACTAGAAATAGATGCTATTCTAGTATTTGGGTTTAACACACAACAGTAACCAACGACTTTTATAACCGTACCTGCTACGTAAATGCAAATATCTACATAAGGGCAGTTAGGAATCAAAGATTCAACAAAATGCGTGACAAACGTGAGTCATGGACCATTCATACCTGTCTTAGATCGTGATCTAGTCACAGTAATGTAATCCGCAAGGAAGCGGCACCTTTAAAAATAGCAAAACACCACGCCTAGATCCGTTTAGCCTGGTTTTTTTACCAAATAAATTTGAAATCTTAAGCAGAAATAATTTGTCAAACGCATTTAGAATAGAAAATGTCCCGTTTCCGACCACAATCGGTACCTATTATTAAATGTATTTGTCATTAGTCCACTGCATTATTTTATTCTGTGGTCGGTTTGAGCTTAATAAACATATGAAATAGAACTCAATCACCAGTCTAGAATCGAAGTGCTTTGTATACAGACGTATTTTTAGTCACAGATTTTACAAAATGAAGTTCACGGTAAGATATTTTTTTTAATACACAATTTCGTTGTTGTTCGATAACATTAAGTTGATTTTACCAGGAAAGTGTTAAGTTAAAGTGCGTGGACAATGTGTGTGACTTGTTGTTGTTTAAAACTGGTTTAGCTGGTATTCAAGGATATTTGGTTTGTTTATTTCAATGCGATCTACATACAAATTATTATTCGGAAATGGAACAACATGTTATTTTTCTGTTGACAAATCCAGCAGGTATCTTGTTCCAGTAACTTAGGTGTGCCTGTGTACCTACTTATACCTACACTTGCCTGCCTGCCTGTCAATACCTAGGTCACCTAGGTGATTACTTAGCTAAGAAGAAGCTAAGGGTAATTTATTTTCTTTGTCTTTCTTTTGTTATGAAACCTCTAATTATTGAAGCTGCTTGGTTAGGTCACTACCACTAGACTCTTCTTCCAGCTCTTGTCCCATGCATGTTATCTACTTGGAGTCGGCATACCTATCACTTTTCTTCGATTCTCCTCTGCCACTCTTATAACTTATTCCTTTTTCTTTCATACGATCCCGTAATGAGCATACGCATTTGAAAAATTATGTTTTTCCAATTTCTTGTCTATTCCAATCTATTATGTTTCAATGAAATATTATTTGGTTTACCTGAATTAATTTATTTTTTTTTAACTCGAGAATGTTTTAGGTTATCTTTTAAACATATTTTTGTCTTCTTCCAGCTATTGTTCGTTGCTCTATGCCTAGCTGTCAGCCTGGTGTCGGCCGTAAGAAACCACTCCGACAAGCGGCACGTGCTGATCAACCGGCCCAAGATCGACGTGTTCGGGCCCCGGGACAGGCGGCACGTGGTGTTCGGGCTCCGGGAGAAGCGGGCCCCCTGGCCGTTGGCGAGAGCAGGCGGAGTTAAAGGGGGTGTTAGAGGACAGAGACCCGTAGCATGTAATTTTTTTTTTATAGTTCCCATCGGCAAAAATGACAAACTTCCATAAGTACAAACTTGCATCTCCTTGCTAGGGGGTGAACTTTCAAAAATCCTTCCTTAGTGCTCACTTTCATTATATACTTATAGTTGGGGGCCCTACGCATGCTAAATATAAACGTGGGGTGGTAAAATTTTCGAGGTCGCTTCGGTCGCTCTTGCATCCTACATCGTCAAACTTTTCTGTACTTTTCTGTTTCTGTTTTTGACGTCACGGTTGGCGCAGTGGTTAAGCGATTGACTGCTGCGCTGCGTATCGCGGGTTCGATTCCCGCACGGAACAAATATTTGTATGACCTACAAGAGTATTTGTTGCGGGTCTGGCTGTTTGTGTATGTGAGTTTAAATGTTTTTAAACGCACCCACAATACAGAAGAAATTCCTAGTGTGGGGCAATGTTGTAAAAAAAAAATCTGTAAAAATGTTCAAAAGAAAATTTTAACTATGCGAAGTACATTTTTTTTTCTCTACCAACCGCGATTTGTCTGAAACTCTAGGTTTTCTGCTGTAGCACACCTAACCTCCCCGAGGCAACGTACTAAATATTTCGACGTTCATTCGTGGGTGGGCATTTAGTTTCCCGCCCCGAGCCCCCGACAGGCTTAGTCCGTTTGTCCGAGCAACTATAAAGAAATTCCTGATGGAAAACCCCAATAACACTGCCCGACCTGGTAATCGAACCCATTAGATGCTCATCAGCCGCGCTCGAGACTCGAGACTCGAGACCACTAGTCAATGCAAACACTTTAGTGATATCTCTTTGTTATTGGCATAAGCTTTTTAGTCTTGTGCCAAAAGGGTGCCAACACGTTTCGTGTATGAGAATTTTTACTTTATTTTATTAATTGTTATTATAGCTGCCATTGTAGTAAAATGTGAAAATATCAAATAGGTATTATGGTTCAAAAGATACAGCCCTGTGACGGATGGACGGACGGACGGACAACGGAGTCTTAAATAAAGTCCCCTATTTAAGACTCCGTTGTCCGTGATTATTTCGTGGTGATGATACCAATTTAAACAGGAGAACAATGCTCACCCTCTGGACGTTACAAACCAAAATATACAAAAATAAATCTAGACAAAAAAGACGCATCTAGTAAGGCTTAATTAATTACTAACGGTGTCAACATTGTAATATATTGTTTTTATTGTTTACAGCGCCACCTAGTCCCCTTGAAATGAACTTACGGAAGGGAGAATACATCTGCGACAATAAGGTCTGCAAGCTGGTGCCAGGAGTAGTGCCGAAAGGATGCAATGGTATCTGTCAATATCCTATTTATTAATATTTCATAAATATTTAAATTATAAAAGCTTTTTATTTTTATCCTGAAATTTAAAAAAAGTGGGGCGAGTGATAACAAACGGCGCTTGTTTGAACATTTGAACAATAGATATCGCTTGTACTAGATTTCCGAATACAACCGAGAGATGGCAGTGTTTTATAGAGCTCTGGAAATTCGAAACATAATAATGTCGTCTCGTCAGAGATATTTTTATAGAAGAAACATTTTTTCGTTAACAGCTAGTTTTCTTTTACTAGGGTACGTCTAGATGAGTTGTTTTTAAACAAGAACTTAATTCTTTATTTCCCTTTCCTGTCATAATATGGGGTGCCCCTAGGGTTAAAAACTCCAAGAATACCTCACCCTAGGGTAAGTTCACTAGTTTTCACGCATCGAGGGAGTACCTACGATGATTGAAAATAATTCGTATAAGTATTTGGTACATTTACAAAAAGACATTATAATTTGTTGAAATCATTTATTATTCTCTTCTTTCTTCTTCCACATCTGCTCCCATTTCTTCTGGGACAGTTTAAACGTCTCCACTTCAAGTTTGCTGGCCACCAGGCGTCCGTATGCGGTGCTGTTCAGAAGGTTGCTCTTCTCTGACAGTTCTGTCATTATCTTGACCTTCTGTTCGGCAGAAGCCACATGGAAGACTTGCTCGAAGGCGCGGGAGCCATATTGGGAGAGGGCTAGTTGTTGGAAGTAGCCCTGGAAAGAGAAATTAATGTTTGAGAAAAGGTCAACTTAAAACTGAATGGCATCCACAAAGCCTAGCGGCCGACGTAGAGGCCTGTTGCACCAGTTGGAAATAAATTTGAATTAACTTATTTGGCAGATAATTTCATACGAATTCTATATTAATAATGGACCATTTAGACGGGGACAATCCCCGAGACAATCCAGTACGCCAGTAAAATGAAAAGGCAAAATGGCTTGAGGACAATCCAATGCAGTTGACGGTCTCTATTTACACGAGGCTCTTATTGGATTCATTTCCAGTCCATTACTCTCCAATTATTTGAATAGGTTCTTCTGGACAGGTGTCAAAATAACAAACCAATCGCAACAAGGCGGTAACCACGGCAATGGAGCCAATAACACAACATTGTTACATACTTCGATAGGTAGAAAATTTTTGATACATTTAAAATTTTGAGCATATTTCAAAATGAAATTTAGAGAGATTGTCTTTAAAGTGGTTAACTTTCATTTCGAGACTGTCAGTACGCGGCCGTTAATATAAGGCGAATTTATAAAACGTTCATTTATTTAGAGCGTGGTCTCCGTCACTCATTCCTTTGTTACTTTTGTACGGTAAAGTGAACATACCTTGAGCCGCCACATAAGTTTGTCCCGCGCCTTCACCCCGACGTACTGCCCCTTGCACAGCGCGTCAGCCACGTGGCATCCCTTAGCGTCGCAGAACACCACCATCAGCTGGTCAGGAGTCAGCTCTAGGAGGCCGTTCACTGCTTTTGCTGGACGCTGTAAAGGAAAAAAATATAATTATTATTGTCGCTGCATGTAGACTTTGTAGACCTATCGTAAATGTATGAACTGTCTATTTAGGGATGTAACAATACATAATTTTCCCGATACGATATCGGTACCGATTATTGTAGTAAATAATCGGCGATACCGATGCAGATATCGGTGGCTTAGTAGTTAATAAATGAAATAAATAATGAAGTGACATTTCTATGTATTTTGAATTTTGTATTTCGGGCACAACTGTTTGATAGTGCCTTTTAATGCGCACTTCGCGTCTGAATAAACAAAATCACGAATAGCGGTGACATAAAACAGACACAAAACAATACATCGCTCAGACAAGGCTTAGAAAAATGCAAACAATGCCATTTGCCGTGTTGCCATGTCGCTAATCTTGCGCTGCGCGGGTCTCCCGCCAGTACCACCTGCGACGGAGAACCAATGCTGCGCGCGCGTCGTCGTTTCGCGCGCTTTTCGAACTGTTCGATATCGGTTGTATATAATCGGCGACGCCGATAATTATATCGGCCTGCCGATTATATTGGCCCATATATCGGCATCGGAATCGTCACATCCCTTCCTATCTATCCTCGTGTTTTTGGACTTTTTAGGGTTCCGTAGCTCAAAAGGAAAAAACGGAACCCTTATCACCCTCACTCGTGTATCTGTCTATCTGTCTGTCCGTCTGTCACAGCCAATTTGCTCCGAATCTAATAGAGCGATTAAAACGAACGTGTAACGTAAACAAAAAAATTTGAATATAGGGGTCACTTTTGGGGGGCAAACAAGAAAATTTAAAAAATTAGTTTTGCTAACAGTACCGTGTGATATATCAAATGAAAGGGCTTGTTGCGAGGATCTTAAACATATATTTTTTATAATTTTAAAATAAATAAATTTTTTAAGATATTTAAGAAAATTGATGAAAATTGTTCATACCTATCTCCGAAACCACTGAGCCTACAATTTTGAAAAAAATACAGAGAATGATTCTTCACTCATAGATTACAGGAAAACCTATAAGAAGTTTATGGTCTTAAAATAACATGGTAAATTTATCAATATTGTGCGTATAAACTTATATTTACAGTTGGAATGTATGGGAAAACATGTATTTCAACTACAATGTTAAGTTTGTATTTGGGATAAATTCATCCCAACTACGGAACCCTTCATTGTGCGTAGTCCGATACGCACTTGGCCGGTTGTTTTTTGCAACATTAGTTCTTCTAGGGTATGAAAAAGGGTTAGCCTCGGAGGTTTGGGGACTTCGAGTATTGTCCCAAAACAATTTGTTCCATAATAACTTTTTCCTTCAATTTGTGCTAGAATAACGGTGATATTGGAATCGGAAGATATTAATTGCCACAGGGGATTAGAAATTCAACTTATCAAGTCGATGTAATTTGCTGTAACTAATGAACTAAATCAGACAATCGGAAGAAATAATAATGGAACGGAGGAATAGGTCAGCAATAAGTTTATACTTTACACTTTAAACTTGGAACGAATTTTGATAATAATATGACGAATACAAAAAATGAGCGAATATTCTAAATCCGAATTTGTGAACCGAAGTTATTATATTTGTATAAAGTGTGACTTTACTCTTTGTTTCTTTGTGTTCTGACTTTCTCAGTCTACTGGCAGTAGACGTCGGTCTACTGACAGTAGACGTCGATCTACTCGCAGTTAATGTGTGTATTATGTATGGAGGTGTGTTTGTTACCTGAAAGTCAAGTATACACTGCAGTATGACGGAGCCGTGCACGTTGATGAAGTACTCCTTGTCCAGAGTGTTCAGGTCTACTCGGTCTGCTGGGAGTAGACGCAAGCATAAAACAGAGAAATATTTCTGTTGCTCAGGAGTGGTACAGTTTAGGGCTGCTTCAAGGCTCTGTAAGAAAAAGTTAACTTTGTATGAAAATATAAGAAAATGTTTATTACTTATTTATTGCCAACGAATAATACATGACAAGAAGAAAACTTAGACAACATGCACATTCAATTATAAAGCACAGCTTACACAATAATCAAATAATATAAAATAAAATATTTTAGCTGTCGGAACCCAGGAGACCACAACAAACAACTATTTTCTTTAAATCATAATATACTTAAACCGAAGATGTACTAACAAGTTTTATTTAGGAAATAGTTTAAATTAACAAATTCAACTGATGTTATAGAGGATATTAACTTTCACTTATGAGTTAGTGCACACACACGAGCGTGGCGCGCCAACAGCAGAGGCAAATGCACCGTCGACGAGTGCAAAGCCGCGAGCACAGCTAGTCAAATCCTTATCCTTACATACTATAAAACAAAGTCCCCCGCCGCTTCTGTCTTCCGGTCTGTCTGAACGTGATAAACTCAAAAACTACCGAACGGTTTTTCAAACGGCTTTCACCAATGGACGGAGTGATTCATGCAGAAGGTTTTAGTGTTAATTCATTAGATTTTGTGTAAATTGGCTGAAATTTGACTATTATTGTTGAAGATGTCGGAAAAAATCATGCCGACTGGGAACTGGGATTGCCATCAACCGGGCACATATCCAGACTTCAGACTGCTACTGAGAAATTTCAGATAGAAAAATACAATAACACTTTGCCCGACCTGGGAATCGAACCCAGGACCTCATGCTCAGTATGTAGTAGCGCTTGCGACCAACAGACCAACGAGACAGTGAAATCTAAATTAAATAAATGATTCGTCAATAAAAATAATTTTATCGGCTTTAGAATAACTGCTTTTATACTTCACTATAAATAATATACTAGATACTTACATTTAAATACTGCGCCTGCTTCGCCTTCAATCTGAGACATGCCTTAGCAAGCGCGACCAGCACACCGGTGTTTCCGCAAGCGAGGAGAGCGGGCAGCTTGTCTGATAACTCCTCGAATATCGGCTCGAACTGCGAACATAGTGAGTGGAGGATATTATTAGACTAAAGTTTGTGAAACAAAGTTAAGGAGTTTAGAAAAAAAAGATAAAAAGAAGTTTATTTTTCCCTCAATTTCCAATTTTAACAGTAGGTATAACATAATCAGCCTACAATATGCCGACTGCTGGGACTGAGACTTCCTCTCGGAGTGAGAATGATAAACCGCCGTTGTCCCAAAATGGATTGAACTTCGGTTATTTTTCAATCGCAGTCTCTGGAGCATTGTTGTTAAATGTAATGTTAGTTCTTTTACATAGGTTCATAAATGACATACTTTTCACAAAACAACGACGAAATAAAAAAGTTTTTATCTCGTAATATGGTAGCCGGATCTCTACCAACTCTCGATCTCTCCGTGGCCTTGACCGCTACCGTAGCCAAGGGCAGGTGGGCCGCCGGGCATTAGGGGCCATTTCTTTTTGGTGCTTGGCTTTTTTGGGGGGGGGGGGGATGCCATAATCGCCACGCTTGGCAGGCGGGTTGGCAATCGCAGTATGGTGTTAAAAATGCATAAAGAACGCTGCTGCCCATTCTCTAGTAAGTCCCTTATGCCCGTTTTCACCGACAACTAAGTGACACTTAAATGGATCCCTATAACATTGCATCGTTGGATTTTCAACTCTCAAAGTTGAGCTTAGCGTTGAAAATCCAACAGTGCACTTTTATTTAGGGATTCATTCGAGTGTCACTTAGTGAAGGTGAAAACGGGCATTTGTCGCCTTTTATGACACCCATACGTAGAAATAAGGTAGTGCTATTCTTTAAGTACGGCACCACACGGACAGAAGTCAAATGTCCATGTAACACCCACTCTTATGAAGATCGGAGGCGCTACGCTCGAAGTTATGGACGATTATACCCAGGAAAAACTGTCAAGCTAGGTAGGTCCAACTTCGAGAAAGAGGTCAATCGTCAAATCCGACTCGGCAGCGTTCGGGAAGCTACGCATTATCTTTTCGTCTCACATACCACAGTGTGTCAAGACGAAAGTCTTTGACCAGTGCGTGTTGCCAGTGATGACCTATGGTACTGAAACGTGGTCGCTCACAATGCGCCTTATCAGAAGGCTAAAATCCACCCAAAGGGCAATGGGCTATGCTTGGAGTTTCCCTACGTGATCGAAAGAACCAAGGTAACCGACATAGCCGTAGCGTTAGAAGGCCTCCTACAAGATGGGCCGATGACCTTGTGGAGGCCGCAGGAGTCCGCTGGGTGCGGAAAGCAAAGAATCCGTCGAAGTGGCGGTGCTTGGGGGAGGCCTATGTCCATCAATGGACGTCTTTCGGCTGAAATGATGATGATGATCACATCCTACATCAGAAGATCAATTCTCGTGATTAAAAACATTCGATTGAGACTGAGATTAGAATGCAAATGTTCTCAAATATAAGGGATTTCTCGGGATCCTCTGGTATTAAGACTATTTGGTATCAATTGTGCTAGATAGCTCACCTCTTCCTTGACATCGCAGTTGTCGATCAGTCGCTGTACTGTGTAGTTGAGCATGGGCATGCTCGCTAGCTGTCCCAGTCGGTTGATGAAGCAGCGTGCGTATATCTGAGTGTATGTCTTCTTTTTTGATACAAAGAGGGCTGCTTCTAGGAGTCTATGGATTAATAATAGTTAAGAATAATATTAACTATATTAAAATAACATAACATCATATAATCACCGAAAGGTCAGATAGAGGTGTAGGTACCCACGGTACACCCATATTTCGCCAGTTATAATTTTTAACTCTATTGTGACAAGAAATTCTGTCAAATAAGCATGTTAAAGGCAATTCATTGTGCATTTTTGGAAAATGATCACAAAAAAAAATCTCTTTGGGTTTTGTAGAAGTTTAAATATCAGCAGAAAGTTGTTTGAAGTTTGCAGCAGTTTTATCTTAATGCTTAATGATTTAGGCAGATAACACCAAAATGAAATACAATTTCTTATATTAAAATATCTGTTTGTAATAATAATCACAACATAAAAACTTCATAATATAAAAGAGCTTTTGTGCTTACCTTACAGCCGCTTCAGAATTAAACACTGGTGGTAGATTACTTCTCTGTATCTTACCCTCTTCATCCTCACCATCCTTAACATCTTTCTTATCATCATCCCCGTTCGCAACCCAATCCTCAGGCGCAAAGCTCTCATCCAGCAGCTTACGTAATAAGTCCTTTGTAGCATTCTTATCTACATTCTTAATAGCGTACAACATTACTTGAAGTAAACCAGAGGTTACATTCTGGTATGGTAGGTCCTTAAACTGTGGCCAAGCGGATAAACGGCTTACAAAATCCTTTACTATAGCTTTGAACTCTTCTGGAACCGTTTTGTATGACATTTTTGTTGTATGTGGTGGTATTCCCTTACGGTCATCAACTGTTTGTTTGAATATGTTTACTTTAGGCTTTTCGCCAGGCAGTAACGTGATACCACTGAGACATTTCATTGCACTACGTAGGATATGGTTTGCATATTGGTCCCATACAAATTCTTCTAAATTGTTCAGAGCATATTTTGATATTTTTATTGTGAATTCATGACATTTTTGTATATGGTCTTGTTCGTACTTTGATTCTGTTTTCGGTTCTATTTTTGCCTTTTTCTTTGGCACTTCTTCCTCTGTGTCTGAAGAGTTATCTTCTCCAGTCTGTAAGTGTTCTGTAGCTCGTTCACATGCTACTCTTAGTAATGTCTCTACCACATGACTGGTAAAGTTGTCAGCGCAGAGTCTACGTAGGTCTGGTGACAGTACTTCCATGTACCGTTCTAGGTCCTCAGCTGAAGCGAAAGGTAGTAGCAGTTCTATAACTCGACAACCAAGTTGGTTGCCTACTACATTGTGTTCTTCTCCCTTAGTGCGTTCTAGCACATTGTTTACCAAGGCATCTGGAAATATAAAGACAAAAGTATTAAAATGAGAGGTTAAGCAGCAAGTAGCAACCTTGAATAGTAATATTAATATTCAGTTTCAATATTGTTTTGAAGGATTTTTTCTTAATTGCATATCCTTGGGATAGTCTATGTTGCGTATGTATCGTGCTGCTTATCCTCAGAAATAGAAATTTTCGGGCAATTTTAATGCTAAACGACTTGTAAGATCACGAAAAACAACTTCTAACGGTGCTGAACAATATTTACTTGGATAATGTTTATCACACAAACAGTTATGCATAGTAATTTGAGGGAATTAACATCTGTATTCGAATAACTTACGTCTCTCCTCCTTGTCTTCAATCCCCTGTTTCATAGCATCCAGGATACCCACGAAGTATTGGTACAATTCTTCAGGAATCTTCGTTCCTCGACCCATCTGACCTTTCTTGGCATATTTCTTAGCGTTTGCGAGGAAGTTCTTGCGTTTCTTACGCGACCTTTTCTTGTTTGGATTATTGTCCACGTTTTCTTCACTCATTTTAGATGATTTTGAACACACGAGTCAGACGACACGGTAAACAAAAATACAGATGTATTTTGAGGTTATGTAAACGTCAAAGTCATACTCATGCGGTTATGACTTTTGATGCGTTCCGTTATACCTTTTTGGAAAAAGCATGAATTTGCGTCGTCTTTTCTACGCCCTCCCGCTCCGCCCAAAGCGGGAGAAGTTATTTATATATATAAAATTACCCACCAAAAAAAAAAAGACAGGACGGATCTGATAATGGAAAAGAATAAAACCAAAACACAAGATTAGGTTTCTAAAAATTAATAAAGAATAATAATTAATTTATTAATTAATTAATATTTAAATTTATTAATTTTTGACTTAAGGTGGAACCTTCGACCATGCCCGCGAAATTCAAATTTTCTTATGTTTTTTTCATTTTGTAGGTCAGTCTCAGATCTCATGTTAATGATTGATTGATTGGCGGTCATAAAAGATGGCCTCCCTCCATTTCTTCCACATCTCACGGTTACCTAAATAACATATCAAATTATTTGCTGCTAAGAATGTCAATTTCGTGAATTTATGACATTATACACCATCACTGAGAATTGTATTTACGATTTTAATTATTAACATTCTGTAAATATATATTTATTATTTTTACGACCGCAAATCAATCAATCATTAACATGAGATCTGAGACTGACCTAAAAAATACAAAAAACGTAAGAAAATTTGAATTTCGCGGGCAGGGTCGGCGCTTTCGCCTTAAACGGTC
Organism: Omphaloscelis lunosa; assembly: GCA_916610215.1. Lineage (NCBI taxonomy): Eukaryota > Metazoa > Arthropoda > Insecta > Lepidoptera > Noctuidae > Omphaloscelis > Omphaloscelis lunosa. The sequence goes on along the minus strand of OU744262.1, from coordinate 1,558,031 downwards.
GTTTTGTAGAACTACGGACAGACGTAATTAAAAAAGAGAAAAAGTTATAAAAAATGCGAATAGAAACCTTAAAATGCAACTAAACTAAATATTCACGGATTTTTATACATTTCCTGGCGTTTATTGCCCTTTGCAGCGGTCATGAACACTAGCTAGACAAATAAAAACAGTTAAGACTCATTTAACTTCAGAATGTTATCTAGAATCTTTTATTTAGGTTTGCTAAATAAAAGAGGCGTTTGGCTTGGGCACGCCACAATTGCGGCGATAAGTCCTCTCTTTGAGCAGTGGCTAGAGAGGCGCCACGGCGTCCTCACCTTCCGCCTGACGGAGGTCCTCACCGGACACGGTTGCTTTGTGAGGTTCCTGTTCAGGATAAGGCGGGGAGGAAACGCCCGGGTGTCACCATTGTGTGGATCGCCCGGAGGACACCACGGTGGAGTATGCGGTGGAGGTCTGCCCGGCGTGGCGAAGCATCGCTATGTCCGTGGAGGCGATCGATGGTGGTGATCTCTCGTGTCCGGCCCTGGTTCAGGCCATAGTACGGAGCGAGAGGGCATGGGAAGCCATCACCTCCTTTTGCGAAGCAGTAATGCTCGCGAAGGAGGAGGCGGAACGCGTGAGAGAGATGACAAATTTCGCGCTTTCACGCCCCTAACCGCCGCAGGAGATGCCCTGGGCGTCGGGAACCGCAGGCAGATTCCCAGAAACCGTAGGCGCAGGTTTGCGGACGATGAGCAATGGGTAGCTCGCCGTCCGATAAGGACCAAGCCCGGGTCGACGGCGCGTTTTGTTCCACGCGCACCTCTAAGAGATGTCAGCAGAATTGACGGGGTCCGCTAGGGCCGATGCCTGCCGGGGTTGCGAAGAAGTCCGAAAGGGATATCGTGGCCCCCAGCAACATGGTAACTGAAGGAACACGGGTGGGTTTTAGTCAGTAAGAGTCTGACACGCCCTCTCGCTCCGCCCGGAGCGGGGGGAGTTATTTGATCATTTCCCTCCCACCCCAAAAAAAAGGGGACGTTTAGCTATCGTCGTATCAGCAGTCGATGATACGGGGCCCCCGCGCTACAGGAGCCCCCGAACGTATAATTGTTATCCAAAACCTCAAATTCTTATTGATAAGATGACCATAATAAATGAAGACCTAATGAAAATATGAAAATTAATGTAATTTCTTTATAGCTAACAACGGCTTCAAGCAACAGGCGCGGTCTAGTTCTAAAGCTCTTGCATTTATTTAGATTTAGTATAATCACAGAAAATCTAAGCTATCCGAGTCAGGATGCTTCAATTTTCACTTACTTAGGTACGCCCTGCCTTGCAATCTTACATACATCTTGCTCTCATTCTACGTACCTACCTATGTACTCTATTTGCACGAGCTACTTTTGTAATCACAAAAAATATACTTACTTAAATATACACATAAGCCCACTTTCGCACGGACGTAAACATATCGCGGCGAGACGTTTTCGCACACTGGATGTTCAACGCTCTGCATAGCACCGAGAGTTGAAAATCCAACAGTGTCCCAAGTAACACTTAGGCGCTAAGACAAGAATCATAGTAAATCTATTAGAGCGCTAACCAGATCCTAAAGTTATAAATAAGTGTTATTCCCCCGAAATGGGCACACTTTTTTATCACCTTAGGTTGTTTAATAGCGGCAGAGTTATAAAATGTGTTAAGAGGTATAATAAAGCAATAAGAGAACTAAAATAGCGATAACTGAAACTACAAGGAATAAAAACGTGGTAAAAAGGCAAAAATGAACTCCTTTAGTGGCACAATAGAGTAAAATATCGTTTATTAACTCTTTGGGTGCTAAGAAGGTTGCAAATAGGTGAATACTAACTACTTAAGCGGTACAGTAGAACTACAATGTCGCTCACTATATTTTTAAGTGATAAGAGGGTGGCAAATAAGTGATTATTAACGCTTTGAGCTCTAGTATCCCCAAAGGCTATAAAAACGGCCTGAGGTGCTAACATTTTTAACATCTAAGGTTTTTTTTATGCGAGTAGTACGTATGTTAATATTTTTCGGATCCAAAACGCCGCCATTTGTTTGTGAAAGTGAAATTAAAAGCAATCTTTTAGTTTCAACTTAGTAGACACAGAAGTTGACTTTTTACTGCGAAGATAACTACACTGTGAATAAGTATATGTATTATTAACAAATTATTCAAGCGCCCGTTGTCTGTTGTCTATTTACTGAAAAGAAATATTTAATTAGATGTGGAGTAACACAAAACTTTTGTAATAATCTAATAAAACGTTTCCTATTTTATTATACATATATATTTTATCGCCAAAAGTTGTAAGTGCTGCTGCTGTAGCGCCTTTATATGTCGTTAAGGTCTAAAAAAGCTGTAATTGACGCCTAAGTGTTAGTTGGAGTGTTTTTTCGACGCGCTGGGATGCACTCTGTTGAATTCTCAACACTCGGCTCAACACCGAGAGTTGAAAATCCGGTGCGCTATAAAATCCTGCCGCGATATTTTTACGTTCGTGCGTACGTGGGCTTAAACTCAATCCTTTTCCCATGGGGGTAGGCAGAAACTACAGAAGGCCATCGGAATGCTACGATCCATAATTAAAAAGAGCTAATAGTATCATCTGTGGTAAAATCACCTTATTTTTTTTTGTTTTCAGCATGGGTAATCATCAAATAACTTCTCCCGCTCTGGGCGGAGCGGGAGGGCGTGTCAGACTCTTACTGACTAAAACCCACGCGTGTTCCTTCGGTTGCCCTGTTGCCGGGGGCCACGATCTCCCTTTCGGTTTTCTTCGCAACCCCGGCAGGCATCGGTCCTAGTGGACCCCTTCAAATCTGCTGACATCTCTTTGAGGCGCGCGTGGAACACAACGCGCCGTCGACCCGGGCCTGGTCCTTATCGGACGGTGAGCCATCCATTGCTCACCGCCCGCAAGCCCGCGCCTACGGTGGCCGAAAATCGCCCCGCGATTCCCGAGGCCCTGGGCGTCTCCTCCTGCGGCGGTTAGGGGTGTGAGGGCGCGAAATTTGCCTTTCCCTCACGCGTTCCGCCTCCTCCTTCGCGAGCATTACAGCTTCGCAGAAGGAGGTGACGGCCTCCCATTTCCTCTCGCTCCGTACCATGGCCTGAACCAGGGCCGGACGCGAGAGATCACCGCCGCCGATCGCATCCACGAGGACACGGCGATGCTCCGCCCAAGCTGGGCAGACCTCCACCGTATGCTCCACCGTGTCCTCCGGGCGATCCACACAATGGTGACACCCGGGCGTTTCCTCCCGCCTTATCCTGTGCAGCAACCTCCCGAAACAGCCGTGTCCGGTGAGGACCTGCGTCAGGCGGAAGGTGAGGACGCCGTGGCGCCTCTCTAGCCACTCCTCAAAGAGGGGTCTTATCGCCGCAATTGTGGCGTGCCCAGCGCTGGGTTGCGACAATCGCACTCTCCATGACGCCATGAGATCCCGCCGGAGCTCCGTCCGCTGTGCCGCGATTTCTCGCGGCAGCGGAGTTAAGCCCCGGCGTTTCGGCTCCTCGTGCCACTCCCAAATGTGCGCGAGGACCTTTGCTTCCAGATCCCATGGCGGTAATCCGGCAAGGAGGCTCGCCGCCTCGCAGGAGACCGTGCGGTATCCTCGGGCCAGCCGGATGTCCATAACCTTCTGGGACGCGTTCAACCGGCGGGCTGGCCGCAGCCTTAGTGAACGCGCCCACACCGGTGCCCCGTAAAGGGCCATGGACCGCACGACCCCCGCGTAGAGCCTCCGGCAGGAGGCGTTTGGATCCCCTAGATTGGGCAGGAGCCGCTTCAACGCAGCCCCGGCCCGCTCCAGTCTGGGAGCCAAACGTCGGAAGTGTTCGACGAAGTTCCACCGGCTGTCGAGGACAAGTCCCAGATACTTCATCGTCGACTCGACGCCGATGTGAACCCCTCCCGCCATTACCTGGGAACCCGACGGTGGCGCATTCCGAGGTCCATGAAAACCCATGGCCTCGGACTTGTGCAGGGCCACCTCGAGTCCCAGCTGCCGGATCCTGTCGACGATTGTCGCAACCCCGCGTGTCGCTAGTTCGGCCGCCGCCTGGTACGACCCCCCCTGTGCCAGGACCAACGACTTTAGACTTTAGGTGGTGGTAAAATCACCTAAAGTCTGTTTTTTAATCTCGTAGACTAATTTGACAAGTGCAAATGTCAAACTCCAAATTGAAAAACAAACAACAATCACTTGAAATGTCAAATTAAAAAAATGATGATGTGGATATATTTAGTAACCTTTTCCGCTTAGCTATTTCTAAAGAGTCTTGAAAAGACCCTGGAAGAAATCGACACGTGTTTCACCTCTCAACGAGGCATCCTCAGGATGACGATGACCCACGCTGCGCCGCGCTGTGTCGATTTCTTCCAGGGTCTTTTCAAGACTCTTTAGAAATAGCTAAGCGGAAAAGGTTACTAAATATATCCACATCATCATTTCATTATGGATTTCCGCAAGGTCACGCCTGAATCAATTTACTATGTCAAATTAGTTTACGAGATTAAAAAACAGACTTTAGTTCAAGGATCGGTGCATAGCATAGTAAAATCTGAGTTATAGCACAAGAATATTTTTTTTAGTCCTGTGGTTATAGCTTCTGCGCAGTGCGCAATGAGTCGCGGGTAACGGGTTTGATTCCCGGAATGAACTTTGATGTAACTTATGCATGTAACGTCTTTGCGTAGATAAGAGAGATTTTGGTCTCTCGGCTTATAATTTTGAATTTCAACCATGATAATTTATTAAAAAATATAAGTAACTTCAAGTGCACTGCCCTATGATTTAAAAATAAATATCAAATAAGTGTGTCCATTAAAATTCAACTCCTTACACGACTCATACATTGCCAACTATATTTACATAAAGTTATCGACTAGATTCAATTGTTCTTAAAGCTGTAGCAGCATACAAAACAGGTCTATGTCTACAGTATTCTTCCAATGAATCAGAGTCGATATCAAAATGATAAGCTTCCAAGAGTAGTGACGTCAAAAAGCTCCAGAAAGAGAGGCAAGTAGTCGTTTCTCTCTGGCGCCAGAGAAATGCGGTGCAGCGGTGGGAAACCAAGCAAACGAAACTAGTTTGCCGCCGGCGAGCGGGGTAGCAACCGTAGCAAGCGCTCGATACTAACGCCTGCGCGATTGTCGAAATAAAGCCTGGATTATCGTCTCTAAAGTGTTTTTAAATAAAAGAAAAACAAATTATAATAACATTTTAAATATGTCGATAAAAGTGTGTGGAACGCTCTATTAAAAAAACAAAATTATTTTTCTTTTTCTGGATTAAGTTTACATACCAAGTTGCTAACCGAACTTTTTGGTGTGAAGTTTTGGATGTCAAGATTTTTTTTTTTACTGTTTTTGTTGTGACCGTTGGATTATACTCTAAGGTACATATATATACATAGTATAAATTAGTGTTAAAAAGTTGTGTGACTAGTTTTGAAGGCGTTGACCGATCCTCAACGCACTGTGACACGCGCTGTGTTATTTACTTGCCTTTCTGACATAGCTCTGTTAATTACACTTGCATGATGATGCACGCTACTGTTGTAACTTATGCAACGCGTCTTTAGAAAAACACTTAAACATCAAGGCAAAATGATGAAATATGATGACGAAACGCAGCTAGATTCTAATTGGAATTTAAAAGAATATTTGCATTTCCATATTTTCACGGTTTCGAAGTCAAATGAGGGCCCAGTAGTTAATGCGATTTTAATGCATAACAACAAATAAAAACCTTTCATTTTGCGTCAGAGCTTTTGGTCCAGTCATGTTTTATATATAACCTATACCTCAACTACAAAAAAAAATAGCCGGCTAAAAGAAATGGCGGAATGATTATAATAATATCTGTCTGTATCGAAAAAAGGCAAAACCTGATTTATAAAAACTCTCGCATAGTCTGTTTCTGTATGAGCCTGTGCTTGAACCTACATACATGACAAAAAAAGATCTGCATATTTTAAATTCCCCGCCATTTCTTGGAATGTCGTATTTACAGGCGTCAATAACTTCAATCGATTGTAAACTTAATTTGTACTGCTGTTAAGTTTATTTTCGTTAGATTGTGCGTGTGATAGAGTGTGATTATTCTTTCCACTTTGTGGAATAGCAATGAACTTGATACTAACTTCGATTGTTACCTGTAGATTCCGCTAAAGCAATAGACACGACTCGACTACGTAATTTGAAAAGGCTCTCGTATATTTGACCTCTTTTTTCCACGTTTCTTACTAAATCTATAAAAGGCATTCCTCCTAGTCTATATTTACATCCAATATTCTGTACCTTTTAAGCAAGCACTTACGAAAATCGCTTGGCGTTCTCCAGGGAGCTGTCTTTGACCCCGCAATAAACTAAGCGGTTTTGTGCTTTGATGTGTCTTACGAAAATAACATGACAATAACAAAAATGGATGTTGAAGTCAGTTAACGCCGATATACCATTTTGTATAAAAGATCAAAGCTTTTAGACTCTTCAGAACCTTTTTGCCTACGTAGATTATAATTACTTTATGTACCTACATGAAATTACAAATTTGTATTTATTTACTTCGAAAAGCGATAAACTTCTTAAGGTTTCATGTTAATTAAAACGCACGTTTGTACGCCTAGTAACAAGGTAACTCGATATCTGGAACGAATCTCAACAAAATTGTACGTCTAATCGATTTCCTGTTTCAGAAACAATACCTAAGTTTTAATTGCCGAAAATGGTGGAGTTTTCATTTAATTTTGTACATCTTCCTCCAATATCTTCCTGCCAATTTTTTTTTGGGGTTTAAGTATTTGCCGATATCCCATTTATTACTTAAATCTTAGCCAATAGACATAATTAGGTACTACATAATTCACGCAATCCAATTCATACCTCAGTCAGTTAAAAGACAGTCCGAGAAAGTCTCTTTTTTAACTGACTGAGATATAAATCATCATCATCTTCCTCTCCCTATCCCATGTTATGTGGGGACGGTGCAACACTTTTTCTCTTTCCACTCTCCCCAGTCAACCGTCACGCTATCATTCACTCCCTTCTCTTTCATAATTATCATTCCTTAAACAATCCATCCATCTTTTCCTTGGCCGTGCTCTCCCTCTCCATCCATTAACATTTATATTTATCACTCTTTTAATCACATGCGTTTCCTCCCTCCTCATCACATGTCCATACAATAATGTCAACACGCTTATCAGCAAGCGGCGTACCCACCTAATTATGATAAGATCCCGCCGACTCTCCTTCAAAATAAACTATTGGAAATCCAAGCCAACATTACTGAACGGAATTGCTGATGACTTAATGAAAGGTGGATAAAAATGCCCGAAATCAGAACAATTTCTAACATTATAAAAGATTTTCCAATAAATCGATTTGCTTTACTTTTTTTACGAAACAAAACGAAAGCGTAGTAAATCTATAAATAACTTGGCGCCTGAGATGAGAGATGTATAAACTTTATCTGAATTTAATACTTTCACACTTTTATAAAGTATATCACCTACATTAATCTTTCAAGTTATCCATCTCAGGATAACACAAGTACAATTTTAACAATTAAAATTTAAAAAACGAAGAAATGTTTCTGTCGGGGTGACAGAAACATTTCTTCGTTTCACTTTTCTACTCCATCACCTATAAATTGGGACCATCTCAATGAGCCCAAACACGATACCTTTGCTGTAAGTTGGTAAGGGAGTTAGGTATCCTGCAAATTCCAGGTGATGCTGCAGCATCAGTTCACGGTTACTATATATTGGTTCTTCTAATATCATTGAAGTAACAGAATACCAAATTTCAAATCAATCAGACCTATGGCAGATACTCACATCCATTCATCAATTAGAAAAGAGCTGATAATCTTCAAACGGCTGAACCGCTTTTGATGAAACATGTCTAAGAACCATAGCTAGAAAACCTGCTTTCAAATATAAAACACCACATTCAAATCGGTTCATCCGTTTAAGAGCTACGATGCCACGGACAGACACACACACATAGCGGTCAAACTTATAACACCCCTCTTTTTATGACTACCATAGAAACAGGTTTTGTCAAAATGACAAAATTACAGATTGTGATTGTGAATCTGTCATTTTGTCTATTTCCGTCGACAAAACCCGTTTCTATGGTGGTCATGCTAGGACGTTTTATTAGTGCAGAGGCTAGAGACGTATATGAACATTTTGCAAAGCCTTATCGCTATAACCCCAAAAATAATGTCTGTTCACTATCACTAGAAGACATAAATGAATGGCTAAATAGAAGAGCGCTGTTAGATTTTCACCTTTCAGAGCTAAGTGTTCAAAATCAAAAAAACACGCTTTACAGAAGTAAAAATACTCCTATTTACCTACATTTTACGAATGAAAACCACGTAGGTCGAGCACACTCGAGCTTTCCTTTAATCTTTTTAACACGGGAAGTGGCCATAAATCCTGAGTAGGCCACTCATGGCGACCGCCGTAGATAACGATAAGTAAACGATATGGTTAAGGTGACCACTCCTGTCAGGGATGCCACAAGGTTTCATAATCTGACAGGGAAATACAGGCTTTACTAGACGTGAAAAATTAAAGTGGACAGGGCTATGCAAAACCTAGCTCTGTCTGTCTACTTTGTTTTTGAACAAACGCAAAAGTTAAACCATATTTTATTTTAATTCGGCTCATATAGGTAAGGCTCATGTTTACGTCAAAATTAACAAGAAAATAGTTAATTTTGTTTTGGTCAAGTTATTATCTGAAATCTTATATTGGAGAGAAAGTGGTTTCTTACTTGATTTACAAAGCTGGTGCAGCGGTAAGCCAAACGGTGCCGAAATCGCACTTTCGCGATTCGATTGCGATTTCGGTACCCATGACTTAAGGCTGGGAACAAAGCCATTACTTATAGCCTTATTGCGTAATACACAATCAATCAGAATCTGAATCGTTTTGAAACAGATTGCTAATCCATTGCTTCAGAAGTTCGAAAAAAATCTGCTCAGTAACGTAAATAACGCAATTAATGTTGTTGAACTGTCAAAATGAAACAGTCTCAAATATTTACGAAAATGTGTTACTCAATTAGATAGCTCGTTTGGATTGAAACTACAAATCAATTTCATTCTATGGCATATGGTACACGGACAAGCAAATCAGCACCCCAAATGCATAACACACTTTTAATCACAACAGTTTGAAAACTTTGTCTGCTCGACAGCGTAAATGACGCAATGAATGTTGTTGAACTGTCAAAATTAAAAGCATTGTCATTGTAAGAAGTGTGTCATGCAATTACCCGGCAACCGAAAAAGTTAAAAAAAAAAAACTTCCGATACTCGCGACCGCACTGTTATTGATTGAAGTCAATTGTCTCCAAAATTAATTGCAAACAGAGGCTATAAAGAGATACCATCATAACGGTAAATACCTTAAATATCTTATTTTCCCGTTACAAAAGTGTGCAGCCCTACAGCCGGCATGAATGTATGATGAAACTGACCCGCGCGACCGCAGCATCGCACCGTGATGCCTGTAATTTGTAATTATGTCAGATTGCTTTCTTAATTGGCTGGATTAAGGAAATAAGGACACCGTGGGTTTAATTCGTAGAATTGTCGTCACACCATCGTCTTTATTCATTTGAAATGGCCTGACCTATAAGTCATGGTTACAAAACTTAGATAAGTACAAAAGACAGCCTCCAAAATTGCTGCTTCCTTTTTTACATGCAGCATGATGCCTTTTTTTATCTACTATCAATAGTACCTAAATTATGTAATCACTTATATCTCTGATTTCCTCAAGGCTATGGGTAGGTCAAAATAGTTTCGTAAGCGGATAAAATCCTACTAATGTTTTTCTTTCATGTCAGCAATCAGCGAAAATGCTTACACAAGACGCTGCTGAAAAGATCAGACAAGCTCTTGTACTTTTTGAAGATTGTAAATAATCTGAATTTTATAGTTTTCCTGCCATTTTAAACTTTTCTTTAAAATGACATCTGATGGAGTAGAGACCAAGGTTGATACTTCAATAGACTTAAGTATTTCAGTCATCGATTTTAATATAATATCTGCATTCGTCTAAAACCGCCAACCCGTCTTGAGCAAGCGTGGTGATCTATGCTCGTGCCTGCAGTGGGACAATAATAGGCTGGTATTATTATCATTATATCTTAGCTATGTTTTAGATAAATTACCTAGAGAAATTACCAGGCTTGCCAAAAGATATTACCCAGTAACCGGGTTGTGGAGGTCAGATCACTCCATGTAAAATACTGGTATTCAGACACATCCGGTTAGACTGGAAGCCGACCCCAACATAGTTGGGCAAAGGTTAGGCAGCTTGCTTGATTATTGTTATTATATCTTCATTTGGCATTAAAAAATGCATATCTAATTAGTATATTAAAAACCTGTCTATTTGAAATATTGCTACAGCTCCACGGACATCGGCACTGCAGTGACCTATGTCACTCCATTGACTAATAGGCCCCAACTTGAGCGATAGTTCTTCCACTTCCTTATTAATCTAGCTTTGAATTAGGCATTGTATATTCAGATAGAATAGCTGATGCGTTAAACTTGATTAGGAAGAGTTACGTCGAGCAATGTTTCATGCCTAGCATTAATAATAAGGGATAAAAGATACTCCTACATTGCGTCATCAGGCCGAAGGGGAAGCAGAGGGTATCTGTTCACCTAGTGCACCGACATTTATGTTTGAAGACCCATGAAAGAAGGGGCGAGCCGTTTTTTTACGAATTTCATATAAATGCAAACTCTTGACTGCTACCACACTGCTACTGAGAAATTCTTGCTAGGAAAATCCAATAACACTTTGCTTGACTTGAGAATCAGACCCAGGAGCTCACGTTCAGTAGTGGCGCTAGATGAGCCAAATCAAACGGCTATTCGAAAACTTGGGACTTCTTAGTGTCATCTAGATCCGTATTTTACCAGTGAAGCTATTTCTTTCCCGGTGAACTACAGCGAATTTTAGAAAAGCTATTTTCATTTACTTATCTTCTAGTAACAACATTTTACATCGTAAAACAGTCAGACTTATTTAAATTCAAAGTCAAAACACAGATTAGTATCCCCGCATTGTTTAGAGATGTAAATCAGTGTAAAACAAAGATGTCTTCTTTAATTGCCACAAATTATTGCGTTAACTTCGACTATTCGCACGTTAACACTTCGTTATGTTTAGCTAATTGCATCTTTATTTTTAGTAAGTTACCCACTGTTTAAATTTTACGTGGCGGTTAATTTGGAGAAGCAACAGCAACATGTAGGATTAATTTCTTAGGTTATTTTTCATTAACTTTAGCTGCTTCAGCTGTTGCTTCTTTAAAGTTTCTCAATTTTATGATATCGATAGAATCGCCTTCATGTTGTGACCAATTTGACTTTTTCAACAACGCTCAGTGCAAAATAAACAACATCTTGTAAGACCAACCTCAACACTTGGAAACCGACTTCTCTCATTGTCTTGTTCAAATGTATGTGTGCACAATGCACCTACGACTTCAAATAAATGGCTATACTTTACCAACTTAAGCCGTCTGTATAACTACGGACATCAATCAAATCAAAAATCAAAACCGAATCATCTTGGCTCCACTGCTAAATAATGCACTTAGCATGTTAAGCTGCCCATCTGCATTGAGTTGCTCAAATTGTACGCCTTGATATAGTCGCGTCTTCGCTACCTAGTGCGTCAACTGCTCATCTTCCGAATAATATTGCGTTTATTCCATTCTTTTGTTTTTAATTGTGTGTTATTTGGGTAGATTAACTTGATAGTTGGCAATCATTTAGTGCCAGTGTTTGTGTCCAAGCATTTGGTATCACAGACTACAATTATATAGAGAGAGAGACACGAGGGAGAGACAGGAAGCTCTCTTCTTTTTTCTGTTGACAGCACAAGTCGCCATCTAGTTGACAGCTACCCAAAACTATTACGTATAGTTTATGGATCTATATCCATAAACTATACGTAATAGTTTTGGGTATAGGTAGCTTTAGCTACGTAGCTACTAGATTGAGTTGAATTTTTACATTGTCATATAAATTATTGTTTAATAATGCTTTTTTAACAATTATGTTAGAATGCATTACAATTAATAGAAAACATTAACAACCGGCGTGCGTGTATGACGATGTATGGACGTAAACGAGGCAAAAGGAGTATGCATGGATGGTAGCAGGTGGCGCTCTGTAGTTTCTGCCTACCCCCACAGAAATAAGAAAAGATGATGAAAAGATGTATGTAGAAAATATTAGTAGTAAACAATAATTTATACGTTAATGTAAAAATTCCAGATTTTATCTGCACATAGGAGTATGAATGAAAACTCGGAATCAAATATAAAAAAATAGTTTATTCTTTAAAAAACAATGTTTTGTTTAATTAATAATTTACTAACATATTATTTTTTGTTATTCTCTTCCTCCCTTTATTTTTGGAATAGCGCCCATGAGCTTTTTAGCTCACTTTATGAACAAGGTATACAAACTGCTCATCTGATATTCTGATGAGTCTCTTGAACACCCAGATATTGAACATAGGACAGGTATAATAACAGGTTCAGTAAACAGTTGATCTGAAAGTTAAAACAAATCCATAATAGGTACTTGGTTTAGGTTTAATTTTTATTTTATTGTCATTAATTATTGTCCGATCTTTTGAGACAATTATTTTATGTACGTGTGTTTGTATTTCACACCATTTCCATCGGCATCATCATTATATATTTTAATATTGCAACACAGTATTTTTCGTTTGGCTAGCTATGACAGAGATGTCGCTCTACTAAAAAAAAACTAAATTAGCTGAATGTTCCTATCTGCCATAGCATGATCAGTATGGTGTTTACTATAGTTGCTTTGGAGTGGTGTATGGTTCGTTTACGATGGGAAAACCAGTGAAAAGTGATAAAGTGCCATGTGGAATTTAATGGTAATACCTACTGTTTGTCTAATCTCTCACTTTAAAATAAAAAAAATAGAATTATTATCTTATAATAATGAGATAATACCTGGTTATATACTTAATTTATATTCTTTAAAAATAAAAAATAAAACAAGAAGATTTTAAAATAAAATAATAATCTTATTATCAAACAAGATAATATTTATATAAATATACTTTAAGCAGTCTTAAATAAATAATAATAATATGTACATGAATATAAAAAAGGGCGGGAATTAATCATAGGGCATCAAAAAATTCTTCCGCTTCGCAACAGGAAAAGTGCGCAAAGGGCTGAGCATAGCCAAGTTGGATGGCAATAGAATTATATGAAACTAGCTTCGGCCAGCGGCTACGTTCGCGTGATATCTTTATAAATTATAGCCTATGTTACTCAGTGATAATATAGCAATCTACTGGTGAAAGAATTTCTTAAATCGGTCCAGTAGTTTTTGAGTTTATTCATTACAAACAAACATACAAATCTTTCTCTTTATAATATACGTGTAGATAAACAATAACTACTTCAGAATGCAGGCAGTTATGGACTAAGTATTCCTCCCATTCATTATTAATATTCTAACATAAAATTCTTATTAAAAGGTGAACAACTATACAATTAAATTTTTAAATCATAAAAATATTAAATAGCAATAAAAATTTGATAAAAATGTCTAGTTTACTAGTTAACGATATTTCATATTTCCATACAATAATATTGCCAAATTAATCAAAACAGCGAAATATTTGACAGCTATTTGCGACGTTGTCAACTTTTTGTATGAATGCTCTTATTTACTTTTCCTGTTCAATATCAATCGCCGCGTCTCGTTTCCCTATTCGGTTTTCCTCATTTCTTGCCTGACCTGTCTGTCTATCTGTCTGTTATTGTGCCCGACGATCGTCTATTTCATTTAACATCCAGCCCTTTTTCTTTTCATTATGTTTGGGAACGTTGTAACTCCGTCTGTAAATGCCGATGATTGCAAATAGCACAAAAAAAACAATCAGAGACCCCCACTTTTTTGGATGTAACATCCGCCATATTGATTTTGTTCGTATAATACATAATTAAGTGGTGTGTGACCCGGACCATATAAATAACGAATCGATTGAAACCTCATTCATCTAAATCAGATGAGTAGTTTAGGCGCTATGGTGGCACATCTTATTCATCACCATAATCAGCATATAATGTTCCCACTGCTGGGACACAGGCCTCCTCTAGGTGAGAGGGAGTGGGCTGTAATCCACCACGCAGGCCCAGTGCGGGTTGGTAGATGTCACATGTCTTGGAATTTTTGGTTCTAGGATATGCCGGTTTCCCCACAATGTTTTCCTTCACCGTTTTGAGAGCAGTGGAGATGAAATAATTTACACAAAGTAAAGTGCCTGTCAAGGTTCGAACCTACGAACTACAACTCGTAAGTTGCGGCCATCACTGGCCCACCACTGCTCTCAGTAATTAATATTTTATTATTAATATCTCTCTCGGTGGCACGTACGACTTTGACTTTGACTTTGACTTTGCTAAAAACATAACTCTTGTGGCTTCGCTGTGATTGGGTAATAAGCTCCTACCATACACCCTTCATTTCTGTGTCTTTCAATGAAAGAGTATCAATTTGGTTGTCTGTGTATTAGACGCTTTCATACAACACCTACTTAACATAATTTAACAGCATGCATTCCTCGAAGGGTTAGGCAGACGTGCACCTATATTTAGTACACGCACATTTCGCCAGTTATTTTTAAGGTCCACGTAATTGGGGTTTAAGTCCCTTGTAATTGGAGGACAACCACCGGCCACAAACACAGGCCATCAACCGGGCACAAATTCAGACTTCGAGCTGCTACTGAGAAATTGCAATGCCCAAAACCCAGCGCTTGCGACTACTAGATCAACGAGGTGTAGCGGCAACAACATCGCCACATGGGAACTACGCGTCAAAGACCTGACGTCACACAAAATCCTGACGTCACACAAATCCTACATCGGGAAATTAGAGTTTACCGCACGAACATGAGTGTATGTCTATAACTCGACATCAATCGCCCGCCAGACACAACACCCGTCTGGTCGGAGGATCCTCCCTTTTCTATAGAGGATGAGTGAACTTTACACCTTGTTCCTTATACCTCTAAAGAGGTAGATATTACTTATGTACATAATCATCAATGGAATCTATGTAAACGATTGCATCATAAAAATCTTGCTTTTACGCGCTTCACATACCGCGCTGTTTACCGAACGATATTGACGGCTACAATATTATTATAGCCTGAGTTTTATGGAGATCATCCCAGAGTGGATGGATATAACTGGAATTACTGGAGTAGATATTTGTAACGTACGTAAGTGGGTTTGTAGAGGTACACTGGGTTTATAGGTGAAGTGGTGGTACTATTGGTTCTCGATCCCAACTCGATTTTGTAATTCGAAACAGTGTTTAAGACGCAGATATATGCTAGTGACCTTGAGTGGTTAGCTTGCGCGTTCTGTGCTGAGCACACGCAACGCGTCGTATGTCCAGCCTCGTCCATCAACGAGCGCTGTCCCAAATTAGACGCATTGTTTATTTATTATACGTATACATAAAATAAAAGGTATTTTAATAAAACATACTAAAAGATTAATCATTAAATTATCTTTAAAATTCAGGTTTCAGAAAAATACGCTTAATAGATTTTGCGTGATTCTCAGTTTTTATCTGCGTTAGATAACTTTGCAAATAAATTTAACTATGCAATATAGACATAATCTAAAATATTCCTATATTAAGTTATTAAGAAAATTTAACATATGTTTTTTCCAAATCATTAACACTACTCGTTTAGTTTCAATCGCTCCTATCTTATTTTATTTTTTATTTCTGTTTGTATTTCCCGTGCGTGTCCAAAATATTATATATATATAATATTTATTTTTTCTTTTAGACGTGATCTTCAGTATAAAATCATTTAAAGTCGGTTAACGTCGCCTTAATTAACAAATGACTGATAACCGTGTTTTTACTTGCATACTAAAATATCTACTTCATGTATCAGGAATTAAAACTATTTGCTAATCCATGTAATACTAGCCTATATTGTCCCACGGTAGGGCAAAGGCCTCTTCTCATACAGAGAAGGCACGAGCACTGATCACCACGCGCGCTCAAGACGAGTTGGCGATTTCAGACTTATATTAACTATAACTCCAGGTTTCCTCACGATGTTTTCCTTCACCGATGTTAGTGATGTCCAAGTTAAACTCGGATAGTACATATGAATTTTGAATAAGATTGGTACTTGCCCAGATTGGAACCCACTACATCGTGTATGAGAGACAAGGCCGTAACAACACGGTAAGTATTATAGCTATCTTTGTGTCCCCAACAATATGCCTTCAGTAGTTCATGCGGAAATCAGCAAAAAAGACATGCAATGCACAATGCAGACATCTTCACAAACTATTCGATAGTTAGCGGCCTGATTTGTAAGCAGATTTGTATTTGCTAGAAACATACATGAATGTGAATAAAACGCATTTCCTGTGCGAGTTTCAGCAATATTTGCTAACCTTCAGCAGCTAGCATTATTGTGCCTTCATTAGATACTCATTAAGTAAAGTATTAAATAATGGAAAAGAAGGTCTCAAAGTTCTTCTCCATAGGAACCTACTACGCTTTGGAATGGGCAACTAGCATCATCTGTCTGCCTACCAACTCATTGACAATTCAAAGTGCCTGTAAATGATTTAATTGAAGTGCTTTACGTTTGAATTTTTGAAGTGAAACTTCTTTACGCACGCTTGACTTGGGGAGTAAGCTGGCGAACGCGTGACGTAAGCGTTACGAAAAATGTGATCGGGCAAGGCGAACGGAAGTTGAGTTGGGGATATAAGCAAGAGACAGCAGTGCGCGCGCACATTTTCTTTCTCTCTTCCTCTCATAGCCAAATAAATAATGAATAAAAATAAAAGATCTATGCAAAAATATTAATTTACCAATGAAAACATGAAATAAATTTAAATATTTGTAGAAAATTAATATATGTATATGTACATACATGTATATATTGTACACACACATATATATATATACATGCAGATGGAGCCGAAGAAGTTTCACTTCAGTCGTGTGGTCATAAGCACACTCGTTTTTTTAAAATAAGTATGTGTAATTTCTTTTATTGTACTTTTGTAATTAATATATACATTTATTTACCTACTCAGCTCTCTACCGTTTGAGTATACGAGTATCGCCGCCAAAAATTGTACATTTGAGGAAAAGTTTGTGTCCTTCTCATTTATTAAAAAAAAAACAAGTTAATATTATTTTTTTATGATATGTTTTAAGTGGATTTAAGTATCCTAATTGCGTAATACAACACAATCATAATCTGTTTCGATTTGGAACAGATTGCTAATCTATTGCTTCATAAGTTGGAAAAAAAAATCTTTTCAACAACGTAAAATTATACTTTAAACCATGTTCTAGTTTATAATACCTATTGGTTGAAACAATCTCTTCGTTTCGGCTCACTGCCAAGTTTACGCCAAACAGTTGGAAACACGTAAACTATTCATCTTATTCAAATGTTACACCTTCAGACATTTGTGTTAAGTAAATATTGTTATGTAAATGCACATTTGCATGAAAATAAACAAGAACAAATACAATTTCGAGGAATCAAACTAGATTCGAGTTCAGTTTGTCCCAGCATACATTCTGTCGTTAACAATAACATTAATGTAGTAATCAAGCACATGTTCCTGGTGTTTCTTAAGAAGATTAAACTGTTATAGATTTTCTACAGAATTAAAAAGATCAAAAAACTGTCTCCTGTTATTAGTAATTAGAATTCCTTTGAAAAAATCCATATTACCTCGTGCTTTCAGCCGATTGCAACCCGTTAGGCTTGCCAAACAAAGTATTCATTGTTTATAAAAATATTTATCTGCAGGGTACAAAATAACTCTTCCATATTGGCATAGATACGAGATTACGTGACAGTTTGTTTAAACTCGATAACGATGAGATAGGAATCACACAGAGACAACAGAGTTTCTTAGCTTAGAAGCATTTAAACCAGCAACAAGCTTTATTAAAAACAGCCTATTACTGTCGCACGGCAGGGCAAAGGCCTCTTCTCATACAGAGAAGGCACGAGTATTGATCACCACGCGCGCTCAAGACGTTGCACGTTGGCTATTGCAGACTTATAAGTCCAAGTTTTCTCACTATGTTTCCGTCACCGATGTCAGTGCTACCCAATATAACAGGTACATAATTATGACTTGAAAAAAAAACACATTAGTACTATTTGGCTCAATTTGAACCCAAAATCTCGCGCATGAGAGGCGATTTATTAACCATTGATCGATCACGACATTATCAACGATACAAGCTAGCTAATATCACCAACGATAAAAAGAAAAGTTCCAACACCTCTAAACCTTCTCCAAGAAAAAGTAAACAGTTCCATCTTGGTCCGTTTACCTTCAGTTCCGCCTCATCAGAGCAAGGGGTCGCCACGCTTGACGGGCGCCAGATGAGCTTTCACCGCGCTGGCGACCAGTCGATCATGACGCAACTGTAATAGCCCCGAGATTTAATAGGGAATCGTGCGGTGTTGGGACGAGAAGAAAGGTTTTTGATCGATCGTCGTGACGATATTTTTAAACGTTTTGTAGAGTTTATCTTAAGAGACGTTGAAGAAAAGGTTTGTTACTTAAAATCTTTGGATTGATAAAAAGACCTCTGTTGTACCAATAGCATTTCTGTTTTAACACGTAATTTTTAGGGTTCTGTATCCAAAAGGTGCCAACGGGACCTTAGGCTCCGCTGTCTGTCCATCCCTCCGTCTGACACAGGGCTATGTCTTTTAAACCGTAATACGTGGACACTTGACATTTTCAAAGAGTGTGTAGGTACTAGGAAACGTTAATGGATACCTTCAAATTATAATATCTACCGATTAAACAGAGACTCGGACGATAGTATCTAGATAATAATTTCATCACAATTCACCTGGGCTCGCTGGCTAGTTCGTCAAACTGCCGGTGTGAGTATGACGACTTTCGGTGATACGATGGCTCGAATCCAAGTCTTTAGATTATTCGTAACGAATTCAATGTTCTAGCAGTGTAACATTTTAAAACTTGAGGGGCTAGCACATACTGACGCTGTGTGTACTATACTATAACAAAAAATAAAATAAAGTTAAAAATGAAATGGGGTCAAAAAACGAAAAAATATATATTGTTAAATATGTAGGTACGGCGGTACCTACGGAACCCTCCGTGTTACTTTTATTTATGCAGGATGGATATACTTTTATTTATTTAACAGTCTATGTACACACATATAAACAAAACTGGTAAATAAATTAAAACAAACAGGTTAATTAGGTACTAAAAAGTAGTGCCAATTGAAACAGAAGCTAATCAAGCTTAACGTTTCGAAAGATCATGTTTGTATTTCTTTTTTTAATTAGTACAAGCATTTCCCATAGTTACAAAGCAATCTAGATTTACTTTGCTGGGTATCACATATAGGTATCATATTAAGTTTCTTGGAACTTTCTTAGCGTGTGACTGTGTAGTTGATGTTATTGTTTACGTCGCCCTCGTTGTCTATGTCATCTACACTACTACTGTTACTAAAGTGCTAAGAAATATTACGTAAGTTAATCTGTAGACTTTTCCCAACTATGTTGGGCTCGGCTTCCAGTTTTACTGGTTAAAGTAATTCGATAACTGGAACTAATTCCAACTAAATTGTGCATGTTGCGGATACAATAGGTAAGTTTTAACTGTCGAAATTGTTGGGGTTTTTATTAAATTTTATATCATCATCCTCCTGGCATTTTTTTTTTGGGTCTAGGTATTTGTCGACTACTCATTTATTACTTAATTCCTAGCCAAATCAATCTGCCTTTTCCTAACTATGCTGGGGTCGGTTTCCAGTCTAACCGGATGCAGCTGAATACCAGTACTTTAAATTGAGCGACTGCTATCTGAGCTCCACAACCCAGTTACCAGTACCAACTGCTTAACGTGCTTTCCGAGTCACGGAGTAATCTCGATACCTATGTTATGGATGCTCACCCATCCAAGAACCGACCGCGGCAAGCGCGACTCATACGTGTGCTATTGCAGTATAAATATTTTAAAGAATGGGTAGTGGCTTACTACCTATCTGTTACCCCTCTACACTTTAAACGTTTTACGCGTCAGAAATCTATCTACAAAAAATATACTAAATAATAAAGCTGAAGTTTTTTGTATTTTTTTGTTTGAACGTGATAATCTCTGGAACTCCTGGTCAGATTTAAAAAAATATTTTTGCTTTAGATAGCCCAATTCTTGAGTAGAGTAGTAGTCAGAAAGAACGCTGAACAAAAACGAAGTAGATACTAGCGTGGGCGGGCGAGCTAGCAATAGCGAGGTGTGGTAAAACGACAGAGCCTTTTTTTTGGGTGGGAAATCATCAAATAACTTCTCCCGCTCTGGGCGGAGCGGAAGAGCGTGTCAGACTTCCGCTCCGCCCAGAGCGGAGACCTTACTGACTAAAACCCACTCGTGTTCCTTCGGTTACCCTATTGCCGGGGGCCACGATCTCCCTCTCGGTTTTCATCGCAACCCCGGCAGGCATCGGCCCTAGCGGACCCTGTCAATTCTGCTGACATCTCTTTGAGGCGCGCGTGGAAGACAGAGGTAAGCAGGTGTAACAAAAAAAATAAAAAAAAATTACTTCGGAATTTCGTCGTGGCCGCGAAAAGTTACTTCTTGTTTACCTATCAAAATAACGGTGTCAATAAACCGTTTCATTAGATATTTTATGTAGATAGATATTATTTATTTTTTTTATTTTATAAAACCGCTACGAATGTGTTTTTTTTATTTTTCAGTCTGCACATCTTTTTTAATGAATTCGTCAGATTAAAATGTAAAAAACCCTTTATTCCATAAACTACTAGAATCTAGTAAAAGTAAACACGGGAACAATACATTTTATTTAATTTTCGACTGCCAGTCGGTCATTGATATTTATCGTAAAGCGATACATTAAAATGTTTGCAAAAACCATCTCGTCGTTTATAAGTTATAGTCATATCTAGGCGAGTAGGGCCTAACTTAGTTATGTGTTTTATTTTTCAAAACTTAACCTTGAAAAGCATGTTTCCTCACAAAGTAAATAATTAAGGTTCAAGGTTACCTGGAGGAGATCGCGGAAATCGATAAGGCCGCCCATTGTATATTTTGTAGTGTTTGATTTTTTTTTTTCGAAACAACCGAAAACAACTGAATCAAATGCGTCTGCCAGAAAGAAGTGGTGCAATAGCAATCATTCCTTCTCGTTCCCGTGCGCGCGCGCGGTTTCTACTACTATCCTATCGTAACTCGTTGCAGATCGGCTTACCCGGCAGCTAACAAACCGCGATGTCACGTGACCGAAGTGACATCATGATGAACTTTAGTTTCTAAATAAATTGTATTCACGATAAACGTACGCGCCTACGAGTTATTTTAGCGCAAAGTGTTTTGTTGTTGGGATATTAAGACAACATTTTAATGTATGTCGGCGTTTTGTAATGTTTTGATTTTATGGTGTATCAAATACTTATAGTTTGATTATTCAATGACGATAAAGTGGTTGTGTTCCAAATTTCCGAAGGGAAGCCGGTAGGAATCGAGTTGTTCAGAGTCGTCGCCCCTGGAAGCTAGTAATATTATAAAAACTAGATGAGGTCGTTTAGTCGGTGTTTCCTATCCGACTACTCGAAACAAACTCAGAGGTAACAGTCTCTTTAAAAAAGTAGAGACAGTAATGTCGTGGTTAGATCATGTGAGAACCATACAGATTAGTGTATAGATTTATAGGGTCCTGTGTTAAATGTTACAACAAAGTACTTTGTGACAAATTGCAATTAAATGAAAGAAAATTTAAAAATCATATTAAAGTACACTTTGTAAACAGGCATATTACAAATTAGAGGATTATATCCAAGATAAGAGTGCTTGGAAACATGCTTTTCCTGCTCCATTGGACAATTTAGAATGAAGACAAAATCAAACAGGTTGCTAATTTAATTGTAAAATTTATAATTTTGTGTTATATGACATTGCTTTTACATTCTGTGATTACTTCCTCACACACTGACTTATTAACTTTAAAAAATTAGGAAAATCGTCTACTTTTACAATGTTTGTAAATATGTGAGCACCATGTATCTATCACATAATTAAATTATCTGTCGTTGCTTCATTTTTAATTCTTTTTACATATTGTGGTATAGTAATTTTATTCTAGGTACATCGTCTTCACATATAATTATTTAACTAATGTACGTACTTATACAAACTATTGTAAAACATTTTAAAAGAGTAACGGTGAACTTTCTTGCCCATTCTTCTCCATACGAAAACTACCTTTTGGAAGGGGCGACTAGAATCAATTTCATTATTTTGTAAATTTTGACGTTCAAAAGTGCCATACATGGGCCTATTTGAAATAAATTATTTGACTTTGACTTTGACGGTCTTTTGAGGAGAGAACCACACAGGTTTGATTGGACTTGGCCATTCAGTGTACGGATATTAACATAAAGAGATCAATGCACTTTTACTCATCATGACCAACCGCGCAACCGCATTCATGACCTATGCAAGTCATTTAAGGTTGTTGGGGTAAGACCGTGCGAATCAAATTCGGCTCCATGTTGTCCGCATTAAAACATATTGCCAAATAATTCGGGAATTTGATTCGTACGGTCTTACCCCAACACACTCCATAAATGTTTTCTAATATTCTTATCACAGTTCAAGTCTTTAGGCTATCCGAGATGACGTCACAGGCTCATTATCTCTGTTTTTAAATTCCAGTGCTGCACTATGCGCGAGAGTCTCCGTCGGCTCGCGTCCGACGACGGTGACGGTATGGAGCGGCGCGGACGAAGTGGGAGCCGCCGAGTGCGTGTGGAGCTGATGCTGGGCGAGCACGTCACTGTGGACGTAGATGTAAGTAAAAAATTGTGTGTAGTATACCTGGTGTCCTTAGACGCTGCGCAGAGCAAGTCAGACGCAACCCTTTGGTCCCACACTCATTGTGACCACCCTTAACCCCTTGGCCACGAGCTACATGCTCAAGAGACACGCTTCTTTCGATAGCAATTGCGGAGAAAACAAATAAAATATTTTTTTTAGAGGATGGCTTGAGTCACCGCGGTGCGACGGCGACAGTCGGAAATATGTCAATACTCAATTCTTTATTGCATTCCATATGTAGTACAAGAAATTAAAAGATCAATATGGATCAATATGTCGGGCACAGCAAAATTAGAAAAGAGGAAGAGAGGTAAGCAGCAATTCAAACAATTCAATATTATTATTGTCGTTTGACGCAAGCTGCATCGCTTGAGTTCGTGTTCGGCCTTAGTGGAGATACCGTCAGGTTGCTATGTTCACCTGAAGGTAGGGCGAGGTCAGTTTGAGTCCGGAAGGCAGTAAATCGGATGATGCAGCGCAATTTAGGTGAGCTATGTCCGGCAGTACTGCGTTTGGCTGAGTTCAGCTCGATCTTGGCAGGTAGGTCAAAATAAAAACGTGTTTATTACATGACATTAAAAGACTTCGCATGTTCCAAAATTAAATGTAATGTTTAAATGTACCTATATTTAATATGTATTGTATGATCTTCAGCTGCGTTTGCGCAGATTATGATGTGTATAAAATCCGTCAAAATTAACACAAGCCTTGATTCTTTGAAGTGTTGAAGTAGTGAATTACGAAGCGCAAGTCTTACGGATATTTTACTGCAACTCGTAAAACGCAGATGGAGTTTATGTGTTTCATACAATTTGCAATTTGCAATGTGTTGCAGCAAATTGTTCTAAATTGGATGATGGAGCCAAACTGGATGCGTAGGAGACTTCTTGAGGCGTTTTCGGTGTGTAATTTTATGTCTTGACCGTGGTAATATGGTAGTGTGGATGCCTTTTGAAATAGAAGTGACATTTCGAGACGTATCGCCATTATATGCCTACCAGAAAGACACAGCGTTAGATTTGAAGATGCTGTCTATGATTTTCTTCTAGGAGCATAAATATTAAAAAAACATACCTGTTTCTCTATGGATTTATGTTGTTACCTCTCACCTCCTGCAGGGGTCGCTGTCATTAGTTCCGGCGACCGGCCATTGGGGTTCTCATAGCGTTTATGATTTTTGTCGTGATAGGAGCAAAAGTTTTCTCAAGTTAAGAAAACTGACAAAAATCTTAAAAGATAGAAATATTGCATTGTTTTTCGTTTTAATAATAGTGTTCAACACGAATAATATAGATATATTCAGTGTTTTTAGTGCAGTGTTGTGTACTTGACAGCGAGACGGTAAGTACCTTCCATTATGAACTCTGAGGATCCTGTACCTGAACCTGTAGCTAAAATCGCTGCTCCGGATGGAGGGCGAAGAGCCGAGAGCTCAAGCTCATCGCAAACCAGTTCCTCGTCTTCGGAAGACGAGGAAGGATTTGCCTCGCCATTAAAGATCTAAGCGGCACAGGTACAAACAGGTCGGAACCTGTTCGGATCCTCGTATGGATACTCTCATTAACCAAGTAACATACTTATCAAACTGTGTAGCTGAAATGCCGCAAATTTTCACGGCAATTAGTGCGAGTAATAATAATAAAGAAAATAATGGCGGCCTTTACGACTCCGTAAATTCAACGAATTGTAACCAATTTTTAAATAAACCGCCCATTAATAATAATATGTGTTTGGGGGATTTGAAAATAAGTTTTGACGAATCTAAGATTGTACCAGTAGCCGATTCCGCAAAAATAGCAGAGTTAAATAATCTTCAACAATTTAATTCACAGGCCTGGAAAGGTATTCGGTATAAGAAGGACTTGCAAGCACTTATAGCAACACCAGGTTTTATAGGGTTAAAATTAAATGAGGAACTGTGTCATCTTAATAAAGGTACTGATTACTTGGCTAGTACGGAACAATTGTTAGCGGGATTATCAAATGCTGTTTTGGAAAATAGGCAACTCTTGAAACATGGTCTACAGGAGGTTGTTAATTGGGCTGCTAGTTCTGACACAGAGCTCAATGCAAATACTCTATATAATAAGTTATCGAAAAATTTGGTCCAACATCTCCTTCATACAAAAATATGGAATCCTGTATGCAAGTCATATGTGGCAAGCGAGCAGAGTGTATTGAAGTTAGACGTGACCGCATTCTAAAAGAAGTTAGTAACATCAATCTTAAATTAGCGTTACAAAATATTCCACCTAGTGCAGAACATCTCTTCAACAGAGAAGCGCTCATCCCTCTGGTGGATTCTTTAGGAGGCTCCCAAGTATGGCTAAACATCCCAAGTTATTTAAAAGACAAAAAGAAATTCACTAATAACAATCAAGTAAACAATAAAAATTTCAAGCCATCTTATAAAACAAACTCTAATAAGAAAAATAAGTATAATAACTCGGACAAA
Source organism: Omphaloscelis lunosa (assembly GCA_916610215.1). Classification (NCBI taxonomy): domain Eukaryota; kingdom Metazoa; phylum Arthropoda; class Insecta; order Lepidoptera; family Noctuidae; genus Omphaloscelis; species Omphaloscelis lunosa. The sequence continues at coordinate 1,532,549 of OU744262.1, read as the reverse complement.
AAACCAAAGAATAATTATAAAAAACATTCCTTTCGCCGTACAGACTCCCGAGACACCTCCAATATTAAAGATAAGTGACAATCAAAGCAGGGTGTTCAAAGGCGGTTGCCTAAAATTTCATGTTCAAGCATGGAAACAATTGGGAGCCAGTCAGTATATTCAAAAAATAATAGCAAAGAGTCACATACCATTTTTAACAAAACCTCCTTTGCATTACCCGTACAAAAGAATATCAAACAAGTCTGCAACAAGAGCATCAAAGGAAATGACAGAAGTAGTAGAACAGTTAAAAGTAGCAGGCATATTAGAAAAATCTAAAAACATGACACCGGGCTTTCACTCCAAAATGTTTTTAGTTAAAAAACCAGATGGGGGGATACGCCCCATTTTCAATTTAAAGAGTCTAAATTTACATGTCTCGACTCGGCATTTCCAGTTAAATTCTCGTCTGGATGTAATTCAGTTCCTACAAGACAGGGACTGGATGACAAAAATCGACCAAGCATACTTTCACTTGAGCATAAAGAAAACCCACAGGCGTTTTCTGCGCATAATTTATGGAGGCGAAATATTGCAGTTAACGGCCTTGCCTTTCGGTCTCTCATCAGCTCCTCACTCTTTCGCATCGGTGACCAATTGCATTGCGGAAATCCTTCGGAGACAAGGCATAAGAATTATAGTTTATTTAGACGATTTTTTAATAGCCAGTCAAAATCAAACACAACTCCTAGAACACACCAAAGTAACTGTGGATACTCTGGTAAAGTAGGGTTGGCATGTCAACTTTCAAAAATCACTTCTCACCCCAACTCAGGAAATAGAATATTTGGGCATAGCATGGAACACAAAAACAAAACTAATTTCTCTTCCTGTAAAAAAAGTACAAAAAATAAAAGAATTAGCAGCAAGCCTATTACAAAAGAAAGAGTCTTGTCTCCGACAAACACAAAAATTGCTGGGTGTGCTAAATTTCGCGAACTTAGCAACTCCAAACGGACGCCTTCATTGTCGCCGTACTCAGATTTTTCTAAAATCATTCAGAGGATGCAGAACAAGGCAAAAGAGGGAGTTGCCACCTCTAGTGACTCGAGAGTTACAATGGTGGGTAAAAAACGTAGGCAAAAGTGCAAGAACAATGCACAACCCCAAGATAACCCACTTTCTCACCACAGACGCGGCGGACGCGGGCTGGGAAGCACACCTGAACAACATCATGTTGTCAGGCAAATGGAATCGCCGCTAACAAAAATGGCATTCCAATGTGAAGGAGATGTTTGCAGTGTATGCAGCCTTAGTGAGACAAGGTGCATACATGAAGGATGCACATGTTTTAGTGCACTCCGACAATCGGACCCTCATAGCTTACATAAGGAACGAGGGGCGCACCCGGTCCTTAGCCCTGTTAGGCTTAACAAACAAACTCCTTCACCTAACCGAGCAGCACAATATAACGCTGTCGGCATCATACCTCCCGGGGAGGTTAAACGGGATTGCGGACCGCCTCTCGAGAGGAAAACCTGTTCCCGAATGGCAACTACAATCCCAAGCCAAGAACGTCATAATCAAAAAATGGGGCGTTCCAGACGTAGACTTGTTCGCGTCAAAAGAAACCGCAGTTGTCCCACGATACGTAACTTGGGACTCATAAGGTGGGTCAGCAATTTTTTGCGACGCCTTCAGTCGAGATTGGGACTTTCAGTTGGGCTGGGTGTTTCCCCCCCCCAACCTGATCCCTCGGGTGCTGGATCATCTAAACAGGGCCAAAGGAACATACATAGTAATAGCACCACAGTGGGATCAGTGCTTTTGGCTGACCGATCTACAAGCCAGGTCATTATCATATCCAGTACCGATAACAGACCTACAGAAGAACCTTTTAGATCGATCGACGGGGTCCTGTCCCCCGCAAGTGAACAAGTTGCTTCTCCAGGCTTGGAAAATTGGGGGTGGTCAGACCAGGTAGCTAACTGGAGTAGGGATGAAATTAAGTTATTGAATAATAGCTGGCGCCAAAGCACTCTAAATACTTACAAAGCCCCTATAAAAAGGTGGCTATTGTTTTGTGCCATAAATAATATTAATCACAAAAACCCAGATGGCAAAGGTGTTGCAAGATTTTTAGCAGATCTGCATTTAAAAAGAAATTTTTCAGTTAACACAATTTTATTACATAAATCGGCTATTCCACCTTTGGTGCTTCAAATGCAGAAAATCTTTCAAAAAATTTCTTTGGACAACAAGTTTTAAAAGCAATAGCATTAGCAAAACCTCAACCTTCAAAATCCCCTATTTTTGACACAAAATTGTTATTCAATTGGTTGAAGTCAGTTCCAAGTAAAAATTCACTTTTTGATATTTCAAGAAGAACTGCAATTATTTTACTGTTAGCATCAGGCAGAAGAATACACGATCTTACCTTACTGGACATATCTCAAAACAATTTAATAGAAGAAGAAGATTTTTTTTTATTATGGCCCAAATTTGGTTCAAAAACAGACTCAAATAGATATAGACAGTCTGGATGGTCTTTATTAAAGCACCCAGATGCTAATATATATTATGTCCTTTGAGACATATAAAACAATTGACTCAAATTACTCAAAATAGACGTCTTAGTAGTAACGTGACTAGTCTACTTATTTGTTTCAATTAAAGGCGAAGTAAAACCAGCTACGAGAACTATTATAGCAGGTTGGATTAAATCTATATTTAAAGATTTAAATCTAGAAGCTACTCCAGGAAGCATCAGAGCTGCTGTAGCATCCAAGGGGTGGTGGGAGAATGTACCTGTGGATGAGATATTAGCTAGAGGAAACTGGAGGAGCGATAAGACCTTCAGGAAGTTTTACTGTAGAGAAATTATTAAAAACTCAAATAATGAAGAGGAAGATTTGTTGCGATTAAACTTCTTTGGATTTTAATAGAAATAAATAGGTTTTATGTGCCAAAGTTAATAATTTAAGTTTTGAAGTGCCAAATTGTTTGTTGTGATTCTAAATGATTATATTTAGTAGTAATATTATTTCACTGATTAGGGTAATTGATAATAAATGATAATGTTTAATTAGAAATGAATTTCTTTGATTCTTTAAACACATTTATTCATTTCACATAGCGTTTATAGTTACCTTCACCAGCAGATATCAAACAAGTCTTCAAATCTAACGCTGTGTCTTTCTGGTAGGCATATAATAGGACTGTTTTACACTAAATAAAACAGTCATTATGTGCCGAAAGAAAGACACAGCGTTAGAGCAAGGGCCTTGCTGGTGAGTGAAGACACTATGAGAACCCCAATGGCCGGTCGCCGGAACTAATGACAGCGACCCCTGCAGGAGGTGAGAGGTAACAACATAAATCCATAGAGAAACAGGTATGTTTTTTAATATTTATGCTCCTAGAAGAAAATCATAGACAGCATCTTCAAATCTAACGCTGTGTCTTTCTTTCGGCACATCATGACTGTTTTATTTAGTGTAAAACAGTCCTATTATCGACGTAACCCAGGCACTCTAAAGACAATTCCCACGCAAGCTCCGCCCCCATGCACCCCGCCATTCCTGCGATATGTGCAAAACGAGTTGAATATCGCGTTCGTTCGCTCTTTGATCGTGTTCGAGCACGGAACTAAATTGCATAAGTCTCAATTCTTATTGATTTAGAGAAAAATATCTTGTGGTTGGATAATACATTATATTTTCTTACTGTGAATACTTATTTTAGACATAAAATCCGAGTAATCTTGATTTTATTCAAATAATCTTTAAAAAAGAATTTTGACTGTTTCAGAATATTAATGCAAATTAACGTATCTACAATTTAGGGAGCCTCCTCTTTAATGAGACGTTACATTAGTAGTGTCCTCGAAGTAACAAGTTACTGAATTTGGTCTTCAGGATCACCACAGACTACCTGCAGTATTCTCTCTTTCTCCCTTTAATCCATCCAAAGGTTGTCTTCAAAAGATCAATTTTACTGACAAATTCAACATTTATTTATTACCTTCTCTGTTGGTCGTTCGTCATCCTTCTCAAATCCATCCTAAGATGAACCGTCTTCAATCTTCATCATTCAATTAGTTAGACCGACATCCATCTCAATCACCAAATAACAGATAACCTTCCTTGCACAAACTATTAAATTTACTTTTAGTACATTCAATTGAACACCGAATGAATGAAATAGTCCAGTGTTGATACTGTATTTAAATGTAAATACAGTGACAGAACGCAGCCGGTGTGGATTGTTTAGTTTGAACACTTTGTTAATATGTGGGTGATGGTAGATGAATGGTTTTAACATACAACAAACATCCTTGTTTCTGTTGAATGGTATTTGATGTACAGTGTGTACACTTGGAGAGCAGTGGTGGCCCAGTGATATCAACTTTTCGTTTGTTCAGACCCAGGCAGGCATTTTACTTTTTGTATTTAATTTCATCACCACTGCTCTCAAAACGGCGAAGAAAAACATCGTGAGGAAACCGGCATGTTCTAGAACCAAAAATATCGAAGACATAATGTGACATCCACCAACTGGGGCCGCGTGGTTTATAATGGCCCAGTCGCTCTCACAGAGAGACCTGTGTCCCTGCAGTAGGAACAGTATAGGTTGATTATGCATGTGGTGTACAGGGTGGCAGGCAGGAAAAATTTTCAACTCCCCTGTATTGAAATTTATCGCCGGTTATTTAAAAAAAAAAACTGTTGTTTCTTAGAAAAGTGCAATACCCACGCGGTCAAAATGTATGGGGCCGCAGATTTTTTTTTCAATAAGCGACGAAAAATTCCAACGCACGGGTTCAGAATTATCTGCTGGGGTTGCAGAGAAGTCCAAAAGGGAGATTGTGGCCCCTGGCAACATGGCAACTGAAGGAACACAGGTGGGTTTTAGTCAGTAATAGTCTGACACGCCCTCCCGCTCCGACCAGAGCGGGAGAAGTTATTTGATAATCATGTACTGAATCCATGATAACAGTTTTCGCGTCGACATCCCTGCCACCCTGTATACATACCTACTGTGTAGTTTCCTTATTATTTCATTGTCCCTCGCGAGAATCTCTTCATCATCATGTTCCTGCTCTCATCCTAATTTATGCGGTGTCGGCGTACCAGTACCCTAATTGCGTAATACAACACAATCTGTTTCGATTTGAAACAGATATCTAATCCATTGCTTTATAAGTATGAAAAAAAATCCACTCAACAACGTAAATAACGCAATGAATGTTGTTGAACGGTCAAAATGAAACAAATTCGGCATAATTATTTACCCAATTAGGGTACAGGTCTTTTTCTTCCATACTTCTTTATTACTCGTCATCCCTGTAGTCACCCCCTTTCACCCCCAGTGATATAATTTTCCACACATTCCATCCTCGTTTCTTTCTTCCTCTACTCAAATTCCGGGAATCAAACCCAAGATCTCATGATCGGCCGTAGTGCTTGCGACCACTAGGCCGGTATAATATTGCTTCTATTACTGTGATGAGCAGAATTGACACCTCTTCTCTTCTAAAACGCATTTATAAAAATAAAATGAAAAATTATGTGTTGCTCCTTTGCCGTATTATTGTCCTTTTAGTTCAAAACAAACAAAACCTACATAATTAACAATTTTATCTAAAAACGTGATAAAATGAACGAGAGGTTAATAAATAATGCATCAGAGCAGGTTACCGACATGCGTTCACTACAGTTACTTATCCCTATGTATGAAGGACGTGTGCGGAATGAAAGTTGGAAATACGGCAATTTACGGACAGTTTAATTTATATATATATATACTAGCTTTTTCCCGCGGCTTCGCCTGCATGGATGTAAAAACATATCCCACGGGAACGTACTGCGGGGCAGTACCGGGATTACATACCTAATACTCCAGGAAAAGGTTATTGACTCCTACCGCTACGCTCCAACCAGTGCTGTCTTTACCATAAGGGCACAGGGGGCCCGACCTCACAGGGGCCAGGGAGCCCGATACAATGCTTGCACTCAAGAGCGGTTTTTCTTCTATTTTTAGGTAGATACCGACGCCTTAGAGTGAAAACCTTGTAAGTGTAAAAGAAGTAACTTTTCAGGAGGAAGAAAAAACTGCGTGCTGTAAATTTTTGTACGGCGTCTTTTATGTTCGCAGTTCTGGATATAAGAGCGGGTTAAATTTCCATATTAATTAATAAAAAACAATAATTACAAATTTAATAGTTCCGTTAAGATTTCTAAATTGAAATATTAATCGGGGACCAGATAAGATTTTTAAACTTTTCCTTTACTTTCCTGACAAACGTTTTAGTTTTCTTTCTCAGTTATAATAATCGATTCTGACCACTTGACAAAAAAGTGCAAAGAATTTGTAGAAATTATTAATGCTTATGAGCTCAAATCAGAATGTTTTCATCAAATAAATCGGCTGATCTCAACCTTACAAAGCCCAAGAAATTAGAAGAAACTTTTCCAAATGTTGAAATTGCTGCAAGAATGAACGACATAATTACAAGAACGACTAACTAATTTGACAATTATGTGCATAGACTGTGATATCCTTAAAATAATAGACTGAGAAAGTGAGGATACAATAGAAGATTTTGCAGAACAGAAATCCCGAAAGAAACCATTATCGTAAATTCGAAACGAACTCAAACCTGCAGCATTTTATTTAACAACGAACCTGAATTTCTTAATATTTGATTTGTAACAACTACCCATAGTAAATATGAAATCATTACAGATTTTTTTTCCATTCTTTTTTTTTACTTTCCAAGAAGGCCCCAAATTCTTGTGTGCCCAGGGGCCCCGGCTTGCCCGAAGACGGCCTTGGCTCTAACCATAATTATTTTGTTACGCGTAATTTTGAATGTCTTTCATTTAAATGATATGATGTCAAGGCATATTTTAATCTAAATGAAAAATATATAATATAAAAATATATAAATACAATAATCTAAATAACATGTTTTATTGGATAAGGATTAATATGATAATAATGGATTTTTTATCTAGTTCTGAAAGATAATAATGTTTACTGTGGGTCATCCTTAGAAGATAGACATATGCCATCGCGGACTTTTTCGTTGAACTTTTTAAGATGAACAATACTGTAGAAAGAAAGAAAGAAAAAGTATTTATTGGGACTCGCACAGGACATTACAAATTAAACTAAAACACACTCATTAAAACATTATAAAAAATTAAAAAAAAAAGAAATAACAGAAAGTCCTATACGAGGCCAAAAGGCTCCTATCTCAGCATTTGTTGCGACATTTCTGTAGAACATAAAATGTATATTCTACTTTTACGATTTCCGCGGCGCATGCCAATAAAATTTCTATCGCCATGATTTTTTCCGATATCAACAATAATCAATAAATAAAAAATAAAACAATTGGCTAAAATTTGACATTTCAGCCAATTTACACAAAACCTCTAACGAATTATACACCTTCCGCATGAATCACTATGTCCATTGGTGAAAACCGTTTGAAAATCCGTTCAGTAGTTTTTAAGTTTATCGCGTTCAGATAGACACGGCGGGATACTTTGTTTTATAATAAGGATATAGTAAGTACTTTTAAATTTAGGTAGAAAGTTAAACAGGTATGGGATAATTTCCCAGTGGCTCATATCTTTACCGAAAATTGCGGTAATAGGTACCCACTTGTTTACTTGTTCCTCTCTAAGAGAGAAGGCCTTTGTCCCAGCGGGAACATTATAGGGTGATTATGAGGTTCATACTTAATTAATTTTCATTCGCACTTGAATTTCGGTTTTGAACGGCACTTTAAAATTAGCAAGCTCAACTGAACAGTTGAGCTTGCTAATTTTAAAGTATGCCGTCAGAAATCATCGCCAATTTAATGTTGTTGTAGAACTATTACAACAACATTAAATTGGCGATGATTTCTGCTCGATCTATCAAATACGGAATATCGTCTGATAGGGCACTACTTCCAATTACTGTATTAATAAGTACCTACTTAAATTATCCGTATATTCAAATCACAACGGTCTTTTTTGGCAATTGTATCAAATGGCTTGAACTCGGCAAATTGACATAGACTGTCAATTATTTGATAAATATAATTGATACTAAAATTAAAACTATTTTAATTTTGTCCCAAGCACTGATCAGAACCATCTCCTCTTTCCAGCGTAAAGCCCGTGGAGCTGACCTCCTGGACCAGATCTGCGAGTCGCTCGACCTGCTGGAGAAGGACTACTTCGGTCTGCTGTACACGCAGCGCGGAGACCCCAGGGTCTGGGTCGACCTGAACAGGAGACTATCCAAGACTTTTAGAAGTAAGTACTGGCTGGCACCGTTTTCTATACAACACCTGCCTCGTTGGTTAGGTGATCGTAGGTGTGACTGCTAAGCGCTGGGTTCTATGACTTGTGCTGATCGATGCGTCATGTGCGTGAACGGGCGCCATCAGTAGAGATTGATCATCTCTTAGCTGACACGGCTTATTTCTTTTTTCAATTTTTTTTTTCTTTTTATTACGGATTTTTTTAACGAGCGTGCGTCTCTCTAGATCGTTCTCACAACGTATAATTTCCAACCAATATTTTGTAAGAATAATTTGATTCAAAAGAGTCCATGGAGTTTTTTGCTCATTCTTCCCTATAGGAACCTACTGTAGCGGTTACACCGCCACATATGAGCTACGCATCAGAAAGACATGACGTCACACAAATCCTGCATCGCGCAATTAGAGTTTTCATATATTAAGTTCATATATAGTTAACATTCATCATACTTTCCAATTTTTTAATGCAAGATCACGTATTTGAACGTGTAGAATGAATTAAAACAATAATCTTATTTTCGTCAAAAATGTCACATTCGCGGTATTGGATGCCGAGCGACGTTGGGCAGCTTCCTGCCAGGCACGACACCCGTCTAGTCGGAAGATCCTCCCTTTTCTATGGTGGATGAGTGAACTTTACACCCTGTTCCTCATATCCCTAAATTTGCTAAGATTTGGAATGGGCAACTAGCTTCATCTTTCTGACTGCCCTGCCCCTTGACAATTCAAAAGTGGACTTAAAAATTATTGGGCGAATGTGCTAAGTACCATAAATTCCGTCTTTACCTACTCCTTCGCAGAATACAGATGAAATCATGTGTACGCCTTAACGCCACCTTATCTCATTTTTGGGAAGATATAATGCGAAGATCAATAACACTGAAATTCCTTTTCTTTTTCAGATGAGCCTTGGGACGTACGTTTAGCAGTAAAGTTCTACCCTCCGGAGCCGAGTGAACTGAATGATGACGTGACTCGGTACCAGATAGCACTCGCCCTTAGAAGAGACCTCATGGAAGGTATGACATGACTTGAATTTTCAATAAAAGTATTTCAACGATTCTATGAAACTGATAGATAAAATACAGATGCTTGTTGAATATCGCTTTAGCTTCAACTTAAACGCCTTTTCCTTTGTATAACATAAATCAACAGCAATAATAATAATTAGCAATGCCTTTATTGGCCGGCTGGAGTGAATACTGACGAGGAACGGAGCTCCCACCTCATTCTTGCCTTAATTGGCCGGTTTGAGTGGAGATTCGCAAGAGCAAATGTGCTCGGAGGAGCACTTACTGGAATACTTCCTGTCTTCCAGTAAGTGCTCGTAGGGATCTTGACCATCTTCCGGGCTCTGGGATTGTTCTGAAAGCCGTGGAATACCTCTCCACTCCTCAAGCACCTCAAGACATGTTGCCCCCTAGTCGCTACGTCACTATGTGCTAGCCACAGTTTTTCGGGGGCCCATTATTGAGTGTGCAAGTCACCCCCTGCCATCTTATCCGTGTATATTACATATCATTGGTCAGGCAGGGGTCATAGTCCTACCATAGTTCTTGATAACCAATCCACTATAGCCAACCAAACGCATAGTCCAATTTTTTGTTCCCATGTACTGCAATAGTCCTACATCAACCGGGGATTGTCCTTTTGTGCACTTGCACAGTGCGTACGGGGATAATCGTCGGTTGATGCCTCATTTCATTTAAATTTGTCCAAGGGGCCTCTGCGAGTTGGCTTCGGCCCCTCATACGCCTTCCAAAAGACCGGGACCCCATGGTCCCGAGATATGTAAACACAATAATAATAATAATTAGCAAAAGCAATTCAAAATCAACTAACAAAATTCAATTATGTTACATGGACAAACTGTGATAATGATCAATGGAAATCGATTAAATATTCTGATGGGTAACTTGCGTATTTAACGACAACTAATTATAAAAAAAAAAACTAAATTAAACCATAATATTCCATCAACTTCCAGGTCGCCTCACATGCTCTCAGATAACCTACGCCCTCCTCTCCTCATATGTACTCCAGGCTGAACTGGGGGACTTCGAAGAATCTCACGACATCAACACCGCCCTGCATCAGCACAGAGCAGTTCCAGTCAACGTCATCACAGCAGAACTAGAAGCCAACATTGACGAGCTGTACCGGAAACACAAGTGAGTTTAAAATGATGTTGTCTATTTACATGTCTGGAGAGATGAAATGGCCGTGGTTCTGCAGTTTAGCGTTAGAGCGCGTGGGACACCTTAGCTTTGCAAAAGGATGATGGACGCTAAAGAAGGGGTGAAAAGGAGCATAGAGATGCCGAAACTTCTCTTCCAACCCGAAGCAAACGCACCGCTAAATGACCTGCGGTTAGCGTAGAAGCATATAAAACTGTGGTGAAGACTGCGGACTCTTCAAGTTGGCCGCCCGAATAGCCTTTACCTTTACCAACGAAGGAATGAATGATAGAAGCTGAAGAATCTGTATTTTTTTCCTGTTTCAGAGGCCAGACCCCAGCAGAAGCGGAGCTGAACTATCTAGAGACAGCCAAGCGTCTGTCTCTATACGGCGCAGAGCTGCACGCTGCCACCGACTGCCAGGAGGTGCCCATCGCACTGGGCGTCTGCCACAGCGGGGTCGCTGTGTACAGGGACGGGTGAGATACATTCATTATATTTCACCTGAAAACCGTGGACAAAAGCTGAGCCACAAATTTATCTAAGTACACCAATACCAACATTGCGAACACACGGATCTCCCATATTTTGTCGTTACAAAAAAACCGACTCGAAAGGGGATTAGAGGTTTTATTTTCGCTCTCTTGTCACCGGGATTCCCATACCAATAGTTTGGACCTCCTAACCTAGCAGTTTCGAGATGCTATACTCCCAAAATTGCTTTGATTCCCCCTGCCCTTTTCTTCCTCTGTCCAGCATCTTTATATTAAGTACTTTTAAAAATTGTTTTTACCACTCTTATCCATTAACTCCAGGCTGTTGATGAACCGCTTCCCCTGGGCAAAGATCACGAAGATCTGCTACAACAAGAGGCTGTTCACGTTGAGACTGAGGGCCGGAGAGTTCGATGAGTACGAAACGATCCTGAGCTTCAAGCTTTCTGCCACCAGCGCCTGCAAGAAGCTGTGGCGCTGCAGCGTCGAGCATCACATGTTCTTCAGGTAATTAAAGTATAGAACTATCAGACTATACCTGTAGTACAGCAGGGCATTGTCTCTTAATTTTGGTAGAAGGAACGGGCTGTGATTACGTCGCTTGCTTAAAGTTATGGCGAATGTCCAGGTTTTCTTATAGTGGAGGAAAGTCCAAGATATCTAAGATCAACTTGAATCATAAAATAACAGCATCATTGCCACTACCCTGTTTCTGTGTCACAAAACCTGATGGTTAAAATGTAGGTAAAAAACTTGCGAACCATTTATAAGCGTCAGCTCAACTTACCAATGTTTCTGGGCTTAACTTTTCATCACAGCACGAGTTAGTCCCATAATGGTGTGGCATAGCAAAAGTATAGGTATACTTTACCTATATATCATATAATATTTTGAAGTGTATGTTTTCAGACGAGAATGTCCAGTGCCAGTAGAGCGTATCCCGGGCTTCGGGCGCCTGGGCTCGCGGCGCCTGTCGTGTCGCCGCACGCTGCGCCAGCTGCGGGCGGCGCGCGGCCACACCCCCACCGCCGCCTGACAGCGCCATCTGTGAAGCTACGCGACAACTACACAGGCTAACACATCGTCTTGTAGCGATGTCTCTGAGGACACATAAGAACTACATAATGAATACATCCCATGCTGATTTCGGCAACGGTGACTAGTTTTGTTTCCGACCACTAACACTGATTGCCCATCGCACCGTGAATACCGTCAATGAGAACGAGATGACCGACGCCGAAGTAGCGACAGTACATTCGCTATGTCGCTACCCCGTTCACGGAGCGGTGGATAAACAGTGTATTTAAGTTACGGGTTTGTGTTCGTATGGGGCTAACGTAACCTATCTTGAGTGTAAAGGTACGTGTACAGTCCGGACACATTAGAATGCCATTGTGGTAATGGTATTGTAAGTTGGAAGGTAGTTTACTCTTCAGGTGATCTCGTCTGCTGTCAAGATCTCTCTTCCGTTGGTCTTTAAAGTCGTAAAAAATTTGTAAATCACATAAACAAGCAGTAAACCAACGATTGGTGCCACTATAGCTCTGATATCACTGAATTCTAAGACCTGAATTCCTCTTACGCTGATGTCGGTTGTGTACGGTCGGTTGCGTACGCAATGTACGTACGTACGCGCCGCTGACGTCAGCGTCGCAGTGGGGTTCTAATAGAACACAATGAATATTCGTACGCGCGACCGACGTTCGCGACCGACATCAGCGTAAGAGAATTTGAGGCCTCAATAACGCAAATAGAGAATGACAAACCATCCGCATACTATATGAAGAATTTACTGCTATGTTCTGCATACTAGTACGAGTATGTAGAATAGAGCTTAACAGAAGTCTCTAACCGTTCGACCGCGAACGGCCGGAAAAGATCAATACTATTCTATTATTTTTTTTTAGACATATTGCAAGCAAAGCCGATGTTGACCATTCTGCCAATGTGTAAAATGAGTTGGAAAAGTCGGGAACGGATCAACTACCTACCAAGTTGACAAAATATTATTCACTGTCAAAAGGAAAAACAATAGTTGTAGATAAATTAAAAAGTTGTGGTTACCTATTGATCAAATACCATAGTCTGCTTTAACATTGATTGGATCATTAGCACCAAGCAAGGCATCAGCGTTATGGGTTGCAGGTTCATATCTCGCGCGATCCAATTTTTTATAATACCCACAATTCCAACATTTTGTTCGTGGATTCAGAGTTTATGCACATCAGGATCACTCACGCCTTCTTCCCATGGGGGTAGGCAGAAACTACAGAACGCCACCTGCTACGATCCTTACATACTGCTTTTGCTTTGTTTACGTTCATACATCTGGTCATACACGCACGCCGGATGCGAGTACTCCGCACCTGACCTTCCTGAAGAACATCACCAATCACTACATGTCCTTCTAGGGCGTCTTGCCGGCGTTCTATTAACTCAATTTATTAATTTTTAATAAGTGCCATTATAACTATCACAATAAATCAACTGTAAATAATTATTATTCATTGCCTATAAGTAACAGCTGAAGTCGAGATTATGGCGCTGTCATTATTTATTATACTCGCTATAATTTAGGTAATACGTAAGTACTATATTAATGTAGTTAGAATTTTACACAAGGTCAAAGTAAATAAGCTAGCAAAACTCCGCAGACGATGGAAAAAAGAAAAAAACCGGCCAAGTGCGTGTCGGACCACGCACAATGAAGGGTTCCGTAATACCCCAAAAACAAACTAAGCGTCGCAGTTGAAAAACATAATAATATGTTCTCCCATACGTCGATATACGTCATAGTCATTCCTCCAACTGCAAATATTTTTTCATGTGATAAAACTACATTTTAACGATTTTCGGGTTTTTTCTTTACTTGTGCTGTGAGACATTGCTTTTCTGAAGGCCCTATAGGTTTTGATTTATTTGCGGGTATAGCAGTAAAATATATCACATAAATGGCCGTATTTTACTTTATTGCGATGACAGAGAAGTTTTATTTTGTAGAGCTCTAAGGAACCTTAAACCTACGGATTTGATAGTTTGAACTTGATACCTCCACGCGTACCTGAGAAAACGGGTTTTAACAGACTGACAAAACACAGTTACAAAGTTAAATTTGTTCTTGGGATAAATTAATATCCCAACTACGGAACCTTTCATTATGCGTGGTCCGACACGCACTTGTTTCTTCTTTTATCCTGTTTATATATGAATACCCATCACATCTGCAGTTTCGCTAAGTAATTTAAGCAATATATAGAACTGTGAATTGTGTTTTTTTAATATTTTTTATTTAATTTGAGCATGTACCTATAAGTACAGTTCTCCTCAAAAATAAACAGGACCTGTCTGCATAGTCGTCTCTTTTGTTACATTTCCTTCTTTCTCGTCACCCCCCACGCCTCAGAAAAAGGGGATGATGCATTTCTGAAAACTTTCAACTCCGCCCATTTAGTGGTTCTGTCTTATCGATAAGTTAGGATATTTTTTTATCCCCGAATAGCTGTCATTGACCCACCTACATTTTCCAACATTCTTTTTTTTTAAACTGAAATAAAGTCTGTTAACGTTCTCAATCAATATCTATCGTAATCTTCAACATGTTCCAAGTACGGAAAACCATCCATAGTTTAATGTTTGAGTTCCTACGGAGAGATATTAGGGACAGGGGAATGACCGCTATTGCCACGTTAAAAGGATTTGGGTATACTAAATTCTATAGAACCAAGTTTAAAAAAAATGTTGAAATACAGTACGACAATAAATTGAACTTCGTATATCTAATGATGTTTCTACGTCCGGACGTCTACATACAAAAATTCTTAAAAAATGTAGCGATTGGTCAAAGATTAGCAAAACCCACGGAAGGGCGTACTATGGGTTTTGCTAATCTCTGACCAATCGCTACTATCTAGTTTGTTTGAAAAAAATATTTTATTAATTTCGATGTTAGGATTTATTTAATAGTTTCAAAATACTCATAAGCATTAGTGTTGTCTTTATTTTTTTCCCAAAGACAGTTTAGAGGCATGAAGAACAGGCTGTAAAGTTCACTCATCCTCTATAAAAAAGGGAGAATCCTCCGACCAGACGGGTGTTGTGTCTGGCGGGCTACTGCCCCAACGATTGATGTCGGGAAATTATAATATATGTCGATCGCGCGGTAAACTTTACTTGCGCGATGCAGGATTTCTCGTGACATCAGTGTGATGCGTAGTTCGTATGTGACGATGTAGATGCCGCCACATGGGTTATAATTTTAGCAGTCTATGTTTTCGTTTACTGTCGTATTGTTGTCTCCACTTTGTATATTATTGATTTATAATTGAATAAATATAATATCGAGGTACTGTATAAACAACCTATAGCTTCTATAGATACAGTAACAAAATGTATTTTAGTACCTACTGTAGCAAAATTAAATATATTTTTAATAAAATATTTTTTTAATAAACACAGATTGTTGTTTTGTTTCGACTATCCAAATAAAAAATAAAAGTGAAACGGTAATCATATCATCACGCCTGTAATCCCTGATGGGTTAGGCAGAGGTGTATCCATAGTAAACCTAGATTTCGCCAGTTATGTATAATAAGGCCGTATTCTCGGTGGCATGCGGCAGCAGGCAGCAGGACGGCGCACGGCAGCGGCGGCGACAGCACCGCGATCAAATGCATAAAAGTACCCGTCACGAGAAGCTATAAATTATGTAAACAAACATCTTTTACTAAGTAAACATTTTATACTGCGAGATAATAATAAATTGACCATATTCAATCGACATGAAATATAGACGGGTTATATGAAAGTAACAACCTATTTAATTTAGTCGGATCATATTTTAACGACGCAAAGCGCTATCGTTTGTGTTTCTTGGTACCGGAACGCGTCCGTCGCAGGGATTGTAAACAAAATACAAATTTTAAATTTGACGAGGTAAAACAATGATTACAAGAGGGACTGCAGCAGATTACTTCGGAAAATTGGAAGCGTTGTGTGGAGCATGTTATCAAGGAAGACGATAATTTTTATTCCAAAATCGATGAGATGATTGATAAAACTGTAGACAGCTTCGTGATACATGTCACTGATTCAGACACAGAAATGGAAACATCTGAATCTGACGAATAATTATTATTAAATAATATATGTTAATTAATATTTGTTACTTAATAATTTATTAAATCTTAAACAAATTCATTTTTTTTTGTCGGTCCAAATGTTGTGAACTCCTGAACACTTGTTTACAAAATTTATAGCTTCTCATGACGGTTACTTTAGTTTTATATGGAACTGTTCTGTATGCCAGCGGCGGGCGCAGGGTCGAGAACACTTCCATATAAAACTATGCATTTGATCGCGCCGCTGTCGCCGAGAATACGGCCTAAGACCTGGGGGGAGCCTAAATAAAATTATGAAAGTGGTATACAGGGTGGCATCGAGGCGCAACCTATTACCTTGGATTCAGCACATGATTCTGGAAATTTTTCGTCGATTATTAAAACAAAAATTTGCTGTTCCAAACATTTTGACCGCGTAGGTATTGCACTTTTATAGGAAACACCTTTTCTTTTTTAAATAACGGACATGAATATTCAGCGCAGGGAATTCAGAATCAGTGGCGTGCCTAGGGGTCAAAATTAGGGCAAGCCGCCAGATTTTTTACGATAAAAAAAAAACAGCCAAGTGAGGGATTGACTGATTTTCATATGTTGTTCATGGTACAACATTATTATAATTTTGGTTTGAAAACCTTTAAAATTCGAAGAGGTCTGGCATTAGTATGTAATTGTCATAAGCGCCATCTACATTAATGAATGCGCGTAATCACACCGCTTAGCCGAACCTTTTTACCATAATTCATATTCGCTTGTCAAATGCAAAATTTTTCAATCAGAAGCCACTAGATGGATCCCACATTATCGATTTGTTGTTCCACTGCCGTACGCATAATTTTACGAGTTTAAAATTTAATGTCGATTGAAAATGTTAAAATGAGATATTACCTACTTAAATATTTTTTTATAATTTATTTTAATGACAATAGCCAACTCTAATCTTTATTTCAAAACACCTATGAAGAATCTCTTCGATACGAACATTATTGTGTTTTATGATCTCAAGATGTAATACATAAGATGGTTTATTTTTCAGTGGTTTACTAAAACAACCCTAGTCATGTGCTTTCATGGCACCAGCTATTCACCTACATAAATTTGTATAATAGACAATCGAATGCCTACGAGTATTTCAATATATTCTTCGACTAACAAAAATACTGTTTTTTATTTCCGAGAAATAGTTACAGTAATTTGATGTTGGTTACGGCACAGATAATATACTGTTACGGTGAAGTAAAGAGTTACTTACCTATGTCAGAAAACTCAATATGCCTAAACTCAAAATACCTTTACGAACACAGTCTCCGAATTTGATGATAAAAATAACACGATAATCACAAAAAAGCGCGGCATGACATCGCCGCAATAACTATCGCATCATTTTAAACAATAAAACTAATTCATTACTTCAGCACGTGGAAAATAAAATACTAGTCTCAAAATATTAATTTCAAAACATATACAATAACAAATTCGTCGTCGCGTCGCACGGACTTGCAACTCACTTTACGCGGGTCAACAAAGCGGATAGTGCATTTGCGTCGTTTGCGCGAACTTAATGCCTCTCAAAATAAAAAGTACTCTGTGCGCATGTGCGCTCAAAAGCCGGGCTTTTCATTTCATAGAAATCTGCGTATATGTACTTACCAATATATCAACAAATGTAAACGTTTCTATGGCAATTTGTAAGCGAAAACTGCGAGACAAAGAAAGGTGAGGCAAGCCAGATAAGAACCCCACGAGTGTGAGCGAGAAGGCGCAATTAAATGCATTGTATTGGCGCGTAGGTTTGGCAACAAAGCGCGCGGAACTTAAATTTTATTTCTATGATTACTAAATGAATGATTGAGTTCAATGAGTGCGTAGATCTGGCAACCTAGCCCAGTGCGCGCGGCAGAAAAAGCAGAGATTTCGAAATTTGATTATTCCTATGACATGCATGATTGAGTTCGAGTTCATTGACTGTTTTTTTTTTTAATTTTTTTTTTTTGATTGGTAGGCTTAGGTTTGTTCTTGTGAATTATGATTTTATTACGGCAAGCCGGGCTTTTCGGTTTCTATGAAGATACCGCCACTGTTCAGAATCATGGATAGAATCCATGGTAACAAGTTGTGCGTTGAATGTCATCCTATATAATGATAAATACAAATAAATACTTTGACTTTGACTTTGGTATGATGTGCGCCACAGAATGCCTTGCGATGAAGTTATAAGCATAACATTTTAGCGAGGTCTTACTTATGAGTGTACCTATGCGATTAATTCGACAAACAAGTGTGCGATATTTCATTATGTTGTTGGATTGACAGGTCGTAAATGTCGTAACGTCAAATTTTAACATTTCAACTTAAAAAATAACAGGCATACATAAATCAACAACGTTTGAGAGTAAATAAATGAGAAAAAGTAAAAATTTTACCCTTTTCCGATCTACCACTCATTCGCCAAGTGTGTCGACCTAATGACCTGTCGAACTTACGACTGTCATGATTTCCAAATATTAATAAGATTTAGGGCCGGTTTTTTGATCCCTATTTAAGTCGACCAATGGTTAAAAATTGCAACAAATGGTTAAATTTCTACAATTTCTTTTTTTTGTTCCCAAGTTAACACGACAAGTGATTAAATATGTAACCATTGGTCAAAATATTTAACCACAGCTCCATCAAGGGTTTAGCAAGATGGCCGATAGTTAACTCTTGGTCGCAATCGGCTGTTTCATGTCATTTTATTTTAATTAAATGTGTGTTTGAGTATTTTCGGTTTTATTATGAATTTAAATAAATTAAGATACTTTGACAAGTCGGAGACTTCATCGGATGATCAAATTATCATAGAATATAATCCTAATGAGAAGACCAAAAGTAAATTTCAATGATTATTTTAATTTATTTATTTAAAATTATTACTTGACAATATTCTTTTATTCCACGAATAATAACCTTTCTTTTTCTCTTATATTAATAATAATTAATACCAATATTTTGTTATTATTAAAAATGTATAATTTAATTTTTTTTTTTAATTATATATATTAAGCATTATAATTTAATATTAATATAATAAGAAAAAAAGAAATTGTGGAATAAAAGAATATTGTAAAGTAAGTAATAATTTAAATAATTAAATTAAAGTAATAATTCAATGTCAATTCAACATTATAATTTATAATATAAAAAATGTAACAAATTTTTAATGTTATAAATTATGCTTTTAATAAAAAAATGGTATTAATTAATTCTTTTTATTTTGAAAAATATAAAAAAAATAATACCAATTATTTTTGTTGTTGTTTTACTTAATTAATAGTTTCTGTCCTGTTTAATTCTATTATTTCAAATTATTTACTTTTTTATTTACGTATGAGAAAGAGTTATTAATAAATAGCACGAAATCACAATCAACAAACTCGTCATTTGACGACTTTGACATTAGATGCCCGATAGACGTCAAAATGCATGCGTATTACCTAAACAAAATAATGACTCCCAACTCTTAAATGGGTAAGTTAGTGTCGATTGCAATGGCATTGGCAACATATTGTAGTTAACAATAGTAAATTCTAACTATGGTTGAAATGGGGATCAAAAAACGTAAACTTGAGTTAACAATTTGTTAGAGTCTTAACTATGTTCAGTTTAACAAATGGTTAGCTTGACTATTACTAGGGATCAAAAAACCGGCCCTTACTGATTTTAAATACTAAATATAAAATTAAAAGTACGTGATTTGCCTCAAATGATTTTTGTGTCAGTGTAATTATGAAGTTTAAAAGTATATCATTTGACAGTTCCAAGGTGGAACCTTCGACCATGCCCGCGAAATTCAAATTTTCTTATGTTTTTTTCATTTTGTAGGTCAGTCTCAGATCTCATGTTAATGATTGATTGATTTGCGGTCATAAAAGATGGCCTCCCTCCATTTCTTCCACATCTCACGGTTACCTAAATAACATATCAAATTATTTGCTGCTAAGAATGTCAATTTCGTGAATTTATGACATTATACACCATCACTGAGAATTGTATTTACGATTTTAATTATTAACATTCTGTAAATATATATTTATTATTTTTACGACCGCAAATCAATCAATCATTAACATGAGATCTGAGACTGACCTAAAAAATACAAAAAACGTAAGAAAATTTGAATTTCGCGGGCAGGGTCGGCGCTTTCGCCTTAACAGAACGGAATTGGAAACATGACGTTTGGAACGTCGCTTAGCTTATATGTCAGTTCGTTTTGAGCCTCGAAAACAAAAGGTGTCTTCAAAAAGTCTAAAGTCTATAACGTTATAATATTAACTATTATTAGCATTATTTAAAAAACTGTTTAATTGCAAGATTATAAATATATGATTTTATTATATGTGTGCAAGATTATAAATACAGAAATATTAATACTGAAATGGTGTATCATTACACGACCTGTCGACTTACATAACGACCTTTCGACCCAATGACATCTCGCACACTTGTTTGTTGAACTAATGAGATACATTCCTTATTTATATCAATATGGTCCTAAGTAAATAGTAATTACTTATTTTCTACTATTTACAGGGTTCACTATTTTGATGTTCACGACTACGTTGTCTATCTCTTTTTTTTCAAGACTCTTCTTGTTTCGTCGAAAATATCGGATTATTTATAATTTTGCTGCTATCATTCATATTTTTAGGAGAGGTGCCAGACATTCAAATTCAAAATAATTTATTTCTCATAAGCCTACAAGGGCACTTATAAAATGTCAGATGCAACTGCACGGTTCTAATTGGTCGCTTCCTATGGAGAAGAGCCAGCAAGAAACTCCACGGTTACTCTTTTAAAAATAAATGGTTTCTACAATGTCTTTAAATTACAGTTTTAAGTATGAGAGGATAGTGTAGGCCTATCAACAATTACCAGGTACTTAGTAAAATAGAAAATGGTCCACAAGTCTACAGCCTACAACGTTCTCACATTCACAAAATCTAAAAGAAAATAATCTATATAAAAGATTAACAAAATAATAAAAATAAAGACCTATTTAAACCAAATGACATGATTGTTATGAACTGAACTACAGCTGTAAGAAATCTAATTTGATAAAAAAATTGGAAAATTGTAGGTCTATAATGAAAAGAATATGTCAAGGAAGTATGTAAAAAAAGTAAAATAAAATAATCATCGTAATTTGGGAACAGTTAGTAGATATTTACATTGTTATGCCGTTAATGAGGTACCAGGGAAGCCACACGTGCAGAAGGAATTATTGCCAAACTTCCTTGTCTTCAACGTAGTCTTTAATCTTATAATATGCTTTTCTTATAAGGACGTTTGATGTGGGTTTTGAACTTTCTATCGCTTAGTTCTGTAAGCTACTGGTTAGCAGATTACCTATCGTCAACGTCGTCGTTAGTTGGGTTTTGTGACTTTACTTTTCATGGTGACACATTCTAAGACGATATTTTAAATTGTATCACACGGGTAGGCGTGAAATCCTGATAATCCTTTATACCTTTTTAGAAAACCCACAGCAGCAGCATTTTCTTCACCCATCATAACCCGAACCATAAGGCGCCTCAATCCATTCATATCGTCATTTTCTACTTATAGATTTACAGATCAGTGTGTATCATCCGAGACAATCATTGTTTAGTACGCATCCCTCGTACCAAGTGAATTCGTCACCGGCGCAGTTGATGCATTAGATATGTAACAATTTATTGGAAGCACTTCAAAACCATACAACACTGTGTTATGCATGTCAATTTTGTCTTAATCATTCATTTTGATCATCGTATTAAATAGGAAGCTCTGCATGAGTCATCATTTGCCCAGCATTTTCCCAACTTCGTTGGGGTCGGCTTCTAGTCATACCGCCAGCTGTACATCAGTATTTGACATCGAGCGACTACCTATATGACCTCCACAATCCTATAACTGGGTAACATGATACCCATTAGTAAGACTGGTTGTTAGATGTTCGGGCCTCTGACTACTTGTAACGACTATCAAAGATCTATGAATGACAGTCGGGACCTACAGCTTAACGTGCTTTCCGAGGTACGAAGGAGTCTCGGTATGTAATGGATAGTCATCCATCCACGGAGACACCGCGGCAAGCATAGGTTATTAACCTTTGATCGACCCGTGCGGCTGTTATCGTTTATTTATTTATTTATTTCAGAGTAAAATCTCCATATAGGTTACATAAAAAACTACGAGCCAAATCAACTACCATTTTATTTATTTTTTGTTACTAAAATAAGAGTAGGTAAGGGAGGCAAACTCTTCCGCGCAGATCCGGCTCGAAGGACCACACCAAAACGTGAATGCAATGGCGTCCCTGCCTAATAAAAATGACGGATCTCATTATGCTATACACAATAAGTACTAAGTTATCTAGAGAGCTGGTTCGTACAGCAGGATTTAGGTATTTTCGTAATTTTCTCTCATTCACACATTTTCAGGAGAAAGGCTTATAGCTTTCAATATTATCGCTTCGCACTGCATCACATCGCATCGCATTTGAATCTCAGGTCAACAAGGAAAACTTAGTTTTGTTACGTAGTTTACAACTAAAACCCTCAAACATTTGCTTTTGCTCATTATGTACGTACTCATTATAATTCCGAAAACGTATATTAATTCTGAAAACGTATAATACGTCGCTAGTATTTACATACTCGCGACTTATATGCGCAACTTGATGGTAACTCACCACCGAGTAATATCACAAAACATGCTACTGCCCGCGACTTCGTTTGCGTGGAAGGCGTAAGATACTCGTACGTTGTAGAACACCTATACTTAAATAACAGCCACATTTTATAAAATTTCGTCGGCCCCCAACCCACCGCGTCGCATCGCATCGCCCACCAGTGCCATTATCTTGATTTCGCTTAGCGTTCTTTCTGCCTTTTTTCCTTTTTGTCAGCTCCTAAGCGTCGTAACATGATGTTAGGTAGTTCCAGACACTAGGCACGCCACTTGCGGTAATAAGTCCCCTCTTTGAGGAGTGGCTAGAGGCGCCACGGCATCCTCATCTTCCGCCTGACGCAAGTCCTCACCGGACACGGTTGTTCCGGGAAGTTCCTGTTCCGGATAAGGCGGGAAGAAACGTCCGGATTACCATTACATGAATCGCCCAGAGGACACGGTGGAGCATACGGTGGAGGTGTGCTCGGCTTGGGCGGAGCACCGCCGTTTCCTCGTGGAGGCGATCGGTAGCAGTGATCTCTTGCCACCGGCCCTGGTCCAGACCACGTTATGGAGCCAGAGGGCATGGGAGGCGTTCACCTCCTTCTGCGAAACAGTAATGCTCGCGATGGAGGAAGCGGAACGCGTGAGGGAGAGGCAAATTTCGCGCTCTCACGCCCCTATCCGCCGCAGGAGACGCCCTGGGCTTCGGGAATCGCAGGCCAATTCCCGGCCACCGTAGGCGTGGACTTGCGGACGGTGAGCAATTGTAATTACAACTGTAACAAATCTGAATAATTATCATGTCCACAAAAGCCACTAATAAAGAGTTGAAATTAAATCGTAGGTATATACACTTAACTAGTCGTGGTACTTTTTATAACTCGTATCATCATCGAATCGCCAATTTCGAAGCGATTCTATCCGTAGTTAATGTTTTCAAGGACTTTTATTATTTAAAAAGCTGTTTAAATTCAAACAATATGATAAGTATCTGAAATTAAAAGATGACAATGTGATGGAAAATTTTATAAAAATTACTAAACACTTGTGATAATATGCTGTCTGAAACTTAAACTTACTTTTTACTTTTCCTATTAGGTATTGTTATCTGTATCTGCACTAGTAATAAAACTGAAGAGTTAGTTTGTTCGCGCTACTCCCTAGAACTACCCGTCGGATTTGAAAAATTATTACAAGAACTAGACAACAAAGTATAATAAGAACTATCCTTGCTCTAAAATAACTAATTTAATTCCGAATATAATTAATTAACCTCAAAATAGATACTAATCCCCAAATTAATTTTAAAGGCGTTATCCCAATATCATAATCTAAAACCGTTTAATAAAACTACATATTTACAATATTTCAGGTAAAAGTAAAATAATATGAAACACCAAGATATTTTGTCATTCATTTATTTGCCAACATCAAATTCAATATTCTACACCATACCATCACATCTCCTATTCCCCACATAATATCACTATTTAATCAGTATTCTAATATTTACCATAAAACTAATAGGGTACCTTAATTTACAGTAGATCTCCAACCATTAAAGCCAATCTATCTTTTTACCGACACAACCACTAAGCAAGTCGTAGCGCCCGACCCAGAAACCCGTTGTATCGCTATTTTTGACATATCTAATCTTTCGGTGGTCCAGTACAATATCCAACAATTATGTCTTAATAAATTGGAACCTAACGGAGTCGAGGGAACAAGAAATTTGACACAGACGAAGTCGCGGGCAGAAGCTAGTGAAAAATAAAATCTGCGATACTATCTTGAGTATATAACAAATCTACATTTAACATCATGTAATTAACCAAGATCCAGGGCAGTTATAAATGAGGCGAGTTTTGACTGCATTTTCGCGATTTCAGTGAAGAAGCATAATTAACAGAAGAAGCATAATTAACAGAATATATGTTCCCACTGCTGGGACACAGACCTCCTCTCGATAGAGATAGAGAGAGGGAGTGAGCCTTAAGAGGGAGGGTTTATCTTAAAACTTGGCAACGTCGTAAATAGCTGTCAAATATTTACCTGTTTTGGTTAAATTGGCAATAATACTGTATGGAATTAAGAAATGTGGCTAACTAGAGTATTGAGTAACTAAAATATTGATTATGAAATGCAATCCCGGTGTCTCTCGTGAGAGACAACTCATACATGCGACTTATACATCTATTTCTACTTTAAAATAATGGTTAATATCGTCTGTGGGCTGTTTCGCTGTATGGCCTGCAACTCGTAATTCGCGGCCGCGACCACTGTGGCAAAAAAAAACTGAAAAATTCAAGTAAGTCACTGGTAAGTCACACAAACGGAAACGCTAAAATGAAAGAGATTTTATAAATAGAACATACAGAATCATTTTAAATTTCCTTCACAAGAAATTAACGCTGCCATTCGTTTTTGCAAAGCTTCGTACCCTTTTTCTGCAGATTTCCAGCTAGCTCAACAGTTCACGTTATTAAAAAGCAAAGCCACAAGCCACCGCTAGTTAATACAAAGTTAATACAAATTATAATGAAAAATTTGCAATATTTACATAACTTCATTGTTTATTTTAAATTATCCGTCGCGTTAACTCCTATTCAAGTTAAAGATATTAATAAGGTGGCGGATATCTTCCGGTCACTCCGAGCCGCGCTGTCAGAGAGGCAAGCAGTACTCTCCAAGTGATTTCCTACGTACATCTAATTCTGAAGACCGAAGTCGTAAGTAAAAGAGGCTTTATATCCCGCTTTTTAACTTTTATAGTGTTCCTGTGTCATGGTGAAAGGACAGAGGGGTAATTCCCGCATTTTTAAGAACGGTCGAATTCTCAATCTCTATCTGTCAAAACTAGCCCTAGTTTGCCGTGTCAGTATGGATTGAGGAACCATGTCTCATATTTAAACGCGGGTACTACATTTAATTAACTTTGGGTACATGAACACCGATACAAATGTCAAAAAATTACATATAATGTCAAGAAATAATAGAAATAAAAAATAAGGCTTGCAGTCATGACAGTTCCCCAGACACATCACTGAGAAACTCATCAAGTGTATATTAGCACTTTTCCATCAGAAATGACTTTAGTTCGTTCTTAAACTGATTTATACTATAAATGGACTTTAATTGTATAGGTAGTTTATTATACAGTTTAATTAGCTGATAGCTTGCAGTATGACTAACTACTTTCAAATGCGGTTGTATTTATTGTTAGATTTTATGATTCTAAATTCATTTTTGTTTTGATGTTATTTTCACAACATTATTGCTATATTATCGTAAAGAAAGTAATAGACAAACATTAGATGAAATAAAATTCGTTTAGACATAAATGATAAAAACTGCATTTTAACAGGTTTTGAATAGAAAATTTACAGATCAGTGTAACAGATGCGTGTTACCTATTTAGTACCTAGCATATAACCGGATTGGTACCAGGACACTTGCGCGAAAGACACACCTACATATTTGATCGGCGCTGAAATATACTTTTGAAAGTTTTTCTTATATGGGAATTGGCTTTGTAAGTTTTTGTTTTGAAAACTTTTCAGTTTTCAGCCAATTCAGATTCATAACTCAGCGTTTTCTTTTTGGCAATATCAGTTGTGCGAACATAGATCACGAGTGTAAAACTTCTCTTACACTTCTCGTACCTACTTATTCAAAATCATTATCGACTTTGTTGATATGACTTTTTGTATTAAATAAAATAGCAATAATAATAAATCAAATAATATTGCAATAATAATTATTCAAAGGAAAACTAAAATATTTATATGAATAAACAGAATTATAATACGTACGTACAGGTATATAAAGATAATCTAAAATATTTAAGTACGTTTTGCAGATAAAATTTAAATAATAGTTAAGCGGAATGTTAGTATCTTATTTGCGATCTTGATTATATATAAGTTAAAAATTGTTCGCACAATAACAACTTAATGATCTCCTAAAACAGGGCTTCCTCTCTCCTACCCTCTTTGCCGTGCCCTACAGGGTCCATAATGATCTAAATTATATAGTTACCACCTCAGTACACATTATGGTAAAGCAATAAAGATATTGAGTATTGAGTGTTGCAAAATATTTATATCGCATCTTTTCTAACATTTGCAGTACTAGCATTTTAATTTTATTTGCTGAGTGCTTCTTTTTTATCTTCTTATTCGATCAATTAAGTTCCTGAATAATCAGGCTATAACGTTTCCACTGTTGGGACAAAGGCCTCCCTTGGTCTACAATCCACCACGCGGACCCAGTGCGGGTTGGCTTTTCTAGGACATGCCGATTCCCTCACGCTGTTTTCCTTCACCGTTTTGATCAATAAAATTCAACGTTAAGTGGTATGTAAGCTTATGGAGCTTTATGAAGCTCGAATTTTTATTTTAACTAATTACGTTAATATCTATGTTAAGATCAGCATGAGTTAAAACGTCCGTAGGTTTAGTTGGTGACTTGCACAGCCACCGGAACGGTAGAGACTTTTTGGTTCCATCCCCAAGTCGTGTTAGTATTATGGGAGTTTTCAATAACTTTAAGTTTCAATAGAAGACTGTTCAGGAAATGAGACGACACGGGAAATACAGATATGATCATGTCTGTAAGTAATATTACTTACGTTGTCATATGTTATAAATAGTGTGTCGGGTTGTTTATTGTATGTACGACCGTTGCATTATAAACGTAATTATAGATAATTATAGGCATTTATCAGCTTATATTGCAAATGGCCAAACACGTGTTTTAAGAATGAAGCTTCATTTTTTTTTTAAGTTACAAAAAAACTAAAAATCCCCACTGTAAACCGTAAAGAGAAAAACAAGCATTGTAATTAATCGAATTTTACAGATAAACCAACAACCTGAAGTATGGTA
Organism: Omphaloscelis lunosa; assembly: GCA_916610215.1. Classification (NCBI taxonomy): domain Eukaryota; kingdom Metazoa; phylum Arthropoda; class Insecta; order Lepidoptera; family Noctuidae; genus Omphaloscelis; species Omphaloscelis lunosa. Next base: position 1,504,883 of record OU744262.1, on the reverse strand, counting down.
TAACTTTTTTTTTTTTTTTGTTTCCTGCGATACCAAAATTATTTTGATTATAATACTTGTTTTTCTCTTTTCTTTCAGTTAGGTGTTTTTGTAGTCGGGTTCTTTATTTTTTTTAATAACTATAAAAAGTTATTAAAAAATATTTAAAAATATTTTCAGTTTTTTAGTTTTTTTTTCACACACATAACATATAATTTGTATATATTTTTGTAATCTTGTAAGTTTTTTTTTTAACATGCGTTTTGGTGCCGATTATATACCCAGTGACACTCGCGCAATTAAGACGAATCGAACGACATATCATTCATCAAAATCGGTTTAGCCGTTTAGTAGTTACGAGGGAATAGAGACGGACATACACACATATACATACATACACACATACAGGTCAAACACATAACCACAGATATAGATCTGTGCACATAACCCTCCTATTTGGCTTCGCCTCAATCGGATAATTATAGTATAATGTTTTATTGGAAAACATTGGAGTATCATATCTTATAGGCTCTGTTTACCAGATAAACCTACGACCTACACCACCATCTATGTACCTACACCATGTAATGCATACTTTGTAAGTCCCCATGTACTACAAAACCTTTATGTTACTAAATTAATAATAATAATCTATAAAGAAAAAAATTGGTTCATCACTAGTACATCGGTGAAAAAATACATCGTGAGGAAACCTGGACTTATAATTAATATAAGTCTGAAATAAAAGTCCGCTTATCTGTATGAGAAGAGGCCTTTGCCCTTCATTGGGACAATAATAGGCTGGTATTATATCGACAGTGGAAAGGTAAAATGACGAAAGCGTCATTTTGGTCATCATTTAGTGATAATAAGATGTCTTTACCTATGAAAATGCCGCCGTTCTGCCGTACTGGCTATTTCAAGTTCAATTTTTTCTTTTTCTCTAAACTTCAAATTACTTTTATTTTTAAAATATGGAATTCTTTTTTGAAAATTAGTCATTTGTTTAATGGTTAGCGTTCTGTTTTCATCGCATTTGTACGTTTTTCGTTGTCATAGATACGTTAAAAATTTGAGTAATTATGGATTATGAGTACCGTCGTGGCAGCAAAGCGGCAGAACCGGCACGCAATATCAACGACGTATACGGAGCGAACACTACTAACGATCGCACCACCCGTTTTGGTTTGCCCGCTTCAGTTCTGGTAGGGATCTTGACCGTACTTCTGGAATTGTCCTGAAAGCCGTGGAATACCTCTCCACTCCTCATAAGCACCTCAGGACATGTTTCCCCCTTGTCGCTACGACACTTTGTGCTAGCGACTGTTTTCGGGGGCCCATTATTGAGTGTGCAAGTTACCCCCTGCCATTTTCCTGTATATTTTATGTAAAATATTGGTCAGGCAGGGACCATAGCAATAGTCCTACACCAACCGGGGCTTGTCTTTTGGTGCGCTTGTATAGTGCATACAGGGATAATCGTCGGTTGGTGCCTCATTCATATAAAATTGTCTAAGGGGCCTCTGCGAGTTAGCTTCGGCCCCTCGTACGCCCTCCAAAAGACCGGGACCCTAAGGTCCCGAGATATTTAAACATATATAAATAATAATAATAATAATAATCTTTATTTGCCAAAAGAATAAAAACCTAACAACAAATTTTACACTAGTGCTTATTTTGTATGGATCTAAAAGATTAGAAACCTAATTAGTTACTCAGTGCACAATAATACATTCAGGTTGTTACGGAACCGCTTCACCCCGACCACGGACACTGACCCCCTACTAGTTACAAACTGTATTACGGTGGGACAGCTTTCCTCTTCTCCTTTTACAATAATAAAATAAGCCGACTGAGAGAAAATAATCAGATAATCTCACTTTCAACTACTACAAAGCAATACTGTGGGTAAAATGTATCACATATTCAAATTGTTGTTTTCTTGATTTTTTTTACTTTGTAGGTATTAGCGTAAGTTCACTTATTATAAGTAAAATTTTTAGATGTTAATTTTGTTTACAAGTATTTGTGTTGTTTTCTTGTTACCTTCTTTATATAAGACAAAACAAATAGATCTTAAGATATTATAAATTAAAAAAAAAAAATACCTAGTTAAAAATAAAGCTTTTTTGGAGTGAAAACTTCTTTAGGCGCGTAGAGCATTTTTGAGATGGGACTAAGCAATTGACTTCGCAACACTGTTACGACACCAGCTTTTGACCATTAAAAATACATCAACGCGCGATACATTATTTCCTGCACAATAAAATTGTTATTTTCACTTCTTTCGGCACTCCTGGAGTGCCACTGTTTTTTTTTTTGTCCAACTCTAACTGGCTATATTTTGTGTTTTTGTGTGTGTGTGTGTGTGTGTGTGTGTGTGTATGACATTATTGTTATCTTAAAATATTTTCCACTTCATAGTAATCTAGCTCTTTAAGAGATTCATCAACAGACCTTTTACAGTCACGACAGCTAAGATCTCTTATTTGTTACTTATTTTACTATATGCTAGGGCCAAGGTAATTAGGAAAGCTCAAAGGTCTGAGCAAACCTAGTCTTAAATTTGGGAGTATTGTAAACTATATCCAACCTTCGCCTAGTCCCGAAGTCAGGTGTCACTTTGTGTTGTGCCATACTTAAAAGGCGGATTAACAGTTTTCGTATAGAGAGCACATTACTTTGTTTATATAAGAGATCAGTAGGATACCTGTAGTTTTTACTAGACATTACCTTAAGTAGCGCACCTTGAGCTCTTTCTACCAACAACAAGGTAGTTTTTGATGTAACACCCCAGATAATTAAACAGTAGCTTATAATAAACTGGCAAAGTGAGTAATACACAGTAGTACGTAATTGCATTGAACAAGCATTTCTGAGCGTAATTAAGTAATTATTAAATAATTGAGAGTATATTAGTTTTCGTAGGCGGGCACTTAGTTTTTTGGCTTGTTCTTTCCGAAATACCGAAATGTTTAGTGGTGGCGATATTGATAATACCGTAACAGGTACATGTTTGTAAGTTGTGACATTTATGTACTTTTATATCCATGATGTTTGCTGGAGACTGAGTTTTAATTGATGTACTGAAAGAGATATACGTGTTTTTTTTGGGTATTCAAGGTTAAAAAATTGTTATTAAACAATAAAACCGTGTCATCGGCAAATGTGACAATATGTCCCTTGTCTACAAAAGGTCACATAGATCATTAATATAGATAAAAAAGAGCGTTGAGCCTAGCACGCTTCCTTGTGGGACTCCGTATATTATATCGACCTCTCATCATTAATCTTGACACTCTGTTTGCGGTTACTCAAATAATCCCTGCACAAAGCCAGTGGTGTACCACGAATTCTCATTTATTCCAGGTTAGAGAGAAAAATAGGGACGGATACCGTGTCGAACGCCTTAGCGAGATCCAAAAATATAACCAGAACCCTATCTCCACAATCCAAGCCATCAATAATAAAGGATGTTAACCTATGTAGCGCATCATTCGCATCAAGTCATTAATTCGTTGGTTCGACAGGTCGTAAGTGCGACCGGTTGTTGGGTGTACAGGTCTTTAGTGCGACAAGCCATGTATGTTTAACAAATATGAGTTCTAGGTAATACGGAGCTCGATAACGATATAATGATTAACGTTCAAATAAGAGGCAGGTATACAAAAGATACAAATAGCCCGTCATGAACAAACAGTAGTTAGCACTTATTATGTTCAGCTGAATCACACATATTTTAGTTGAAAATAATACTTACCCAATTTATCAGGTCACGTCACGTCAATTTGTTAGGAGACGTCATTACGTCATTCCCTAGGTAATTGCTGAAAACCAGCGCTGGTGACGTTAGGTTCGTCCGAATTCCCAGCTTTTCGCTGAGCAATGACCTGTTCTTGCACAGATGCGACGCACACCTTAATTTTTGTTTTTATTTGTTACTTTTGTAACAAATAACAACAAAAATGAAGCTGTAATTAATTAAACTGTAAGTTAACTCTGCAATCGGCATTTTGTTTTTGTCAAGTTTTTGTTGTCATTTGCTAGTGCTGCAACAGTAATTACGTAATATTGTATTTGGTCTGTGCCCTTGACATCAACCAATGAACCAGTTTTTTATTTACTATGAACAATATTGTTAAACTTTTTTGTTTCATTGTATAATATTACTTTTTTTTGTGTGTATTTTGTCTTGTTTTTTTAAATGTGCATTTTGTTTGTGCAGAATAAACAAGTCTTTCTTTTTTTCTTAGTTTCGAATGTTTTTTTGGATACTAAATTTACTTGCAGCTTACACAGGTTGTTGAAATGAGCATGACAAAAGAACAGATAGCGCTTTACAAAAGAATATATTTTCCGCGTTATAAAAACCGAAACGACAATTCTTTCTTTCTTATTGTTATGTAAATCTCTGCTACCGATTTTTTTATTTATTCATATTTATCAATGAATTAATAATTGTTAATTTATTAAATTAAGTAAAATAATTGTGTATGTATCCGGTGGTAGTATACATTGCGTTATGCCGTACCTAATGTTATGAAAAGAATTGTTTCTTTCCTTCTTTATACAGAATGATTGAAATAAGATTTTTTAAATATTCCTATACTTTAATTACTTAATAGACTTTTACATCTAGCTCTACTAACTGCTAATTTTTGGTAGACACAATTTGTAAAAATATTTTGCGATGCCCCTGCAGTTTTCATGACTGAACATTCAGGACCGTTGGTGTTTACATACTTATTGCTCAGAAATGGTCAAAATGAATCTTAATTAATGGTTAATTTTACCTCATGATAAACAGATTTTACCTTGTTGTAAGAACGAAAGTTTCACAATAAATTGTAGACCCGCCATTCTGACGTCAAGTTGGCGAGTGTATGCGAAACCGTGCTCTCGATACTCATTACTTTCGCCACTTTGCAAGCCTGGTAAACATTATTCTGAGATTTTCAGTTGGGACAATTACAGCTGGAATAATATCAAATTGATTGGTTCATATTTCATTCGATAAGAAGTTCTCTTAATTGCTTGTCAACTACGTCAATTACCTTACATAATTCTCACGCAGTTAACGTAAAATTACAGATAAACTCATGTTACGTTTATATTTACTGTATCGTTTCTCAGTGTATTTGTGGTATGATTAATTATAATGGATTCAAAATAGTAAAAAAAATTCATGCGATGGACGCAAAAACGGGAGAATATAACTCAATTTCGTCGAAAACCAGTCCTTGTAGATGATTCATGTATTTATTATTCTTGTTTACCCATCAAAGTTTAAACTGAACAGGTTGATTTCATATTATTATCGGTAATAAATCGTCTGTCTTAATTCTCAGGTACCCGACAACATGTCTCGACTATCCTCCTTCCTCATAGCCCTATGGCTGTCCGCTGCGGCTGCGCAGCTGTCTGGGTTAATTGGGATCGTGAAGCAAACAGCTACCGGCGCCAAGAATCAAGTTACCAATGAGTTGCAGGCTGGGCTCGACCCTGTGGGGAAAACCCTCGCCTTCATTGGAGGCGGTCTATGTAAGTAGAAGTCCTGACATTATGCGAGGAGTGGCCTGCGTGCACCAGAAATCACTTACTTCTAATCTTCGGTCAAGAATACTATTTTTGATTGAAGTTCAATTTAGGGCCCAATCATACGTACTACAACCACACCACATCGCAGTGACAAAATGTAGGCAAGCATGAGGTTACGTGTAGAAAATGTCGCTGAAGCTTTTTGAAGCTGCGTTGTGGTAACAACAAAATTTCGATGTGGTTGTGTTGTCGCTAGTAGTTGAGATATGGTTAAGTTGTAGCTAGTGTTTACAGACAGACAGATCGCTGTGTTTGCGATTGTGGCCGGCCGCTAGTGCGCGGTCGCGTTGATTGCGTTGTGGCTGCAAGGTGGCCTTGATGTGGTCGGTATCGCTCACACGGTTGATTTTGACGGGCAAATGTGGGCCGCGTGAATAAACTATTACAGATTTTCACGCATGTTAGCGCACGTCCACGTGTTGTTGTGGTGTGGTTGAGGTACGTGTAATGGAGCCCTAAGTCTTTTTGCGTAGGCATGCAGGATGGTTTGCATGACACATATCAAGTGACTGTACGAAATGTACAAAACCAAAGTCCGGTCATGTCGTGCATTCCTGCGACGTAGTGTGACATCCGTGTCGTTGGAGTCAAAACAATACCCAATCATTGATTGCATTGCAACCTTAATAAAGTAAATAAAGTATAGCGTTTAGTGAATAATGTAATAATGTAATAGTAATGTTTAGTAACATTGTAAAGGAGAGAATTGCCCTTTAATGTTTCGCAGGTAAACACGTAAAGCCGATAGCGGGAGTGGCGTACGAAAACTATAACCAGGAACCGGATATGAGCAAGTTAACACTCGTCTTCATGACCAGGTGAGAATTATACCTTCACATAGAGATGGTAAGACACGAGAGTTTTGCAAATTGACACACTACGTCAATTGGCCTTGTTACGACTGCAAGATTAATTAACCCTATATAAGAACGACGGTTGTAACAATTAATTCTTTAGACTCGAGTTATGTGAACATGAATGTATGATGCAGGCTCAGCAGATTTTTTTGTGATTTCAAGGTTGTTCCAACAGTAAAACTTATTAATTTTCATGATTTCTACACTCTCTCAAGGTATCTCCCTCGGTTAACCTAACTTACAATCTTCAATTTTCTACAGCTTTAAAACGGTCATCTACAACTTGACGACAGCCCCGGAAGAGTTCCCCAGGGAGAGGTGGTTCAATCCGAACCTTCCCCTCAAGATTTACTTGCACGGTTTCACCGACAACCCCACGAAGAACAGCTTCCAGTCTATGAACAGAGCATTTTTTGATCAAGAAGCATCTGAAGGTAAACCGTCACTCGAGCAAAGTTCAGCGACCATTTCTTAAGACTGTCGATTTAAACGTTAAATTATGAAACAGTATATCTTTAGTATGCACAAAACCTCAAAGAATACGGGAAAAAAATCGTTGTTGTATTTCATTAAATTAATGTAACATCTTTTTACCAAGTGCCTGTTTGGGCAGTCAGCTATTGCTAACTGAAGTTGCATATTTTTTCTTGTTACCTTCTCATATGTTGTAATATTTTTATTTTTTCAGTTTGGACAACAATATAGTCCAATTTGTTAGTAAAAAACCTTATCACTAGTGTTAGTAGTACACAAAAAAAGAATAAGTTTACCTGGTGACTGCGGCAGTCTGTGCAGAGAACGATAAAGTATGGAATATGCTACCTGACCATTCTCCCCACATAGTGCCTCAGAAAAGGGGAATAAAGGCTTTCTACCACTGTTTTCAGGATGCTATTGTCACTGACCCGCATTCTACGCATCAGTGATGCGACTTTTTTTGCGAATTACTACATGGAAGCCGTCAGTTCTGTTCTGAGCAAACATCTCCGATGCGCTACAGAAACGTATGACGTACGTACGTTGATATAAGTGTTTTGTGTTGCCAGGTCCAGTGAACATCTTGGCTCTGGACGCGAGCTCGCTGATCGCCTTCTTCTACCTGCGGGCCACCACCATGGTTCAGTTCATAGGCGAGAAACTCGGAAAAACCCTCGCCGCCTTGCTACCCGGTATGTTCTGAATTTTCCACTTCTTTAGAAGACGCGATGTCATTCGTATATAAGAGTTTTATACTCTTGATGCTAGATCATTGTCTAAGTAACTATTTCAGTTGGTTATTTAATTCTTACCTACTGTTGTACAAAGCGAAACAAAATGATTACTATCACGCAACGTGTATTCTGTGTTTTACATCATTGACTATTAATTGGTGTAATTAGTAATGGTGTTTAGCGTAGAAATGTAGTCAATATACCAGATGCTTGTGATTCCATGCTAAGCATGTAAAACTATGTTGTTGTATTGAAATTACTCTTCAACACGTATTAGGACACTGGCTTCGAAGTATGAGAATAGACGCACGGGACATGTTTTTGATGCACACATTAGAATATGATTGTGAATTGTTCACTTGGCCGTGAATTGTTCACTTGGCCGTGAATATTTCATAAAAAAATCCTTCCTCCTTCCAGCTGGTTTGGATCCCGAAAACATCCACCTAATAGGCCACAGTCTCGGAAGTCACATCGCAGGGTTCACTGCCAAGACGTTCTTCGCGCTGTCGGGATCACGCATTGGCAGGATCTCCGGCCTGGACCCGGCCGGCCCGTGCTTCAGCAACGTCGACCCCGTGCTCAGGTTGTCCAAGGAGGACGCTAACTTCGTTGATGTCATACATACTGACGCAGGAGTTTATGGATTGGACCTACAAATTGGTAAGTTATTGTGTGTAGCAATGATTGCCTTTCTAGGAAATTGTCCTGTACCTCTTACAGATAAAATAACACTTAAAATTTCAATTTTAGGTCTGTTGTAATTTGTTTAGTCTACAGTATAGACCAAACAAATATTCGCTCAGAACCAACTTGTAATATATACAGGATGGCAGGGACATCGACGCGAAAACTGTATGAACCCCCCATGAACATGAACCATACATGATTATGAACCCCCCTTTTTCCCCTGGCCTCAGGTCGCGAAACTTGCCTCTCACTCACGCGTTCCGCCTCCTCCTTCGCGAGCATTACTGCTTCGCAGAAAAAGGTGACGGCCTCCTCTCGCTCCGTACCATGGCCTGGACCAGGGCCGGACGCGAGAGATCACCGCCCACCGATCGCCTCCACGAAGACACGGCGATGCTCCGCCCAAGCCGGGCAGACCTCCACCGTATGCTCACAATGGTGACACCCGGGCGTTTCCTCCCGCCTTATCCGGAACAGGAACCTCCCAAAACAATCGTGTCCGGTGAGGACCTACATCAGGGAGAAGGTGAGGACGCCGTGGCGCCTCTCTAGCCACTCCTCAAAGACTCCACTTATCGCCGCAATTGTGGCGTGCCCAATGATGATGAATCCCAGCGTTGAAATTTTTCGTCGATTATTGCGTATTGCACTTTTCTATGAACCAGCAGTTTCTTTTTTAAATAATCTACAAAAAAATTCAACGCTGGGGGTTCAGAATCATGTACTGAAGCCATATTAACAGTATTCGCGTCGATGTCCCTGCCACCCTGTATTGTGCTGTGTGATCAGTAGTTGAGATGATATTGCGGCCTATTCTGTGTCCTAGTTATCAATCAGTCCCAGGCAAACCAAGGTGTTTATCATGATGAATCTAACCTTAGAAAAGGTTGTTTGTAAATAGGAACCGTATCAATTCAGCTGTGGTCTTTCTCGTTGTGCCTGGCAACCACACGGGAACGACAATTTGTAATAAAACAGTCCTTTCAAAAGTAACTGAGCTTCTTGTGAATAAGTAAAGCTATATAAGTATTGACGTCAAAATATTTTTACAGCTTTTACAGCTTCAGTCTTTGATTAAAATAGAATAGTATCACCTTCGAAAGGGTATTTCAATAACCTTTTTCTATCTGATAAGCCATTGGTCTGTTTGCCAGCTTAATAAAAACCTTGTCAAAATTCGCAGGACACGTAGATTTCTGGCCGAACGGTGGCTCGGGGCAGCCGAAATGTTTGTTGCAGACTTGTAGCCACAGCCGCGCTTGGGAGCTCTTTGCCGAGTCGGTGCAGACTCCTCAGGATTTTATGTCAGTTCAGTGTAACAGCAACTACGAGTTCAGGCATAAAACGTGTAACTACAATGATACAAGGTGAGATGTCGAGGACTTCTGGAGTTATAAAAACACTAAGTGCATAAAATTTTCTTTACCAAATATCAAAAGTAGTAATTGTGAGTTAGTATTGAATCAAGAGAAACTAGAATTCGTCGATAAAACTGTTTTCCTGGGGATCACGCTCAACTCAAAGCTACAATGGGGTCCTCATTTAACATCTCTTGCAGGACGGCTAAGTTCAGCAGCATATGCTGTCAGAAAAATTCGTCAATTTACTGATGTGGATACCGCGAGGCTAGTCTATTTTAGTTACTTTCATAGTATCATGTCTTACGGTATTTTACTATGGGGACGGGCTGCAGACATCGAGTCTATTTTTATTCTGCAGAAAACAGCGATCAGAGCCATACATTATCTCCGCAGGCGTGATTCTCTAAGGGAACTGTTTAAGGATATTAACATCATGACGGTACCTTGTTAATATATCTATGAATAAATCATGGAAGTAAGAAAAAAATTATATCTTTTCAGTAAAAGAGGTGATAGACATAATTATACTACAAGAAATAGGGATCTATTAGTGCTACCAGGTTTCAGACTGGCTAAAGTAGTTTAAAATGTTATAATAAAATTACTCCCCACATACTTCAACTGAGACGAAATTCAAACACTTGTATAAAAGGCACACTATGCAGCCAAGCATATTATAAGTTGGGGGATTACATCGCTGATAAAAATGCTTGGCTCAATGCTGTTCTTGCTCCACAACCACAACTAATTGATTAACATTTGGAGCTGCTGAAGATTGTAAGACCATCTTGCATTGTATAAACGCAAATCTCCTTGGTATTATATAATTGTATAGCACAGGTGTGAGCACTATGTACTAAAGAGTTATCATTTACCGGGTAATATGTCTTGCATTGACTTGAATGCTGCTTGCGGCTGTGAGTATGTCATGCTCACTCAGATGTTTCGCTGATGATGGCGCGTGTATTGGATCATTTAGCTCCTTTCAAAATGGTTGAGCTGAATGGTGCTAATCCATGCGTCATGTTCGTGAGCGGGCGCCGTCAGTTGGGACTGGTCATCTCTTAGTTGCCATGGCTTATTTTTAATTTATTTTAATTTTTGAATTGTTCTTTGTTTTGTTTTTTTATTACGGACGCTTCTAACGTGCACGTCTTTCTACATTGTTCTCACATGTATAATTTCAACATGAATGATGTAACCAATATTTTGTAACAATTTTTTATTTAAAAGTGTGTCCATGGAGTTTTTGCCTACTACGCTTTGGAATGGACAACTAGCTTCATATTTCTGACTGACCGATTCTTTGGCAATTTAAAAATGCCTGTAAATGGTTTAATTGAAATAAATGCTTTGGGTTTGAGTTTTTGAGTTATACCGATAAATATTTGAATTTGAACGCGGAAGGCATTACGACGCCGCTCGACTACCACAAGATATTTATTTTATTTTATTTATTTATTAGGCTTTTCACTATACAAACTTAAGTCTAAGTGCTCCATTACTTAAAGAAAAGTACATCATCAGACAGCATGCACTACATTATGCGCAGATAACAACACAGTTAATACATAGTCCGAATAAGTTGAGCAAGAAGCGTGTTGTTTAACACCATACACATGCATTATTTCTTTTTCAGTGTCATGGGCTACGGCACTCCCGCCACCACCAGGGGCATGTACTACTGTCAGACACTTAGCGAAGAGCCCTTCGCTGCCGGTGCCATGGGGCTGACGTATAAAGACACCGCGGTTGTGAGGTTCGTCTCCAATGCTGTCAAGGATACTTTATTCCAATGGTGATGATGCTGTGTTATTCTTATTACAACCCGCTTTAGTATTATACCTATTGATGACTTGATGTCTCTTGAAATGCAGAATGCCGACAATATTATAAGGTTCATATTATGAGTTAAAAAAAATTGTCAATGTGAGTCAATTTGGTTGCACCTTGTAGTACCGCCGTTGCTGCATAAATATTTATTTTTATTTTAGACTCTAATGTATTTGCCCAGTGAGAGCTATTCGAAGATTCCAAATTCATAAAAAAAATAGACATTATTCATTTCGTCTTATAAAGTGTGCGAGACTATAGACGAGATAGTTTAATATTGCCATAAATATACTTGTACTAACTTAGCCTTAGAATTTGTATTATATTTTATAACAAAAAATGGTTGTAAATATACTTACATAAATAATGTACCTGTAGGAACAGTAGGCTGCACGTCTGTGGTAACTAAGTAAGCTGGCCTTTCAGTACAATAATTTTACGTGTTGCTTAGACGGTGTCAGTCAATTGTTGCTTCAATTTTATAGTATGCCACAGGTAATAAACTTGCACCGTGTACATGGAGCTTTACGTGCGGCCTACTGAACATACCTATACGTTATGGTGTGCTATCTTCATAGCTAATCTATATTATTTACAGAACATTGTGCCAAATTCATGCTAAACTTATATTATACATACCTAAGTACCTACATATTTTGTGATGTACCGTACCATTGTTGTTTTATTTATTTATAATGTTCAAGAAGAAAAAATATATAAAGAAAATGCAAGTTTTAATGTTCGTTTCAATTATCCTGTTGCGTGCACGTTACAGGAACTGATGGACACTACTGAAGGTAACAAACTCCTAGCAAAAATCTGGTTTGACTATATTTAAATTTCCATCGAAAATACGAAGAATTTCTTCGAAATAAACTCGAATGAATCGATCACTTTCAATACTAATCGTTGTGGAGTAGTCGATTCGCACCAAAATACACAACACAGTATCACGCTGTAATACCCAAAGGGTTAGGCAGAGATGTACGTACAATACCTACTGCAACGTTACCTCTGCCAATTAAAACCCACTAGTTAAATTTTTCAAGTACCCTACAAATTTTTACTCATATTTTTTCTTGTTTTTTTTTTTTAATTTGAATTTGACTTCTTGATGTTTTTTGATAGCAAAAAAAGCCCAGTCGCCGTCAAATTATAGAAGAGCGTTGGTAGAATAAAATATTTTCGGACGCGAACGCCCAAATTATAACTGAAACCTGTCCTATAGGCTAGGCTTAGTAGGGCAGTACTAAGCCGAAAGCAACTATCTCTTAGATACGCCCTTTTAGTTTTTTTTTTGTACCATTCAATAGCTTTAACAATTTCACATCTAATAGTATAAGCTAATAGCGCTAACTAACTTAAAACATTTAAAAAAAAATCAATAAGAAGTTTTTTATACTAAGATTTTCCTTAAATTACAATTTACAAAAAGTCGATTTTCTCAAAACTTACACCGATTGAGATAGCGCCTTTCGGCTTAGCAGGGTATTATAGTTCCTTTTAAATGAGACTGAAACTCGAGTCCCTTCGTTGTTCTCCACTAGCATGAATTCCCACAATTTCTTACTTTTTTCTACCCTAATATGCTTAGCTTGCCGTAGTATATTGTAGTGCTAGCTTACCAGATAAAATAAGGCTAGTTTGTCCGAGGAGACTTAAGCCTAGGTTTACAAGCCGATAATCTTGTTTACGTTATTAGCGAACGCGAACCGTAGTTGATTGTGTAATCAAGTTCAAGTCATTAGGTTGACAGGTCCTTAGGTTGACGGGTCTTTAAAGACCTGTCGACCTAAGGACCTTTCAAAGAATAAAAAAAACATACCATACATATGTTTAACTACTAGTGTTAAACATATGTATGGTATGTATATATTTTTCTTTAAACATACATATCTTTGACAAATATGACAAGCAGTATTGCTTGTCGCACTAATGACCTGTCGAACAAACGATCTGTCGACCTAATGACATGTCGCACACTTTTTTACACACATACTAATGACATACACTCGGAGGGGTCGTCTGCAATTTGAAATTTTCACACTGGTTTGACTGATTCTTAAACGGGGTAAACAGAAAAATCCCAATAAAATCAATTTCCATAAATAAAATTCGTGTTTTTTTCATGTTTAGTATCAACATCTAAATAAGAGCTTAAGAGCTAAATATTACACAGTGAAGTCATATGGTTTTGAAGTGCTTCCAATAAATTGTGACATATCTAATGCATCAACTGCGCCGTTGCCGAATTCACTTGGTACATACGAGGGCTGCATGCGTACTAAATGTGATTATAATAGTAGAAAATGATGATATGAATGGATTGAGGCACCAATAGTTCGGGTTATGGTGAGCGAAGAATATGCTGCTGCTGTCGGTTTTCTAAAACGTTATAAAGGATTATCAGGATTATACCTGTGCCCGTGTGATACAATTTAAAACATCGTCTTATAATGTATTAATTAGTCACCATCCATACTAATATTATAAATTAAGGGGGGATATAGGGGATGAAAGTTTGTATGGAAAACCTATAATTTCTTAAGTTAGGGCTATGAAAATTTAAATGTATGCTTTTGGTAACAAATAAAGTTAGCGTAGCGTAAAATAGGGGTGATTTTGAAATTCACATGTAATATTGTTTTTTTTTTTGTGTCTTCTTTTCAAGAGGTTTAAGGGATTAGAAATATAGTCATAGTCCGTATCTTGACTTAAAATTTAATCTTTATTTAATTAAAATCGGCCCACTCGATCAAAAGTAATTACAATTTAGATTCATAAACTAACCTGCCTAACAAGAGGTCTTATGTGTTCAATGGCGGCAAGAGTAGGTATTACAAATCAGTGGTGATAATAATAGTAAAATGAATAATTAGTATTTTAAGAAACGCATTTAGTATGAGTAGTACTTGCGCCCTGAGAGTTCCGTCTCTAAGCTGTGCTTGCTCGGCTACCCGAATTTCCAAATCTAGATTGCAGGACAAACTTAACTTTTCAATTGAAAAAGAGTAATGAATTTGAAAAATGACTTTAATAGAGTAATGAAATACAGACTTACTTCAAGACACGACCTATGAATTTTTGATCCCAGATTGAAGAAAAAACTTAACTTTGCAGTTCATATATAACCAATTTTCGGATTTTCCTCTTTAATTGAGCTTACTTCTCGCGAAACTTCATGCTGCTGGGCCCACGGGAAGTACCAAATAGACTGGTTTATTTGCTAGTTTTAAAATTTGCGGCATGAATGGCCGTTTTTTTTATTGTGTTGACTGTAAGTGTGGCGGCATACACCGCCACATGCAAACTACGCATCAAAAACGTGACGTCACATATATCCTGCATCGCGCAATTAGAATTTATTTATATACACACCGTAAAATGCATAGAGAAACGACATAATTATTATTATTATTCTTTTATTTACTTTTAAAACATTTTATTTACATTTTTAAATATTTATATCAAAAAAATAAAAATAAACATTTAAAAATACAAAAAATAGTAGCCCACCGGTGTTTGGAACAGGGTCCAAGTTACCGGTGGTCAGGGCTCCTGAGAGAGGAACCTCCTAACAATACGCGCCGTGTCCAGGAGTACCGCTTTCTGGATCAAGCCCTTGATCCAGCTGCCTAACGAGAGCCTCCTCAGGTGTTGGTCGAGGCTCTTGGCTATTATGCCATTGGCCGTCACGACTATTGGCACAATGATTGCTGTATCCACATCCCACATGTCGACAACCTCGCGGGCCAGGTCAAGATACTTAATCTGTTTATCTTTTTCAGCTTTCACGAGGTTCTCGTCATGCGGGACTGCTATATCAATAATCATTGTGCGACGCTCTAATCGATCTATCACCACTATATCTGGCTTATTGGCAACAATAGTCCTGTCAGTGATGATAGATCGATCCCAATACAACGTGATATTGCCATTTTCGAGGACTGGGTCGGGCACATATCTATAGTACGGTACTTCCGATTCCACAAGACCGTATTTCAGAGCAAGTTGCTGGTGGATAATCCTGGCTACAAGGTTGTGTCTATGCAGGTAGTCTCCGTTAGCCAGACGAGAACAGCCAGATATAATGTGTCGGATTGATTCCCCGGGACGGTGGCATACCCGACTGATGTCAACCGTGCCGTCCTTCACAATATATTTCCGGTAGTTGTTCGTCATTATAACTTCGTCCATAATCGCAAAGACAAAACCTTCGGTTTCCCCAAAGAGGTCACCGAATTGCAACCAAGATACGGACGCTAACAGGTCTACATCGGGCCCATGTAAGGCCCGATAATAGCGCCCGTGAAGCTCTTTGCTCTGCCATACCTCCCTGCGGTCATTAGTATCTAATACTATAGGTTTGCGCCAGTTCTCGTTAGCCAAGGATAGCGGGGTGAGGCCCTTATCCACTGAGACCACATCTCGGTGCATCCCCATGTCGGCTTCTAGGAAGTATTCCCTGAGACTGCATACCTCACGGTTGTGCAGGGTCTTAGCATTTAAGAAGCCTCGACCTCCGCACTTCCGCGGGATATACAGTCTCATCACCGATGAACGTGGGTGATGCATCCGATATGCGGTCAGCAGTATGCGGACCCTCCTATCCAGGGCGTCAAGTTCCGTCTGAGTCCAATTGAGTATGCCGAAAGAGTACATCAAAACCGGCATGACCCAACAGTTGAAGGCGCGCACCTTGTTTCCACCTGACAAAAGACTATTTAATACTTTATTCAGGCGGCTAAAGAAGCGCTCCCTCAGCGATTGCTTCATGTCAGCAGCGTTGATACCTAACGTTTCCGACATACTCAAATACTTGTAGGTTTCGTTTGAGGAGAGGGATCTTAGGTGTATGGAATCCGAGAGGTGGGTTTCCACGGATTCCACAATCTCTCCTCGTTTTACATGCATGACCGCACATTTGTCCACACCAAATTCCATCCTGATGGCGCTACTGAAAGTTTCAGTTACCTTCAGTAGCTCCAGCAGTTGCAAATTGTTGGGGGCAAAGAGTTTCAGGTCATCCATGTAAAGGAGGTGAGATATAACCTGACCACCTCTCCTCAATCGATAACCTAGCCCTGAATTCTCCAGCAGTGTGCTTAGAGGATTCAAGGCTAGGCAGAACCAAAGTGGACTCAAACTGTCACCCTGGAATATACCTCGCTCGATCCTTATCGGTTCGCTATTCCTCAGGATATGTCGACATCCTGGATAGCGAAGCACCGTCCTCCATTGCCCCATACATGACATCAGGAAGGTGCGTAGAGTTGCGTCTACTTTATACAACTCCAGCACCCTCATAAGCCACGTATGTGGCACCGAGTCATAGGCCTTCTTATAATCTATCCAACATGTCGACAGATCCCTTCGGGAACGACGAACCTGCTGGCTAATGGCCAAATCGATGAGGAGTAACTCCTTAGTACCGCGGGACCCGTTCCTACATCCATTTTGAGAGGCAGACATGATGGAGTTGGTGTCTATATGTTCGTTTAATTATAATTATTATTATCAGGAGTGTTTTTTTTTCTCACCTCTGGGGTGGTTTTAGCTACATTCACGGGCCAAAGCCAAGTAAATGCAGCGTGTGGTGTGGAATTAAGATGATTATTATTTACCGCGCGAACACCATATAATATATGGTGTTCGTCTATTCGTTCTGTTTGCCCAACGATTGATGTCGGGGATGTTATATATTATATAACATCCCCGACATCAATCGTTGGGCAGTTGCCTGCCATATGCGATACTCGTCTAGTCGGAGGATCCTCCATTTTATAAAGAGGATGAGTGAACTTTACACCCTTTTCCTCATCCCTCTAAACATGAGATTCGTTACAGCTCCAAGAGTACGTATATTTAACTTTTTGATATCTATTTCAACTTGATGCCTCCACGCGTTCCTAAGAAAAAGGGTCTTGACAGAGAACAAGTCATCATTTAAGGGTTTCAATTTTTCATTTTCAGGTACGGAAACCTAAAACAGTTTTATTATCTGCCTGTTACTTTTTCAGCCGTAACGGCTGAACGGATTTAGATGAAAGGCATAAACGGATAGGTCTTGACCTGGGTGAGGACATAGGATACTCTGAATGCCGGTAGCACGTTCCTGTGGGATATTTTCCGATATTTACGCGTGCGAAGCCGCGGGCAAAAGCTAGTCTATACATATAATAAAATCGTAGCGAAGTCTAAACTGTTAATTGAATATTTTTGAAAAAAAGTTATTACTACGCCTGGGATCGATTCTAATGCCGAAAATATAGTTTTTAGAATTTTTGTCAGTTTGTCTGTATGTATGTTCCAGCATCACGCAAATTCTGCTGGATAGATTCTGTTAAAATGTTGCATAGATATTCCCTATAAGTCCCGTCAAACTGTAGGGTATTAACTATCACGCTATTTTCCATAAGGGATGAGCAATACTACATTATGTTCGTATATTTGGCAAAAAAACATACTATAAGATTAGGATATTGTAGGTTACCAATTTAACTTTTAAAATAATTATCATCACGCTATACCTTTATGGAACTAAGCAGTCAATCATGCCGTTCTTATATATGAACGGCTATTTTAGATAACTTTCGATGAAGCAGAAGTGGCGCAACAAACTCCCCAGTTAGAAAAACTTGATTCTATACAATAGTATGCAAAATAATTTACATCGCAAAGTCGTCGCACCGCATCATCCACGGAATAGCGGTTTCATATTTTATCCGCCTCTCCGCTACGATGATAAATACCTACTTATCCATGTCAATGATAGTCTTAATCATTCATCTTGATCATCGTATTAAATGGGAAGCTCTGCATGAGTCATCATCTGCCTAGCCTTTTCCCAACTTTTTTGGCGTCGGCTTCCAGTTTTACCGCATGCAGCTGAATACCAGTATTTTAAATGATGCGACTGCCTATCTGACGTCCACCACCCAGTTACTGGGTAACACGATACCCATTGGTAAGACTGGTAGTCAGACTTTCGGACCTCTGACTACCTGTAACGACTGTCAAAGATCTAAGAATGACAGCTGGGACCTACAGTTTAACGTGCTTTCCGAGGCACGAAGGAGTCTCGGAATCTTATAGATGACCACCCACCCACGGAGAGACCGCGGCTGTTATCGTTTAGGCACGAGTCAGTTCAGCTACCATTTTATTTATTTTTTGTTACTAAGTTATGAGTAGGTAGAGGCAAACTCTTCCTTGCAGATCCGGCTCGAAGGACCACACCAAAACATAAATGCAATGGCGTCTCTAATAAAAATACACAATAATAATTAAGTTATCTACAGAGCTGGTTCGTACAGCAGGACTTAGTTATTTTCGTATGTTTCTCTCATTCACATACTTTCCGGAGAAAGGAAGAATATTATCGCTTCGCACTGCATCGTATCGCATTTGAATCTCAGGACAACAAGGAAAACTTGTTTTGTTACGTAGATTGCAACTAAAAACCTCAACCACACTTGCTTTTGCTAGTTATGTAGGTACTCAATGTACTCATTATAATGCCGAAAATACGTCACTAGTATGTAAACCAATTCTTCGAACTACTTATAATGAAGTAATATCCATACTGCTTAGCTCCATAAGGTATTTTACAATTTTAGAATAATTCGAACATAATACAATATTGCTCATCCCCATAGCAAATAGCGTGATAATTTACCAGCCTACAGACTGACCAGATTTATACGGAATAAATAATACCAGCCTATCACTGTCCCATTGCAGGGCAAAGGCCCCTTCTCATACAGAGAAGGCACGAGCATTGATCACCACGCTTGCTCAAGACGGATCGGCGATTACAGATATAATATTGACTACAAGTTCAGGTTTCCTCACGATGTTTGTCCTTCAGCGATGTTAGTAATGTCTAAGATAAACTCAGAAAGTATATGAATTAAAAAAGTCACATTGGTACTTGCCCGGATTTGAACCTACAACCTCGGCTATACGGAATATCCATGCAAAATTTGAACAGAATCTATTCGGTAGTATTTACGTAATGCTGGACAAACATACATTCAGACAAACAAAAATTCTAATAACTATGTTTTCTGCATTAGAATCGTTCCCAGACCTCGTAGCAATTATTTTTCTTCTTCCATCCATTAATCCCATTTCTTTCTGGGGATGGGTCCTCTTGTACAGTCCAGGACGCTCTGTCCTGGTTTGACATTGGAGTTAGGTTTTGCACTTTCATCTCCCTCTCGATATAGGTCCACCATGTAGCGGGGGTCTTCCTCTTCCCAGGTGTTTCGTAGGGATATTCAGTACTGTTTTTGAGAGAAACTGTCATCTCTTCTCATTACCTGATCGTACCATCTAAGTGTGCTTTCTTTTCGTTTGTCCGTTATTGGGGCACTCCGAAAGCTCCTCTCACGTGCTTATTGCGCAGTTACTTTTTTATACGTATAGATAGATAAACAACACAAGAATGGTTTAACTTAACCGGTTCGTCAAGAGGAATACAAAAACAACCTCGCACGATAATGTCCTGCGGCTTTTTCCGCATACCCATTTATAGAGTTTCGGAGTCATACGTTTTAGGGCATAGATCAAACAGATTACGTGTGACTCCGGATGTTTAATTTGTCTGTCTGTGATGTCTTGTTTATACCTTTTTAGTTGACTTTAGAGTCGTAGTTGGGTTTTAGTTTTTATAATTTAAAAAAGACATATATTTATGTACACACAGTAAAATATATTGAGATACGACATAACTACAATGTTGACTACAGAGGTACTAGTAAAGAGGTATGAGGAACAGGGTGTAGAGTTCACTTATCCTCTATAGAAAAGGGAGGATTCTCCAACCAGACTGGTGTCGTGTCTTGTGGGTTATTACCCGACGATTGATGTCAGAACGTTGTATATATACTCATCGCGCGGTAAACGCTGTTTGCGCAATGCAGGATTTTGCTTGACGTCAGTGTGATGCGTAGTTCGCATGTGGCGTTGTAGATGTCGCCACACAAGTACTTAATGTTACATAAACACTGGAACAAATACATGATACCTCCTTAAACAAAGGTTTTATTATATTATTCCTTTACTTCACTTTTAAACAACAAAAAAAAAAAACATTAAAAAATATAAAAAATAGTAGCCCACCGGTGGTGGGAACAGGGTCCGAGCTGCCGGTGGTCAGGGCTCCTGAGAGAGGAACCTCCTAACAATACGCGCCGTATCCAGGAGTACCGCTTTCTGGATCAAGCCCTTGATCCATCGGCTTAACGAGAGCCTCCTCAGGTGTTGGTTGAAGCTCTTGGCTATTATGCCATTGGCTGTCACGACTATCGGCACAATGATTGCTGTATCCACATCCCATATATCGACAACCTCGCGAGCCAGGTCAAGATACTTAATCTGTTTATCTTTTTTAGCTTTCTCGTCATGCGGGACCGCTATATCAATCATTGTGCGACGCTCTAATCGATCTATTACCACTATGTCTGGCTTATTGGCAACAATAGTGTTATCAGTAATGATAGATCGATCCCAATACAACGTGACATTGCTATTTTCGAGGACTGGGTCGGACGCATACCTATAGTACGGTACTTCCGATTCCACAAGACTGTACTTCAGAGCAAGTTACTGGTAGACAATCCTGGCTACAAGGTTGTGCCTATGTAAGTAGTTAGCCAGACGAGAACAACCAGAGATATTTGTCGACCGTGCCGTCCTTCATAATATATTTCCGGTAGTTATTCGTCACCAAATCGCAACCAGGATACGGACGCTAACAGGTCTACATCGGACCCATGTTAGGCCCAGTATAAGTGCCCATGAAGTTCTGCTCTGCCATACCTCCCTTCGCTCATTAGTATCTAATACTAAAGGTTTGCGCCAGTTCTCGTTGGCCAAGAATAGCGGGGTGAGGCCCTTTTCTACTGTGACCACATCTCGGTGCATCCCCACGTCGGTTTCTAGGAAGTATTCCCTGAGACTGCATACCTTATGGTTGTGCAGGGTCTTAGCATTTAAAAAGCCTCGAACTTCGCACTTCCACAGGATATACAGTCTCATCACCGATGAACGTGGGTGATACATCCGATTTGCGGTTAACAGTGTGCGGACGGTTACTTAAAAAAAATCAGCTGTTCCATAATTTTGACCGCGTAGGTACTTAGGCACTTTTCTGTGAAACAATTGATTTTTTTTTTAATATTAAGATTATAAGTTATTAATACATATTAGATTGTTAAGTGTAATAGTGTGCGTATTTCTGCAATTAAATGTGTAAATCAATGTCAATCAATATTAGTCCTGTGAGTTTATATGCCTACAGACTGTCAGGACAACCTACCTGAATTCACTACGTGTCTCTCGGAAGTAAATGCGGTAATTGATGATTATAATGTAGATACAGTTTTTATTATGGGAGACTTCAATGCGCATCCGAAGGAATTGTTTTATAATGAAATGCTGAATTTCTGTAAGGAACAAAGTTTGTCATGTGCCGATGTAGATTTACCTAAGTGATGCCCATGGAAGTGTAAGATGGTTAGATCATTGCCTGGTTACGTCCATGGCATTTCAAACAATTGAAAATATTAAGGTATTGTATGAAATATCATGGTCAGACCACTTTCCATTAGAAATAACATGTAAACTTAAGAGTATACTAAATAAAACTGTTACAAACAGAGAAACAGGTAATAGAATATATGGGGGGTAAGAAATAAGGAACAAATTTGATATTATACGGAACTATGCAACGGGGCACTAAGTGAAATAGACTTTCCGGTGGAATTGCGGGACTGCTGTGATTATTTATGTGACAACTTAGATCATAGGCATATAATTAACACAATGTACGCTAACATTAAGTCTATCTTGAGTGGTGCCTCGGAGGAAACTCGAATTGCTAGTAAAATAAATAAAAAGACGTATATTGTAGGGTGGAACAAGCACGTAGGTGAACCTCATAGGAGGGCTCGGATTAGTTTTAGTATCTGGGTTGTACAAGGGAAGCCGCGCACCCAGTATTTGAGTATGTGTGAAACACGAAAAGAATAAAGGAAGAAATTGAAATGGTGCCAGGATAATACTGAGAAAATAAATGGATATATTAGCGGCAAAACATAAGGCTAAAGATTTTAGTAGTTTTTGGAAAAAAACGGGGCACTTGAATCCTAAGCGGAATGTTCCTTTGAGCGTTGACAGTGCAGTAGGAGATCAAAATATTGCGAATGTTTTTAAAGAGATGTTTACAGTAGAACCATTGCCATGTGACTTGAATAACTTAAGCAAACCAGATGTCAGACCTGGTGAGAAGTACTGTCGAATTACGCCATTAGACGTGAGGAACGTCATAAAGAAGATGAAGCGTGGTAAGTCACATCTGCATATCTGCGCTATGCAAGTGTACATCTGCCCAGACTCCTGAGTCTATAGTTTAATTTTTGTATAGGTCATTCCTTTATTCCGGATGATATGATGAAAGCAGTAGTTCCAATAATAAAAAACAACGGCGATCCATCTGACAAGCATAATTACGGGCCGATATCATTGGCACAACAAACATGGCGAATACCCTTGACAGTCTCGTGAACATGCAGCTGAGCGAACCCCTTCAGATACATGACTTGCAGTTTGGCTTCAAACGCAAACTGTCAACGGAAATTGCAATTATGTGTCTGAAACAAACAGTTAGGTAGTATACCGACAGGAAAACACCAATATAGGCGTGTTTGCTTGATCTTTCGAGGGCCTTTGACCTGGTGTCTTTGATATTCTTTGGCATAAACTGCTCGAAGAGACCACTGTGCCGAGGGAGCTGGTATCTCTCCTCAAATATTGGTACAGTAATCAGAAGAATGCTGTCAGATAGGAAAACGCGCTTAGTCAGGAATATAATCTGAAATGCGGTGTGAGGCAAGATGGGTTGACTTACCCGAGTTTGTTTAACTGTCTAAAAAATTTTTTAAAAAGACTCTTCAGAGCCTTTTGTCAGTCATTTTACACGTGCAGTCTGTGGATCAACTTTACGCAGCGGGCTTACAATGCCCTGCGTGTTCAGTACAACGACACTCTGAGGGCAGTGTTGAGAAAACCCCGATACTGCAGTGCTTCCGCAATGTTTATGGAGGGCATTCATCGATGACTTCTTTGCCAGAACGTTAGCGTGCAAAATCGACGGTCCTTTTAATATGTACTGGGCAGGTGTACACCTGCACAGAAATAGAAAATAGAATGATTGTGTAACTTGTCTTGTTTACTAACAAATTACTAATTTGTATTTTTTGTGTACTACTAATAACCCTTACTAACGCTAGTTTTGTAGAAAATAGGTATGGAATGTACTGTACGTCTGAAATAAAGATATTAAATTAAATTAATAACCGACGAAAAGTTTCAACGCAGGGGGTTCAGAATCATGTACTGAATCCATGGTAATAGTTTTCGTGTCGATGTCCCGCCAACCTGTATTATGTAAATGTATGTAAAATAAAAAATAAACAACAATAAAACAAAAATAATGTAATAAAACTTGTAATTAATTTAAAATTAAAATTATGATATTTGAGAGTTAGAGAAAATTAATATTTCGTGAGAAAACGGGGAAGTTTTCGAAATTACATAAAAGAATCGGTTTTCTCGAATCCCATGAATTTCCGTGTTGCAGTTGGGTCAAGGAATACGTCAAATTTCAAGTCACTATATATCAATTGTCTAAGCGAAAACCTAAACCGGAATTCAGCATCAACCCTGCAATTACCACAAACATTATAAAAATGTCATCAAGTTATGTTAATTAGATTCTTACAATTAAAATGCTACGACCAAGGGCTTCGAGTGGTCATCGTCATCATGTTCTATAAATAATTATGCTTGCGTCATCCTGCAGTTCATTATAAGACTAGTTTAATAAATTAACTCCACAAACTCTTCCTATTTTGCCGTGAAACGTCTTTAAAATCACATACCTATGGGTACCAGGTTAGAAAAGTGGACCATAATGTAAGGGTCTATATCGTCTTACCTTAATAATTACAAAAATATTATTCTTAGAAACATAAATCTATTATCATTATTTAGCATATACAGGGCGAAATTGAATTCAAAGTTTCATGGATTTGATTCATTCATACTCTTAAGGGGTCATTGTACTCATCATTACGGACATCTTTCACTACGGGACCAATCCTGAAATCGCGAAAACAAAATTTACTAATCCCTAAATTTATATTATCAGTTGTATTTCATTTCATCAGTTCAAAGTTACTATGTTCTTCTAATATAAATGAAGTAATAAGATAATACGATCAGACCTGTGGAAGATACTCACATCCATTCATCAACTAGAAAAGAGCTGATAATCTTCAAACGGCTGAACCGATTTTGATAAAACATGTCTAAGAACCATCGCTAGAAAACCTGCTTTAATTTTTTTTTAAACCAAATTCAAATCGGTTCACCCGTTTAAGAGCTACGGTGCCACAGACGGACACACACACATAGCGGTCAAACTTGTAATAAAACCCCTCTTTTTGTGTTAAGGGGGTTAAAAATACTCTGTGAAAGTGTGGTTCACATCATACTAACATAAGTAATTATCACGTGTCTATAACCACGTCGATTCATAACAGCATTGATTGGTTACTCGTATCATCATCGAATCGCCGATTTCGAAGCGATTTTTTCTCTCCGTAGTTAATGTTTTCAAGGACTTATTATTATTTAAAAAGCTGTTTACATTCTAACAATATAAAATCTGAATTTAACCGCTAAAGCCCCGTTGAGATGACAATGGGGAAAATTTTATAAAAATTACTAAACACTTATGGAAATTTGCAAAGTCAGAACCTGCTGAGTACACAAACTTACTTTTAACTTTTCCTATTAGGTATCGTTATCTATACTAATACTACTTTATAATAAAGCTAAAGAGTTGGTTTGTTTGTTTGAACGCGCTACCAACACTACTACCAGCTACTACCAGTCGGATTTGAAAAATTATGACAAAGACAACAAAGCAATAATCCGAGCGGCTAATGTAGTGCAACGCGGGGGTCGGGGAACAAGAAATTTGACGCAGACGAAGTCGCGGGCAGAAGCTAGTGAAAACAGAATCTACGATACTGTCTTTAATCTGGAACAAATCTACATTTAACATCATCTAATTTACCAAGATCCAGGGTAATCGTAAAGGAGGCGAGATTTTACTTTTTCGTGATATCACGCTTGCCCTGTGCGGGTTGGTAGATGTCACATGTCTTCGAATTTTTGGTTCTAGGACATGCTGGTTTCTTCACGATGTTTTCCTTCACCGTTTTGCGAGTAGTGGTAATGAAATAATTTACGCAAAGTAAAGCGCCTGCCTGGGTTCGAAACTTTAAAAACGGCCGCGACTTACGGTCGTGCCTACAACTCGCAGGTCGCGGCCAATACCATCAGGCCCAAGAAAATATTAGAAAAATTCAAGTAAGTCACTGGTATAAAATATTCATAATCTAAATATCAGTCTTCGAAGTGAAAAAAACTGAAACGCTAAAATAAGAAAGAGTTTATAAATAGATCATACAAAATCATTTTCAATTTCCTTCACATGCAATTAACTCTGCCATTAGTTTTTACAAAGCTTCGTACCCTTTTTCTGCAGATTTCCAGCATCCCCAACAGTTTACGTTATTAAAAACCAGCCAAGTGCGCGTCGGATCACGCACAATGAGAGTTCCGTAGTTGAGATAAATTTATCCCAAGAACAAATCTAACTTTGTAGTTGAAAAACATGTTTTCCCATAAGGAATGTATGGGAGATTGGGAGAACATGTTTTTGCAACCGCAAATGTAACTATCACAGCTAAGTAGTCATTACAAGTAAACGAGTAATAATCAATATTACTCGTTTACTTGTAAAGCCTACTTAGCTGTGATAGTCTCTTTTTTATTTCCTTATACAGGGTGTTTGGCAGAACGTTGAACATACGAAAATGGTGGGTAGGTGGGGTCATCTGCTACTTACTCAGCCCTAATTTATTTGGCCCTGGCCGACTGGGTATTTAAAAAAAAAAAAAAAAAAGTTTTTTTCTTGTTTCACCACTTTCCTAACTTTAAAGTGTATTTTTTTTATTAAAAATGGGCAATAAAACAGGCAATTTTTTTTTTTTAATCTTTGATGTTGGCAGATTCTTATAAAATTATTGCTTTGTTCAGATGTTAGCTAGAAAAAAAGTTATGAGTCCTCAAACTTACAGAAAGATGTAAAAAATACTTGAATGTTAATTTCAACTTGCATTTAAAAAAAAACAAAAAATGATTGAGGAGTTCCAATTCTAGCAAAACATCCCTAGTGTGTGAGCTTTCTAATGGTATGTAATTTGCTTTTATAAAAAAAAAACTTTAAGAGTTATTTCATAATTTTATCAAGCAGGAAATTTTTGACGAAACTCTACCTTTACGGAAAGTTAAATGTTTTGCGAAATTTAATACTGCAAAGTTGGTAAAAATTATGGATCGACGGCTTGCCAGTAGCAGTGGTGCAAATTGACATTCACTATTCCCTTGAGATGGTTACACAAAGCAGGTAGAAATTTTGTTTCACTCTTGCGCAGTCATAGCGTATTTTTGCTCTCTTTCGCTCTCGTGGCACCGTGACGCCTCAGAATGAATTCTTTTCTTTTATTCAGTCGAGACTTAACTGCCTCTGCGATCTCACGTGCCCGTTACGCTTACGTTTGTTTTTGTTCACTTCGTTTTCTTTTATTGTTATCACTAGTTAAGTTTAAGTTTGTTAAGTTTTTTGTTATTACTGTTACCTGTTGTTATTGGTAAAGAAATGGCTGCTTTTACCAGTGAGGAATACGCGGACATATTGTTAGCGTATGGAAGCGCTAATACAAATTCGCGTGAAGCGCGAAGAATTTATCAAGAGCGTTATCCCAACCGCCGAGTACCCAGTCATCAGACGTTTGCGAGTACTTACCGACGTTTACGACAAACCGGTAACCTGAACTTACAAGAACCACGAGTGAACGCAGCACGACCCGATGCTACCATTGACGAACAAGTTCTTGCCGAGTTTGACGCGGATCCTACCAAAAGCATTAGACAGATAGCTTCAATACTTGGCTTAAGCATATGGAAAGTGTGGTCTGTTCTCCGGCAAGATGGTACACATGCTTTTCACTACACTCCAGTGCAAGGTAAGATTAAGCCGTTTATGCACTGCATCTGATACGATTTTGTGGAATGTAGTAAATTATGAGACAGTTCAATTGATCGTTCCATTTAACCTTGATTTCGTCACTTTCTTTATTAGTTGTTTTGCCTCATGTTGTTTTTAGCGCATTCAATTCTAATTTCAAATTAAATTCAATAAACTATTCCTATTCGGCCGCATTCACGTAACAATCAGGCGGCCAGCGCTTACAGGATTCGGATTTCGGATTCGGTTTGCGCAGGTGGTCAGCGTAGGTAAACTTGCCAGCACTTATGGGTCCTTTTTAGAACAAAATTGGAAAGTCGCACGCCCTTTTGTGAATTTGGTCTTACGTCTTTATGGCTAAGCCATAAAGCCAATTAGTGTACTTAAAAATTGAAGATGAAAAATTTGGATAATTGTAGAGTTTGAACTCGGAGGAAGAAAAGATTCAGTATTGAAATAAATTCTTAGACATGTTTTGTTTGTTCTAGGTCTCGATGACAGTGATTTTGGGAGACGTGTGCAATTTTGTCGCCATTTGCTGCATACCGATGTGGACGATGTTAACTTTTTAAAAAGTATTTTGTGGACAGACGAGTCCAAATTTGACAAAGAAGGGATTGTCAATTATCACAATCTTCACCATTGGGCACTTAAAAATCAAAACCCACACGTGAAGAGACAAAGAGGCTTCCAGAGGAGATTCAGTGTGAATGTCTGGGCAGGAGTGATTGGCGATAAGCTAATAGGGCCTCATTATTTGCCCGACAACATCAACGCGAACAACTACTTGGATTTTGATAAATGATTTACCACCATTAGTGGAAGAAGTCTTCCAAGTAGACATAAACAGGCCTATTGTCTTTCAACACGATGGTTGCCCAGCTCACTTTAGTCTAGTTGTACGTGAGCATTTGGATAATTGTTTCCCAAATTCGTGGATTGGCAGGGGAGGACCAATTCCCTGGCCTCCGCGATCGCCCGACCTCACTCCGCTCGATTTTCACGTGTGGGGAAGGGCAAAGGAACTAGTTTACACTACAGAAGTAGAAAGTCGGGAAGATTTGATAAATCGAATTAATGCTGCTTTCGAAGTTATGCGATAGGAGATGCTGCTGCGCACAACAACTGTAGAAATCAGACGTAGATGCCGCACCTGTATTGCGAATGAAGGGCGTCAATTTGAACATCTAATATGATTTATTATTTAAATAAATTATTTAAAATTATTTAATTGTTTCATTAACGCACCTAACTGGTACAGCATAATTTCAATCGATCATTTAATTTTTACCAACTTTGCAGTATTAAATTTCGCAAAACATTTAACTTTCCGTAAAGGTAGAGTTTCGTCAAAAATTTCCTACTTGATAAAATTATGAAATAACTCTTAAAGTTTTTTTTTTTATAAAAGCAAATTACATACCATTAGAAAGCTCACACACTAGGGATGTTTTGCTAGAATTGGAACTCCTCAATCAATTTTTGTTTTTTTTTAAATGCAAGTTGAAATTAACATTCAAGTATTTTTTACATCTTTCTGTAAGTTTGAGGACTCATAACTTTTTTTCTAGCTAACATCTGAACAAAGCAATAATTTTATAAGAATCTGCCAACATCAAAGATTAAAAAAAAAAAATTGCCTGTTTTATTGCCCATTTTTAATAAAAAAAATACACTTTAAAGTTAGGAAAGTGGTGAAACAAGAAAAAAACTTTGTTTTTTTTTTTTAAAATACCCAGTCGGCCAGGGCCAAATAAATTAGGGCTGAGTAAGTAGCAGATGACCCCACCTACCCACCATTTTCGTATGTTCAACGTTCTGCCAAACACCCTGTATATACTACTGCCGTGATTTTTTTCACATATCCTAAACCAACCATTTAGCTGGCAGGGGACACACTTGACTCTAACAAAAATTAGCACTTTAAAACTTAATATTTCGTGCACGGATCCCTGAATACAAAAATAGTTTTCACAGACAACGATACCCCACACTATGAGACAGACGAGAAAAAAAAAAAACATTATTTTATGTGTACCTATAAGTACCAAATTATAGATTTCTAATACTAAGATTCTCTGAGCTAAGCTGCGGATATGGCGAAACAATAAGGGTTCCTTGTTTACTACGGAACCCTAAAAAGCAGAGCCATAAGCCACCGCCAGTTAATACAAATTATAATGAAAAATTAGCAATATTTACTTATCTACATTGTTTATTTAAATTATCTGTCGCGTTAGCTCTGATTCAAGTTAAAGATATTAATAAGGTGGCGTATATCTTCCGGTCACTCCGAGCCGCGCTGTCAGAGAGACAAGCAGTGCTCTCCAAGTGACCATATACGTACGGACATCTAATTCTAAAGACCGAAATCGTAAGTAAAAGAGGCTTTTTAATTTAATAGTGTTTCTTTGTCTTGGTGAAAGGACAGAGTGGTAATTTCCGCATTTTTGAGAACGGTCGCATTCTGTCTCAATCCATCAAAAATTACCCCTAGTTTGCCGTGTCCGGATTGAGGAGCCATGTTTCATAATTTTACGCGGGTACAACCAATATTTAGAGGTAAATTTGCCGATTTTGTAGGCTCGATCCTGCAATTTGTAGTAAAACCCTTTAATAGTTACAGGACGTTTAAGATGGCTCCTCCATTCAGACGTCTGAATTGAGGAGCCACTTTAAAACTCAAAATCTAGCCAACGGATATTTTGGAAAATTTGGGAGGATTGAGTATTATATAATAGTATTTAAGCGTAATTTGTACAAAAAAGAGTGTATTGTACGGCTGAATTTGAGATAGCTTTGATTTTTGATAAAAATCCATAAATTTCACCGCCGTCTTTCTCGGAAAGTAATCAACCAATTACAACTTATTTTTTTGTATAATTTAGTAGTAAATGTGTTCTAATTTGTAATATAAAAATAAATTGTAAATATTATATATTTCCGGTAATACTAAACATTTTATGTGTCATCATCTCCTCAATCCTGATCTATAGAAAATATATTCATGTACGTTGCTACTATAAAATCGGATAACAATAGCACCAATAACTAGCAGATTTTTTTTATTAAATATGGACGTAATCCAACACATTCAGTATTTCAAATGATATTAATAAAAAAAACAACATTCGTTGATGTTAAAATAAACATTCCTTAACAATGTCATGTAAAGGGTGACCATAAATAATGCCAACTATGATTTTTTTAGTTTTTTCTTTTTTTTTTTCTTAATATTGAGTTTATGGGATATATGTAATCAATTCAACAAATGAAATAAAATTTAGTAACCGGTGATGAATTCATACTTATTTTAAGATTGTAAATTCTGTTTTGTTTCGCTGTTATTTTTCACATTATTGCTATAGTAACGTAAAAAATGTAATAGACAAACAT
Organism: Omphaloscelis lunosa; assembly: GCA_916610215.1. NCBI lineage: Eukaryota > Metazoa > Arthropoda > Insecta > Lepidoptera > Noctuidae > Omphaloscelis > Omphaloscelis lunosa. The sequence goes on along the minus strand of OU744262.1, from coordinate 1,473,790 downwards.
TAGATGACAAAAAAAAATCGGTTACACATAAATGATAGAAAATCGTTCAAGTGAGTGCGTGTCGGACTACGCACAATGAAGAGCACAACTACGGATAGGTGGGATGAATTTATCCTAAGAAAAAACTTAACTTTTTAGTTGAAAAACATGATCTCCCATACATTCCAACTGCAAATGTAAGTTTGTATGCACAATATTGAGAGATTTACCATGTTATTTTAAGACCATAGACTACTTATAGGTTTTCCTGTTTTAATCTATGAGTAAAGTACCATATTCTGTATATTTTTTTAAAATTTTAGGCTAAAAAAATGAGATCCTCGCAATAAGATTTGGAGCAAATCGGCTGCGACAGACGGACAGACAGAATGACACACGAGCGATGCTATAAGGGATTTGTTTTTTCCTTTTGAGGTACGGAACCCTAAAAACTCCATTAATATACTTAAGGGGAATGGTACCTGATACGTATGCGGATATTGCAGAGGGCGAAGCCCTATGACTTATTAAGGAGAAACGAAATGACGGATAGCTAGTAGCACACTGATGTTTTATTTTTCTAGTCAAGATGACAGATTATCAAAACCATAGAACAAACTTAAAACTATATAACAGTACCACATCCCCTTAAGCATTTCAACAGTTTTTTAATAGAAAACTAAAAAACTGTGCGAAATTAATTTTTTTTTACGTTTGTTGCAATTTGCAGGTCAGTGTCAGGTTGTATCTTGGTCAAAATATGATTTGCGACTATAAGCCGACGTCCACACGGACGTAAAAAAATCGCGGCGGAATTTTATCGCGCAATGAATTTTCAACTCTCAGTGTTAAGCCGAGCGTTGAGAATCCAACGCGCTGTGACGCACGCTCGAACCGTATGTTGAAATAACATACGGTTGGATTTTCAACTCTTGGTGCTAAGCAGAGCGTTGAAAATCCAGTACACGAAAAAAATCGCCGCGATTTTATTACGTCCGTGCGAACGTTCGGCTAACAGACATGTATTTACAGAATTATAATCAATCACGTATAAAAACTATTTGGAAACTTTCCAAATGCCCTTTTAACCGACTTCCAAAAAAAAGGAGGAGGTTCTCAGTTCGTCGGAATATATATATTTTTTTAGTATGTATGTTCCCTGATTACTCGAAGATGGCTGAACCGATTTGAAAAATTATTCTTTTGTTTGAAAGGGTATACTTTCAAGTTGGTCCCATTGTCACTTTCATTTGGTCACGATCTAATCACGGCATCTTGGAGAAATCGATGGAAGTCTTCAAATATTATAGGCGCACCTATAGCGATTTGGGAATTTTTTATAGTAACTCATGCATTTGCTCTCGAAAAGCACCATTTGGTAAAGTGGAACTGATGAATTACAAAAAAACCCACAAAAAAATAAAAAATAAATTTTTTTGCCCAAAAATAAATAATAAGAATTTCGGAAGTCGGTGGCAAAAATCTTAAAAACTGATCCATGTTGGGTATCCATGCAAATATTACTGGCATTCATTAGCTTTTAGTAATCTGGGTCAATGGATAAATAAAACATTTTAAATAGCTTTCATTCCAGAAGAAAAATAATAATGAATAAGATTTGAATAGTTAAATACTAACCTGTGAATAACGTTCCAAACTCCATGGTTTTCTAACGTTGCGGTCGTGTTTCGAGTTACTTTCATAAAACTCACGTAGCATGCTATAAGAACGATACTTCACTGCACTTTAATCTTCCATTTTCATATTTATAATTGCTTGCTAATTGCTTTTCCAATCGCATTATCGTCCGCTGCCATGATGCACATCAAAAACAAAGCGACATCAATGCCTCTACCGGTGGATAATCTAACTATTTTACGATATGATCATTGATGTTCGGCCACATCATGATGAGGTCGATGTTCTATTTCATGAAACGCAAGGAACCATTTCATGAAATGGTTGATCATTTCATGAAATGATCAATTCTAAGATCTGGCCACGACAGGTAAACAGAAAAAAGGGTGAGTGCAAGAAAAATCACTTGTTGCACAAATTCTGTGACCTGTGTTCTCAGTCCGATTCTAAGCATTGACGTTTCCCGCCATTTTCTGTCACAGCTCTTTTTATAGTGTATATCGGTGTTAATCATGATTACTATGACTGGTTTTCGTCGTCATGTGGACATGGAAAACGCAGTAAGAGCTGTTGCTATACTTCAGGAAGGGCTCTCAGAGGTCTGTAGCAATACTTTTCGGTGTGTTGCGATAAGCTATTCGTCATCAGTTCACCGGAAAACCGAAACAACAATTCTTTATTACTTATTGTTATGTAAATCTCTGCTACCGATTTTTTTATTTATTCATATTTATCAATGAATTAATAATTGTTAATTTATTAAATTAAGTAAAATAATTGTGTATGTATCCGGTGGTAGTATACATTGCGTTATGCCGTACCTAATGTTATGAAAAGAATTGTTTATTTCCTTCTTTGTACAGAATGATTGAAATAAGATTTTTTTAAATATTCCTATACTTTAATTACTTAATAGACTTTTCCATCTAGCTCTACTAACTGCTAATTTTTGGTAGACACAATTTCTATGCGATGCACCTGCAGTTTTCATGACTGAACATTCAGGGCCGTTGGTGTACCTACTTATTGCTCAGAAATGGTTAAAATGAATCTTATACAAATATACCAAAATTGAGCCACAACAAATATTACCTTGTTGTAAGAACGAAAGTTTCACAATAAATTGTAGACCCGCCATTCTGACGTCAGGTTGGCGAGTGCATGAGAAACCGTGCTCTCGATACTCATTACTTTCGCCACTTTGCAAGCCTGGTAAACATTATTCTATTATTTTCAGTTGTGACAATTACAGCTGGAATAATATCAAATTGATTGGTTCATATTTCACATCCGATAAGAAGTTCTCTTAATTGCTTGTCAACTACGTCAATTACCTTACATAATTCGCACGCAGTTAACGTAAAATTACAGATAAACTCATGTTATGTTTATATTTACAGCGCAACATTACGATATATTTTTAATTGTTGATCGATTAAAAATAAAAACATCGAGTTTAATGTTATTAATTCGTTTATCAGTGTATTTGTGGTATGGTTACTTGTAATGTATTCAAAATAGTGGAAAAAAAAATTGCGATGGACGTAAAAACGGGAGAATATAACTTTTTCGAAGAAATCGCTAGATCTGTGAGTTTTATGACATGAGTTTTATGATAATAGATACAGAATTAAGTCGAGAGTTATCAATTTCGTCGAAAACCAGTCCTTGTAGATGATTCATGTATTTATTATTCTTGTCTACCCTTCAAAGGTTAAACTGAACAGACTGATTTCATATTATTATCTATTGGTAGTAAATCTTCATTGTCTTAATTTTCAGGTACCCGACAACATGTCTCGACTATCCTCCTTCCTCATAGCCCTGTGGCTGTCCGCTGCGGCTGCGCAGCCGTCTGGGTTCATTACGATCCTCAAGCAAACAGCTACCGGCGCCAAGAATCAAGTTACCAATGAGTTGCAGGCTGGGCTCGACCCTGTGGGGAAAACTCTCGCCTTCATTGGAGGCGGTCTATGTAAGTAGAAGTCCTGACATTATGCGAGGAGTGGCCTGCAGGAACCAGAAATCACTTACTTCTAATCTTCGGTCAAGAATACTATTCTTGATTGAAGTTCAATTTAGGGCCCAATCATACGTACTACAACCACACCACATCGCAGTGACAAAATGTAGGCAAGCATGAGGTTACGTGTAGAAATGTCGCTGTAGCTTTTTGCAGCTGCGTACTAGTATAATATTATCTGTGGTTGTGCTAACTACAAAATTTCAATGTGGTTGTGTTGTCGCTAGTAGTTGAGATATGGTTAAGTTGTGGCTAGTGTTTACAGACAGACAGATCGTTGTGTTTGCGATTGTGGCCGGCCGCTAGTGCGCGGTCGCGTTGATTGCGTTGTGGCTGCAACGTGGCCTTGATGTGGTCGGTATTGCTCACACGGTTGATTTTGACGGGCAAATGTGGGCCGCGTGAATAAACTATTACAGATTTTCACGCATGTTAGCGCACGTCCACGTGTTGTTGTGGTGTGGTTGAGGTACGTGTAATGGAGCCCTAAGTCTTTTTGCGTAGGCATGCAGGATGGTTTGCATGACACATATCAAGTGACTGTACGAAATGTACAAAACCAAAGTCCGGTCATGTCGTGCATTCCTGCGACGTAGTGTGACGTCCGTACGTTGGAGTCAAAACAATACTCAATCATTGATTTCATTGCAACCTTAGTATAGTATATAAAGTATAGCATTTAGTAAATGTTTAATAACATTGTGATGGAGAGAATGGCCCTTTAATGTTTCGCAGGTAAACACGTAAAGCCGATAGCGGGAGTGGCGTACGAAAACTATAACCAGGAACCGGATATGAGCAAGTTAACACTCGTCTTCATGACCAGGTGAGACTTATACCTACACAGAAATGATAAGACACGAGAATTTTGCAAATTGACACACTACGTCAATTGGCCTTGTTACGACTGCAAGATTAATTTAAACCCTATATAAGAACAACGGTTGGAAAGATTAATTCTTTAAACTCGAGTTATGTGAACATGAATGTATGATGCAGGCTCAGTAGATTTTTTTTGTGATTTCAAAGTTGTTCCGACGGTAAAACTTATTAATTTGTGTAATTCTGTTCAAGAAACTCAGATCATTGGCAGATCTTAAAACACTGAAAACGGTTTACTTTTCGCTTGCCCAATCTTTGCTGGGCTACTGTATCTCTGTCTGGGGTGGCACCTTTGCAGTTAATATGCTACGTCTTGAAAGAGCACAAAGATCGGTCCTTAAAGTCATGTGCAGGAAACTCTTCAGGTATCGCCGCACTTCTCTATAAAGAGTGTGAGCTCTTAACTGTTAGACAACTTTTTGTGCTCCAAATAACATTAAACAAACATGCCACTATACCGCACTCCCTACGGCTACGAGAAGGTGGGCGCAAAAGAACGAGACTGTGCAGCACGGAGACACATAGAATTGCTCTCGCTCAGCGGCATTATTGGATACTTTTTTTTGTTTTGGGTGGGAAATTATCAAATAACTTCTCCCGCTCTGTGCGGAGCGGGAGGGCGTGTCAGACTCTTGCTGACTAAAACCCACCCGTGTTCCTTCGATTGCCCTGCTGGTGGGGGCCACGATCTCCCTTTCGGTTTTCTTCGCACCCCCGGCAGGCATCGGCCCTAACGGACCCCGTAAATTCTGCTGACTTCTCTTTGAGGCGCGTGTGGAACACAACGCGCCGTCGACTCGAGCCTGGTCCTTATCGGACGGCGAGCTACCCATTGCTCTCCGTCCGCATGCCACCGCGCCTACGGTGGCCGAAAATCGGCCTGCGATTCCCGAAGTCCAGGGCTTCTGCTCTTGCGGCGGTTAGGGGCGTGAGGGCGCGAAATTTGCCTCTCCCTCACGCGTTCCGTCTCCTCCTTCGCAAATATTACCGCTTCGCAGAAGGAGGTGATGGCCTCCCATTTCCTCTCGCTCCGTACCATGGCCTGAACCAGGGCCGGACGCGAGAGAACACCGCCGATTGCCTCCACGAGGACACGGCGATGCTCCACCCAAGCCGGGCAGACCTCCATCGCATGCTCTACGGTGTCCTCTGGGTGATTCACACAATGGTGACATCCGGGCGTTTCCTCCCTCTTTGGAATTATTGGATACTGGGTTCACGGGTTTACAATAAACTTAATTATAATAACGTTCTAAATATATGCTTACTTACTCGACAACAATGTAAGAACGCTGTAACTGGCTGAAAGGTCTCACCTACGAAGAATCTGAGAGACTTATACAATTAGTGGGTTAACTGACTTTTTCACAACCGCATACTCACTCGTACCATCTGGATTTCTGGACTTCTGGATACACACTACCAATCACACAAACACATACACACTCTACAATACACACACACACAAACACATACTCCTTTTGCGTATATCCTTGTTTGTATAAGTTAATTGTATTTTTGTTTAGAATTTATTCAAAATTTAATTGTAAGTAAAAAGAACTATCCTAGTTGGTCCAGAGGAAGGTGATGGCATTCGTGACACAGAATAATCCTAGTACGAGTGCCAAAGCGCTCCTTTGACACCTAAGTGCACATTGTATAAGACCAAATTTGTATTTATGGAGATTTACTGTACCCATTCTTCCAGTTATAAAGATTTTTGATACAACGTGCCGCTACAATGGCGGCATTAATTAACACACGGGTAGAGCCAGTTATCATAAAAATATATTAATAAGAAAAAATAATTCGTTAACTGAAAATTTAAAATTTTCAAACGCTCGCCACCATAGGGCTCCCTCTTTCTTTCAATTCGCCTTCTCTTTGCATGTTATCGATATTATGATCCGTGATCCCGGTAAATTACCTCTTTTTGTTTTTTTTTTTTTTGGGTGGGACATCATCAAATAACTTCTCCCGCTCTGGGCGGAGCGGGAGGGCGTGTCAGACTCTTACTGACTAAAACCCACCCGTGTTCCTTCGGTTGCCCTGTTGCCGGGGGCCACGATCTCCCTTTCGGTTTTCTTCGCATCCCCGGCAGGCATCGGCCCTAGCGGACCCCGTCAATTATGCTGACATCTCTTTGAGGCGCGCGTGGAACACAACGCGCCGTCGACCCGGGCCTGGTCCTTATCGAACGGTGAGCTACCCATTGCTCACAGTCCGCAAGCCCGCGCCTACGGTGGCCGGAAATCGGCTTGCGACTCCCGACGCCCGGTAAATGACCTCTGCGCTACAGTTTTTTAAGCACAGGTTGCACCAAGATGCTATTTTAGAAAATTGATAATAAATCAATAAATCATTACATTTAATGAAATTAAAATATCTCCATAAAAACAACGCTAATCCGTATACGTGTGTTAAATTAATGTCACCATTAAAGCGCCACGCTGTATATATATATTTTTTTTAAATTTTTATGAGTTCTATACTCCCTAAAAGTATCTCCCTTGGTTAACTTAACTGGTAATCTTCAATTTTCTACAGCGTTAAAACCGTCATGTACAACTTGACGGGGGCCCCGGAAGAGTTCCCCAGGGAGAGGTGGTTCAATCCGAAACTTCCCCTCAAGATTTACTTGCACGGTTTCACCGATAACCCCACGAAGGACAGCTTCCAGACAATGAGCAGTGCATTTTTTGCTAAAGAACCATCCGAAGGTAAACCGTCACTCGAGCAAAATTCAGAGACAATTTCTTAAGACTGACGATTTAAATATTAAAATATGAAACAGTATATCGCAAAACCTCAAAGCATCCGGGAAAAAATCGTTGTTATATTTCATTAAATTGATGTAACATCTTTTTAGCAAGTGCCTGTTTGGGCAGTCAGCTATTGCTAACTGACGTTGCATATTTTTACTTGTTACCTTCTCATATGTTGTCATATGAGTGTTTTGTATTGCCAGGTCCAGTGAACATCCTTGCTCTGGACGCGAGCTCGCTGATCGCCTTCTTCTACCTGCGGGCCACCACCATGGTTCAGTTCATAGGCGAGAAACTCGGAAAAACCCTCGCCGCCTTGCTACCCGGTATGTTCTGAATTTTCCACTTCTTTAGAAGACGCGATGTCATTCACACTCTTGATGCTGAATCATTGTCTAAGTACCTATTTCAGTAGGCTATGTAATACTTACCTACTGTTGAACAAAGCGAAACAAAATGATTACTATCACGCAACGTGTGTTCTGTGTTTTACGTCATTGACTATTAATTGGTGTAATTAGTAATGGTGTTTAGCGTAGAAATGTTGACAATGTACCAGATGCTGATGTGCTGATGTGATTCCATGCTAAGCATGTGAAACTATTTTGCTGTATAAAATTACTCTTTAACGATATGAATTGTTCATTTGACCGTAAATATTTCATTAAAAATTTGCGAAGTAAGTACAGTGATTTCGATTTATAATTAATAGGATCAATAATCTCCTTCCAGCTGGTATGGATCCCCAAAACATCCACCTGATAGGCCACAGTCTCGGAAGCCACATCGCAGGGTTTACTGCCAAGACGTTCTTCGCGCTGTCGGGATCACGCATTGGCAGGATCTCCGGCCTGGACCCGGCCGGCCCGTGCTTCAGCAACGTCGACCCCGTGCTCAGGTTGTCCAAGGAGGACGCTAACTTCGTAGATGTCATACACACTGACGCAGGCGTCTATGGATTGGACCTACAAATTGGTTAGTTATTTTGTGATGCAATTATTGTCTTGTTAGATAATTCTCCTGTAACTTTTACAGATAAACTAACACTTAAAACTTAAACTGTAGAAAAAATAAAATATCGCTCAAAACCAGCTCGTAATCAGTAGTTGAGATGATGGCCTATCCTGTGGGTTAGTTATCAATCAGTCCCAGGCAAAGCAAGGTGTTTATCATGATGAATCTAATCTTAGAAAAGGTTGTTTGTAAATTGGAACCGTATCAATTGAGCTGTGGTCTTTCTCGTTGAGCCCGGCAACCACACGGGAACGACAATTTGTAACAACAGTTGTTTCAAAAATAACTGAGCTTCTTGTGAATATTAAATAGAATAGTACCAGCTTCGAAAGGGTATTGCAGTAACCTTTTTCTATCTGATAAGCCGTCGGTCTGTTTGCCAGCCTAATAAAAACCTTGTCAAAATTCGCAGGACACGTAGATTTCTGGCCGAACGGTGGCTCCGAGCAGCCGAAATGTTTGTTGCAGACTTGCAGCCACAGCCGCGCTTGGGAGCTCTTTGCCGAGTCGGTGCAGACTCCTCAGGCTTTTATGTCAGTAAAGTGTAACAGCAACTACGAGTTCAGACATAAAATGTGTAACTACAATGATACAAGGTGAGATGTCGAGGACTTCAGGAGTTATACCGATAAATATTTTAATTTGAACGCGGAAGGCATTAAGACGCCGCTCCACTACCACAACTTATTTATTTTATTTTATTTATTTATTAGGCTTTTCACCATGATTATACTATTACTTATCAGTTTGAAGAACACTAACTTAAGTCTAAGTGCTCCATTACTCAAAGAAAAGTACAGCATCAGACAGCATTATGCGCAGATAATAACACAATGAATACATAGTCCGAATAAGTTGAGCAAGAAGCGTGTTGTTTAACACCATAAACATGCTTTTTTTTTCAGTGTTATGGGCTACGGCACTCCCGCCACCACCAGGGGCATGTACTACTGTCAGACACTTGGCGAAGAGCCCTTCGCTGCCGGCGCCATGGGGCTGACGTATAAAGACACCGCGGTTGTGAGGTTCGTCTCCAATGCTGTCAAGGATACTTTATTACAAGGGTGATGATGCTGTGTTATTCTTATTACATTATTATAACCCGCTTTAGTATTACCTATTGATGATTTGATGTCTCTTGAAATGCAGAATACCGACAATATTATAAGGTTCACAATATGAGTTTAAAAAAATTGTCAATGTGAGTCAATTTGGTTGCACCTTGTAGTGCCGCCGTTGCTGCATAAATATTTATTTTTATTTTAGACTCTAATGTATTTGCCCAGTGAGAGCTATTCGAAGATTCCAAATTCATAAAAAAAATAGACATTATTCATTTCGTCATATAAAGTGTGCAAGACTATAGACGAGATAGTTTAATATTGCCATAAATATACTTGTACTAACTAAGCATTAGAAGTTGTATTATGATTTATAACAGAAAATGGATGTAATTATACTTACCTAGATAATGTACTACTACTTTTTATTGGTAGGAACAGTAGGCTGCACGTCTGTGGTAACTAAGTAAGCTGGCCTTTCAGTGCAATAATTTTACGTGTTGCTTAGACGGTGTCAGTCAATTGTTGCTTCAATTTTATAGTATGCCACAGGTAATAAACTTGCACCGTGTACATGGAGCTTTACGTGCGGCCTACTGAACATACCTATACGTTATGGTGTGCTATCTTCATAGCTAATCTATTTTATTTACAGAACATTGTGCCAAATTCATGCTAAACTTATATTATACATACCTAAGTACCTACATATTTTGTGATGTACCGTACCATTGTTGTTTTATTTATTTATAATGTTCAAGAAGAAAAAATATATAAAGAAAATGCAAGTTTTAATGTTCGTTTCAATTATCCTGTTGCGTGCACGTTACAGGAACTGATGGACGCTACTGAAGGTAACAAACTCCTAGCAAAAATCTGGTTTGACTATATTTAAATTTCCATCGAAAATACGAAGAATTTCTTCGAAATAAACTCGAATGAATCGATCACTTTCAATACTAATCGTTGTGGAGTAGTCGATTCGCACCAAAATACACAACACAGTATCACGCTGTAATACCCAAAGGGTTAGGCAGAGATGTACGTACAATACCTACTGCAACGTTACCTCTGCCAATTAAAACCCACTAGTTAAATTTTTCAAGTACCCTACAAATTTTTACTCATATTTTTTCTTGTTTTTTTTTTTTAATTTGAATTTGACTTCTTGATGTTTTTTGATAGCAAAAAAAGCCCAGTCGCCGTCAAATTATAGAAGAGCGTTGGTAGAATAAAATATTTTCGGACGCGAACGCCCAAATTATAACTGAAACCTGTCCTATAGGCTAGGCTTAGTAGGGCAGTACTAAGCCGAAAGCAACTATCTCTTAGATACGCCCTTTTAGTTTTTTTTTTGTACCATTCAATAGCTTTAACAATTTCACATCTAATAGTATAAGCTAATAGCGCTAACTAACTTAAAACATTTAAAAAAAAATCAATAAGAAGTTTTTTATACTAAGATTTTCCTTAAATTACAATTTACAAAAAGTCGATTTTCTCAAAACTTACACCGATTGAGATAGCGCCTTTCGGCTTAGCAGGGTATTATAGTTCCTTTTAAATGAGACTGAAACTCGAGTCCCTTCGTTGTTCTCCACTAGCATGAATTCCCACAATTTCTTACTTTTTTCTACCCTAATATGCTTAGCTTGCCGTAGTATATTGTAGTGCTAGCTTACCAGATAAAATAAGGCTAGTTTGTCCGAGGAGACTTAAGCCTAGGTTTACAAGCCGATAATCTTGTTTACGTTATTAGCGAACGCGAACCGTAGTTGATTGTGTAATCAAGTTCAAGTCATTAGGTTGACAGGTCCTTAGGTTGACGGGTCTTTAAAGACCTGTCGACCTAAGGACCTTTCAAAGAATAAAAAAAACATACCATACATATGTTTAACTACTAGTGTTAAACATATGTATGGTATGTATATATTTTTCTTTAAACATACATATCTTTGACAAATATGACAAGCAGTATTGCTTGTCGCACTAATGACCTGTCGAACAAACGATCTGTCGACCTAATGACATGTCGCACACTTTTTTACACACATACTAATGACATACACTCGGAGGGGTCGTCTGCAATTTGAAATTTTCACACTGGTTTGACTGATTCTTAAACGGGGTAAACAGAAAAATCCCAATAAAATCAATTTCCATAAATAAAATTCGTGTTTTTTTCATGTTTAGTATCAACATCTAAATAAGAGCTTAAGAGCTAAATATTACACAGTGAAGTCATATGGTTTTGAAGTGCTTCCAATAAATTGTGACATATCTAATGCATCAACTGCGCCGTTGCCGAATTCACTTGGTACATACGAGGGCTGCATGCGTACTAAATGTGATTATAATAGTAGAAAATGATGATATGAATGGATTGAGGCACCAATAGTTCGGGTTATGGTGAGCGAAGAATATGCTGCTGCTGTCGGTTTTCTAAAACGTTATAAAGGATTATCAGGATTATACCTGTGCCCGTGTGATACAATTTAAAACATCGTCTTATAATGTATTAATTAGTCACCATCCATACTAATATTATAAATTAAGGGGGGATATAGGGGATGAAAGTTTGTATGGAAAACCTATAATTTCTTAAGTTAGGGCTATGAAAATTTAAATGTATGCTTTTGGTAACAAATAAAGTTAGCGTAGCGTAAAATAGGGGTGATTTTGAAATTCACATGTAATATTGTTTTTTTTTTTTGTGTCTTCTTTTCAAGAGGTTTAAGGGATTAGAAATATAGTCATAGTCCGTATCTTGACTTAAAATTTAATCTTTATTTAATTAAAATCGGCCCACTCGATCAAAAGTAATTACAATTTAGATTCATAAACTAACCTGCCTAACAAGAGGTCTTATGTGTTCAATGGCGGCAAGAGTAGGTATTACAAATCAGTGGTGATAATAATAGTAAAATGAATAATTAGTATTTTAAGAAACGCATTTAGTATGAGTAGTACTTGCGCCCTGAGAGTTCCGTCTCTAAGCTGTGCTTGCTCGGCTACCCGAATTTCCAAATCTAGATTGCAGGACAAACTTAACTTTTCAATTGAAAAAGAGTAATGAATTTGAAAAATGACTTTAATAGAGTAATGAAATACAGACTTACTTCAAGACACGACCTATGAATTTTTGATCCCAGATTGAAGAAAAAACTTAACTTTGCAGTTCATATATAACCAATTTTCGGATTTTCCTCTTTAATTGAGCTTACTTCTCGCGAAACTTCATGCTGCTGGGCCCACGGGAAGTACCAAATAGACTGGTTTATTTGCTAGTTTTAAAATTTGCGGCATGAATGGCCGTTTTTTTTATTGTGTTGACTGTAAGTGTGGCGGCATACACCGCCACATGCAAACTACGCATCAAAAACGTGACGTCACATATATCCTGCATCGCGCAATTAGAATTTATTTATATACACACCGTAAAATGCATAGAGAAACGACATAATTATTATTATTATTCTTTTATTTACTTTTAAAACATTTTATTTACATTTTTAAATATTTATATCAAAAAAATAAAAATAAACATTTAAAAATACAAAAAATAGTAGCCCACCGGTGTTTGGAACAGGGTCCAAGTTACCGGTGGTCAGGGCTCCTGAGAGAGGAACCTCCTAACAATACGCGCCGTGTCCAGGAGTACCGCTTTCTGGATCAAGCCCTTGATCCAGCTGCCTAACGAGAGCCTCCTCAGGTGTTGGTCGAGGCTCTTGGCTATTATGCCATTGGCCGTCACGACTATTGGCACAATGATTGCTGTATCCACATCCCACATGTCGACAACCTCGCGGGCCAGGTCAAGATACTTAATCTGTTTATCTTTTTCAGCTTTCACGAGGTTCTCGTCATGCGGGACTGCTATATCAATAATCATTGTGCGACGCTCTAATCGATCTATCACCACTATATCTGGCTTATTGGCAACAATAGTCCTGTCAGTGATGATAGATCGATCCCAATACAACGTGATATTGCCATTTTCGAGGACTGGGTCGGGCACATATCTATAGTACGGTACTTCCGATTCCACAAGACCGTATTTCAGAGCAAGTTGCTGGTGGATAATCCTGGCTACAAGGTTGTGTCTATGCAGGTAGTCTCCGTTAGCCAGACGAGAACAGCCAGATATAATGTGTCGGATTGATTCCCCGGGACGGTGGCATACCCGACTGATGTCAACCGTGCCGTCCTTCACAATATATTTCCGGTAGTTGTTCGTCATTATAACTTCGTCCATAATCGCAAAGACAAAACCTTCGGTTTCCCCAAAGAGGTCACCGAATTGCAACCAAGATACGGACGCTAACAGGTCTACATCGGGCCCATGTAAGGCCCGATAATAGCGCCCGTGAAGCTCTTTGCTCTGCCATACCTCCCTGCGGTCATTAGTATCTAATACTATAGGTTTGCGCCAGTTCTCGTTAGCCAAGGATAGCGGGGTGAGGCCCTTATCCACTGAGACCACATCTCGGTGCATCCCCATGTCGGCTTCTAGGAAGTATTCCCTGAGACTGCATACCTCACGGTTGTGCAGGGTCTTAGCATTTAAGAAGCCTCGACCTCCGCACTTCCGCGGGATATACAGTCTCATCACCGATGAACGTGGGTGATGCATCCGATATGCGGTCAGCAGTATGCGGACCCTCCTATCCAGGGCGTCAAGTTCCGTCTGAGTCCAATTGAGTATGCCGAAAGAGTACATCAAAACCGGCATGACCCAACAGTTGAAGGCGCGCACCTTGTTTCCACCTGACAAAAGACTATTTAATACTTTATTCAGGCGGCTAAAGAAGCGCTCCCTCAGCGATTGCTTCATGTCAGCAGCGTTGATACCTAACGTTTCCGACATACTCAAATACTTGTAGGTTTCGTTTGAGGAGAGGGATCTTAGGTGTATGGAATCCGAGAGGTGGGTTTCCACGGATTCCACAATCTCTCCTCGTTTTACATGCATGACCGCACATTTGTCCACACCAAATTCCATCCTGATGGCGCTACTGAAAGTTTCAGTTACCTTCAGTAGCTCCAGCAGTTGCAAATTGTTGGGGGCAAAGAGTTTCAGGTCATCCATGTAAAGGAGGTGAGATATAACCTGACCACCTCTCCTCAATCGATAACCTAGCCCTGAATTCTCCAGCAGTGTGCTTAGAGGATTCAAGGCTAGGCAGAACCAAAGTGGACTCAAACTGTCACCCTGGAATATACCTCGCTCGATCCTTATCGGTTCGCTATTCCTCAGGATATGTCGACATCCTGGATAGCGAAGCACCGTCCTCCATTGCCCCATACATGACATCAGGAAGGTGCGTAGAGTTGCGTCTACTTTATACAACTCCAGCACCCTCATAAGCCACGTATGTGGCACCGAGTCATAGGCCTTCTTATAATCTATCCAACATGTCGACAGATCCCTTCGGGAACGACGAACCTGCTGGCTAATGGCCAAATCGATGAGGAGTAACTCCTTAGTACCGCGGGACCCGTTCCTACATCCATTTTGAGAGGCAGACATGATGGAGTTGGTGTCTATATGTTCGTTTAATTATAATTATTATTATCAGGAGTGTTTTTTTTTCTCACCTCTGGGGTGGTTTTAGCTACATTCACGGGCCAAAGCCAAGTAAATGCAGCGTGTGGTGTGGAATTAAGATGATTATTATTTACCGCGCGAACACCATATAATATATGGTGTTCGTCTATTCGTTCTGTTTGCCCAACGATTGATGTCGGGGATGTTATATATTATATAACATCCCCGACATCAATCGTTGGGCAGTTGCCTGCCATATGCGATACTCGTCTAGTCGGAGGATCCTCCATTTTATAAAGAGGATGAGTGAACTTTACACCCTTTTCCTCATCCCTCTAAACATGAGATTCGTTACAGCTCCAAGAGTACGTATATTTAACTTTTTGATATCTATTTCAACTTGATGCCTCCACGCGTTCCTAAGAAAAAGGGTCTTGACAGAGAACAAGTCATCATTTAAGGGTTTCAATTTTTCATTTTCAGGTACGGAAACCTAAAACAGTTTTATTATCTGCCTGTTACTTTTTCAGCCGTAACGGCTGAACGGATTTAGATGAAAGGCATAAACGGATAGGTCTTGACCTGGGTGAGGACATAGGATACTCTGAATGCCGGTAGCACGTTCCTGTGGGATATTTTCCGATATTTACGCGTGCGAAGCCGCGGGCAAAAGCTAGTCTATACATATAATAAAATCGTAGCGAAGTCTAAACTGTTAATTGAATATTTTTGAAAAAAAGTTATTACTACGCCTGGGATCGATTCTAATGCCGAAAATATAGTTTTTAGAATTTTTGTCAGTTTGTCTGTATGTATGTTCCAGCATCACGCAAATTCTGCTGGATAGATTCTGTTAAAATGTTGCATAGATATTCCCTATAAGTCCCGTCAAACTGTAGGGTATTAACTATCACGCTATTTTCCATAAGGGATGAGCAATACTACATTATGTTCGTATATTTGGCAAAAAAACATACTATAAGATTAGGATATTGTAGGTTACCAATTTAACTTTTAAAATAATTATCATCACGCTATACCTTTATGGAACTAAGCAGTCAATCATGCCGTTCTTATATATGAACGGCTATTTTAGATAACTTTCGATGAAGCAGAAGTGGCGCAACAAACTCCCCAGTTAGAAAAACTTGATTCTATACAATAGTATGCAAAATAATTTACATCGCAAAGTCGTCGCACCGCATCATCCACGGAATAGCGGTTTCATATTTTATCCGCCTCTCCGCTACGATGATAAATACCTACTTATCCATGTCAATGATAGTCTTAATCATTCATCTTGATCATCGTATTAAATGGGAAGCTCTGCATGAGTCATCATCTGCCTAGCCTTTTCCCAACTTTTTTGGCGTCGGCTTCCAGTTTTACCGCATGCAGCTGAATACCAGTATTTTAAATGATGCGACTGCCTATCTGACGTCCACCACCCAGTTACTGGGTAACACGATACCCATTGGTAAGACTGGTAGTCAGACTTTCGGACCTCTGACTACCTGTAACGACTGTCAAAGATCTAAGAATGACAGCTGGGACCTACAGTTTAACGTGCTTTCCGAGGCACGAAGGAGTCTCGGAATCTTATAGATGACCACCCACCCACGGAGAGACCGCGGCTGTTATCGTTTAGGCACGAGTCAGTTCAGCTACCATTTTATTTATTTTTTGTTACTAAGTTATGAGTAGGTAGAGGCAAACTCTTCCTTGCAGATCCGGCTCGAAGGACCACACCAAAACATAAATGCAATGGCGTCTCTAATAAAAATACACAATAATAATTAAGTTATCTACAGAGCTGGTTCGTACAGCAGGACTTAGTTATTTTCGTATGTTTCTCTCATTCACATACTTTCCGGAGAAAGGAAGAATATTATCGCTTCGCACTGCATCGTATCGCATTTGAATCTCAGGACAACAAGGAAAACTTGTTTTGTTACGTAGATTGCAACTAAAAACCTCAACCACACTTGCTTTTGCTAGTTATGTAGGTACTCAATGTACTCATTATAATGCCGAAAATACGTCACTAGTATGTAAACCAATTCTTCGAACTACTTATAATGAAGTAATATCCATACTGCTTAGCTCCATAAGGTATTTTACAATTTTAGAATAATTCGAACATAATACAATATTGCTCATCCCCATAGCAAATAGCGTGATAATTTACCAGCCTACAGACTGACCAGATTTATACGGAATAAATAATACCAGCCTATCACTGTCCCATTGCAGGGCAAAGGCCCCTTCTCATACAGAGAAGGCACGAGCATTGATCACCACGCTTGCTCAAGACGGATCGGCGATTACAGATATAATATTGACTACAAGTTCAGGTTTCCTCACGATGTTTGTCCTTCAGCGATGTTAGTAATGTCTAAGATAAACTCAGAAAGTATATGAATTAAAAAAGTCACATTGGTACTTGCCCGGATTTGAACCTACAACCTCGGCTATACGGAATATCCATGCAAAATTTGAACAGAATCTATTCGGTAGTATTTACGTAATGCTGGACAAACATACATTCAGACAAACAAAAATTCTAATAACTATGTTTTCTGCATTAGAATCGTTCCCAGACCTCGTAGCAATTATTTTTCTTCTTCCATCCATTAATCCCATTTCTTTCTGGGGATGGGTCCTCTTGTACAGTCCAGGACGCTCTGTCCTGGTTTGACATTGGAGTTAGGTTTTGCACTTTCATCTCCCTCTCGATATAGGTCCACCATGTAGCGGGGGTCTTCCTCTTCCCAGGTGTTTCGTAGGGATATTCAGTACTGTTTTTGAGAGAAACTGTCATCTCTTCTCATTACCTGATCGTACCATCTAAGTGTGCTTTCTTTTCGTTTGTCCGTTATTGGGGCACTCCGAAAGCTCCTCTCACGTGCTTATTGCGCAGTTACTTTTTTATACGTATAGATAGATAAACAACACAAGAATGGTTTAACTTAACCGGTTCGTCAAGAGGAATACAAAAACAACCTCGCACGATAATGTCCTGCGGCTTTTTCCGCATACCCATTTATAGAGTTTCGGAGTCATACGTTTTAGGGCATAGATCAAACAGATTACGTGTGACTCCGGATGTTTAATTTGTCTGTCTGTGATGTCTTGTTTATACCTTTTTAGTTGACTTTAGAGTCGTAGTTGGGTTTTAGTTTTTATAATTTAAAAAAGACATATATTTATGTACACACAGTAAAATATATTGAGATACGACATAACTACAATGTTGACTACAGAGGTACTAGTAAAGAGGTATGAGGAACAGGGTGTAGAGTTCACTTATCCTCTATAGAAAAGGGAGGATTCTCCAACCAGACTGGTGTCGTGTCTTGTGGGTTATTACCCGACGATTGATGTCAGAACGTTGTATATATACTCATCGCGCGGTAAACGCTGTTTGCGCAATGCAGGATTTTGCTTGACGTCAGTGTGATGCGTAGTTCGCATGTGGCGTTGTAGATGTCGCCACACAAGTACTTAATGTTACATAAACACTGGAACAAATACATGATACCTCCTTAAACAAAGGTTTTATTATATTATTCCTTTACTTCACTTTTAAACAACAAAAAAAAAAAACATTAAAAAATATAAAAAATAGTAGCCCACCGGTGGTGGGAACAGGGTCCGAGCTGCCGGTGGTCAGGGCTCCTGAGAGAGGAACCTCCTAACAATACGCGCCGTATCCAGGAGTACCGCTTTCTGGATCAAGCCCTTGATCCATCGGCTTAACGAGAGCCTCCTCAGGTGTTGGTTGAAGCTCTTGGCTATTATGCCATTGGCTGTCACGACTATCGGCACAATGATTGCTGTATCCACATCCCATATATCGACAACCTCGCGAGCCAGGTCAAGATACTTAATCTGTTTATCTTTTTTAGCTTTCTCGTCATGCGGGACCGCTATATCAATCATTGTGCGACGCTCTAATCGATCTATTACCACTATGTCTGGCTTATTGGCAACAATAGTGTTATCAGTAATGATAGATCGATCCCAATACAACGTGACATTGCTATTTTCGAGGACTGGGTCGGACGCATACCTATAGTACGGTACTTCCGATTCCACAAGACTGTACTTCAGAGCAAGTTACTGGTAGACAATCCTGGCTACAAGGTTGTGCCTATGTAAGTAGTTAGCCAGACGAGAACAGCCAGAGATATTTGTCGACCGTGCCGTCCTTCATAATATATTTCCGGTAGTTATTCGTCACCAAATCGCAACCAGGATACGGACGCTAACAGGTCTACATCGGACCCATGTTAGGCCCAGTATAAGTGCCCATGAAGTTCTGCTCTGCCATACCTCCCTTCGCTCATTAGTATCTAATACTAAAGGTTTGCGCCAGTTCTCGTTGGCCAAGAATAGCGGGGTGAGGCCCTTTTCTACTGTGACCACATCTCGGTGCATCCCCACGTCGGTTTCTAGGAAGTATTCCCTGAGACTGCATACCTTATGGTTGTGCAGGGTCTTAGCATTTAAAAAGCCTCGAACTTCGCACTTCCACAGGATATACAGTCTCATCACCGATGAACGTGGGTGATACATCCGATTTGCGGTTAACAGTGTGCGGACGGTTACTTAAAAAAAAATCAGCTGTTCCATAATTTTGACCGCGTAGGTACTTAGGCACTTTTCTGTGAAACAATTGATTTTTTTTTTAATATTAAGATTATAAGTTATTAATACATATTAGATTGTTAAGTGTAATAGTGTGCGTATTTCTGCAATTAAATGTGTAAATCAATGTCAATCAATATTAGTCCTGTGAGTTTATATGCCTACAGACTGTCAGGACAACCTACCTGAATTCACTACGTGTCTCTCGGAAGTAAATGCGGTAATTGATGATTATAATGTAGATACAGTTTTTATTATGGGAGACTTCAATGCGCATCCGAAGGAATTGTTTTATAATGAAATGCTGAATTTCTGTAAGGAACAAAGTTTGTCATGTGCCGATGTAGATTTACCTAAGTGATGCCCATGGAAGTGTAAGATGGTTAGATCATTGCCTGGTTACGTCCATGGCATTTCAAACAATTGAAAATATTAAGGTATTGTATGAAATATCATGGTCAGACCACTTTCCATTAGAAATAACATGTAAACTTAAGAGTATACTAAATAAAACTGTTACAAACAGAGAAACAGGTAATAGAATATATGGGGGGTAAGAAATAAGGAACAAATTTGATATTATACGGAACTATGCAACGGGGCACTAAGTGAAATAGACTTTCCGGTGGAATTGCGGGACTGCTGTGATTATTTATGTGACAACTTAGATCATAGGCATATAATTAACACAATGTACGCTAACATTAAGTCTATCTTGAGTGGTGCCTCGGAGGAAACTCGAATTGCTAGTAAAATAAATAAAAAGACGTATATTGTAGGGTGGAACAAGCACGTAGGTGAACCTCATAGGAGGGCTCGGATTAGTTTTAGTATCTGGGTTGTACAAGGGAAGCCGCGCACCCAGTATTTGAGTATGTGTGAAACACGAAAAGAATAAAGGAAGAAATTGAAATGGTGCCAGGATAATACTGAGAAAATAAATGGATATATTAGCGGCAAAACATAAGGCTAAAGATTTTAGTAGTTTTTGGAAAAAAACGGGGCACTTGAATCCTAAGCGGAATGTTCCTTTGAGCGTTGACAGTGCAGTAGGAGATCAAAATATTGCGAATGTTTTTAAAGAGATGTTTACAGTAGAACCATTGCCATGTGACTTGAATAACTTAAGCAAACCAGATGTCAGACCTGGTGAGAAGTACTGTCGAATTACGCCATTAGACGTGAGGAACGTCATAAAGAAGATGAAGCGTGGTAAGTCACATCTGCATATCTGCGCTATGCAAGTGTACATCTGCCCAGACTCCTGAGTCTATAGTTTAATTTTTGTATAGGTCATTCCTTTATTCCGGATGATATGATGAAAGCAGTAGTTCCAATAATAAAAAACAACGGCGATCCATCTGACAAGCATAATTACGGGCCGATATCATTGGCACAACAAACATGGCGAATACCCTTGACAGTCTCGTGAACATGCAGCTGAGCGAACCCCTTCAGATACATGACTTGCAGTTTGGCTTCAAACGCAAACTGTCAACGGAAATTGCAATTATGTGTCTGAAACAAACAGTTAGGTAGTATACCGACAGGAAAACACCAATATAGGCGTGTTTGCTTGATCTTTCGAGGGCCTTCGACCTGGTGTCTTTGATATTCTTTGGCATAAACTGCTCGAAGAGACCACTGTGCCGAGGGAGCTGGTATCTCTCCTCAAATATTGGTACAGTAATCAGAAGAATGCTGTCAGATAGGAAAACGCGCTTAGTCAGGAATATAATCTGAAATGCGGTGTGAGGCAAGATGGGTTGACTTACCCGAGTTTGTTTAACTGTCTAAAAAATTTTTTAAAAAGACTCTTCAGAGCCTTTTGTCAGTCATTTTACACGTGCAGTCTGTGGATCAACTTTACGCAGCGGGCTTACAATGCCCTGCGTGTTCAGTACAACGACACTCTGAGGGCAGTGTTGAGAAAACCCCGATACTGCAGTGCTTCCGCAATGTTTATGGAGGGCATTCATCGATGACTTCTTTGCCAGAACGTTAGCGTGCAAAATCGACGGTCCTTTTAATATGTACTGGGCAGGTGTACACCTGCACAGAAATAGAAAATAGAATGATTGTGTAACTTGTCTTGTTTACTAACAAATTACTAATTTGTATTTTTTGTGTACTACTAATAACCCTTACTAACGCTAGTTTTGTAGAAAATAGGTATGGAATGTACTGTACGTCTGAAATAAAGATATTAAATTAAATTAATAACCGACGAAAAGTTTCAACGCAGGGGGTTCAGAATCATGTACTGAATCCATGGTAATAGTTTTCGTGTCGATGTCCCGCCAACCTGTATTATGTAAATGTATGTAAAATAAAAAATAAACAACAATAAAACAAAAATAATGTAATAAAACTTGTAATTAATTTAAAATTAAAATTATGATATTTGAGAGTTAGAGAAAATTAATATTTCGTGAGAAAACGGGGAAGTTTTCGAAATTACATAAAAGAATCGGTTTTCTCGAATCCCATGAATTTCCGTGTTGCAGTTGGGTCAAGGAATACGTCAAATTTCAAGTCACTATATATCAATTGTCTAAGCGAAAACCTAAACCGGAATTCAGCATCAACCCTGCAATTACCACAAACATTATAAAAATGTCATCAAGTTATGTTAATTAGATTCTTACAATTAAAATGCTACGACCAAGGGCTTCGAGTGGTCATCGTCATCATGTTCTATAAATAATTATGCTTGCGTCATCCTGCAGTTCATTATAAGACTAGTTTAATAAATTAACTCCACAAACTCTTCCTATTTTGCCGTGAAACGTCTTTAAAATCACATACCTATGGGTACCAGGTTAGAAAAGTGGACCATAATGTAAGGGTCTATATCGTCTTACCTTAATAATTACAAAAATATTATTCTTAGAAACATAAATCTATTATCATTATTTAGCATATACAGGGCGAAATTGAATTCAAAGTTTCATGGATTTGATTCATTCATACTCTTAAGGGGTCATTGTACTCATCATTACGGACATCTTTCACTACGGGACCAATCCTGAAATCGCGAAAACAAAATTTACTAATCCCTAAATTTATATTATCAGTTGTATTTCATTTCATCAGTTCAAAGTTACTATGTTCTTCTAATATAAATGAAGTAATAAGATAATACGATCAGACCTGTGGAAGATACTCACATCCATTCATCAACTAGAAAAGAGCTGATAATCTTCAAACGGCTGAACCGATTTTGATAAAACATGTCTAAGAACCATCGCTAGAAAACCTGCTTTAATTTTTTTTTAAACCAAATTCAAATCGGTTCACCCGTTTAAGAGCTACGGTGCCACAGACGGACACACACACATAGCGGTCAAACTTGTAATAAAACCCCTCTTTTTGTGTTAAGGGGGTTAAAAATACTCTGTGAAAGTGTGGTTCACATCATACTAACATAAGTAATTATCACGTGTCTATAACCACGTCGATTCATAACAGCATTGATTGGTTACTCGTATCATCATCGAATCGCCGATTTCGAAGCGATTTTTTCTCTCCGTAGTTAATGTTTTCAAGGACTTATTATTATTTAAAAAGCTGTTTACATTCTAACAATATAAAATCTGAATTTAACCGCTAAAGCCCCGTTGAGATGACAATGGGGAAAATTTTATAAAAATTACTAAACACTTATGGAAATTTGCAAAGTCAGAACCTGCTGAGTACACAAACTTACTTTTAACTTTTCCTATTAGGTATCGTTATCTATACTAATACTACTTTATAATAAAGCTAAAGAGTTGGTTTGTTTGTTTGAACGCGCTACCAACACTACTACCAGCTACTACCAGTCGGATTTGAAAAATTATGACAAAGACAACAAAGCAATAATCCGAGCGGCTAATGTAGTGCAACGCGGGGGTCGGGGAACAAGAAATTTGACGCAGACGAAGTCGCGGGCAGAAGCTAGTGAAAACAGAATCTACGATACTGTCTTTAATCTGGAACAAATCTACATTTAACATCATCTAATTTACCAAGATCCAGGGTAATCGTAAAGGAGGCGAGATTTTACTTTTTCGTGATATCACGCTTGCCCTGTGCGGGTTGGTAGATGTCACATGTCTTCGAATTTTTGGTTCTAGGACATGCTGGTTTCTTCACGATGTTTTCCTTCACCGTTTTGCGAGTAGTGGTAATGAAATAATTTACGCAAAGTAAAGCGCCTGCCTGGGTTCGAAACTTTAAAAACGGCCGCGACTTACGGTCGTGCCTACAACTCGCAGGTCGCGGCCAATACCATCAGGCCCAAGAAAATATTAGAAAAATTCAAGTAAGTCACTGGTATAAAATATTCATAATCTAAATATCAGTCTTCGAAGTGAAAAAAACTGAAACGCTAAAATAAGAAAGAGTTTATAAATAGATCATACAAAATCATTTTCAATTTCCTTCACATGCAATTAACTCTGCCATTAGTTTTTACAAAGCTTCGTACCCTTTTTCTGCAGATTTCCAGCATCCCCAACAGTTTACGTTATTAAAAACCAGCCAAGTGCGCGTCGGATCACGCACAATGAGAGTTCCGTAGTTGAGATAAATTTATCCCAAGAACAAATCTAACTTTGTAGTTGAAAAACATGTTTTCCCATAAGGAATGTATGGGAGATTGGGAGAACATGTTTTTGCAACCGCAAATGTAACTATCACAGCTAAGTAGTCATTACAAGTAAACGAGTAATAATCAATATTACTCGTTTACTTGTAAAGCCTACTTAGCTGTGATAGTCTCTTTTTTATTTCCTTATATATACTACTGCCGTGATTTTTTTCACATATCCTAAACCAACCATTTAGCTGGCAGGGGACACACTTGACTCTAACAAAAATTAGCACTTTAAAACTTAATATTTCGTGCACGGATCCCTGAATACAAAAATAGTTTTCACAGACAACGATACCCCACACTATGAGACAGACGAGAAAAAAAAAAACATTATTTTATGTGTACCTATAAGTACCAAATTATAGATTTCTAATACTAAGATTCTCTGAGCTAAGCTGCGGATATGGCGAAACAATAAGGGTTCCTTGTTTACTACGGAACCCTAAAAAGCAGAGCCATAAGCCACCGCCAGTTAATACAAATTATAATGAAAAATTAGCAATATTTACTTATCTACATTGTTTATTTAAATTATCTGTCGCGTTAGCTCTGATTCAAGTTAAAGATATTAATAAGGTGGCGTATATCTTCCGGTCACTCCGAGCCGCGCTGTCAGAGAGACAAGCAGTGCTCTCCAAGTGACCATATACGTACGGACATCTAATTCTAAAGACCGAAATCGTAAGTAAAAGAGGCTTTTTAATTTAATAGTGTTTCTTTGTCTTGGTGAAAGGACAGAGTGGTAATTTCCGCATTTTTGAGAACGGTCGCATTCTGTCTCAATCCATCAAAAATTACCCCTAGTTTGCCGTGTCCGGATTGAGGAGCCATGTTTCATAATTTTACGCGGGTACAACCAATATTTAGAGGTAAATTTGCCGATTTTGTAGGCTCGATCCTGCAATTTGTAGTAAAACCCTTTAATAGTTACAGGACGTTTAAGATGGCTCCTCCATTCAGACGTCTGAATTGAGGAGCCACTTTAAAACTCAAAATCTAGCCAACGGATATTTTGGAAAATTTGGGAGGATTGAGTATTATATAATAGTATTTAAGCGTAATTTGTACAAAAAAGAGTGTATTGTACGGCTGAATTTGAGATAGCTTTGATTTTTGATAAAAATCCATAAATTTCACCGCCGTCTTTCTCGGAAAGTAATCAACCAATTACAACTTATTTTTTTGTATAATTTAGTAGTAAATGTGTTCTAATTTGTAATATAAAAATAAATTGTAAATATTATATATTTCCGGTAATACTAAACATTTTATGTGTCATCATCTCCTCAATCCTGATCTATAGAAAATATATTCATGTACGTTGCTACTATAAAATCGGATAACAATAGCACCAATAACTAGCAGATTTTTTTTATTAAATATGGACGTAATCCAACACATTCAGTATTTCAAATGATATTAATAAAAAAAACAACATTCGTTGATGTTAAAATAAACATTCCTTAACAATGTCATGTAAAGGGTGACCATAAATAATGCCAACTATGATTTTTTTAGTTTTTTCTTTTTTTTTTTCTTAATATTGAGTTTATGGGATATATGTAATCAATTCAACAAATGAAATAAAATTTAGTAACCGGTGATGAATTCATACTTATTTTAAGATTGTAAATTCTGTTTTGTTTCGCTGTTATTTTTCACATTATTGCTATAGTAACGTAAAAAATGTAATAGACAAACATTAGATGACAAAAAAAAATCGGTTACACATAAATGATAGAAAATCGTTCAAGTGAGTGCGTGTCGGACTACGCACAATGAAGAGCACAACTACGGATAGGTGGGATGAATTTATCCTAAGAAAAAACTTAACTTTTTAGTTGAAAAACATGATCTCCCATACATTCCAACTGCAAATGTAAGTTTGTATGCACAATATTGAGAGATTTACCATGTTATTTTAAGACCATAGACTACTTATAGGTTTTCCTGTTTTAATCTATGAGTAAAGTACCATATTCTGTATATTTTTTTAAAATTTTAGGCTAAAAAAATGAGATCCTCGCAATAAGATTTGGAGCAAATCGGCTGCGACAGACGGACAGACAGAATGACACACGAGCGATGCTATAAGGGATTTGTTTTTTCCTTTTGAGGTACGGAACCCTAAAAACTCCATTAATATACTTAAGGGGAATGGTACCTGATACGTATGCGGATATTGCAGAGGGCGAAGCCCTATGACTTATTAAGGAGAAACGAAATGACGGATAGCTAGTAGCACACTGATGTTTTATTTTTCTAGTCAAGATGACAGATTATCAAAACCATAGAACAAACTTAAAACTATATAACAGTACCACATCCCCTTAAGCATTTCAACAGTTTTTTAATAGAAAACTAAAAAACTGTGCGAAATTAATTTTTTTTTACGTTTGTTGCAATTTGCAGGTCAGTGTCAGGTTGTATCTTGGTCAAAATATGATTTGCGACTATAAGCCGACGTCCACACGGACGTAAAAAAATCGCGGCGGAATTTTATCGCGCAATGAATTTTCAACTCTCAGTGTTAAGCCGAGCGTTGAGAATCCAACGCGCTGTGACGCACGCTCGAACCGTATGTTGAAATAACATACGGTTGGATTTTCAACTCTTGGTGCTAAGCAGAGCGTTGAAAATCCAGTACACGAAAAAAATCGCCGCGATTTTATTACGTCCGTGCGAACGTTCGGCTAACAGACATGTATTTACAGAATTATAATCAATCACGTATAAAAACTATTTGGAAACTTTCCAAATGCCCTTTTAACCGACTTCCAAAAAAAAGGAGGAGGTTCTCAGTTCGTCGGAATATATATATTTTTTTAGTATGTATGTTCCCTGATTACTCGAAGATGGCTGAACCGATTTGAAAAATTATTCTTTTGTTTGAAAGGGTATACTTTCAAGTTGGTCCCATTGTCACTTTCATTTGGTCACGATCTAATCACGGCATCTTGGAGAAATCGATGGAAGTCTTCAAATATTATAGGCGCACCTATAGCGATTTGGGAATTTTTTATAGTAACTCGTGCATTTGCTCTCGAAAAGCACCATTTGGTAAAGTGGAACTGATGAATTACAAAAAAACCCACAAAAAAATAAAAAATAAATTTTTTTGCCCAAAAATAAATAATAAGAATTTCGGAAGTCGGTGGCAAAAATCTTAAAAACTGATCCATGTTGGGTATCCATGCAAATATTACTGGCATTCATTAGCTTTTAGTAATCTGGGTCAATGGATAAATAAAACATTTTAAATAGCTTTCATTCCAGAAGAAAAATAATAATGAATAAGATTTGAATAGTTAAATACTAACCTGTGAATAACGTTCCAAACTCCATGGTTTTCTAACGTTGCGGTCGTGTTTCGAGTTACTTTCATAAAACTCACGTAGCATGCTATAAGAACGATACTTCACTGCACTTTAATCTTCCATTTTCATATTTATAATTGCTTGCTAATTGCTTTTCCAATCGCATTATCGTCCGCTGCCATGATGCACATCAAAAACAAAGCGACATCAATGCCTCTACCGGTGGATAATCTAACTATTTTACGATATGATCATTGATGTTCGGCCACATCATGATGAGGTCGATGTTCTATTTCATGAAACGCAAGGAACCATTTCATGAAATGGTTGATCATTTCATGAAATGATCAATTCTAAGATCTGGCCACGACAGGTAAACAGAAAAAAGGGTGAGTGCAAGAAAAATCACTTGTTGCACAAATTCTGTGACCTGTGTTCTCAGTCCGATTCTAAGCATTGACGTTTCCCGCCATTTTCTGTCACAGCTCTTTTTATAGTGTATATCGGTGTTAATCATGATTACTATGACTGGTTTTCGTCGTCATGTGGACATGGAAAACGCAGTAAGAGCTGTTGCTATACTTCAGGAAGGGCTCTCAGAGGTCTGTAGCAATACTTTTCGGTGTGTTGCGATAAGCTATTCGTCATCAGTTCACCGGAAAACCGAAACAACAATTCTTTATTACTTATTGTTATGTAAATCTCTGCTACCGATTTTTTTATTTATTCATATTTATCAATGAATTAATAATTGTTAATTTATTAAATTAAGTAAAATAATTGTGTATGTATCCGGTGGTAGTATACATTGCGTTATGCCGTACCTAATGTTATGAAAAGAATTGTTTATTTCCTTCTTTGTACAGAATGATTGAAATAAGATTTTTTTAAATATTCCTATACTTTAATTACTTAATAGACTTTTCCATCTAGCTCTACTAACTGCTAATTTTTGGTAGACACAATTTCTATGCGATGCACCTGCAGTTTTCATGACTGAACATTCAGGGCCGTTGGTGTACCTACTTATTGCTCAGAAATGGTTAAAATGAATCTTATACAAATATACCAAAATTGAGCCACAACAAATATTACCTTGTTGTAAGAACGAAAGTTTCACAATAAATTGTAGACCCGCCATTCTGACGTCAGGTTGGCGAGTGCATGAGAAACCGTGCTCTCGATACTCATTACTTTCGCCACTTTGCAAGCCTGGTAAACATTATTCTATTATTTTCAGTTGTGACAATTACAGCTGGAATAATATCAAATTGATTGGTTCATATTTCACATCCGATAAGAAGTTCTCTTAATTGCTTGTCAACTACGTCAATTACCTTACATAATTCGCACGCAGTTAACGTAAAATTACAGATAAACTCATGTTATGTTTATATTTACAGCGCAACATTACGATATATTTTTAATTGTTGATCGATTAAAAATAAAAACATCGAGTTTAATGTTATTAATTCGTTTATCAGTGTATTTGTGGTATGGTTACTTGTAATGTATTCAAAATAGTGGAAAAAAAAATTGCGATGGACGTAAAAACGGGAGAATATAACTTTTTCGAAGAAATCGCTAGATCTGTGAGTTTTATGACATGAGTTTTATGATAATAGATACAGAATTAAGTCGAGAGTTATCAATTTCGTCGAAAACCAGTCCTTGTAGATGATTCATGTATTTATTATTCTTGTCTACCCTTCAAAGGTTAAACTGAACAGACTGATTTCATATTATTATTATTATTGGTAGTAAATCTTCATTGTCTTAATTTTCAGGTACCCGACAACATGTCTCGACTATCCTCCTTCCTCATAGCCCTGTGGCTGTCCGCTGCGGCTGCGCAGCCGTCTGGGTTCATTACGATCCTCAAGCAAACAGCTACCGGCGCCAAGAATCAAGTTACCAATGAGTTGCAGGCTGGGCTCGACCCTGTGGGGAAAACTCTCGCCTTCATTGGAGGCGGTCTATGTAAGTAGAAGTCCTGACATTATGCGAGGAGTGGCCTGCGGGAACCAGAAATCACTTACTTCTAATCTTCGGTCAAGAATACTATTCTTGATTGAAGTTCAATTTAGGGCCCAATCATACGTACTACAACCACACCACATCGCAGTGACAAAATGTAGGCAAGCATGAGGTTACGTGTAGAAATGTCGCTGTAGCTTTTTGCAGCTGCGTACTAGTATAATATTATCTGTGGTTGTGCTAACTACAAAATTTCAATGTGGTTGTGTTGTCGCTAGTAGTTGAGATATGGTTAAGTTGTGGCTAGTGTTTACAGACAGACAGATCGTTGTGTTTGCGATTGTGGCCGGCCGCTAGTGCGCGGTCGCGTTGATTGCGTTGTGGCTGCAACGTGGCCTTGATGTGGTCGGTATTGCTCACACGGTTGATTTTGACGGGCAAATGTGGGCCGCGTGAATAAACTATTACAGATTTTCACGCATGTTAGCGCACGTCCACGTGTTGTTGTGGTGTGGTTGAGGTACGTGTAATGGAGCCCTAAGTCTTTTTGCGTAGGCATGCAGGATGGTTTGCATGACACATATCAAGTGACTGTACGAAATGTACAAAACCAAAGTCCGGTCATGTCGTGCATTCCTGCGACGTAGTGTGACGTCCGTATCGTTGGAGTCAAAACAATACTCAATCATTGATTTCATTGCAACCTTAGTATAGTATATAAAGTATAGCATTTAGTAAATGTTTAATAACATTGTGATGGAGAGAATGGCCCTTTAATGTTTCGCAGGTAAACACGTAAAGCCGATAGCGGGAGTGGCGTACGAAAACTATAACCAGGAACCGGATATGAGCAAGTTAACACTCGTCTTCATGACCAGGTGAGACTTATACCTACACAGAAATGATAAGACACGAGAATTTTGCAAATTGACACACTACGTCAATTGGCCTTGTTACGACTGCAAGATTAATTTAAACCCTATATAAGAACAACGGTTGGAAAGATTAATTCTTTAAACTCGAGTTATGTGAACATGAATGTATGATGCAGGCTCAGTAGATTTTTTTTGTGATTTCAAAGTTGTTCCGACGGTAAAACTTATTAATTTGTGTAATTCTGTTCAAGAAACTCAGATCATTGGCAGATCTTAAAACACTGAAAACGGTTTACTTTTCGCTTGCCCAATCTTTGCTGGGCTACTGTATCTCTGTCTGGGGTGGCACCTTTGCAGTTAATATGCTACGTCTTGAAAGAGCACAAAGATCGGTCCATAAAGTCATGTGCAGGAAACTCTTCAGGTATCGCCGCACTTCTCTATAAAGAGTGTGAGCTCTTAACTGTTAGACAACTTTTTGTGCTCCAAATAACATTAAACAAACATGCCACTATACCGCACTCCCTACGGCTACGAGAAGGTGGGCGCAAAAGAACGAGACTGTGCAGCACGGAGACACATAGAATTGCTCTCGCTCAGCGGCATTATTGGATACTTTTTTTTGTTTTGGGTGGGAAATTATCAAATAACTTCTCCCGCTCTGTGCGGAGCGGGAGGGCGTGTCAGACTCTTGCTGACTAAAACCCACCCGTGTTCCTTCGATTGCCCTGCTGCTGGGGGCCACGATCTCCCTTTCGGTTTTCTTCGCACCCCCGGCAGGCATCGGCCCTAACGGACCCCGTAAATTCTGCTGACTTCTCTTTGAGGCGCGTGTGGAACACAACGCGCCGTCGACTCGAGCCTGGTCCTTATCGGACGGCGAGCTACCCATTGCTCTCCGTCCGCATGCCACCGCGCCTACGGTGGCCGAAAATCGGCCTGCGATTCCCGAAGTCCAGGGCTTCTGCTCTTGCGGCGTTTAGGGGCGTGAGGGCGCGAAATTTGCCTCTCCCTCACGCGTTCCGTCTCCTCCTTCGCAAATATTACCGCTTCGCAGAAGGAGGTGATGGCCTCCCATTTCCTCTCGCTCCGTACCATGGCCTGAACCAGGGCCGGACGCGAGAGAACACCGCCGATTGCCTCCACGAGGACACGGCGATGCTCCACCCAAGCCGGGCAGACCTCCATCGCATGCTCTACGGTGTCCTCTGGGTGATTCACACAATGGTGACATCCGGGCGTTTCCTCCCTCTTTGGCATTATTGGATACTGGGTTCACGGGTTTACAATAAACTTAATTATAATAACGTTCTAAATATATGCTTACTTACTCGACAACAATGTAAGAACGCTGTAAGTAACTGGCTGAAAGGTCTCACCTACGAAGAATCTGAGAGACTTATACAATTAGTGGGTTAACTGACTTTTTCACAACCGCATACTCACTCGTACCATCTGGATTTCTGGACTTCTGGATACACACTACCAATCACACAAACACATACACACTCTACAATACACACACACACAAACACATACTCCTTTTGCGTATATCCTTGTTTGTATAAGTTAATTGTATTTTTGTTTAGAATTTATTCAAAATTTAATTGTAAGTAAAAAGAACTATCCTAGTTGGTCCAGAGGAAGGTGATGGCATTCGTGACACAGAATAATCCTAGTACGAGTGCCAAAGCGCTCCTTTGACACCTAAGTGCACATTGTATAAGACCAAATTTGTATTTATGGAGATTTACTGTACCCATTCTTCCAGTTATAAAGATTTTTGATACAACGTCCCGCTACAATGGCGGCATTAATTAACACACGGGTAGAGCCAGTTATCATAAAAATATATTAATAAGAAAAAATAATTCGTTAACTGAAAATTTAAAATTTTCAAACGCTCGCCACCATAGGGCTCCCTCTTTCTTTCAATTCGCCTTCTCTTTGCATGTTATTCGTTTTATTTTCATTCATGCGATATTATGATCCGTGATCCCGGTAAATTACCTCTTTTTGTTTTTTTTTTTTTTTGGGTGGGACATCATCAAATAACTTCTCCCGCTCTGGGCGGAGCGGGAGGGCGTGTCAGACTCTTACTGACTAAAACCCACCCGTGTTCCTTCGGTTGCCCTGTTGCCGGGGGCCACGATCTCCCTTTCGGTTTTCTTCGCATCCCCGGCAGGCATCGGCCCTAGCGGACCCCGTCAATTATGCTGACATCTCTTTGAGGCGCGCGTGGAACACAACGCGCCGTCGACCCGGGCCTGGTCCTTATCGAACGGTGAGCTACCCATTGCTCACAGTCCGCAAGCCCGCGCCTACGGTGGCCGGAAATCGGCTTGCGACTCCCGACGCCCGGTAAATGACCTCTGCGCTACAGTTTTTTAAGCACAGGTTGCACCAAGATGCTATTTTAGAAAATTGATAATAAATCAATAAATCATTACATTTAATGAAATTAAAATATCTCCATAAAAACAACGCTAATCCGTATACGTGTGTTAAATTAATGTCACCATTAAAGCGCCACGCTGTATATATATATTTTTTTTAAATTTTTATGAGTTCTATACTCCCTAAAAGTATCTCCCTTGGTTAACTTAACTGGTAATCTTCAATTTTCTACAGCGTTAAAACCGTCATGTACAACTTGACGGGGGCCCCGGAAGAGTTCCCCAGGGAGAGGTGGTTCAATCCGAAACTTCCCCTCAAGATTTACTTGCACGGTTTCACCGATAACCCCACGAAGGACAGCTTCCAGACAATGAGCAGTGCATTTTTTGCTAAAGAACCATCCGAAGGTAAACCGTCACTCGAGCAAAATTCAGAGACAATTTCTTAAGACTGACGATTTAAATATTAAAATATGAAACAGTATATCGCAAAACCTCAAAGCATCCGGGAAAAAATCGTTGTTATATTTCATTAAATTGATGTAACATCTTTTTAGCAAGTGCCTGTTTGGGCAGTCAGCTATTGCTAACTGACGTTGCATATTTTTACTTGTTACCTTCTCATATGTTGTCATATGAGTGTTTTGTATTGCCAGGTCCAGTGAACATCCTTGCTCTGGACGCGAGCTCGCTGATCGCCTTCTTCTACCTGCGGGCCACCACCATGGTTCAGTTCATAGGCGAGAAACTCGGAAAAACCCTCGCCGCCTTGCTACCCGGTATGTTCTGAATTTTCCACTTCTTTAGAAGACGCGATGTCATTCACACTCTTGATGCTGAATCATTGTCTAAGTACCTATTTCAGTAGGCTATGTAATACTTACCTACTGTTGAACAAAGCGAAACAAAATGATTACTATCACGCAACGTGTGTTCTGTGTTTTACGTCATTGACTATTAATTGGTGTAATTAGTAATGGTGTTTAGCGTAGAAATGTTGACAATGTACCAGATGCTGATGTGCTGATGTGATTCCATGCTAAGCATGTGAAACTATTTTGCTGTATAAAATTACTCTTTAACGATATGAATTGTTCATTTGACCGTAAATATTTCATTAAAAATTTGCGAAGTAAGTACAGTGATTTCGATTTATAATTAATAGGATCAATAATCTCCTTCCAGCTGGTATGGATCCCCAAAACATCCACCTGATAGGCCACAGTCTCGGAAGCCACATCGCAGGGTTTACTGCCAAGACGTTCTTCGCGCTGTCGGGATCACGCATTGGCAGGATCTCCGGCCTGGACCCGGCCGGCCCGTGCTTCAGCAACGTCGACCCCGTGCTCAGGTTGTCCAAGGAGGACGCTAACTTCGTAGATGTCATACACACTGACGCAGGCGTCTATGGATTGGACCTACAAATTGGTTAGTTATTTTGTGATGCAATTATTGTCTTGTTAGATAATTCTCCTGTAACTTTTACAGATAAACTAACACTTAAAACTTAAACTGTAGAAAAAATAAAATATCGCTCAAAACCAGCTCGTAATCAGTAGTTGAGATGATGGCCTATCCTGTGGGTTAGTTATCAATCAGTCCCAGGCAAAGCAAGGTGTTTATCATGATGAATCTAATCTTAGAAAAGGTTGTTTGTAAATTGGAACCGTATCAATTGAGCTGTGGTCTTTCTCGTTGAGCCCGGCAACCACACGGGAACGACAATTTGTAACATAACAGTTGTTTCAAAAATAACTGAGCTTCTTGTGAATATTAAATAGAATAGTACCAGCTTCGAAAGGGTATTGCAGTAACCTTTTTCTATCTGATAAGCCGTCGGTCTGTTTGCCAGCCTAATAAAAACCTTGTCAAAATTCGCAGGACACGTAGATTTCTGGCCGAACGGTGGCTCCGAGCAGCCGAAATGTTTGTTGCAGACTTGCAGCCACAGCCGCGCTTGGGAGCTCTTTGCCGAGTCGGTGCAGACTCCTCAGGCTTTTATGTCAGTAAAGTGTAACAGCAACTACGAGTTCAGACATAAAATGTGTAACTACAATGATACAAGGTGAGATGTCGAGGACTTCAGGAGTTATACCGATAAATATTTTAATTTGAACGCGGAAGGCATTAAGACGCCGCTCCACTACCACAACTTATTTATTTTATTTTATTTATTTATTAGGCTTTTCACCATGATTATACTATTACTTATCAATTTGAAGAACACTAACTTAAGTCTAAGTGCTCCATTACTCAAAGAAAAGTACAGCATCAGACAGCATTATGCGCAGATAATAACACAATGAATACATAGTCCGAATAAGTTGAGCAAGAAGCGTGTTGTTTAACACCATAAACATGCTTTTTTTTTCAGTGTTATGGGCTACGGCACTCCCGCCACCACCAGGGGCATGTACTACTGTCAGACACTTGGCGAAGAGCCCTTCGCTGCCGGCGCCATGGGGCTGACGTATAAAGACACCGCGGTTGTGAGGTTCGTCTCCAATGCTGTCAAGGATACTTTATTACAAGGGTGATGATGCTGTGTTATTCTTATTACATTATTATAACCCGCTTTAGTATTACCTATTGATGATTTGATGTCTCTTGAAATGCAGAATACCGACAATATTATAAGGTTCACAATATGAGTTTAAAAAAATTGTCAATGTGAGTCAATTTGGTTGCACCTTGTAGTGCCGCCGTTGCTGCATAAATATTTATTTTTATTTTAGACTCTAATGTATTTGCCCAGTGAGAGCTATTCGAAGATTCCAAATTCATAAAAAAAATAGACATTATTCATTTCGTCTTATAAAGTGTGCGAGACTATAGACGAGATAGTTTAATATTGCCATAAATATACTTGTACTAACTAAGCATTAGAAGTTGTATTATGATTTATAACAGAAAATGGATGTAATTATACTTACCTAGATAATGTACTACTACTTTTTATTGGTAGGAACAGTAGGCTGCACGTCTGTGGTAACTAAGTAAGCTGGCCTTTCAGCGCAATAATTTTACGTGTTGCTTAGACGGTGTCAGTCAATTGTTGCTTCAATTTTATAGTATGCCACAGGTAATAAATAAACTTGCACCGTGTACATGGAGCTTTACGTGCGGCCTACTGAACATACCTATACGTTATGGTGTGCTATCTTCATAGCTAATCTATTTTATTTACAGAACATTGTGCCAAATTCATGCTAAACTTATATTATACATACCTAAGTACCTACATATTTTGTGATGTACCGTACCATTGTTGTTTTATTTATTTATAATGTTCAAGAAGAAAAAATATATAAAGAAAATGTAAGTTTTAATGTTCGTTTCAATTATCCTGTTGCGTGCACGTTACAGGAACTGATGGACGCTACTGAAGGTAACAAACTCCTAGCAAAAATCTGGTTTGACTATATTTAAATTTCCATCGAAAATAAGAAAAAATTCTTCGAAATAAACTCAGGTAAATCAATCGCTTTCAATACAAATCGTTGTCGAGTAGTCGATTCGCACCAAAATACACAACACAGCATCACGCCTGTACTACCCAAAGGGTTAGGCAGCGATATACCTACAGTACCTCTGCCAATTAAAACCTACTAGTAAAAATTTTCCAAGTACCCTATAAATTTTTACTCATAATTTTCCTTGTTTTTTAATTTGAATTTGACTTCTTGAACGTCCTCATGTTTTTGATAGGAAAAAAGGCCAGTCGCCGTCAAATTATAGAAGAGCGTTGGTAGAATAAAATATTTTCGGACGCAAACGCCCAAATTATAAGTTACGAGTACAGGCACAAGTGATAACGTGTACCTGAACAAACATGAACGAAGTTCATGGTTTGTTCCGGATACTGAAAGGTAATTAGGTGTTGGGTTTTCACCGAAAGGTACTATCTCTGAGATACGCCCTTTTGTCCTTTATACCAATAGCTTTAACAATTTCGCATCTAATAGTATAAGCGAAATAGCACTAACTATTCACATTAAAAAACCACTAAGAAGCAAAACAAAAAAAAAACTAAAAGGGCGTACCTATCTAAGAGATTAGATAGGTACGCCCTTTTAGTTTTTTTTTTTGTACCATTCAATAGCTTTAACAATTTCACATCTAATAGTATAAGCTAATAGCGCTAACTTAAAACATTTAAAAAAAAAACAATAAGAAGTTTTTTATACTAAGATTTTCCTTAAATTACAATTTACAAAAAGTCAATTTTCTCAAAACTTACTCCGATTGAAATAGCGCCTTTCGGCTTAGCAGGGCAGTATAGTTCTTTTCAAATGAGACTGAAATTCGAGTCCCTTCGTTATTCTCCACTAGCATGAATGCCTACTATTTCTTACTTTTTTCTACCCTAATATGCTTAGCTTGCCGTAATATACTGTAGTTCTAGCTTACCAGATAGAATAGGGCTAGTTTGACCGATGAAACTTAAGTCTGGGTTTACGAGCTGATATCTTTGTTTACGTTATTAGCCGACGCAAACCGTAGTTGATTGTGCAATCAAGTTCAGGTCTTTAAATCGACAGGTCCTTAGGTCGACAGGTCTTTAGTTCGACTTGTCATATTTATCAAACATACATTGCTTGTCGCACTAATGACCTGTTGAAAAAACGATCTGTCGACCTAATGACATAAACTCGGAGGCGTGGAATTATTAATTTTCACACCGGTTTTTTTATGTTTAATAACGACATCTAACTAATACTTTTTTTTTGGGTGGGAAATCATCAAGTAACTTCTCCCGCCCTGGGCGGAGCGGGAGGGCGTTTCAGACTCTTACCAACTAAAACCCACCCGTATTCCTTCAGTTGCCATGTTGCCGGGGGCCGGTAACCCTTTCGGATAAACCCGCAACCCCAGTAGGCTTTGGTCCTATCGCACCCCTTCAGTTGTGCTGACATCTCTTTAAGGCGCGCGTGGAATGCAACGTGCCGTCGACCCGGACCTGGTCCTTATCGGACGGCGAGCTGCCTATTGCTCACCGTCCGCAAGCCCGCGCCTACGGTGGCCGGGAATCGGTCTGCGACTCCCGACACCCAGGGCGTCTCCTACGGCGGCTAAGGGCGTAAGGTCGCGAAATTTGCCTCTCCCTCACGCGTTCCGCCTCCTCCTTTGCGAACATTACTGTTTCGCAAAAGGAGGTGACGGCTTCTCATGCCCATAAGAAGACATACCCAACTCAGACGCTGCGATGTCGTAATCGGTGCGCGGCGTTGCGTTGCGACACCGCATTGCCGCTTAATTTGATGACGCAATGTCTCAATCCCTTTTGATTACTATCGAAGGGGATAGAGACGTTGCGTCGTCACAAACAAACACACTAAGCACCCCATCACCCCTCTCCGATTTGTTTCCCTGGTCCTCTTGCCCGCTGCGAGTGCGTTACGTAGCCGCACGTCGTCGCAACGCACCGTGTGGCATGGCACTTATTGGGTAATTGAGATCAGTTTTCGGGTAAACGGCATTATTTTGCAAGTATGTAACAGCAGCACACTCTTCTTGTCAGCAGATTTACATAGAGTTATGGTGATATCCAGCCTCTGAATGGCTGAACAAGTTCCAGTCAATCGACTGTCAAATCAAATTAGTGTTAGCAGTTTGTATAAGTGACTGTAGCAAACCATTGTATTATTTATATAAATCATTGGTTACAAGTCTCTATAGATTGGCCAGCAGATTAAGGGCTTATTGTCTGTGTCCAGACGGGTACTATCTACCAGATAAATTAAAAAAAATAACTGAACGTTTTATGATCATCCAAATAATTTAACTGTTTTAGGTATATTTACAGATAGTGTAACAGGCCATTATCGTACATATTATAGCCTCTTAATAAACACCGGTGGGCTCTTTGACGTCTACATCTACCAGGTTGGTCAGCCGATATTGTTCCCTATATTCCGGACGAGTCCCTCGTTGTTGACGTACTGCACGCCGCTCATGCCCAGGCCAAACGGCGCCTCGCCCGCCGTCTGCAGGAAGTAGGAGCCTGTTTTACCGGGCTGCGTCGCGTATCCCATCAGGCTGTGGACAGGAACATATGTTTCAAAAATTAACCTTTAATTCAGTCCTCAGAATCCATACAGTAATGTAAGTAAAGAAAACTTCAAACTTATGACAGTTTCAAATAAATAATCTTATGCTACTTAGGTTTACTCTGGAGTCTAGTGGAGTCTGGTTTGGTTACTAGTATAGCTTCCTGCTAGGATCGTGCTGTCCTCGATCCCTTTGGAATTTCGGATGATCTAAAGATTTTGGTTGTTGCAGTCAACTTAAAAGAGCTTATAAGGCCATCTCCCACTATTAATAACATATAACAGTGAACTGCCAGACTTAATAAAACAGCCTAGTCTCGTCCCACCGCACGGCAAAGTTCTCTCCTCACATACAGAAGGCATGAGCCAACTGCCAAACTTACATTAAAAAACCGGACACTTGCGTGTCGGAACACGCACAATTAAGGGTTTCGTAGGTGGGATGAATTTATCCCAAGAATGAACTTAACAATAGTTGAAAAACTTTTTTTTGCAACTGCAAATGTAAGTTTGTTGACTCGTTAAGTTGTAGAGTCTCCTTAGCTGTGATAGTTTTGCTTTTAATTTCGTTTTATATACTACCGCCGTGAACTTTTTCACATATCCAACCATGAGAATCTCCTGAAACAATCATTTAGCTGGCAGGGAGGCCCAGCCCGGACTCTAACAAAAATTAGCACTTTAAAGCTTAATATTTCGCAAACGGAACCCTGAATCCAGAAATGGTTTTCACAACACTCAACTTTTGAACTACCTTTCCAACGACACCCCACACCATGAGACAGACGAAAAAAAAAACACCTTTACTTTACGTGTAGGGTAAGTTAAAAAAATATTTTTTACTGCTTTGTCGGTGTGATTAATAATAATAATACCAGCCTATCACTGTCCCACTGCAGGGCAAAGGCCTCTTCTCATACAGAGAAGGCACGAGCATTGATCACCACGCGCGCTCAAGACGGGTTGACGATTTCAGACTTATATTAACCAGATTCAGATTCCAGATTCCAGATTCCAGATTTTCTCATGTTTTGTTTTTCGTAAGCATATCCCAGACAATATCACAATGACCTCATGCCGTTTATTCTTACCTCAAATCATTAAAATTGCACATTCCAGTCCTGAACCCCTGCCAGTCCTGACAGCTGACGGCGGGGAAGGCGCGCGGGTTGCTCACCGACTCGCTGAACAAATGCCAAGCTCTGCTGTGACTGCACGACGCTAGCAGTAAGGTGGGTAAGCAGCTCGGCTGGTTGGAGCCGGTGTTCGGCCAGAAGTCTATGTGACCTAAAGGATGAATTTTGTTGGTTTAGGAGAGGAACGTCTGATGTTGACGGATGGAGGAGAGAAAGAACAAGGAAAAGATGGATGATTTGTGTAAGGGATGATATTTAAGAAAAAGTGAAATTTCTGTCGGCTGAAAGGGAAGAATGGAAGAAAAAGTCGTGTTGCGCCGACTCCAAGTAAGATGGGAAAATGATAGGAACATGATGATGCTGAAGAGAGGAACGTCCACTTGACAGAAGCTGCTGGTAATGGCATTCCGATTATTCCATGACTTATGTCTTGTTGCAACAAAAGGTTTCGAAAATAGAAACAAGTTGTTTGTAAAGTCAACATATCGTTATAATATTAAAAAATGTTGTTATAACGTTGTAATATTTCCCATTATTTACGTGTCACGTCTTGTGAGTTGTTTATATTTTGTTGGAATAAATAAACAAAAAAAAGTAGCAACATGAAGAGTTTTCTAAGTGACAATGGGGTTACCACAATAATCACACAAAGTAAATGTGGAATAAAGCTGTGAACAGCGTAAACCACTTTCATTGTCTAACTCACCGATCTGTTCATTCAATCCATAAACTCCAGCGTCAGTATGTATAACGTCAACGAAGTCAGCGTCATTAATGTTGAGCCTGAACGTGACGTTGACGTCAGAGAAGCAGGGCCCGGCGGGGTCCAGGCCGGAGATCCTGCCTACACGCAGGCCAGTCAGCATCATGAAGGTCTTGCCTGCGAAGCCTGAGATGTGGCTGCCAAGGCTGTGGCCTATTAAGTGGATGTTGGATGGGTGGAGACCGGCTGGAAAAAATAATAAAGAAAAGAGGATGTGCAATGTTCGTAAAAAAACTGGTCGGGTTGTAGAAAGTTTTACTATCAAGAAATTGTAGTTAGGTGGTAAAAAAGTCGTGTCGTCGTATGGACTATGAACTGTGACAAAAAATTTAAGCTCTGTGACATAATTTATCTTTTTAATTGCATAACTACTCCACATTATGAGTTATCCTGTACTACATACATATATGGATATTGTGGGTGTGTTTAGATAAATCTCACATGCAAAAACACACCCAGGACAACATTTGAGTTTATGCTTTATAAAGATAAGTTGCTTGCGGAAATCAAACCCTCGACCCGTGGCAAAGAAACCAACGCTTAACTCGTCAGAATAAAGCAATATTGGTAAGCGCACGCTTACCAATATTGCTTTATTCTGACGACCCTTATTATAAAGACGAAGATAAAACTCACCAGAGACCAGTGAAGCCATCATCTTCCCCAACTCGTCGCCGATGAAACGGACCATGGTGGTGGAGCGCAGGTACATCCAGCTGATCAGAGAGCTGGCGTCCAGAGCCACGATGTTGAAGTCACCTGTCAACAAATAAACATGATGATCACAAGCAGTACGGATAATTTCAGTACCGGGTTCTGCTGCAGGAAACAGTTTTTAAAGATGTGATTACCATTTCTAAAATGTAATTTAATACGACATCTTTTAGACAACATCAGTTCTATTATTAGTATTAGGAATGCCAGCTGTTTATTGTTCAGTTTGGAGGTAACTTTGTTTTTTTTTCTATCGAGAATGGTGTGTTGTGGAATTAATCCTCAACTTTATCATTATTTATTTCAAAATGAATGCTGCAGTATTTTCGATATTTACGGAGGATCATGCTAAGCAATTTGAGGTAATATAGACCCTTCTACATATCTATTCAACATTTACCTTGATTCAGGAAAGCTGTACTAAGGCTCGTAAAGCTACCCTTAGAAGGGTCATCGGTGAAACCGTGGAGGTAGATCTTGAGTGGCCTCTGAGGGTTGAACCAGCCCGACTGGGGGATCAGTGCCGCGGCCGCTGTCAGCTTGTATGACACGTTCACATTTCTGGAAAATGATGAGAATACTTGATAATAGGTGGTAACTGTCGTCGCCGTAATGTGAAAACTTCGTAAAGAAAACTCATTGTTTTTTCTATTTTTATTTATTTTTTGGGTGGGATACTTCGTAATGCATATTAAGAACAAACGTGCACAGCTATATGATGCTTCAACTGCCTTCTATTGATGATAATGAGAACCTCGGGAACAGCCATTATTTCAGACGGTTTTTTTCTTCCCCTATACAAAATAATGTTTATTTTAATGACGAATTTTTCACTGTACACAGAAAAGACAGACTTCCATAGAAACTTTCATTTCCTATTTAACCGCTTTAGGCGAGGAATTTTCAAAAATCCTTCATCAGTGCTCACTTTCATTATTTAAGGAACTCTTGTCCAGAATTTCATTCTTTTAGACCCAGCGGTA
The DNA here is from genome assembly GCA_916610215.1 of Omphaloscelis lunosa. Taxonomy (NCBI): domain Eukaryota; kingdom Metazoa; phylum Arthropoda; class Insecta; order Lepidoptera; family Noctuidae; genus Omphaloscelis; species Omphaloscelis lunosa. Next base: position 1,431,380 of record OU744262.1, on the reverse strand, counting down.
TAGTCTGTGGATTATATTTAAGTTCTGGTTAAGTTCCAGTCTGCTCATACTTTACAGCACACTCCATCTTCCCTGCCAATGATGCCAATCTCATGGCTATTCTGATTCAACTGCCTAACTAAGCAAGCAACTGAGCTCACCTGGTGATAAAATGGAGTGTCAGCTCACTCATATTAGGTTCAGAGTTATTGTATGAGTCGTAGTCCACTCCCAATAGTTTCTTCACGTGCCTACCTGGGAAAAGGTAATACATAATTCCATTTTGTGTGTATTTAAATGGACCCTGGCCGACCTCAACGTAGTTGGGAAAGGGCTTGGCAAATTTATTACAATTTTCCTCATCAAAAAACATTGATACAAATTAATAGGCAGCACTTTTTGAACGTCATGCTTTCTTTCCCCGATGGGTTGGGCAGAGGTGCAACTATAGTACACCCACAACAACAACACAACATTCTCCCCAGTAACACGTCTATGATAGACGTGTTACTGAGGAGACTGTTGCGCCGCTTAACGCAGGTGCACCAGCTTTAAAGTTAACGTTAACTTTTGTGCGTCTAAATTTTGACGTAAAAATAGCAAGATAAACGAATGGCTTCGTATAATATAACCGTAAACAAGAGTAACATACACAAGACTAAGAGTAAGAGTATATACTACATTTTTCAGTTATCGTATTAAAGAATATTGGCCCTTTCTGCGTAATTAATTTACGCATGACGACGTAGGTGGAGCAGGAGCGTGAAGAACTTTTGAGGTACTTACGACTCAAACTCAAAGCATTTATTTTAAATCAACCAATTACAAGCACTTTTGAATTGTCTTTGAGTTGAAATGTACTTACACTGACTAAACCCCACTGATACGATAGTCTTGTGAATGGGGTTTGCGATAGCGGAGACCTCCTTGGTGACGCGATCTTTGATTGAATTAAAGAGGCTGAACTGCGCAGCCGCCGTGGACAGCCATATCACTGTTACGAAGAGGATCAGATGCGACATGTTGATAGGAACCTGGGGGAGTGAAGACCAATTTAAGTAAGTAAATCATTGAAGACTGAACAGGATTAGGCACCCTACGGAGCTAGTTTAGGCGTTCGCCGAACACTGAACATCTACGCGAATTTAACTAAAGTTAGATGTAAAAGCGTCCTTACAGTAACCGAGTCTTTGACAATAAATCGCGAATATAGAGTTCATATCACGAGATCATCATCATCATTTCAGCCGAAATTCGCCCTGCTGGACATAGGGCTCTACCAAGCGACGCCACATCGACCGGTTCTATGCTTTCTCCTGCAGCCTTCACTAGATCATCGGTACACCGTGTGTGTGGCCTTCCTACGCTTAGCCTTCCGGTACGCGGTCCCCACTCCAGAACTTTTCGGCCCCATCGGCCATCCGTTCTGCGAGCATTGTGGAAGTGTGAAGTCCAAGAATTTCAGAATCAGTCCGCCTCGATTTGTAGAATATACAGGCTATGCACATCCTGCTAAATGGATCTGTGCAAGAATAGACCTACCTCACTTCAGAAAACTTGTGATAGTTGAACTGTAAGAATTTATCTTAGACAATCAGGGTTCTAGAATCCAGTTTTCCGCAGTTATTTCCTGATCCAAATAGTTTAACTAACAAAGTAGAAAAACACTAAACCAAACATTGTACCGCTCTTATAAACAATTAGTCCCTAACTAATCACCTTGGACTTGATAATAAAATGAAACAGTCTTTAATTAAAAGGCAGATTAAAGAATAGGTATGAACGTACTTGTTATGGGAAGTAAAATAAAACAAAAAGAGTTCAATTATTTTGTTAATTATATCTTATTATGAATTAATGCCGTACGCTCATGCGATGCTGTAGGTACCGAGGTACCCATCTACAGACAACAACAAAATTCAGTCGGTAGCTAGAAGTTTAATAAATGTGAAGGCCTATCAAAGGCCTGCCAAACTTAAGTGGCAATGAGCAGGGCACATTGCTCGCCGAACAAATCGCCAATGTGGCCGAATGGTTCTGGAGTGGCGACCGCGTACCAGAAGACGTAGCGTTGGAAGGCCTCCCACAAGGTGGACCGATGACCTTGTGAAGGCCGTTGGAATCAGCTGGTTGCGGGAAGCAAAGAACCGGTCGAAGTGGCGGTGCTTGGTTTTACCTTGTATCTGCACGAAGATTAAGAACTTATTTTTTAAGAATGGAACCTCATATCATCCCAAAAACAAATTTCGCAGATATGAACAACCCCATCGCCCCTACTACAGTCCACCTCTATGCCTACCTAGGTCTTTCGGGAGCAGTCCCGATAAAAATAAACTTCCTTACCTTTCGGTTTTCTGCTTCAATTTAATATGGTCACTTTATGAGCACAGACCAAAAGGACAGCTCTCCACACACTGACCGGAAACAGACGATGTATACGTAGTTATTAATATCTCGAGTGTAAAGGAAAATATCGCGTTTTTATACGATTGTATTATGTAGATATCTATTTATAAGAGTTTTGCGATTATAATGGGCAGCTTTGACCTGCGGTCACGGTCGAATGTCTTTATCAAATAACTCAACTTACTGTACATTTCTGAAGGATGGCCTTCTTAGTCTTTAAGTGACAGTTGTAGAATTATTAAGATGAGTGGCTTTATCTGGTTTACTGTGCCCGATACTCCAGCGTCTTAAAAAGTCAAAATCCTCTGCCTAAATCGGAAGATTGGATTCGGAAGATTAACTAATTGTTTTATGACGTATCAAACAGACAAATCCATTAATTTCTTATCACGTTTTAGTGTTTTTTTTTTGGTGAATAAGTACCTACCTGAAATAATAAATACGTTTTTTACCTTAATTATTTATGAGTATGTTAGGAATGGTAACAGTTCAGCGAAATTATCATTTATGTAAGGCCTATCTCAGTAGTTTCCTTCTAGCTGTGAATTTTTCCCTAAAATTCATTACAACGGGTATGACCAAGGACCCAATTATTTTCTGCCACCGGATGATTTTATCGTTTTGTATTAGTGAGATTCTGTTCGACAGCTCTATACATACATCAACAGAACTGTATCCAGTGTTGAATATACATAACATAGGTTTTACTATGCTTTCTGCTGTCATCAAACTTGTGCAATGCGGATACTATGGGCAATGCTCTTTTAGTTGGTGACACAATTACCATTACCAACCCATTTTTTTTAAATACCGTCCATCTGAGGAAAACCCTCCGTTCCCTCCAGATTGACGGTATGTCGGACTCCTACCAACTAAAACCCCACGTACCGTGGGCCACGGTTCCTTCCACTACCATTAGTCGAGGGCACACTTCCTAATACCTACCTTAAACATATATTATTAGGTACCTATCTATCTGGATAAATATTTTACCATCTGAAGTTGTTGTCACTTGCAGATGGTATGCGGCAAAGGAACATCTGTGCATAGATGTAGTAAGTACACTAGGTACTGTAAACACACATTCTTAATAAGAAAAATCTCGTTTTAATCAAATTAATGTTCTATAGCGCAGTTAAGTTGTATTACTACCTATTGTTCCCAACAACATAGACTGAAGATAAAATTTTAAACTCGCGATAAAAAAGTATTTTAATAACGTAAATGCAGTATTTACAAATAAAGAGCTTCATCTTGATGTTATCTTTATAATTATCATAATCATAATCATGGATATGAAAAAACAAAACCTTTGAAATAAGTAAGTACCTACTATTAAGATTTTAAGCAAACGGTTTGGCACTGTGGAATCTCTTAGTAGAGTTACTGTGGTAGAGTCTCTAATGTAGGTACATCGCTACTATAACTATTAAAACTTATAATAAAGGTGATCCGAGAAAATAGTATTGGGATTGAGGGATACAGTTAGTGAATAGTCCCGGGAAATCCCGGACCCGAAAGTACCGGGAAATCCCGGAAATTGGCGTCGTAGTAGGAACCGAGATTTTGAAAACCAAATCCCGGTTCTTTCGGTACTTTCGGGAAAAGATACAAATGTCACCCGTCTCTCTGGTTTCAAATTATCGGCAATCATTAAAACTCTTCTCGCAGTTATTATGATAGACTTGATTAACCACGGTAGGAATAAACCAATACAAATGAAAATGCATCAAATTTTAGACGAAGTAACCGTAACCATCGCATCAAGAACCACAGGATGTGCTACCTCGACATGTTCACAGGCTCCGCAAACCACACCTGTTACATGTAGTCAAGGCCAAATCCAAGAAAGTCGGCCGACCTATTTACACATGAAATGAAAAGCTAAAACAGGACTCGACCTACTTCGACAAGGAAAGCAATTTTTGAATGGACACAGTTGAAGACTGATATAAGATTAAGTAGACTACTAGCAAGATGTACAAGAATCCTGAAACAGATACTACTATCTGTTTCAGGATTCTTTTTTGATTATCTCTAGACCTCAAACGAAAACATTGAAAACAAAGAGCAGGCGCACCGGTGAAGCTGGACCTGAACTGGCTTGGCGGCGACGTCGTAAAAAGATGCCCCCCATCCATAGATAAATATCACCCGTCTCTACTACCCAAATCCTTCCATATCCTAAAGGCACGTCTTCCCTACCATTACCGCGCCCCTGGTCTACTCCTTGATATGCCTGGTAGCCCCATGAAGCATGAGGGTCCAGAGGCTATTGCAAATCTTGGGGTTCAATCGATTTATCGAGTCTGCTTAAACCACGCTGGGGTTGGTGCATTAATTCATTCATTCATTCATCATTAATGCTACGCTAAAACTCCACTGTTACTTTTAATTTTTAATAGATATTACATAAATATTTAAATTTGGATATGCAGAATTGTAAAAGTCATGTTGGTTTAAAGAATTGGTTTGATGAAACTGTTTTTTAATAAATGTTCCTGTTATAAAGTAGGATTAAGTACAAAAATGTTTTAATGTTAAGAAAATGTTGCTGGTAGAATATGCTTATTTACCAGAAAAAAATTATACTAAAGACTAATTTTGTGTCTATACAAGAAATAAAACGTTTTATTTGATTTGATTTTTATTATTTTGTCCTGTAATTTCGTCTTTCTCTTACTTTCTCCATTTTAACACTTTCAACTCTACTATCTTAAAGTATCGAAAGTACCGGGAATCCCGGTTCTTTAGCCAGAAGGTCCCGAAAATCCCGGTTCTTTAAAACAGTACCGGTTCTGCATTCCCTAGATACAGTAGATAAAGGGATACCCTAAACACGGAGGTCGATAAAACTGGTAATATATTTGCATGGGTAAATTGAAGCGTACTACTACGTATGTCACCATATAAAGAATAATTTATTATACCAGCCTGACTGTCCCACTACAGGGCAAAGGCGTCTACCTCTTCTCGTACAGAGAAGGCACGAGCACTGATTACCACGCTTGCTCAAGACGGGTTGGCGATTTTAGACGTATATTAACGATAAGTGCAGGTTTCCTCACGATGTTTTCCTTCAACGTTGTCAGTAATGTCCAAGATAAAGTCAGAAAGTGCATCACTACATAGGTATTATAAAATAAAATCCACCCGCCGCGTTTGTCTGTCTGGCTGAGCGCGATAAACTCAAAAACTACAGAACGGATTACATTCGATTTTCATCTATGGTCGGAGTGATTCATGAAGAAAGTTTAAGTATTCTAAATAAATAAATGGCACAATGAAGGATATCTACGGAAGGCACAGGAGCATTTCTAGTGGTGTAATAGAAAAGAGGCCTACACCTGGGGCAATACATGTGAAGTGTTACGGAGTATAATTATATATATAATAGAATAACAAAAAAATCGTGTGCGGTCGGGGGACCCCCGTCAGGTACAAAATTCTTTTGCGCGATTTTTTTGCTTGTGTTCTTTCTCAATAATTTGAAAATTTTCAGAGCCGCCATCTTTGATTTTCATTTTGACCTCATTATCAGCTTTTGCACCCTTGAAAACCATGAAAACGATACCTATGATGGAAAATTTGTATCAGAGCCGCCATCTTGGATTTTCATGTTGACCAAATTCACACTTTCTGTCTCTCTCTCCGGCAAGCATTGTACTCGGTCCCGATGTGTAAAATTTTATCCCACGACACTGTAATCACTATACCTACTCTTTTATTTTGTTTTTTTTTTTTTCTGCCGGCGTTCTCTCTCTCTTTCTCTTTGAATTAGAAGAAGACAGTCGCAAGTATTAACACTTTTTAGCGTGACGATTTCTGAAAGTTGACAAGCCGCGTTAAAGAATTTCATTCGAAAAATATATAATATAATAGAGGCTATCGCATCATCTATATGCAAATAAATGTCCATAGTACAAACAGCTCCTCTTTAGCAATGCTAATTAAATACCTTTACGCTAATAGTCGTTCACTATAATTAAGTCTATCTTTGCATTGAACTTGAGGAACCGGTTCATATAATTAATTTCTAGTGTCACGCACACTCGCTGTAAATACCTTACCTACTTCGATGAATGAGCGATCGTGTGATGTCATCAGACCCTAGATTACGGTAGTTATAATGCGATAAAATTAGATATAAAAAGTTGGCTTGTTTGTTTTAGTTCTTTTGCAGTGCAACACTTTATCTAGACATATAAATAATCAAAGTTCCAGGGTTTTTCACGATCACCTAAAATGTAACTACACTCAAACAAGAAATAAGGTATGACATTGGGAATTTGAAGTAGTTTGAACCCGGGACCTCTTGCTCGCTTATAGCTTATATTTTATAACCTCCGAGCCTAGCCTTTTAAATTTGTATGTTTTTTTACGAGTTCCACATGTACTTGAACACGCATTGAGTTTTTGGTTTTTCCCTATAACAGCTGTAGACCTTAGGATATAGATTTGAATGTAATTTCCTTATTTTAGTATCGGAATAAGTTCAGGAAGTGAATTTAAATAAGGACAACTTCAATTACTTTTAAGAATGACTGTTACTACATTATTGATTCTAAAATATTTAACCGCGTGCAGTTTCCTCCTATATTTCGGTGATACATATTTTTATTAATCATACTGAGGCATGGTTTGGCTCTTTGTAAAATACTGGTCCATATACAAGGTCTTCCTTTTGATGTCCCATAATTCTAATAGTAAAATAATACAAAGTTCTAGAACAAATGTTCCAAATAATAAATAGTTTCAAAAATAACATAACACTCGACTAGACCACAGATAATACAGGGCGTCCCACGGATATGCCACATAGAGGGAAAGTACCTTGAATATTCTAGATGGAACATTTTACTGAAAGAAGACATTATTTTAAATTAAAAAACAATTTAAACTGCTTTCATAGATATTTAAATAATTAAATGGTTGAACCGGGAATCGAACCCGTTATACGAGAAAAATAATAAAAAAGCTTTATCATACCGATCGAAAGGCTTCATCATAAAGATTATTTTTTTCTAAATAACATAGTGTCAAAAATAAAAGGAAGACCATGAATTTTAACATTATTGATACAAAATTAATCAATTTATCAAATGCTTAAAATAAGTCCCTTCCTGTTGAATAAGTACAAAGTCGCACTCTTTTGATTATTTCGCTCCCTGTCGATTTTTTGATCTTGATGTGGTGGATAGTTAGAATAATACGTCTAAGTTCTGCTTGTAGGTCGTGGACACTTTCATACTGGTTCTCGTAAACTAATTTTTTTACATAACCCCATTAAAAAAAATCTAACGGGGTTAGATCTGGGGATCTCGGCGGACATCTTATTTGTCCATTTGTCCCCGATCTAAGGATGAAAGTTTTCATTGAGATATTCCCTTGTTCTGGGACTGTTATGAGCTGGAGCCCCATCTTGCTGAAAAGTAAGGTTTTGTCGTTCTGCAACTGGAAGCTTATTTATCTCATTTCTCAAAATCTTAAGTATTTCTAAATACCTTTCCGTATTCAAATGGCCTTCATAAAAATGTACTAAGAGGACCCAGTTTTTTACAATCCCACACCAACAGTTGAACGAAAAACACACTTGATTATTAGTCTCGCGGATACGTAAGAGATTCTCCCTGGACCAATTGCGATTATTGTGTCGTTTGTACAATTGTACATACCATTATTGCTGAAGTTTGTCTCGTCTGAATAGATAATATAATTTAGAAAATACTGATCCTCTAGGATGAGCCTCTCGATTTCATGGCAGAAAATAAGTCGTCTTTCAGCACCGAGCAGTAATTTTTGTAGTAACTTTCCCCTTAAACCCTTCAATGTAACTTTTGAATTTGTATTTTTTTAGTACACGGTGTATTTTGCTTTTCGAAATTCCGATTACTTCTTCACCTTCCCTCTCTGAACTATTAGGATTTGCCTTAAAGTATATCAAAATGTCGAGTTCATCGTCAGTGTTTATCATTTGGTGTCGCGATTGTGGTAAGCGATGATCGAAACGTCCCAAATTTTGCAGACTATCCACCAACCGTTTCATAATAAATCGAGATGGTGTATTTCTATCAGCATATCTTTCGCGGTGCCATTGTAAGGCTAATGGTATGTTTTTGTGGTTCAAAAAGCACCATTAAATCAAAATAATTTTGATACGCCATGGTTATGTAAAAAAATCACAATACAATGCAAAAACCCTACAATGAAAATCACATAAACAAAAGAATAAAAGTTTGATAATGGAACACATTTTTGAATTATTTCTTTATAATCAGTCAGCCGCATTGCGATGGACAAAAGAATTTACGCGTCTTTCGGCTCAGGATACGGCTCGATTTGTTGCACACAACCAGCTACCTACTAATTACGTATCTCTTTATCATTTTATCATGCACTTAAATTATAATAGGGAAATGATGCGTACTTCTCAAGTGGGTATATTTATTAGTAATAGGTACTTATGATAATGTCAGTTATATGTCCTTACGGCAATTTCAGCTTTACATTTTTCTGAACAAAATTTCACATCAAATGCATGGTCTTCCTTTTATTTGTAACACTATGTTATTTAGCAATAAAAGAATCCTTATGATGAAGCCTTTCGATCGGTATGATAAAGCTACAGGTGATTATTTTTCTCGTATAACGGGTTCAATTCCCGGTTCAACCATATATTTATTTAAATATCTATGAATGCGGTTTAAATTGTTTTTTAAATTCAAATAATGTCTTCTTTCAGTAAAATGTTCCATCTACAATATTCAAGGTACTTTCCCTTCTGGTGGCATATCCGTGGGACGCCCTGTATAACTAGACTCTCGATGTGTGTATCTAAGTTTCATTGATAAGTACGAGTAAACCATTCAAATCAAATCAATCATTAATATTTAAAGCTAAGAAATGCGACGTTGTATTTTTTTTTTTTTATCTACAAATAATCTGAATTAATTTTTTTTTTTTTTTTAATATTTATCCAAAGGGTGTTTTACGTAAATAATCTTTACTTGGTCGTGATGAAAAATGAAACAAAAAGTAAAATAATTGACATGCCAGTTGATTCTTTGACATGGTCTCATTAAACTCTAGAGCCTAGAACTGGGATATCAATAGGAACACGTTGTATATGTGGTAGGTAGCGTTCCATTAGACTCCAGTCTTACCGGATGCAGCTGAATAGCAGTATTTTGAAATTACAAAACCAAAGACACCGACTTCCGAAATTAAAGTTATTTTTCACTTGGTCATTTTGTTTTTTTGGAAGTCGGTTGTTTTTTTAATAATGATTTATACCCTCACGGTGATCAGAATACGATCAAAATCCTTTCCAATCGATATTTCTGTCTTTTTCGGCGACTTGTTTGAGATTCATAGGATTCTGCAAGAGACGCTCAGGTGGATGAATTGTATATCATAAGGTATATAAAGATGTTTTATGTAGAATAAAGGAAAACTAAATAGTATCCAAATAAAACTCGTATGTAAAACAAAGCATTGTTTATTTGTAAACCTAACTCTCCTCGATACCGCACACGGAGCAGGGCCACTCGATACAAAAATAAACATCTACAATAAATATAATAACACCCCGCTGGCATCCATTATGACGAGACAAAAACTATTGAAAGAAAAAGAAAATTGGTTACTATGGCAACACCTTCATTGTTTATTGTACATTAGTAGATGTTTACATGTTCATATGGTGCCAATGAAGTAGACGTTTATATTCACCTGTCTGTCAGTCTATTAGACTGCGAAAAATAATGCTTGTGACCTGTAAGGGGTAAAATAAAATCACGTGCTTTCATTTCGTGATATATCCTAGCGCAACGTCTATTACACTAAAAACTCTTGTCTCATAACAACGGGTATCAGCAGAGTTGTAAATTAACACAAGACAGAATATCGCGTACAGAATGAGAAACAAATGTCGATAATTTAACTTATTTTTCATCATGTTAAGTTTATGATTTATTTGCATGCATCGAAATATTTTATCGACGTTTCTTCCTCTACCCGTACCTTAAATATCAACGTGAATATGTCATAGACAGGATATAGACAAAGATTACAAATAATTGTGTAATAATTTCATTTAATCGTTACTTGACAACTAATTCAAGAACAAAAAATACAATAAAATGTCAAATTGATAAAAAATAGGTAATGATTTGGTATAGTTACTTGGACCACGAACATTTATTGCCACCATGACGCTTCGGTTTCCTAAGAAAGCGCGATTCCGTCATATTTATAATGCTGGGGCTACATTGTCGCATTATCGCGAACTAATCTGCCAGCATTACGTAAAATCATGAAAATCTGTAATTTTTAGCAGTATTTGACATTAAGGTGTCAAAAACGATATGTATTTGGACAGCCGTCATTGTGTGACCGTCGTTCACAACTTTCTTAGGGAACCAAAGCTTCGCGTCACTGACACTGAAAAAGTAAGTATACCACCCCGTTACCTGCTGATACATAAAATCTGATTTTAAATCAGCGCTTAAAACTTAACTCTAATACAAAATAATGTTTACGTCTAGCGTGTATGAAATATATTAATATTATAATAATAAATTGTACAATATCAGTATCATTCCAACTTATTTATTGTGGTTTTGTTAACTTTGCGAGCTTCCAACCGTTAACTTAAAAGTTTTGTGCGCTGGTTGCCAAACTATTAAAAACAGAACAACTACAGACAATACATTAGAAGAAAACAAATCGGATGATATCTCTTATACTTTTCTTTTTCTCGAAGTTAATACAATATATTCATAAATGTTTCGACTATTTCTTCAGTCACTCGCAAATTGAACCGAACCGCTGAATAGAAATAACCTTAAGACAAATAATAATAAAAGAAACACTCAGTGTCATGATGTAGCGTTTACTCCTACATTAAGTTTGTGAACTATGGAATGTCCCGCCGTCACAGAGAACTGTCGAATGCAACAAATGCTCGCCTGGCCCTAACTTCTAACATTGACCGACTAAGCTTAGTTTACATCCTCGGGGGATCGACTGTCACATCAACAGTGTAACACTAGCTTATCATTATCTTCGACATTGGAAAAACTTGAAAATAATATCAAGAAATAACATGTTGCTACTTTTTGTAACGCGTTATTTTCGCATAAGTGATTTTTTCAACGATATCACTTATATTTAATTTATGACCAGACTGTCCTAAGGTATGTTTTAGAGAAAGGAAAATATCGTGTTTAATGTGTTATGTCAGTCGTTCCCATCTGTCAAGCCAAAGCTGCCAAACTAATATTACATATAAAATGGAGCGCCCGCCGCAGGGCACATTACAAACGTACGTAACACTAGATCCTAAGTAGTAGCACCTAATGGTGAAATATAGCGCTCGCGCTATTATGTGCAGAACAATTTTAACACGCTATTTTTTATGTAGCATGTTATGGGTTAAATAACGTTTTTATTTTAAAACCTTTTATTTGTAAGCTAGCAACTTTGTGGAGTATAGACGATTGTTTTAAGCCGTATAAGCTTCTATTAAGATTTAATTTTAACAAGAAATTAACATTATAAGTAAGATAAATCATAGTATTTCTTCTAACAACTGCTCTATACATAATATCGCGAGCGCGCAGATATAATATAGTCCATAGCAACACGTCAATAATATATCTTTGTAACATATACTTTCGTAGTTCTCAATAACACTTGTGATTCTTTCAACAATCAATGAACCGTTTTTTTATATTCCTATAGGGATTGTTCCCTAGTTCCGTTTGTCTTTGTCGATATATCGTCAAAGCATCACAAATCTATCGATAGATAACCGATTAGTCCCGCACTACATTGTATATCGACATTTTAAATAGAAGGGAGGAGAAAAATTAATAATTTGTATCTTTTTATACCTAAAAACGGTGGTCTAACTCGTGTGACAATATTTTAAAGCTATTCCGTTATAGAAAATGAGCTCGTGTTCCAACCTGACTGGATACAGGCAACTTCGAGCTATATTTTAAAAGACAATTTATTTAATTTTTAAATGTACTGACGTGATTTTTTAGGCTAAGCTACATGCACGATTTTAATTTAGAAAATCTACGCGAGAGGTATTTCTTCACAGCTGTTATCATTGGCAGTGATAGTTGCTTACCCAACTATATCCAAGCTAAATAGGTAAATGATTTGAGCAAGGTTATATTTTATTTGAAAACATTATCCAGCCAGATTTGTCAAACACAAGGCATAAAATGATTTTTTTAATATAGTAATACAAAACACTTTTTATATTTTTTTACTATGGCAACATTTATATCTCTACGAAGCCCTTTGCCGTCCGGATTGTATGGATGCCTTAGCCTAAACTTAATTATGACAAAAGAAAAATGCTCCAATACTTATGATAATATTTTACAATATAAAAATTGAATCTTCTCGGGGCGAAGGTGGCTCGTTCGACAAAGAACCGTTTTTAAAAACGAGTTATTTAATAATAATATGTTCGGAAATTATAGTTACAATATTGTTCAGGCCATTGCGATTCTATCAATATATCGACATATCGATACACTTCAGTTATTTTATCGATATAGTTATACGCTAAATGTATATTTCCAACACAATGGCCTATTAAATTGTAACTATGTAGAACAGCCTCCCCTCGCCCAAAATCGTAAAGTGCACGACGTGACAACATCAAATATTAAATATAATTAACATTTTATTAATTAATCAATATAAATGTTTGTTTTTAAATAACTTAGTGATTAATATTCGCATTGTTATCGCTTACAACTAGGGTATGTACCTACATATACATACAGGCCGTGACGTTACGGCGCGAACATGGTGGACGTTGCAACGTGTTGCTGTAACAGTTTAGGGTTGCGTGCTTTGTTGCTGTATCTCGATTTTCTCGACTGTCATGTCTGGGTTCATCGCTGTGGCCTCCTGGATATTACAGAAATAAAATTTTGTTAGTAATTGGTACAAATCGATAAAACATGCCAGCATTTTGTTGGGTTTAGTCATGTAATAAGGTTTTTCTTTTATGTATTCAATCTAAAGTGCCTTTACCGTTCAATTTAATACAGAGTGGCTGGTTAAACAAGTCGCTACTCTGCGGTGGATCGACATTTCAACATGGTTCGTTGTTATCGACTGTTCAGATCAATACAGTGTGTTGCATGGTTGCTGATTACATTATCTATCGACCAATCATTGTTTTGAGAAGATTACCATTATCCTCTGTTAAATGGTCCATTTTCCAAAGTCAAATTCCTTAAATCAAGTGTGTTGTGTGTCTACTTATACGGTCTTCTTGATGCCTAAACATAGTTTTAAGTAATATTTGTAAGTAATATTACCTGTATAGCCTCGGCGAGCGCGCGGTCGTGGTCGATGGGGTCCCCGTCGGACTGGATGGTGATCTTCTGTTCCACGCGGGTCTCGATCACGCCGTTGCGCTCCGTCTTGTACTGTAACAAGATACGTTACCCCATAATACAAAATGCTTAATTTCAATAATTTGTTCTTATTAAGACTGCATCTATAACTAGCATTACGTGCAGCTAAAAGTACTCATTTTAGCTTTTCTCTGCCGAATCTCTATGACGTTTCTCCCTCCTGCAAAACAAGTCCAAAAAGGTATTTTTATTTCAGCAACATTTTGTCATGTTTGCCAGCCGAATACTCAAACACAACACAAGTTTAAGTGACCCTTAACTCTAATGCTGTCTCGGTCAAAATGACCTAGCTGTGAATAATGGATTTGCTGTTGGTATACGTACGGTGATAGTCTCAACTGTGCGCGTCTTAGAGCTGATGGTCTGCGAGGAGACCACCTCGCCGTCTGCTGACACGGTCTCCTCCTGTGTCTCTGTTGTCGTTTCTACCGGCTCTGTCACTATCGGACCGGTACTTGTCTGAAAGTCAGAATGTCAAATTAGAAACTGAAGTCTGTGAAATTCCAAGAAATTCCAAGGTTTCTTTCTTGATAAAGAAAGAAACGTAAAATTTATCCTGGACTTTATATAACCAAAGCTTAAATTTTAAAAAATGCGTCAACTTTAGAGTTACTGACACAAATTCAACATTTGTTGGTGTTCCTTGATTTTATTTGTATTTGACATTTCTCATATGCATGAAAAGGTTGAATAAAAGAAAATCTTGACTGATTTTCAATTTTGTAGCTTGTGGGTAGAACCGTGTGCCACTTTATACGTCATTTCTTGCCAACAACCTTTGAAAACGTACCAAAAAGAACGTTGTACGTCTAAAAACTTCAAATTAAAGCTGCTGATAAAACTCACCCTGGTGGTAGTTCCGTGCACCATGCTGCCGAAAGGCGCGTTGCCAATCACGGAGGTGGTGGTCGTCGTCTTGTACGCGCCGGGCTCCTGTACCGTAATGCGTGTTAGAGAATAATAATATTAGCAACAAGACAGTATGACATTAATCAATATCAATACGTATAATACATAGACATTGTATTTTACAGGGGTATTATTTATTATACGAATTAAAGTGAAAAAACTAGATGCCGTCATCTCGTTTTAAAATATTGAAGAATAAACTGATGTGTACGTAAAGCAACTACTTACAGAAAGAAACATCAATTCAATAAACAATAGCTTTTCTGCCAGTTTGTAGACATGGTTTTGACTTTATGAATCAGTAAGTTAATAAAAATGTAAAAAAATAATATATACAATAATAATGAAGTTCGAGATTGCAATATTAATTTGTGTTTGAAAAAATATTAAGAGTGTGAATAAATAAAGGCAAAATTAAACCAGTACTGTACCTTGAATTTTATAAAATAAAAATAAATAAATAAAAATATTCAATCATCTAAATGCAGTGAACCACAAAACAGTATTTAAATGCAACATGCTATATTAATGCAATTTTTTCACACAATTATCATGCCAAAACATATTATTTCATTTGGAAAAGACTTCCCAAATTCTCAAGGGTATAAAAATGCAAGGAACTGCAAATTCAAAGTGGACATTTTCTATAAAAATTATATACTTGTTTAAAAGTTTTATAAAACCACAAACACACACACGACTACCGTCTACTCTACCCTGAAAGTATAAAATATTATACATATTATTGTTAGTTATATTCCAATAGTAAATATAGTGTGGAGTGCTGAATATTGGTAGCTCCTTGAAGAGTTTTCTAGTGCTATATAGTGCCCACCACTGAAACATTGCGCGTAGCTGTAATGTTTGCTATAGAACATTGAACCTAGTTGCTATAATCTGATTGGAAAATATTATATTAACTTATATTAACTTACGACAAAACCTTAAAAAATTGTTGATTTATGAGATCAACAAACACACATACTTAAGAGTTTATAAAGGTCGGTTTGGCCCAAACGACCGAATGCATATATCCACTCTACGAAATTATTTTTGTGTAAACAAGGACATAGGCATTATTACGGTGATCTATTCATACTAAAATGAGAACAATATCAAGAAAAGAATGCTCTCGTTCTTAGTATATCTTCTTAAGAAATGCATTTATACAATATGTAAAAAGCCCTCCGATCCGAAACGGGCACATAGGTACTGCAATGACAATACCTAAAAGTATTTTTAAAAAGTTATTGCTATTTAAAATTCAAATTTTGAGTACCAAAATGACCCCAAATCCATTAAAAATTTGCAAATTTTAAACAGAGGTCGTAACATAAGTTATGACTTGTGGACACCCGCTAAATGACGGCCACCCGCGCCCCATGTAATGACGCGGTAAAATTCCCCATTGAAAAAAAGTTGCGAATTTCTTTTTCTTCGTTTCTCCTGAAAATGTTCACATAAATAGACTCCTCAGTGCGATACTTAACACCCTCACGGATCGGACAAGGTTTTTTTACATGTTGTATATACATACATTTGTTATATGCCTAATATCTTTCAAATCTTTTCACAGTCCACAGCTGGACATAGACCTCTTATGATTTCCAGTAAGCTTCTGAATCTGTTCCTCAACAAAATGACAATAAAGCGCTTCAGCATCCTAAAACGTTCACAATAAAGCGATAACATCGCTTGCAGCGCGCAAACTCACCGTGATGTAATAATGTCCTTCGCCAGCGCCCTCATCAAAATCGATCGGAGTCCCAGAATCCCCACTGCTTAAGGATGATTCAGAGCCGCGTCTAGCAAGCTGCCGTGATGACCATCCAACGTTCGACCAATGTTTGCCGGTGAGGTTATTACATGGTTGTGTACCAAATGTTGGTGAAGTTATCACAGGTGTTGCCAAATGTTGGCGAAGTTGTTACCAAGTTTGTTGGTGTTATAGAGGTTGGTGGTGTTACCACGTAATGTATGGTTTAGTAATGTCATGCCCGTTTAGTTTGGTTTAGATGCATTACCAGGTCATGTCCGTTCGATGTAGATATGGGATGGAGGAAAAGAAAAAAATATTTAATTAAAACAAAGTTCAACGTGCAATCAAAATAAGATGACAGCTTTTTCATATAAAAGAATATATATTTTTAAATATCTTTTCTTTTGAAGTTCTTTGTAAATCGCCTACTTGGTGTCAAGCGGCGTTACTTCATGCTTTCATGCTTGCGTGAGATTATTTTTTTCGGTTTCTCAAGTATTGTTAAGCGCTGTCAAAGCGTCGCGCGTAAGCGTTCTAAAAATCGGTTCTGTATTTTGCGCGTGTCAAAAAAGCTGCCATAGTAAAGCGAAATAAAAAAAAAAACAACGAATCAAAAAATTAAATAGAAAGAATTATAGAAACAAAATTCATCTAATAATGTATATAAAAAAAAAAAACTCCATTTACATGCTAATGACTGGATTAAAACAATGATAATGCCAGGGAATAATGCTATGATCGTACCTGATCGCCGGTCGTAACCATGGTTTTGACTTCTTGGGTCAAGACACGTTGTTCCTGTCTCGTGGCTGATGACGTCAACGTATGTGCGACTGTCTTTTCTTCCATCTGTTGAGTCTTAGCCTTCGTGTCCAGGTCGTGGTGCGTCGTGGCCGTCCGCGTGGTCACAGCGCGCGCCGTCACGTACGGGCTCTTCCCAGGACCCTCCATCGGCTCAAGGCCTTCCGCCTAATTAAGGTTAGACTAGCATGCATTTACTATATACACAGAAATCTAACATTAAAACTACGTAAGCCGTGGTAAAAAAAGAAAAAAAAAAGGCCACACGCTGTACAAATTAAGAGAAAAAAGAAAAACGACATGAAAAATAAATCAGGGTGGCGTCTTGTGTGCCGGTTATTGTAAATTGAGAAAAAGAATGAAACGCACCTTGTTGGTATGTGTGGAGAACGTGACCTCCCCGGTACCGAGGTTCTCAACCTCTTGCTCCACATTGTGAGTGACGCCCTCGTCATTCTTCGTGAGCAGCTGTTTGGTGGTGGTCTTCACAACCACGGGGGGAGTGGGCGTCTTCTTAGAGCGCTGTGAAACCGGGATCTTGGAGGAGGGGGTGGACGATGACTGATAACCTTGATGCCGTATGTGTTCGCTCGTCGTGTACTCGGTGAACGTTTTGGGCTCGTCTCCTCTCAGCGGACTCTCGTCTTTGCCGAAAGTGGAGAACTTGTGCGTGTTCACCGTCTGTATGTCGATGTTCGCGGGTAGGTCTTGAGTTTCTTTCTCTATCGTGTAGTTGCCGCTCTTGTCTTCGAAGTGTGAAGGATCGATCTGCGAGTAGTGTAGGATGAGTTGTCCGGTTACGGGGTCTCTGACGGCCGTGCTAGGGTCAATATCACCGGTATCGGGGTCAATGTCTCCGTATTCAGTCTTGATCCTGCCGGTGACGGGGTCGATCTTGCCTGATAGCGTCATGGTCTGTGTGACAGTTGTTCGCGCGCCCTTCAACCTCGGGTCATCAGGATCCACATCGATAGTTTCTCCTGTGATCGGATCGATGATCTGGTATAGATACACTGTTTTTGTTGTGATGATTCTGCCTGTCGTTTCATCGATGGTACATTCTTTAGGATCGACTTCCTTGACCCTTCCTTTGTCGTCTTTCTGTGTGATGATGTAGATCTTGATGATGATCAGCCTGCCTGTCTGAGGATCGATCTTGCCGAGTTTGGTGTAGATCTCTCCGGTGCTAGGATCGACTTGTGAAGCAGAGTATAGTGGATGGTTGTCTTCGTCCACTTCTCCAGTTGCTGTGTAGATCTGTCCATTGACGGGATCGACTTTGATGAGCGTCTTGTCAACATCATGTGTCCTGATAATTGTTCCCGTCTTAGTGTCAAGCCGCCCGTATATCGTGATGATGTAACCAGTGGTCGGGTCGACCTGACCAGCCGTGTAGATAACTTCCCCAGATAGAGGGTCTTTAGGTCCAACGATCCAAATCTGGTTGGTCTTAGGATCAACTTTGACGTTCTTAGGGTCGTTGGATACGATCTGTTTGCCAGAGACAGGATCAATTTTGTTCTTTATAATCCTCAAGCAGATCATTCTGGCGACATCCTTATCTGGTTTGCCAGATTTAGGGTTGCACTGTCCTGTCTTCAGTAAGAATTGACCGGTGACTGGGTCCACTTTGAGTTCCCTGCTTTCAAACTTGCCAGTCTTAGGATCATTGTATGTAACTGTTCCCTTAACAAGATCAATCTGTCCGTATTTCGTGTCAATTTTATTGTTATCAGGGTTAATTTGACCAGTGCTGCTTTCTACTAGGGAATGCTTGGGCTCGATGAGACCTTTCTTGGTGTCCAACTTACCAACAAACGTGGTGACTTCGACTACTGGATCAATATGCGTACCAACAACGATAACCTGTCCAACATTAGGGTCAGGTTTGCCAGTCTTAGGATCGACAACTCCCTTGATGGTGATTAGACCGTTGTTTTCATCGATATGTACTGGTTTGGTATCAGATGTATCTGCGACGAAAATGACTCCATTTGAGGGATCAATAACACCGTATTTGGTAGAGATGTGACCAGTTTCAGCGTCAACTTTACCTTTAGTGTGTTCCACTGTGCCCTTTTCAATGTCAACTTTACCTGTTCTGGGGTCAATTGGTCCGGTGATAGTAGTGATTTCAACTACTGGGTCTTCTTGCTTAGCAACGCTTAGAATCATACCTAGGTTTTGATCAATTTTGCCGGTCTTAGGATCAATTGCGCCAGAGTTGATGAAGATTTGCCCAGTTTCAGTCAGAACGTACCCATCACGGGTTTGCTTTTGGCCTGCAGAGTCCGTTATAATAATGTTACCGGTATTAGAGTCAATGACTCCATACTTGGTCTCAATCAAACCATTAGGATCAAGAATGCCAGTAAGATGTTCCACTTCAGCGGTGTTCAGATCAGGTTTCTTCGATTTAGGGTCAAGTTTGGTGAAGATAACCATGATTTTAACGATCTTCCTCCTAGGAGGTTCGGGAGGAGCCATGGTTGGTTTCACAGGTGACTTCATAGTAGGCGTGAGGGGAGATGATTTTTGAGCGTAGCTTGTAATGGGTGATGATGTTCGCACGGGTGATTGCAGGGGTGTTTGAATCGGTGAAGGTGTCGGAGTCTTTATAGGCGAGGGTACCTGTCTAGCAGGGGATACGCTAGCTCTTTGCGACACTGGCGCTACTCTAGACAACACATTCTGCTTATCGACAATACTCAACTGCTGAGCGTACGAAGGTTCTACTCTCCCCGTCTTGGGGTCTATAACGGCGGTGGTTATAATTAAGTTTCCTGTTTTAGGATCGATCTCGGCTTGTTTAAGCTCCTGTTTGCCGGTTATCGGGTCTTTGTAGAGAATTTGTCCGGATCTTGGATCAATGATGCCAAAATCTGTGTGAATCTTACCGTCTTCAGCGCTGACGTAGCCTTTAGTAGCTTCAACGTTGCCAGCGCCGGCATCAATAGATTTCGTGTAAGGATCGTACTTGCTTGTGACGATAACAATACGAATCTCGCCCTTTGAAGTTGGTTTCGCGAAAGGCACGACTGGTTTATTGACAATGCTGTATTGCTGCACCAGTGTAGGATCGACTCTGCCTGTCTTGGGATCGACAACATTGTTTGTAATAACCATGTGGCCGGTTTCAGGATGAACCTGAGCACGTTTGACTTCTTGCCTGCCGGTCTTAGGATCAGTAACGACGATCTCTCCAGTCGCTGGATCGACGATGCCAATAGCTGTGCGGATTCTTCCATCAGCTCCGAGAACACCACTGATGGTGTCCACATGACCTTGGCTGGGGTCAATCCTCCTGGTCTTCGGGTCATATTTTGTGGTGATGATAACGAGATGAATCTCTCTCTCAATAGGCTTCGTCTCTTTCTCGACAATTGTGAATTGTTGAGCGAGCGTTGAGTCTGGTTTGCCAGTCTTAGGGTCTACGACGCCAGTGGTTAGGATGAGGTTACCGGTCTTGAAGCCTACACCTGGATCAGCGATAGCCTGTTTCGTCTCATGTTTGCCGGTCTTAGGATCGACATGTTCAATCTTTCCGGTCTTCGGGTCGATAATGCCGTAGTTAGTGTGAACCCTGCCATCAGCACCTACTATACCTCTTGAGGTCTCAATATGGCCGTTAGGACTAT
The DNA here is from genome assembly GCA_916610215.1 of Omphaloscelis lunosa. Taxonomy (NCBI): domain Eukaryota; kingdom Metazoa; phylum Arthropoda; class Insecta; order Lepidoptera; family Noctuidae; genus Omphaloscelis; species Omphaloscelis lunosa. Next base: position 1,410,435 of record OU744262.1, on the reverse strand, counting down.
CAAGCTTCTTATTCTTTAGATCGTATTTGGAGGTAATAATGACCAGTTGAACTTCTCTACCAGGAACTGGTCTGAATGTGTCCTTCGGTCTATCAACGACGCTGATTTGTTGGCCTAAGTTAGGATCAACTTGTCCAGTCTGAGGGTCGACGACTCCGGATGTAAGAAGGAGGTTTCCAGTCTTGGAATCAATAGAAGCAACCTTGGTCTCACGTCTGCCGGTGACTGGGTCTTTGATGACGATATCTCCGGTTGTAGGATCAACTTCTCCAAATTCTGTGTGAACTTTGCCATCAGCACCAACTTTTCCAGGCACTGAGTCAACATGAGCGCTTGTAAGATCTAACTTCTTGTTCTTAGGATCATACTTAGTGGTCACAATAACTAAGTTCACGTATCTCTCTTTAGGCGCGTCTTTGTCTACAATAGCGAATTGCTGAGCGAGAGTAGTGTCAGCCTTTCCTGTTTTAGGATCGACAACGCCTGATGTCAGCAACAAATGTCCTGATTGCGGATCAGCGATGGCTTGCTTAGTCTCATGTTTGCCCGTCTTAGGATCAACTTGATCAATCTTTCCAGATTTCGTGTCGATAATTCCGAAGTTAGTGTGAACTCTGCCATCAGGGGCAATGATGCCTCTTGAAGTTTCAACATAACCGTTAGGATTGTCAAGTTTCTTAGTCCTGGGATCATACTTGCTAGTAATAACAACCAACTGTACTTCTTTTCCAGGAACGTTAGCGAATTGGTCTTTAGGTTTATCTACAATGCTGATCTGTTGTCCTAATTTAGGATCAACATGGCCGGATACGGGATCGACCACTGATGACATAAGCAGCAAGTTTCCTGTTTTAGGGTCCACTAAGGCTTTCTTGACCTCTTGTTTGCCAGTGTGTGGGTCTGTTACTATGATGTCACCGGTATTGGGGTCAACGACACCGAATGTCGTGTGTACTTTGTTATCAGCGCCTACTTTACCAGGAATGCTATCCACGTGAGCATTGGTAAGGTCCAACTTCTTGTTCTTAAGGTCGTATTTAGATGTTACAATGACGAGGTTGACATATCTCTCAGGTGCAACCCTATCCTTGTCAACGATAGCAAACTGCTGCGCCAATGAAGAGTCGACCTTTCCTGTCTTTGGGTCAACAACTCCTGAAGAAACGACCAAGTGTCCGGTCTTGGGATCTGCGATGGCTTGCTTGATCTCTTGCTTGCCGGACTTAGGATCAACATGGTCTATCTTGCCGGTCTTAGGGTCAATTACGCCGAAGTTAGTGTGAACTCTGCCATCAGAGGCAATGATGCCTCTTGAAGTTTCAACATGACCGTTAGGATTGTCAAGTCTTTTAGTCCTGGGATCATACTTGCTAGTAATAACAACCAACTGTACTTCTTTTCCAGGAACGTTAGCGAATTGGTCTTTTGGTTTATCTACAATGCTGATCTGTTGTCCTAATTTAGGATCAACATGGCCGGATACGGGATCGACCACTGATGACGTAAGCAGCAAGTTTCCTGTTTTAGGGTCCACTAAGGCTTTCTTGACCTCTTGTTTGCCAGTGTGTGGGTCTGTTACTATGATGTCACCGGTATTGGGGTCAACGACACCGAATGTCGTGTGTACTTTGTTATCAGCGCCTACTTTACCAGGAATGCTATCCACGTGAGCGTTGGTAAGGTCCAACTTCTTGTTCTTAAGGTCGTATTTAGATGTTACAATGACGAGGTTGACATATCTCTCAGGTGCAACCCTATCCTTGTCAACGATAGCAAACTGCTGCGCCAATGAAGAGTCGACCTTTCCTGTCTTTGGGTCAACAACTCCTGAAGAAACGACCAAGTGTCCGGTCTTGGGATCTGCGATGGCTTGCTTGATCTCTTGCTTGCCGGACTTAGGATCAACATGGTCTATCTTGCCGGTCTTAGGGTCAATTACGCCGAAGTTGGTGTGGACTTTCCCATCAGCTGCGACGATGCCTCGTGATGTCTCAACATGTCCGTTAGGGCTATCTAGCCTCTTATATTTCGAGTCAAATTTGCTTGTAATCACTACAAGTTGGACTTCCTTTCCAGCCACAGATGGGAACGTGTCCTTAGGCTTGTCTACGACAGTTATCTGCTGTCCTAAAGTAGAATCAAGTTTACCAGTATTCGGATCAACAACACCCGAAGTGAGAAGTAAATTGCCTGTTTTCGGATCAATGGCAGCTTTCTTAATTTCCTGCTTGCCTGTGATTGGGTCAGTGACAATGATGTCACCAGTAGCTGAATCGACGATTCCGAAGTCGGTATGTACTTTGTCATCATTGTCGTATTTTCCGGGGAAGCTATCAACATGTGCATTGGTAATATCTAGTTTCTTACTCTTAGGATCGTACTTAGATGTAACGACCACTAAGTTGGCGTATCTTTCAGGAATGCCTTTAGGAGCATCTTTGTCGACAACAGTCAACTGCTGAGCCAATGCCGAATCAGATTTGCCTGTCTTTGGGTCAATGACTCCAGATGTAAGAATGAAGCTTCCTGTCTTAGCGTCAACGACCGCTTGTTTAGAATCACGTTTGCCCGTTTTGGGATCAGTGAAGTAAACTTTTCCATTGTTAGGATCTAGTACACCGAAGTTTGAATGTACTTTGCCGTCTTTATCGCTGATGATAGCGTGTGATGTTTCAATGAATCCGTTAGGGTTGTCTAGCTTCTTGCTCTTAGAGTCATATTTACCTGTGATGGCGACAACTTGGACCTCTTTACCAGTGGTGGCTCCGAAAGAATCGATAGGTTTGTCTACGATACTGTATTGCTGTCCTAGTGAAGTATCCAGCGCTCCAGTCCTTGGGTCAATAACTCCAGACAGTAACAGAATGTTTCCAGTCTTGGGATCGACTATCGCTTGTTTGACTTCCTGCTTACCTGTCTTAGAATCAGTGACTTGGATTTCTCCAGTCCTCGGGTCAATGATTCCGTATTCTGTGTAGATTTTACCATCAGTGCCGCTAAGGACACCTTTGACAGAATCAACGTGAGCGAATGTTGGGTCCAACTTTTTGGTCTTCAAGTCGTATTTGCTTGTAACGACTACTAATCTGACTTCACGGTTTGCTTTAGTGGCATCCTTTTCTACAATGCTGAACTGCTGACCAAGTGAAGAGTCAACCTTTCCAGATTTGGGGTCCATAACTGCTGTGGTGACCAGAATATTTCCAGTTTTCTGGTCAACGTAAGCTTGTTTGGGTTCCTCTTTGCCTGTTTTCGGGTCAATGAATTCAATTTTACCCGTTCTTGGGTCAATGACGCCGTAGTTTGAGGCGACATAGCCGTCAGGTCTAACAATTGCCCTAGAAACGTCCACATGTCCGTGTGAAGCATCTAACTTCTTATTCTTGCCGTCATATTTGCCGGTGATAACAACCAAATCCACTTCACGGCCAGGCTTGGCTCCAAGTTTGTCTGGCGATCTTTCAACGAAACAATACTGTTGGGCCAATGTTGGGTCAATCTTACCAGTCTTAGGATCGATAACCCCTGACGTAAATAGAATATGCCCTGCCTTATCAACATGTCCATTCTTGACCTCCTGCTTGCCGGTCGCGGGGTCTGAGTAGCTAACTTGTCCAGACTTGGTATTAATGAGTTCCTTATCTGTCTGGATCTTTCCATTTGCTTTGTTCAGCGATCCCTTGGTGACGAGAACTGTGCCATTTGCGTCATCAAGTTTCTTGGACTTGGGGTTGTAGCGACCAGTGATGATGACCACTTGGATCTCGTTGTCTGGTTTAGCTGCGAGTACCGGCACAGCGGTTGCAGAAGGCACTTCGTGTTGTGACCTCTCAGAGTCAAGTAAAGCTAGAGTCGGGTCAATTAGGTTCTTAGCCTGTTCTTTCAAAACTGCAGACTGCACGTAATCAAGTCCTGGTGTCTTAAGCTTGCTGGGATCTTCAGGTGTTTTGCGCTTCTCAGCACTTTCAGCGACTTTCTTGTCTTCACCGGGGGCGTAGTTAAAGGCAAGACCTGCCTTCCTTGTGGTAGGGCTATGACTGTCATCCAGCGCCCGCTGCCTCTCATCGGAAATTGGTTCCTTCTCGTAACTGAACGCGCCCTGAATGAAGGGCTTGGTGCGAGTAGGACTCCTCTCTGTATCAGTATATTCATACGGTTTGGTGAATGAAGGCTTGTCTTCACCCTTCGCGGGACTCTTTTCGAGTGAACTATCGAGGTTGGAACTGTCATTGGACGTGTCAAGCGCGGCCACTTTAATCTTCGGATCTTTAACCTTCTTATCTTTCGTTTTGGGAGACTTCTCTTTCGGAGACTTTTCTTTAGGAGATTTCTCTTCTTTCGGCGACTTGTTTCTACCACCGAACAGTCCGAATCCTCCGGTCTTTTGGGGAAGGGGTGGGGTGAAACAAAAAATAAAAATTAACAAAAGTATAACAGTGCTTTGTATAATTTGACTTATACAGCCGCGAATAAAATAGGAAATATTGCAGTATGCACCATGCACGTCTAGTTGCGTTGTCTAACATTCATATTTACATTAAACATTTGTATGATACACTAGGTTCTACTTTGACGTCACAGAACTGATAAAATGCTTTGAGTCTACCATTCTTGCGTCGTATGAACATTTGAAAGAATTATTGCATTGTTTGTAATTAAAATGGACTCACCTTAGACTTCTTGGGTGTTGTTTCAACGTTGTTCGTGATTCCCGGATCGCTAGTCGTGTCTGTACCTGAAATAAAAACATATACGTTTGTTAGTTCGCTAGATTAATATTAGACGGACAGATTGTTTACCATTAGTGAGATTCTGGGAAAAAATTTGGAGGAAAACCTAGTGTATACAACATTCTTTGGACTAACCCAGTTGTTTACAAATATCTGTTAGTGGATACGTATCGCCGCGTTTGTTAACCGCTAAGTACAAAATTGAAAATATTTTCACACAAGGAAAATATAATATTAGGCAGAAAATGTTGCTGCTGTGAGAATATAGGAGGTGTTCAGCCCGGAATCACCTACTACTCTGGGTATAAGCCTCCTTTCTTTCCTTCCATTCTCCACGGTTTCTTGTTTATTTTTAATGTCTTACACTACATTACATTTAGACGACGTTCCATAAGCAATACTCACCATTCTCAGCAGGTTTCCTCTGCTCCAAAACTTTCTTCTCATCCTTCTTGTCGGGGGGAGCTGTGGGCATCACTTTCACGGCTCCCGGAGGCGGCTTCTTTAAATACAAAATAATCATTTTTTTATGTAGTAAATATTTTCTTTTTTTATTGCGCATTTTGGTTTTGCCAACTTTACTTTTAAAATAGGAAGAAACGAGCTTAAGAGTATAGTAGACAAGCTTTGTTAGAAAGTAGTGTAAGAAAGCAGTATGCATTAAAATATGTACAATGAATGAGTAACTTAACTACAGAACAGAAAAAATACTAAATAAAAACAGTGCAAAGAACACAAACTTACAAAAAAATTAAGAGTTAGCGACCACGACGGTGGCACTGATATAAAGTACGTGTGATGATTGATTGATGCAGACATTTGAATATATGGAAATGTTAGAGTAGATAAAACAAATTAAAATTGGACAAAGTTTCATTTGTAGGCACATCCCCATTTGAAGAGATAAAAGAAGCTAAAATCACCGTAAAAGAATTTCTAAAAATTTTCATGATTTTACTTCTAATTCTACTGCTACCATCTTAAATAAAAAGCGTCTGTAAAATTAAATAGCCAATCGGTTTTTCAATGAAACATTTTAAATTCGTTTTTCGCTTAGACTTCTGCTTCTTAATGTCTCACTGACGAAAACGTAAACGTACGTGAAAACGTAAACGTACGTAATAAACGCATTTACTTTCTTTTTTATTTTTAAAACGACTATTAACTATTTAAAAAAAATCTGATTTATAGTAAAAGCTTTACAATAAAAGTCTCAAAGTCTCAAATAAAAACCAAAAGCTAACATAATAAGCGAGATTTGATAAAACTTTTGGCAGGTCACGGCGACGTAGATTAGACACACACAATCTACTATAACACACAAAGCAGAATCTATGTCTCTTCAGGAAATGGGGATTCGTTTCCAGATGAAATAAAACTGTTTGAATCATTTTGTCGTGTGTTTGGCGACTTGAGAGTTCCTCGTCTTTCGATATTATCTGGGAACAATGTAAACCGACCGACCGCTACAGACTGCAGCGATACGACTAGTTTATATGTAACTCTATGAAAACGGTGACAGGTGGTAATGTCGCCATGAACGGAAGCGTTTTCATAGAGTTACATAGAAACTAGTCGCGGTCTGTGCTGCGGTCACCTTCGGGCACCTTTAGTGTTGCAGTCAAGCTGGTTGTTACCACTGGTGGCGAAGGCAAGAAGTTTTCAAGGCTAAATTACAGGAATCGTGTTTTCTCTGCCCCTACTAACCATAAACTACATTGCTTACGAGACTCCACTTTTAAAGCTATTAAAGCGCGCGTAAAATCTATCGTATGCGAATGGGATCAGTGTGATAGGAAGGATGGTGTCAATGGTAAAGTCAAGGGACCTTGTCGAGTTTGTCGGCGAGGTACTCTGCGCAGCTGCCGGCAGTGTAGGGTAAACACAACGGGTGTAAAAAGACTATTAACAATGCCGAGAGTCTCTTATACTTCTCTTCATTGTGATAATTTTTGGACTGCTGCATGCACCCATAAACACAATGTGTTGCGTGCGTTACATTGAGCGCTGCCGTAAAAAAATGATTTGTCAAACCAAAAATAAAAGTCGTATCCCGGCAATAATTTTTGCTCAATATTACTTAGTTTGAATTATGGTTCTTTTTACACCCTGTATGTGTAGGGAGTTGGGCGAGTGAGTGGGTGAGTGTGTCGGTGCGTCACACCTTGTCGAGCTTGTCGGCGAGGTACTCTCCCTCCAGCGAGGAGGCGGACGAGGCGCTGGCCGTGCCGCCCGAGCGCCGCCGCAGCTGTCCGGCCGCGTGCGCACACGTTAGTTCGTGCACCAGTATGTTGCCAAATATGCACGGAGTTATGATCTATGTTTTTCTTTGAAACTTGTTAAGTAGGCTATAGAGTTCAATCCAAAATTACAAACAGTAAGCCCGGGTTATTGCTGAGTTTGTTAATAACCTAATTGTGGCTTAGTTGACATTACAAGTCAAAGTATTCTTATGAAACAATTAATTGGTGAGGATTTTAACAACCCTTAATTACAATAATACTTAGAACCGGACTAAATTCTTGATAGCTCGCAATATCTGGCAACATTACTAATAATGAAACATGACATTAGTAAAAAGATGAAAATCAACAAAACATCTAAATATGAAACCAATACCATTAGAAGTTTGTAAGTGAAATATAATGTTATTGTTAGTACAACTGATATATGGTCGGGGCTAACCTGACGTAATTAACGCCACTGAAAGGGAGTCGTCGAAATTACGCTGCAGGCGCAATATACATGTTCGCGAAATAAGCTAATTGACTCCATCGAACGTTCGGTGACTCATTTTTTGTGACAAAAATTACGCCGGTTTTCATCTGACTCCAACCTATGATGGTATGATATCACCATGCCCTCTAAAATATACTGTTAAAACTAAATACATGTTATATGTATATTATGTATGTCGGATAGCACATACCTACGTGTAAAAACTAAGTAATTCGTGTTTAACATGTTGTAGTGTCACCCTGAGATTAACATACCTAAGTAAATAAATGCCTCATCTTGGTTATGGTGACTAATGCACTGATATCTTTTCTAAATATAGCTTTACAGTCACCTGTTATGATAACCATGAGACAAAATATACAATATGTAACAAAACCCATGTCCGATCCTACAATGAAATTACCAAAAAGTAATAAAAAATCTTGAAAATAAAAAAGTTATTGCTATTTAAAAACCACATTTTTTGTACCAAAATTAGTCCAAATCCATAAAAAAATTGCAAATTTTCAACAGAGTTCATAAGTTAGACTTGTAGACACCCGCTAAACGACGGCCGCCCGCGCCCCATGTAATAAGCCGATAAAATTCCCCATTGGAAAAAAAGTAGCGAAATTTTTATTTTTCCTTTTTCTGAAAATTACCACATAAATAGACTCTCAGTACAATACTTAACAACACCCTCACGGATCCAACAGCGTTTTTTACATATTGTTTATTACTCCTTTAGATTGAGAAAGGGTATCATACTAAAAACTTAGGACATAAAAAGGCCTGCCACATTTTTACATAACTCATTTTTTTAATGCCGTTATGTTTATTGGTATCTCCTTTAATTAATCTGCATCACAATGTTATAGTTAATGGTGACCAACCTTATTCAAGTATCCTACAAGATATTCGAATAAAAATAATCATAAGACTTATTGCATTACATAATAGTTAGGTATATGCCATCAGATTGTAAATAACAATATTGTATAAACACTATTAATAGATCAAGCTCGTTTAACATTTACAGACTGTTGACAACAATTAACTAATGTTAAAACAGCTTAATATTTTAGGCGATGTGGTCAGTTTTCTTAAGGGAATCTCTTAAAATACCGAGAAAGTAATTACTAGAGTATTCTCGATCAAAAACGTATTATACCCGAATATATTAATATTGTTTTCCGAGATTAAAACATCGTACTGAACACATCTCCAGAGTTGCCAAACACCTAGTTTTTGATCGGACTGTTGAAACATTATTTTGTCAATATGACAAAAACATAACCCTCCTTTTTGCTTCGCCGTAGTCAGGTAAAAAAAGCTTTCAATTACCAAAAAAAAATCAAATGAGCTAGCTCAACAGGAATCAATAGGCTTCCAAATGAAAGTTTTTCGTTAGAAGACAAAGGGTTGATTTATTTTCTGTTGAGCATCGTTGTTGAAATGTCCTCAGTCAGGTCTTAACCTTTTTCACATGAGTATCACAAAAACAGGCTGTTGGCAACCTCACCACCCCTCACAAACATGCTACACTTGTGTACAACTTATTTATAACTATCACCAACCTCACAGTAAGTTGGTATAATTACCTTATCTTTGATGGTGGGTCGTGGCGCGGGTTGTGGCGGCATGGTGTGACGCTTGGCAGCGTCTGCGGGCATCGATTCATCCTTGTCGCCTTGTGCCAGCGCTGGAGAAGAAGGTATATAGATAAGTATGATGATGAAATTATTCAGTGAGAGTTTAGTGGGTTCAAATGTACATTTTTGAAGACCTTTCGTTTTGAAGTCAACAGTACTCATCATGTAAATGTCATTACCAGCATAGTTTGAGTTACAGCCAACGGTCATAGAATCGTAAACTTATAAAAACTGAATACTGATAAAAAAATCCCAAGGTGTGTAACTTTTCAGGCTTTTAACCAGAAGCACAAATCTATTAATCGGAAGTTGAACCTTTCTGAAAGTAAATTAAGTCTCCCTCTGATTTTTCACTGTGTGTTATAGCAATTTTTCATCTTTATCTATACAAATAAATAAAATTGAAGTACATGTCTCTAATGACAAAATTCAAAATAACTAGTTTTTATGTATAAATAAAATTTTATAAAATGTCAAAAGAATAGATTTTTACTACAAATGCATATGTAAGTATAGTGACGGTTTTTCTATCTGGAATTTCTCAGTAGCAGCCCGGAGTCTGGATTTGTGTGCAGTTGATAGTAATAGACTCGCCTCCTATTACATGGGACTTAAACATAACTGGAGAAATGTGAGTGTAGCATAGTTACACCTCTGCCTAACCCTTCGAGGTATTCAGGCGTGATGTTACGTTTATGAAAGTATATACGGTACTAACCGTGGGGTAAAAGACATCAACGCGTTGATTACCGCGGCGCCGATTTTTTTTTTTTTCAAGTTTTCACTTCTGGAGTGCCACTGTTTTTTTTTTGGCGTCGTTTTGAGAAAACATGTTTATTTTCAATTGAGGGTAGTCTTTCTTTCCACATTTTTCAATTTATGAGGACGCCTAATTACTTCCAATCACAATGGAGTTTGTTTCATCGCGATAGATCATTCAGTTTAAAAGTTACACCGTTACATTATTTTTTTATTCCATAAAAAGTATTAAAACAAATATTTAGACTTTTTAAAATATTTTTTCCGTCGATAAAATTAAGCATAGATTCCCTAATTTTGATATGTGCACATTATAAAGACTCAACTGTATAATTAACATACAACAAGTTATTACTGATTATTTACGAGTGCATTTCCTCAGGATGCACTACTTTAGCGTTCAATGTTTATCATAACTTCGGGCGTGCTGAATGAAATACAATGATTGATGGCAATGTTTCGATAAATAATGGGTAATGCTAAATCTATTATGGTTGCTAAAATATCCTCGTCTATTTCTCGTCATAGTACAGGCCAAGCTCTAGGTTTAAGTGGCCAGTGGGTGAGGTAACTTGATGGAATTATTACCAAATGATCAACAGATTTAATCGTGAAGGACGTGTAGGCACCTATTGAAGCCTGTTCGTTTGCAACAGAAACCAAAAAAAAATCTATGAAAAGGAAAAAATAAATTGGGAAAAGTAAGAAAGAAAGTGTTTAAATTACTATGTAATCCCGATACCAGAGGTAAGCAGATACAAATACAGACGTCCGTAAAGCAATCACCAAGAAGATGCAAAAAACCATTAGATTAAGACAAGACAACATTAAACATAACCAGCAGATATGATAATAATCCAAACAAAAATTGCTCTAAAGCAAGCTACCCAACCAAAAAAACCGCGAACATACACAAGTAGAACTTCAAAAAGCGTCGTTAATAAAACCGCGAGCGCCAAATAAATATGAACATGTAATTATCAAGAAGTTCTATTTACATCCGTGCAGTGAGCCGCGCGGTGAAAGTCGCGCCTAAATACAGAACATGACGTTATCAGTGCGCTGCAGACTTGTTTAAGGCGACGATAACCGACTTTTAATGATTTTATACTGAAGATGACGTCTAAACGAGTAGTGTAGATTTGGAAAAAATATATGTTAAATTAGAGCACTTTATTAATATTTTAATAAAGGCATATTTTAGATTATGTTTATATTACATAGTGAAATTAATTTGTAAAATTAGGTCTAACGCAGATAAAAAAACTGAAAATCGCACAAAATCTATCAAGCGTATTTTTCTGAAACCTTCACCATTTTAAAGATAATTTAATTATTGCTCTTTTAGTATACGAGTTTTATTAAAATACCTTTTGTTTCATGTATAATAAATTAATAGTGCGTTTAATTTGGGACAGCGCTCCTTGATGGGCGAGTCTTATTACTGACTGGACGTACGACGCGTTGCGTGAGCTCAGTACATAACACGCAAGCTAACCACTCAAGGTCACTGTCATATATCTGCATCTTAACTATCGCGAGACAATCAGAGAATCGTAGCCTTATTAACAAGACCTATAGAGACTTGTCATTCATTCATGAGGCCAGTGATAATATATCAAAATTATATAACTATAGACGTCCATTTTGATGATACTTCGATGGCCAGGATAGCTAAAGAGAGGAAGACCCAGGAAACGCTGAATGGATTGTTTGAAAAATGTCTTGGCAAGAAATGATTACCGACAAGATATTATTATGAGCCTCCCCAACTAGCAAAATATGTGCTTATCTACAAGACTATTTTTTAACGTTTATAAGATACTTATAGCTTGCTACAACCTTGGATTTGGGCAGACTTATAGAATACTTATAACTTACAGAATGTTATTAACTCCTATGTTGTACAATTATACATTCTCCTATAATTATAGACACACAACCTTTATAAGTACGATAAGTTTTATAAGCGTCTGAAACAAGCTCTTTACCAAACAATTCTTGTTTATAATGTGCTAGTAATGTACTTCGTTGTTGGTTATAAGTATATTTTCCGAAACTTGAATTATGTGTTTTTGTTTAGTGTTTGCTTCGCGAGTGATCGTTGAAATTAAATATTATTTTTATCATAAGTGTTACTTATTACTATTTATGGTAGCATAGTATGTGAGAATGTAATGTAGGGTGTGAAATCATTAGGCAATAATATTCCATGTTTATATATACATTTATAGAGCGTCTCTAAAAATTGAACGTTAACATTAGTTTTACTAAATTTATAACAATCTAATTTATCTAATATTTGCCATATTTATAAATGATTTTGAGTGAGAAAGTGTTAAGACTATTATAAGCTTTTACTTTTATAATAATTCTGATCAAGACTATATTTATCCGATTTTATTAAGGTCTCCCCTAAGTATGTCATTAAATCTTATAGTCTCATTAAATTCACTTATGTCCTATAACTGTCTTATAAACTAATCTTGGAGTGAACTATAAACCTTAATCATAAGGTCAAGTGATCTTGAGTATTAAAAGACTTATAACTTAATCCTGTATTGTAATAAAAGCCTAAGTTATATGAACAAGTGATCTTGAGTATATCAAAGCTTCTGGAATAGTATTAAAAGAATGGAAGTCTTTACCAGTGCTAGTTTACGAGTTCTATTAGTCAGTCTTGGCAGTCCTATCATTTTCATTATAAAACTTTTTTGCTAGTTGGGTCCTTATGGTAAAGTAGTGTTCTTATGGAGAAACGACATTTTGCCTCATTTTATTGGATTCTGCAGCGCATTGTTCTTCTGTATGCCTTTAGTTTGGAAAAAGGTAATCTGGCTAGGGTAGTGTCTGGTGGTCTTTTAGCCATAATTAAAGATTTTATAATTATTTGTAAATTGCGGCAGTGAAACAAAATAGCTGCTAAAAGAGTATTCCTACTAGTCTATAATTCTAACGAAACCGAGAAATATCGTGTATCCCACAGGCCAGTAATAAGTTCCGAATGTTTACATTGAACACCTGAGATCGGCTACACTTTGGGCGTAATAACAATCTCGAATACCGAACATTCATTGCCGATTAGCTAATTGACTGGATTTGAAACGTTGTTTACAGGAGCTGTACCATCAGCATCATTCTGCTGTCTTTATTCCAATTTATTTGGCGTCGGTGCAAACATGTCTCTTAGCGCCATACTTTTCTATAAGTCGTCATTACAGGAGCTTTAATATGCAGTCGATAATGATGTTGTTTATTTACACAAATGCTGCGTCTATAGTTTAAACAAGGGTATTTACTAAATGTGTTTTAATGGTTTCTCTAATTAGCCATGTTTTCGTGAATTTTGTAGTTTAATAAATATTGGTATTTTTTTACGTTTAGGGGAAACTAACACTTTAACTGCATTCTATCAAAATTTAAAAATGATGTAAGTATTTTTTAAATATTTTCATTAAGTATTTTTTTAATATTTGATCTTTTATTTTAAGGCCGCGTCGTTGCGTGTTTTGAAAATATGAAAACTCTTTCCAAAATGTAATCCTTGATTGATGAATAATTGCACAGACACTTTAATGATCGTGAACATGTCTAATACCACAAATAATACGATTTTTTAACACCACACTTATCACAACACATTGTACCCAAGTAACATGACACAGGGGCAGGAAGATGCTGATTTACCACCATATATCACTGATACTCACTATACCCACCGGAGGCACAGGTCCAACAGTCTCCGAACACCATATTGTGCACAAATCTATTTCCTTTCTTTTTCTTTCCTACTAGTTGGATACTAAGGCAAATGTACTCCCGAGGTCGTATATAAGTGCTATCCCGAATGTACTAGTTGTTGACTTGTCGAGAGCTACCGCGAATAGTGTGAGTTCCACCGAATGGATTCGTTTGTTTATATGGCGCGTCTGACCGCCACGGTGTATTAATAACGACTACTTCATAGATTCGTACTACTGACTGACTTGCAGAGGCTGGGGTGTTTTATATGGAAGTGAGGCATGAAGGAAATTAGGTGCGATTTAGGAAGAAAGAAAATGATTAATATATGAACATTATTATTTTTTTAATGTGAGAACTGAGGAACCAAAAATATGCCATTTTTTTTCAAATTTATGACAGCTAATCGTAAAACAGAAGGCACAGTATTTATATTAATCGTGTTATCACGACGAATGCTAGCAATTTATTTTGTTAAGAAAAAACAGAAGAAGAATATATTTAAAAGAGGTTGGCAAAATACTTTCCTTTAGGGTCACGTATTTGCAGCAGTTTACATAAGGAAATCAATTATGCGATGCTAATAAATAGATGTAATTTTAAATCCTAGAACATAGCTATTCTAGGATTTAATACCTACAAACGACAACAATCCCATACACAACCAATTTTACGGTAAGAAATGGTGTTGATGGCTACATGTTGCCATATCCAATTATCCATGCTCCCTTGTTCTGGTATCTTTGGCGGCCGCCCAACAGCCATCACTCAAGCTATTATAGATCATAACGAAACAGTTTAGATATCGCTATGTTTATTACTAGGAAATATAGTACGTTGTTAGGTGCAGTGGAAAGTTGTCTAGAATATATTTAGTAAACAAATGAATTCTTCATAGTAACAATAATGATGGATATTAAAATTAAAAGCCTTGTTTTGTAAATAAAACTCGTAAATTCTAAAAGTACTAACCCCCATGGAAGGAAGGCGTGAGTATATGATATGCATATATGTGTGTGTGTACTAAACAATTTTACTATTTGTTCACTAAACTAAATGCTTCAATGTTATAGTCTAGTAGGCAAAAAACCTTATGATATTGTTTTAAACTACTGCAGTCCACTGTTGGACAAGTCTTTCCACAGCATACAACTGAGCTCAATCTTTTCTCTCTTTTTTTTTCTAATTATTGCAGCTTTTTTGGTGTTATAGAAAATCACGTGAAAAAAGCCGTGTGCCCGACAGGATTTCCCATTGACAAAAATGACGAACTTCCCATGCACACTTCCTTAGTGCTCACTTTCGTTATAAGGAATGCTTGTGCCAAATTTCATCTTTTTACACCCAGAGGTTGAGGCTGTGCGTTGTCTGTCAGTGAATTTAAACTTTTACTATGTAGATTCCGGCAGTGTACCATCAGTTATTCTTCACTAAATCAAGCATTTAAACCGGATGAGTGATTTATACCCCAAATCTCTGAGATTACCACAAAGAATGCGTGTTGATTGATTGTCAGAATCAAAAATAGCATTCTATAAAAATTCAACTTACATAATAATTTTCTATTTCATCAAATTTATTGATAGATTCGTTCGCAACATAACAGTGACCTATTTGATTTGATTTCTGGAATCGACAGCTGATTCACTAAATTCCTGTTTTATGATTGAATTGAGATATAAACATAGTTTTGAATGATATATGAATCAAATTTTGGCAGCAATGGCTCATATTGTTTTAAAGTATTATGAAATTGGGACAGATATTAATATGGATTTATTGTTAAAGACGCAATAGGCAGGTGTACTTTATTTTGGCAGAGAACAATTCAACGTTTATTGATGTGATTCAGTAACAAATTCAAGTGTTAATATTTTAAGGTGATAATAACAAGGTAAAGTAATAAAAACATAGTCTTAACCATTTAAAATCAGTTTTTTTTTTTTAATCCAACTGAATTCAAGAGAGATTTAGCTATTTCTAATTCTACTCAGGGCAACAACAGAATCTTTAAACATCATTCCACAAAAAATACACAATTAAATTCATATCGAAATATTCGCAACTTCGTCACAAATGATCACCTCTGTCATAGCACCATCCGCTGCATCAGTTTGGCACAGCGACAAATGAATATGACTCAACTATCTACCTTCTCAGTCAAGGTCGCATCTGTATGTTTGTTTGTGAGACTGCCTCAATTTATTGTGATATCACAGAAGAGCACAGAAGTTCGGCTGCAAACAACGAATGAAAGCAGGCTAACGCACACATAGACGCGTTCGTACGGCATCATCTGTCTGCCTTTTCCCAACTATGTTGGGGTCGGCTTCCAGTCTAACCGGATGCAGCTGAATACCAGTATTTTACATGGAGCGACTGCCTCCACTATCTAACCTGCACAACCCAGTAACTGGGTAATACGATATCCCTCGGTAAGACTGGTTATCAGACTTTTGGGCTTCTGACAATCCCTAACGACTGTCAAAGATCCACGAATGACAGCCAGGAGCAACGGCTTAACGTGCTTTCCGAGGCACAAAGGACTCTCGGTATGTAAAGATGGTCACCCATCAACGGACCAACCCCGGCAAGCTTAGCGTCACTTGATGGATCGACCCGTGCGCCTGCACTCACTGTAGGTGGTGCGTATCCATGTGTGCGTGCGTGTTCGCTCGTTGTATGGAGGTGACCTTCTGTCCTATCTATTTTGTGTGATAGTGACATAAGCAGCCATTTCTCCCTAAGTACATTGACGCTGAATTCGTTTTATTGTTTCGGCCGTGACTTGTAATATGGTGTTGACAGTGAGCAATTTAATTTTATTGGAAGCTAGATTTTATCAGGCGTTTATTGACCTTCATGTTAATGAGACGAGCCCTTAATTGATAAATATCCTTTGAATCAAATGTCTTCTAGCTATCATAATTAAAATAATAATACGTTTTGTTCATTTTACACAAACAAAAAAAAACAGACCAAAAGTTTTTATTTTTGACTTTTTTGCTGTCGTACCTACCCCACACACAAATTCGTATACCACTACTTGTTATGTTAATATCAGTGACAGGATAACATCAACATAAACTGTGGATTAAATACGTACCCGTACTATTGAAGCTAACTCAAAAACTACCCAAGCAAAGTTAACACAATTTTTACCTAGAAAGTATACCGTAAATACCTATACCCTTTCAAACAAAAAAAAGAATTTTCCAAATCGGTCCAGCCGCCTTTATAAAAACATACATAAAAATTAAATAACGGATTCCGACCAATTGAAAAACTCCTCCTTTTTTGAAGTCGGTTAAAAACATAACATCACGGCTATATCCAAGGGTAGGCAGAGGTCAAATACTTGATATTTTTTATTTGATTTATTCTGTACCTAGTCTACAAAGAATTCACAACATGTTGCCTCATGCAGACTACACTGTTAGATGAGGTAACCAGAATGTAGTTGTGGTAGTCATAAACAGACATAAAAGATGACACTAGTGTATGTGATAAAACAAATGCATCATTTCACTTTTTAATTGGTTACACATAAATTCTGCTACTGAAGTAATATCTAATTATAGTTATTATCAATCAGCAAGTGGTCGTTGGTATTTAAATATAAACATTGACGAACTTTCAAGACAAATAATTTTTCTCAGTACTTGGATGATGTTTTGATGACGTAATTTTTTGTTAATTTTCTGATATTGGCAGATGAATAAAGAATGAAGGTGATGGCAAATGAGTCAATAAAATGAATAGCATGACTTCTCGCGTAGGTGTAAGAAGTGCCTCAAATAGATTATTATATTGATTATTTGGTATCAGTCGCTTTTACGTGTCATTGATGAGTTCATAATGTAGAGTGCGCTCGGTTTTGCAAATCGTACACATTACATAATATAACTTTTGTAATCCAAGGGTTAGGTGGAGGAGTACTTACCTGTGTGCCTTTGTATATGTAGATATAAGCCAAGAATTACGATTTTGGAGGTTTAGTTCAAAATCAAGAATATTTGAGTTGATTGTGATTGAATTCTTTACGTTCAGGCCTTCTTAGCTTGCTATAGTATTATTGCATTCCCGAGCGTAAGTCAATTGTAATTTAAACCTTATGATAATGTTCATAAAAGTCACACAATGCGATTTCATGGTTTGAATCAATAATAAACAGAAATGCATTCTAATTGCGTAACATGCTTCAATTGAAATCCGAGGGTTTTGAAGGAAATTCTTAATGCATTCATAGGTTTGAAAAATTTGTCTGTTCAACAACGTAAATAACACAATGGGCTTGGCTGAACTGTCAAAATGAAATGTATTGCAATCAATTGCCATTTTATGCGTGTGACACCCCGCTAGTGTCCCTGAAATTTCGTTATAATAAAGTGGTTTCTACGACTAATCTTCAGTAAAAGACCCAGACGAACGACGAACATTACGCTCTAGTTTGAACCTGGCTATTCTATATCAGTGGTATAGTAGGTAGAGTGCGAGTGACTCACCGTCCATGCTGCGCGAGGACAGCTTCCTGTTGGACAGCGTGCGCGCGAAGTGCGGCGCCGGGCGCTGCGGCGGCGCGGCGCGCGACTCGTAGTGCGTGCGCCCGCTGTAGCGGAAGCGCGAGCCCAGCCGCGGGAACACGCCGCCCTTGCTGGCCGGCTCCGGCGACATCAGCCTGCGGGAGGGCGGCTGGATAATATTGTATTTGCTATGGAGCAACGTCTTGCAACTCGCGTCCCCAGACTACAGAGACATCGCGCGACGTGTCCGACGGCAGCGAAAACGATGAAAAGGATCTTGAAGCAAGATTTTTAACGACGGCGCTCGACTTCTAAGGATGTGTCCGAAGCGCAACCTCTCTGATCCATCGCCAAACATAAGTGACAGTATACAAATTGCTCGCCGAACGAATTGCCGATGAGGTCGAATAGTTCCAGAGTGGCATAGCGTAAGTAAGCCAATCACAAGGTAGACCGATGACCTGGTCAGAGTCGCAGGAACGTCTTTCGTCCTTATGTCCAGCAGTGAACGTCTTTCCGCTGCGTAACGAGTGTTACCTGAAGAACGTGTGATGCTCCACGCAAGTCTTCCACAGCTTCTTGGCGGCGCGATGGTTGGCCAGCTTGAACCCGACGGTGGACTCGAACTGCTCGAACTCGCCCGGCCGCAGCTTCACGTAGAAGTTATGACGTTTGTAACTGATCTTCAAGATCTTTGGCCAGGCGAAGCGATTGATGCGTAGTCTGCAGAGAATAATTGGAAAAAATTAATAAACTAAGTCGAAATTGTGATTGAAACAATTTTGCGTTCCTGATAGTAATAGATTCAACCGTGCGATTTTAATGCTCGCTGTATTTTTATTGTAACGCTGGAATTTAATCATCGATATTATGTCCAAAATCCGCTTTTATCTTTTTTTACGGAATCCTTCCTCGAGACGAGATTGTCAACTCAAGTTACGTTATTTATTCAAAATGCTTTTTAATGTAAATCAAAAATAATACATAGTTGATACATTTTATAATGCCAATTTGTAGTGAGAGTTACAAATTGATTGCTTTGATTTGATTATTTGAATACTTTTAAACCTGAAATTAATCCTTAAATTAATTCTAATTTCAAATCACTTAAAAGATGTTTTGCATATGACCATTACTTTTATAACCACAATTTGCGTAGATGATTTTTCAATTTCGATTTAAGAAGCAGATATAATGCCAGTGACTTTGAGTGGTTAGCTTGCGTGTTCTGTACTGAACTCACGCATCGCGTCATATGTCTAGCCAGGAATATGACTCGCCCTTTAAGGAGCGCTGTCCCAAATTAGACGCATTATTTATTATACATAAAAAGGCTATTTAATCAAACACGTATACTAAAAGATCAATAATTAAATTATCTTGGTGAAGGTTTCAGAAAAATACGCTTGATAGATTTTGGGTAATTCTCAGATTTTTATCCGCGTTAGACAAAACTTTACAAATTAATTTCACTATGATATAAACATAATCTAAAATATTCCTATATTATGTTATTAAGAAAATGCTCTAACTTCTTTTAACTTTTTTTTTTTGGACGTGATCTTCTTTATAAAATCATTAAAAATCGGTTGTCGCCGCCTTGATTATGTAATTAATGTATTACTAATTCCCTGTAGTGAGTAGTTGTGTAAGAATTTAACCTAATCAGGATTTGTGTACACTTTGATCAGATACTTTAGAAACACAAATTAATTGTTATGACTTACTTCTCTCGATGCACGAGCAGGCCAGACGAGCACACTCCGAGCGTAATGTCGACGTTCTCCGAGTCCTTAGCCGGATGTAAATCTACACCATACATAGCCAGCTTCTTGGCGTTCTCCAGGTAATTCAGTTCGGCTTCCGCTGGGGTTTGACCTCTGTGGGGAGAGAAACTGTTTGAAATATCCATGGGTTTTATGACTGGTTTGAAGCTTAAGGACTTCTGATGACCCGTAACGACTGTCAACCACGAATGATAGTCGAGACCTACGGCTTTCTAAGGCTCAGAGGGTCTCAATATGTAAAGATAGTGGTGGACAAGTTTCACATTCAAATATTTATTGCTCTCATGAAATAAAAAAGTTATTATACTTTTAAGACTCTAGCCCTGTTAGGGTTCTACACTTGCGTAAGACATTTCCGCGAATGACACTTGCGCGAAAAGACATTTCGGCGAATGGGCTTTAGCGCAATATACACTTACGTTTTCCGTGATGTTATGACACACAAAATCCATTCGCACAAATGTCTTGTCGCGCAAGTAGCCTGCTAGAAATCATTGTGAAGAAATAGCGGTGCTGTAACAGTACAGCACCGCTATTTCTTCACAATTATTTCTTTATAAATTTTAAACAAATTTAAGTATAATCTTTTAATTATGAACACATAGTAAATAGGTAGTTGTTATATCTAAACAAGATAGGTTTAGGCTCTAGTTAGTACATACCGATGCGTCTTGTGCAGCTCTAGAACCTTCTCCTCGAGGTCGGGCGTGGCGGCGGCGGCGGGCACGAGCTTGAGCTGCTTGCACAGCCCCGCGTTGGCCTCCGTCGCCTCGTAGTCGCCCAGCTCCGACTGCAGCAGGTAGCTGGCCAGCAGCGCGTGCGTCACCGTGGAGCAGGGCAGGCGGCCTGGCGACGAATACGATAAGTTAATCATGGCAGCTGCTAGCGATTTGTCTCTACTTAAACCGCTACAGGCATCGGTCTTTAACCAATCTCGATGGCGAAACATCGTTCCTAAACCATTGCAAAAGTATGCAATTTGCAGCTAGAATAATTACTATCTAACTTGGAAGAAGAAGTGCATCAAAACGATATTTCAATACGATAGCTGCCATCACTGGTGCCAGAGGACGACTTACTGTGGTCCACTTCCACCTTCTTTCGGAGAATTCCATACCTAGCGACGTACTATGAATAGGCTAGAAATAATTACATCTAGGTTAAGCATTGCTTACCTTCTAGCAGGTCTTTTCTGACAGCAAGCACCAGTTGGTACCGCGTGAGCTCCTCCTGCAGCTGTGCCGGTTCCGGCGGGTAGAACTTCACTGAGAACCGCAGTGACCATGGCTCGTCTGCAATCAAATATACAAACAGGTTTTTATAATAGTTGCAGCATTTGCACGCGGACACGTAAACGGAACATACTACCGGGATAACCAGCCCTGTCACATTGGTCATGGTCTACTTGTATGCCAAATTCCATCGAAATCCGTTCAGCTATTAAAGCGTGTAAGGCTGACAGACAGTTACTTTCACATGTTACTATAATGTTAGTATGGAAGTATGGATTTTCGGAATTCGAAGACCAAAATTATGGTTTTTAGGTAAACCTTCGGACCGATGACCTAGTGAAGGCCTGTAAAAGCGGGAATTTGCTGGATGCAGTCTTAGTGGTTTGGTGGAGGTCTAGGTCCAGCAGTCGACCTCTTTAGGCTAAATGATGATGGCGAATGTGATCGACGGTTCTCCCGTAGTTGAGAAGATTCTAGCGGATATGTTGACAGAATTACGCTAGACGTTCCCAAAAATAAATATTAAGGCGAAAACGCGAGGGTAGCGCGCGAAATTCTTTCTTACGGTTTTTGCAATTTACGATCAGTATCAGGTTGTATGTTGATCATAATAAGATACGCGACAATATGTTACAAATATCTATTTACCCAATTATAATTATTAGAATCATCAATACAATTCACTGACCTGCAAATTGCAAAAAACCTACAATGTTTGCTACTTTAGCGCATCCCCTTCAAAGTATTAATAAGGTGGGTACTTACATTTGAGCATCTTGGAGAGCCTCTTCTCGAGGTCGACCCAGACGCGCGGGTCGCCGCGGTCCTCGTACAGCAGACCGAAGTAGTCCTTCTCCACCAGGTTAAGCTTGTCACACACTTTGCCTAACAGCTCCTGTCCCCGGATCTTTCTCTGAAAGGTGATAATTATAGTGATGTTAAATATACTATTTCAGAATATCTTAAATCCTCTAGCACTGCATTTACACAAAGGTGCCAATATCTTCATCTACATCTCACTAATGCGTGCACTGACTGGACAGGTCCCAAATCTGTGTGGTTCTTTCCTCAAAAGACCATCTCAGACACTAATCTGTATGATCCTCACCTCACATGATCTGACGTAACGACTGTCAGAGTTCTACAAATGCGAACCAACGTCATAACGTGCTTTCCGAGGCACGGACGAAGGGGTCATCGATACGTTATGGTTGGTCACCCATAAATATATGGTGAATGGCCCTAAAATACTATTATATTTAACGAACATAAAGTTGAACGAACTTTAAAACAGTACATTTTAGGGTTCCTTACCTCAAAAGGAACAAACAGGACCCTTATAGGATCACTCGTGTGTGTGTCTGTCTGTCTGTCCGTCTGTCACAGCCAATTCGTTCTGAATCTAATGGACCAATTAAGTTGAAATTTGGTACACTTATATGTATTTCTGTGACCCAAACACGGAAGTGTAACGTAAACAAATGAATTTTGAATATTGGGGGTCACTTTTGGGGGCACATAAGAAAATAGATGAAATTGCCCATTCCCCCCTTATCTCTGAAACTACAGAGCCTAAAATTTTGCAAAAAATTTACAGAGAATGGTTCTTCCCTCATAGATTACAGGAAAACTTATAAGAAATCTATAGTCTTAAAATAACATGGTAAAAAATCTCTCAATATTGTGCGTACAAACTTACATTTGCAGTTGGAATGTATGGGAGAACATGTATTTCAAGTACAATGTTAAGTTTGTATTTGAGATTAATTCATCCCAACTACGGAACCCTTCATTGTGCGTAGTCCGACACGCACTTGGCCGGTTTTTAAATGTTTTTTTGTACTGATACATTATAGGAATAGCCACTACGTCATTATTTAATATCCGATCAATACTTGTAATGAACTAACAAGAGCCATGTGTCTTTTCTCACACCATTTGAGGACAAGTTAAAGTAACCATACCCTGTGTAAGGGACATCGACGGCACACTGTTACCATGAACTCAATACATGATTCTAGAGCTCCCA
The DNA here is from genome assembly GCA_916610215.1 of Omphaloscelis lunosa. Lineage (NCBI taxonomy): Eukaryota > Metazoa > Arthropoda > Insecta > Lepidoptera > Noctuidae > Omphaloscelis > Omphaloscelis lunosa. The sequence goes on along the minus strand of OU744262.1, from coordinate 1,387,264 downwards.
GCGTAGGAATTCGTTGGTTATTAAAAAAAAACAACTGTTTCATACATTTTGACCGTGCAGGTATTTATTGCAGATTTGTATAAAACAGCCGATTTTTTTTTTAACCAACGTTAAATTTCAACGCTGGTGTTTTCGAATAATGTACTGTATCATGATCAATTTATGCATCGATGTCCCTTACACCCTGTATAGGTAGTACTTACATCGACTTCCAACTCCATAGTGGAGCCATCCAGCAGTTCCACCCGGACCCTGGCGATATTGCCAGCCAGGCGACGCCGCGGGGAGGCCTCCTTGGCCTTGCCCTTGGCATCCTCCTTGGCCACTCCCTCCGGCATCGTGCCGCGCGACCTTCAGACCCTGGAATGAGGAAATGGTTTTATTAGTCTCATGAAGGACATTTTTTATTACGGTATTGAGTTTTATGGTTTTGTTTTGCCGGGTGAGGCGAGGTAACAAAATTATACAATTGGGGAATATTTTCGCTAGAAAATAAATAATCTTACTTCCTGCTGAATCAGTTGCTAGGAACACTAAAACTTACTACATTTTTGTTGGGGATAAATACATAGAATTCATAATAATATACATTAAAGCCGATGCAAGATTAATAATGCTGAGGTAAGAACTGAGAAAAACTAGAAATAGTAAGAAGTAGCTAGCTACAAAACTGTTTTCGAAAATATAAACAACAATAAAATCATTTAATAATGGTGACTCAAGCACTGGCTCATTAACAGAGAGGTCACTTCGTTGGCACTGAAGATGCCCACACAATAACAAGTATCATTCGCTTTATTAACAACAACATAACTAACGAACATTTACACGAATATTAAAAAAAAACACATCTGAGTCAGGCACAAAATAATATTAATTCACGTGTTCTACGTGTGCATCTACGAAACCTCCACGTAAATATCTCAGCTGTGGTGAAAATATTAGAGACATATATCAGTCAGGTTGGTAGCAAAGCTATACGTCTAGGACGGACGTGCTGATTGGTTAGTGCATCCCCTTCTTCTCTTGTACTGCCATGAATTAGTACAAAGCCAGTCAGCAAGGTGGTAGCGGGTCCACTAGACGTAATTTTTTAAGTATGGCCACAAGTGGCGACGATTTTAATGCAACAACCCAGTCAGTGCATTCCTAACTCCATGCACTATAATGTCTGGAATTTATTAGTTCCTCTTTGCAACCAAAACATCTAAACTTGCTCGATGGAGTTTATATAGGAACTGAGCTAATAAACAGTGTAATAGCCACATGAACGAGGAAAACCAATCAAACAGTTAATAGCGATACATTAAACTGTATCTGGCGTGTGGTCCTGGCTATGAATACACCTCGTAGGAACTTGGATGGTAAAGATATTCGAAGTACCATAACTTGACTATGACTTACGAAATGACTCTTAGCTCGATTTTAGAATGTAGTTTGTAATGTTACATTGTGTTTTAGTGTTTTCTAGGCGAGAGACCTCAAGGCACAGAAGCACGGACGATGCCAGATTTTCACTTGGTGATTTGAAAGACCTTGTTTCTCAAGGGACTGCCCAATTCTCTTTCACAATTTGCCCATCTCTTTTTGAATCGTTCCTCACAACATTCTTGCGGGAATGTCCGAGCTAGATATTTATCTGAACACCAATACGATGACTACCACAACTGGAATCATCGTCGACCTTACTATAGACACACAACTAGATTGCACAAGACAGCCCGTACGATACAATGGCATGGATCGACTGTGCACTGCGTGGGAACCCATTGTTGACGAATATAATATTTGAAGCTGTTTGGAATTGCGCAGGATAGATTCATTTACCTCAATTATGTGACCCAGCAATATTCTAACCGAGATCTTACAGACACACGGGGACTTACTAGTCTTCGACACTTCATAGTCGACTTATGACCTAAACTTTATGTTTGAGACTTGGTCATTTTAACAGTTGCGTGCGTCTATCAGACGCGAATGTTCCAAAGTTACTAAGACCGACTATTCTAAAACGATTAAGCCCTAATAGATCGCCATTAATCGAGCAAAGAGCCAATCTCGTACGATAACCAAATTATATAACCCTGCGCTAGCCCAACTTAAATGAATTACTGCTATCCCTTCCACTGCTAACTACATACATTTTGATGGCGATGGCGTAGACACAAACAGCTATGGATGGAAATGTCTATAATTCAATTTACGTTGACACTTAGGAATTAGGAATGGCGGAAATTTACTAACCTTTTCTCAGATTGAATGTGGGAGGTTATTATAAGCAGTTGATGGTTACGGGCTAATCTTCTCAATCGCATTCATTATTAGCGAGAGCGACAATGAGCGTTCTAGACTGATTTGGTTGCCTTATAAAAACCACTACAATTCACGTTAGCTAGTTGAATATTTATTTACAGTTCTTCCTACATCCTTCCTTTTACACCGTATCTTCCAATACAGTGTTCGTTACGATTATAGCGTGTTATTATACAATTAAAGCCGGTCCGTCTGTACGACTATTATCTACTTGCAGAGCCGTTTGATTGCGTCCTTTATTGTTATGCTGTCGGGACGAACACAATTATCGTTATAGACGTGTACTTGAATGTAATGCGATACAATTGCTAGTCAGGCTCCTGCCAACACGTCTGTACAATTTTCTGATCTTCTTCTTCGTGTCAGTAAGCACGGCGAATTTTCAAACAGTACAAGCCCAAAATTTTCTATTGCCAAGAGGTCGAATGACATTGACGAATTCTGCTATTTGAATAATCGAAGTCCTATGATGTCATCTAATAAAAAAATTCGCGAAACATGAAAACAAACATGTTTAAGTTATGAATAGAAATGAGATAGTCTTGACATAACGCTTGCAAAAATACTGTACAGTCCTCCCAGGTCAACCTAGCTCACTTGCTAATCTGCACACTACGGTTTTAAAATATTGAATGAAACTATGCAACACTAAATCATATCATTGTACCAGTCTTACAAAACACAGTCTCCTCTGTTTTATCCTAGGTAGGATGTACTGTGTTTCACAATATTATGTTTTCCGGGCCTCCTGCTGTGAAAACTGAACGTCCGCTCTCCTAATTCTTACAATTGAATTTAGACGCCCACGCCAGTGCCTTAGACGAGGAATAGCAACAGGAAATAAAGGAAATTGGAATTATACTATACGTTAGTCATGGAAGATAAGAAGGTATGCATAATCATTTTCTTTGGAAAAAATTGTTTACGGGTATCTGTGCGGTTTACAATTAACACGAATATTATTATGAATAGTCGGCACTGGCACAAATTGTAATCTGCAAATTGTGTAATAGAGATCAAAAGTGACGGAAAGTAGTTCGGTTTCAAAGAGATCAGTTCGAAGAAAATTTCTTGCTCTATTTAGCACGTCAATACAATACATCACAAAATTACCGCTTCCTCTAATCCCGAACTCTTACGACTTACTAATAACTGTCCCTCATTTACAACCATCAAACCATGGTGCCGTTCATAAAACGCTGGAAGTGGCTTCATGTCTAAATCTCTTTATTCGCAGAAACTTTAGCGTCTTAACAGCCGTTCTGGCTGGCTGGCCTGTAATTTGTTTAACGTTTCGGATACACGCTTAATAGACATTTTGTCGGAATATGGCATACGCTGGCAGACATCCAAATGTGACTCAGTAAGGCTGGGAACGAACTACTTCGGGTTTTGCGGGAAGTCATATATGTGGTATCAGAGCCAGAAACTTATCGGATGGTTCGGGTTAGCTTCGAAAATTCTTAAATTAAAGCTTATCGAAAAAGTTTGAATTTGAAACAGTTGTATTTACGACAAAGTTCAACTTTTTGTTGCATTCCTGTATTTAGCATTTTGTACGAGTATTCAGTTTGTCTTAGGTTCGCTGATAGTGTATTCAAGAGCTAAAAACATAATACTTCTTGTATTCTCAAGTTGTTTAGATATCGATAAGTTTATTGGACAGTATAAATTCATTGAGTAAACAGCGATGTTTCATACCAGTATTTACGAGTTACCTAGTATTTGATTCACTACTTCGATGTATTCAAAGTATTTCTTTTTTATTAAGTATCTAAGTAAATCAACTTCTTTGGGTGTAAAATTAATAACACAGATAAACAAAATTTAACTTTTTTTTTGTTTTATGAAGTTTTTAAACTGTTTCTTAGTAATTTGAGTTCGTTGATTTCATATCTACCCTCAGTCTTTTTCTAGCAGCTCTAGTTTTTGTGATACAGCTACTGAAAATTTCGTTACGCTGCTTATTAATACATTTTTTTTGTGCAAAAAAAATGATTAAATTCCATAAATAAATCGACATGTCTACATTAAGAAAAACTTGCTTAAACGATCGAAATAGTTTTTGTGCTGTTTGTGGTGAATATAAGTTTCGAGAATGTCGTTTAAGTGCGTCTGACTTTATAAAAAAGCCCTACTTGGACTTCTTTGGGACGCCATTACAAGTGTTTAGTAAGCCATGGATCCCAAATTTTATATGTGGTAGTTGCGTAACATTATTGCGTTTATGGGCTAGTAAAAAACACATTGAAGTACATAAGTATTATGATTTGGCCTGAACCGACTAATCATCACGATGACTATTATTTTTGTATTTTGAATATTACCGGAATAAACCGATAAAATCGTTACTTACCCGAATTTAAAAATAGCTATTAGACCAATTCAAAATACCAGCGAAGAACCTGTGGCTGTTATGCAACCTAGTACTAATGTAACACTACAAGTTCTTTCAGAAGCCAGTGATGACGAGGACGGGGACTTTTCTTTCCCGGGTACGTCCGAACCTAAACCATTCAACCAAAATGACCTAGATGAGTTGATTAGAGATCTTGGTCTATCAAAAGTAGGATCAGAACTTCTAGCTTGGATTGAATAAGTCTCCAGACTACATTCAACACATTGAGCAGCTCAAAAATCAGGTATGAAACTTCATCAAATAAATGCAAACTGCTTACCAATGTAATCGATTGAGGAAAAGGGGACCCAATTTAACTTTGCCGTGTTGAGCATAAACTTTCTTATCAGCCATAAACCATGTACTGTCGTGAAACATAAAAGTTTGTAGTATTCATAAAAGTTTACACTGAAGTCCGCAGTAAGATATTTTTGGCACTGTTTGGGCCTTGAGGCTTCAAATAGAAGCCTATTCTTGGCCGAGAACCACATAAAAATACTAATTGTTATCCAAACAGGTTTTTACGTGCCCCCAGGGTCAAAACTGACAAAGTCTGTACAGATTGCTTGCTAATTGAGCGACAACGAGCAACTGTGCTCTTGGGCTTCTCTAAACTTTTACTTCACTCTTTATTTGATTTCGAGATATTTTAATTTTACTAAAGTATATAGTTCAAGTATAACGCTAACCGTTAACTAATATGCTATAATTATAAAAATCATTTTTCAAATTTTAGGAAAGCATGGCATATAACTTAAAGGTTAGCGTTATACTTGAACTATGTTAATGCTGTGTATATATTTATTTCTAAAATGTATATCGGGAATATGGTGTGAGCGCAGCACTCCATGTTTTCCGCTATGGTTTAAAGGGTATTTGAAACGTTCTACAGTTTCACGCCAACTATCACTGTCAGTCAATACACGAACACGATATACCTTATGTCAAGTAATTAGGCCTATTAGAGTCAACTTTTGGCCATTAAGATTCCAGCCAAATTGCTCGGTAAAGCCCGCAGCTCGAAGTTAATGTTAATTGTACTTGAATTTACAATGACTCCGTAAGAAGAAACGGCCTCGCAGATAAGAAAAATCGTTTAAATTGCTAATACACATTAATTTGCAAGGGTAAATAGAGCGCTATGTTTATTTAATGCGAAATTTGCATAAGTCAATAACATGGCCCATATACGATAAGCAAGAACATTAAGTACCTATGTCCAAATTCGTATTCCAGGTCTGGTCCTTCCTTGTGACTAAGCACAAGCAGGATATGGGCGTCCTCCATCTCTATCATTGAGTGGGCGTTTTAAGGCCAACTAAGGTAATGATTTCAGTTCACATACAAATACATTCACAACTAGAGTCACTGCACTGTAAGTCTCAAAATTATTCGACCAATCATCACACATACATAAGCCATAAGCTCCAACACCTTTACCAATGACCTTCGTCTTAACACTATAAGATCAACACTTAAAATAAATCAATGCCAGCCCCTGACCGTCCACAATGACGTGACATCATGGCGGCTGATGCTAATTCAGGACAATAGAAACATTAACCGGCCCTACGGAATGAGTCAGGCGGCGCTTTATATTAGCATAATATATTCTGTGCTAAGGTCAATTGTTATACAGGAGCCGAAGGTACTGTGACATAAGACTTTGATGGCAGGAATAATTATTATCAATCAACTATGTTTAATAAGTTATTCATCTGATAACGAACTTATTGAGAGCATCAATAACAGTGAAGACCATGTCATAGTACGCACGAAGAGGAAGGACCCAGGAATGAAGTCAAATACACGCTTGTCCACAGTGACGAGAAAAATAATTAGCTCTGTAACTTCAAAGAAAGCTATGCTGGAGCAATGGACTGTTTGACGAGTTTAGAAATAAATCACAAAATAATGCGAAAGATTGGAAACAATCACGACCCAAAAGTGAAAAGATCTTTATAACATTTGATGTAAGTGCAGAATTTTTCTTAAATAAACAAATAAGTAAACATTCTAATACAGAAAACCAAGAACACTTTGCACAAACAGACTCAGAACCACTACAAGTTAACACAAAATAAAAGCAAACCCCAGTAATCAACAGGGAAACGGCTTAAACAGACCCTCTAATGAACAATAATGCCACAGCTTCCAATCTAGATCTTATTGGAACTAACCAGCGATCTCATTTACCCTTCCTAGATAGATTTAACTAGACTAGACGGCGCTTCAGCTAATTAAAATGACAATAGTGCGGGTAACTGGCAGTCTGCGCTAGAGAAACTCTATTAGGACTGGATAATGGAGTTAGATGAAGTTGTCGTTATATTGGGAAGCTGATTGAACTAACAAGTGAGACGGTTCAGTGAAGGGGACATGGGAACTTAATTTGTTGGAAATGGTGGTGATTTGAATTGAGATTTTGAATTAGAAGGGTATTTCTGAAGAATCTGATTAATACGATGCAAATGTGTTTTATTTAATACCATTTAAAATCAAACCCGATACGAATATAAGTGTTTATGGTAGTACCAATGGTACGATAGGTGGTCTTATTGCTAAGAGCGATCAATAGCAGTAGTATATCAGATTTAAAATCATTTAAATATTCATCATAGAAACCCTGCTATAGGTGGTATAACGAACCTGGTAACTTTACTACTTAGCGGAAATAATGAACAATAAAAGTGCTCTAAACTAGGACAATGTAATTCAAATCTTTATTTAGAGCAAAACCTACTCTCCTCGTTCGACAGATGAACAGCCATAATGTATTACAAAATTACAAGTTACAACTTCCTCATGTAATAACACAAATGTACTTAGCTATGTACCAAAACCAGACGCTGAGGGCGATGACCTCAAGAACAACTGCGTAGGCCTACTTTGTAAAACGCGCGAATATTCATTGTAACTTGCTATGACAAACTAAGATATTTCGTACACAAGCTTGTAAACATTATGTCATATTTCGGAGTTTATTTCGGTAAATATTTGTATTAATTTGCCAATGGATCATACGGTTTAAAGGCTAACAGCTACAGGCGTCTAATGCCAAACATGGTTCATGCATGGGCCACGTCTAAAGATGGAGAAAGTCATCGAACTCTTTAGTTTTATTGATCACGTTTGGCATGCTGCCTAGAGCATGCAATACCGCAATACCGCTACCGCAAATTTTGCGAAATTCGCGCCATTTTTCAATACCGCAAAAGCGAAATTATAGATGCGAATTTCGCGGTAGTGAAAACAAGCCCCGAGACGGGATATCCCCGACTAGAGACGTTGAGTTGGGCACACGGGATGTATTTATTTAGCATGGCAACTCACGCACGGTGCGTCTTTGCTTTGGGGAAATTCCCCAGCGAACAAATGCATGTTTGTTTACAGTAATTACAGTCGTATGTCTCTCGCATTTTCGATTCCGCTGCAGTAGTGAACGGACAAATAGTTTTAAACGTGTAAATTACTAATAAAAATAAAGTATTTATATAGTGTTCTTTCCTGTGTGCTTTGTAAAAAATGGGTACAATAATTAATGGTGTCGAGTTCAAAGACTTTAAAAGTTGTAATATAGTGTGGAAACATTTTTTACGATCTATAGATCGTCAATCAGCCAAATGCAAACTATGTCCAATGATTATTAAAACTTGTGGACGATCAACAAGCGGACTACATACGCACTTACGAACTAAGCATGGAGTTGTCACGAAAATGTTTCACTTCGACGAGGTACCCCCTTCAGCAGCAGCTCATACACAGGACATTGCTCAAAAATCAAAAGATCAAAACAGTGAAAACGTGGCAGCTATAGCCTCACCCTCAACTGACTGTGATGATAACGCTATACTACCTGGACCATCAGCAAAAAAAAGCAAGATATCACACTATTTTGAGAAAACTGATTCTCTTTCTATGAAAGTGTCACGCATGGTGGTAAAAGACGGATTACCATTTAAAGTTTTTATTACTTCGGAAGATTTGAGGTCATTGTTTGAAAAGGCTGGATATAAATTGCCTGAATCCCCCAACACTATTAAAACTATGGTAATGAAATATGGTAGTGAAGTAAAACATCAATTGATCCAACAGTTTCTATTATTAAAAACACAAAATAATCAGAAGTTCAATATTACTTTCGATGAATGGACATCTAACAGAAACAGGCGATACCTAAATGTAAATGTGCATGCAGTTATTGATGGAAAACCGGTATTTTGGAATATCGGGTTAATTCGTATAATTGGAAGTCTACCAGCTGAATTATGTGTAAAAACTATTAAAGATAAATTGCAAACGTTCAATCTGGACTTAGAAGTTGACATCGTTTGTATAACAACTGATGGCGCAAGTGTCATGCAAAAAGTCGGACGATTAATTGGCCCTTCTCAACAACTTTGCTACGCTCATGGTTTGCAGTTGGCGATATTAGATGTGATTTATTCTTCTAAGAATGAAAATATGCCAGAAGTTAGTAGTGATGGCCTAGAAGACAGTGATATCGAAAATGGAATGGACGACTTTGAAACCACTGACGAGTTCATTGTCACTACCAATACTAATACGCGTTTGGAAGAGGTTGAATTTTCATCGCCGGAATATAAAAGCGTTGTAAACAAAATGCGCAAAATTGTGACTTTGTTTAAGAGATCTCCTATAAAGAATACGTCATTACAGAATTACGTAAAACAAGAGTTTGGAAAAGAACTGAATCTTCTTTTGGATTGCAAAACTCGTTGGAGCAGCTTGGCTATAATGATAGAAAGATTTCTGCAACTAAAAACATGTATCTGCAAGGTTTTGATTGATCTAGATTTAGGATCGAATTATTGGATCACGGAAGACGAATTTAACATTATAAGTGAGATAGACAGAGCTCTTCAACCAATTAAGGTAGCGGTGGAAGTGTTATGCCGGCAAGATGCTAATCTTCTTACAGCTGAGACGACTCTCCGTTTCACAAAAGATAAATTGCAAACACAAAAAACCAGCTTATCAGAGAAACTTGTTTCATCATTAAGTTTCAGGTTAAAGCAAAGACGCACAAACCTAACAAGTGTTTTGATGTATCTTCAAAATCCCTCAAAGTATTTTGATAATTTGAAATTGGAAGACACTGCTTTAGATGAAACATTTACATTACCAAGCAAATTAATAATAAAAAGAGAAATGATAAGTTTGTTAGAAAGGTTAAGTATATTAGTAACTGCGGAATCTGAAAGTGATGCTGAATCTGACTGTCACACAGACACGATAAACGAAATTTCCGACGACGATGAACCGTTATCTAATTTCACCTCACGAACTAGAGAAAATCAACTTGCAATCTCGACTTCGTCCTCCCTGTCTCTAAAAGAAGAACTTCAAAAAAAACTCAGGTCGGAATTTGCAACCCCTCCAAGAAACATTACTTACAATTCAACGTCTAAGTTAGATATGATACTTAAAAAAGAAATGTCTTTATATGAAACTGGAGGATCAAGGGGTAAATATCTGGAAACCTTATATAATTATCTACTGAGCATTCCACCAACGAGCGTAGAAGCTGAAAGGGCATTTTCAGCTGCAGGGTACATTTGTAATAAAGTAAGAAGTTCTCTAAACGATGATACAATTGACATATTATGCTTTTTACGTAAATAAATATTTTCAATTAAAAAGTAAAGATTGACATTGTTATTTGTAATCTAACTTACATTGTTTTATTTTTAACTACCATTAATTATTCATCTTAAATATAAGGCTTGTAGTCAATTTAAGTTGTGAATTTCGCAATTTTGCAAATTTCGCGGTATTACAAGTTCCCATACCGCGATACCGCGGTTTTATAAATATATTGCGGTATTGCATGCTCTAATGCTGCCGGTGAGTAAAACCGTAAAAGCTCACTATGTGATGACTAGAACTCTTGCTTTGCATACCGATGGTAGAACCAACCAATATAGGATTGAGACAAATAAGAACATAACCTATCTGCTTTATTCACTACAGCTAAAATCGTAGGCGATTACGAACTAATCGCAGAGAAGGGGGCAAAACAAGATACTGATAAGTGTAGACGAGCGGCTGAAAGTAGAACAGACGGTAAAAAAGGAACCCAAAAGGAGTATGCCCTAAACTCCCTGGGAAAGATGTGATAATGCGAGAGATAAATATGATGAGATGCTACAGAGATGAGATAAATACTGAAATGATCCCAAAAGGCACAGATACATTTCCGACGATCGGAAACATGCCAAATTGGCCAGTAATCGTCTAGCATTTCTTTTCTCCCCGGAGCGACTCACGAATACGACGAATGAGATTCGAAGGACCAAATATGTATCCGAGCATTCCATTCATATAAAAATCTCAGCGCTCCAGGGTAGGACTGAGAGGCGCCGGGATGGCCGGATGGCGTCATCCACTTAGCTGTTTTATTAGTTAATTTAGTGAGCCCGTCGCCTATAGAGTCTACAACTATATTGAGATTGGCAACTTAACGGTTGGAATGTTAAACACTTTGTTTGTGGGGTAATACAATTTATTGTAGTCTGCCCTTCAGTTACTATTCTTAGATTGTGAGTTAGCTGGAAAGGGATTGGTTTATATTGGATGAAACTATTAGCGATGAACGAAACATTATATTAGAAAAGCTTTGGTTTTTCAACATAAAATGCAAAAACGGAGTAGTTTTAAAAGTTTGCAGACTTTTCCCATCTGTGGCATCGTTGCTCCCAAATTTATAAACCGAATGCAGTTTCATGTGCTACCTAGATTGGATAATTGAATAAACTTATTCAATTAAAGTTCAATCTTCGAAGTTATGAGTCAACAGTTATACAAGTTGCTTTCAGATTTGAACTTGAACCTATCACGCTAAGGGCAAGGAAACCCTATACCATAACATTGTCAGGGACACAAATGGCTCACCATGAAGTTCTATACATAGCGGCACCTTCATAGTGATCTGATTATTTATAAACGCTATAAATATATGTGTTTATATAAAAACTAACGTATTGAATCACCCGACACGTGCGCTTGTGCTATCATCCTCGTTACTCAGTAGCACAAAAATATTATTGAACCAACATTTTATTTGTATGATTCAACTATGATTTATCGTTTAGTAATGTGGGTATTAGATAAAAACAAACGGTATTTTAGGTCTGGAAATATTTCAAGTTCACATTCGATATCCTGTCATCCAATATTCATTCGATATTCTAATTGCTCTAGGAACATAACTGGCGAAATGTGAGTGTAATATAGGTACACCACTGCCTAACCCTTCGGGGAATAGACGCGTGATATTATGTGAGTTTTTGTGCAGGAATCTACATTTTACGTCATAGTTCCATGTTTAGTATTGTATATCGAGATCTTATACCCAAATTGCAGCACTTAAATCATTAAATAATTCTCTTGTTTATGCACAGCTAAGTCTAATTGCTTTAGATGCCATTTCGACAATATATTTCAAAGCTTTTGGAGCTTTTGTATCCATTTCCAGCATTACAACATTTTTAAGATGCACAGCTTCATAGTTAAACCCAAAAATACACGAATAACACATCGACACTTCAGCTGGGTTCTACCAGATACCCATCGGTTACGGGCTGTATATCGTCCGAGTAGTAAATTATAACCGATGGTTACGCGCGGTTACGACTCGTTGTGATTTACGATTGCTTTGAACGTGTTCGTTCTGGAGTCACTATGAGTGGAATGCCGAAGGAAGATGTGGTAGCAAACAAATCGTGCTCATCCCTAGCTAATTTATTATCACGACGAATGTCCCGAATCGTAGAGCTTTTAATTATATGTGATTTGTAGCATAACCACAAACAGAACCACAATTCCTTTTTAATTCCGCGTTGCTTTCCAGAATTAACCAATCAAGAAGGGAAAGCTCCATCTGGAACTTCGGATAATGCTAATAACTTGAATAATCATATCCTAGGAAAAGCAAACGTGACTTAATAATAGAATTCCCGTCACATACGTCGATCAATTTAAACTAGAACATAAACCAGCTCATAGTTCCATATTCCTGACTAGAGCAGGAACTAATAACTTAACTTCAGAAACTCATGAAGTTTTCAAAACATCCACATACGCAGGCTTTCTACAACAACATGGCGGCGCCAGAGTCCATATTGGACTCAATATTATTCGCTTTTTCATGTCTAGCTTTAGCATATCTCAGTTTCGATCTCGATTCTATTTCTAGTGAAAGAGCAAATATTTCAGTCCTGGCCAATTTAATATCTAAGCTTCGAGGTTAAAAGGAAGATAACTGGAAATTGAATCTGTATAATGTAAGTTTTTAATTTACGTTAATATGGCTTTTAGTCGAGGATTCGCTTTTAAGAATTTATAAATTAAGAAATTATAAATATTTGAATCTGATAAATGCTCTGAAGAAGTATGCAAAGCTGTAGTAAAAAATATGCTAAGCTTTCTAAAGACAACTTAGTAGTTGTCTTCTTTGTCTTTAGATATGGAAATGGCCAGACGACGACACTAAATTCGAATATATTCCGGACACAGCAATTGCTTAATACAAAGTTCGAATTATATAAATCCTTTCAGTTCGAAAAATATCTTCTTCCTTTGCTCAGTACTTTCGGTCTGGATCGATACACAACAACAGACAGACGGTTGCGAATACATTATGCACGCGTCCGACACTATGGGGTAGGCAGACGTGTTGACAGACGACTGACGCCTGTCGGCAAACAGAGGGGAGTGTAGACTGAGATATGAGGAGAGAACTGAATTGATTTGTTTTTTTTTTACGTTCAAAAAATAATAATCTTACGCGAATTATTTATTTTCAAAAATTCAAATGAGAGAATGATTAGGAAAAATGTATGAGTTGCCCGCTAATGACGTCCAGCTTCGCGTTAAATAATATGTAATATAATATATGAACAGCTCCTGTTCATACATTATACAATCTATACTCTATAATATTAAAAATGCGAAATTAACTGTGACCTTTCACGCCTAAAGGCTCTTTCAAACAGGCGCGAAACGCGACGCGACACAAAGATACCGCTCGGCGCGCGACGAGCGGTGTCTTTGTGTCGCGTCGCGTGTCGCGCCTGTTTGAAAGAGCCTTAAACCACTGAACCGATCATTATGAAATTTTGCAGATAAGTAGAATGGGACTTGGAGAAGGACACAGGCTATTTTTCAAAAAAACAAAATACACGCAGACCCAATTACGGGCAACAGGTAGTTTACCATAAAGAACGGATGTTACCTGTATCAGTATGCCAGTAAGCTAAGATGCGACAGAATGACTCCTATAATTATCGAAACGAGGATTACTTAGAAAGTTGAAGACAAACTTGACGCTTTCAAGAAACTGTAATCACAGGCTCAAAAAAGATCACTAATAGATGAGGGTGGACGATTGGTCAACAATGGGACAATCACGGCTAATAGATGAGGGAGTGTCCCCTAACAATCAGTGATTTCAAGTGAAGCCGATTATGGCAATATGCCAGGAACCCTGCTATTCGTATTTTGGTCCGTCCACCAGAATAAGTATTCCAAACACTCATTCTCTCGAATTTTAAAATTTAAAAACTTCTTTAGCACGAAACCCACAAAATAAATTCAAACACGGTCGCGGCTCACAATTCCTTGGAACACATAAAACCTGCGCATAAAACCCATCAAAGCATTGATTCCCCTCATCGGAAACAAAGTTGGAATTTAAAACTAAACTTTATTCGTTCGTTTCGGTGGAGGCACCCTAAAACTTGGGAAGTTTACACCATTATTGTGAAATTGAAGAGTTGTGGGCGTTGTGGCTGCACGCAAAGATTGATCACGGAATCGAGAAACGCGGAATGTTGGCAAATGGCGATGTTATACAGAACTGGGTTCTTTGGGATAACTGTTTGGTTTTTATTATTTTGATTCGTTTACATTGTCTGAAGTACGAATTGAGAAATATATGTCACTCCCAAATAAAATTTGACTGAACCTTCATACTATTAGGCCTATGTAATATGTATTTGTGAAAACGTTAGTCCTTGTACAATTTAGCCCGTCAATCTGCCTATTTTCCTATTTTCCATTTATTTCAATTGTAAATTGAACTGCCGACAAACAATTGTAAAATATCACAACATCAGTCTCGCCAAGTAACAACCACCACAATTAAAACTTTCGACCACCGCGGGAACCATTGACATATCCTCAAATGCACAACAGCACAATACCTTATCACTTCCTACACCGCATCGGAATTGCTTCTAAACAGTTTTATACAACATAAAAGTTTCTTAAGCATGTCTTGATAACAAAATGCTGCATATAGGAGTAAATTGAATGTTCATTGAAATTATAAGTCTGTAGGGACGTGACATTTAAAGTTTACTAGCCGATGGGTTAAAGTTTAAGCGCCTGTATGAAATGGTATTGTGACGGTTTATAGGGTTCTTCTAAACATTAGGTGGTAAACGGTCCCAACGCATGTAATGATGAGCCACCAAGCTGTGGCCAGATGGCTTCCTAGCCTATAAGCCTTCGCGCAGAATTCTACACATACATTCTAGAGCATTCAGCGAAATGGTAAAATAAAAGGGACAGCTAACACTATACAGAGCAATTAAGAAGGCAATTTTTATATAGAAATGAGACATAAAAAAATGCATTCTTGAACTTAGAGTCACAAGACTATACCAGATAATACCTGATAATATCGTTCTCATTTGTTTACGCTTTGCTCTAATTTAACTTTGATCAAATGAAATGGTTAAACTTATCATGAGAATATACCGCAACCCACACAACAACCGAAACATGTAGGTATGACATAAAACTATAATACAATTAACGCACAAGTTTAATATCGCGAGAGCGTGGCGTTTGCAGCCGGCCATGGCCACGCCACCCAAATAATTCACTTAATATGACATAAGTGACCTACATGTGACTATTAATTAACACTACAGACAGGGCTGGCGAAAACACCAAGAATATTCACCATTTATTTCTTTAAACTTTATTCAATTTCTGGCGATTCTTATGACTTCTTTTGAGATAAAATGATATTAATTATTTCACCAAGCTGCACTTAACAAAACTTTTACTTCGTGCGAGTTATGTCCATCAACCACTTTTCATAGCTTTCTCCTTTAAGTGTCTCAAAGGACCATGCTCAGAATACAAGAACGAATGGTCAAAGCGTTTACGAAAAGGCAAAGAGCAAGAGTATATAGTCGATTATCCATCGTCATAATCTCATGGTTGCCCTACAACGAACATAACATTTACCAATCAACAGGCAAACGGTCCTTTAAACCGGATCCCGAAGGACCAATCGTCGAAAACCAGTCATTATCCTTGTTTATCTAAAATTTGGATAGGAAAACCAAGACCAAAACTAACTACAGTTAAATAACCCATTTGTCCTCGGTAACAACCATGGTTATGTTATGACCTAACCGCGAGGGCGCGGCTCGCAATCGTGACATTTATGTTTGGGATCGCCTGTTTACCCTCAGGAGCACACTCTAGCACTATTTGTAGGCACGCCTCAACTTCATATAGAATATCAACAGTAAAGGAATATTGGAAGGATTTCACGAACTGACCTAATTTTGTTTCTTCTGCCGGGAGATTGGAAAAGTTTAATAAAGTCGGATGCATACGTTTGAAGTGTTGTTTAAAGGGCGCTCGAAGGAAACTGAAATTAAATTTGGTAAAATAAAAGCAATGGTATCCAATAACTTTATTGGACTCCTAACAAATGGTTTGGTCCCAGGTGGCTATAGAAATGAAACAAAGAAAATGGTGAAGGATGACCTTTTGCGCTTGCAATATTATTAAATGATACAACATATTGGCTGCATCCGGTTAGACTGGAAGCCGACCCTAACATAGTTGGGATAATGCTAGACAGCTGATGAATATTATTAAATGATACAACACCTCTACATCACAATGGAGTCCAGAGTTTTTACTACCACGAATGTCTGTCACAAAAACACACTTCAAAGAATCATAATGAGAAACCACGAGGTTATAATTATGAGTATACAGTCAACACAGCTTCTGTTGACACTTCTATGTAGCATTCATTATAATAATATATTCTACACCGCACAGAATACTGATTGACTATTTAGTTATAATTAGGGACTGCAGCCAATGTACAGCGTCTATTAGTTTCTTTATAGACTTACATAACATAAAATCATGCCTGTATACTCCGATCCCCCGAAAGGGTAGACAGGGACATATAGTACACCGTTTCGCAATCTATGTTTAAGTCACATTTTTAAGAAGGTGAGCCTCGGAAAGCACGTTAAGCCGTTGGTTCCGGCTGTCAGACGTAGATCTTTGACAGTCGTTACGGGTAGTCAGAAACACAAAAGTCTGACAACCAGCCTTACCAAGGGGTATCGTGTACCCAGTAACCGAGTTGTGGAGGTCAGAAAGGCAGTTGCTCCATGTAAAATACTGGTATTCAGCTGCATCCGATTAGACTGGAAACCAACCTCAAAATAGCTGGGAAAGGGCTAGGCAGATTGAGGAGGGTAACTTTGAAAGTGTGCCAACATTTGGTAGGAAAAACCTTTTTAAACGACATTTGTTATGTGGGAAACAATATGAACCATTTCAAGAAATTATAACACAGAAAGACAAGACATGGTCAAGGTGACTTAATTAAGAATGATAACAGCCTACAGCCTGCTAATTACGTCTAACATTAAATTAATGATGTCATTGCCGCAGTTCCCGGGACAATACATGCTGATGATTTTGTTATGAGCGTGAGAAACTACACAGAATGAACTCTTCGGTCGTTTAGACTATGTGGCTGGTGACAAATTGTACACATGTGTTGCACACTAGGTCCGGAAACAAATGTGCTAGTTGTAAAATGTCTTGTTATGTTGAGGTTTATGTTCAGAAGTGGATGTTATGTCTAAATGATATAATAAAATTGAACTAAGGGGTTGGTTATTTCTATCTGCAATCGCAAAATCTCATGATCATCATCATCAACTGCTCAGCCTTTGCCTTACTATGTTGGGGTCGGTTTCCAGTCTAACCGGATGTGGCTGAATACCAGTATTTTACATGGAGCGACTGCCTATCTGACCTCCATAACACAGTTACTGGGTAAAACGATACCCTTTGGTAAGACAGGTTGTCAGACTTTCGGACTTTGAACGACCCATAACAACTGTCTAAAAATCTACAAATGACAACGGGACCAACGGCTTAACGTAGTTTAGTTTAAAAATGTATTACATGAACCAAGCCAATTGAAAGTGGAAGTTGAAGGCAGCAGACCTCATTGCCTCTATCCAGAACTCTTCTCTGGACGCTGGTACTAAAGTAAACAGTATTCGCGTTTACTATGAAGCAACTGTAAAGCATTTTATTTTAAATTTTTCACAAGTTTACGAACAACACCGCCAAACTCTTCATTAAGCCATATTCACACGACGCGCTCAGCCAGCAATTGACAAAGAATATTAGCGCACAATCGCGTAGGATCGCGCGCACGTTTGCATGACAATGCGCGCTGATTAAATGTTTAAACAATGCGCTCGCGTGTTTATGAGAATGGACGTGGTTCCATGAAACAAGAGATTTTTTTCTACTACCACTGCATAATAATGGAGGAATACTAATGGAGTATTACGTGTAGATTAGTTTTAAATTTTTTATGGCTTTACACATTTAACCTAGTTTTCGCGCACGGAAAAACGTAGACTGAGCGTCGTCAAAGAGTAAACCGACCTACTTGTGGTTTGACTAAGGACTTAGGTGGAGTTTTATTTCCTCAGCTTAAATTAAAATATGTCAATGCCTCAATGGTCTTGGAGATGGTTTTCTACACTAATATTATAAAACTGCTCATCCGATTCCAAAAATTCTTTCCCTAATGGGAAGCTACAATATTGCTGAGTGTTATAAAATATATGTATTATAATGTTAATTCAAGAAATTTCGCGGGCAGCTAGTCTAGTGTATTATAATGAGACATGCGAATTTGTAGAATGCGAATTAATGCTCTTAATCGCAAAGATCCTTTGAACTACTGTCGCTATACTTAGTAAAATAGACATCAGCGACCACCTTCACTGTTCTCTCCAATCTATGACCGAGGTAAGTAGGACTATTTCCCTGTGTCCTCTACGAATCCAAGCTACCCTCTTCAGGTACTATTGACCGCAGAGTAAATAAAACGTGACCCAATTCTATTCATCCCCGCGAAATAAATAGAATTTGGCGAAACTAAGCTAACGAAGATAAAATAAGAACAGAAGACGCTAGTTTAACATTGAGTCACCTGAACCACGTAGTCTGCATGAACAGGATTAATTTACTAAACCAGAGGCAGCTACGATACTTATTTGACTAAGGGCGAATTTCGCGAATTTCCCCAACGTAACTGAACGCGATCTCACATCTAAACTTCGTTCAAGATCTGTCAGTGTCAATATTCCACAACAATGATGACACTGACAGCTCTTAAACTCGGTTTAGATGTGCTTGCTGATCATGTTCATTTTCATTGGTGAATTTGGCACTTAGTTATGAATTGCAGCTTATTGCCACGATAGGTGAGACGTGATCATATTCCATGAGTTTTGCTATATCTCTTGTCAGTGCTACTACTGCCTGAAAATCTTCTAGCCATTTCATTCTTCAAAATGAGTCTCACTGCGCATATGGCATGCCAGTGCCACCTTCTGATAAAGTCCCCGTACATGGAACTATGGATGGATGTCAAGGCACATACCATTACCCTTTTAGTTTCGCTGTTCTACGAACAAATCACATACAAACTAAGTACTATGTAGTACTAACTATTATCAAAGTACAAGCCAGGGCCTGCACAGTTAGGCGTGACGTCATGGGGTCAACGACCGCTCGCACAGCAATCACGTTGCAGGAACGGGTTGTATGGTAGAAAAACTATGAGTTGTATACTTGTAGTGTTATTAAGTGTCCGAAAGTGCCTATTACACGAGAAGTGTTTGGGTACTTGGGAATCTGAGATGTTTTAATAACTTAGCGAGTCGAGACAGCAGTTTTAACATATCTGTCTGCTCATTAGTCCTGCACTTTATTTAACCAAGGACTATTGTGTTGTAGGTTTTAGCAAAGTATAGTCGATTACTGATGAATTTATTGCAAATCCGGACCTTACCGTGTGCTTTAGTTAATTTTATTGCATTATTTGCATAACATAGCAAGGCGTATATTTTGCACTACCAGAAAAAGGATCAGAAAAAGGAAATCGCGCGTTATCGCGAAATATACTTCGCGCGCTCTCTGTTGCTCAGCGAGATGTCGAGGGATGTGCGAGAGAGAGCGCGCGCGAAGTATTATAGTTCGCGATAACATGACAATGTAGTCCCAGAATTAGAGACAAGCAACATTGCAACGATTCCCAGAAACTATCGCTTATTTATAATTCAAAATGAACACATACCAAACTATGAATAACCCTACAAAAGCTCCCATGCCTTACTTTACTCATAAAATGGCCAATCTTTTACACAAATTGCTACAACTCTTAAAAAATAAGTACAGTACAAATAAAACACCCCAAGACTAAACAATATTCAGCCATTTTTCCAAAAAAATGTACCAATACAATGACATACTAATAATATACATATCTTTACAAATTAAATACATAAAGAAGACCTTTAAAATTTATTCATATAATCAAAGTTGCGAGTCTCAGACAGCGGGTAAAATAAGAGCAAGTCCCGAAACTTACTAAACCGGTTTTGGTTTTAAGGATAGACCCACATCTAACCGACAACGCGAACATCCGAGGACCGGTAATAGAAGCTGTGAAATATTATGGCTTAGTAGTGGTAGCTTTTACTGACGAAATGATAGATACTCGTAGATTAAACATTCATTTAGTGCACACTACACAAAGAAATAGCACGACACACAAAAGCCCAGTTAAATAATAACTAAGGACATAAATATAAAGAAAAGCTTATGAAATTGAAAAAGCTTTATGAATTTTTAAGCTTAACGAAGGTTTTTTGCCTGCTGCCCAAATGTCTACCAAGTAAAGCTAAACTTTTTCTATGGGGTTTAAAGCACTTGTCCACTACCGGCGTGAAAGCATCAACTATCGGCTATTTTCACGCTCAAGAAACGTACAATAGATATACAGTCCGTGTAAACAAAAGAGGTGAATATATATTAATAGTTGTTCGCTAACTGATCACACCGCCAGCGAGGACTCACTCCACTAGTTTGTCGCTGAGCGACAAGAGCTCTCAAAGATAATACTTGCTCAACGATACTTGCTCAGTGATGCTCGCTTGGCGGTCAAAACTCACGCCGAGACCAAATAACGGTAATTTCGCCCCGAGCGAGTGGTGCGAGTAATCGCTCGTCGCACTCGGACACTCGCTGATAGCGCAGCGACAAAACTATCGGAATAACACACTCGTTGCTCGCCAACTCGTTTTCAGTTACTAGCTCTACTCGCTACTCGTTAATCGCCGGCGATGGGACAACTGCCTTAAGATTTGAAATCACGAGAAAATGAATCGGTAATTAATTCGAACATTGCATAAAACCGTCGGTTGACTAAGCGACTTGTAAAACTCGCCGTTTCTTAGGCACGGTATGGCTGTACCCTAAGTCCAAAACAATAACCAAAATTAAAGGGGAGTAAAAAGATGTAAGATTAGTAGCCAGACAGACAGAAGGCCAGACGATAGGGTGGGCACACACAAACGACTTCTTTGTGTCTCCTTTTAATGATTACTCGACTGCACCACTGACCCATCTCTACAGAGTTATTTGTTGGAGATAAACAGATGTGACAGTAATCCCAGGGGTACGAAGGGTCATGACTCCAATTGTTAGTTAGATTAAGGACCTACCGTGACAAACCATTTTTGGAAACACGACACGACAAAAATTATATAAACATTATATGGATAAATTGTTTGTTACTATGAGGGGCTCGGAGTTATATAATAACAGCCGCACGGATCAATCAAGGTTAGCAACGCTTGCAGAGGTCGGCCTGTGGATGGGTAAGACCCTTCCGTGCCTCGGAAACCACGTTAAGCTGTTGGTCCCGGCTGCCATTTGTAGATCTTTTGACAGTCGTTACGGGTAGTCAGAAGCTCGAAAGTCTAATAAACTGTTTTAAAAGCTTATTCTGTCCTTTTATCCATGAAAAATACCGAAATCAACATACAAAATGAACAACGAAAACTCACGTAGTTCATCAATGGCAGTATAATCCATGTAGATTGCTGCTCAAGCGCCAGGTTTCCCCACATTACCACACAATGGTCGACAATGGGTCCCTTCCACGTCGCTCGCTCATTGTTCATCCGTCAAACGCGCTTTAACTTTCATCGATGTGCCTGTCGCATGGCGTAAGCATTTTTTATTTGGCCGGTGATTAAAGAAAATCGTGAGTTTGTAGGCGGCCGTTAGGCGACTAACATTTTCTTTTCTTTTTACTGTTATTAAAGATATTTCGGCCGGTAGTATATACTATAATACCAATGAATAAAGACTAGAACCTCATTTTTACTACAGTCGACTTGCTTTCATTTGATAAGCGCGCATCACCGAAATAATTGGTCCTTTGAGACGGCCGTGATTTTTTTAACGATAAATCTCTTCATTCTTATATGTATTAAATAATATCCTTGAAACACCTGCCAATCAATGCAATACTAGCATTGTTATCGCAGTACCCATATCCATTCACACACACAAACAAACCATTAGTAACTAAGTAGTAAATGAGTATCAGTCACGCAGGCACGCACACACAAAAGCGTACTCTATGTCAAATCGATCAAACAGTCAAACACGCAGACATTTCCAAGTCGTGTGCTCAATGTTTGAAAAAACAAATTAGTTATGTTGACACAAGTGTTAAAACTGGGCGGTTCAGTATCAATATTGGAAACCTCTTTTAAGAAAGTATCTTGACATTCTACATATTTCTGGTGAATAAAAACCACTACTAAAATCAGTATTGGGATTCTGGGATTCTGTCTCCGTTTACTACGCTTCCAATGGTAAACTTCTTGAAGTCGACGGGTCCTTAGACATCTAGATTAACGTGATTCTTATCATTCCGGAAAAAAATTCTACAACCGGACGCAGTCGCTGGCGTAGTTAGTAATTATATTTATTCTAGAGTAGTACCTACCTAGTTACGGTGTACGACTATACTGCGTTCTTTCATTAAACGATACTCACTATCGCGTATATATTCCACAATGGTCGTGCCTTCACGGTTGAGTAGCGCAGACCTACAGCATATCCGATAACCGATTCAAACTGTAAGATTACTTCAGATTCATTGTTTCCTTTACAATCCCCTATTGGAACGTAAAAAAATAACCACTATGTTCACAAAGCAAAGCATAATATTCCCGCTACGTGTATATGGGTACATACACTGCCTTGCCCTGTGAACGATGACAAATCGCGAAATCAAAATATCGGTAAAACGAGACGTTATGTACTACATGAACTCACATAATTAGCATTTAATACTGAGTTTATTATTTATCACAGGAAGGAAGAAGTTATGGTAAAAAGTTTCGCCTGTATAATTAAAAACTCGTTCACTTGTACCTGTTGGGGGAAAAGCTTTGTGTCCCGTCCCAGTAACTGAAGTCAACTGAGCGTAACGTTTTTCGGTAGGTCAACGAATTTGTAAACTACAACAGCCCGTCGTAGGATATGACCCCTGTGCCCCTCTACCATCATTCGTCAATATTTTTTGGCAGCGTCAGTCGTGGGAAAACATTTCTCATCTGGATTTCTTGAGTTCACCCTAAGCTTTTAAAGCCAATTCTTTAAAATATAAAACGTAGTTTTATCTCATTTTTACTTCGCAACACAAAATGTATCATTAGATTTTACAGAAAATGAAGAGATCAGAGGCTTGATCAGACTTCAATCGGGAGTCCGACTGACCCGGTCAGTACCTACAGTCACACCTATTTAACCCGCATACACGCAGATATACGATTCCAGTAACTAGTTTGGGCCGCCTCATGAAAACCTTTTTTAATCCATTCCCAGTATTCCTACGAACTATTTTAAAATTCTACAGCAACGGGAACAATTAACAGAACTCTCCTCATTACAGTAAATAAAGCCCATTCTAAAGCCCGCACTTTAAACCCGCGTTCAATAAACTGGATTAACTTTTCACATAACAAGATTACTGACTGGTGCCCCAGTTTCTATGTGTGATCGTTTTTTGGGAAAATTTCCTCGTTGTTGGAAGAAGTTGCTACAGAATTATTCTGCTAGTTATAAGTTGGAGTGCCTGGATGTTTAGGGGGTTTTCCTTCTTAATCACGTCGAAGCAGGTTAATATGAAGCTGAAAGGTCAGAAGTACATAGTATGTTGGATTTTACAAAATCCCAGAATGGAATCCCAAAATACCAGGATGCGAAACACCAAAACCAGATGAAAAAAATAACTTGTTATTGATAAGGTAGAACCAGCCTTGGTCCTGGTTTTTAAATTTAACTTTAACTGGCGATAATATTTAACTTTAACTTGACTAAGTTAAGCTAAAAGCCACAGAATTTACATGAATAACAGCGCTAAAAGACTGCATAAAACACCAAAAACGCAAAATTCAAACAAACTCATTTTAAAAAGCGTTTAGTACGGGCGTTGGCAGACCGCCAACACTTTGTGAATCAATTACCACGGGTTCAGTGGCACTTTATCGTAATATACCTGTTGTACTCCAACGAATTTTACATATTACACTATGTACAGGTGATAACTCAGCCGTCTTTGGCTTACAGTCAACGAGTTTTGAATAGACAGGAAAGTAGGTGAATGCAAGTTATATTTCGTGTTCATTATTGTGGTAACACCTTCTTTTAGTTTCGACGGTACATCTAAGTTTCTTATACTGTCTGGGTTCATTAGGCGGCCACATTTACTGCGGCTTCAGAGGCGTTGCTCAGATCGTGAACGGTGCATGTGATCGGAGATTTGGGACACACTAGCAGATGGGGCATAGTCTGTTCAGACGTGGTAACACCTGTGTTATATGAAAGAAACGATGGACGGATTGAAAAGTTGAAGGCTTTAATAAGCGGGATTGACAAGATGTAGGGAAGAAAACATGCAACCCGAATACATTAGAATAATGATGATGATGACGTTATATTACGTACGGTAGAATATTATAATTTAGAAGATGACTTTTGAGACAAAACTTCCGACAAGCACTTGGTGAATGAAGTTAATGTTTCGGTAGAATATTCTGTCAAAATCCAACTTTTCGTTAAAAACGTCGGTGTCACTAAGAATTCGCTTAAAGAAGTGGATGATATTATTCGAAATATCTATGATTGTATATATTTAGCCATCAGCGTTACACAATAAACTTCCGAAAAAACTAAAAGACAGTGATATCGCACCATCACATCAGCCAACCACACATTTACATAAGTGAACAGTCAGTCCAATTTATTTACCGTGCTTTTAAGCTTATTAACTTTCGCCAAAAATACATATAATTGCTGACAATTTACGCGCACAATATGCCACAAAATCTCTATGGAAGTTTTATACACTTGGGACCAATCAATGACTTTTAAACATAAACTACAGCATAGAATTCTCACTTATAAGTTATGATAATCTTGACATTTTAATAAGACATTCCCAATACGCGGATGATAAGAAACGGCAGTCATCCTCTCACAATCTCTGCGAACTTTTCCAATCTCCTCCTGGACACATTCAAACTTTTACACCGCGCGCCTGCTTTTGTCACCGGTGACAAAAGAAAGTGTTCGGGACGAAAACGATGGTTGTATCCTCCGTGGAAAGCATTCAATAGAAGGATACCATTCAAGTTCATTCAACTTACTTTCCAGACGGTATTCAAGGGACTGTCACTTTCTTCAAGTATACTCAAGTCACATTCAGTCAAAGATTTCAAGACGGTGTTGTTTGCACGCTTTACGACTCCTGCACTACACTTCAAATTGATCACGCTAACACAGCACTACGCACAATCTTTTAATCAAAATCTAAATTCTCCCAACATTGTGTTATGATTTACCGGGATCCCGAAATAAGAGGCGTTTCGCGACGAAATTTTGCAGTCACAACTACAAAATATTATTTTCTTAAGGATAAGCTTAAGGTCTCGATTCTGGAAATCTGGCATTTTAACACATTAATTGACTGGTGGACCATGCCATTGATGCGACTGCATCCGGAAACAATTTTTCGATAAATGAACACAAGCAATACACCTTAGTGCATGCAAACTTTGCCGTCACCTGTCTAGATTTAACGAAATATTGATCGTACGTGCGTCCGGGATTCGGCGGCGAGATACGGGTTACGTCCGGTCGACAGCCTCCGGGTCACGAGCCGATCCGGACCGGGCGGCCGAATAGATACGTCATTAAATCACGGCGTGCAGCGTTGGAACATGCTAATTGAAACTGATACTGTTACGGATTTTCACGTTACTCTGTCGATTTGTTTCGACGTTAATTTAGGAGCGAAATGTTTTTGGGATATCATTGTCGGTTCATTTGTTAGTGCCGGTTTCAGATAAGGGTTGTTTAATTGCATTTCAATGGTTGCTAAGTCAATTAAAAATCTAATCAGGAGTTCTCTACTCAATTGGCGGCAAAATTAGGGAGTAATTGGGATGACCGACCCGGAATGACATCAATTTATCTTTTGGTCTATTGGATGTAACAAGAACGGGAGAAAGGAAATTATAATTCAATTTCGACCACATAATTTTCCCTGTCACTAAATAAATACGAGGGTGGAGTACCGATAGTACCGAGGGAATTGCAAATAAAATTCCATGGCACGGCGCGACGAGGGGTGGCAAAGGTCGCCATTTTAGTAAAATAGGGTGGCACAGAGTAAACACCAGTAAGCGATGGCGATGATAAGGATCTACAAAATTTGGTAGAGGGTCATAAATTGAAAATTAGGGTACTTTACAAATTGTAAAGCGTTTACGAGGCAACAAGGAACAGCGATACGCTGATAGATGCTATTGATGGTGTGTTAGCAAGATCTCCAATTTGCAAATTGCAATATTTGTAAAAGTTCTGTAAACAAGGATTCGTTAACCCAATTCATGACTCAAAATAGTTCTTGCAAAATACGTTTTCAGTCGAAAGAGTTGGGAAATATGAGTGGAGAAAAGATAAGATCAAAAGACTGTTATTTACACCCACAACTGTCCTCATATTTCAGGCGACATTCCGCACATTACCGGAACTCCAAAATTTCTTGAAGAGCAGAATTACCTCTCACATTTCCTGTTGCCCTGGTATATTTATTACGGTACAGAACAATTTCAGCTTACTCGCGGGACCGGTTACCGGTTACATATTTTGTGGCCAAAATATGGTTAGTATCTCGGGTGTTTTTGGGCTGCTTGTCCAAATAATCTGTGTATTTTCAGGATTGGCTTTGCAGAATTTTCTCGTTTGTAAGTCACATAATAGGTCAACATTTTCATTCGCATACCAGAGAATTTTCTACGTAGGTTTTATTTAATGACGTGCTCGTGGTTGCAGCTTGAAAAACACTCTAAGCGCCAACGTGGGAGAATGCTGATGACATGTAAATGAATAACGTGTTGGAGATGTAACGCCTCATTATGCCTCGTGGAGGCTGCGGGGACCATTGTATTGTTGGAGGTTTTTGATTTCCAGCTCTTGCTTTGTTTGAAAACTTTGAATTGCAGTTTGTATATTTACGTACGATTGAATGATTCATTGCCAAACGTGTATATGAGAAAACAATGAAAATCATTTAATTAGATAAACTTCTTGTACTTTTTTTTGCTCTTATGCACGTCACACATTTTACAATAGATTAATTGTCGGTTTTTGTAAAAGAACCCTGTCAGGGCACTGCAACCACTATTTGCTACATTTATCAACCCTAAAATATCATAACAACAAATAAGTCCCCCAAAGACGACAAAACACGCAGTTCCTGACTAAATAGCCTAATTCAAAACTGCGTCACTTAGCGTGACATCGCATAGTATTATGGTTATAAAAATGAAAGGCACAATCCTCCCCTTGTGAGGGGTGAAGACAGCTTTCCTCAAACCCTCCCTGTCTGATATAGATTGTTTTTTTATTCTGACGTGATCCTATTATGAAGTTTCTAAGCTTTCAGCGTCAAGAGCGGGCTTGAATACATACATACATAAACTTACGCTTCCATCCCATGGGGGTAGGCAGAAACGCCACCTGCAACGATCTTTACATACTCCTTTAGTATCGTTTTTAAGTTCATACACTGGTCATACGTGCACGCCGGTTGCGAGTACTACGCACCTGACATTTCTGAATAACAGTACTAATAAAGGCTCGTACAGATCAGCGCGACATGGGTCGCGCTGCCTGTCGCGCCCGCGATATCGCGCTGGTCTGTACGAGCCTTTAGGGTACTATGTGTCCTTGTAGAGCGTCCCCTCACGGTGTTTACACTCACATTTGCCTTGTAAATACCTTTTGTAAGGCGCCTTCGCGTCGCGGGATTGAACCTTCGGTGACATCCTCGTTTACAGATCATCTTGAGCGAAGAATTCGCAATTGAAAGTGCGAGCTTTCGAATTTACAAAAACCCAAAAAAAAAAAAAAACATCCTCGCTGGCAAGGTTATAATGTTTATTTTTTTGAATATATCTAAGGCTACGAGTGTGGGATTTATCCACGAATCCCAATAATTGGGAGTCGACATCCCTACTACGTGAACATTAAAGTCGTGATTGTTCATCTAATGGGGCGACGTTACGCACGATCGATCTAACTTCGTCTGGGGACTGATCAACTGATCAGTCTCTAAGGATCAAATTCTTTAACTGTTTGTTTGTAAGACGTGATGTTTGATCTTGTTGACTTTTTCGTTGAAATAGTTTATGGTGGTTTGCGAAAGATTTTTTTGTGACATTTCTTTACATTAACGAGAACTTTCACTTGTTTAGGCAAGCTTTTGTCACATTAACACCTTACTTGAACCTTGGACTAAAAACTGTCAAAATATGACCCTAAAATAAAAATATGTCTGTTTTTTATCTATCAGTGTCGTATATGTTTATGAAAAAAGTTGGTCCTTCGTTACAAGTCACAATAAACATAATAAGGGTGAGGCGACGGAAAAAAGAAACTTTCTACGTATCTCTTTAAGGGAGCCAATAAAAACGCACCGCGAGTCACGCATTCACGACGTCTTTTGCACGGAACTAGAACTTAATCCTCACCACATAGGGTTGGAATTAAAACAGCCATTTTTGTGACATCATGTATAAATTACATACATCGCAACGGGGTACGTCGCATGCAATTTCCATGGCGGGAGCATTTCCCATTGGAAAGGGGACCAGCACAGTTCATGGTGGTTTTACGTCATCTAGCTTTATGTCGTTGTTATAGTTATAAATGATGTCATAGATATTACGGTGTTATATTATTGTAATTTGAATTGTTTTTATGGTAAGCTAATAGGCAGTTTTCGATTGGATTTATGTTTTGTCTTTTATTTATATGGCCATGATCATTTATTTGATAGCGTTATTTCATTAGTAATTTTGCTAAGAGAACATTTATATCCCGAGACATATTGTTAAGATGTTCGCCGCAAGTATACCTTCGTCCTTATTGAACGACTGAGGGTATCCCCATTTTCAGTTTATGTAACGTATTAAAGAACCTGATGAAGGGAACTTATGAATACATGTACCCCACAAAAGACCAAATTAATGTTCTTTCGTAACTTTAATAAAATCAATAGTCATTTATTCAAATAAGGCTGAGAATCAACAATTTTTGAACGTGTAAATTACATAGACAGTCCCCCAAAACGCCCACCTCTCACCACTTCTTAGTGCTTTAGCTGGGAAGAATTGGCGTAACAAACTCCCCAGCAGCACAGCTGTCTGTTAAGTGAGAAGAACTTGAACTTTATATAACTGTTGTGGACTACGACCTACGATGGGCTTAAAGCTTGATGAATATCAGTGCCCGAATGTCAGGATCAAAGGAAGGTACCACCCTCAATAACAAGGTTATTTCTTCCGATAGAATCTCGAGCTACTTCAAAGCAAATGCGACTGCTAACAAATTTACTGTATAAATTGCGGTGATGGAGATAAGGTAGGGAGCATTATAAAGATATGGCCAAAACTACATGTGTCCCTCGAAGTGGTAAGCAGAAATTTACTGATAGTATCTATTAAAGTATTAAATACGTGGAGGCTCATTTGCCAACAGTTTGTTTATAAACACAAACCAACATACATGTAGGTTAATGTGGTAGTGTTCAAAGTTTAATTAATATAAAAATTCTTGGAATAAACTGTCGTTCCTTGTCACGACATTTCACCCTAACCCTTAAACTAGGAGTACATTTAATTTTGTTAGTCGCCATTAAAATAATTAAAAGTATTACGTCACTTTCCGCAAGACACATTTTGTGGTCACTGCGATAGGTGCGGTCTCGTCGAAACTAAACTACCTACTACCGTAAGTTGCTTGAAAATTATGCGAATATGCGGCATTTATTGCTATTTTAGGCCCAATTTGCCGCGGAACGGAATGGAAGCAATTTTTTTTGTAGATAGGATAATAAACTTTATGTCAATAGTGTAAAGTACAAACTAGATACGAGGCTACGAGCCAAATAACAGGTCGCGCGTTTTCTGGAGAATTGTCGCGCTTTCTCGATAATTCCCGCTGTTATAAGCTCGTATCTAGTTTGTACGTTAGACAATTAGCATAAAATTCATTTTGCTATGTAAGTACAAAAAAACTCGCTTACATTCCCTTTCGTAACAATGTAAATTAAAAGCCTAAGGTTTTAGAAGGAAAAGATTGTCATATTGCTAAAGGAGTTAGTGAAAATTGCGATCGTGCCGTCAGACTGTATATATATAACTCAGCTTGTTGATTGCAAGTTCAAAATAAAACCCTGAAAAACTGTTTTCTATCGCCAACAACTATCTCTGTACCTCTGTAACCAATCACAGACAGCTTCCTAACACAATTTCATCCGATTACCTCCAATAACCTACTCTATGTGTCACCTCATTACCTTTATAACGTCATCATGATGAAGTCACCACCTGGTCCAGATGACCAAGCCGGTCTAAAAGTAAACACAGCATCACTTTACCTGAAACAAACACAATAATGTCATTAGTTAGATGATCGTGATTGATAATGACTAATGCGCAAGCGACGCCAACGGTGAGAGAAACTGTTTAATATTTGATTGGATATTT
This sequence comes from Omphaloscelis lunosa, assembly GCA_916610215.1. Lineage (NCBI taxonomy): Eukaryota > Metazoa > Arthropoda > Insecta > Lepidoptera > Noctuidae > Omphaloscelis > Omphaloscelis lunosa. Next base: position 1,356,244 of record OU744262.1, on the reverse strand, counting down.
ATTTGATAAGTCAATTAAAGCTAAGTTGTCAGAATAATGTAGGTAGATGTTTAGTCCCGGAGCGGCCTTATCTACAAGCCTTAAGCCTCCTACAAACAGGCGCGACACGCGACGCGACACAAAGGTACGTCGCGTCGCGCGACGAGCGGTGTCTTTGTGTCGCGTCGCGTGTCGCGCCTGTTTGAAAGAGCCTTTACCAGAAATTAAAAATTGAACAGGGTTTGTATGTTGGCAACAAAACGTCTGCCAGCAAAGAACCGGAATGTATCAGGATGATGTAGGAAGCCAAAAAGCCTGGTAAAATTAGGGGTTACCTAATAAATACCACCACCAACTAAATGTGGGATACAACTATAAAAACTAACACACATTTACATAAATTCATAAACCCTGAAAGCATAATACTGTTTTTGGGCGATCGTGTGGAAAAGACCTTCTCCTGTCAGGAAATGAAGGCTTCACCATTCATTATTCATAAAGCAGCAAGTGTAACTAGATAGTACTATGACTTCATTATAAAAGAACTCATAAGATTGGACTCTAATGTTTCTTTCAGGGTTAAAATATCGAGTTCTCAGAGTAGGTACATAATTTATGTAATCGTGATAGGTCAATAAAAGAGACTAATAGTGAATAACATTCATAAATTACATGTTTCAGACGTATAAGACTATTTTTCATTAGACGTCTTTCTCGTTTACTTAGGAGGGAGAATCTTCCTCTATAATCATTTGACTTTATGCGCAGGACGGCGACCGTTGCCATCCGCCTGCCGTAATAATTTAGACCTCAGATGACACATGTAGGAAGTGAGGATCTGTAACATAATCCTCACTTATCGTTATTAAAGATGAGTGGATTACATTCAGGGTAGTTGCAACAAATGTAAGAATTTGTAGACCTCGCCTCAAAACGAAAACACAATTTTCGATGTCAAAGTAATTTATATTTATGAGATCCGAGTGACATCTTAGTCTAGGTATAAATCGAACCCTTTCCTTTGACCCCTGGAAGATGCCAAAATTATATCATCCCGATAGATCCTCACAACCAAAATTTTCCGTAAAATTGTGAGGCAAAGTTTGTTTTCGTGTCTGTCTGTGTGAACGCGTCGTTCTACTAAACTACGTAATGAATTTTGATGCGATCAGCATCATTTAGAGAATTCCGAAAGGTTTATGTGTATTCTACGAATAATGACAGTCTTATTATTCGTAGTGTGTATTAAACTTACATTAATAAAGAAATCTCGAAGTTTTGTCAAGTCGTAAAAACCTTGCGAACCGTGCGGGTCGCTAGTCTAAAATAAACCACAAAATTCTTCTCTAAATATGAATCCGAATGTTTCCGGAACAGAACTTTATAGGGCACCCTCCATAGCTTTAATAAACCCAATCTACTCGACACAGCTGTATGGAACAGAGGCAATGTTTACTCCTCGTGTTTCCGCCTAAGATGTGCAGCTCTCACGAAATTCACCAAATAGAATACACGTCCCGATGGAATTGTACTCGTAAAGGGTAAATAAAGCAAGGGGTGTTCGCACGAACTTATACAGTTAAGAAGGCGTGGGCAAACAGTCTCGATCAACTAACAAGCTTTTTGGTAGATGGTTATCAGAACCTTATTGCCAACTCCCATAAATTCGTGATACGAGAGAAGAAGATTGACATCTTGCGATCATAATAATCTCAATTCTTTTTATTGCTTTTTTTTCACTAGCGGATGCTTCGTTACGCTTATCCCTTGCACACAAACTTCATATCTTCATCGCAGCATGTTCACTCCTAATATAATAATTAATGACGTCCGCAACGTGCGGCTTTCTCGGACATTTGCATGGCGTAAATACAGACGGTCAATACACAGAAAAGATTTACTTGAGTCATATCGACGTATGTTTGTTTCTTTAAGTTTATAGAACTGCCTTGAAGATATGTTTTGTTAGTCAGTATGATTGTAAATTCAGGTTGATGGCTTGTAGATACATATTTTTTTGAGATATATCGGAAACAAATTGTTTTGCTAGAAGGCTCATGGTATTTTTGCAGTTCCACTGTTTCTTCCGAAGCGAATCTATTCACTTTCCAAATCCATGTTTACTGCTATTCGTGTGTGAAAATTGTGTCCGCGAGAAAGCGTCCTGCATACCGTAACTCGATTGCATACCTTGCTCAAGCCCAAACAATCACAATCGCTTGTTTGCTATCAATTTACATCCCCTCTAAAGGGATGCCTTTAATACCCAGCTCAACTATCTCCCACCCTTCAGAACGTCAAAATCTCAGTACAAACTAAAACGTTTCTGACATCGGTACATTAATCAAGTCGAGATAATATCGTTAGCGCGATCACGCAGACTCTAATTGGGGTCAACAGTCCGCTATCGACGCGGTGACTCATCGCTACGATAGACGCTGAGGGTTAGAGGGTTCAAGCATCCATCGACTGTGTTTAAAGCCTAAGAAAGATCGTATTGAGTCAGACGAACCTAGATCTACGAGCGATGAGAATATTTAAGTAAATAAGTCAATGCACACAATTGAATGTTGAGTGGGCTATAAATGTTTAATGAATAAATTAAGGCTATATAATTAGGTTATTATATGCTTACAAGCACGACACTTAATTCTAATAATTGTATCCTTTTATTAGAAGGATCAAGCAGTGGTCCTTGAGTCCCTTTTATATTAGGTCTTTACCTATGAAATTACCGTTTTTCATGAGTAAGTTAACGCCCTTGCTTCTCTATATTTTTTATTTTTATTAATCAAAGTAATTACCCATGCAATCAATGCATTTTTGCCAACATAGTGGTAGCTTATTGATGCCCTTTTTGATAAAGTCTGCTGGACGGGAGGCAACAAATTCTTCAAAGGCATTTTGAACTGCCTCTCGGTTATTGAATTTTTTCCCCGCCTAGAAGTTATCCAAATTCTGGAAAAAGTAGAAGTCTGTAGGGGCAAGGTCTGGTGAGTACGGTGGATGACGGAGAAATTCCAACCCCAGCTCTTGTAACTTGGAGACCGTCTGCTGTGCAGTATGAGGTCGCACGTTGTCGTGCAGGAGCAGCAAAGCCAAACGATTGATCAAAGCTGGTTGGAGATGTGCGAGCTTCTCCATCATTATGTTCAGTTCTTCACAGTACACATCTGCAGTAATGCTCATCCCGTTTGGTAAGAAGCTGTGGTGAATGACACCGGCGCTAGACCACCAAACAGTGACCATCACTTTTTTTAGGGGTCAGTTTTCGTTTGGGGCATTGTTTAGGTGCTGAACCAGGATCTAACCAACTTGCTGAGCGCTTGCGATTGTCGAACAGAATTCATTTTTCGTCGCAAGAAACGCTAATGCTATTTAATATGCCTTGGTTTGTGTGCCTGTTGAGCAGTGCAAGGCTCAACTCGACGCGTGCTTTGCGCTGGCGATCATTCAATTCGTGGGGCACCCATTTGTCAAGCTTTTTTACCTTGCCAACTCGACGCAAATGGACCAATATTGTTTTGATGCCTACATCGAAAGCTGTTGCTAATTCAGCTGTAGATTGAGAATCATCAGCTTCCACAATCGCTTTTAATTCGTCATTGTCGACTAAAGTTTTCGGTCGACCACGGGGTTCATTGCTTAAGTCGAAATTTCCAGAACTGAAGCGGGAAAACCAATAACGGGTGGTGCGATCGTTAGTAGTGTTCGCTCCGTATACGTCGTTGATGTTGCGTGCCGCTTCTACCGCTTTGCTGCCACGACGGTACTCATACTCCATAATCACTCGAATTTATAACGTATCCATGATGACGAAAAACGTACAAATGCGATAAAACAGACCATTGAACAAATGACTAATTTTCAAAAAAGAATTCCATATTTTAAAAATCAAAATACTTAATTTGAACTTAGAATTCTTAGCGAAAATAGAAAAAAAAAATGGACTTGAAATAGCCAGAACGGCAGAACGGCAATTTCATAGGAAAATACCTATTAATATGGAGATTTAAATAATGCAACACAATTTGTAATAGCACAGTTCTACGCATCACTCCTCCAGATATATTCACTACAGTATAGTATTCACAGGAGATGAGGAGATACATTACCATTCATTATTCATACTGGGTTGCAAATTGAATTGCATTATTGATACTGTAGCCTTTAGTTTAATCAATGGTAGGGGCAGCATCCAAGTAGAAGTAAGTGATCATTGTATTTAGTTACAAATGGTTTTTTTTCGATTGAAAAATTACAAAGTTATGTTTTTTTTTTTTTAATTTATGATATTAGGTACCTGATTTACCTAAAATAAATTGTGAAGAAAATGATATGCCTTGGATTGCAATGCTGACATGATGGCTAATATTTATGGGAGGGAAAGACATACTGAGCAGACCCCAAATAATATTCTGATTTGGAGGATGATAATTTTCCGAAAAAATCCCGGCCCCATTGACTTGTAAACCAAAGAAAACTAAACAATTCTCGATTTAAAAGTTAGATAGAAATCAAAGTAATTTTTGATCGGCACGTGCCTATTAAACGCTATCGACAAATTCAAATGATAAAGACAGTCAAGCATTCTCCACTTTCATAAATACTTGGAACACTATCTACAGTACTTAGAAGTAGCAGTAGAATCATCAATACATCATTTGATAAGTCTTAGGTTTATCATATATTTTGCGGTAAGCTGATCATCGAGAATGAGCAGTCGTTGGTTGAAACGTTTGTGTGCTACGTCAATAAATATAACAGTAATAGTTTGGAGCGAAATATTGTTAACTATTGTTATATATTTTTCATTGCTCAATTTCCGCGGCTTTTCCAATACTTTTATAAATACAATTTGTTAGAGAAGAAACAGACTAATGACAGAATAGCTAATTAGTAATTTCTCAAACTACAAATTCTTTTATCTACTTCGATGTTTACAAGGGTAATTATGTGGTAATGATAAATTATGTTTGTTCTGTAAATTGGTTTTAACAAACACTTTTACACGTACTTTCTTCCTCCAGTCCTTCAAAATGTTATGTACATAACTACTACCTGTTGTTGTTATTTATGTGTGACTAAGGACCCCAAAATAAACTCTATTATAAACACACATTTTCCTGCAATGCTATCAGTAATATTTACCATTACAATGCTGCGACCTTCGGTGCACGATAGCGGTGACGAATGCACGTGAAGTCATCTCGCAGTATTGTGTACCAATTGGTCCTTTGTGGCGGTAGTTTAGTACTATTGTCGCGGCCGTATGGATGGGCCATAGTTGGCCTAAAGGTCAGTTGTCAATTGAAATTAGATTAGATAGATATGATGCCTTTAAATGTGGAGCAGGTTTTTAACTATATTGAGTTAAAATATTAGTTTGATGTGAAGGAATAGGGAATATGTCGTGAGGAAAGTTTTGAGGGCTACAATAGTAGGGGAAGACCAAAAAACGATGGACGGGCTTTGTGATATGGGTAGCAAGGGAACGACTATCGAGATATCGACAAACAGAGAAGAAAGTATGAAAGAAAAAAAAAAGACATGTTACGCCGACCACTAATAAATCTAAAAGAGAAGGAGAAAGATGATTGAGTTATAACATTAGTTTAGTATGCAAATACTTAGTTTGTTTAGCCAAAATGCATTTTCTGTATCAAATCTCTGACGCGCAACATTCCACCATAATTTATTTATTTATTATAAGGTAGCTTCACAGCTGACAGTAAGTATAACATTATTATTATTCTAATCATTACGCTAATTACGAAGTACACAGAAAAAATGAAAGACAGAGTGTGACGCAATTATTAATATATATAGGGTGTGCGGGAGTGTTTGCGTGCGGTATAGGTATTGTAAATGTGTGTGGAGGTGTGTGGTATTTTTGTGTACGCATGACTAAACTGGCACTACTGAGTTCTCTAGGTGTCTGGCGTTTGATGGAAGATGTGGATAATAATCTATGCAAAAGAACACAAAACAATCACGAATTCACCTGAACAAAGAATCTATTGGACGGTCTATCGACTGGCAGTGATCTAAGCACGCAAACAAAGCTGAAATAATCGACATTGTTGCCAAAACTCACGCGCACAGCGGAACGATACGCATTTTACTTTTTGTTACGTCAGTTGAGAGATTTCAAGCAAATTGAAAGACGAAATGGTGAATATTGTTAACTTTAGTAACGAAGAGACTTACTTAAAATAAAAACAGTTATTGATTTTCTTTTGCAAGTAATAAAAGCGACAGTTCAGCAAAAACGTAAAAGTACGTTGGGAGTCTCATTTCCTACGAATTAAAAACAAGATAAAATATCCCATTCATTTGAATGGGATAATATTTTGCGATTTCTTAAAGTCAAAGTCAAATCATTTATTTCAAATAGGCCCATGTATGGCACTTTTGAACGTCAATATTTACAAAATAATAGAATTGATTCTAGTCGCCCCTTCCAAAAGGTAGTTTTGCGTATGGAGAAGAATGGGCTAGAAACTGCACCGTTACTCTTTTAAAATGTTTTACCATAGTTTGTATAAGTACGTACATTAGTTAAATAATTATATGAGAAGACGATGTACCTAGAATAAAATTAATATACCACAATAGATAAAAAGAATTAAAAATTAAGCAACTACAGATAATTTAATTATGTGATAGATACATGGTGCTCACATATTTACAAACATTGTAAAAGTAGTATTTTTTTCAAATTTACTAAGTCAGTGTGTGAGGAAGTAATCACAGAATGTAAAATCAATGTCATATAACACAAAATTATGGATTTTACAATTAAATTAGCAACCTGTTTGATTTTATCTTGATTCTAAATTTTCCTATGGAGCAGGACCAGCATGTTTCCAAGCACTCTTATCTTGGATATAATCCTCTAATTTGTAATATGCTTGTTTACAAAGTGTACTTTAAATATGAATTTTAAATTTTCTTTCATTTAATTGCAATATGTCACAAGGTATTTTGTTGTAACATTTAACACAGTACCCCATAAAAGATGTATGTACTTGAGATAATCTGAAAAATGGTTGATCTAGTTTATCTTTAGTTCGAGAATTTAAAATTATGTGTATCACTTATTTTATTAAAAAGATGTGGATTTTTCCTTACGTACATAATATTTTCATAAATGAATTGGCAAGGTACTTTTCTAGTACTCAAACCTCAGTTGATCCAGTAGTTTTTTGATCCTTATAAGAAACAAGATCGATTGGAATCAAACAAAGTTTTTGTAAATACGGCCCATTTTCTTGCCGACTGTATTTTTTTTTCAAAATCTGTGATTCAGGATCAAAAATATAAGAACAGTTTTCGTGCAGCTACAACGGTTAAGATCCTTACTGCCCCATCTCAAAAATCCACCCTGTATAGCGAACTGGCAAGTCGAGATTTGCATGTTTCTGATTAGCTTGTTTCATTTCAGACGTGAACCTACTCCTAAAATCAGAGGTGCAATTTCCGCTTTTTAAAACGTTTGCATTCTAATCTCAAATGTCAATCTGTCAAAAATACCTCTAATTTTCATACATTTTTGACAAGCTTTGGACATTGATTGTCGCTCAGATGAGATTGCGACTAGATTTTAGACGTTTTTAATTACTGGAATTGGCCTCCAGGTTCTGATGTTTTTTAAACTATAATTGAACAAAGTTCATTGCTTGGTTGAAAATTCAAAGGACGGTAGTGTTCTATAAAAATATACATGATTACATGACAGCATGAATATCATTATCAGTCAATTGACAAATCGATCGCAGACGCGAGTCTCTAAGGGAACTGTTTAAGAAAATTAACATCATGACGGTACCTTGTCAGTATATATATGAGAACATTATGTATGTTCGAAAAAATCTCCATCTTTTTAGTAAGATAAGCGACAGGCATAATTTTAACACTAGAAATAGGAACAAATTAGATCAACCACGTTTTAGATTGTCTAAAGTACACACTTCTTTTATGGGGTACTGTGTAAAATGTTATAATAAAATACCACTCGATATTCTTCAACTAAATGAGAAGAAATTTAAAACATGCATTAAACGCACACTATGTAGACAAGCATATTATAAGTTAGATGATTATATCGTAGATAAAAATGCTTGGCTTAATGCTAGTCCTGCTCCACAGCCGCTTGGGCTCACTAGTTAAAATTTTAATATTTGGAAGAGTTGCTTACCCATTTAAAAAAAACAATATATTTTGACATTAGGAACTTAATGTTCATTTTTGTTTTACCAACTTAATTGTTGAATGCTCCAATTAAGTAATGATTTTCTTTCTTTTTGGTGGTTAAATTCTTTTATTTTTTTAGATACATTGCAAACTATAGTTTTGTATAATTTAGAAGCATTTTTATTTTTGTAAATGTGAGACCATGGAGCCGTTTATTAACTTATTAAGATGTATGTTGACTTGAAATAGCATGGCAGTTGAGAATATGTCATGCTCACTTAAATGTCTCGCTGATGGTGGCGAGTGTGTTGGATCATTCGGTTCCCTACAAAATGGTTGAGCTGGATGGTGCTGATCCACGAGTGTCCTTGGAGTTTCTTGCCCGTTCTTCTCCATAGAGATCTACGTTTTGGAATGGGCAATTAGCTTCAACTTTCTGACTAACTGACCGACTCTTTGACAATTCAAAAGTGCCTGTAAATGGTTTAATTGAAATAAATGCTTTGAGTTTGAGTTTGAGTTTGATCCTGATGTAGGTAGGCACAGATGAATAGTAGGTGTCAAAGTATTCACTACTAAAAACTATTTACTACACGAATAGTAAACAGTTTTTCTAAGAATACATTGCTTGTTCATGTAAACATAAACGTTCTGCTCACGCTTGACCGGTTTTCTCAGCGGTGACGCGACCACGAGGTTGTAAACTTTAAAATTGTTGGAAAATAAACACGGTGATTTAGGGTACTCGTTGAAGTATTAGAAATTTGATTGAAATCTTGACACGACTACAAAGACTCGTAGTGAAATGTCTTGCAGTTTGGGGAAACTCTGCGTAGTGTATATGTTCTATTTCGGCTGTGGTTCCGTCAGTTGCTTCTATTTGAGAAGACAGCTTTTGCTGCAAAGCATACATAGCGAACGACGTGGTTGACGAACCCTTCAGTTCGAAACATCATGTCATCGCGATTAAGTACGGCAGAACCACGAGAACTCTGGGTGGTGGTGTCTTTAAAATTCATCCAGCGTTGATCATTCATTGAAACAGTAATTAGGAAGCACAGGTTAAACAGTAAATCTTTACGTCTAATAATGCATGCAAGCGGTGATCAACCGATGAATTAAATTTTAAAACGGCGCAGGCTATTTAAATAGAAACTTTGAATGAAATTGGAATCACTTAAGAAACGTGTGGAGATGCTAAATCCATGCTTGAGACTTTCATTATATGATGTCTTCGCAGATCGATTCGTATGCAGCTGAATACCAGTATTTGACATAGAGCGAATGCCTGACCTCCAAAACCTAGTTACTGGGTTACACGATACCCCTTAGTTGTTAGACTTTCGGCCTTCTGACGTAACATCTATCAAAGATCTAATGACTCCCGGGACCAACAGCTTAACGTGCTTTCCGAGGCACGAAGGCGTCTCGATATATAATGAATCCACATCCACGGTCTGACTTCGGTAGATGTAGCGTAACTTTCGATCGACCTGTGCGGCTGTTATTACTTAGCCACGAGCTACCTTCGTCAGAGAACACCTTTTACTAATTACATAATGCAATACTTTTTACAACTTGAATAAGGCTAAGATAACATAACATTATGGATAACATGCATAAACATTCAATGTATTGATAGCTCGCGCCTGACAGATGGCGATAATTACCGCCATTCTTAGCGCAAGTTATACACGACTTTAACTTATTATCATGCCATTTTCTTTCTATGATTGTCTTTACCACTTGTAAACTATTAATAAATAATAGGTACGTGTATTTAGTGCCTCGTTGGTGTAGCGGTCGCAAGCGCTGAGCATGAGGTCCTGGGTTCGATTACCAGGTCAGGCAAAGTTTTATTGGGTTTTTCCATCTGAAATTTCTTAGTAGCAGCCCGGAGTCTGGATTTGTGCCCGGTTGATGGCAATAGGCTCGCCCCCTATTACATGGGACTTAAACATAACTAACGAAATGTCGGTGTATTAAAGGTCGCATAGCATAACATCACACCGGTATAGGCGTGATGTTAAGGCTCTTTCAAACAGGCGCGACACAAAGACACCGCTCGTCGCGCGACGAGCGGTGTCTTTGTGTCGCGTCGCGTGTCGCGCCTGTTTGAAAGACCCTTTATGCTATGTGTATTTAAAGTTATATAAATTCTAGTTCTGTTCCAACTTTAATTAACAACTGTTTAAGAATGGAAAGCGAACAAGCTGATCTTTTGCTCGAAGGGCCAAAATTTCCGGAAGGACCAAAATGGATTGCATAACAAGTTGAGTACCATTTTATGCTTATTCAAGCTGCGTGCACGAACTAAGATATTTATTTAAAAACACATTTTCAAACCATTACGCCATCGTTTCTTTGCCGTTTCTTACAATAACAACCATCACCTCAATTCTTCATAAACGGCGGTACGAATCGCGCAAAGAAAAAAACATGAAAGTTACATCACCGATCGTACAGACACGACGTGCTGTCTAATTGTATGCTTAGTGAAAGGGTGTCCAAATAATTGGCCTAGTATGTGAACTAAAAATAAGAGGTCGGAGTACAATTGTTTACATAGCGCCGGAGACTTGGCAGACCATGATCGGGGACAAAGCAATGTTTAACGTACTAAATTCCGACATACTTTTGTCTTTCTGCATGAACTGTCTACACACACTGAAACTGTTGTGGCTTTATTGTTGTCTCGACGAATGAATATATCGGTAGTTTCATTCATCAGCTTTCATTGTTTATCTCGAGTGGACGTATAAAGGCTCCAGCAGACAGGCGCGACGCGACTCTGGTGGAACAACTTCTATGAAAACTTCACGGAAATTGTTCTACAGGTGTCACGTCGCACCTGTCTGCGGGAGCTTTAACAGATGTTTATTATGTGATACAATTGTACCAAACGAGAGCCACAAAGTCTGTATTGTTTGACCGCTCGAAGGACCGCAGGATCCAGATTACCTAAAAGGTAATGTTAAACATATTATAGACTACCGATTCGGATGACTCACCACAAAAAAAATACATCGTCTCACCCAATGCTTGAAGACCATGAACAGAGTACCTCAGCCATTAGCAGGACCTAGCTGCTTATCATTATTGGATGCGTAACTTTGCCACATTCTTACGTGACTTAAGCGGGCTAAATCAGGTCCTACTTTTACATCATCTAAGACTAAAAAATCGTAGATCAAAACACTCCACAGAACATGATCCCTACGCACGTTCGCAACTCCACACCACTCCTAAAAAGAACGACGAACACATATAATAAAATAGTAACGAAGCATTTTTGTCCGTTTGTCTGGATTAAGTTCCGGATTGGCGCAAAAACGGCAGAACGGATTTAGATGAAATTTGATACACAGATAGTTTATAACCTAGATTACCACATAGGATACTTTTAATCCCAGTAGTACGTTCCCGTGGGATATTTTCCGACATCCACGCGGACGAAGCCTCGGGCAAAAGTTAATCGCTTGTAAAAGAGTTTCATAATCAACTGACGTCATTTTCCTGCTGGTCACTATATTTATATCTGCCCTGCGGCCGTTACTGTGGAATGCGTGCCATCTGGTGTTTTGTTTGTAGGGCAACAAGCCACTTTACATTGAATAGATGAGGTATTTTAATGGTGCAGCATGAAATTGAAGAAAATTAGAATTGGCATGACCTGAATCCAAGTTATGGAGATGCGAAGACACGCTTGGGTCAGGGTCAACATGAATGCGGTGCATCCGACCGCTTACTGATCCGAAAGACCATCAGATGGAATTAATCATTCAAATTGTCGGAATTTTTTTACATAAATGAGAACTCAATAGCACGGGCAGAATAGGCGCTTATCCGAATGCTGACCCTGTGGTCTGAACTGACGACCAGCTTTTGTCTTTTTGAGGCGTTTCTATTTTCTTTCGCTTCAATTTATGATTATGTCCCTTTAATTTTCTTCTGATTACATAATAACTTGTTCCTATCACAATTACAAGAATAGATCTAACTTATCAGACTTTATCGTCAAATTCTTCACTACAAAAATCATTTTAAACGAAAGTCACCGATAAGATATGTAACGGCACTCCCAATACCAATCAATACACTGTGTTCTTAAGTAAACATGGCTGTAATCAGTTACCTTACAACAGTTACAACTGTTGCACTACTTGAATTCCTGTAAAACTCTAAACTAGAACGATCTACTACTACTGTCTTTACACCTTTTTTGCAGTTAAACTAGACATCTGTGCTTCTGGAGAGTTAGTTGCGCCACTTCTTCTTTCCAGCTAAAGCACTGGGAAATGGTGAAGGGCGGGACTGTCTTATGTAATTTTGACGTTCAAAAAATGCTGATTCTCAGCATAATTTAGATAAATAACTTTTGATTTTTGAAACTAAGAGAAAACCCTAAGGGACTTAGGACCAATCATTTTTGACGTGTTATGGTGGCTATAAGGTTCATCAGATTATTAAGGTCCTTACAGTAGTTTACTTACAACAATAGAGCTTAGGTCAAAAGGCACCTTTTATCAAGTTGGACATTGATTATCCTTGTTTTATTGCAATACCTACTGACTGATAATTAAGTAAAAAAAAATAGTATTCCGGCCGACTTGAAATTTAAATCTTTAAAATAATTTTCTATATTTCGTGAGAGCCACCGATAACACCGAATTACATTTATGAATTTATCCTTACTCGACCTCCGTAGTGCCACTGCACGTAAGATTACTATGCAGGAATGCCAACATTCGCGTGTGTACAGGAAATGACGCTATGCTTACGATGTGAGGACGTGGCGTGAGGATATTTCGTTATGACATGCTTGTGTGTTGCACGATATAAGTTATATTATTAATTTTAATACCACATACATTTTTTACATCGTTTTATACATCGTAACAGTTGAGCAAAGTTAGTGGAGCGGAGAATCCATTTAATGATAGGTACCTACTGAAGTTGCATCAAACAAAAATTCTATCGGGCACGCCTCGGCAACTTGAGCATTGATAAAATATTATGTAGGAATTCGTTAGCAAGCGATTGTTTTGGCATCACCAAGGATCATTCATTGTTTTACTTTAAGGAGGAGGCCCATGTTCGGCAGAAGACATTTACGTTTGGAAGAAGACATTTACGTAGGAATTGGTCCTACACGATTTTACAGGTATCAAGTATTTTTGAAATGCTAACTGGATGATCCAGTTTTATTTTTACGAGCAAATATACTTTTTGATTCATTCGGATAAACCTGCAGCCAGATGATCACTGCTTTTATTTCAATTTTGTTTCCTCAGTGACTTACACATCGATAATCTCGGTCAGTCCATAACTCAAAAATAGATTAACTATAAATTGTTATTTATTATAAACACAAGAGTTGCATCACTCGTTATATTAAAAGATTGCGGTTGTAGTTACTCATTAGGTACCCATTTGTATTGTTATTTCGTCGCAGTAACCACAAAGGAAGACTTGTTAGGTATAACAATTACCTAAATAAATTAAATTAGTACCTACTATTGAGTTGTGGCAGCAAAAAGCTGGTGATAATTTAGTTTTAATGGAAAAATGTTAATATTACTCGCAACCGGCGTGCATGATCAGATGTACAATGAACGTAAACGAAGCATCGGAGTTTGTAATTGAAATGGTCGAGTTAATTCGTGCGAGTCACCAATGAGGATCGTAGCAGGTGAAATTCTGCAGTTTCTGCTTACCCACATGGGAAGAAGACGTAAGGAATAGTTGAGGTTGTAGTGTACAACTCCTACGCATTCGTCGAAACTTGAATGCAAAATTGAGAAAGGTGTTCCATTTAAGAACGTCAAACACGTATAAAAGGACTAAACTCCATATAATTTGGTCCTTCGATACCTGGTTTAGCCGTTTGGCGAAGTTTTATTTTTGTCTGACGCGCTACTGCTAAGCATGAAAGAAAGAAAGAAAATATTTTTATTTGGGACACGCACAGGAAATACAACATTGCATGAGGTCCTGGGTTCGATTTCCAGGTCGGGAGAAATGTTATTGAATTTTTCCTATACTTTCTCAGTAGCAGCCCGGAGTCTGGATTTATGCCCGGTTGATGGCACTAGGCTCGCTCTCTGTTAGATGAAACTTAAACGTAACTGGCGAAATGTGGGTGTACTATAACTTAAGTACATCTCTACCCTCTACCTAACTCTTCGTGGAATACAGGCGTGATGTTATGTTATGTTCTTTTTACATCATAATAAAAATCACCCATTATGGACAAATAAGAAGTGCACATTACAATCGCTACTCAATTGCCTGGTCTACTATAGAACAATAGAGCTAGAAAACTCGTGAGATTAATCAACGCAGTCTCCAATTGATTGCAGTAGTACCCTAGCTTGAGTGATGTCGTTGATTCATGCAAGAGGAAGATTGATCAAAAGAAGCCGCTTTATGTGTAATTAATGTTTTGTGAACGAAGCGTTTTTGGTCAGACAGAAAGGACTATTCCTCTCTGTCTGACCAAAAACGCTTCGTTCGTGGCAGAAGCTTAAACACTGGCATTCAAATACGCAACTGAGTTTAAAAGTTGTTACTAAGTTAAGACTTGTAAGATAATTTTGGATAACTTCTTTTTAGCCTCTAAGTTGACTCTTGAAAGGACAACACGAATACATGATGCATTTTTAACGGTTAATGGTACCGTATTGTTCCTTATACACACATCGAGATTTAATAGCGAAACATACTACAGAAAAAGCGAAGTAAAGCTAGTATGTAAGAATCGTAGCAGGTGACGTTCTGTAGTTTCTGCCTATACCTATAGTTAAAAGTCGTGAGTATGCATGTATGTATGCTACTTTTAAACATTATGGCTGACAAACATACCGCCCATCACAGCCACAAAGCTCTCACCACACTGACAAGCAGAGATATTCAAATTGATTACCACTACAATGGGTAATTCATATACATGCCTTATCGGGGCATGCAGCGTGGAATATGAACTACGATAATATAATGTGATTTTATTTTATTATGTCTGTCCGGATGAATGTGAGTGAATAGCTACTGTTTGATATTATGAGCGTTTATTGACCGCTATATGATTTCCATGTTTATGGAATTATAAGATATAAGCAATATCGTTGTCGCGGTCGGTAGCGATACTGGTCCGCCTTCTGTCTGACTGGTCAGTCACTTTGGACCAGTATCGCTACCGAGCGCGACAGGGATATCGCTTATATCTGAACAGGCATTTAACTTTTTGAAGTGAAAATTTCTTTAGGTGCACTTTGCGCTCTTTCTGAACAGTGAACGATACTGAACCGTCCCGCTAGGATCGGTGACGCGGTATACTCTGCTCCAGTCGGTCGGTGACGCTGCATCGCGTATATTCGGCTGCCGTCCTCATTAGCTGTCATATATATTTTTAAATTAGAAAATCGTATTACTTTTCCCTTCAATCCTGAGGTAACATGATCATAAGCACATACCCTTTTTTTTCGGTCTATGAGTGATCGTTTGTATCAGAGAAAAAGCCACACGTCAGCTCTTTTATTCCAATTATAAAAAAATCGCAAACATAGTTTTCTCGAACATACAAACACCCACATGTTTCAGATGATGTGAGGTCTTACATTCCCAATAATAAACAAAAGCGGAAAATATATTTTTAAAGATTCCAACTGGAGGGACACTATAAACATTTTTGGACTGCTGAAGAGCCAGATCACAGACGAATTAATTGTAACTAGAGGGACCACCGCTGACCTCGCCAAACCTACTTCCGTTTATCACCCCAAAAACATTATAGGATAAGGGGAGTGTATTTTTAGTCGAAACAGAGTTCAGTGAACTGCGAAATTAACTTTCATAATGTGCCACAGAGTCGGAACACCAAACCAAGACTTAGCAGAAGACACGCATTTCGTTCCTCCTACCAAAAAAAGAGAATGTGTGTGTGTTTTTGACCACAGGATGGAAGTAAAACTTACGACTGGAGTCGAGTATACGTGAATCAGCGACGAGTATACGATATTCACCTTCACCGACCGACGAGCCGAATTTAACCGATTCAGCGTCACCGACCCGAGCGTGACGGTTAGTTCCGTTTACTGTTTCGAAAGAGCGGAAAGTGCGCCTAAAGAAAAAACCTGCAATCTTCAACACATCTCTTCAGATTATCGATAAAATACCAACACATAGCTGCCATTCTAGAATGCATCTAGAACCTGCCACTCATTAAAGGTCCGTCAAGTTATACGTTATATGAAACCGCCATGTATGGACATACATCCACATGATACTGTCCACATGTCCTCACGCAAAAAAATAAGCGAAATTCCTTTTAAAAGTTGCCATTCAAAATGTTAATATGCAACCAAATTGAAAACGTGTTCAGCGGCTTTAGGAGTTCCACGCTGTCGTGTAAACTCTAAAGAATATGGCACCTTTTCTCTGCTGTAAGTTTTTTAAGGCAATATAAATATTATAGTTAGATATAGGGCAGAAGCTTGTGTTGTTGGTTTAATTAAAACATTGTACACTAATTTGATATAAGCAAACGTAATGACTATTATTACAATAATTACGAGTATTCTTCTGGGTTTTCGTCGGACCAAAGGACCCTTTTTATTATTGGATACTGACAGTCCAATCTGGTGACGTAAGCCAAGGCCCAAAGCATGTCTTAAATCAGCCGGGTTATAGGATTGTGACCAAAACGATGACATCACGCCATTAAATATACGGGGCATGAGCTGAGACCGGTTTCGTTTTTTATGGTTACGTACCAAGAGCGTTTGCAGGCAATGGATCGAAAAGGCAAAGATTTTGATGTCGTGAGATAAACACATACTTATATTGTAAAGTAAGTGTTCAATGTACCAATTCTGAGGGCAAAAAATTGCAAAGACCGCAGAAAATTGTGATAAAAGCAATTAATTGAAGAAAAAGATCATTAAAATAAATCAAGGGGTCCTTCAATAGAGTGTCAAGTCAAGAGTCATCCAATTATAATGATGGCAGATCAGTAATGTGATTCTTTCAATCACTGATTGGAAGCAATTTGTCATCTGTCAAACTAATTGACCTAAGATATTGTGCTCGTTAACTAGAATATTAATAATGCATTCTATTGTTTGACTACAGCTGATAAGCGTCGTTTTATGTTACGCGTACCAATAGGAAAAGGCAGAAGGACACAACGTAAGGTTTCTAGAGACCCTGATTTGAAGTATACTTTCCCCCATTGTAGATACATATGGAACCGTGTTCCTAAGAATGGAAAAACCTTAAATAAACTGTCTAGCTGACAAAATAACGAAAGAGAGTAACAAGTAATTGAATTCGTAAGTTAAGAAACATTTGCAGAAAAACTATGCACGGATTGATAAGTGCAGGACTCGTTCTGCAGATCGTGTCGGTTGCACTGATGAGACTCAATCACCTACATATTGGAGTTGTGACCTTGTGACGCTGCGAACAGGATTTGGAGACAGTTTGAGAAAAAAAAAAGGAAGGAATTCGTGCTCTGAAATGCAAGCGTACAAGAACTATTTTATTTGGCCAAGCAGAAGGAAATGAGAAGATAAAGCCACATTTTGTTACAGAGGTTAGGCAGCGCAAGGAGAACAGAGTACGTAATCGGAACAAACATTTTTTTCTCGACTACACATATAAAACGCCACGAGTAACTTCAAGTCTGATAGCTCCCTAACTCTCAGCTATCTAGTTATATCTGCGAAGCCAATCTCTAACGGTGTCAGCTTTTAACGCGGACGCTAAATTGCCGATATTAGAAAGTCTAGAACTGATGAAAAAATTGATTTACGATTTATTCGATAGATTATTTTACCGATAATATCGATATTCTGATAAAAATACTACCTTTTGTTTAATTAAAGTGGCTGATGAGATTTAGGAGATAGTTCGTTTAAGTTCTTCTACTTCGAAAAGGATCTTAATTCGGTATGCGACTGCGCAAGATCGGTTTACCAGATTAAATTACAGCTCCGGAATGTTTGTGCATTCGTGTGCTGAATTTTAAGCCTGGTATTTTTGGCTTCAGTATAAGGATGGTAAATCATTAGAAAAATAAAGGAAGAGAAAATTTGTTGTTGATTACTTCGTCCAAGACTGCTAGTCACATTGTGCTATTTGGGTAAACAGTACTGATGCCAGAATTTCTCCCACGACAGAACGTTTCGAGCAAATTGTTGATCACAACAAACGTCGAGATTATTATGACATAATTAACTTCAATCGGCGGTTCGTCGAACTTGGCGCGGCGATATCACGCCCGCATCCGGCAAGAACCGGTAGGGTCCTTACTTGGCGATATAGCATGCGTTGTAGGAAGTACAGGCTTCTAATAACGCTGATAGGTCATTACCATCGCAGAAGATAATTTGTAACTCATCAAAATAGAAACAATCAGTTCCTGTGAAGACTTGACCAGAAAGAGTTTCGAGAGCAGCATCAAACCAATTTCGTCCTAAACTTGATTATTCTTAAGACTGTGAAAGATCAAAGTCGCTTAACATGGCAAGAACGATGAGTAGTGCATGCAAAATTAACGCGGGTCCTAGCTATAAGTTTAGTAGGAGATAAATCTAAAGCAAGAACCACATACGACTATAAAGGTTAATATAAAACACACGTCAATATTTGCTTTATATTTTATCAAGCAGACAGACAGCTTAGTAATTTACTATGCTAAAGCTAAACAATGTCAAGGCGACACTGAGTACTTTTATCGACATGCACTAAGTGCAGTAGTATGCCTTGGTCGTGACCAGACAGAAAACTGTTAGGAGACCGTAAAACTAGCCGCATACGTACATCTACCTACATGCTCTGAAGTCCTGGTGCTCGTAAATAACATTTTACTAACGTGGTTTTTGCATGTTAAATAACTTATTAGTGAAGACTAAACATAATTTATTAGCATGCCAGGGAGTGGAATTATTTGCCAAAAGGTTGTAAGAAAAAAAAGCAAAACCACAGCAAAGAGAATTATTTTTAGACTGTAAAACTGTGTTATACTTACTACAGCAACAGTCCGTTGCAAAGTGACCTCACTGTGTGAGGTAACCACTTCATAACATGAAGTCGTTAAAGAAACCATTACTTTTAAAAGTTACACCCTTACACAATGAATAAGTCTTTAATATTGAAGACTAGCTCCTGCCCGCAACTTCGTCCGCGTGAAACTTTTGGTAATAACATAAAACATGTCCTTTGACACTCAGAAAATACCAAAAGTTTTAATAATAGGCAATTACCTATTTTAAAACGAGAAATGGTGCTTATTTGCTTCTAGGAAATGTATCATCACTACAAAAGTGCTTTTATGACAGTGGGTACCATGATTTATGAGAATTGGCACTTTTTAAAATATTTTTTAAACAACTGTACAAGTTAGTGATAAGAGAAAAGCCCAGTGTAGAAAAACACAAAATTGTTGATGACAATCTACCTAGATCGTCATCAACAATTTTGTGTTTTTCTGCACTGGGCGATGTGGTCACAAAGTCTCACGAAAAATTATTTGTAAAATATTTATATTTTTTACTGCAAATAACCCCAACTATTACCCTGTTTCGTTTGATCCACGATTTTTTTACCCAGCTTGTATAAGTATTCAGCAATGAAATAGTCGAGAACGTGACAAATATCCATAATAAGCTTGGTCTGTAACTACATTACGTGGCACCTAATGATGCCCGATGCAGGCTGCAGTGACCTCATGATGAATCGCCCTGTTTCGTTTGATCCACGATTTTTTACCCACCCTGTATAAGTATTCAGCTATGAAATATTCGAGAACGTGACAAATATTCTCAATAAGCCAGGACTGTAACTGCATTACGTGGCACCTAATGATGCCCGATGCAGGCTGCAGTGACCTCACCATGAGGTAACCGCTGCGAAACGCGAGGTCGTTACCGCTATTATACTAGACCCGACACTTTGCTACTTTCTTGGAACTAAAGACTGGATAACAGAAGCTTTTCTCTGAAGCTGAAGATAACCATACTATTATAATGATTTGTAGAACAGGGTGATGTGCAGGGCAAGTCAAGGTGACAGTTAGCAGTTGGTGCGCACATGGTTTAATTTACTTCACTTCCTTCACTATTCGCCTAATATTGACCTGCTATTTCAAGTATGTTTATGTTACGGCTCTAGTTAATTTAAATTTTAAGTTATCCTTGGATCTATGAATAAGTAATAATGATGGCAGGGCCAAGTTCATTTATTATTTTTTAGTCTAGTTGGCGTCGATGACCTTAGTTATTATATTCGTGCTGTAATACTCTCAATGGAACCTGTCAAAACATTAGATATGGAGACTGAAACATTAGACTGGCAGACACAGACAACCTTATTTTTAGCCTTAATACATTATAGAAAGATGACGTAAGCAAAGGCTTCGAACTTGACGAGTGTGGTAATGTTTTAAATATAGAAAATGATAATATTTTGTTACATGGCAAACAAGTTTTTAAAGCTGTTTAATTGGGTTTACTATAGGTCTCTAAAGATTATTCTCGTCTTAATGAAGGAAGTTTTGAGTATGAATGTTAGTGATGCAACGAATACGAATAATCCTATTCGCCGAATACTTTCATGACATACGTAATTAGTGACTTCCTAGAAATCACTAGTTGACAAACACAAAGATTCATAATTATACAGGATGGCAGGGACATCGACGCGAAAACTGGTACACATGGCTATACATCAAGCTATTCATTTCCAGTATAAGCTGACCTCTCATTGTACGGAAATCCTTTAAAATGCGAGATCAGCTTATACTGGAAATGTATAGCTTGATGTGTTGCCGTGTGTACCATGGATTCAGTAGATGATTCTGAACACCCCCCCTGCGTTGAAATTTTTCGTCGGTTATTTTTTTTTAAATCTGCTGTTTCATACATTTTGTCCGCGTAGGTATTGCACTGTTATGAAACAGCAGACTTTTTTTTTAATAACCAACGAAAAATTTCAACATAGGAGAGTTAAAGAAAGAAAGAAAAACATTTATTTGGACACAGTTCGTGAAACACAAAACACAAATAACAAAGTGAAAATAAAAAATAATGTTTTAAAAATAACAGTGTGTGCCTCACGGCTGCGCCAATAAGGTTAATTTCAGCATTAATGCCAGACAGAATCATGTACTTTTCGCGTTGATGTCCCTGCCACCCTGTATAAAATCATAAAACTTTCTTATCATTTGTTTACATCCATAGATGATCAGCAATTATGGCGACCTTTTAGTTTTTCTTTGTAGCTAATTTGGTAGGAGTGGGCAGGTATTTATCTAAAAAGGATCATTACAAATACATTTTCTGTACCATGTTAATAAAAAATTACAGCATTTTTTTATAGTATTTTTTTTTAAATTACATGTAAATATTAATATTGCTTAGCGTGTTTAATTTCCTTTCACATTCTTTGACTAATAATTGCGTGCATCTTAATAGAAGAATCAGGGTCCTTAGGCAAATAGTAACATCGCTTCGTAGCGAAACGATACCTAAATTCGTCATCGTCTCTGAGATAACGATAAACATTTCCTAGCCAATGTAACACTATTGTCGCGATCGTTGTGTCGAATTGTTTATTCGTTAAGAAACAAAAATATTGGTTATGGTATCGAAAATTTAGCTGTCAGTGTCTGTCAAGAAGTGTCAAATCGGTTAAAGCCGCGAAATTTTTTGTTGTTTTTAAAGTTTTACGTTAAGAATAAGTGAGTGTTGCGTTTAATCGTTTTCAAATTATAATAAAAACAATATTTTGACAGTGGTAAGTGAATAGAGTGTTATTACTTTTAGATAGTCTCCAAAATTTAATGATATTCAAAATAGATAAATTTTTTTATGTGACTGATGACAAACGATGATAATCTCATTTTAATTTTTAGTGGTAAAAAACATGGAATCAAGAGTGCGAGCAAGTCCCGAACAATTGTCAACGCTGCTTGAATATAATGGAAAAATTGTCAACGCTGCTTGAATATCCTCAATTGTTTCCAATTGCCGTCGCTGTCTTAATCGCTTTTGGCGCCTCTCCCAGGTGTTCTCATTGTGTGCAGCCCACAATAAACGTAAAGAATGCATGATTTATTCGCAATAATACCTCTAGTACAGAATAAATATCTAAGAGTATGTAATCACTCGTGTCAAAAATCTGCTGCTGAATGAAATCCGGCCGTATTGTTTCAATAACTACAACGTTTAGACATTCGTTTCGTTATCTTTTTTGGCGATCACGATCGAGGCGAAGGCGAACACGGAAAGGGCTGCTTGGCTACGCATTTGTATGTATTAAACATGCTAACAATTTGTTACTCTATGGTTTCGTTACGAAATAGAACATTGTCTACCAACTTGCGATAACGATGTCGATTGACCACGTGACTTAACGCGGCATATGTCAATCCCATACATTTTAGTCTTGTCTAACTTCGTTATCGTTTTTAAATTGTTACTTTGTCTAAGCCCCCAGGTATTCGTATTCGGCGAATAGTGCAATCGGTAAAGTAGTATTCGTTGCATCACTAGAATGTGGATGGCTATAAGAGTAGGGGAAGACCAAAGAAACGATGGATGAAGGGTGTGAAAGATGATATGGATAGAAAGGGGGTGACTCGCGAGATGACGATTAATAGAGAAATATGGATGAAAAAGAGATGTTGCGCAAACAAATAAATTGGAATAAGGGCAAAAATTATGATGATGATTCCCGTCTTACTGAAGTTATAGTAAGGACCACTCAACATCACTAAACTGTCACGATAAAGAAAGAACCACATTGTATTGGTACTTTGTACCACACCAAGCAAATACACCAAAGTGTTATTGGATTTTTCTATCTGTCATTTCTCAGTAGCAGCCCTAAGTTTGGATTTGTGTCGCGTTGATGGTGTGACTGGCGAAATGTGGGTGTAAAACTATGATAAATGCTTAAATATCAGTGAAGGTATTTTGATTAAGCTCTTAGTAGATCTGATAACCATTTAACGGGTATACTAAAAGAAATTAAACATTAATTTGTTCCAAAATTGCATAAAGGAAATTAGTGCAAAAAATATTGAGTTGTTCATATATGGTAAAGGAAAAGATAAAATCGCTGTGTGAAATATTTGCAACGGAAGTATTGTGTATTTGTGGATATATTTAGAAGTGTATTTGTAATGGTCAGTCACGAACAGTCATTAGTATATCCGTTTAAATAATTAACTATAACCATCACTGCATTTCTAGTTTATATCAGTACATTTTACATTATCAGATACAATCGTGAGAGATTATTTAATAAAAAACAGTAAATTCGCCAATGAATCCGCGCATTGCAATGGGGTACAAAATCTGCCAACTTTTTTACCAACGATGTTTTCACAACGAGTGAAAAACGAAACACGGTTCCCCACAAAATTACTCAGTTCGTGTAAACAACCGTTGCCATGGAAACGGTACCATGGATTATACAACGATGAGTTGGCAACGTAAGCTGTAATCTAGTCGGGCTAGACCCGGCGCCCACGCATCTTAACGAGCCGAGAGCGTAGGCGGGTAATTGCTAGGGATGATAGATTCGACGATCGGATGGATGTCAGTCATGATCAAACACTACATTTGCGTAATGTGAAGGTTAAAGTTAAAGTGATTGTATCCGTTTGTTTAACTTGAACTGATGATATAAGATAATTCATGTCGATGGCGGAGAAATTTCAAAAGCTCTATGAATTCTGGCAATTGAAGGCAGTTTAAATATTCAAATTTATTAAGTCAAGGACAAGACCATCGGCATATATGTTTAACGTAACGTAACATCTCCGTAAGTGTCACTTATAGAAATACCATAGGAACCTGAACAGCCGAATTGTCCTTCTTCCCGTAACTGTCAACCCTACGCATAGGTAGACATACTGTAACTACATTACTAGACTCATTGTAACAGTTTGAGCACGGAACATGTTAGTTTGTTTCAATTCGCCTGACAGCTCAGGATGCCCAAGTTAACAAATCTGACAGCTGAAACAAATCAACCACGCAACTGTCTTCATGATATGATTCGTATAAACGAAGCAGACATTTACGCAAAGCTCCATTAAAATGTTACGTAGGATAATAATGGAAAGGATACACAATGGATTGCATACACAAAGTTTTGAACGGAAGCAAGATGCCTCGTGAAGCACGTTTCATACAAAAAACTAGAATACTTTTGCTGCAGCAGAATGAGTTGCAACTTTGCAAATTACGAAATAAATGTTCAAAGAAACATAATTATAATGCAACCAAACAAGCAAGCTCCTAATTACGTCACATTCCCAAATATAGCCCATCCAATAAATACCGAGACTGTCTAAGACCACATTATACTTGCAAAGTCTCTCTAAGCACACACAGTCCAACCCTATCTCAGCTCGTCAATAGACAGTTAATCAAGTTCCATTTAAAACAGCACTCGCAGGGTTAACCATATTCAATTAACTGGTTCCGACGGGCTGACAGTGCCTAAGGAGGAAACGTCTCTCCGTTATGACAGACGTGGCGACATGATAGGTGACCATCGAGAATTCATTATGAGGGCTCAATTTGTAGACTATGGCGTCATTGCGGGACTGAAAGACTAAGACTTACCGTGAAAAACTACGGTTTATACACCGTGTGTAGGCACGGTCATACTGTTGTATGGATCACTATGGCAGCTTGTCAGTGTTGTATGGATCACTAGATAAGCTTGTAAACAGACACGTTTTTTCTACGGCGCGGTTGATACCGTAACGAAACCGTGCCGTGTACAAAGGGCCTAACGGCCTAACCAATAACCGTTGAAGAAGTCATTTGATATAATTGGTGTAAGCTCAATGGCTCTTATATTTTTTGCTGCGGGAGAACCTACTTACTTTATTTCTTTTTTTCCTCGTTTAATGGATGGACTGCGAACAACCATGAATTTGTGTTACGATTTCTTTTGAAGGTGTCATAAAGTGTTTAGCGTCTCCCGGCTGGTACATCAAATCAAGCAACCTGTCCCTTATTTTATATTTACAACACCTTTAAATAAAAGATCGCGCAGCCAAGTCTCGCAATTCCGAACATCACAAAAACTGACGTATCCTTTTTGGGTCAAACAAATACTGTTCAACTGGTTTAAGACACTTTATTTATTATTCCCACAATTTTATGTTTATGCTGAGTGCATTAATAACTGTTTTCCAGTTTTCGCTGTCACAGGATTCACATTTCTGGACGGAATCCAATTGCATTCGGCGAACACAATTAATTCGGATCCACTTAAAAACCTACTGTTAACCATGAGTCAAGAGTGACGTCAGCTTATGGTGTAATCACTGGTGGAGAAGCCGAGCTGTGAATGTGGGATGATATTAATAGGATTGTGTCAGGGACTCGGAGGTACAAGACAACGTGGTCATAAAAAGCGCAACGATTCCGAAATATTTTCCAATTACTTTATATTATAAAAATACAGTTCAGCGGAACTATAAAATATTACACATTTATTTTAAGTAGCGATGTAAAATGAGAATAAATTAATATTGACAGTATAGGAATGTGTGACTGAAAGTACCGGGCGCCCGACATCCGCTATTTTCCCGAGTTGTTTATCATAACAAATCGTTTGAGAATTTGCGTTTGTTTATAATCACTGTAGTATGTAGTACACATTTTCACAACTACTACTATGTCATATATTACTGACGGACTGAAATGTATGCCAAATGATGAATATACCGTATTTGTGTGTTATCGGCGACGGACTACCTAATTTGTGACTAACAATGCGGTAACAAAATCATATAAAATTAGGCGGGTCTCCTAACTTACCTTACTTTCCATTTCGACGCCACAAAAACTCCAAAAACGCCAAAAGTTCTAATACGATGTGTACAACAAAAACAAAGAATGTTATCTACAGCATCAATTAAGCTCAATCTGTGCACATGTAACCTTATCTGTAAGCAAATAGATGAGAAAAACTGTGTCACAGATAACACACAGCTGATACAGTTGATGGGGCAATGTGATACTGTTTCAACTAGATAATAGATATCGTGACCTAGTAAATAATTTGTCGTACGCCTTAGATAGTAATAGATGAGGCAAAACTGATTTTTCGTTATCAGAAGATACAGCTAGATAAAATTGGACAAAAGTTAAAACAACTTCGAGACACTATTTTCCAGATCTTCAGTATTTGGAATATGGAGTATCGTTTACTGTATCCGTATAATAATACTCCTGCCTCTAACTAATTTATTTAGAATCGAAAGCTCTGTCAGCCATCGTCTGTGTTAGCTTTCTTCGTGACAACAACATCATCGTCATTTTGGGAACATATTTCACACAGTCCATTAAACGTTTCTTAGGTCTGCCTCTTTTTTCATCCACCCACATTCCACATACGCACTAGAATTAACCTTATTCTCGTAACAAACTCCTTTAATCAATCACAGTTTTTTAGAAAACTTTTGGCTCCATTGAAACTGACGGACCTTTCCTAGCTATTCAGAAACCAGAACACGTCAACGAAATAGATTTCGTCAATGTAAAACCGGATGCTACACTCCATCATTCTCATTCACTATTTCAACAGCTACTAAACCACTTAACAGTTTTTTAAAGTGTTATTCTTCATCAACAGTTAGTTGGAGCGACGAGCATGTGAAGTGCCGAGTAATGTCATATATTACATACACACGATTATCAATAAGATTAGCCATTTGAGATAGCACGAAGCACATCACTGTTACGAAATCATTCGTATGAACCAGACAAAGTAACGGTATCTCCTGCGTCGCGCGGACTGAATTATTTATTGGAAGGAGAAATATTATCTGCGTAAAGTTTATTCTGAGTACCCTTGACATGTCAAGAGATGCTCCACATTGAATAAATACTAAAAAGACTCTTCATATCGAGAAGCTTGGTACAAAATAATATTGAAAACTTACTTTTACCATCGACTCAAAAAGAAGAATATTGAAAATGATTAAAAGCTCATAAAGATGCAATTAACGATCGGGCTCCAGTAGCAGTTTATTGTATTCCTAACTCTTTAGTAAAGCATGGTGATTATGAATTGAAAACTACTTAATGATCGTAGTAATGTTATTTTAGCAAACCCATGTTTTGGTAGCAAAACGGTATCATTTTGAAGAAGCTCTTATATTGTGTTTGTAAAATACAGAATCATACTTATTTTACTTTTAGATTCCCCCGAAACATCAGTCTATAACGTATTGTAACCCCAAATTACAAAACAGCGCCTGTATTTTTATAGCTAAATCCAGTTTGATTTATTTGGAAACGTCTGCCCCCAAAAATAGACCGAATTAAAAGTTTACACTAACATTTGATCGCAGAATGTTATCTATTTAAAGTTTCTTGTGTATGAAGAGTTAATATTTATAAAAACAAAGTAACTCCAACATAATTAGCGGCGATAATGATATCTACACTGTAAACAATGTCAAATGAGTCACGGCATGAAATAACTTTAAGTCTGTGTGGGAGAGATAACACACACAACACAAACGAGGTGATATGAGAGCACTATTAGTAAAATATATAGCTTCTATCACCGGGATGGACTTGACAAATAGTTGTTTTTTTTTAACTCAATGTTTTTATTGTTATTGTGTTAGAGTAGTTGAATTTTTCCGATCGCTTCAAATTCTTCTTTCAATTCCCTTTTGATTGATTACTTACTACTTTGACGATGCGCTTGGAGAAATGTGAATTGAATCCGAACCAAACGGGCAAACGGGCCATGTTACGATTACTGTGTAACAATAATAATCATACTTTCCAAGAAATATGCTAAGAAACAAATTAACTGATAATGTATCGAAACCGATTTTGATATCACGTACGTTTCTATATCCAGACATAACGTCTATTGGGTTCAAGTCCTCAGCGAATTTTTATGACCTAATTTGGGGACATCTGACCCAAAAATATCATCGTGATGCATTCCGTTCACGTCTTACGGTTTTACACGCACCCTGTTCCGACATGTCCGCGTTGGGGCCGTAAAATACAGTTACAGACCTTATTATGGTGGGCCGTAATGTCACCACAAAAGAAACATTAGATGTTATTACATGTGAGCTTTTCTTATGGGGACCAGAATTTGAAGATTAACCAAGACGTGAATTGTCCTTTTAAATTGTAGTTGACATTGCTTAGCGCCAAGTGCTTGGCATATATCCAGGTAAAAAAGACACGTGTGTTTTTTTGGTAAACGCGAGCAGACTAGCTATTCACGCAGTGGCAGTAAGACCGATTCCGCAAATTCTATCGAGTTCATTTGCCTGACACCTATCTTGGCAGCTGGCGCTAAGCGAAACCTAAAGTAAGGTATTGTCGAGCTCAAAATAACAGGGCAAGTATAAAATCAAATCCTACTGACTTGAGTGAAGGAGTAGTAGACTCCTTCACTCACGTCTTCAAAATAAGAGAATATTTCGGTAAATCCGTTAGTAACAGGGCTGACTATTGTTTAGTACACTGATCTCAGTTA
Source organism: Omphaloscelis lunosa (assembly GCA_916610215.1). Lineage (NCBI taxonomy): Eukaryota > Metazoa > Arthropoda > Insecta > Lepidoptera > Noctuidae > Omphaloscelis > Omphaloscelis lunosa. Next base: position 1,327,525 of record OU744262.1, on the reverse strand, counting down.
AGAGCCTGCGGTTAGCGATTGTCGTTATAAAGATCTTTGTGGTCAGCTTGGTTTTACACAAAAGCGAAAACAAGGGACAAGGAAACACTTGGAAAGAAGTATCTCGACTTGGAGATTTTGTGTACTAACATAATGAAAAAAAGGAGAGGGAATAAGATGAATTGGTTTTTATTTAAGACAAATTACGGAGTATCTTAACTAAGGGAAACATTACTAAAACCACTAAGCTTAAGTAAGAACGTAGCAAGAATTTTGATTCTGATAGTTCCAAAATGCTGTCCAAAATCAAGATTTGATATTCAATGTGGGTTGAAAATCTTAACCTTTTGACAGCGGAAATAAGAAAAGGCAGTCCGAAAAAGGTCGCATCTAAGAGATATTTGTTTGTTTATTCAACTATAATCTCATTCGCAAATGCGTATAAACTGTAGTTATGCACACAATGACGTCACTGTAATCAACACAATCATACCCGAGTTTAATTCAGTAATTGGTAAGATTTTTATCGGAGCAGAAATAAGTATGAGCTACATAGTTAATTGGAGCAATTGTGGCAGCCAGTAATTATGTCAATGTTATAGATGTTACGTGAATTATTTGAGGACACATTGCTGTGCATTCGCGAAGAAATATTGGAGCTACTTGACTTGGGTTTGTTTCAAGGATTTCGTTGAGAATAGAGATTGATGAGATTTTTATTGCTGGGCGTTTGGAGAACCAAGTTTTGACAGCAAGATTTAAGATCTAGACTAGGGACAAACTGTTTATTAATATGATGTCTCTATCAATCTGTCTATCCTGACAGTTTTTTGGGGTCAGCTTCCAGTCTAACCGGATGCAGCTGAATACCAGTATTTTAGATGGAGTGACTGCTTATCTAACCTCCACAACCCAGTTACTGGGACTTTTGGGCTTCTGACTCCCTGTCAAAGATCTACGAATACCAGCCGGAACCAACGGCTTAACTTGCTTTCCGAGGCACTGAGGGGTCTCGGTATGTTATGGATGGTCGCATATCCACGGAACGACCGCGGCAAGCATATCTTAACTTTCGATCGACCCGTACGACTGTTATCATTTAGCCACGAGCCCATCTATGGTGTCTCTATGATCACAGGTATTTGCAATGAATAAGTCTCTACTACGGTAAGAAATCTTGTAGAAACAGTCATACGTCTTGTCAATGAGTTGCTTTCTTTAGCTATGTTTGCTGCCCTTTTCTAGCTATCTGACCGCTTGAAAAGAAACTTTGATTAACGATCATTAGTATCGAGAGCTTCTAACTTGTTGATCAATCATCAGAATCCCAAACTTGGCAATCAATAAACCACAGTTAAGGTGGAACTAGTTGATATTTTTTCCATTCAAATTTCAGGGGGGTTTTACTCCACTGTTTGACATGGTACATCCAAAGTTAAACATGATATCGTTTTGTTTCATTATTAATTTTGTCTGTGTGGAAACAGAATAGTAAAATAATGAGCCGTTAAAAAGTTAGGAGCCCACAAAGATTCCTTTTTCTTGCAAATTTTAACGCAACTTTGGGGGTAAATAAGCAATAAAAGAAGTGTAAAATCTCCAAAACAAAGTCGGCACCGACAAAGCTTAATTATCGAAGAGTTCAATAAACTTTATTTGTAATTGATTTATGCAGAGGTTTTTTCATAAAACTCGATTTTCCAAAGGACTTTTCGTAATTTTTTACGCGCTCGTTTTACTAAAATAGTTCGGAACGGTGTTTGTGTGCGTGCGAACTAGACGTTGTGCATGTAGACCAGCGTCTAACTGCTCATCACTGATAATATCTCTGTCGGACACGATGCCAGGTGAGGCAGCGTGCTTTTCGGCCATGCCCACTAGTGAGTTCGAGCCCGCGACTAGTTCAACCTTAATAGTCTATTCACACATCAAATCTCAACACACACACAAACAGTAAAGCCCATAGGTAACCACCGATAACTTCCCGTAATTGCCTACTTATACTTAAGGTCGAAGGCGGGCTCAAGCGGGACCCGCGTCCATCGGAGAACCGCCGGCGCATCTAAACGACATGTTTAACCGAGAAGTACCTCGCATAATCACTGCGAACGAACACCATGGTAAGGAAGGAGGCATATCTTCACACGTTTGAGTATATTTTTGGTAATAACCTCGTCGGGAATAAGCTGGGATTTAACATGGTTCACCTTTGGCTAAATAAGCATGTTCCTTATTGGATAGGCTACATGGAAGACGCGTAAATCGATTAATTTCACAGAGATATAACAGTATATAAGCGACAGATTAGGAAAGGCCGGAATTAAACGACGCTTTTGGGTTCAGTTTTAATACGTTTTCATGCTGGAATGTAGACATTAGATTCAAAAACTGCATTGAAACGGATGCTGAACTCCACACAGTTCCGGGCGAAACAATCCATGATTATGAAGACATATAAGCTCATTCAAATCCGATTCGAAGACAAAGACATCTAGGCTATCGCTTCCCATTCCCCCTATTTCTGTCTCTTCCTACTACACACGCCGCATTAGCCACCATTAACAAAATAAACAGCAAGCACGCACAAGCGGCGTCGTATAAACAAGCTGTTAATTAATATAGTATTCTAAGCGCTGGCCGTAACGGAAGTTTTGTTTTAGAAGCTAATGGTATCCGATTATGGATTCTTACGAAACAATGGCGGATAAATAGGAAATTAGGAGTTAATACAGTAAAAAATTACGTAATTTGTAATTGAGCTTAGTAAGCACTAAGTGATATGCCTGGATCCTTACAATCGGAAATGCTTTGAGCACAAGATTTTTACCACAATTGCCCAGAAACTTTCACGGGGGTAGAATTCGCAAAGTAAGCAATAATACAGCACCTTAGTAGACTGGTTTCGCAGTACCGTTTGGTCAAAAGCTCGTATACTCAGAAATACACGAACTCGAAGTATTTCCGATTGTGAAAGTGTTACACAATTATGATGCAGGTGTGCTTGGCTATATCCAGCAAGCATTATTTCCGTCTACAACGGTTCATTCTTGCAACAGGACATTCATAGGTTTTCTCATAATATTAATGGGACATAATGAACATTTCATTTATAACAAAAGCAGTGAAAAAAAAGTAGTGTCGATCTTCGCAGAAACGATCCTGCCAAATATCTCTCAGATTTTGACTGGCACACGCACATTGCACATGGTGTAATATTTTTGATACGCTACGTGATATGATGCCCAATATAACAGACAATAAAATATTCGTGGCCGAAAATACAGCCCGCCATTGTCATTGAACTGACCTACACAGTAATTTAGACAATTACAACAAATACCTAGGACAGTTTTTCGCACAAAAGACTTTATCTCATTGAAACTTTGTAAATACACGACGGTTGCGTCATTCGCTTAACCTGCATGTCAAGTGGTTTTATGAGTCTCTGGATGATGAGGTGTCTGTCATGCGGTGAATTATAATAACATAACATCACGCGGCTATTCCCCGAAGGCTTAGGCAGAGGTGCAGCTACATTTTTAATCCCAGACTAATTTAACATTTCAAGTAATTGTTGTTTGTTTTTCAATTTTTAGTTTGACATTTGCGCCTGTCAAATTAGTGTATGGGATTTAAAAAATAACTTTAAATTACTCCCACATTTCCCCAGTTATGTTTAAGTCCTATGTAATAGGGGGCGAGCCTATCAACCGGCCACAAATCCAGACTCCGGGCTGCTACTGAGAAATTCCAAATGTAAAAACCCAATAACACTTTACCCGACCCAGGACCTCATGCTCAGCTGTAGCGATTGCGACCTCTAGACCAACGAAGCAGTCAATTATAAATCCAACTTTATTGCAACTCTTGAGTTTGCAACGTCGTATCTTGGAGTGTTGAGGTGGGGTCTACGGAAGTTTATTCTTAGGAGTATGAGACATATTTGCATCCGGATAAGATATTAAGATGACTCATATTAATAATCATATATTCTACAGATAGCAGTGAAAAATACTCTTGAAGATCCTTCTTCGTTATTTCGTAAGTACTTTTTAATATTTTTCTCGTCATTTCTGATGGGATTGACAGGACCTGAGACTTATAGGCATAGCGATATTATTTTTACTTCATAAGTTAATTTTTGGGATAAATAAGTAATATGCAGTCTTGAATGAATAAGTCAGTGTGCAAGACGAGATCCAATCTCAGCGATTACGGCATCATAACCCAGCAGAACGTTGTTAACGACTTTTTATAGTAATCAACAGATGTCCAATTTATTAAATTAAATCATTGTCTCATAGATGACGCGGTTACGCCGGAACCGATGATCTAATAGACTCGGAAGACCGCGGAGGTCAAGTCTTACATACCTAACACAAATCATAATCTCTAATTAATAATAATATCATGACATTATTTATATTTATGTAAATGACATGTAATGTTGTCCCTTATCTTTTAGATTTCCCAGCCAGCTCGATGCCCAGTGAAACTCTCGGTTCAACGAGTTACCGGTTTCTTTATATCAATTACTAGCTTCTGTCCGTGACTTCGTCCGCGTTTTAGTCAACAACAATATAAAACATAAAAAATGATGATGTGGATATATTTAGTAACCTGTTCCGCTTATCTATTTCTAAAGAGTCTTAAAAAGACCCTGGAAGAAATCGACACGTGTTTCACCTCTCAACGAGGCATCCTCAGGATGACGATTAACTTGTCGCGAACTCGAACACGGCGTGTTGCCACACCAAGCACCGAGCGCGGTCATTTTATAATGGATTTCCGCAAGGTCACACCTGAATCAATTAACTAATATAAAACATACCTTACCTCTGGCACTCGGCAATAGTGTAGCTTTCTGCCAGTGAAAGAATTCGAAATCGAATCAAACTTTACCTCTTTAAAATATTAATGTAGATAGTGTAGATTTAGCGTAGAAAGTTATATTTGTAAGGGAATTTGATTTTCGATCATGTTTTCGTTCTATGGAGAAATGATGCTGTTTATGGACCAGGACCAAGGAAATAACACTTCGTTACTAGGAGACTGGAGACGTAAAAACTATAATAAGGAGAGCAAAGCACTAAAATCATAAACTTCAACAGACAAAAGCAATTTTAAGCAATATTAATAATCGTAAAACACAAAAAACCGCAGACGTGATTCGCGCCGGCCATCATGCATTTACAAATGGAGCATTTTATATTGGGCTACATTGGGCAATCACAAAAAGTGTTGACGTGATGTCATCAGGAAACCGCGGCCATCGTGGGCCATTGCTTATCACGGTGATGTCACCGCGTAAAGGTCGAGGTTGCAATGAACTTGATTTTTTAAATATTTTTTAATAGGCACTGACTGTTACTTAGGTTATTGACTGGATAATTTTGCTGATAAGGTTTTTGTGCGCTTCTTTACTTTGATGATAAGAGTACAAAAATCTGTGTACAATACATGAACAATCCACAGTTTATAAATAAATATTTTTATGTTTTAGTTATCAAGTTTAGTGGAAGTCATGGGTTCATTTCTGTGTTGAAGATTGGATATTTTAAAACTTTATTTTCTGCTTGGACCATGTATAATGCATATTATTATGAAATCCAATTACTGTTACTTAAATGTCTGCATGTTCTTCATCCCTACAGGACTATTGCTATCATTTAATCAAAAATAAGTTAAAAACACAAAGTAGACATAAAAGTCAAAGTATTCAAGGTTTTACCAGCATTGACAGTTAAAAGTATATGGCATGGTGACATAACCACCATGAAGGCTATATTACTTATACTGCACAAATGAATAAGGCATCATTGTGAACAGTTTCCTACTATGTAACAAATAACAACCATTAATGTTAAACTGATAAAGTAGTAAATTAATTTGTAGCTTGATTCTATGTAGCAAAATAATAAACTTGTAGGTTGATAAATTTTATGTTTAAACATGAAACTTCACGTGGACGAAGTTGCAGAAGTTAGTGTTTGATATTTTCAGTAGCCTTTTCCCAATTATGTTGGGGTCAGCTTCCAGTCTAACCAAATGCAGCTGTATACCAGTATTTTACATGAAGCAACTGCATATCACACAACACAATAATAACAATAATTCTGGGTATTCTGGGTAATACAATATCCCTAGGATTTGAGAAGCAATTATTGTAGGAAATAATGTTAATGGCTAAAAACAACAGAAAGCAGTTGAATTTTTGTTAATGCATGTGTTTGATTGTCACTAACAAGAATAATCATAAGTTCTTCTGTGCATTTGCTTTGTGAGTTTGGACAAAACTTGCCTAGCACGGGGCACATTACAATAAAGCCCCATTTGTAAATAATTATTATTATTTAAACACAAAGTAGGTAGTGATATTCTATTCCAAAAATAGCAAGTAATCAACAGTTTAACCCCAAAAGGGCTGATGCACTATATATTTCCTCAAATATAATCTTGATAAGAATTTATGATACATATAATATTACTGTTACACAGCCACTAATAGTTATTTTATCCTCACAGTATGACACAACAGTATATAAAAATAATATTCAAATACAAGGAAGGATGTGATGGCAAATAACTATGATATCAATTGCTGTTAAAACTATATATATAATGATTTCCTTCTGATTTTGGTAATTTGGTCAATTGGCAATGATTAGGAATTGTGTAATAATGGTTAAAATATCTATTGATCTTTTTCCTCTATAATAAAATTGTAGAGTCCCAGATTACAAAACTGCATAAATAAGAAGAGATGGAGTCATTGTAAGGTGATTGCTGTCTCATAAAAACATAATACTTAGGTAAAGAATTTATACTAATAATAGACATAAATAAGAGGAATATGAGATGACCTGGATGTGTGGATTTGTTTGAGGTGGTGCAGGAAAACAGTTCCTGGAAGGACTTGGGAGAGGCCTTTGCCCAACAGTGGGACAGTATTGGTTAAATAAAAAAATTGAGGTATGAAAATAATAACTGAAAATGAGCAAGAAGGTTAATTGATTTTACCCTAACTTGTGAAACTGATTGATTGGTACATAATTGCGGTTAAAACCATATCAGAATCTAAATTAAAACTTTTATCAAACTTTTTGCCATGCATGACCAAGATTTTTATCCTCCCCTGAGACGATCCACCAACCAAGATTGTTGCTTTTTAACGTTGATGGATCCTTTGTAATTAGTCCAATTAGCAAATGTTCTGCTAATGAACTGATTGCAAAGTTAGCTAGAACAATATTAGATTCTGGTAAGTAAGTGAGTAGTGAGTGTGAGTACAAAATAAATCTTCATAGTACAAAATTGAAATTTTTGTTTCATTGCAAATTCTTGGCTACATTATTTAATCACCTTATTTATACGAGACTCAACACATTTAATGATATTTTAACGGCGTTTACGAGTCAGTAAGTGCTTCTAAAACATTAGTAGCCTCCCAAAACATTTCCTAACAGTCTAAGACTACATTAAACTGTCCATAAAAGTGCAGCGACGTAGAAACGTGCCAAAGTTGTAAACAGTTTGCGTCTCACGACCTGCCCACTAGCCAAAAGTGGGACAACCGGCACCGCGCCCAGGACCCCGCCCGCTCACGTATGCATTCCAATAAGAAAAACAACTTTTTTACTACACAAACACTTTACAAAACCAACAATAAGTTACTCAACACCTTTTTTACTCCCCTCTAGACTACTAACAACTTCGCAACATCGACAAAGCGACAGGAAACGCAAAAACATGCCGTTGCTACCTTCGTATGCCGATAGAAAACGGTATTACAAGTAAACTAGTTTTCAATGAGAACTGCATAAAAATTACCTGTTGATCAACAAGATCCCATTAAACACTGCACCGGCGACTCCAGAGACCTGTAGATTTTGCACTCGATGATTTTCAGCACGTAAACACAACGGTCTCACAAAAGGGAGAACTGGTAAAAACACAACCACGAATCCACCTTTAGACGCACTGTATCACAATACACCTTTTGTGTCCGGTGATGAGTTTATTATGTGAATAATTCGCACTCGGACTGTCTACAACAATTTTCATTCATCGCAAGGTGAAATCATTCGAGACGAGTGGCAGTTGGTGAAGAAACTACGAGCGCGGGCGGCAGGGAGCGCGCGCGTCATCCGCCATATTGGAGGATTACGTCATTTTGTCGTTACTTTTTTTTATAAGCATGAGTAAGCTTCGAAAACTAGTTTTTCTACCAAGTCACGCCTTATTGTACCCTGTTCGCTACTCTTGCAAGTGTATCCGAACATACCATTCGGTCATTTAGTTCATTCATTGCTATTCTTGCCAATTTAAGAAAAATATCCCTATTATAAGGGACAAATTCAGACTGCTTCGTAAGTCTATTGGTCGATAAATAACGCTACAGTTACTGCTGAGTATGAGGTTCTGGGTTCCGTTCCCAAGTCGGACAAAGTGTTAGTGTTAGGTTTTTTTAGCCCGGAGTCTGGATTTATGCCTGGTTTGGTTGACGGCAATAAGCTCGTCCCCTTTAGCTAACATGGGACTTAATTTATGTAAAAAGGTACAATATTGTTTCAATACTGGCAACTCGTTCTTGTCAAAAGTAAAAAACTCGAAACTGTCAAAAATCAAAATTGATAAGATTGTGGAGTATTTGTCATGGTTTTATTGTTTTATTAAAATTGATTTATGTTAAATTAGGAAATAGCGACAATAATACATTATTTTGCTCAGATTTATTAGTTAGTACCTGAATTTGAGTCCATTAATCGCTTTAAAGTTTTTGTTTCAAAATGCAAGGTAATGGTGATAATCCTTTGATTATTTCAATCGATCTCGTTGTTTTCGTTTTTCTAAAGTTAATACTCATTTCCAGACACAAGACCCGAATTATATGAGGAAGTAAAGCTTTACAGAAATGCTAGGGAACGTGAAAAGTAAGTAATGCATACCGTATTGTTTACTTGATGTTTTTAAAACAAAAATAATACATAAGGATAATTGCACAAGTTTGATACAAGTTACATTAGTCACTGTCGTTCTTAAAACGTAGTATTCCAGATTATGTTCTGCTGGTCGAATGATCCCCCATAACTTGCAGGTACTTCAGACTTTCGGAATAAACATACGTTTTTCCTTATTCCAGGCATGACAACATGGCAGAGTTATACGCTGTGGTCAGCACTCTGCAGCATCTAGAGAAGGCATACATGCGTGACTGTGTGCGTGCACAGGAGTACACTGCGGCATGCAGCCGACTGCTTGTGCAATACAAAGTGGCCTTCAAACAAGTGCAGGCCGATGAGTTCCCTAACATTGAGGCGTTTGTTGCTAAGTATAGGGTGAGTTGTGGTCATATTCTTACAAACTCAATATAATATTCCATTCCATAATGTGAACTTAGGTGGTAGGTTTTACAAAGACATGATCATTGTGGACCCGTCAGGCACACCAAAGTAGGACAGAAAAAGGTTTAGGAATAAGTTGGTTTGAGAAATAATAAAATACCTATTGATTGCTTTAGAATTAACAACTTTATAAAGTATGAAGTTTGTTTCATTGTGTGGGCATTAAAAAGTTGAACAATCTTTGTGAATGCAAATTATTGTTAAGATATTTTTTATATAAGTATTATAATTTATAACAATACAATCATAATATATGAGTCATCAGATAGATAAGTTGTTGTTGTTGAGTAGGGGAAGACAATGGAGAGACTGTGTGAAAGAAGATATGGTTAGAAAGGGAGTGACAAACGAGATGACGACTAATGGAGATGTATGGAAGAAAGAGACATGTTGTGCTGACCCCAAATATGTAATAAGGACAGGAGAATGTTGATGAGATAAACCTTGATTCTATATCAAATTAATAAAATCAAAGAATATCAAATAATAAAATCAATCTTGATATGCAAAGTAATAAAATTACAGAACATTAAATAAGATTATTTTCCATGTGGGCTAGCACACGCCAATATACCAACTAACCTAGAGCTCTTACATTTTTCCAGCTGGACTGTCCCGCAGCTTTGGAGAGGATAAGAGAAAACAAGCCGAACCTGATCAAGGATGACAAGGGCAACACCAACAAATATATTGCCGAGATTGTGTCGGTACGTTTTTCTTATATTAATAATTACATACCATCTTCCCATGGAGGTGGGCAGAAACTACAGAACGCCACCTGCTACAATTCTTACATACTACTCTACACCTGATACTCTTTCCCTTCGTTTGCATCCATAAATCTGGTCATACACGCACGCCGGTTGCGAGTAATACACACCTGACCTTTCTGGAGAACAGCACCAATAAGGCGTTTCCACTCACATTTGCCTTGTAAATACCTTTAGTTAGTTGCCTTTCATTCATCCTCTCAAGTTGACCAAACTATCTAACTCTCTTTTCAATTTTTGACACTACATCTTCTTTTAAACCAATGTATTTAATATTCATATTTCTTTTCTTCACAGCTATTCATAACATTGATGGACAAGCTGCGTCTCGAGTTCCGCGCCATGGATATGATACAGCCAGAGCTTCGAGATCTGCGCGACACCATGGATCGCCTCATCATGCTGCCAGAAGACTTTGAGGGCAAGACCAAGGTAAACAACCTTTTGTACTTAATATGATAATATTTTATTTCATTCTTCAGTGTTGTAGACATCACTGAGAAAGAATTCAGTTCTATGTCCTAGTATAATCAAATAAAACTCAGTATAGAAGCGTAAGCTATTGTGGCCCAGTGGTAACAGTCCTGATTGACGAATTGTAGGTAGTGAGTTGAACCCATTGGTTTTTTACTTTACTTCGCGCTTTACCCTTATTAATAAAATAAGGCAGGACAGTAGTTTACCCAGTACAATACTGACTGGTTGCAAGAATCATATGCCCGGGAACCACCTGAAATGATAGAATAATACCATTTTGTATTTGTTGAAAGTGGAAGTTTCACTTCTAAGTGAAAGTCAAAGTCAAAACATTTATTTCAAATAGGCCCATGTATGGCACTTTTGAACGTCAAAATTTACAGAATAATATAATTGATTCTAGTCGCCCCTTCCAAAAGGTAGTTTTCGTATGGAGAAGAATGGGCAAGAAACTCCACCGTTACTCTTTTAAAATGTTTTACAATAGTTTGTATTAGTACGTACATTAGTTAAATAATTATATGTGAAGACGATGCACCTAGAATAAAATTACTATACCACAATGGGTAAAAAGAATTAAAAATGAAGCAACGACAGATAATTTAATTATATGATAGATACATGGTGCTCACATATTTACAAACATAGTAAAAGTAGACGATTTTCCTAATGTTTTTAAAATTAATAAGTCGGTGTGTGAGGAAGTAATCACAGAATGTAAAATCAATGTCATATATATCAAAATTATAAATTTAACAATTAAATTAGCAACCTGTTTGATTTTGTCTTGATTCTAAATTGTCCTATGGAGCAGGACCAGCATGTTTCCAAGCACTCTTATCTTGGATATAATCCTCTAATTTGTAATATGCTTGTTTACAAAGTGTACTTTTAATCTGAGTTTTAAATTTTCTTTCATTTAATTGCAATATGTCACAAGGTATTTTGTTGTAACATTTAACACAGTACCCCATAAAAGATGTATGTACTTTAGATAATCTGAAAAATGGTTGATCTAGTTTATCTTTATTTCTAGTATTAAAATTATGTCTATCACTTATTTTATTAAAAAGATGTGGATTTTTCCTTACATACATAATATTTTCATAAATGAATTGGCAAGATACCGTCATAATATTAATCCTTTTAAATAGTTTCCTGAGAGATTCGCGGCGACGTAGATTATAAATGGCTCTGACAGCTCTCTTTTGTAAAATAAAGATGGATTCAATGTCAGCAGCCCGACCCCACAGTAAAATGCCATACGACATAATGCTGTGGAAGTAGCTGAAGCATTAAAGCATCTTCAATTTTTATGATCGTATAATTTAACTAAGTATGAACGAGTTTTGTTTATTTGTAAACAAAAGTTTTGTAAGAATCTCTTACCAACAACTGACTTTAAATGACTGTGTGATTAGCCCTTCCCCTATATTCTAGGTACAAGAATGGGTAGACAAGCTATCCGAGATGTCAGCTTCAGACGAGCTGTCTGAGGGGCAGGTGAGGCAGCTGCTGTTCGACCTGGAGACCGCCTACGGTGCATTCAACAAGTTCCTGCACAAGGACTGAGAGGATTGCTGTAAGGTAAGCTACATTAAATAAAGACCCAAACCTGCTATGGCTCTTTCTTCAAAAGGCTCTTCCAGACATTGCCCTGCATTTTAAGATGCATAAAAAATCGAAATAATATAATGTTTGGACTTTAGAAGAAATCATGACCTCGTGAGTTTATTTCTGCATTTTTCTCCTAAAGGGACAGTCAGCAAATACTAGCGCCAGCTAGTTTTCAAGTATAGACCAAAAAATGAACATGTAAAAGTGTCCTAAAAGATCTACTTGCAGATATAAATTTAAAAAAAAACATTTAATTTTACTAGATAATATTTATGAAGGGCCTTGACACAAGGAAAGGCAGACAAGAATGTGATGCTGTAAGGGTTCTTTTCTCCATTAGGATAATCCTGAAAACCGGATATGGTGCCACACAGCGGGCTTCAAACTTCTTTTTTCACTATGGGTTTAAAGAGATGAACAACAGTGTAAATAAATAAAGAACAGTTCAAATATATAAAATCCCTTTGCCCGCGTGTAGGTCGGGAATTATCTCTCAGAAACAAAAAACCATCCCATCAGGCCTAACATGACACACGCGACAATTATCCGCTCTCGTGTGACTAATTTTTGTCTATTTCCGTAGGTTTATCGTTTTCTGACAGCTACAGATGTTCTATGTCACGAAGTCCGTTTGGCTATAAATGTTGTCAAGCGTGCACATGCACATTGTTTTTGTGTGCGTAACCTCGAGAGCGCTCAGTGTCGATTGGGACACAGTCCTGATCAGAAGTGGTTTTTAGTTCAGGCCAAATTGTTTCACGGAGTAAGGTCAGCATGGCAACAAAACGAAGAAGAGTTGTCCATAGTGAGGTAATATTTATTTATACGTTTTCAATTAAAATGTTATACAAAGATACTTAATATAGCAATAGAAGTATTTATAAAATGAATGTTTTTTTGTGTTATAAAATGTTTATATTACTTAATTATTTTGATTACATTTTGTTTTAGGGTCGAAACATGATAGCTAGTGTTTATCATTTTCTGCGAGAAGAATATGAATTTACAAAATCATTAATGGAACTCAACTGTGATTTGTCTCATTTACGAGACATTACACGCCGTACAGCTGAAGCTACGGGTTTGAGCCAAAAAACAGTTCAAAGAATATTAAAAGAAGAGGAGGAATTGCCATCTACTTCATCAAAAATCACTTCACCTATGAAGAAAAGGAGAAAGCGAGATAATAAAGTGGATATAGATAATTTTACAGCCGATGTGGTTCGCAGTCCTGTACAAGATTTCCATATTGTCCATAAAGAAATTCCAACATTAGCTAAGTTAAGAACAGCATTGAATGAAAAAATCGGATTCGAAGGTTGTTTAGAAACTGTTCGCAAGTTACTGTTTAAATTAGGTTACAAGTGGCGCAAAACAGAGAACAACCGTAAAGTCTTGACGGAGCGTCATGATATACAAATGTGGCGTTTAAAATATTTAAAAAAAATAACAGAGTACCGCTCTCAAAGTCGGCCCATTGTCTACACCGATGAGAGCTACGTCCTTTCAACACACGTGCGAAACAACACCTGGGCAAAAAAAAAGGAAAGAACTCCGTTTTTAAAAAAAATTATCACAGGCACTCGCTTTATTTTAGTGCACGCGGGAACCAAGGATGGTTTTATTGAAAATGCTTCCTTGGTTTATAAGGCCAACTCAACAGCTGGTGATTATCATTCAAATATGAGCTATGATAACTATGTAAAATGGCTAAATGAAAAGTTGCTACCCAATTTACTTCCGCGCTCTGTCATTGTCTTAGACAATGCATCTTATCACAACACACGGGCTGAACGACTACCGACGCAATCTACAAAGAAAGCCGATATGCAGCAATGGTTCAGGGATAAGGGTATAGCATTTGATGAATCTCTTCTTAAATTGGAATTGTACGATACAATAAAGAAGTACAAAGCCCAACACGTAATCTACAAGATTGACGATTTTATAAAAAGCAAGGGTTTTGATGTCTTACGCCTTCCCCCTTATCACCCAGAATTAAATGCGATTGAAAATATTTGGGGGATCGTTAAAAATTATGTCGCATTTAAAAATATCGAGCAAAACATGACGAATACGGAAATACTGATCAATGAAAGTTTGGGCCAAGTTAGCAGTGAAACGTGGCAAAAAACTTTTGCTCATGTTGAAAAAATTGAAAAAGACTACTTGAAATATTTTGATCTCGATTTTGAATTTATAATCAATGTACAAGATGATTCTGACGACAGCAAAACGGAATCGGAAATCGAAAATTTATCTGATAGTGATTGAAAATACTGAATAGTCCTACTTGTTTCGTTTCCATTCTGTAACACCAATGCTTAATTAAATGCCTACATATTCTTAATATTTTTGTATTTATTGCAAATTGCTAATCTAATTTATTTACAAAATGTATATACTTTTAAAACCAAAATTTTATTTAGATTATTAAATCTCGACTTGAATATATATCAGATTTTTTTGCTAACGTTACCTACTTTTACGCACACAAGCGCGCTTGTCGGGATACGTCACTACTACAATCAAAGCCGAACGGACTTCGTGAAATAGAATATCTGTATCTTATACGTATCGTGAACGGAATACCAACATCCGATTTAAATTAAACAAAGCCTATATTCTGCTCCAAATTAATCTCTGCCTACCTGTGAAAACTACTTGAAAATCCGTTCAGTGGTTCCGGAGATGTGCGAGAACAAACAAACAGACAGACAGAAAATAATTCTAAAACTCGTTGGTTTATGTTATATATATGACTCATCTTTAGTTACCGCTTTTCTAATGTTATTGCTTTTATTCAATATACAGACACACCGGTATCAACTGTTCTATCATATGTATAGAATAGATGTATAGTACATATTATTAGTCAGAATTTTAATTTTGTCTGCTAGACGTAGGAATCAGTTCTTCTAGGACTTTTGTTGGAAAAAAACGGAAAATCCTCACCTCTCCTTACCTCACTAATTAGCAAAAACAGAAAACATTTTATTCTTTACTACCTTGAAAAATTCTATTTAATCCCACCTAAAACATAACAAGTAAAAAATGCAAGTCTCGCAACGCAGTTCTTCTACCGCAAAAACATGTGAGATCTACTGTAAAACCAAGTCTGTTAATTTATTCAGTACCTATCTATTTTTCATCTTTATTTCTTTAATATAGAATGACTTGGCCATCGCACGGCAACATAATCACATATGAAGAATCTACTATTTTAAATGATCCTAATGAAATAAAGCGCAGTGCTAATATTTGGTAGATTTTGTTGCATGAAGAATGTAGATTCTATTGCCGTGTGCGATTGCCAAGTCATTATGTTTATTTAAGAAATAAAGATGACAAATAGATAGGTACTGAATAAATTAACAGACTTGGTTTTACATTAGATCTCACATGTTTTTGCGGCAGAAAAACTGCGTTGAGAGACTTGCATTTTTTACATGTTATGTTTTTGATGGGATCTCATTTCTTTTTGTATACCCCGATACTGATACTGAACCTACATCAGTAATAAAACGTGTGGATTTGTGTGTCTATCTGCGGCATCGTAGGTAGATCCCAAAGTTTGTTTTCCCTATTTATTGTTGCTTCTTCATTCAATTTCAAAGCAGTTTAATTTGAAAACTGCATATGTCACTTTGTAATTCTATATAAATAATATATGATTACAAAGTTACTTATGCAGTTCGTATATCTAGAAAACGTTCTTAAGCTACTGGTTCAAATTGCATGTAATTTGGGAATATACCTAAGCTCTCTTGGATAACGCTAGAAGCCTGATTTTTCAGTGACAAATCAGGCTTCTAGCGTTATCCACAACGAAGTTACAGAGGGTTGAAAATGTCCTGAATGGCTTCGAGATAAGATGGTACGGTTGTGCCTTTGTGTTTGTTTTGCTCGACTTGGCGGGGGCACCACCGTGCCCCCCGCTTTAATATTTTGTTTTCTCGTTTCAGATGTGACCCGGCTCAAAAGCGTTGTGTATATTCACCCGTAGCTTGTTTATGTGATTATATAGAAACTTTTCAAATATACCCTCTATGTAAACTATTGTCTCAAATGTGCTATTTTAATCTTTTACTCTTGCATATCGAATTCATAGAAATTATCTAAAGATACTTAGTAATTCAGTATAAAAGATGGTGTCTCGTGATAAGCTATTTTCATTTTGTGCATGCGCAAATGCGCTTTGATGTGACAATCGAAAGTTGGTTAACCGATTATTGTTTTTTTTTTTTAAGAACGAATGCGTTTTGTTGTTGATCAAAAGAAAGAATTAAGGGTTTATTTTGATGTGTGTAGTCATTCTGAAATGAGAGAGTGTATAATAAACTCCTACAAGAATCTTTTGCTCTTGTTTATTGGTAAACATTTGTGCTAGTGATCAGACCAAATAATCAACCAAGACAGCGCTGCGAAAAATACAGTGAAGCATGCCAAAACTACACCTCCGCTTTGTGCATATACGTTCACACGCACACATTTACAATCAAACTACACCTCACCATATGCACACATGTTTACGAAACCGGCCTCACGTCACTGTTGACAGCGCTATGTCTTGTTTTTTTTATTTGGTTTGAGTGCTAGTGTTTTGTGAAATGTATTGAAAATGCGGCGCTTCCGACTTTGGCCACGTGGCAAGAAATCCAAATAAATTGGTTAATCGATTATTGATTTTTAAAAGAAGAAAACAAAAAAACATAAAATGTTACTTTTAATGTATCATGTCAATCATCATGAAACGAACAGAGAATAGCAAATTTAATTGCACGAGTTTGACGTCTGCCGATTAGATTCGTGTACTTAAACATTTTAAGCAAATCGATTTGCTGCAAGACGAAGTTGTAATTTTATTATGTCAATATTTATTTTGGGGTTTTACGACTTGACGAAACATCAACATTTCTTTAATATTACTTATGTAATTTAATATGAATGTATTAAAATATAATATCTTTTAGAGAATTTATTTCGGAAGGGTTATGTGTATAACCCTTCCGGAATAATTTCTCTAAAAGATGGTGAAAACCTCATCAATATGCACTATGTAATTTTAAAAAACTAACCGGTCACACAGACCGGTACCCTAATCGCGTAACTTATTTTTGTAAAAGATGATGACAAATTTGTTTCATTTTGACAGTGCAACACATTCATTGCGTTATTAACCTTGTTGAGCAGATATTTTTTCCAACATAAGAAGCAATGGATTAGCAATCTATTTCAAATCGAGACAAATTGTGATTGATCGTGTATTACGCAATTAGGGTACCGGAAAGCGCCTTTGTTTAATACTATTCTTTAGAATGACAGAATTTTTGTTCAGTCCGCTATCAACCTGTTGAAAAACACTAGTCTGTACAGTACGACACAACTTATATCGTCGTTCGACATTCCATACCGCCAATGTGACATTTTTGACGCAAATCAGATTTTTGTTTGATTTCATTCTACACGTTCAAATACGTGATCCTGATTTTCGTCAAAAATGTCACATTCGCGGTGTTGGATGCCGAGCAACGATACGTAGCATCGCCAAAATTCATAAAACCGATCACATCCGAACTGAGTGCGACTTCCAAATCACGAATCTTTAGTACTTATAAACTATTGCGAAAATGATATTTACGCAAATGCAATAACTTGTTAAGTCTTATATCCAAATAAATTCGTAAAATTTATTTGTAGATTTTGTCGATGCTACAATTAAGTTGTGTCGTACTTTAACAAATCTTACATATTCACGAATATTTCCAGATTTTAGATCTCCAAATTGTTTCTGATAATTATAATGTAAAATGTATGTTTTTAAGCAGTTCTATATCAAATGTTTGTTTGAAACTCCCTATGTTATAGATAATATTATGTCGTTATATTTAAGCGAATTTATTACAAATAAATTTTATATTCCACACCATATTTGTTGTTTGTCTATGAGTAACATGAAAAACTGATGGACGGATATTAATGGGACGTTTGCCGTTGTATAGCTCTTTTTTTTAAGAAAGAGAGAAAGACTGAAGATGGCATTGATACACACAAATTCCAAGTACTTATTAGAGCTTAAAAGCTAATATTGAATGCCATGACAAAAAAAAATGTTTTGTCCCCATCCCCCATATCTCCGCCCCCGGCCATTTGGGGTCCATTCGGACGGTACGAGGGGGTTCGGTATCACTTCAAGACCCTGATTACCATTCGCCATCCGGTTGTCTCTCCGAATAAATTTTACGTGCCTTTGCTTTTATTTTGATTTAAAATACTGTTCATGGATTTTCTTGCCTATTCTTCTCCATAAGTACCAACTAAGCTTTGGAATGGCCAACTAGCTTCATCTTTCTCACTGACCGACCCTTGACAATTCAAAAGTGCCTGTACCTAATTGATTTAGCTATTTGAAATAAATGCTTTGAGTTTGAGATGCAAAGCGTAAAATCTGTTTTTACTTATCAAAAAGTAATTGGTCAAAGATGCCTGCATATCTTGGCATTCTACAAAAATTAATTATCAAAAACACTTAACTTTAGCTACAGATGAATACAGATGGGACACTCCGCATTTTGGGTATGAAGCTACAAGTACCTACCTAGGTACGCGTCGGGCTCGACTTGTCAAATTCAGTGGGCGTAACGTAGTCAGAAGATATTAAGAGTTACGCTATAGAAAGAGAGGCAACTTCTAGTCACACCAGCCCGTCCCATCCTGATGTCCTCCCTCCGGTTGACCCCCTAAGCAGAGGTTCGTACCCCACAGGGGGTGCCCTTAGCGAGCGTTCACCTAGTTTTAATTAGAATAGTTGAATAACCCCTGGCTGGAGGTTTTAAGTGTAGTAGGCACAACAACTTAAGGCACCCACAGGAAAGCCCGGTAAGTAGTTATAATTTCAGAGGTCAACTACGAGATGCCCTACCTAAAAAAAATAAAATCTAGGCACAAGACTAAAAAAGTAATTAGCGTTGCGCCATCTGAATTGCGCTGTCGTAGCAAGTCGCTTTTTATTTAAATGATTTTGCGGAGTGTCCCATCTCTACTAATCTGTGCTTTAGCTAATCAAAATAATTTTAATGTTGTAACGTCTTGTCGTGCAAAGTTAACCATTATCTGATTAGGAATAAAAACAATATTTTTCTGTTGTGATAACATTGTTAGGCAGTTAAGGATTATTCTAAGGCTGTTTCAAATTACCAGTGAAGGTCAAGTGTAGTCCAATATCTTTTAAAATAATTGATTGCTTACTATTTTGATACATATTTATGTATGCCTTGAATGAAATCTAATCTAAATCCAAATAATTTCAAATTATTCGAAGTTTCTGTGCTTGTTTTTATTC
Organism: Omphaloscelis lunosa; assembly: GCA_916610215.1. Classification (NCBI taxonomy): domain Eukaryota; kingdom Metazoa; phylum Arthropoda; class Insecta; order Lepidoptera; family Noctuidae; genus Omphaloscelis; species Omphaloscelis lunosa. The sequence continues at coordinate 1,307,936 of OU744262.1, read as the reverse complement.
TTCTAGTTTTTGTGATGAGTTTTAAACTCAGATTGTGTAACACACTGGTCTTCCTCATTGCTCTATTACATTACCAAGAGGTAAGATAACAAACTTTCCATACACCATATCCACATGTGCGTGAACTCTATAATGTAGGTAAATGTACCTATCTTCAAGGTAGATCATCATTATTCTTCTGTGAGTATTTATTTGGGGTCGGCAGCGCAACTTTATTTATTTTTTGTCGTTGGAGGTAGTCACCCCATTTCTAGCCACATCAACTTTTACACAGTATCATCATTTTCAAAGTAGACCCACTTACGAAATATTTTTCCACCCAGTGCACCAACAATGTCTTCCAAAAACTGGACAAAAAATACTACCTGGTTTCCGAAGCATACAACATGGCGAAAAACCTGTTCAACCAGGGTCGCGCCAACTACATCAGTTTGAAGAGCAAGTCCTTACGAACTATAGACACGTTCCTAGACCTCGTCTTCATTATGAACGATGAAATGTCCAAGGAGTTGAGGAGTGCTGTCCTGAAATTCTATAAAGTGAAATACCTGCATGATTTCACGAATTATATTATTAGTATGGAAGAGGTATGTATTTATTTGAAGATTTTAGGCCCTTTAGCCAGGTAACACCACCACAAACCCCACAGACTAAGCCGACGTACGCACGGACATAATAAAATCGCGGCGGGATTTTATCGCTCACTAGATTTTCAACTCTCGGTGTTAAGTCGAACGTTGGGAATCCAACGCGCTTGGACGCACTGAAAAAAATCGCCGTGATTTTCTTACGTCCGTGCGATCGTCTACTAAGTACCAAGTGGCACAGATAATATAATACTAGAAGTGGGAACACATTACCCCGGCGCCAGAAACAGTCACATATTTGATCAAACACTTTGATAGACTTTCCTCACACAATTGCACACTTGTTTGCTTTTACCTGCCAGACAGATATTTAAATTATAGCAAAGTATGTGTGTGTTTATATTATCATATTAGATCAGTGCTAGAAGTGCTATCTCTGAGGTTTTTTCAGTCAAGAAGATCATGTCCGAGTTGGTTTTCGAGTCTGACGGTTACTTCTATCGTACGCCTCCAGTATTTAACAAAAACCGAACTTAAAGTCAAAAAACACAAAATAACCTATAAATTATAAAACGTTCATAATTTATTGACTTTTCCACTAAAGCTGCTTTTCTACCAGTGGTAGACGATTCCTCTGTCCTTAGCTCTTCTTTTAACAGTGCTACACTCCTAGTCTCATAGATATTTTTCTAGTTTTCGTATAATTTGTGATCGACACAAAAGTACCTAAACATAAACGATAATGGCGGTCTATAGACGTACAACTGTGCTGCCACCTGTTATGAGCTTTCAGTTTTTAACCTCATTGTGTAACTTATTTTCGTAAACGATAATGACTTTTGCGTTATTTACGTTATTAAGCAGATTTTTGAAGTGAAAACTTCTTCAGGCGTGACACTGTAACGCAATTTTCCGACATTGTGGAGTAAAAGACGTGCCGATTTTTTTTCAAGTTTTCACTTCTGTCGGCACTCCCGGAGTGTCACTGTTTTTTTTCCAATTTATGAAGCAATGGATTAGCAATCTGTATAAAATTGAAACAGTTTGTAATTGATCGTGTATTACGCAATTAGGGTAGGTACAGGTTTCCTTCGAGTGGTATGTGGCATGTGGTTTAGCTCACAACTTTCTTCTAATTTAGTCATGTTAGAGCTGCATAATTGCAAACCACGCTTTTTTTCTAAAAGTTATGGTGGGATGGTGGAACAAAATCGGCTTGCTAGATTTCGCGAGACTAATAAAAAGCTCCGTGAGTAAGTATGACTTGACTAGTGGCCAAGACATCTTTTTTCTCCGTTGATGAAAAAAAATCTAGCAGAAGTGCGAATTCTGTTGGTTGAACTACGTAGGCACCTCCACCTTAGAGATAAATATCCGAAGGCGCAGTTTGTTAGTTATCCGTGCTTGACCCTATAGTCCCCATTTAATATACTCCCTATAAGTATCCTACGTCCTCAGATGATAGAAATAGTGGAGCACTGCCTAATCGACCCCATGGAGAAGCTGGAACAGATCCGCTCGCAGTTCCACGGAGTCATCAAGAACTTCCAGGATGTGAGGAACTTCGACACCGTCAATAAGTGTCATAAGGAACTGCCTGATGAAGTCGCTGCGGCACACTGCCTGTTACACCAAGCGGTTCTGTAAGTATTGTTGGTGATACTCCGAGGTGGTAAAAAATAAAATAGCGGACTGTAAATATAGGTAGGTTCGTATATTAGATTCTAAGTCGCGCGCCTATGTGGTCCGTGTCGTTTGAGTAGGTGAATGGTAGTTCTGGTGCTTGTTAGCAGCGGCGGCGACGGCTCTCGGCTCCGGTCCCCCGTTCCCCGCAAGCCGCTGTCGCCCTCCGGTCGTCGCAGTGGCTAACGGTGCTACGTTTTGTTTCCAACAAAGTATAGTGCATGGTAGATGAGAGAGGAAGGACTTTGAGTCGAGGAAAATAAAATACTTATTTAAAGTCATTATGTAAAAAATGCCAACGGGAAAAACTGGCTTTCTTTTTGATTATTTTACTTCGTATTTGTGCTTATCTTGAGCGCACTTTATACACTTGTGTCGGCTTGCCATTAGAGTCGCAAATGTTACTGAAGACATTTAATTTCTCTACAGTTTCAACGAAACGATGCAAGAAAGTTTAGTAACAATAGTTGAAATAAAGACACGGCAGCACGCTCAAGACATGAACACCTCGCTATACAACGTTCAAATATGCATCAATAACTTCGTTCCCAAGTTCTTTGAGCAGCTAATGCTGGATGCATACACTGAAAAGTGCGGATACTTGCGAGTAGTCAATGCCTCTATTGCAGATCTTGTCAAAGATAAGTGGATAGGCAACGAAACCGTGTTTCCAGAGAAATGGAGCCCTCTGGTACGTCTGTTGCAGGAAAAGTAAGTTTCGCCTCGTTTTTACTAGCCATTCTTTCAATTTTAAATCGAAAGCTATTGGGAATAAACTACCTCGTCCCACGGAAATCTTTAGTAAAGTTGATTTCATTTGTTACAGAACGAAACAGCCCATTAGTGCTCTAGAAGAGCCATTACATTTAACTCTCTTTGCGGCAAACCTATCATCGCAGGACGTTGTTAGAACTTTATATAAGAAATAAATCTCGTGAAATGGACTAGTGCTTACACTTGTTACATTATTGTAAAATATAATAATAGCCAAATGGAAGTAGGATTGATGACTTGTAGGCTTGTACAGCACAAATGCTTATCGCAAAGAAATAAAGCACGTTTTGCTTGTGTAACTTTTGTTTCAATTACATGTGCCCTTGTCCGCATAATAAGTTGATAACAAGGAAAAATTACGAATAGTATAATATTTACGAACCATTCATTACTAATGAACTCTTCATGGTGATGGGCTGTATGACACAATTGCGTTTGTGTCGATAAGTGAATAAGAAAAATAAAATCAGCATCTGTCAAAGTCAAATAAACACGCGTTTGTTTGTTGTTTGTTGTTGTCACTTGTTATTTTTCATCATGTTTCGGTGATTTCTTAAATAAATAAAAAAAAAGCTTTAAAAACTCCCAAAATGACTAAATCAGTCCGTGAACTGCTCCAAAATGGGCGTTCATATGATGAAACGGATCGGATGCCTGACAAAATAACCATAAAAAACTTAGATATTTTCATGTATATTGTGGCTATTGTTGGTCATTTGGTGGACTTGGGACTGGATATTAACATCGCTGTGAGGTATTCTATAGCCCTGAAGATGACGGAGTTCGGGTGGACGCTGGCGTTCATAGTTGTACCCGCTTTTGTGAACACTGCAGTTTCAATTAGAATGTGAGTACATATCTTTGTTTACTTAATCACTTTAAATTTATTTAATTAATTCAGTCAAACCTTTGCAATCTATGGCTCTGAATCTTCCTCAGAGATTCCTCGAGAGATAAACTTGCAAAAAATATGGCAATTATTCTCTGGTTAGGGTTATTTTTAGTATAGTTCATTGTACCCATTTTCCTTCATACAATCCTTTTGTGTTATTTTAGTTTAAATAACTATGTATTAATGTTTCGTTTGAGGATGATAAATTATTAACTCATAAGTACAATTATCCTTTATTTCATTATTTACACATAGTACAATTATTATTATTGTGGTTAGGGTAAATTATTGTTTATACTTGTCTTGTTGATGATAAATTTTTATTAAGTACTTACTGAAAAAAAAACAGTTTTGATTTCAAAATTATGGCCAAAACCCCTTAGAGTGAAAGTGTACAATTAGCAATCTTGACCACAAAACTTTTGTTAGAAACAAATATTATTTGCTGTTGCTAATGTTTACATAAAAAAAAAAACAACTTGTATCATTATTATTTAGACAATAAATTATTATCACAGGTGGATACCTGTGATAATAATTTACTATCTAAATCAATCTTTAAGAATTTTAACTCTTTAATGGATATTAAAGAGTTGAAATTCTTAAAGATCAGCTGTCCAGTAATTTGTTTGTGTTTCTTACAATCACTTAAACCTAATTCAAACTAAGTTAGTGAAACATTTAGAAAATGTCACAAAAAGTAGATCTATTTAATATTTCTCTCAACTCCAGGTACTCTCTAGATAAGCAGCAGGACTCGTTATCAAATGAGTTCACAAAACGCAAGTGGCTCCGCATCTTCATCCTGGTGTTACAGATGGCACCAATACTGCGGTTTGCCGATGCTCTCATGTAAGTACAACTTGTTATCTTATTTGAATAATAGGATCTTTCTTATCAATGAATTATTTAGTGCATTGCATACCAACATTTGCCAAATTAACATGACATACATACATAAACTCTCGCCTTCTTCCAATGGGGTTAGGCAGAAACTATTCTAATTAATTTATAAATTCGTAATTTTCCTCTTGATATACTAATTAGTCAAAACACATACTAGCTAGTAAATGGAGTGCTTAGTCTGTTATAATAACTTTTTTTTTAAAACCTGTTTTTAGTATTACTGTTAATATTTATTAGTAAGGTGATTCACACATAACACCGCATCACGCAGTGTAGCGCGGGGCAGCAGATTTAACATTGTACCCGTTTGTATAGAAAACACAATCTGCGCGCCAACTACCATAAAGTGCAAAGTTCGACGGGTCACCTGCGTTGCTGTAACCACATAACACTGGTAGAATAGTCGACATTTGCTCATTTGCCAAATAGGAACGAAAAAAAACACTTTATTATTCACGCTGCGTCGGCGCAATATGTCACAAAAAAAAAACACAATTTATACTAAAAAAATCCACCAGTTACGCAATAAAGTCTCGTCGCGCGGACCGCAACCAGGACCAAGCATCCCAGCGGAAGTACTACAAACTAATGCTGAAGGAGGACTCTGATGCTGCTCTGTTGAGGATCTTCGAGTGCTTTCTAGAAGCGGCGCCGCAGCAAGTGCTGCAGACAAGCCTGTTGTTGACAGCTAACCCGGAGTTTACTGGTAAGGCATACAGAACAATGCACCTGCCATGTTATCTCAGCACCACCTGGTAGAGAATGGCTAAGGCATCAAGTCCAGTTTAATAAATTAAATTCATCAAACCCTATATGTATTATTCTGCATTCAATATCCATCACCGATATTGCAGCCCTATATATACCTATACGGTATTTGATGAGTTCATCCACTCCTAACTTTTCTCTCTCTTTACTCTTCGTAAGAAGTCTTTAACCATTGATTTTGTGTTCTTAGGCAACATTAATATCTGTATTAATAATATCTTATTCACCCGTAGTTCACCAGCTCCTGTCAATCGCATCATCTATCATCGGTATGGGATGGTGCCTGGCCGCGTACCAACGTGCCGTGCGGTTCTACCAACAAGACAAGGACAATATGAGCTGGACTGGCACCGCTTTGCAGACCATCTGGCATTTCCTTGTTACACGTGAGTATCTTAAAAATTCTGTTGTAATAGACTTCTGGTCTCGAGAAATCCTAGAGTGGGGTAATGCCACCACAGATTTTTCACTAGTAGGTTATTGAAATGAGCAATTTTGACACTGCTGGCCTTTATCTTGCTCTTTATCTCATCTACCTTTTCCGAACTATGTTGGGTCGGCTTCCAGTCCAACCAGATGCAGCTGAATAACACTAATTAAAGATTATAATGAATGGAATGAAATGTTATTTCTCGGTTTGACCTACTAAATAAGGGTTTTAGCTAGTATTCATAAATACATAATTTTTTTCCGAGCACAACACTATCTTGGTTGTTCACTATGGGTGCGAATTAAAAACCCATATAATAAATTGTAATATTTTAATTTATTCTCTTTCCAGTGAGCCGCATAATCTCGATATCAGTGATTGCATACCTCTTCCCTCACTGGACGGTCCTAGCTTGCCTCATACACGTTCTCATCACAGCCACACTCATACAACTCTTTGACCGTTCGCCGTTCTGCTCGCACAGCCGCGTCGCCGATATCGCCTTCTCTTTCGCCCTTGGAGCAGTCTACCTCTTCACTTACATCCTCCCTGTAGAGGGCAAGACTAGATATAGATATACTATCTACTATAGTATATGTTTTATACAGAATATTACCTGTGGCGCCATCTGGTATGTGTATGTGAGCGATGATATGAGAAGTTCGTTTTATTTCTTCCCGGTTTTAGCATTTACTGTTGTTCCCTATGTGGTGGGGCTAGTTATAATGGTGATATATTACAGGTTCTTCCATCCTGAGATTAGCAAACGTGGGTTTAGCGTGACGTTCGTTAACGGCAGGGTGCCACCGGTTGTCAGTTAGTGTTCAAGTTTGGGGAAGATTTATGAAGAATGCCTTGAGATAATTGTTAATGTTACCGTGTTACATATCAGCCTGTTAATGTCTTATACTGAACATGGATTTTCTATTGATCGCTTTAATGAACAATCTTGTCGGTACTAGGTGATTCGGTGTAATAATGTAAGTACGTACTTTTCGAGATGAGTTACACGTGGTAGTAAACAAATGGATAGCAAATCGAACAACATACTAATTACTATCAATATTTAAGAAAAAAAACCCGTCTCACTCACTGACTGACCCATGCCATGCCCAGCCAAAACCCTTGGACCTAGCCTAGACTTTGGACAAAGCTGAAATTTTGCACAGAGGTTCCCTTTAAACAACGCCCGATTTTACTAAATTGACACGGGATAGGAAATATAAGGCGGACGAAATTGCTGGCAAAGTGCTAATTTGAAATAATGCTGAATTATGGCGTTTGTGGCTATATTTGTACGCTTATTCCCTTACATTATTGTTACCCCGCGCACCTCACAAATTAAGCATAGCTCTCCATTTGCTTACTACCTACTCCATGGTCAAAACATGATCTGAAAAATAATCTTAAGGTAAGTAGCTAGGTTTAGGTGGCAATAAAATGTTTATTTTATTATAGTTAAGTACTGCAGAGGACTCGTTATTGAATAATCTTTGTATTCATGATAATACTGGATAAAAAAAAAATCGAACTATGTTTAAAAGTTGATAAGTGCCAATTTTTTAAGCTTATGTTCGGAAATAAGTACAGCTTATAGGGGGTAGAATCTCCAGTGATGCATTGCAGGTAAGGTTACTATTTCGAAAGAAATGTTCTAATAAAAATCCTAACTTTTTGTAAAAATTAGTTTTTCAGAATTAACTAGATATTTTTTTAATTAAAAAAAGCCCTGGTCATAGTGGTAACCGTAATTCCAGAAGATTGAGTAGAAGAAGAGTGCTAACTGCTAAGTAGGTACTAGTTAATGCTCAAAGAGACTAAATTCATATCTCAATAGGTGCTCTTTTAAAGGCAAAAGACTGTATAGCAATAAGTATTTCACAATAGTGTTTCATTATATTCCTGCGAACAAAATGATTTTTATATGAATGTTTAAAGCTAAGTTTAGAAGTTAAGTATATATTTTGATACCATGTATAAAATATTTTTGTACTTAATTCTTATGAAAATTGTCAGTGAATCTCAAACAAAACTCGCCGAATTAATGTTTAGTTTTACATAAAACATATTTTTAATAATTTTAACGTGTTTTCTTGAAGTCTAAAAAAGTATTGGGAAAATAATTAAAACGTCAAAAATAACAATAAACTTATTTATTATAATCACCAAATGAATGGCGCGCGTTCTCTCAGTATCCTTAATCCAAATCTATTCCATTCACTCTGGTTGATCCATAACTCTATTGCAGACTCCAGACAGGACATCACCGCAGCTCCCTTCCAAACCGTACTGGCAGGATCTATATCTTTTGGTGACGTCACTATTTCCAGCTGCTCAGTCTTATATGTATAAGGGATTTGTAAAGCTAGACGGTTTTGTAGCCATAAGTTTAAGCCGTGGACCTTAACCCCTCCACCAACTATTAAAATATTGCTGTACATTTTTCTTTTCAACTCTTCGTTGGGACAGCGGTCTATGCTTTGCAGTATTGCAGCATCTAAGGCTAGGACTTGTCCAGGTGCTAACGCAACAACATCCCCAGGACCACCTTCTAATGTATCAACAACTATGTCTTCGTCAGGATTTGTTACAGGCTGAGATTCATTTGCTGTCTCAAACTGTTGGCTTTCATTTGCTGTTGGATCTGCTGTCTCACGTTTTCTACCAGTTTCTCTTAAAAACTCTGCATCAAAAGGATCTTCAGGGTCACTTGGTTGTCTGTTCTGGATCTTGGTAGATTTTGAACCAGTGATTTTAAGTAAATCTGTGTAAAACATTGATAATGGTGATATGATACATTCATCACCAACTTGCAATGTGTATTTGTTGACTACATCACCAGGATGATCAACTAAAAATGACTTTTCCTGTGGACCACAAACATCTAGGTTTACGTGACAGAAATTCTCATATAAATTCCTCATTAATATTACATCTCTAGGTATATTTTCATTCCAATTTTTGTAAGGAAATGCACTCTTATGGAACATCCAAGATAAAGCTTGGCAGACATCTCCTGCTCCGTAATCCATTCGTAACCTTGTAGTTTTATGAGAAATACCATCTTCTACACAAGATATTGCAGTTTTCTGGTCACCAATATCTACCACACATGCTGAACCGATACCAGCTCCAAATGTTGCTCCAACACTTTCCTGAACAAAGAAACAGTGTCCGAAACCTAAGTCCTTCAATAATAATGACATTAAATACTTCAAATGACTTCTGGAGTACAGATCAGGTATTAGTAAAACACACCGATATTTTACCAGCTCTATTAACGGTATTCCTAGCTTATACTCTATGATAGAGCTCCATATAGTGTACAAGTCATTCAGAACTGATGAAATAGACCCACCAACTTCAGTATGGATGTTAAAGTCACCTCTGCGGTATGGGAAGTGTATGTTGTATGGTAGTTCTGGGTCTATATCGAGTACTAGGTCGCCGATCACGATGTCACATTGCACTTGGGGCCACGGATCGCCGTCACTTTCGCATTCTGGCAAAGATCGACGGTTGAAAGCTGCTATTTGCTGCGGTGGCGTAGCATACCTGCGTGCCCCGTTCGACTGCACGCATGACTGTAACGTATGAGATATTTGCAAGCGACATTCTTCCAGTTCTTCGATTAATTCCTTAGTTTTTGGCACACTCGGTGGAATGAAGGAGTCGCGGTATATTTTACCTCCGGGGCGACGTTTCCTTGCTATGCAGTGGAGTTGCTTCACTGGTACGAGGTCTGAAGCTCTTCCTATTCGGACGTAGAGTGATCCAGGGTGAATTACAATAATCCTATTGGACGGGAACTGCTGGAAATGCTCCGGACCCGGTTCGAATGATGGCATACTCATTTGTAATTTTAGTTACCTTATGCAGTTAAAAATTACATTGGTTATACTTCTGCAATATATTGCGTGCCGAGGTATTTAAAAGTTTCCTGGCATTTAAATATTTTTATATTTTACGAAGTAAGCTTAGCTAACTGTAAACATAACCTCTTTTTTCTTCGTTTCTACCGATTTTGACACTCAGTAGTCTAGTAAAGTCAGTATCAGTACTAGTGGTTTTTGAACGAGTTTCCGCGTTTAGTTCACACTTCAGAAACTATAAAGTTTTCTTGGTCTTCCTTCCTTGAAGATTATTAAAGATAATTGCAATAATATATAAGATAATAGGTAAAATAGGATATGTTTCCAATTATTAATTTAATATATTTATTGTATCCATCCAGGAAAATGTATCCGATGCAAAAGAACGAATGAAAAAACTGACTGATATCCCACTGTATCAAGTAAAGTCACATTAAATAAAATTGTCAGTTGTCACAAATGTCATCCGCTATCTATCGTCGTGTCACGAAGTCGGAGAAAATAAACACTTTTCCCGATTTTTTTTATTGGAAAACAATAAAACTCGACCGCTAAAATGGTGTCTCGGAGCTTAACTGAAGTGTTTGTGTTGATGCGCAACAATGCTATACACAGCCGGCATATATTCGCTGACCAGGCAAGTAACTTGTTATTGATTGTTTTGTCCATTTCACTTGAATATTAAATGACGCAACTACGATCGTTTAGCAATTAATTAAGCTACGATATTAGCGTGCAGTTTATTTTTATAGACTCGTTATTAAATAATAACGTTTATCGTAGCTTTACCTGAAATATGTTGACAAAACTATAAAATGTCTCATTTGCCCTTCCAAGGTTTCCAAGTGACTTCTAATATAATAGTAAACATATAAAAAGAACTTTGTATATGTAATAATTTGAATGTTTTACACTTTTTATTAAACTTACAATTGTAATGAACCTTACCATGATACATATACTTACTATAATAGCTTAGATCATACTGAAACTAAAACTAAAGAATTTACCTAAGAATTGTTCACATTTTTAGCATTCACACCCTGGACAGGTATGAAAGCTTGTCAATCTTGGTATTAACATAAATGTATGATACTATTTTACCACTTTCTGGTGTCACACTAAATCTTTCTAAGAAAAAGAAGTGGATTCTTTAATATTTTGAGTTATTACTAAAAAAGCATGTGCTTGGTCATGTTCTCAACTAAGCAGTATATCCCTTAGACAAGCCTGATAAAATCTTAATTTAAAGTCCACTATCATTAAAGTCCAGATGGAATTATTTCATAGGTAATTACAGTGACATGTAAAGTTTGTTTTGCATTTTATCTAATGTTTCTTTTCTTAGCTTACTTTGGGTATGCAGAAACTATAATTTAGAGATAGTATGTTTGGTTTTTCCTATCATTATGAACTTGATCCATGAAACTAAACACTGTGTTATTTATATTGTGTTATTATCTATTGCAGCTCTTTATTTATTTGCCATCTGTTATGTATATTTTGATAGATGGAGATCCTGAATAAATAAATATTCAGTGACTAAATACTCATTTGATCAGTGTTTTTTGGTCCAGTTTTATAATAACAGTTATTAAAATATAACTTCTCTTTTATTCATCAGCGCAATGACTCTGAGCGAGTACGCCTCATGCGGAGTAGCTCCCATGACATGGAGTCTGGATTGGAGATGAGAAATGACTCTCACGCGCCTCCACCCTGGACTGATGCGCTTGAGGAAGCACACTATGTAATCACTAGGTTGGTATTGCGTGCTTCACATCAGTAGCTCTTGGTCTTTTTTTGTGACAGGTTATTGACTAATCTACCATACGAATAGTAGTTACCTACATGAATTGCAGCACCCCAAGGGGAATTGATATAAGACAAAAAATAGTTATGAGGCAAAAAATATTTATAAGGCATAATCTTAGGGCAAAGCTTAATTAGTAAAATATCTCATGTGCAACAGGCACATTTTACCAGAATCATATCTTTCAAGAGGGCAGTGGTGGCCTGGTGGCAGACTTACGAGTTGTATGTCATGGGTTTGAACCCAAGCAGGATCTTTACTTTGTGTAAGTAGTTTCATCACCACTGCTCTCAAAACTGTGAAGGAAAACATTGTGAGGAAACCGGCATGTCCTAGAACTGAAAATTCAACATCTACCAACCCACACTGGGCCGGCGTAGTGGCTTACAGCCCCTACCTCTTGAAGAGAGGAGGCCTGTGTCCCAGCAGTGGGAACATTATAGGCCGATTATGCTATATCTTTCAAACAACAATGCTGAGTGGCTGTAGAAAGAAATAGGAGGTAGTACTTTCTTAGTCAAGCTATTCTATCTTGTTTTTCTGTTAGAAATCTTATGCAATGATTTTATGTCATTATATTTTGTTCAATAAAAATTGGCATACCAAACAACATACCAAAAATGTTGTAAAAAAAATACTTCGAAATATTTCACCATTAATTTCTTATCAAATTCTTAAATGTTCAGTTTTCTCAAATGTTACTTTAACAATATGGTTGATAAGAATCAAATGTTTTTACGATAAAGGTTAGATAATTATCTAAGATCATTAATCAATATAACAAGTATATCGTGAAGCCAATCTCTAATATCTAAAACCTCTATTACATAGAACGCGAGGCGATACCATTAAGGCTCCTACAAACAGGCGCGACGCGACACAAAGGTACGTCGCGTCGCGCAACGAGCGGTGTCTTTGTGTCGCGTCGCGCGACGAGCGGTGTCTTTGTGTCGCGTCGCGCGTCGCGCCTGTTTGAAAGAGCCTTTACGATTGTGTCGCGCGCATCTGTAGGTAGGTTCGCGAAAGTCGCACTTATAGCGGCTGTTTACACAGTAGTTTTGTGTTTCGTAATGTTCATTACTTTGAATACTATTGTACAGAATCAAGTTCTTCTAACTTAACAGACAGCTGTCCTGCTGGGAAGTTTATCGCGCCACTTCTTCCCATTTAAAGCACTAGGAATTGGTGAAGGGTGAGCGTTTTGGGGGACTATCTTATAGATTTGAATCGCACAATCATTGGATCACACGTCAACATCCCACTGTTCATAGTATGATATAGCCATGTGATCCCAAAATTATACAATAACATATCACGCTAATCAACGCGGTGTGAACGCGGCTATATTGTTGCCGTGGCATTGCATTTACACCTCAATATTGTTGCTACGGGCCGTCTGATAGCCGTTGCGTCGCCAAAGCCACTCGTGAAAGCCTCACAGAGCTAATATCTGCACTGCCGCCGTTTTCTGTGTAATAGAGACACTATTATACCTACGCCCTTGGCGTCGCTTGCGATCTTGTGGAATAGGATGATGTGATGGTGTGTACACAACAAGAATTGTTAAAAAAAAAGCTCAATTTTAAATAAGGTACGTTAGGTATGTTTTATAAAATAAAAATAATATAGTACAACAACTAATTAGTCAAATTAAGCTCTCTTCCTCTCTCTTGCTGTGCCCGACAGGGTCCAAAATGATCATGTCTTTGTAAAACCTAAGTTCACATTGTGGAAAGCAATTAATGAGTATTAAAAACGAGGTTGTTAGTGAAGACTTTAAGCTACGGTCACGGACTTCACCTATTCACGATAAAAACCAGAGTCTGGGCCCATATTTGTCCAACAGACAAACGGGAATGAAGAGAAGGGGTCTCATAAATACAATTGATCGCCTTGTTTTTAATTCATGGATGAGCTCTTCTATACATGGAACGAACGTGAGCTCGCTGGCTACCCAAAAGACGCCTGTTCCCACTTGCTTTGATAGTTGACTCGGATTATGCTTAAGCCATCATGAATTATTACTTAGTTTTTGCTCATTTACATCCCAACTTTTTTCTAACAGGCTAAGAACAAAACTATCAGAGCTACAATCTCGCCACGAGAAGCAGATCCGCCGGCCGTCGCTGGACGACACGTCCGAACAGCAGCACATACAGCGGCTGACTGCAGAGATCGGCCGATACTTCACGCAGGCGCACTCGCATCTCACGACTATAAAGGCGCAGATAAGACATGGTATGATCTACTTAATAGAATGCTTCATTAAATAGATGCTTCATTAATTCGCTCCTGAGAATTTTCTAACAGAAAAACGAAATGACTTCAAGACAAGAAATCTCAACCTTATCAATCCCGCTTACGGCCAGTTTTCTTATAGACCAATAATACAATTAAAACTTTATCAATTTCCAGGCAACCCGACCGAACAGAAACTAGCGTCAAACGTGGTCCTAGCTCTCGTCACCATCCTCCAAGACCTGAGCGTCACATTCCGCACCGCACAGTCTAACTACCTGAAATCTCTGACATCCCGCGAAGAACGATCCAACGCGTACTTCGAACTGCCGAACTTCGAAGAACTCAGCTTAGATGACAATGAACTACTACCAGGACTATCTAGCAACCAAACTGACTTGCTATTCTCCCTACCAAGTACGTCAGGAACTCAGAAATTTGATGAAAATGATGATTTTACACGACCTGCCTTAAGTCAAAAACAACTAATGTTAATTCAAGAGGAGAACACAAGAGATGTAGCCGAAAGGGAAGAAGAAGTGAACAAAATAGTTCGGTCAATAGTTGATATGAATGATATATTCAAAGATTTAGCTCACATGGTGAATGAACAAGGTACAGTACTAGATAGGATAGACTATAACATTGAACAAACTCAGGTACAGGTCCACGAAGGGTACAAGCAACTCCAGAAAGCTGAAAGGTATCAGAGATCTAACAGAAAGATGCACTGTATCCTCGTACTAGGAGTGATAATCATAGTGTTAGTGATCCTACTCATTATAATAAAGAGTTAGTTCAGGTAAAATAAGCTGAAACTGCCTTATTTTTCGTAGTCCAATGGCCGGACGGCTGGTCCGTGAATGTAACAGATAATATTCCTACCTTTGGAAGTTAGTTTAGAAGTTCAAATTTCAAAATTCTTGAAATAAGTTTTTAAAGGAATTTGTTGATGTCTTGATATGAAGAAGGTCGTTTACATAAAGTATTTTCGACAGTAAATAATAATGTGTAAACATGCCTTTAACGTTGCGACCATAGTTCTGTTACAATTAAATTAATATGTAACAAGAATATCACCGGGCTTCCTATGTCAAAATTAAAGTTTATTAAGTAAATATAATCTGTTGAAAATAAGAGCCCAGCCAACCCACCCCCCATTTCTGATTGCCTGATCAAGTCTCCGATCAATGAATCTGCTGTGAATTCTCCTATTAGCAGTTGGGATTGGATGACCAAAATACTAATGACCAACCGACTTCCGTGTCTGTCCGACTGCATAATTCTTCCAAACTTCACCATGGATTTCGATGCGATTTTTACCATAATTTCAGCATTTATTCCAGAAGCTATTTGACATGTCAAAACTTCAGTATGAGATTTGACAAATAGATTTAAGTGTAAAGGTTTTCAGACACGGGATCAGTGCATCACAAACATATACAATACCAAATTTAAATACCCATTAATCCTTCTCCTGAAAATATGATTACAATAAGCTCCTTAAAGTTGTTAAAATAGAATGAATCCAATCGATAAAATGATTAATATCTTAATTATTTAGGTAAATTATCTGTATATACGGCAAGCGACCATATTATATAGGATCAAAACTTAGCCATCCACGAAGACGCGCCCCACTCCGCTCCGCTCCGTACTTAAAGTACTTACAGTACAGTAATCGCGGAGTGGGGCGCGTCTTCGTGGATGACACATTTGGTGTAGTAATCTTCTGGGTCCTGGTTCAAACGCATTTATTTCAATTATTAAACCAACTACAGGCAGTTTGAATTGTTAAGCAGTCGGTCGGTCAGTGCCCATTCCAAAGCGTAGTAGGTTCCTATGGAGAAGAACGGGCAAGAAACTCCACGAACACTCTTTTAAATTAAAATATTGGTTAAAGTAAGTTATTCATGTTAAAATTATACATGTGAGAATGGTGTTGTTTTCCAGGCCCACGAGATTATTCATGCAAATATTTGTTGTATAAACTAATGCACATATTCTAGTCTCTATGTCTATATTGTAAGATTTGTAAGTATTAATTAAGGCGTATTTATTGCAATTACAAGTTAAATGTGTGACTGTGAGTGGTAGATCGTACCTGAGCACAAAAAATAAAAACTAAACTTTTTAAGACAGATTATTTCTCAATTTGTGCCCATAGTCGTTGCAGCCAATGGTGTTATAAGCCATAGGTTCTACCAGGACCTGATAAGACTCGTTAGGCACTTGGCTCAAGGGTTTCATCCAAAAAGTATATTTTGTATACCGGGCGTATTGTTTGAAGGTTCCTCCCTCTGGCCCTAACACCCAGTAGCCCTGGGTCCTGCTACTGATGCCTGTGTGGGTTACAATTTTAAATCCTTTTCATGGGAAATATTAATTAATGAAAATAATGATATCTTTATGGAACCTATATAACAGAACATCACGCCTTTAATCCCCGAAGGGTTAGGTAGAGAAGTGCACCTCTAGTACACCCACATTTCGCTAGTTATGTTTATGTACCATGTAATAGCGGGCGAGCTTATTGCCATCAACCGGGCACAAATCCAAAAAGCCGCTACAGAGAAAAAAAAAAGTGAAACGTCTCACATACCTTTTTCTGCTCAGGCAATAATGTTTATATAATTGTTAATGCATGATAGTGAGTGTGTGTGCCAATGTTGCCAAGTAAGGAGCAAAGAGTTTTCATTATAGAGTAAATGCGAATATTAATTTATTAATGTCTTGTTAATTTTGTCGTCAAGATAAATTATATTTTTTTGTAAAACAGGAACAACTTGTTCTAAGTTATAATTTATTTCATAATGGTTGTTAAAAATTGATTAAAAATATGATAGAAAAATTAAATAAATATTGAAATTAATAAACTGTGAAGCGAAAGCAATGTAAAATTCCACAAAATGGTAGTTGAAAAGTTCCATTGCTTTGAAAAAGACGCATATAAATTCATAAGATGTAAACTTTTGTATGTACCTAATGTATTTATTTACGACGTTGTTGTGTAAATATTGTTTACTTATAAATGACATCAAAGTGATAATATAGCAAATTATTCAAACCATATTTTAGTTTTATTTATGGGGGTCTTGCTTGAGACTCCACGCAACGCCTGAAGACGGACCGCGTCACATTAGACAAAGTAGTGCCGAGTTTTGGTGCGTTTCTTCTGAGGCGAAGAGACTTGTAGGGACTAGGAATATACCAATCACATTGGTTGAAATCCGCATCGCGTTTCTTAGTGTCAGTGAAGTCAATATTAGCTATTGTGTAGCCAATTTTTATATGTACAAGTGTCTGCACGGTTGTTTTTGACGATAAATAGCCTACCCGTTCACAAAAACGTCGCGACGCTGACGCCTGTCCACTAAGTAGTGAATTTATTATACATGTTTAATTAGCCGCGTCCTACGATATAGGTAGTGTAGTTGATTGCAAAAAATATCGCACACAAGCGATGCATTAATCTTGTTCGCTTTATCCCAGCTCCTGGCCTTGCTAATCCATCGGACAGCCCCGGACATAGCAAGGATGCGCGTTATATACTTAATGTGTGTGGGCGACTTCCTTTGATCACCGCTTCGCATACTAACCCATATTCTCAACTGACCTACTTATTCGATGTTTGCCCGTTATGATCATTTGTCTTTGAATTAAATTCACAATAGGCCAACGGCTGTAACCGTAAGCCGACGTACGCACGGACGTAATAAAATCGCGGCGGGATTTTATCGCGCTCTGAATTTTCAACTCTCGCGTTGAGAATCCAACGCGCTGGGACGCACTCTCGTCCCAGCGCGTTGAAAACACACACTGTTGGATTTTCAACTCTCGGCGCTAAGCAGAGCGTTGAAAATAAAGTGCACAAAAAAAAATCGCCATTTTATTACTTCCGTGCGAACGTGGGCTTAGTCGGCAAACAAATATTAGTGGTATACTTTGCAAATACCTATGAGTTGACCTCATTCAGCAGAGTATTACCGAATATTGAAAAAAAAAAAAATGTTTTTGTTGTTCACTAGTTAGGAGCTACCACAAAATAATAATAACAATTGGAGCACCCTCACCCTAGTAAAGGCTTGCAAGATTAAACACAATCAGTTTAATAACCTTTGACCTGGGAGTGGAATCCAGGATTTCGCCAATACGAAGCTACCCACTATACTACTAGCTCTTCTAATATTTAGACTAACTCAAAAGTCGCCATTGCATGACTGAAATCAGTTTGTGTTAAAATATTAATTTGTAATGAGATAGGTACATTACAATCCATACATATTATAAAACAAAGTACCCCGCCGCGTCTGTCTGTCTGTCTGAACGCTTTAAATTCAAAAACTGCCAAACGGATTTTCAAACGGTTTTCGCCAATGGTTGGAGTGATTCATGAGGAAGGTTTAGGTGTATAATTAATTAGTTTTGAGTAAATTGGTTGAAATATGAGGATGATTATTGAAGATATCGGAAATCATGCCGACTGGGAGCTTTACTGGCGTGCGTCGCGTAAACATTGGATGAAATTTGGGCACATAGATAGTTTATAACCTGGATTAACACATAGGGTTCTGTAAATCCTGGTAGTACGTTCCCGTGGGATATTTACCGACATCCACGCAGGCGAATCCGCGGGTAAAAGCTAGTACTGTATAATATTGGGACAAAGGAAGAAAGGATACAAAATACTCAATTGCACTAAAGAATTATAATTGTCAGTGATCTCATTTTACAGACATAACTCCATCAGTTGAGATATTGGGCTGACGAGCTCAGCCCACTGGAATGAACTAAATCACACATTTGGAAACAAACTGGCTAACATTCACAATAAAAATAGTATTTAGTATGAGTAAGTTTAGCGATTCTATACAAAACAAAGATTGGTAAGTAACAGAAGCAAATTCTACTTGATACATAAAGTTGAGCCAGCAGATTGTATCTTAACAACTATATATATTATAGAGTTTACAATATAAATTTTGATATTATGCTCTCAGGTAATCTATCACAGTCATAATACACCTACAATTTACTATCTACACATGGCCGAGTTAAGTCAAAAAATGGAATTATAAAAAGCTAGAACCCAAGTAGAATCCGCTTTAAAGAGAGAAGAGGAACTCGTCAGCACAAACCTTATTACAATCATGCATTCAAACATTCAATTCACAACACAAAATACAACGCAAAATCAAAAATATGTTTTTCTTTTAATGACAGATAACACAAGTCCACTATGAGTCTCTGTGCTTATTGTAAAATTCATCTACGTATTTCTTATAGGCTGGTTGGTTCGGCCACAGGTATGATGCTTGTTGATTTAGAGGACTGTGCGTGTTTGGCTCGGCTAAAAGGCTCTGGATGGACAGTAGCACAGTGCGAACATCATACAGTGCCGTCCACTTATCCTTCAATATATCTAAACATATTAAACCACAAGTATCTACATTGGGGTGAAAGCACGGAGTAATGAATTTCACCATAGGCGGGGCATATGGGTACGAGTTTGGAAACTCTAACGACAGTTTGTACTTGTGCCCTGCATACACAGTTTCTTGGGGACCATTAATGGTGCCAATCCATTTAAATAGGTTCTCACTCTCAGGGAATGCAGATATGCCTTTGTCAGCGCAACGCATCAACTCCATTAATTCTTTTTGCAGCCTGCCAACAAAGAGAAACATGAATTACTTGTTAGTACAGATAGACGTGAAACCCAAACATTGTCATTTTGTTGGGAACCAGTTTGGATTTTAACCGTTTTATTTGTCGTCATTGATGCTACGGACAAAGGTGGAACCAAGTTATATTCTGTAAGCTATGTGGAGGTCAAAACGAAGACAGAAGGTTCTTTTTAGTGAAGATACACGTCACTGACCACAGCAGACAATATTGCAGTCAACGTCAATTTCGTATCTATAGCGAAACCGTTAGTTCGGCCTCCAATGAGTAATAGCGATTTGATTTCTAACTCGTATGCGTTTTAAAACGTATTTATTCATCTAAGTAACCTGCAGCTCTGAACCAAATATGAAAAATAGGAGGTCCACGAATTTACAAAGCAATTACAATGTCGTTTTACTTACCGTTTGCTCACAGCATGATTATCTTTTAGTTTTATCGTATCTTCATTTTGTTTAGCTGGATTTGACGACGACGCGTAATGTGGATTAATATTTTGAGCCATAATATGTGGAGCGAACAAAATCAGATGCCTCCAATTCTACTAAATTTCTGTTATACGAAGACAACTTCCTGTTTAATTTGAAAAAGCTCAATTTTTATTGGATATTTTACACACATTTGACAGCTATACGTAATGGCGGCAATCAACCGAATCAACGTTGAAATCAGCGCCATCTACATTAGTAGTTATCGACGTAACCGACTTCATGCAGTCGAATATTTATGGTCTAAACTCAATAAAGTCTCGAAATCCGTATTTTATTTTATACAAAATATTAAAATAAAATAAATGTATAACACTAGAATTAAATATCAGTTTTCTACAAGAATCTCATAACAAACGCCAAAACCAGGAATACACACACCTTCAATTATTTTCTGCACAAAATGCTACTTAGTGAATCTATTTTGCTCTTATTTGGGATTTGATTAATGAAGATCTAAAGATTTGGACCAGGACCGGGAAGGGGTGCCCGGAGCGGCGCACCCATGCTGTCCACCCCTTAGTCCACCAGTGTGGCACTGCAGAGTCAGTGTACGTACAACTTAGCCTGTGCAGACTCCTGAGATCTTCATCAGTAAATCTAGTGTTCTACTTACTTACTCTGTGGATCCAAAGGTAGATGATCTATTCGACCAATAAGATCCTCATTGTGTTCGTCAAGATGTCATGTCATGTCCTATTGTGTAAAACAATGTCCAAAAATAAGTCTCTTATAACATACTTTTATTATGGCTTGACTCGGCTTGAGCTCCCAACAGACCGAATTGCGGGTGCACCATGTATAATTAATTACTGAAAATTGTATGACCAGTCAATAATAGTTTAATATAAAATCACCACATAGGTAGCTTTCTAAGTCAAATACTTCAAATACCTACCTAATAATAATGAGATTGCCTGCTTTGTCAGAGTTACTTTCACTTTCTTTATTCATTTGAGCGTGAAATTGAAAATCGGTGACGGGATTATTTAATATAAAAGGAAAAGTTTACTTTAGTAGTCTATTTAAGATGTTGTTATCAATAATGATGTTTAGTTTAGATTAAGGTTTTGTGAGGAAATAATAACGTGTTTACTGACGAAAATGGCTTTTAAAGTAAGTAAATTTTCGTTTTTTATAAAGCAGTCTAATTTATTACGCGTTTTAAATATTCGATACATGATATTTTTTTTAATAGTCGTAAGCAAAAATTTTTTTTTTGTTGCTTCTATAATTTTCTTCAGTTCGTAATGTTACCATCAAACAAGCGGCAAACCTTGCATATCAATTGCATATTTCATTCGTTCAAAATACTATTACTATTCATTCATTCAAATATCGGCAGCTCAGATGTCATTGTCAGTTGTCACTCATTTGACTCATTGTCACTTGAAAGTTACATTGTTGTCGTCGTAATTTCGTACATGCGTAAATATTTGCATTTGTGGCGATTTGGATTTGTAGTGTTTTTCTTCCAAAAAGAGTGCTTCAATTTTAATCCTTCTTTCTTGAAAACATTACTCTTGACTATTCAAAATGTCTTGTTTAATCATCTTTGACAACAACTATATAACGGAGCTGGTGTGCACAGATGTGTCTTCGTTAAAACGTGATATTTCACAAAAACATGGTGTCCCAATAGAAGACTTATTTGCTACGCTCAACGGGAAGCCCGTGTCTGATAGTTATAACATCACAGCAGCTAACAATGTCGTTAGATTGGCCACTAAACTTGTCGGAGGGAAAGGCGGATTCGGATCTATGTTACGTGCGATTGGAGCGCAAATAGAAAAAACTACCAACCGTGAAGCTTGCAGAGACCTCTCTGGGCGTCGATTACGTGACATCAATGAAGAAAAAAGGCTTAGGAAGTGGTTGGAAGGGCAAGACGACAGGGAAAAAGAGGCAGTTGAGAGAAAACAAAAGAAGCTTGAGAGACTTGTAGCAGAACCGAAGATCGAAGTAAACTTGACTCCTGCGTATGAGAAAGAGCGTAAGGATCTACCTGAACGTGTGAACTCGGCGGTAGAGGCTGGCTGGCAGGCTGCCGGCTCATCAAGCACTTTGAAACGGAAGTCGGACAATGAAAAAGCCAAACCAAAGAGAGCCAAACTTTGGATTGATGCAGACCTGTCTGATTGCTCATCATTGAGCGAGGATGAAGAGGAGGAAGTAAAGACAACAAGTCCTGGACAGCTGGTGTCTGCAGACAGTGGAAATGAGTCGGACAGGACTTCGGCAAGCAGTAAATAAGACTAATATAATGACTGTGTTCATCTATAGA
The DNA here is from genome assembly GCA_916610215.1 of Omphaloscelis lunosa. Classification (NCBI taxonomy): domain Eukaryota; kingdom Metazoa; phylum Arthropoda; class Insecta; order Lepidoptera; family Noctuidae; genus Omphaloscelis; species Omphaloscelis lunosa. Next base: position 1,285,516 of record OU744262.1, on the reverse strand, counting down.
CTTATGAATATAAGGTTATTCCATTGTAATCGTAAATTGAAATATTTTAGTGTAATATTCCAGCAGGTTGAATTTATTTCAATCTGATATATTTTTAAATACATACTCATGTTGTGATTAATAAGATTCATTGTAAAGATTTGCAACTTAATAATTAATATTGTAAAAAATCAAATATTTTGTAACATGTTTTGCATTTTTAGGGTCAGAAAAAAATTGCTTTACCAACATAAACATAAAATAAATATATTTTACACACAGCATTCCCTATCATTTGAAATAATAGCTATATTTAGAACTTGAAGTAAATTACCTTGAGTACTTAAGTAAATTATGTAATTTTTTAATTTTGTTTCTGATTCGTTAAACTTGTGTATTTGATTAATGACTTTGTGTTTAGTTATTTTGTAATACGTAAATATATTTTTAGCTAACTTTAATCTTGTTTTTTTTTTTAAATCCTTTACTAAACTAAGCGTCTCAATGGCAGTGTCCACTTGGCAGACAGTTATCTGTGATGCTATTAGAGCTCAGTAGATGTCGCTGTAAGCTTGCTGGTTCATGCGCATAGATGGCGCTGCAAGTAAGTGAATTTGCAACGAAACCTCGAAAGCTCCAGTGTGTTATTTTTTACGTAATTGAATTAAGCAAGAAAATCAATTTATAATGTGCAGAAATAAGACTAAAATTATAAACTTTCGAAAATCTCTAAAATTGTAAAGAATACTAAAAAAATAAAGGAATATTTTAATTTTTTTGTTACTATTGAGCAAATTTGCTATCATGAAGAAGGTATTTTTGCTCCAGCGTCTTCTCCATGCTGTAAATGATCTAGTACTTGATAGCGGTACCATAGTACCACCTATGGGTACCTACCACATTGTTGGTACCGTCATTAAAAAAAGTCGATTTACATTTCAGTTTTTCAAATCTTACTTATTGAGCTAAATACATAATTAAAATCGAAATAAAGTAAAATTAAATGAATATTAACTCTTATTTATTATATGAAATGCTAAAAAATTATGAATCAAATAATTTTGTGTCAATTTAGATGATTGTGGAAAGTAGCCGTGTGAGATGATAGACTTTTTCGCTGACCGTAATTCACCGTAACTAATAGTCAAACAAAATCAATTATTTGACTCTCATTAATTCATGATATTAAAAACTTATAGAGGAACGTGTTGACCGTGGTACTGCTGCTGTCTCTACTGGCGCTGGCGGCTGCAAGACCCCAGGAGTTCGATGACGACGAGGACGGTCACGACGGAGCCGACGATAGGAGAGGTAATTATGACATAAAAGGATCGTGTGGCGCGTGACGCTGCCATCTTGTATTTCCAATACCTACAATTTCCATGGAATTAAGGCTTGTGCAGACCACCGCGATATCGCGCGAGAATTCAACGCGCTGGGACGCACCCTCGTCCCAGCGCGTTGAAAAAACACACTGTTGGATTTTCAATTCTCGGCTTTAAGCAGAGCGTTGAAAATGCAGTGCACGAAAAAAAATCGCCGCGATGTTAATACGTCCGTGCGAACGTCGGCTTAGTATGTTTACAAAATACTGCTTGCCAATAACGCCCTGTCGATGTCATTCAAGCGCCAAAGGATCTTTAAAGAACTGTATTTTGTACCACCCATTATGATTCTGATAGTAAAGCAGCATAAAAACATTTTAGGTAGGTAACCACCATAAATGACAAGTGGAGTAAAATTGTGACAGAATGGTACCCCAGAGATGGCAAAAGAAACCGGGGAAGACAATATAAAAGATGGGAAGACCAATTCAAACTCACAGCGGGTCCAAATTGGAGAAGAGTTGCGAGAGATAAGAATCAGTGGAAGTTGTTAGAGGAGGCCTTTGCCAAAAGGCACACCGAACTTAGAGACATTCTGTAAACTACTGAAAATACCATAACGCAAAGATTTTCAGAATAAAAAGGGCTTATTATTAACTACCACAAAACAAGTTACGTATCTAACATTCTTTTTTCGATAACCAGCTATCGAGAAATTGGTAAGACGTTCGTGTCGTGTGTGTTGTGGGAGTTGATAACAATTAAAGTTCTCATACTTGCTTATAAGGTACATAAGTCAATAATATCTATCGCAAAGCTTTTGGTTGCCAAGCATTGAGATAAGATAACGTGTTCCAAATGTTATTGACCTTACCTACTTATTTTTTAACTGACTTCAAAAAGGAGGAGGTTCTCAATTCGACTGTATGTTTTTTTTTGTATGTTTGTTACGCGATTACTCCGCCAACTGACTTTGATGATTCTATTTTTGTTTGGTAGGTTATTCTTAAGAAGTGTTCCCATATAAATTTTATTAATTTTGCTTGGTTAATTTTTGAGTTAGATTTAATAACATTTTTCCCATTTATTATGTGGATGATATGATAAGTTCCTGTCACTGTTATTTAAATTAGAATTTGTGTAGTATTCCACACAGGTACCACAACTAAAAAGTGACAATTTTTTTTTTTTTTACAAAAAAGAAGAACCCGCCGCGATTTTATTACGTCCGTGCGCACGTCGGCTTAAATTTATTTTTTACTTTGTTGTTGTTTTTTGCAAAAAGTTTTTTTAGTAGCGATCTTCACAATAAGTCGCCATGGCTAAGTAACTTAACATCACGCCTTTATTTCCCGATGGGGTCGGCAGGACAGCTGTATAGTGGGCTCTACCCAGATATGTTTAAGTCCCATGTACTTAATACGTAGATGGCGAGCGTATTGCCGTCGACCAGGCACAAATGCAGACTCCGGATTATTTTCGAGAATTTTTTAATGGAAATACTCAATTACACTTTGACAGACCAGGCCATACCTACAACTTTTTTTAAAGATCAGCGACAAACCTTATCGTATCAATCACTTACCTACATGTAAAGTTGAATCAAGAATGTGCATGTAAACAAAGTGCCAGAAGACCGGAACTTACAGCTTTTTTTTATTTATTTCACAGAGGATCCGGCCCGTGTGCAAATAAAGGTGTACAGGGGGCCCACGAAACATGATGGATACGCCCCTTGGGGCTTCTGGGTCAAACAGCCGTCGGACGAAGAATAATTCGTAGTATCTAAAAAAATAATGATTTGACATAGTAGATGAAATATAAATAGATCATTTTTTTTATTAAGAACTTTTTAAGTTTAGTTTAGTTAATTATTTTATTGCTGGCGCCACTGTTTTCGTTTGTAAAACCAAAGATTAAATTAATTTGTTCTATTTTCCTTAGCTGCCTGTAACAACGGTTGTCCTTAACAGGTAGTCATAGAATTTGTAATTAAGTAAGTACGCATGTAACTTTTTATTTTATTGTGGTATCGGTAAATAGACTTTAAGGAAAAAAAAATGTTTTTCGTTGTTAACCCTTGTCCTGGTCATAAACAGCAGGTATAGCTCGGAGCAAAAATAATGATAATACCAGCCTATTACTGACCCACGGCGGGGCAAAGGCCTCTTTCTTATACAGACATTGACCACCACGCTTGCTCAACACGGGTTGGCGATTTAAGACCTAATAAGTTAGAACTTATTAGTCAGGTTTCGTCACGATGTTTTCCTTCACCGATGTTAGTAGGTATGACTGATAAGTGATAAACTTAGAAAGTAGGTGCTTATAAATTGAAAACATCACAAGATTCACAAGCCATCCGAGCGAGTATGAGGCGACTGTAGCAACAAAAACAATTTTTTATAATCAACCAGTTGATTATATACATACATCTTATATTACTTACCTACTTCTATTACACTAGCAAATGTAATACTTACATACGCTTAATTAACTTTGGTAATAAAAGCTTATATTGGGCAATTAATTAGGTACTAATTGAGTAGATTAATTAACCTTTTTACTGAATTAACTGAAAGGCTATTAAGGAATAAGTTATAAGACTATTAGACAGTTAGTGCCTAATAACGTGCAAATAGCCGACTATAGCGTGCCTTGACCCACCTGTAAGGCTCGGCGCTAACGAGCCACCGATCACAACCACCAGTAGCTCTGCGAAAAGCAGTTCACATGCTTTTTCATACATTTTGGATGGGTTCGTCGCACGTGCGTGGTCGGTGGCGGCCACCCACTACAGCTCAGTGCTCAACACCGCAGCAAGAGGCGACAGCCACCGGTGACTGTGGTCGGTGGCTCGTTTGTGCCGATCCTAACATTAGGGCCGCGCGCCCCGCCACGCCACTTTTGCAGCTAGTACGGTAGCGCGCGACAGCCAGCGTTGTTCGGAAGCTGCCAAATGTTAAAAACCGCTCTCTGCTGTGCAATCTCACGAAGGAATCCTGAGCGCGGGTGAGAGAGGAGACATACGTACTTATTTGGATACTCGCAAACAAATCAAAACGTATTTGTTACCTACTTCTCGTTGACCTAGAATTATGAAATTTGGCGGGAAGCGAGGTCTCACAGTACAAGTACAGGAAATGGTTCATTTGTAGCTTTATAACATTAAAAAAATGCATTTATAATTTTACATTTGCAGTTGGCGAATTGACCGTGACGTAAGTATATCAATGTATTGGGCAACATGTTTTCCAAGTCAAATATTATTTTTGTTTTTCGGATAAATGAATCCCAACTACGGAACCCTTCATTGTGCGTGGTCCGACACGCACCTGGCCGGTGTTTTTATAGTATTGCAGCAGATGTCCAAAGTCGGCGATAATCACTCACCACTCCCATGAACTCCCATCAGCTTGTTTGCCTTTCAATAATATGGATAAAAGCAAAGCAGGAACAAATTCCCTACATCTTTATCCTTATGGAACATTATTTTTCTTTTTCATAAATAATAACTCCAAGATAGCAACGCGTGTCAACTCTTAATAATTAATTCTATAAGTATATTGTTCCCTTGACCGATTAGTTAAGTAATAAGTAGGTAGCTATGGTAGTTGTAGCTCCTATATTTTTATTTATGAATTTACGTTTTCTTTTTAAAATTGAGCAGATAAAATTGATAAATTATATTTATTTCTGTAAATTGGTAAAAAAAAAAAACACTTTTACACGACAAATTAATTTATTTTTTTACGTAGATGAGTTCGGTGTTTAGTCCGACTACTCTGAGAAGAAAGACCGAAACAAACTCAGAGGTCTCTAAGTCAGACATAATCTTGGTCAGATCATGTGAGGACCATTCAGATTAATGTCTGAGATGGTCTTTTGAGGAAAGAAACACACAAATTTGAGTGGACCTGTTCAGTCAGTGTACGCATTTGTCAGTAATCGTGTACCTCATAGAGACTGGTGCGCTGTTAACGCTGTGCGCGCCAGTAGTACCGGCTCGATTAAATAAAATATATTTTTAGTCTTGAACGCACAATTATTTCTAGAATCTGCTTATTTTACACGATGACGCGCACTATCAACTCTTCACGCTGAGTCTCGTATTATTGTTTATATTCTATACGAAATAGTGTTTGTCTCATGATATTATGTCATCTATACTGATTATAAATTAGTCGCTATTCGTGTCTCTCTCGAGCGCGTTTTTCTTCTAAAATACGCAACGGATTTTCATGCGGCTTTTGCGGAAGGTTTATGTGTGCAATACATTAATATTAAACTTGCATATCCTATATTTTTAAACGAGCAATATTTGTATGTATATATATGTGTACTCATGTTCTGGAAATCGGCTCTAACAATTTTGATGAAAGTTGTAATATTTGGTTTACGGGGGCGAAAAATCGATCTAGCTAGGTCTCATACCTGGGAAAATTCGTTTTCTCTAATTTGCACAGCCGCGGGAATGAGATACAACGTTGGTATACCTGGATGTTTATCTATTTTCACCCGAGCAGAGCTCGGTCGACCAGGTACTTATAAAGAAGTGCAATGTTTTATTAAGTTGTAAAAACCGTGCGAAAGGAGCGCGTCGCTAGTCAACTTATAAAAATACTCGCGGAGGTTCTATGGAAACGCCATGTAGTGTCTCCATAGTGCATACCAATTTTTTTTCTGTCACACCATAATATTAGGTGCTAAATTCAGGGGTTTGCAGAAATTAATTTAGAAGTTACCTACAAGCTTGATTAAGCACAAAAATTACAAGCAACTTTGTCTCTGAATTAGCATCGTATCGCTAAATCACTTTTTCAGGTAACTAGTGTAATAGGAAATCAAATTCTAGGTACCTACCTATCTAGTTGATGACTATAATTATATCACAGACGCGCCAACCAATTACGATGTATTGATGAAAACAGATGATAGGTAAGTAGAAATGAAACAATCACATACCTATATTAAATTTTTGTATGTAAACTATTTATAAATTAAATTCAATGTCGTAAGTAAATATTCATCTAAATCCTAAATTAATACAAACACTAAATAAACATGTTGTAACTGTGTCAGTGTACTTAATATTGCAATAAGCAAGTTATCAGACAGTGCTTTTTCAACAACATTTTCAACAATAAATATCTATTTCATGGCTGGATATTTAGCCATGTCGAAGATATGTCTTCTTCGCGACATTCTACAGAATATTCATTATTTTAAACTCGGTTTTCATGTAGGTGTCGGAGCTTTCTAAAGTCGATGAAATGCTGACTGCACTCAACATGCCAACTACAGCTGAAGACGGTTAACTAATCACTGATTATCGTAGACTGTTCTGGACAAATAGGTATTTATTGGGTAAGGTACCACAACTATCCTTAATATAAAACCATATCACTGAATGCGTAAAACCACTTGTTAAACGAACTACAAATACCTCCTAGGTTATTATTGTAAATGACCAAATCTTCTAAAAAATACCAAGCATTGAGCATTTCCCTGGGACTCAGTCTGTGTACGGACGCCTGATTCCAGTAGACGCGTGATATCTGTAGCCAGGGCTTGTAGGGGCTCCGTCGCCTGTCGTGGGTGAGGGTCAGCCCCAACTCCTTGTAAGCCACCAGGTACGTGAAGTACACGTCTTCTAGGGTGATCATCGGCACGTCGTAAGCTTTCTCTAATATAATCTTGATGTAGTCCGCTGAAAAGAGTCTTTTTTGGATTATGTATGACACATTCTTACCCTGATTATGTAGAAATATCGCATGTAGCGGAGACGAGAATGTCGATGTATGGAGTTACCAGACTGGATAAGGTAAAGAAATGAGTACATTAGAGTAAGTTTAAAAGTGACGCCAGTATAGTATGGGCATGCGATGAGGAGGGATGAAACGTAAGTAACTAAAAGAGTGATGAATGATGTTAATGGATGGAGAGGTAGAGGAAGGCAAAGAAAGGACCGATGGACGGATTTTGTGAGGGATAATATGAAAGAAAAATGGGTGAATGATGTAGTGAAGGCTGGCAGAAGAAAATAGAAGAAAAAAACGTGTTGCACCGACCCCACTTAACATGGAACAAGCGTAGGATGGTAATGATGAATCTGTCTTACTAATTTTGAGATATCAACACGTAGTGTAAGTGTTCTCACTTCTAATGAGGTACCCGGCACCACTAAGGTATTTTAGTGATTCTTCTTCACTAAGTAACTTCTGGATGAACCGCTCTTTGTGCTCACTCCTCGGTGAATGTGTGTTATTGAGGCTGTACCCTGAAATACGTAGGTATATAAGAGAAGAGATGAATCTTAGAATTTTTAAAACCTTAAATGCTGCCTTTTGACCAAAGAAACCGTAAACTAGATAGACGTCAGAACACTCGACTGACGAAGTCTACTGTAGCCTTGAGCTCTACAAAAAGGAAGACCGTAAAATACTCACCTATAAGTTGAGCATTGCCATACTGCTCCAACATCTTGTTAAGGATCCAAGGGTTCACCATCACGTCTTCCTCAGTCTTGAACAAGAACTGCGCCTCAGGACACTGTTCTATGGTCCACTTCATTATGAGTGCAGTCTTCAGGGTCTGATTGAGGTGGTGGTCGAGAAAGTCGAAGACCAATAAGTCATCGAATGTTGCGGCTTCTATGCGGTTGGTGACCTGGGATTGTTATTGATTGTAAGAAAAAAATGCAAAGTATTGTGTGTTGCTGGAAAAGGAGATGGATGGTCAAAATAAACAAGCGGACGTGTAGCGAGCCTTCTACCTGAATTTTTGTTATATTCTCCCCTGCGTTGCCTATCCCCATGGAAGGCGTGAGTTTATGTAAAATGCTTTTCAAGAATAAAGGCCAAAGGCGACGCATTTCAGTATTAGTCAGAAGTCGCTAACCTTTTATTACCAGACATGGGCTGCAAATTGCAAAAACGTAAGCAAATAAATTTTGTGGGCTATATATGTGGCCGTTTTGAAAACCCTAGACATTGCATGCCCTCCGAACAATATGTTGCATAATACCAACTAACCGTCTGTTTGGTCCTATCACCAATATTCAGTCCCATGACGAAGAACGTGGGCTGGAACGTCCCCCAGGTCTCGCGCACAGCCGCACGAAGGTCAGCGCGGGATGAGATAGAGGCCACCATGACTAGCACCAGCACTTCTTTGAGAGTGCCACAGACCATCCTCGTTGGCTCTATGAGGACTTGGCTGGAAATCGACCAGAAGATAAGGGACCCTTAAAGGATCAAGGTTTAGCAATGTGTGTGTTTAGGATGCAGGATAGCACGATGTGGTTCACGTTCAAGTTTCTTTCCCGAAAAGTCTGTCGTTGGCGTCGTTGGTGTAGTGGTCGCAAGGCGATACTGCTGAGCATGAACTAGGTCCTGGGTTCAATTCCTGGGACGCGCAGTGAATGTTATAGGGTTTTTCCATCTGAAATTGCTCATTAGTAGGCCGGAGTCTGGATTTGTGCTCAGTTGATGGCAATAGGCAAACATAGCAGGCGAAATGTGGCTGTACAAAAGTAACCTACCTATATAACTATGCGGGGATTGTATAATATACGTGATGTTACATTTGAGTGTTTCTAAGACGGAAAGTGATTATCACTTACATATTTTGTAAATCACGCTCTAAGTTCCGGTTCATTTCATACTCCGGAAACAGTTTTGTGCTTGGCGGCTCTTCGACCCTGTTCCTTATTGCTATATACCACCATATTGTCGGCCACATTACAAACAAAAACAATACCAGAGGCGGTAGCAGTAACACGAATGTGCGACGACCTGCATACTCTTTTATGAAGAAGATCACCAGTGTAATTATGTCCCATGTTCGCTGTTACAGACTGTGTCGGCAGCAATAGCAACCTTATAATAACGTGATTAAAGATCACTGTGATTTTGACAGTGATGCAAAATAGTGTGACATAGAGCAATAAAAATAAAGACTTACCAAAAAACTTGATATAGGAAAGCCATTTTCTTAAAATAATTTTGATCATATTTTTCATCAATATATTCAATTTTCTTTTCACAAACCCCATCGAGGTTTGATTGGACGTCTGTTGTTGTCTGATATCAAATGCAAACCTGATTATGATATGTTGCACTGCATGTTACACTATTGCGATGTAATTAGAAAACTACTTATTTTCTAAGTAGGTTTAGCTACTTTTTGCAGTATAGTGAAAAGGAGACAGTAGACTGCCGCCCAGGTTTAAAAAATCTCTTGTTCATTTCTTTTTGTTTAAAGCAGCATCTCGCAGCTCAGCCTAGGAAGTTGTAAGCTGCCATCCTGTGGATTCCTTAATAAATTAAGCCCCAGCGAGTGCATAACACTAATAAACCAAGCGGTTATACGCTAAGGGCACGGGTTCTTGTGAGGTACAGACATCGGCTTAGGGCGCAACCGAAGGAACACGGGTGGGTTTTAGTCAGTAAGAGTTTGACACGCCCTCCCGCTCCGCCCAGAGCGGGAGAAGTTATTTGATGATTTCCCAACCTCAAAAAAAAAAAAAAGGGCGTCGCTGGGGGAGGGCAGCAAGGGACAGGCTGATAGGATCATAGGCTTGTTCCTAGGGACGGACATCGGTTTAGGGCTTCGCTGAGTGAGGGCAGCAAGGGACAGGCTGATAGGATCATAGGCTTGTTCCTAGGGACGGACATCGGTTTAGGGCTTCGCTGAGTGAGAGCAGCAAGGGACAGGCTGATAGGATCATAGGCTTGTTCCTAGGGACGGACATCGGTTTAGGGCTTCGCTGAGTGAGAGCAGCAAGGGACAGGCTGATAGGATCATAGGCTTGTTCCTAGGGACGGACATCGGTTTAGGGCTTCGCTGAGTGAGGGCAGCAAGGGACCGGCTGGATCGCATCGTAAACTTGCTCCTATTCCTTGTTATTTTACGATACATAAAGAGCGGCCAAGAACATAGTTTAAACTACAATTTAACACCGTCGATTGAAATAATTTCATGGTTGCGATCTCAGACCAACACGAATCCGCTCGCCTCACTCGCGTTTGATCATAATATTAGTAGTTTTAGTTCCTGAAGTTGGATTTTGTACATACCTTGAAATACTAAAATTAACAATTTCAATATAAAAATAACTTTGCAAGAAAACCGCGCATTAATGAATACAAGACAATATTTAAAAATGAGCCCGCTGCGTGACCTCGAAATATGCTATATAAATAGACACTTGCCGTCATTCATTTCATCTGGCATCCATGTCTGGCATCTGCTATAATTTTTTTTTTCTTTAACTACAGAGAAGAGGCTGTTTCCAAGTAAATCTATCCCTATGGATTTGGCCAATCGATTCAAAACTCAAGACTAATTCCTGGGTATACATTTGCAGCCATTAACCTGACGTACTTTTACCACTCTACCAGTTATACCAAGTGGTATCATGTTACCCAGTAACTGGGTTGCGGAGGTTGGCCAGGCAGTCGCTCCATGTTAAATACTGGCATTCAGCTGCATCCGGTTAGACTGGAAGCCGACCTCCCGACATAGTTGGGAATAAGTGTTATAATACATTGAACAGGCTATGAAACAAACACATGTTACATGACAGATAGTGTTACAAAATCTAGTGTGTTCTTCCCAAACGTTATTAATTCGGCTAAGCGTACTATGTTTTCATAACATTAGGGATATTGAAAACAAACGATGAGCGGTAAGATGGCGCTTCTAACGACCTCGGTCAATTACGTTCGAGTACTATTTGAGAGTTGGATGAGAGTAGCTGAGGGGTGACTACCCAGATGACGAGTAATAGAGAAGTATGAGAAAGGAGGAGGTTCTCAATTCGACTATTTTTTTATTTATTTTTTGTATGTTTGTTACACGATTACTCCGCCAATTATAAATTGATGATTATTTTGTTGTTTGGTAGATCATATTTCAGAGGTGATCCTACTGTCCTACTCCCACATAAATTTTGTTAACTTTGCATGGGGAGTTTTTGAGTTAGCTTCAATAATAAGCATGTTATAATAAGTTCCTGTCACTGTTACTATTTACTTAACAGGTGGTATTCGAATTTGTGTGGGGGAGGTACCACAACTAGAAAGTGTAAAATAAAAACAATTTCACAAAAAAACACAGTTGGAATAAAAACAACCGACTTTGGTTGCAAAAAACGAAAATTCAAAACCAAAGACACCGACTTCCGACATTAAAGTTGTTTTTTACTTTGTAGTGTTTTTTTCTCTTGAAGTCAGTTTTTTTTTTGTAAAATGATTTTAATTTTATTATCATGAGATCCAACAATATCCCACTCGCATATGTGCACGAAACTAGTTATTTTTTTATGTTAGAAGTCCTAGACTGGACATTTTAGTACCTATCACCATTTGTGCACCATCTCTGATGTTAGCCTACCGTGTCCCTCAATTGTACCTAGGTATCACACAGTGAGCCCGGAGTTAGGATTTATGCCCGGTTGATGGCAATAGGCTCGCCCCCTATTACTTGGGACTTAAACATAACTAGCGAAATGTGGGTGTACTATAGGTACACCTCTGCCTAACTCTTCGGGGATTAGAGGCGTGATATCGTTATATATCACACAGAAACTAAGTTAAAGAGTCTTTTGCGTATTTATTTTTAGCAAAATTATTTAACGTTTACTTGCTGTGCATGGAATGCAATGGACTCTTCTGCCTAAAATCACCACCACGAGATTTTATTTTCGTCTGCACATTCATCTACCCACATTTTCAATGAATAAAGAAAATAAAGAAAGAAAAATACCTTTATTCGTCACGGAAACACATGCATACAAAAAGATCAGGTAACTCGAAAAAAAAAGAAAAAAAAAACAGATATACATAAAATCACGAGAAATAGCAGCTGCACGCTTATCTACTGCATTTTAAATTACAACATGTATTTATTTTCTAACTCCTTATCAAAATCGTATAAACAGTTGACTTACTTATTGATAGAAATATTCGGTTATTGGTTTTTAATCAACATTAGTCGACGTACTCTACTGATTATATGTATTTTGATAATAATAACATAACATGACGCTTTTAGATAAAGGGTTAGGCAGAGCTGCACCTATAATGGTACACCTACATTTCGCTAGTAATGTTTAAGTTCCATGTAATAGGCGGCGAGCCTATTGCTATTAACCTGGTACAAATCTAGACTCCGGCTGCTACTGAGCAATAGCATAGCATAGTAGCGCTTGCGACCACTAGACCATAGAAATAGATGAATAATCTTTAATTTTTGCAAGGTTCCGTACCCAGCGGGTGTCAAACGGGGGCCTGTAACTTAGAAACATAGTTATTTGTTATCGATCCTGGATCATTTAATACTCTGCATTGATATTAACTTTGATCTGCTCTAAAAACGGTGAAGAAAACATCGTGAGGAAACCAGCATATCCTACACCATAAATTCGCAGACAAGTGACAACCACCAACCCGCATTGTGCCCGTGTGGTAGATTACGGCCTCTCGTAGAGAGGAGGCCTGTATCCCAGCAGTGGGAACGTTATAGGCTTATTATGTATGTAATAACTCTCGCTCATTCTTATGTCACAGCTTGCTGGCACGAGCGCTTATTCAAAAGGAGAACAGATGATTAGTTGACAATTTATTTTGTTTCACTACTTTTATCGGTAGATTTTTTTTCGAATGAACATTCGAAATAGGCAGATGTCTTACCATAATCTTAACTTAATATAGTAATATTATAAGTGAGTTTGTTGTGACGCTTTCACGCTAAAACGGTTGAACTGATTTGGATGAAATTTGGCACTTGAGTAGACCATGACATGGAGATGGACAAAGAATACTTTTAATCCTGATATTCCCACGAGATCAAAACTTACGCGGGTGAAACCGCGGGGCGCTGCTAGTCATATATAAATCCTTATTTATCCCAACATCAAATCTAATAACGGGCACTAGGGTTTATAACTTCAATCTTAAATAGAGAAACGTGTCTGAAGTAGAAAGATCCTGAGCCAGGTCTCAGGCTGTCTTAGATAGGACGTTCTAATTTAAAAACAGTTAAAGTCAGGAAACTTAAATTAAATCAAAATTGTTTTATTAGATAAACGCAGTACCTACTTAAAAATTTAATGGAAAAAAATGCCTAGGTCTTATTAAATATAAAATTAAGTAAAATTAAAAATCTGGGTGTTAATTTAAGAAATCGGTTTAGGGGCCATTTTGTCTAGCGATGAAAATCTTTTAACAGCAAGAAATGGTCATATAAAGTACAGAATCCATTTTTTTACTAAATCACCTTTACAAATATACAGAAACAGCTCTAAAGTGTGGCGACGCAAATACAAAGTATTGAATACTAACTTCTGCCTGCGACTTTGTCTGCACTTACCGGCGTAAATTTTAGCCTATGTTATAAACTATCTGAGTGCCGAATTTCATCTGAAATTCATTCATCCGTTTTTGCGTGCTTGATTAACAAACATACAAAGGAGATTATATTAAGGCTCATGCATACCAGCGCGATATCGCGGGAGCTACAGGCAGCGCGACCCCTGTAGCACCCGCGATATCGCGCTGGTCTGCAGGAGCCTTTAGTATAATAATAAGTCCTTTCAGTCCTGTGTTAATTTTTATTAATTTTGCCAATTTTATCAATTTCTTATTTTTTTTAATTTTATCCGTTTTAATTTCTTATTAGTCAATTTTTATTGTCATATACTTTATATATGATAATAAGAACTGCTAAAAGATTTTGCCTTGAAGGTAAAATACTTTTTCTGTAAAAAGATGATAGATTTATTATTTACGTAGTTATTATGAACAGATATTGGGTATTTATTCACAATACAACACACACACTCGTGTATATCACAACAGTTTATTTGATTTTGTGAGCTTTTTTATATTATCCTATTTTTTATTACATTACCTTTAATTTATTCTGATACCTAATTCATTAAAACGGACACACACTTCCCTGTTTATTATTCTAGCGTATGGTACTAGTGGGTTGCAGCTGAAAATCAGCGTCAGGTGATTACATCACATTTTGTGTTGTCATCTGACATTATGCTGAGCTGAAGCCCTTTTGGTATTACAATCATTGTTTTCTGTTTTTTATACTTATAAGGTATATTGTTCTGCTGTAATAATGTCAATAAACGCATTAGTCTTTCTGTCTTTCACTGTACTATGACCCAATCGGAAGAGTATTCATAAAACTACAATATTTGTTATCAATAGATAAAAAAAAACGACTTATCGATGTTATCTCTTGCTACGGCTACATTGTCGCGATAAACGTAATTACACTTCGCGCGCTCTCTCTCTCGCACAGCGCTCGACGTCTCGCTGTACAACAAAGAGCGCGCGAAGTGTGTTCGCGTTATCGCGACAATGTGGCTGTAGCATGACTTGTCCCTTCGCAGCATTTTAGCGGCCCGCCCCAGTGTGTATGAGATACCGCGTCGCGACAGTCGCTATGTTCTTAGTTTACTACACCCTCATGTGCTAGCTATACACAACTATTATGCTCATACTGATGCTCAGGATTATCATCCGGAAGGTGTTCGTCACCTTCAAATACTTTGGTGAGGAGTTTTTTTGAGCTTAAAGGTGTTATTTGCGAGTGAAGTGTTGTGAAAATTTGGTCTAAGGTTCGCTGTCCATCAGTTGCGAAAAAGCCAATAAGATTGATCATTTTCTTATTATTGTTATTATTGTGTTATTGAATTGTAAACAAGCCGTCAGTCCACCTCATGGTAAGTGGTGACCAACGCCTAGCATCTGCAATACCAGAGACATCGCAGATGCGTTGCCATCCTAAATTCCCAAATTAATGATGTACTTAACTAATATTTTATAACAATATAATTTAAAAACTCGTTAGAAAACAAAAAAGCGACATAAAAAAAAATACAAAGTGAAAAATAAATCGGTGTCTTTAGTCTTGAATTCTCGTTTTTTGCCGCCGTCCTCCGAAATTATAGTTATTTTTCTCTTTGTAGTGTTTTTTTGAAGCCTGTTTTTTTAAACTTTTATTTTTCACTTTTTAGTTGTGGTAGCTATCTACCCAACACAAATGCAAAAACCGCAGCGTGCTATGTAATTATCAGTGACAAGAACTTATTATTATAATATCATTCACATAGACGAAGTGACACAAATATACGTATTATTGAAGCTAACTCAAAAACTACCAAAGCAAAGTTAATAAAATTTATATGGGACCACCGCGCAAGCTTCCGCTACGAAATGAAAAAATATTTTCATAATCGGTCTACAATTGATGAAAATATCGAAGAACATACAAAAAAAAAGAAAGAAATCGAACATAGAACCTCCTCTCTTTTGAAAGTTAGTTAAAAATGGAGTTTCTCACCCATAGTCTCCATAGGAACCTACTACGCTGTGGATTGGGAAACTAGCTTCATCTTTCTGACTGACCGAAACCTTGACAATTCAAAAGTACCCGTAATTGGTTTAATTGAAATAAATGGTTTGAGTTTGAGTTGAGAAAGTTAAAGCTCTCAAAATCTCCACTGAATTATCCAGTCTTCGCATAGCTTAGCTTTAGTGCATTTCAGTTTTTCTTAGTTTTTACTATCTCTCTCTACTACTATATCGATACTGTTATCGTATCATCCTGATTATAGACTGAGCTACCGTGTTGATACTTATTAACGTATACCTTATATGTAAAATAACTGGGCATTAAAGCACTCACACACAGTACATGGTCTCACATGATTTGACTAAGATTATGTCTGGACTTTAAAAGAGACTGACCTCTGAATTTGCTTCGGTGTTTCTTCTCAGAGTAGTCAGATAGGAAACACCAAACTCATTTAGTTTTAAAACATAATTTATTTTTGACGTGAAAACGTGATTGTACAAACCTATTTACGGAAGTGAAATCATTTATCATTTACTCGTGTGATACGTACACACACATGTGTGTTAGTTACATCGTGTGTGGCAATAGGCTCGCCCCCTATTACAAAAACTGGCGAAATGTGCGTGTACTACAGGAACAGCTCTGTCCAACCCTTCGGGGAAACAAGGCGTGAAATGAAATGAAATGAATTAACATTGTTATTGAATATTATTATGAATGTTTTTTTATTTGATTTGCTATTATGTTTGTGTCGTGTGATACATCGCCTTGGTTTTTGTTAAATCACACTCGTGTCTTAGTAACACTTGTTATGCACTAGTTTTATAAACTACCTACTAGTTATTATCGTACAAAATTGTATCAATTTGATACCTAAACGATTTTACGATTCTTATAATATTCGTCATCATGATAAGCTCAAACGATTTTCCGATCCTTGGGAGGCCCACGTGAGCAACAGCCGGTATATTCTTTCAAAATCTCACTTACATAGATGAAGTGCGCTGTCACTCTACCGGATGCCAGGGATTACCTATTGACAGCTCACTTTTCCTAAGTTTTCAAGGTTGGATTTTTACAGAATAGATCGGCAGGTTTTGGGATCAAAACCTGTCGAGTAACAAAGCATAGGCACTTTTTAACCGACTTCCAAAAGGAGGAGGTTATCAATTCGGATGTTTATCTAATTTTTTAAAATGTATTTTAGATCATAACTCCGTCACATACACGGTGACTTATAATTTAACGTATTCCATCCAGGACGTGATAATGTGACCCATTTGCAACAATTAAGCACCCCATAAAGCCTAGGCGAAAATTCATGGGAATCGAGAAAACCCAATTTTTATGTTATTTTGAAAAAATATCCAGAATTCGTCACTTAATATCACTTTTCTCTAAATTCTTTCATGGCCTTCATTGCTTTTCCATGGGATACCTAATACTTTAATAAACCTTTCAATGTAACCAAATTTTCTAAAACATCAAACAGGTAAAAGTTAAAGGCAGAAGTTTCCATTTTCAAAAATCATCTAAGCACATGAACTTTGACACCAGTTATCTCGAAATTTTGCTAAAACATTACGGAACACGTACAAATTACGGAAAAGACATCTTCATTTAATCAGCTACCTGACAAGGTACAAATGTAAAAAAATATATTTAGAGTTGCCGATGAAACAGTTGATAGTCGAATTTACAAATTGTTGAAATATTAAAAAAAAATGCGATAATCGAATCAATTAACTTATTTAGTAGGATGGCCCTACTTCTTCCTAACCTCCCAGCAATACAGCAGATGGCAGGCAATCAGGTCGTCATGACCAGATTACAAATTGCGGAACGGCTTTTGAGTTTTTAACATAACTCACGGTCTACTCGCTGGTCACGGTTTACTGTTGTTATCAGTCATCATCAGGTTAAGATCTAATGATGGGATCCTGGAGAAATCGACGGAACTCTTCACATATTACAGACACACCTGTAGCGATTGGTATTTTTTAGAGTATCTCGTGCAGTTGCTCTCGGAAAGCAACATTTGGTGAAATGAAACTGATGATGAAGACCACACATGGCCTCCAAAACTACTCAATATTCCCACACTGCGCTTGCCGATACGTGGTCTCCACTCTAGGACTCGTCTGCCCCACCGGCCATCGGTCCTTCGACAAACATGGCCAGCCCACTGCCACTTCAGCTTGTTTACTCTGCAGGCTATGTCGGTAACTCCGGTTCTTTTACGGATAACTTCATTTCTGTTATATTTCAAAGAAATTCTGAGCATAGCCCGCTCCATAGCGCGCTAAGCGACCCTGAATTTGTGGACTAGCCCGACTGTCAGTGTCGATGTTTCGGCAACGTATGTCATAACGGGCAGGACGCACTGGTTGAAGCCCTTAGTCTTCAAACACTGCGGTATTGGCGACGAGAAGACTTGACGAAGTTTTCCAAACGCTGCCCAACCTAATCGGATCCTTCTGTCGGTTTCTTTCTCAAAGTTGTGCCTACCGAGCTGGATGACTTGCCCTAGGTAGACGTACTCCTTCAGAACTTCGACAAGCGACCCTTCGATGTGGATTGGACTCGGCAAGACATACGAATGATACATGATTTAAGTCTTGTCCACATTTATGCCGAGGCCAACCCGCCGCGAGGCTTCGTGCAGGGTCAGGTCTAACTGGTCCAGCGTTTCGTCAGCGTCAGTTGTTACGCTTTTGTTATTATCCTTAGAGAAAAAACATCGAAATTATTATGTACAGGTAATATGCATAAAAGGATAGTTTACCGACGCCAATATTGGCGTTGGCGTTGGTTTGGCATTGGTACCGTAGGCGTGGCGACGCCGCGTCACCACGCAACAGTCAATCTGAGCCGCCGCTATAGATGTTACACATAAAAACAAAATGGTTTTCCCTGTTCGGGCTTCTAAATACGATCCATTGAACCGATTTCGTGTATCCGGTTTGTTTATTAATATATATTTTCCGAAAAGCCTATGTCATATCGCTTCCCTACGTCAATAATAATCGTAATTGACAGTTTTCAATTATGATTATTAAAAATGTGAAATATCAATGTCAATTGATGTCAATGAACTGATTGACATCAATTGACATTGATATTTCACATTTTGTTTGGTGCTGTACTAATTTTTCTACTGCATTCTTCTATTTGATTTTCCGACAAGTTAAATAACGGGTTTCGGACTCTGTAACTTCTCCCGATTTCGACCTTGGCTTTGCATTGGATTCTGTACCCGCCTCTCACGACGACACCGGCTTGTCAATGGATACCGTACCTGTTTCTCGCGAAAGACCTGACACGAATATGTAACCTGATTTACACGAACTTACCAGCTTACCACGGAGCTATCTCTGTGACAACTGTGGCGTGGATACACGAAGACTTAAGAGACTATATTTCAGCAATGGATTGCACCACACCAAGTAAGTTACTTTATGAACATACAAGGTACATACTCAGCAACTTTGATTGCATAGCTACGTAACATTAGGTTTGAATTGAATAATTCAGTTGGTTAAGTGTCAAGGATATCATATAAATAATTGTGTTTTGTCTCAAACCATTGCCACATATTTTATATGACATAAGTAATGAATTGTATGATCATCAAAAATGTTATCACGAGACCGATGTTAGTCAATGTATTTATACATAAAGACCTTTTGATGCTACAGCATCTTTTTATGACAGTATGCAATTATGTTTCAGATAATAGTCTGGTGTGTCACCAATGTTGGATGTTGGCAAGGAATGCACAACAGCCTTCTGCACCAAAAGAACGAAATGTTGGGCATCGACAAATATGATTGTGTAAACTGTGGTCAATCTGTACTAAGAAAGCACTTTCAACATCTATAGGTACCAAAGCAATACAGTTACAAGAGACATACAAATAAGAACTATAATTGCAGAATGGATTGTACCAAAACTATAAATATGTTTTTTATTAACCTTTATTATATAAAACACCAACCGAGTTCTATGTAAAAAATAGTGGTTGTTTCTTTAACTATAATGTCAACCCTAATGCTTATAACTTGTTTCTTTCATGGGCGTCACTTGGCCAAAACCTCTTTATCAAATGGGCATTTCAAGTTATTTTTCACTTTTTTGGAAGATGGTTGTTTTTTTTTTGTAAAAAAAGTTTTCTATAATGACAATATTAGTATTCATATTCATCTATCGCATTATGGACCGTGATAAGGCACAGCAACAAGATAAAAAAAAAACTACTTAGGTATTATTATTCAATTTAAAATTTTACAATAAAATAAGGAAATAAATGGATCTTATTAATATTGGATGACATGTAGATTATAAATTAATACACAGCTGATAAATTCTGTAAAAATCACACCCTAGGTGAAGGGAGCTGTCATTCTAGTATCTAATAGCTCACGTCACGTACCTAACTTTTGATGATGGATGATGAGATAATGCAAGTGCTCGGACTCGCACACGTAGGCTTCTGTATATCACCTTACATTACTTAGCAAATAACGCTGAAAAAAAACACGTTTCTTGTATCGGGATCCCCTTTCATTTTTTACCTTAATTTATTTTTATTATTTGTTATTATAGCGGCAATAGAAATATACTATTGTATAGAATCAATTTTATTTTATTTTCTATCTGAACAGACAGCTGTGCTGCTGGGAAGTTTGTTACGCCACTTCTTCCCAGCTAAAGCACTAGGAAGTGGTGAAGGGCGGGCGTTTTGGGGAACTGTCATGTAATTTTGACGTTCGAAAAGTGCTTATTCTCAGCCTAGTTCGCATAAATGACTTTAGAATTTGAATTTGACAGAATTTGTAAAAAATTCAATTGCCTACCTATTACGGTTCATGTCTGTCTGTCAGCGGCCTACTGACAGACAGACGGACGGATTGACGGACGGACGGACGGACAGCAAGGCTTAGTAATAGGGTTCCGTTGGCACCTTAAAAAACACATTTTACGCTTGTTGTATGAGCTTACAATATTAACGTAATACGGTTATTAAAAAAATAACTGATAAGTTAGGTAATAGGTAGGTATTCAATGTATGCTGTGCCACATAGTCAAATAAGCAGCATTAATTGACATAATTAGACTAGTTGAAATGACCACGGTACCTATTGTGTTTGTGTCTATTTTAGGTAATCTAAAATACACAGAACAGAGATAAAACATTGTGTGGATACTGGGAATGGAAACCATAATTCCATTTCCTGGGATTGCGATAAGAGAAGGTCGAATTTTATGCTTTGACGAAGTGAGGAAAGTTCGAAAGTGATCGTTAATGGGTCGCTTTTCGTGTCTGTCTGTGTGACCGCGTTGTTCTTCTAAACTACTAAACGGATTTTGATGTGGTTTTCACCAGCATTTGGAGAATTTATTCCGGAAGGTTTATGTGTATAATACATTAATGTTCAACTAACTTGAAATGAAGAAATCTCAATGTTTTCAAGTCGTAAAAATCGTGCGAAGCCGCGCGTCGTGCGTGCGATCATCTATTCCTTAAGCTAAATTCGTAATTTTATTTGTTTTTTCCGTAAGTCACGTTAATCAAATAAAAAAGAGGACAACTAAGGACTAAGGATATAACTAAGGGTAAAAGGTTAGAAAATTAAGGGGCCGACTTCGTGCGATGCGGGATGCTCGGGATAGGCGGGACAGGCAGACAGACAGGTAGGCAGGTAGTCAGGCACGGCGTAACGTGTGACGCTGACGCGGCCCTCCCGCTGGCATGAGGTGTCAACCGTAAGTGAGACGGAGTACGAAGCGCCCGTAACTGCGGCCGATACTGCAGATGTCGCTTGGGGGGTAGACCCCCAGATGCGGGTCGCTAGTTTAAAATAAAGCATTGTAATAGGAGCATTCCTATTACAAACCTTTATTTACTAATCATATTCATAAGTCATAAGCAACACCTCTCTGTTAAGGAAGAACTATTGCAGACGGATTCGTGTTCACTATCCATCTTCATGGTATTTTTATTTAAGGCGAAAGCGCCGACCCTGCCCGCGAAATTCAAATTTTCTTACGTTTTTTGTATTTTTTAGGTCAGTCTCAGATCTCATGTTAATAATTGATTGTTTTGCGGTCGTAAAAATAATAAATATATATTTACAGAATGTTAATAATTAAAATCGTAAATACAATTCTCAGTGATGGTGTATAATTTCATAAATTCACGAAATTGACATTCTTAGCAGCAAATAATTTGATATGTTATTTAGGTAACCGTAAGATGTGGAAGAAATGGAGGGAGGCCATCTTTTATGACCGCCAATCAATCAATCATTAACATGAGATCTGAGACTGACCTACAAAATGAAAAAACATAAGAAAATTTGAATATCGCGGGCATGGTCGAAGGTTCCACCTTAAGGCCTTTCCTCTAGCGAGAGACCTTGAGCATTCGGTCCTTTTCTGTCCTGCTCTCTGCGCACGCCGAATTCACTCAATTTTTTAAATTATTTTAATATAAAAAGAAAAGCGATCTTTTGAAATAAAATATAACGTGATTTATTTAGATTTTTTATTATCTATCTATCAGTGTAATCCTCAAATAAATAAATGATAAATGAGAATGAAATTAACCATTTTACAGATTATCTAAAGTACATACATCTTTTATGGGGTACTGTGTTAAATGTTACAACAAAATACCTTGTGACATATTGCAATTAAATGAAAGAAAATTTAAAACTCATATGAAAGTACACTTTGCCAACAAGCATATTACAAATTAGAGGATTATATCCAAGATAAGAGTGCTTGGAAACATGCTGGTCCTGCTCCATAGGACAATTTAGAATCAAGACAAAATCAAAAAGGTTGCTAATTTAATTGTTAAATTTATAATTTTGTATTATATGACATTGATTTTACATTCTGTGATTACTTCCTCACACACCGACTTATTAATTTTAAAAACATTAGGAAAATCGTCTACTTTTACAATGTTTGCAAATATGTGAGCACCATGTATCTATCACATAATTAAATTATCTGTCGTTGCTTCATTTTTAATTATTTTTACCTATTGTGGTATAGTAATTTTATTCTAGGCGCATCGTCTTCACATATATTTATTTAACTAATGTACGTACTTATACAAACTATTGTAAAACATTTTAAAAGAGTAACGGTGGAGTTTCTTGCCCATTCTTCTCCATACGAAAACTACCTTTTGGAAGGGGCGACTAGAATCAATTATATTATTTTGTAAATTTTGACGTTCAAAAGTGCCATACATGGGCCTATTTGAAATAAATGATTTGACTTTGACTTTGAATGAAATAGAACGTCGTCGGCCGTCCAGACACCAGTCTCTCACAAACTAGTGTCGCGGTACGCCGCGCCATGCGTCGTCCAAACAACTTTGCCGAGACGCGCTAGCGTCTCGGCAAAGTTCACACGACCTATCACGTGTCCGTCGGCGCGGCTCGTGTTAACATGCGCCGTCTGTTCATCACACGGTATAGACCGCGCCAGGACCTAGTCGCCCATTTTCGTTCACCACCGCCTTCTTCGTCTTTGCTTTTTATTTAAATAACACTGAGCAAAATAACAACTGTTGCTGCGGCAGCAAAGCGGTTCTGTTCATCGGACTAGTTGACGGACTGAGAGGCGCGGCGCACCACGGGCTGAAAATCGGATTTCATTGACTTAGGGATTTCAATTTGCAAGTGCCGGATTTTTTGCCGGATATCGGTTCTATTAGTTATTACTATATACAAAAATGACACCCGAGCTAATTCTGCACAAAAACAAGGAATTATAATTTTTTTACGAAAAATTTGTATGAAGTTAGTATGAAAAATCTAATTATCTCTTAAACGGCAAGAAAACCTATAATATTCTTACAGGTGGTTATAGTACTAATTATTTATGGTTTTTTGTCATACTCTACATAACGGTTATCACTGTCGATTTTTTTATTTAATCATCAAAATATTTTTATTTATTTTTACCTACGAAACTGTTCCTTTTAGTGTTTAAGTTGAGGATCCCAGACTTTTAACAACACGATACATAAAACAGCATCACCCATACATCCCCGAAGGAGTAGACAGAGGTTTATAGTACACCCACACTTAGACTACTATGTTTGAGCTAGATATTTATCAACACAAAATGAGTTTTAAAACTTTGCATACAACCAAAATACCAAATAACAAAACCACTTCTAATGAGTCTACTATTTACAATGCTTTAGTCTTCTAATAAGTCTGAATAGGTGTTTAAATGCAATATTGCGCACCAATGCTAAGCATGGACTACATTCACCTTTTTCTGATAAGTAAGCTAATTTGTTGATAAGTAGTGCTAAGAGTTCTAAGAAATGTTTTTGACGATTACACATTTTCATTAACACATTTTTTAAAACTCTAATGAGGGTAGTTATCTAATCATCGATGTTTTTCAATAAAAGGGCGAAAATTTAGAAAATAACCGTGCGAGCGACGGCGGCTTGTGGAAAAGTAGGCTTGTCGCGGCTAGGCGCGAGCCGCGCCTATACGGACGCGGCACAGCGCGGCTCGCGTGGTTTCGCGCTATTTACGCGCCGTTTAACCGCACCTTTATCTAGGTTACAGTATATTATAGTAAGCAGTACAGTGTCATTGAAATAATTAATTATGGCCGTTCGGTAGATACACGCACTAGGGCTGTCCACTGACTGTGTCTCTTGGGTTACGTATTTGATAATACCATAGATATAAGAAAGAAGGAGATATGCCCGGTAGTTGAAAATGTATCGAAACCTAATGTCTCCAATTTGTCCCCACCATGTCGCCACAACAACACATGCCGATCAGTAAACCTAATAGATACCAACTCGCGCTCACACTTGCAATTCATAGATCCGAACGTACTACACAATCAATTATAAACCTTATGTCCTCAGACACAGCGTGCATTTACAATGCACCGTATAACTTACTCACACGAAAACTTTGTGTTATGCAAAACCCATTTATTTTACATATACGCTAGTGATTGACTAAATCGGAAACTTATCGATTCTCCTATTAATTATTGTATTAAAAATTTTGGGAGTTCCTGAAAAAAATATAAATAAAAACCATTTACATATAATAAGATGATATAAATAAAGAAAACGACACAAAAAAAGTTACTTATTTCAATTAATTTCAACAGTATGAGAAAATCTTAATGAGTACAAAACAAGATTTCACATCGGTCTTCCAACCAGGCTAACTAACTGTTGACAAATTGAAGAATAAACTTTCAAAGTAATATAAATTCATACGACAATTGACATTGTTGTTGATATCCTACGTTAGTGGATCTGCACAAGCACATCACTAGCTCGTCGCACGATACAAAGGCCGTACTACGCGATGCAACTGCATAACTAACTAAAAAAATTGTGATTTTTACATTGCTTGTTGTAGCAAAAATATGATGATTTGCCACATGTCAAATGTCGACCGGGAATCGAACCCGGGGTGACGGGGTATGGAATGAAAGGTGCAGTTCGAGTAAAACAACACTGTATATTTCAATATTGTATATTAAATAACTTTATATTAAAAAAAATACGTGTATATTAAAAGGAAAACAACAGAACAACAAAAGGAACACGTTAATAAAAAATGCACAGCTAGCCGTCAGCTTTTAACGGAATGGCTTAACGAAGTTGGATCCTAATTTAATTGAGAAGGCGTTAGGCCCATCGGTTTACGTAATTTAAACAATGTCCGATATGGTGCGGGTGGTCCACTCAATAGCTATTGCGGCGGTTCCGCGTCGTTTTTTGTGTAAAAACGCGTATTGAAACTGGTTGCGATGAACCTAATACACAATTTTTTAAAACGCTAAAATTACAAATTAAAAATCTAAATCAGTAAGAAAAATTTGGCAGGGAAACTTTGATAGATGGTCCCCTCAAAGGAGGCTCACTGCAGAGCGTAGCTTCGGACCGTTCACCGACCTGATGCTCAGCTACGCACGACCGGGTCCAACTCCGATCTGCCCAGGCCGCTTGCGGGGCGCCGATACGTGGCACTGTTCTGCTCGGATCCGCAGATGCCGGGGGCGCCGCGGCGTATAGGGCCGGCAGACTGGCTCTGGCCCTGGGGTGCCGTCGAAATCGGCCCTTTCTAAAAATATATTCTAAAAACACTCGAGGCGGGGAGAATATCCCGACGTGGCTGTTCACGATAAAAATTGCATTATACGTCAACCGGACAAAATTTTAAATGAAGTTCACACGTATCCAGGTACCTTTTTTTTTTTTTTTTTGAGGGTGGGAAATCATCAAATAACTTCTCCCGCTCTGGGCGGAGCGGGAGGGCGTGTCAGACTCTTACTGACTAAAACCCACCCGTGTTCCTTCGGTTGCCCTGTCGCCGGGGGCCACGATCTCCCTTTCAGTTTTCTTCGCAACCCCGGCAGGCATCGGTCCTAGTGGACCCCTTCAATTATGCTGACATCTCTTTGAGGCGCGCGTGGAACACAACGCGCCGTCGACCCGGGCCTGGTCCTTATCGGACGGCGAGCCACCCATTGCTCACCGCCCGCAAGCCCACGCCTACGGTGGCCGGAAATCGCCTCGCGATTCCCGACGCCCTGGGCGTCTCCTCCTGCGGCGGTTAGGGGCGTGAGGGCGCGAAATTTGCCTCTCCCTCACGCGTTCCGCCTCCTCCTTCGCGAGCATTACCGCTTCGCAGAAGGAGGTGACGGCCTCCCATTTCCTCTCGCTTCGTACCATAGCCTGAACCAGGGCCGGACGCGAGAGATCACCGCCGCCGATCGCCTCCACGAGGACACGGCGATGCTCCGCCCAAGCTGGGCAGACCTCCACCGTATGCTCCACCGTGTCCTCAGGGCGATCCACACAATGGTGACACCCGGGCGTTTCCTCCCGCCTTAGTATCCAGGTACCTGACGACTGACTGTTGACAGCCGAAAAAAAAACTCACAATCTTTTTCTTCCATCAAATAAAATTAAAATCGGTGTCAGAAAAAATATTTCAAGAAAAAAGAAAAAACAAATAGACATTATTACCTATTTTAGTGCGAAGAGGTTAATTTTGCAGTGAAACACTGCTTGTCCAGTCTGTAAGCGACATACTGAGGTAGTGGTTAAGAAGCAATGTATTTGCTGCAAAAATAGTACAGTTGCTGTGATATATGAAAATAAAAATAACGTAGTAGAGGCAAGAAATATTTTACGGTTTGTTGTTTTTCATGCTTTTCAATGATAAATGGGTCCATGATTTATACAGATTTTAGTTTGGCTTCGATTTTTATAAGAAACCACTGAACAACATGGTATTGCGGTACGTCACGATCGCGGTCGAAATTTAGTTCGCGGAGACGGCCATTTGCCTTTACCATGAGCATTTTGATCATGACGCGCGGACACAGACACGCCTCCATGTCACTTCTCCTGTATTTTCGACACATTCTAACGATAGGGTTCTAATATGAGGTGTATTTATAAAGACCTAGTATTGATGTTTATGAGGGACAGCAGAGCCGAAGAGTCCAGCGTGGAATGTAGGATCTTATGCAGGTTTATTAAGTCTTGCTGTTTGCGACGAGCATGCAAACTTATTGCGAATGTTGTAAGTTTAACTTTAATTATTTCTACTTGGGTTGTATTTCTAGTTTCTAAGTGATTGTGAGTTAGTATGATGGGAATAGACTGAACAATTTTTAATAAAAATGCATTTTGTTTTTGCTTGTTTTAATCATTTAAAAATATTTTAAATTCTTGGAGTAGGTATAATGCTTCTACATATAAAAAAATTGAAGTACAGAGTAATATTTGTGCCTCGCTTGGGATGTACAAATATAAAAAGCTTTGTTATTGAACTTTAGAGTGTAAAAAATTCGCATTATGTAAAAAGAAAACTATAAAAAAGCAGTGGCACTCCGGGAGTGTCGACAGAAGTAAAAACTTGAAAAAAAGATCGGCTCCGCGGTCAACGCGTTGATCTCTTTTTTAATGGTCAAAAGGTGTTGTCGTCACAGTGTCGCAAAATCAATGGTTTAGTCCCATCTCAAAAATGCCCAACGTACCTAAAGAAGTTTTCACTTTAAAAAAAATGGGAATCAAAAACCTGGAGGAGAAAAGGGAATTTATATTCTTTGTCCGTAAATTGATACAGATACTTTGTAGTTAACATGTTTTGAGGGTCCGGTACCTCAAAAAGAAAAAAAAAAACGGGCCCCAACAGACAGACGGACAGACGGACAATGAAGTGATCCTACACTTGGTTGTCCATCTGTCCGTCCGTCTGTCTGTCTGTCTGTCAGTCAGTCTGTCAAGACCCTTTTTCTCAGGAACGCGTGGAGATATCAAGTTGAAATAAATATCAAATTCAAAGGTCTACGGTCCCTTAGAGCTCTAAAAAAATCAAGCTTCTAAGTCTACGTAATAAAAAATACGGCCATTTATGCGAAATATTTTGATACTCGCAAATAAATCAACGACTACTAAGGTACTTTCTGTTGATCTAGAATCATGAAATTTGGCAAGAAGCAAGATTTCACAGTACAAGTAAAGGAAAAAGTCCGAAATCGGTAATTTGCAGGTTTATCACAAAAAAAAAACATACTAACTTACATTTGCATTTTGAGAATTTACCGTGACAGATATAATACTAACACAATACTGCTTACTTTATTATACTGTGCCTGTCGTTCCCACGTCCGCGGCTGGGTAAGTGATAGCCAATTTATTTGGACAAGGAACACGTCACTGACGATGTAACGGCTCCTATCATGTACATAATTGTTGCTTACTACAGTTGCCCTTGTTGTGTTGTTAGTTGTTACTGTGAAATGATGCAACATACTTACGTCTCTGTTTATTCATAAATAAGCTATCACATTTTGTGACACACTCGTCATTGTAATAGCTTTAATTTAGAAACAGTTCAACAATGTTTTGATAGATAACATAACATAACATCACGTCCTGTAACTCTTTATGTCATAATATTATTTTGCATAATAACGGATAGCATAATCTTCATTTCGCAGAAAATTGTTTGGCATAGGTACACTCTACTATTTAGCATTTATTCAAAACTCATAATTTTGTAAGTCAGAATCATCTTTTAGCATAAATTTCAAATCCATAATAATAAAAAATTAGAATCATCATATTGCTGAAAGTTCATACAAATATGCAACAAGCATACACCATGCATGCAAGCAAGCTAGCATGCTAGCGAGACTAAATAATTAGACAATGGTGAAAACATTTTGGTTGGTCACAGGTCTAACCTAACCTATCTCACCAAGTTCAAAATAACATACAATACATACAATCTTCGCCGGCATGTTGACTTTTTAAGACAATATTCTAATTTTAATTTAATATAAAAATGCTATTTTATAGAAATGGTAATATACCTACTATAAAATTATTCGAAATAAAATTCTGCCATCTGAAAAGTATGCCATTGTAAATTCGGACATACAAACATTCGACCAAACAATAATTATACTAAATCATTTTTATGCCATAAGAGTATTCGTGTAAAGAACATTCTGCTGAGTGTGTTATGCCAAATGAGTTTCGGAGTATCAAGATTCTGCCAAATAGAAGGAACCCGTAGATCTATTCTTAAATGTATGAACATCCTATGTACCGTGTTTATGGCATAAAACTATTTTGACTTTGATAGACCACTACAGCGAAACCGCCGCTAATTCCTCTAAAATAGTAATTAAATATTTTCCAGGTCGTCCAAAGAGCCTTTGTTTGTTGCTGACCTTGGTTCTGGCAGTATTGATGCTGTGGCCCACAGTCTGGTGGTTCGCGGAGGAGACTAGCAGGGCCTTGCTGCCCCCACCCCCACCAGACCAGCTGCTGGACCACTACAGGAGAAACAGGAGCCTGCATCACTATTTACCACACATGTAAGTCAAAACTCGACTGAATGCCTCAAGTGGTCGCGAGTGCTACTACTGTGCTTGAGGTTCTAGGCTAGATTCTCAGTCGGGGTAACCACCGCAGGAGGAGACGCCTTCGGCGTCGGGAATCGCAGGCCGATTTCCGGCCACCGTAGGCGCGGGTTTGCGGACTGTGAGCAATGGTTGACGGCGCGTTGTGTTCTACGCGCGCCTCAAAGAGATGACAGCAGAATTGACGGGGTCCGCTAGGGCCTTTTTTTTTTTTTTTTTTTTGGGTGGGAAATCATCAAATAACTTCTCCCGCTCTGGGCGGAGCGGGAGGGCGTGTCAGACTCTTACTGACTAAAACCCACCCGTGTTCCTTCGGTTGCCCTGTTGCCGGGGGCCACGATCTCCCTTTCGGTTTTCTTCGCACCCCCGGCAGGCCTAAATTTTTCAAATATATGAAGCAATGAATGCAATATCCATCAAAATCATTCAGATTGTGATTGAAATTTAGTTACGCAATTAGAATGCTGGAAATAGAGCCCAGAGTCGCGCCGCGCGACACCAGCGCTGTGGCTCTGTCTCGAATAGTGTCTCAGCATTATGCTGAGTGATGGCTGTTTTGCGTGGATGTGACGCATATTTCTTCCAACTTGTTTTATGCATCATGTTTAGTGCAAATAAATGTATTTTCATCCTTTTAACCCAGAACTCCTTATAACTCAGCAGTCTGCAGAAGAGCAACTAAAATAAAAGCTTATAAAAAATATGTTCCTGATTCCAGCCAGGTGCTAATAGAGCCATCGTCAGCACCATGTGGGAGCTTGGATGATGTGCCGGTCATCATCCTGGTGTCCAGCGCGCCGCCCAGGTTCGAGCATCGACAGGCGGTGCGTCAGACCTGGGCAAGGCACCAGCCCACCTACTTTGTGCTGGGGCTGTATGGAGATAATGTGGATGATGAATTGGTGAGGCCAGGTTTAATTACACAGGTATTCTTTCTATCATTTCTGTTGACTCTCACTCTATCCTAGCTATGGTATGTTTGATATCGAGGGTTGTTGAAATTAATATTCTTTTCTACTCAGTCAAATATTACTTAAAAAGAAGTTATATTTAAAGATAGTTTGGCATACGTCCAGCCCAGCTTGATTATCTTGGCGTTTCGCCAATGTGGGTAACGATCTTTTAAGCATTAGTTTGATAAAGTTTTTTAAATACTAGTTTTTTAGATGCGCCCCGCGCTTTTACCCACATAAGTCTCGACCCCGTGGGAATATCGAGATAAAAGTTACCCTATGTCCTAACCTAGGTCATGGTCTACCCATGTAGCTGAACGGATTTAAATTTCATTTAAATCCGTTCAGCCACTTTAGTGTAAAAGCTAACAAACAAACAAACTCACTTTTGCATTTATGATAATAGTTACGATTTGGATAGCATTTTGTGTATTTTTTTTAACCTTTTAATTGGATGATTAGTCATTCATGGTAGAAAAAAGCGATCTCTGTAGCATTTCTTCTTATGATCTACAAACTAATATATTTATGATCATTAATTTTAAGACTAATTTATCCAAATTACTTTAATACTAATGAATATTACTTTAATTCCAGGTAGACACCTACATAGAAGCGAAGCAGTACAGCGACATGATAGTCTTCGACTTCCACGACCACTACCAGAACCTGACCCTGAAGACGGCGCTGATGATGAAGTGGAGCCTGCGCCGCTGCCCACAGGCGCAGTTCCTGTTCAAGACTGATGATGACGTGCTGGTTAACCCCTGGACGCTGCGGAAGGTTCTCAAGGAGAATGAAGACGCTCAATTACTAGGTAAGTGGAAGATTTTTTATTAAGAGACTGAAAGAAAGCACGTAAAGTCGTTCATAGATCTTTGACATTCGTTACGGATAGTCAGAAACCCGAAAGTCTGACAACCACTGTTACCAAGGGGTATCGATCGTATTACCCAGTAACTGGGTGGTGGAGGTCAGATAGACAGTCGCTCCATGTAAAATAATGGTATTCAGCTGCATCCGGTTAGACTGGAAGCCGACCTCGACACAGTCGGGGAAAGTCTAGGTAGATGATGATGAAGCTCAAGGTTACGCTTTTTCGATGTAGTTCGGTTTAGATTTTTCATAACGTGTGTTTACACGAGGTTTATACTCGGGCTAAAACAAGAACTCGAATGCGATAATGTTATGTCATGCGAGGCTCGATGTTTTGTACACGGACGCTGAGAGTTTTGAAAAGTGAGGCGCTTCTTGCTTTAGAAGATGCGAGCATCGTATTAATGTTATTAAACGTATACATAAACTCATGCCTTTTTCCCAAGGGGGTAAGCAGAAAGTACAGAACACCACCTGCTACGATCCTTACATATTATCTTCCTATTCCTTTACCAACCTCCTCGTTTTCAACTTATTTATAAAAGAAATATAAAACATAATATCACGCCTGTAATCCCCGAAGGATTAGGCAGAGGTGTACCTATAGTACACCCACAACTTATTTATCTACTTTTGATAATCGCCTCTCATAGCAACGATGCTTTGTTGGGCTAAAAACTTTTGAATACCAAAAGCCAAACCTCAAACTACCCACCTCAAACTTGCCTGAATCTGGTCTTCTCCGATAATCCCATATTTGTCTTGTAACTCAACCTGACTTGTACTTCATTCCAGGGTACAGTAAGAATGACACGCACTTACACAGAAATGAGTACACGAAGTGGTTCATACCGCGGTGGCTGCTCTCACAAGATTTAGTCTCCAAGTATCTCAGCGGAACCGGGTACCTTATAAGTGGTGAGTTATTTATAATCGTTTTGAAGATATCATGATTTGACACGTGGAATAAGTTTTCTGAAACTATTATGAAGATGGTTGTTACAGTATTTGCTAAGAGGCTTATTTGATTGGCTCTCGATAAGTGGGAGATAATTAGTATGAAGAATACGATAGTTTCTTGTCTCTTCAAGGTTTGGTAAGAGTTCACGTTAAATTATATTATTATAATGATGTGGTTTGAGAATCGTCATAAAAATAAGGGTCAAATGATCATTAAATTTCTCTGATTTCAGGAGACTACTTAGGCAAAATCTTCAAGACAGCAGAACGAGTGCCAATGGTGAATCTAGAGGACGTGTTCTTCACGTACCTTGTGGCTCACAAAGAGTTGGGGCTGACCCTCACCCACGACAGACGGCTGAGCCCCTACAAGCCCTGGCTGAAAATACCCTGCATCTACCGGGACCTGGCATCTATTCACAGCTTTTCTCCAGATGAAATGCTGATTGCGTGGTCCAAGATAGAGGGTTTAGAAAAGAATAATGATAGTTGTTGGTTTTATGACTCGTATTTAAAGGAGTATAGTGAATTGGCTTTGTTTTGATGATGGAGGGAATCCTTGATGGGTTCCAAATCTAAGAATGTAGTCACTTTGTGTAAATAGGTGATCTAACCGAAATGAGAGATAGGAAATTGAAGCTAGGTGAGACTGAGTGTAATGTAGCGGGTAATATTTTATTGAACGATTGCCAAATAGTCATAAAGTGGGCAGCGTTATTGGGTTTTTCCATCAGGAACTTCTCAATAGCAGCCCGGAGTCTAGATTTGTGCTCGGTTGATAGCAATAGGCTCGAAATGTGAGCGTTATAATGAGTAAAAAAGTCCTTTACGCAATGAATGTCGGACTTCTGTTGTACATTTATGTCATGATAGTGAGATGTTAATTTTTCTCAGGGGCGTATAATTTGAAAGGACTGTATGTGGCAGTGGACTGCAATAAGCAGATAATGTTAAATAAAGAAGAGCAAAACTCGGGACCAAGTTAGAAGAAAGTATTGAAATGTAAATAGGTAATAAAAGTCTAATTTATTTATTGAAGCAATATTAAATTATTATACGACTATTTAAATTAGGTACGAAATTAAATAACTAACTAAATAATAATAATAATAAATACGAAATTAAATACATATTAAATACAGAAAAAAAAGGACAATTGGCATTCCGTCGTTCGTGCTCATAGTGACTAGCCGTGTTGTACAATTATTTAATATTCCGAGAAAACTGAGCAAAGTAAATTCTACCTTAGGTAGAAGTCAATAAAGTAGAAAGTCCGCTTGTAGACGTCACACATAACGCACCAGCCGTGTGGAGGAGATAAGAACGAGGTGTATAGTATATGCAAAAAACCAAGATGTTTGGTACACCTCCAGAGAACATTGTCTTCATCTCAACAGGATCTACCAAGTTATTCAGGGCAAGACCGTGATTGTAGTTCATCAAGAAAAAGAGAGGAACGTGGTGAAGTAGAAGACTTTTATGACTTGCGATCTGAGATCGTAACAATGTTAAGTGATTTGAAAAAATCTCAAAATGATAAGTTATATTCATTGTTCGACATGATCAAAGCCTTAAAACAGCAGAATCAAGAAATTCTAAAACAAAACTCTGGTATGAAAACTGCACTCGAAAATACAGCACTACTTTATAGCGAGCTAAAAGGGAAATATGAAAACATAGTGCTCGAAAATAATGAAACAAAAAAAAAATATCGTACTTGAAGATAAAATAGAAGATGTGTTGAGAAAACAACTAGAAACTACATTGGAAATAACAAATATACCGTTTAGAGAAAATGAAGACCTCAACTTGATAGTTACTGAAATTCACCAATCACTTGATGTGTCAATTTCACGGAAACAAATCTGCCAAATATATAAAAAAACGATCAAGTCAAAATAAATCGATTGTGGTTGAATACAAGATGACGCAATTACGGACCAATGTGATAAAGGCTCTTCGTACTTACAACAACAATCACAAATATGAAAAATACAACACCAAGCTGATCAAGTTACCGGGTGAGAAACAACCAATTTCCATCTCAGAATCGCTAACTCCTGCCTCACGACATATCTTGTATCATGCTAAACAAGCTCAAAAGAAAAATTGTTTCAAGTATTGTTGGATTATTATTACAGTAAAGTTTTTATAAAGAAAGATGATGGATTGCCAAGAGTACACATCAAAACTCTAAAACAAATTGAAGACTATAGAACCGATTCTGATCCTAATACGTTTAGCCACAATCTAAGCAAGTGACTATTTTCTAATACTTTTAAAATATCTTTTTATGTCTTACTTTGTCATAGTTTATGCATGCTTTCAAATTTATCTGTATTTTCAATTTTTTTTTTCTATTTTTACCCTGAAAGCCATACATACACAAACTATACATATTAAATACTTCCGACGCTTAGCAAAATGCTGTGTTCCGATGGATTTGGCGAGTCATTTCATTGTCAATAGCTTAACACCAACAACCTGCAGTAAAGACTATGGTTGACTTCCAAATAATTTCCTCTGAAACGATGAACAAATCAATGTCGGCAACGCATTGGTCGCCGATTTTCCGGAACACTGTAAATCAGCTCTTCATATGACTCATCAAAATGTTATTATTTTAACTCAGAATATTAGAAACTTGCATAAAAATGGTAATGCACTTTTGGTTCTTCTTAAGCGGCTGGATATTGCTTATGATCTAATTATAACGACGGAATGTTGACTTTCGGATACTACTGTCATACCGTCAATGGATGATTACGTTTGTTATTCTACAAAAAAATATCTAAATTAAAAATAGCGGCATCGTCATTTATATAAACTACTCTATAGCAGAATCACATACTGTCTGGAAGCAAACTGTTTGATTATATCATTAGTGATAGCGATTTGGCTGTGGTTGCGATTTATAAACCACCTTCTTTTAAGAATCTGGATTAATTTCTGGAATCCATGGATGAAGTACTAACAGGGCTAATGAAATACAAAAGTATTGTATTGATGGGGGATATTAATATAAATATCAAAGATTACCTCTAGGAGTCTTCTACTACAGGCATTATTTGTCTAAAAG